>CM031713.1:3683802-4918802 GCA_018466805.1 Hippocampus abdominalis | reverse complement strand
CCTTCCACCAGTTGAAATCATTCTCCGATGTTGGGCTTGGTATGGACAAAAATGGCTTTGGTGATGCATCCATTTGCGTTTTAAAGTCATTCTCACCATCGGTCAAACATTTCGGGCAGTTGCATTCACGCAACTCCTGCGAATACAAGTGGGGCAGATTCCATTTGGATTTACAGAACAAACCGGCAGCGGTCAAACACAAGACCATGAGCAGGACCCTGTTTTTTCCCGCTGTGCACAACATCCCGTGGGCCTGCGGGACACAATAAGTGGAAACATGATGACTTGGGACAGAATATTCCACCGTACAAGCCATGGTGTGACACTCGCACAAAGAGCATACATGACGCATAGACATTTTCACATTCATTTAAAAAAGATTTACCTGTAAGGTTTGAATGGGTTTATTTTGATACACTCGCACAAAAATTGCTCAAAATGTGTCTGTCCGACCTCAAGCGTCGTGTCTACTGTACTAACTTAGCTGTCGTCTCGGCTAGGCTAGCTAGCTTAGCTGGTGTCGTAGATCAAATCTCTTTGATGTGTAACGTCCGTTGCGTCAGCGCCGATTGGTTGAAGCCAAAAGACGCGCCCGTGCGTACATGTCCGCGCTGTCGCACGCACAGCAGAGAGCAGCCGACTATTCACTGCTGAGTCGCGCTTCGCTCGCGTGGCGTCGCTACACACTCGCCCCAAAATTGCTCAAAATTCGTAACTGTGCTCCTCAGGGCTCCATCTTAGGCCCACGATTAATCCCTGTCTAGATCTCAGAAGTTCTTGCCATGTTAGGTAAAGTTGGCTATAAATGCTAATGCTGTCTGGACGAAAACCGCATGTCAAATACGTTTTGAAAAAACTAAGGTTGAAATTTGGATTTGAAGACATCAGGTCTCTGCTACATTTTTTGTCATATATACATACATCTGCACACACATATACAATATGTGTGGAGAGTAGCACTCCAAAACCTGTTCTTGGAGGTGTGCAGCTGGGGCTTCAATGAGCACAAAGAAAAACAAGCCGGCCATTCAAATCTGGAGCCGCTTGACTTGAAGCATTTTGAAAGACAAGGTAAACCTATCTATCAATCAGCCCCTCCTCTGGGGAGTCCGACCAAAACCGCATACACCTTGAGACAACCAACGAGCCATTGCCGGAATAGAAATTGATCAGTGTCGGGACTGTGACAATATGGTCGTAGACAGACTTGAAGGAGTCTATTTCAATTATACACTATTTTATATCAGAATACTCTTATTTTGATGAAAGATGGCCACGAAATTACTGCTGAGGCTGTTTTTTGTGAAGCGCAGATTATTATTCTGGTAATCCTTTTTACAGTTTTTTTCGTACGAGAGTCGTACAAAAGAAAACTACACAAATCAGAATTAAGCTGATACATTTCATATATTTATCAAATATACTAATACATCAGAATTACTTGATTAAATGTATTAATGAAATGCAGTATCCATTATGAATATGAGAAAATCGACATAAATGTGCTAGAATGAGGATGTATATACAAACCGAAAGCTGTAAAAATAGATAAGTACAGCACACATAAGGGTAAAAGCATTTGTTGATATGTAGACTTTTTCCTTTCTGTATTAAAAAAGATCAATTCATATATTACATAACAAGGGGTAGGACTAGCTAAGTTTTTTTTACTTCTTCCTACTCCTTTGAACATATAATTGTGATGACTATTTTCTTTTCCTTTTTACAATTTTACTTATCTTCACTTTTGCCCATTTTTTTGCTGTATTGTATATTTTATATGTTCAATAAACAATAAACAAACAAACAATTGGATGTCCTTATGCTCTTACAAAGAGCATAAGGAGCAATCCTTTGGGGTTGTTGCATCTTATTATGAAAGGTCTTGGGTTCCCCAAGGGGTTATGCTTTTCCTTTGCCTGCTTCTCGTCCTCACTAGTCAGTTGAGAATCACATTGTTTGTTTCCTTACATTCAGCTTTTGCCGGGTCGAACATGATTTTTAAATATTGGATCACCTTGCAACGTGTCATAAATTTAGGTTTTTGTGTCCTTCTTTCTGCCTTACCTTCATATTAATTTATTATTTTTTTAAAAAGATCTTACAGAACAGATGAGACTTTTCATTTGTATGCAGTCACACCAGGAAACCAGCTTGCAGTTGAACCATATTCAAGTCAATTTTAGACCCAAATAAAATAATCGAAACTTGTTTTACATCCCGATTTGGTTACATCACTTACTGTAAGTGCCGTATATTTGCTTTGCTATATTAACAAATCGTGTTGCCGTGTTCATTCAGTGCGGTTAAAAAAAAAAAAGTGACATTTTTTGAGCCGTAGAATTATTTATTGAAAACCATGCGCTTACCTGCCACAGAAATGAGGTGTGAATCGTTGTGGTTAAGGATGACAGTGGGAGAAAAGGAGAAGAATCAGGTAGAACAGGTCATTGGCGTGAAGGGGAGGATCAGGGAGGTGGCGGCTTTTGTCATCCAACAAAATATACCACATCACCAGACAACGTCCATACAGCTTTACACTCCTGTTTATTTCTCATCAGAGGCAAGAAGGTGTTGTGACTGTTTGTGCCTTGATGTTTCTCTCGCTTTCTCACAGTCGGCGTGTCGGCTCTCTCCCGTGTCTTCTGCCTCCAGCCCTGCTCTCTGTAGTTACTTTGTATTTTCCGAACGACTTTTCCAACTTCTGCTTCTGGGTCCTAATTCCGCTCGTCACGCGACACAAGGATGGCATTCCCGGGAGAAATCCAGCACCAACGGGCTCGTTTTCCCACTCTGAATCCCTGGAACAATAATGTTGGTCTCCAGGTTTCTGGTAAAGTGGGTGTGGATCTCATGCGTTAGTCATGATGAATTTCAAAATAACAGCAGATGATGTCATGTTATCTGAACGTACATATCCTTTACAGTATTTACCCGACAAAGCATGATTCAGCGAAAACACAGAACGTTGGATATGAACACTTACCCGCTCTTTCGATGAAACTCAAAATCCGCTCTCACAAGTGACTGAAGTTAACATCACAAAACAGAGAGAAATTTGCAGCGTAACACGAGGAGCCGTTGGCAACGTCGGGTTTCATTTGTGAAGTGACATAATGAAAGCCAACATTTGCAGGGGGAAAAAAAAAAAACACTGAACCCACTCACAAGGATCAAATGACAATGCAAATATGGGGCTCAGTTTTGAATGTCATCCGGAAACATTCAAAATAATCGTGTCTTTGTGCCGTCAAATGCACTATATGCCCAGTGTCTTAATTTGAAACCGCACACAATTAGTCTTGGGACGCATTACCGTCTGGTCCTTCGTAGTTTTGGAATTCGTGCCCTGCAGCTGCTAAAAAAACAGTCACCTTGCACAAAGTTACTCACCTTGGAGGCAGCGCAGTAAGACGCGCATCATTAGTTGGCCCTCGCCACATTCTGCCTAAGTTTGAAATCTGGAGGATGCCAAGACCAGAATTAAAGGCCACGTGAAAGTGTAGCCATGGATACAACTTATCCCGCATCATGAGAAAAATGTGACCTTTTAACAAACAAGAACATAAGCACAGAGAACAGACACAATTTCATGAAAACCTGCGTGGACACAATTTGTACACAACCAGTACCGGGCAGCTACAAAGTTAAAAAGCTGTTAAGTGCACACAAATCGCCCTGGTAACTTTACTTTGCCATAACAATTTGCCTGCTTGTGTTGGATATTTTTACTGAGTACAGTTACAACCCAAAATGTTGAAAGATCCATATCGGACCAAAAAAAAAAATGTCTGGAGCCGCAAAAAAAATAAAAGCCTTCTATAAAATTTACAATGAAGGAAACACATGCTGTATGTATGTAGGAGACTGGACTGTCTCAGAATTGTTTGTTATTCATTCCTTTGTTGTGTGTTCACAAACGCCCCCATAGAATTTATTTTGTAATTTTGTAATTTTGTACAATGTTATTTTCGCTTTTCTTAGTGTCAGTGAAGTGATCATTAATTTCCATTTTTCGGAGGCTGTCTATGAATGCCTCTCGAGTCGAACGAGAAGAGAGAAGGCACGGAGTCGGACGCAGACGTGTCTGTGTTTGTCGAGACTGTTAAAAGCATAAATGAAGTGTACGTTTTTAAAAACTAACACCAGAGCTCTCCTTTTTCGGAGCTGCAACATGTATCTATATCTATTTGAGCTATGTTCGCCTACTATCAAAATCTTTTTCCATTTTCAAACATTTTTTATAAAGCTCCAGGAAGCCACTAGACGTCGCTAAAGAGCCGCATGCGGCTCTGGAGCCGCGTGTTGCCGACCCCCGTGTTAGATGGATGTGTTGATGCTTTTTGATCCTCTCCATGTGAACAGTTTTTACGCCACCCTGCCGCTTCCCCCAAGAAATTTTCAACCACTTTTTGGGGGAGGCGGCGTTAATTATTCACAGATTTTTGCCATTCATGAAGAGCAGAGGTTCACTCGTTTAGAACAATCAGTGGTAATAATGACCTTCATGAAGTACAAATACTTGAGCTTACCGACAAAGATTTTTCGGGTATCTCGATGCTCTCCGTTTTGTTTCATTTCATGCCTCGCTGTCATTCTGTTTTTCGTGGCAACGTGCGCGCACTCATGGCCGACAACGAGGCACTGTCGTACTTGAGACTTTTTTTTCAGATCGGCACTTTTGCCACCTTTGATGAGCACAAATGACCCCTCTTAATGTCATTTTGGCTCAACGCTTGGAATTACAGCTCGCATGTGCCATCCTTGCCCACTTTCACATTTCATGGAGGGCGAGTGGCAACCGTTGACTTCCGTGCGTCATATCGGTGTAACGCTGCACGACGACATTCTTGAAATCGATGAATGATCACGGAATTGTTTGGAGAGATACAACGAATACTGTGCTTTGGGTGTGTCCACCCTGAATGACAATTCACAGATGAGATGATAAAACATATTTGTTTTGCCAGTTAGCGTTATGGGAATCTTTGCCATCTTAGTGTTGAACGACAATGGGTTTAAAACGTGTTTATATTCAAACTTTTGGATCACATTATTTATTACCTAGCAGTAGTTTCTCTGCATCTGGGGGCTGGGAATGCACACTGAAATCCACATTGATTGTTCCAAAGTGCATAACGTTTTATATAAAGTGATCTATCAGTTATTTTGAGTTTAAACTATCAATATGCGCAATGATAAATATTTTCAGGAGTGGGTGGAGGGGGGGTCAGTCCAACGCAAGTAGGAGTTCCATTAACTCCTCACCCAAAATATTCAAAGTAGAAGATGGCAGCCGCACGCGTCACAACATCAATCACCCTGGCTTCCCTGCAGTGGGTGGACAATATCATTTGGTGGCAGTAATGCACCACGAAGCTTGTTTGCCAGCTGCCAATCATCCCCGCCGACGAAAACAAGGAAGGATACATCAGGGACAGTTTGTGCACTCGTTAAGCAGGTTTTGTGGAGATCCCATTTATTTACCGTTTTTATACTGTACAATACAGTTGAGTTTTATTTTCTACAGAAAAATCAAATTTAAAATCATGAAGCCCTCGTGACAATTCAAGGTTGCAAGATTGCGCCGTTTTTTGGGGGGGGTTTTATGAGAAGAGAGTTCACATTTTTCTTACAGATTGGAAAAAAGAAAAATTCACATTCCTGCAGGAATATATATAACCTCTAAAAAAACAAGTGCTAATTATTTAGAGATAGTTAATTGTGGCCCTCGGATTGAGGATGAAACTACCGCCGTAGTACATACAGAGGACGAATCACACCATGCGTTTTTTTTATGGTAAACTTGTATTCACACCCACACTGTTTGGTCGGCTTTAAACAGACAAGTTTTTTTATGCAGGTGCAAATACACACAAACGAATCCTGGTGCAGACCAAACAACTGGACCGAGACCCACTTTTTGAGGTGGTGTCAGTGAGCTTCCCGACAGACTTGGCACGGGTGACTACAGGTCTGTGTATGACCTGCCAACCTGCACCAAATAGAGGATATGAACGACTTATTATTTTTTTTTTTTTTGGTCTTGACAAGCTTCGGTGGCCTGGCGTTGCCGGAAATAAACCAGAGAAAATGTTGACCGTAACGTGATCCTTTGTGTTTTGTTAAGTCGCACCGCCGCCTGCAGGTTGTGGGTCAAAGCATTCTTCTGCGGGTGACTGCACGCATTCCAAAATTTTGAACACGTAGCGTCGTAAAATGTGCATTGATTGAGCAGCTCTTGACACTCAAAATCATTTTGCAGCTCGAATAGCAGCAAAAAACGTGCTGAGCAAAAATGCAGCACGTAGGAATCGCATGTTTTTCTCCATTTCGGGGTTTGTGTCTTCCGTGCCGTACTCGTCATTTCTGTGCAATAGGAGCACCCATCGTCACACGCGTTAATGTGTTGGTTACAGAATATAAACTCAACTACAAAAAAAATTAATAATAAAAAGTACAATCTTTTTAAAATTTTGGAGAAGACATTTTAAAAAAATGGATTTTTTGTTGTACGGCCAGCTTCCGGATCACGTCATACTCCTGTTTTCCGTAGTGCAATCCAGTTCCGAGTTTTGGATCACTGAGTTCTTCCCAGTAGTGACTCCAGTTTCCATCACTGTCTGCTCCGTAACCAAACACATGGACCTGTTCCAACAAAAACATTCAATTTCAGACTGGCTGACAACAAAAAGTACATTTTCTACTCTTCATTCTTTTGGGGAATTAGACCATGCCAATACAGGTTTCATATTTATGAATTGCTAAATATTACAATAAGATGACATGGAGGACAAAAAAAATACGGTCACCTCTTCGCATATGTGCAGGGCAAGAATCACGGCCAAGAATCCTGTGGAGGGATATCCAGCACTCCTCCTCAGCCACATTCGATGAACATAAGCAATGAAGGCTGGATTGAGCACCATCACCTTTGTATAAAGTGAAACAAATCTTTCTGATGACACGGTACGTGTTAACTATGCAACGGCCTTTGAAAACAATCCTCACCAGATTCTTGTTGGCCTGAATGGTAGACCTAACCGGTTTATACGTACTGGTGGAAATAACACAAAGGGTTGATTGAAGGGTTGATGTCGCCACAAAAAGATAGCCGAGTCGATTTCATTAGCATGTTCACTGCATGTTTTTCCCTTCCAAGTGTCTGTAAAAAACTACTGCAATTCATTCACTGGATTAAAAAATAAAAATAATAATAATAATAATAAAGTGAACCTTCAATCACTAGCCATATTTGTTCATTCCCAATGCATCTCTTGTATTGGTTCTGGTTAGATCAAGGCAAACAAGGACAGCAGATAATAATTTTACTTGCTTTCCCGGAAAACCTGTGGTGAGGGCTTTTTGAAGCCACACCATGTCCATGATCTTGAAAGGGGACAGCACAAGGTGAGTGACGTCGTCCAAGTCGGTGGCAGTCTCGGGATACATGAGGCGGTGGGTTGTTTTGCTGCCCACATCGTCTTCGTAGCCTTTGACGGGACTTTTGTTCATTCTGTGTGATTGATTGAGGATATTTGTTCAGTACATTGGGATGTTTAACAAATTATTTGACATATTTGTTTTTGGGGAGAATGTTTCTGACAGAGAGAAAAAAAGCTATCCCCCCCCCCCCCCTCAGCGTCGCAATTACGATTTAATCTGTGATTATTTTATATATATTTTATGTACGACATAAATATATATATAAATAATATATATAAATATATTATATATATTATTATTATAATATTTATCTAATATTATATTATAATATATATATATTATAATATATATTATAATATATTATAATATATATAAAAATAAAAAAATACATATTTTATGGATGTAGTTTATGTCTGTTTTAACTAACGCCAATAATGTTTTGCGCTTATAGGTTATGCTTACACTAAAATAATGGCAATTGAACCTTGAATTAATACGAAAGACAGTTTTGCTTTGTTTTAAATCAGTAAGTCATAAATCAGATTTGAACATTCATGTCAACAAATCAATGGCTTGGTGGAAAACGATGAAAATGGCGCTCAGAAAAGTGGAGACATTGAGTCTTCACGTGCCAGGCATTGCGGTTTCATTCCAATTGTGTCGTGTGTCAAATAAAAAGCACGTGCCTACATCCAAGATATACAAGATATGCTCTTTATCCTCAGTGTAGAATGACTAATATTAGTGCTGTGCTGATGAGCTCAGAGAGGAACTGCGATGTCTCAACGAAGCGTCATTTTGAATTCCACTGCCGCATCCAGCCTGGACTGCCGAGAAATCAAGTGGGATTCATAATAAGGCCTTCAATGAACAGTAGCACATCCATCTGTCTGTCTTATAGTAGTATGGCTAGAACCGATTAATGGCATTTCTATTCATTTCAATGAGCGATGAGGATTTGCGATGAGAGTACGAGCGCAGGTGTGCGGGTGTCCTAAATGAAGCGTACAGGACTTGTATCCGATTTACCTCAGCACCACGTCATGGATATCGATCAGCCGTCCATAATGAGAGCCTTTCAAATTTGCAGAATTGCCCACCACTGCACACGTTCCATAGCGCTCGGCTCCCTTCGAGATGGCCGGAAACGTCTTCAACAAGCTATCTACTACCGCTTGGTAGTAATCGAAGGTCTGTTCTTCCAACGGCTGCAATTGCTGATAAACGAACACAAACAGGTTAGCTGAGATAAGCCGCCCGGAGCGATGATTGTACGAGACTTCCAAGTCGAATGAAAGACTCGCTGTACTCGCCTTCCACCAGTCAAATGCATCCATTGAAAGGTTCTTTTTCCCAGTTAAAAACGGTTCGGCGGATTTGTCCAAGCGCCGCATGAACCAGGAGTCGTCCTCTGCTAGACTTGCGTGCAGAAAGTATTCCGACACGGAATCGTTCAAAAACAAACAGGTGATGGCAACTATGAGCACCACAGCTAGCAACTTCACTGTGGAATTCATCTTCATTCTTGTGTTCTTGTGGCCGGACACGCTTTCAGTCTGCGGGCAGAGTTTCAGGTGAAATACATTTTTCAAGAAAATCTGAAATTACTAACGCCTAAGAATTCAGATTATGTTACATTTGATTACGCCCTTTCACTTTGAGTAGCACTCATCCCCTGTTTCAGCAGACTTTGGACGAGAGTAACCTGCAAAAAATACAAGACAACCCGGATTTAGTATCTCAAATCAAAGTAAAACATGCTTGTTGTTGGTTCGGTGAGATATTTTTCTTACCTGGCAGTTTTCTGTAAGAGTATTTTTATCTTTTTCCCCCTTAAAGACCAAGTGTGAAGTAAAGTTGGCCAACCATGATTTTGAGTAATATCAATGGCCGATCTTCAACCCACTTTTCTCCAGATCGTCGCTACGTTTCTTCATTATCTGTTATCTCTTCTATGATTTCTTCTCTTTTCTTTCTTACCGCTATTATTTATTTTTCTTCTTCGTGCTACCACTATTTTTATTTCTATTCTTCGTGACAGGGGTTCACCTTGGCCTGGGGAGTCAAGTTCAGCATTCGCTTCAATGATATCTGGCGCCATCTAGCGGCGTGAATGGGTATAATGTCTAGACCCCGAATATAAGACGACCCCCACTTTTTCAGTCTTATTTCAATGCAAAAAACACTGTCTTATTTTCGGGCCAATACGGTATATCAATACACTCATTTTTATATTTGAGTTTTTTTCATTTTTAAATGTGCCGATGTGTTCAGGTTATGCATTTGCAATTTGTTGCCACGGAGAGGAACCAGAGGAGGAAACTGCTCGGACGGACGTTCCAACCACAAGATCGCCTGATTCTCATCAACATCATCGAGAATACTCTGGCACTTCATCAAAAAAGTTACATGTCACCATGACTTGTAACTTTTGAACAAACGTATAAATAACTACGGGACTCAAGATTCAGGTTGCACCTTTTTTTCCTCTACTTGCCTTGAAAGTGGGAGTCTCACATTAGACCAGGGGTCGTCCCAAGTCACCTTCCGCCAACATCTGATTCAAATGATCAGCTCATCAATAAGCTCTGAGAAGCCTGATGACGATCCCAGCCACTCAGATCAGTTGTGTTGGAAGAGGGAGACATCTAAAAAAGGCTGGAGAGGGGCTCTCCAGGACTGAACTTTGGGCAACCCGATCTAGGACAAGCACATAAATGTAATAAGAAACACAGAGAGCCTCTTATACTCCAGGGAGGTGACAAAACTATCTGTGCGCACACACACACACACACACACACACACACGCACACACACACACAAACACCCCTGAAAGAATTGGCCAAAATAAAATACTTGAAACAACTGTAGAATGGAAAGTTTCTTACTCGTGCTACAAGTCCGCCGCGTCCTGCAGGCAACTGTTTAGAGAAAACAGAAACCTGGGCGTTAAAGGATTTGAGCAGGAAGTCAAGAGGAGTGGCAAGAACAAAGGAAAAAAGAGCCAATTATTTTTTAAATACCTTTCATAATGTCTTAACATTCAGTGGCAGCCATTTTAAAGCATTTTGTCCCACTTTTATTTATGTATTTATTTAATACACTCAATCTAGCAAACGATTCAATAGACACTGTTTTGTTTTTTTTCACCCGGATATAAAGTTTGATTCCACAGTCTTTCATTCTTCAGTAATCAGTGAAAGAACATGGGTTAGTTTTGCCTACCACAGCCACCTGGAAAAAAGAGACAAACAAAATTCCAAATTCCAAACTGTGGAAAAACGCTTAGCAGATCAAATTGAGCTACAAATTCTGGTGCAGTGGCAACCAAAAGAAAGCAATGTTCATGGGTCAATGTGACCCTCTGCAAATAGTTACATCTTTAAAAGAGCATTAAAAAAAAAAAGGCAAAATAACTGAGAAATAGGAAATAGCAGAGAGGCTAAATTCAGGAACTTCGAATTGTGCATGTTAATGGAGTCACTGTTCACATGACTTGTCGTGTTCGCGTTTTCTACTGTGGAATCCAAAACAAAGAAGCAATTTGCCGAGGGTGCTGAGCCGAAACAGGTGCTTAGGGTCAGTTTGCTTTGTTGTGGAGCAATTCTCACGTGACCAGTTGTCATTCGGTAGGTTGCTCTGAGGAACTTGAGGCGGGGCTGCACATGATCCGAAGCGGAACAAAGAAAACAAAAAATGAAAAAATGAAGCAGCATAAACTTTAAGTCATCAAAAAAGGCAAATTGCTGAACAAGTGGAACCACTCATGTAAAGCAATAAGTCATCCGCTGCTGGGTGTGGCCTGAAACATGTTCTGCCACTTATGAGGCCGCATCTGTCAGTCTAACATGGCAAGACTTTAGGTGCACAAACTTGAAAGTCTGGATTTGGTTCAGACCTCTAAAATCTCTTTGTATTATAGTTGTTATTGCAATTAAGACTTTTGCAATACAATACAGTTTATTTTTGAATTATTTTCCCTCTTAAACAACTGCTCTTTGAACCACTGGTGTTCCTCAAGGCTCACTGCCAGAGAGCGTGCTTTCTTCCTCTTTCAACGAAACCGCTCGTTTGCCCCTCCCCTCCCCTCCTTTAATTTTGAATATCACAAATTGATGTCAAAAGCAGCAGCGTAACAATCACACTCACCAACCTCCAACTTCAACATGGTCATGCTTTGCACTCATCAGGACTGTTTGACCAGCAGCGCAGCTCTCTGTTAATCATTCGATGTGCACAAGCTTACTGGGTTTATTCTCAAGGATGTCTCTTTTTTTTTGTTTTTTCATTTTGTCAACAGTATTTAGAAGTATTCATATCGATCTATATATACACCAATACGAAGTTATCCATAACATTTTATTAATTTTGAATATATCACTGAGCCATCAATATGACATTTTACGAGACGATATATGCCTTATTTCACCTATTTCAACCCAAATTAATATGTACAGTCATGCTACGGCTAATTCCAAACGCTGTGCTGAACCCAGCCCCTCCTCTTCTCCACAATATTTATTTCTGTATTTATTTTTAAACTGACTTGTGGCTGGACATTGTTGAAGTTCCCCATTTAGTCTTTTCCATATTTTCACAATATACAAAACAAAATAATACATTTTCATGGTTGCTCTATCGTTTACAAACTTGTCTGTCGCCTGAACTCCTCAAAGAATATCTGTATATTTTACACGCTAACCCTCAGAATTTATCTCGGAGAGAATTCAGTTAATGCAAAATGTCAACCCAGAATGCTGTGACACTCAAAATATCAGCGTCTTGTAAATTGTTGTGACTGATGAGTCATTACCTTTTCAAATTGCAAAATCACAAACAGTGTCAGCAGCGATGTTAGACTGCCTTGGTGTAGCAGACAATCTGAAGTATTTATCCCTTAAAATCATACAGATGATAACATTTAGCTTCAGTGTTCGGTTTGGAATAAAGTCTGAGGACAACATATCCTCACAAAGGGGTGTGTCTTGTGGTGTGTGGCTTGGTGTGTGTTTGTCATGTGTTCTGGTTCAACTTGTTTACAATGACAATGGGACGTCTCAATGAACGTGTTTAAGATAACAAAACTGATCCGGAGGTACCTGTCGGTGATGAGGTGTTTCATGTTTCATGCTTGTTATTTATTCATTTGTCTCAATGCCAAGGGAAAATGTTAGAGTGTCTCCGGGTGCAGACAGAGGTGTGAATTATCTTGTGTATCTCTCGTTTCCAAGATACCAGCTTGTTGATGCTGCAGACACCTTGGTGTCCATGTCAGAAATTCCCACAGAAGCCATGTGATAGAAATAGACAAGTTGGAGGCTGCAGATGGAGAAGAAAAAAGAAAAAAACCTGTGCCGGAGCAACATATTTTCAAAACATTATAGAGTAAAGATACCACACTTTGCCGCAAAATGTCTTTAAAAACATAAATCGACTAATTATAACAATTAAGTATTAAGCCATTCGATTATTACTTCATCCATGCATTTGTCACATTTCTGGCTTATTTTTTTAACTCATATATAAGTAATGCTTCTTGATTAATAATAGTGAGGCACCCCTCAGGGCTACCTCCTAAGACCATTAATGTTCCAGTTAAACATGCTGTTCTAATTGTTCATTGAAATTTTATTCACAAGACATTGAGTCCATTTGAACATTCAACATTTATGATGCAATTGTTTGTTTCTCACCCGCCTTCACCCTCTAAAGAACTCCATTATTTTTGTATTGCCGCATGTTCACAGCATCCTTTAAACTTTGTGAATGACGACTTGCTTTAGTGCGTTTGACAGCAGCAGAGACTCATCCGTTTAAGTGGATGAACTCGATTAGTTTTGTCAAATTTACGACGCACGGGTGGAACGTTGTCGTTCATTTGCAGCTTGCATAAGTGCATCAGTGTGACACATGAGAAGGTGGAAAAAATATTTGTTTAGTCAAAATGAGTTCTACCGTTGGGCCTACTTGGATGAGAAGTTGCACACCGGAGTGAGCCAAACACCTTGATGCGACTGAGGAATTTATAGATGTTATGCAATAATGTTAGGCAATAATTTGATCATATATTTGCCAACCTAGTGCCTGTTCGGTGCAAAAGTTGGGAGATGAGCATTATGCTGAGTCAACAGAATGCGCACACTAGCCATTGTTTAGTCACCTTGGTAGGCACTCTCTCGTGGTTTAGATGTGCAACAGCACCTTCAAATTTCTACAATATGACTTACTTGAACTATTCCAATTATATTTTAATCACATAGTAATAAGAGGGAATAATCAAAACAACATTTGTTTTCATCCATCCATTCTAAGAATATACAATGGTAATGAAAGGTGAGCTAACCCTTTCTAGCTGAAATTTGATGGCAGTAGTTAATTAACTACAATTAAGTTAATTGTTCAAAATGTCAGTGAGGCGTACCTCAGGGTGGTGTCTTAAGCCTACGGCCATTTGCGTTTTGTTATGATACTTGTTTTTTGTGTGTATAGTGATTGATACATGTTTTTTGAATGTCTGGATAAATAATAATACATGTTTAATTATATTCACATACAATGATAAAAATTGCTGTCAGGAGTTTCAACCTATTCCTATTTCTAAATGAGTATCGTAATGGCGAACCAGGGGATCATTTCAAGAACTGCTACTTGCAAATCTTTTGTGGCTTTGAGTCACATTACTGTTAAGTTAACTTTGTAATAGACTACAAAAGAATTAGTCCAGCTTCTATACTGGAAATCAACAACGGGGCCAGTTCCCCCTTCATTCGCCGCTGTAATCACCATCCCATGAATAAATTCAAAAATGAGCTCCAATTAAGCGGTAGTTTCAGCTGTTGAGCAGTAATGAGATGCTAATAAAGAGCGCCGGTCTTATGCTGGGCCCCAGTGATTGCTTTTACAGTTCAGCTGCTTCACCGTTTTTGTCCTCTGGCACGCTTGACGGGCTTGAATGGCGTTAGGTCAAGGGAAGTCCTGGCTAATTACTCTCAAAGCTCTCTGACGTCTGTTTACGCCGATAATTGACTAGCTGCACTTTCACATCGTCAATTGTCCCCATTTTCAATTTGAATTTTTAGAGCCGTCTTCCGGGAGAGTGCAGCAATGCAAGAAAGAAGATAGGCAGTTGTCTATACTTTAAGTCAGTCAACACAACCGACAGGTTTTGAGACAACACAAACAAGACTCAGGAATGTATAGCCTCTAGGTATTAAAAGTTGTCGTTATGTGTAAACATTATGTTATCAAATTAAGAGAATACTTCAGAATTGCACAAACAAAGACACCTCGAAGAATCTTATGGTATCGCGACAACATAAAGGGATTCAGGATGTAACCCTGTGGGACGCCTCATTGATATTGACAATGCCAACAACTTTCATGCGAGTATGAAGTTAGTCATGCATGAGGCAACTGCCAAACACATCCGTCAAGGGGCCATGCAATGAATCATTGGCGACAAGTTTAAATTGAGAGCCCAATGGTACTGTAATTTATAGTTGCTGAAATGTATATCATCATTACCATACAGGTGTGTAACAGGTATATTTACACATGAATTATATTTGAAGTATAAAATGTTTAGAATCTTCATGACAATGTAAATTGTTCTCTCACTCTGTTCTAGTTTCTTCTCATACTTTAGTTTGGTGGCGAAACATTGCTAATGCATCAGATGTCTCATGATGTGTTTTTGTTTACTCTACCATATTATCAATGTCATGGCTATGAGGATGAAAAAAAAAAGGCCTTAAAGCGTTGACATTTGCAAATGACATGATAAATAATGACAATAATAAAAGCTAATTTGTTGACAAGCGTGATTGATGCCTTGACACAGAAACGGGGTGGCATATCAGATATTAATTAAAGCAGTTGCTGTATTGTTTATGTCTGCAAGTCAGTGAACATTTTTATATAAAGCGCATGTCGGTACGTGTTTTAATTAAACAGCGGACAGGGACAGTCGCCGCATGAATGTTTAATACATGTTTTTTTGTGTCCGGTCAAAGTGATGACAAACATGAATCGGGGCACGCGAGGAGGTGCTGGGGGGGGGGGGATTATTAAACAAGCTGTCCTGCGCCTCCTCCCCTTTGCCTAATTACGAAACTTTCAAGTTATCAAGAGAGAGAACTTTGAAAGTAGGTGTTTAATTCATGCGTCCCTGCAGTGATTTCCTCTCTCATTGAGCATTTGCTTCATTTAACGGACACGTCCCTACTCCCTGTAAGCCTCATCTTATTAATTAAAAAAAAAATAGTATTTGCTGACTTTTGCGGCGATAAATCCAAGGAGATTTTGTAATGCTGGTTTAAAAATGCTCTAAGCGCAGCAGTCTCATCTTCAAATATGCAAGCCTTCCAGCACGTCCTGCCTTTGAAAACTTAATTACAGCCACGTGCGTCCTCTCCTCTAAACTTCCTACCTATCATCAAGATGCACGTGTAGCATGTTTCGGATTCTTCACATACATCCTTGGGAGGGTGTTGCGGTTCTGCCGCTTTATTTTAAGAAACTTGTAATTGTCGATAATGTTCAGTGGCGATGTTTCTTCCCGAAATGGAAATTCAACGTTATTGTTCTGCTGTCAAATTGCTGGGTGTAGAAGTGAGTATGGTGTATTGACATTATATGATGGAGCGAGTAGTCAAATCATTGCCAGCAATGTTGCCTCACAAGTGTGTGTATTTTATCCATCCATCCATTTTCAAATCCGCTTCTCCTCACGAGGGTCGCGGGCGTGCTGGAGCCTATCCCAGCTGTCTTTGGGCCATAGGCGGGGTACACCCTGAAATGGTTGCCAGCCAATCGTTGTATTTCGTTCATATACTAAATTACGAACACAAGCACATTCATATCTTTGTCTTTAGCAAATAGCCATTGAATTCTTAACAATGTTACCAGGTGCAATACTGACGGATTGACAGCAGGTGTGCAGCAGTAAGAATGCTCAGCCCGCCACCTGCTGCCGAAACCGAAACATGACAAGAACATGAGGAAAATGTTGACATTTGATGAACATATCTTTTACCTAACATTTCATGAAACACCTTAGATTTCCTGAGACAAATGTGCAATTTACTTTTATCATTCACATACAGTGAAACTCCTCTACAACGAAATCTACATGGGTGAAAATACCCCCTAGTGTGAAAAAAATCTTCATGCATTAACGCCATGCCCACTTTCCTGTTTCAAATTTGCTACAGTGAAAAAACCCCTGTTGTGAAAAATTTCTTGCTGCAAACATGATTTCGTTGTAGAGGAGTTTCACTGTATATGCGTTGCAACTGATCCCACTGAGTGTACAAAAGGCACAAAACTTGAACAAGTACTTATTATTGAAAAATATAGTCATGCATGTTAAGATTAAATGAGATTTATAAAGAAATGATTTTGAAACCATTTACACATGTGCATATGAAATCTAAATGTAATCCCTGCCTCCACTTTACAAACTAAAGAGAAAGCAGTGTGTCCCCTCGGGGATAATACAAGAATTGCAGCTTATTAAAAATATTCCGTGTCTCTTATGCATTTTTTCCTTTTTAAATCATCCCACGGGCCTGATAGAAAGCCCTCGGGGGCCGGTTCCGGCCCGCGGGCCGTATGTTTGACACTTTTAATTTTAGAGTGTTTGTGCGCGCATGTTTTTGGAAGATGGGAGGAAACACTGGGAGAACATGTAAACGCCACACAGGGAGGCCAGAGCCGGAATCGAACACTGCAATTCTGCACTGTGAGGCCGACGCGCTAACCAGTCTACCACCGTGCCGCGTGTGTATTATATATTTATTGGCCGTCCATGAATGCACGAGTCAAAAGTTTACCTGTTACAACTTTGATGGCGCACAGGAGGCCCGGTGGGATACAGTCGTGCATGAGTAGCTGAAGCGAATACTTGTAAGTGTTTCTCTTCAGATAGGGCACTCACTCGCGATGCAGGCCGAGGTCCCATTGGCACATTATAGCAGCGTGCAGCGAAATCAGGCCGCGTGCACGAGCGCAACCCCGGAGAATACTGCCACGTTCACATCACTGTCGCGTCTGATTAAGAGAGACCGAAGGTAGATGCTCGCTCCCCGGGCTGTGGAGATGACAGGAGCATACGCGATGTGCCTCCGAAGGTCATAGCTGCTCTGAAAATTAAATGAACTTACTGAAATAACCTTTTCAACTTTGGCTTCGACACTAATTTCGTGGCAACGTCCGCAACATATCAAGTTCATTTGGGATGTGACAAACGACCATGTGCAAAGAGGCCCAGACCCTCATGAATATGTTAATCACCGAGATAGTAACTTGAACGCATTATTATTCATCACTGCTCTTTATTGCCTTCATTTTTTTTTTTACATATCAAACCGCGCTTTAAAAGAGTGACTCCACATTCCGCAAGTTATTCATTAAGCTCTTCGGCGGCGTGATTTGTTTATCCTGCCTTTTATGGATGATTAATCCTAGCGCAACCTTGGAACAAAACAGCTGTCGTTGTTTTCCCCCCCAAAAGTTCAGCACAAGCCGAAGGCAATAACCATGCATCCATTTTGCACAATTATAGCCCTCACGGCGGCTTGTCGCCGAGGAAAATCCTTCAGACTGTGAAGTGTTTAATTGAATATTTTCATCTCCAGAGGTAAACGCCATTGTATTTTCACCCACTCCCCCTCTTTCATCACACCCACAAGCCACTATGAGAGTGAGAGCCTCTTATAAGGAGAAGTCTTCTAATCAAATTGATTTTTGTCTTTTTGGATATTCAGGCTGAGTTTTTCAAGCTTCTGCAGCAGCCAAGTCCCCAGCGAGAGATGATTCATGATCCGGTAGCTGGCTGTGCCAGAATGGGGTCATCTGCATAGACGACTCCATCACTTCAGACAGCAAAGGGCAAAGTCCACCGCCACATCTTGCTCGACAAATTGATATTTTCTTAATACTCTCGGTGGGTGCTTTATCTGCTCATTTATTGTCACCGGAAATAAAACCTGCAGCGATTCATATATCTTTATCGCCAATGGATCAAATGAGAACGGCCGAGGTCGCTCGATATCGCCACCCATGTCTGAAATTTCCCCCTCTGCTGCACATTTGAGTGTTTCGCTTCCAGCTTTTCATATTCTGCTCGCATCATTTTTTTTCCTTTTTCCTGGACCTGGCAGGTGGTTTATCAAGAGTGCACAGCTGGGTTCAACACACATGCGGTATATGTGCCAAATGGTCCGCGATCAAAAGGAAACATCAGGGGCTGGCGCTGAATTGTTGGAATTCGTTGTTAGAAGGAAATGTTGCCATATTTTTTTTTAGGATTCTTATTCAAATAATCAGGAAGCGTCATAGGTATAAATTACTTTGAATTTGAATTCAGTGCCTGGCTAGTGCTTGATAGGAAAGAATAAAAATATAAATCCATCCATCCATCCATCCATTTTCCGCGCTGGATCCTCACTAGGGTCGCGGGGGGTGCTGGAGCCTATCCCAGCCGTCTTCGGGCAGTAGGCGGGGGACACCCTGAATCGTTGCCAGTTCCACGAAGGACAAAGATGTCCAATCAGCCTGCCATGTTTTTATGTGGGAGGAAACCGGAGCACCCGAGAAAACCCACGCAGGCCCGGGGAGAACATGCAAACTTTCGAACCCGGCACCTCCGCACTTACGTGACTGGACTCTTACGGTGTTCAAATAATCACGGAAATAATTCAATTGAAGCGTCATCAAAGGTATAAATTACTGTTCGAAAACCGAAACCACGAACTGAACACGTCTGAATTCACTTCCTCGTCTGCCTGGCGAGAGGAGTATGGTGTTTGCATAGTTCGAAAGAACATTTTTGGTCAAAAACCGAATTGGTCGAGAACAGAGACGTTCGAAAACCGAGGTTTGACTGTATTCTATCTTGGCACTCCTGGTACTCCATATGTTGCTCCACCGTTTGTGTCCAGAAGGGCCATTACACCGCGACACAGATGCTATTTGTTAGGTCGTCATTGGAGTTTTGCATTGCTCGTTAGCATACGGCTAAACGGACTAGCCTAAGGCAAAGCGGTGCGGTGGTGTTGAATTTTCTTTTTTCACTGTTTAGTTTGACAGTAAACTTCAACTGACAGTAACAATTAACAGCGTGAAGTTTCTTGTAAGTCGGGTCATTTGTATCTCAAGACACCACCGTTGTTTTTCTGCTCCGTTTCTGCTGTTAAAGCAAAAAAAAAAAAAAAAAAAAAAAAGTCTCTATACGTCATATATTTCGTGAACAATCTATGCGGATTGACCCGGTGTACACTCTCTCGTACTCGGAAATTGCTAAAGTAGTTGGTTTTGTCTTCAAAAAGCCTGCCTTCATCTTTATGTATTAGTCGTCGCCGTTTCCTGCCTCTGCGCTGTATTCTCCGGTGAGTGCATGATGTCGGGAAAACATTTTGCACCTCTCCTTGATCGAGGGGATTAAAAAAAAAAAAAAGGGCTATGAAAGGAGATTAAGGATAAGCACACCTTTGAGTGTGCTGTAGTGGAAATGACGATTTATTTATTTATTTTGTGTAGAAGGAAGCATGATGTTTGTTATTATTTTTGCTTGCCTTGCTGTTCATTTCCCCGATGAAGCAGCACTGATTATGAGATATCCGTGAACGGGGAAATTGGAATTTTTCCGGCACGGTGGATTACAGCGGCTGTGTCAGTCAACATATAAACCAGACTTGGTAGGCAGGCTGCCGGTAGATCTGGTGGCAAAGACCACGCACGCTTGCTTTGATCACCGCAGCATGTAAATGAATAATGCACATGCTGAACGCTTTTCATGCGCTTCCAACCTGTTGGTGGAAAGCTTCCGCAGGCGTCCCAAAATAATGTAAAAAAAAAAAATATTAATAAAAAAAAAGGAGTTAATGTAAACACCCTGATAGGTGCGAAGTCTTTTGATTAAATTGTAGCCCAAAAATAAAGAAATGATTGGCAAGAGCGACATCGGATTATCACCATGACCAATGCTTAAATTAAAACATTCAGGGGCCACAAAGTCCAGTCAAATCAGCTTTGGAGTTTTGTAGCTAATTTAAAAATAACAGTGCAACGAGATTGAATTTTTTTCCCTTAAAAATAGACAAATGTTTTAGTGTCTTAATTCTCCACTTATCCTTTTCTGGCACATTCTGAATTATTCTCACAGGATCAAAAGTGTCTTTTTGCGATTCTATTATAAATTTTTAAAATATTCTGGAACTTGATCACATTACAATTTATGAGGACATATCTAACTTCTGTACCTGGAAAAATACAAAAACAGAACTAAAACACAACAAAATGTAATCATTTCCAGATCACTTTTTTCTTGAGATTACAGTTCTTCTAATAAAACTAATCATGATAATAAATCAAATACAGTAAATATTCTCTAGTACGGACTCATGTTTGCGCTGTCCAATTTTTTAAAATATTCTGGATGTGTAACAACACAAGCAATAAAATGCAAAAATATACTGTCCAAAAACTGATAACAAAAACAGCAGTACAGTATACACATTACAATTTATGAGGACATATCTAATTTTGGGTTGTTTTGTTTTGTTGGGTTCTTCCTCGTTTTCTATGCCATGATCTACAGGACGAAAGTAAATAAAGTTAAAAAATTACAGTAAAACGCACAAAACACAAAAAGTCGTTTCGAATTCGATGACATAAACGGCGAAGCAAACACCGTTTCTTCCATCTTCTCCAGTTGTGTTGAGGGTGGGCGTTGCTTTTTACGCTAGTGCCGCGACACAACGTAAGTGAATAAAGTTAGAAAAATGTAATAAAAACTCATTTCCAGATTAAAAAAATGCGACGTGAAAAGGTGTCTCCGTTGGTGTCTTTCCGCTCGGGTGGAGCGTTGCGTGTATTTAAGCTACCGCGGCATGACGTCTCCATCCGGGTTACGGATAGTGGAATTTCCGCTTACTCCGGTAACATGTAATAATAAAACTAATCATGGGTTTTTATATGATAATAAATCCGGGGATGGAAATACAGTCAAACCTCGATTTTCGAACGTCTCGGTTCTCAACCAATTCAGTTTTCAACCAAAAGGTTGGTTGCATTTTGCTTTTTCTCTTCCGCGCGATACTGGTCACGGTTGACCGAAGAAAACTTGTTGATATGAAGAAACTACGGTTTGATTACCTTCGAGTCCAAGTCCAAAGTGCTGTAATTATTATTTTTAATATTAGTCAAACCCCGGTTTTCGAACGTCTTGGTTTGGACCAAAAATTTCGATTTTTTTATGCCTCTGATGACGAACAAATTTCGGTTCTCGAACAAACTGAGCGCACTTGAATGCACCATTTGACTCCTCTCGCCTTCCTTACACGAGGAAGTGACGCTTCCTTGGGTAGACGAGGAAGTGACGCTTCCTCGTGTTGCTTTCCATTGTGAGCAGACGTGTTCAGTAAACATTTTTATTTTAAAAAGAACGTGGTTTCGGTTTTCGAACAATTTTGGTTTTCGAACAGCCTTCTGGGACGGATTATGGACGAAAACCGAGGTTTGACTGTAGTTTGAAAATGTATTGAGAATGAGAACTACCATCCACTGCAACTTTTAAGGTATATATTGCCGCCATCAATCTGCAAACCGCCAACATCTTTTGACCTATCCGTTGCAACTATTTTCCTCTCCCCGAGTGTGTGTTGGCCTTCCATCTTGTCTGAAAATTGGATCTGGGGGGATCAACGCCTGCCCCCCTCTTCCCGCCGATAAAAATGAAAGACACCCGTCGAATCCAGAAACGGGCCAGAGGCACACCGCAGCGATGAATTCCTGTGGCGATGCCAAATTGTATTTTCCCCCTGCCTCCAGGACATACAGTCTGTAATTAATAAACATGAGGCTCCGTGACATCTGGAAATGCTTTGAGCAAGGGCGTGTCGTTACCGTCTTCTTTAGTGGGAGTACACATGCAAAAACACAACCAACTACAGATTGTGCCAAGAAAATGTAGCCCCGCTTGACCCTTGACAGGCTGTTTAACCTCGCCTCGGGGGCTCAGGGGGTTTTAATTCCACCGCCGCAAATGGGCAGCTCTGAACTTGTCAGCCAGCTTTGAGATAAGGTCAGCCCGGTGACATGACATGGATTTTGATCACAAATGACATGACGCTTTGGAATGCAGTGGATGGAAAGGTCGGCAGGTTAGTACGTCGTTAAAGAGCAAGAAAGCCTCACGTCATCATCCTGCTACAAATAGAAAAAAAAAGAATGTGGGTCGCATAGGATGAAAGATGACTAATTCATTATTACCACGCATAAAATCCATTTACTGTGGTTTCTAAATATAAAATTAACGAGCAGTGTCAAAATGCTTTCTGAGGACCTCAAATGAGGAAAGACACAAAAATCATGCCAGGGGCTGGTTTCAGGTATTATTTAGGCAGATACTCAACAACCCGGGGTAAAGAACAGATCCCAATTCCAAGAAACTTACCCTGGAAAGCGAACACAAAAGCTTCTCCAGCTGACACCGAACTAGCAGTCGGGGACAGGAAAACATCTTGACAGGTGGCAATTTCGCAACACTGCTCCAGTGTCGATTGGTGAGCCACGGGCAAGGCGATGATGTGCTGACAAAAACCACCAAGATTCAGCTGTCAAATGCTTTTTTTCCCCTTCTTCTTCCGTCTGAAGGCTATCTGAAAATAAATTGAAAAAGGGGAACATACAGTCAGTTTGGACCACCCTGTGTGTAGCTTGGCTCAATAAAAGCTGGTCTATCATGAACCTACATGCTGTGGTAACTAAGTCCTCATCACAATAAGCTTTTGTATGAAAAAAACAAACGGGAAAAAAAAACCCATTTGCGATCATGAACACAAAAATTTCGGTGCGCCGTGGTGACATATCTTCACGCCACGTCAAAAGTTGTACGTCAGGAATTATGTGGACTTTATCAAACCTGAAATGGTCCCTGATAGCAAAGCAATTTTGCAATCTTGAGCTAGAAATTATTGAAGAGGGAGATGAAGAAATACAGTGCAATTATTTGCACGCTTCATAGGAGGAAAGGGCGTGTCTGGATAAAATATATTTTACTGTTCAAGCTATGCCGCTAAAAATATTAATGTAATTAAATTTTTTTCATTTTCTTATAATGATGAAAACATATGCCGTCGATATCTTTGGGAAAAAAATGCCTGAAATGGATTTGCATGTCTAATCAATCCCACTTTGTATTGATCTTCCGCATCGAAGAGGGAATTTTCTTTACAGCTCACTAATGACTTCAGCTCACGGCGGTTTGGTTTGAGAGGGGGAGGTAGGGGGTAACGTAAAAGCAAAGATGCTTTGGTTTACCCGATAATATATGATGGATCAATGTTGTTTCCTCTTTCACACATCTCTAAGCAGGGATGAGCCCCCCGGCTTCCAATTGCAGATATGAGGAAATTAAGGGATAAACAATGTGGGAATAATCCAATTACTGTATGGTCAGGGAGAGTATGAGGAGGAGGAAACGTCTTGAATCCAAACTACAAACTCTGCTGTAATGACTAAATCGCTGCAGTATGTACACCCCCCCGCCTTTTTTTCCCCCTTCAAGGTCACTTATGGAAAAGAAAACAGTCAAGCGAGAGAGGAGGCAGCTCTTCGTTGAAATCGTTGTTGCGATTTTCGACACTCTGTAAGCTTTTGCTAAATTGTTAATTATTATAATTTTATATTTAATGCATTATATTCTTTTATGTTACAGGTACCTAAATTATATTCGGTTTAATACTATTCTTATGTTGCTTACATTTGATTGGCCAAGTAAAGCAGGAAGTGTGGTCGTTACCGGAAGAAGGGGTGTTCGTTAGAGTTACGAGGGAGACATTGAGAATAAAAATAAAAAGAGCTTTGTTCACACGAAGTCGTCCTTCCCTTTTTGCCCATTCTAAACGTAGAGCAATCCATCTAAAACCTACGAACCACTCGACTTACAACTCTATCAATAACGTTTTAATTACCGCGGGTTTGTGTCACGATGCGAGGTGGTGGTGGTGGTGGACCCCAAAAAGCAGGTACGAGGGAGGAGCAGGTTGTACTCGAAGAATTGTAATGATAAAAAGACACACAAAAAACTAAATTCTAAACAAAACAAACTCCTGAAAGCAAAAAGAATCCAAAGTAGCAAACCAAAACCATGACTGAAGCAAAAACTATCAATAACGAGAATGACCGGAACAAACATGACCCAACCCCGAGTGGTCGTGCTGGGAGTCCTTTTAAAGAGCTAATGACATGACGACCAACAGGTGTGCAGGGAGAGCCCTACAGTGCCACCTGTCGGTCACTAACTGAATCATGACAGTTTGTTCGCGAGCTCTTTCTGATTTCCGTTGTCTTGTTTGACCAAAGGAGGTGACAGAATACAAGAAAGCGCTCTCAGCATCAGAGTGTGTGTATATGGAACCAAATTGGATCACAAAGGGAGTGAGGGGGGTATCTGACAGTAAAAGCTCATCTTTTTCATTTTCTCTTCTTTATTTTTTTTATGCCTTTATTGCCATTTGTACAAAAATACGCCGACTACTTTAATTCTGTTTGCATTTGACAACGTTATTTTGCAGCACTACGTGATGCATTTATCATTTGACAAAGGTCTGTTGAATGTCACACAAATAAAGTGGGGACTTGGTAAGCGGTTATGGTGTGTTGAATTTTTATTTTGATAGAATAAGTGAAAACGATGTCATGGTATATTGTGATATAAAAATGGCCAATATTGTGGTATCTCACACAGCACCCTAATGGCGGATCAACAACACGAAAGCGAACTGCTTGGATGATCTCGGCAGCACGATGTCAAGTACAGTCAAACTCGGTTTTCAAACGTCTCGGTTGTCAACCAATTCGGTTTTCGACCAAAAATTTCGAGTTTTTTATGCCTCGGATGACGAACAAATTTCGGTTTTCCAACAAACTGAGCGCACTTGAATGCACCATTTGACTCCTCTCGCCTTCCTTACACGAGGAAGTGACGCTTCCTCGGGTAGACGAGGAAGTGAAGCTTCGTTGTGTTGCTTTCCATTGTGAGCAGACGTGTTTAGTAAACATTTTTATTTTCAAAAGAGCGTGGTTTCGGTTTTCGAACAATTTCGGTTTTCAAACAGCCTTCTGGAACATTATGGACGAAAACCGAGGTTTGACTGTAGTTAGCGAGTCAGCCTCACAGTTTCGAGTTTGGGGTCCGAATCTCGGAACTATAATTTTGCCATTTCTTTTTCCTCTCTTTTTTTCTTCTTCTTCTTTTTTTTTTTAGGTGGAACATGACCCCGAACACCAGAGTAAGACATTCATGCGTATGAACCATATTTGCTGAAGGTCAGCTGGTCCCATTGTGAGAATTGTAATAGCTTGTGAATGTAGCAGGACCACGTTTCGAGCGGTTATGTGATCATGAAGTGGGGGAGTGGGGGGTGCACACCTTTTGATAAAATAAATAAAGAGCGAGGCACTCCGCTTTCACAGCCAGCAATAATAGCAGCATCCTTCACCTTGAGAACCTTATGTAGAGCTCGCACACTCTAGTCACAAAACAATTTAATTGCGTCTGGGGGTTTTGTTTTCTATGATTAAAAAAAAAAAAGAAAATAACGCCGAGTGGAAAAGGGATGAAGCTGTGACACTTAGTCACAGTGAGGAAAATTGAAATTATCCAAGATTTTGCCTCACCTCTTTTTTTTTTTTTTTTACGACCTTATTATTCATTCATGCGTGCTGCGCGGCGCGTTTAAAGCCCTCTTGAGCATCCTTGTAATTTCAGCCCGCGTCGATGTGGTGGCTGCAGAAAATCCCGGCGTCTCTTGACACAATGAAACCCTTCGCGTTCTCATCGCGTTCCATTTGCTATTCCGCGGACTCCCTTCAAGGTGAGAGAAAGTCCTCCGCCGTTTTCTAAAGGACAGACACAAACATGGGACAAAAGGGCGCGAGCGCTGTGTGAAATGTCAAACGGAAAGCAGGGGACGGACTTTAATTAATATGTTGACCTTTGTGTCCTCTTCAGACTGACTTCGGCGGTTTATTAGGGGGGGGAAAAAAAAAAGAAAAAAATGGACGTCAAAGCAGGCTAGTAAAACTCGGCCCTCTGTTGAATGTCAACGGAGCGATTCCACGTGGTGCTTTCGAGACCTCGGGACCGAGCGTGAGAAACGCGGGGCTCCCAGCGCGGTGAGCCCCTCCCGAGCGTACGCGTCCAACACGCTTTGAAGTTCTTGGAAATGTGGCAAAAGAGTGTGTTTAGCACTCCAGCTAACAAGTGGAGAGGCTGAAAGGGAAAATAGAGGGGGGGGGGGGGGGGACGAGGAGGATAAAAGCCTGTGGTGGATAGCGGATGGGTCTCGCATCCTCCAAATCCCCACACTTGTTTTGATCCTCAGGTGTTTGTGAGCGTGCGCGTCTGCCGCAACATTCGCTCCAGAACACGCCATTTGTTTTTAATCCCGCACGACACAAGTTTGACATGGACACGTTGTTCGCTAGTGCGTTCATGTGACCGTTTGAGTGTTTGTTCAAGATCCCGGACCTCCCATTTTACGACTCATGTCCTAGCACACTCTTTGTCCTCAATTCAGTGCGCTGGTAGAGGAGCTATTTCTTTCACTAAAGCGCAAAACAGAATGTTATAATGCAGTCATCTCGTTACCTCTGCGTCCCGCGACCTAGACGCATAATTTTCCCGTGGGACGCACAGTTCCAAATACAGTCAAACCTCGGTTTTCGAACGTCCCGGTTCTCGACCAATTCGGTTTTCCACCAAAAATGTTGAGTTTTTTATGACTCGGATGACGAACAAATTTCGGTTCTGGAACAGACTGAGCGCACTTGAATGCACCATTTGACTCCTCTCGCCTTCCTTACACGAGGAAGTGACGCTTCCTCGTCTCGCTTTCCATTGTGAGCAGACGTGTTCAGTAAACATTTGTATTTTAAAAAGAGCGTGGTTTCAGTTTTCGAACAATTTCGTCTTTTGAACAGCCTCCTGCAACGGATTATGGTCGAAAACCGACGTATGACTATACCTTCACAAGGGAAATGTGAATGCGCTTTCCGGAATGGATTATTTTTCTCAACCCAAATGGTTTTTATTTTTTTGTAGGATGTTGAAATGACTTTGTCCATGCTTGTAATTGACTAAATTGCCCTTTGGGTTTTTGGTGATAGCACGACCTGTTACTTTGGTGGCCTTTTTATGTGGTTAGGGATTTTTTTTTTGTGGTCATTTTCTCTCCCCCGAGGGCTAATTATTGGATTCAAAGGTAACCGGGTGTCAAAATCAGAAGGTCTCACCCCAACCGCCAGTCTATCGCGTCTACGAAGATAAAACGACGTACTGTTTTGTTCCAAAGTGTCTGCAACGTCACTATTTGTTCCAGCTTCGCAACCCCAGCGTGTATCCCAATCTCACATTCATGAATGCACTCTTTATATTCATTTCGAGCAGTGGAATGACGGTTCCCCATCTGTTGCCAAGCTTCTGCCGAAAACCAAAGACTGAAAGCACATTCGAGGCTAAAGTTCAGCCTAAGATAGCGACCATTGTATAACATACGCTTCCACGGACCCCGACGTATATGCACAACCTTCATCCAGCTGGAGCCCAGATGGGTTTGCACAAAGCCTGGCTCACAATCACACGACCCCAATGCCTCACGCGTTGTGAAATATTCATGCAACCGAGGACATTCTGGCTGTCATGGTTGGAGAGAAGAGTACGAGTAATGTATAATAAAAATACAGTCTGCAAAACTCATGTAAAGGTGAGAATTGGAGCAAGGGCCTGAAATGAGCAAAAATCCATCTTCCATTCATTGCTAATTGAACATCAGCGGGTGAGCGTTTGCTGGGGGGGGGGGGCAGTGGGGGTGGGGGGAGGCTAATATTGATCAACCAGGTCAGATGAAAGTGCAACAATCTCATTTCATGCCTGTACAGTGATCCCTCGCTATTTCGCGGTTCGTTTATCGCGGCTTCGGTGCATCGCGACTTTTTCAAACATATTCATAACAAAAATTTTAAAACTTTTTTTTTTTTTAAGTCCGCAAAAAGTCCGCAAACGGTCCACGAGAAGCAGCGAAAGTCAGCAAAACAACAGTGAGTCACATAGAGCAACATATAAAGTACATGTGGGGTGAGGTCGGGGCTGAGAAGATGTAAATTGGCTGTGCATCTTCTTTCTGTTTTAGCACGTGGGTTACTCTTTGATCTTTAATCAGTGTCTAAGTGTTGTTTACGATGCTTCTAGTGTGTGCGTGTGTGTGCGTGTGTGTGTGTGTGTGTGTGTGTGTGTGTGTGTGTGGGAGAGAGCGAGCGAGAGCGAGAGCGAGAGACTTATAAGAACAAAAGCAGGTCTCTTCCATCCTTAATTGTCTAAACAACCTTAATTGACTAATCATAAACACGTCTGCTGCACGTGCGGGATCGCTGGCCTGTGTGTGTGTGTGTGTGTTAGTGCGCTCTGCTCAAGCGCAAAGGCCCACATGGGGCATTTTCTTTTTATATATATGTTAATTGGTTGCTACTTCACGGATTTTCGTTTATCGCGGGTGGTTTTGGTCCCCATTAACCCCGATAAACGAGGGATTACTGTATTTGTTAATTTAGTCATTACAAACTGACATTAAAATCGCATGATTTTTGGACAAAGGCACGCTATGACAAACCAGTGGGGACTGGCAGACCATGAATCAACCAGTTGATCAGAATTTCAAAAGCGTTTTTTTTTTTTTAAAGGGGAGGCGGGGGTAACCTTCGGCATCGGTTTTCCATACAAATGTGGCTTTGACTGGCACTTTGCTAAACTTCCTCAAAGCGCTTTGGGATTTATCCAAAAGATGAATGATTTGGAGTTTAGTTAGAGCGACGCGCCACACATAAAGATTTTTTTTCTCTAGATTTTTTTTTTTTTTGGGAAACAGGGAATTATTTCTGATGTAACTGAGGTTAAGCCAGTGATCGAATTTTTTTCTTGGGGAAATTGTCACAAACTCGATTGGTTTTGGTTGCAATGCAGTGCATCCAGAAAGTGTATTTTAAAAGGTGACAAAAACACTGACTGACAGATGCCTTTGGAGCTCACGAGGTATGCAAACTAGCCGGATGGAATTACCTCTGCACTGTGAAGCCAACGTGCTAACCACTGCACCCAGTGTCATTTCCTCATTTGGTTCACTGCTCCTTGCCTGCACATGTACATGCACGTCAGCACACGCGCAATCGTGCCGTATGCTCAGCTGGCCTGTCAAGTCGCCATCACGAGCGTCGCTCAACCCATCTGTTGAAATGGAAGGCTGAATGCAAATGTCGGCGAATGACAATAACATGCATGGGGGGAAGCTTATCTTTTGTGTAAGCAAGCGCTTGCTCCGAGGCGTGCTGCTGACAAATCAAAGTTGCATTGAAATAAGATCGAATCTCGACGTGTTCTAAAGCAAACAGGCGCTCCCGATTTTTGTCCGGCGATTTCGCTGCTTTAAAACTGCTCTGGGATTTGGCATTGACTGTGGCATTTGTATGTGTGCCGTGACAACATTCTCTGCCTCCATCTGATATTAAAGAGTACAGTATTTTTCTTTGTCTTTTTTTTTTCCCACTGTGGAGCCACTACAGTACATGTGTCAAAGTCAAGGCCGTGGGCCAGATCTGGCCCGCCACATCATTTTATGTGGCCCGTGAAAGCAAATCAAGCATGTCACGTTCCCTAATGCTTGCTAAAGTCCGAACCAAAATGTCAAAATGTCATATGTAATCCACAATAACAGTCATTATTCTTGACTTCTGATTTTAAAAGTAGTTATCCATCAATTTGTTGTGCGCTGTGATTGTAATATGTGGAGGGGATTAAACATTTACAGTCAAACCTCGGTTTTTGAACGTCTCGGTTCTCGACCAAATCGGTTTTTGACCAAAAATTTCGAGTTTTTTATGCCTCGGATGACGAACAAATTTCGGTTCTCGAACAAACTGAGCGCACTTGAATGCACCATTTGACTCGTCTCGCCTTCCTTACACAAGGAAGTGACGCTTCCTCGGGTAGACGAGTTTGACACCCCTGCACTACACGATTTATCATGATCCATTATTTCACAACAATTTACTTTATTGTATTTTATTCCCCTCACTTTTTTGGACTTCCAACTTTAATGCTGTAATGATTTTGTTTGTGACCAACAGGTGGCACTGTAGGGCTCCCCCTGCAGCTGCACACCTGTTGGTCGTTATGTAATTAGTAGTATAAAAGGATTCCCGCCCGGCCACTCATTCTCGGGTTGTTGATTGCTTCTGTCAAGTTTGTTTCAGTCATATTTCGGTCATTGTTACGTTTTAGCTTCAGTTGTGATTTTTGTTTGATACTTTGGACTGTGTTTGTTTTGGATTTAGTTTTCTCTATGTTTTAATACAATTTTTTTGCCTGCTTTTTGGGGTCCACCACCACCTTGCAAACGTGACAAACGCATTTAAAAATTCACACCACGCAGGCGATTATTTTTGTCATTCCAAAAATTCAGGTTTCGCACAATTCCACATTTTCAACAAAAAAAAAATATCCAGACACACTCAACATGATTTTTGCTCGCATGAACAAAATGAGATTCCCTCTGTGTGTGAGGATGCTAAACAGCTTCTCTCATTGCTTGAAGGCGACACCTCCTCCTCCTCCTCCTCCTCCCTCTTTCCAACTCCTCCTCCTCCAGAACGCGTGGACGTGTTGTTGGTGTCAGGAGGACCAACCTGCTCTTCTTTGTGCGCAGCCAGCGAGCAAGCAGGAAAGGAAGGAAGGCGGGGCGTGGGAGTCGGGGAGGGGGGAGCCGGTGTGCAGTGTGTGCTTTTCTCCTCCAACTCCACGCTGCGGCGTACCTCTCATCATGCTTCTGCTGGCTATGGGACCGCGAGGTGCCGCGCTGGAATAACGGGATCACACACACACACCGGAAGCTTCCGGTGCATCGTGTAAAAGTGAGTACATGTCCAGGAACAACATTTTGTCTTTTACACTCAAGCACGGATAGTTAAATTTTGCGCATATTTTCTTGGCGTGAGGGTATGCGAGATTGTTGGGAGGGTGGGGGTGGGGGGGGGGGGGAGTGGTAAAGCTTGCAACTTTTTACTGTACAACATTTGGATGCACAGTTTTTGATTTTGAACTACATAATCACTGCATGCATTTTGATTGGTAAATCCATGTTTGAAAAGCATTTCTTTGCTGGAAAAGTCATCTTTAGAAAAAAACACCCGGGCTTTAGATTTCGTGCTTTTAAGGCTGCTGGCTCATGTACTGGTCAAGCTCCCCCCCCCCCACCCTTCCAAAAAAAAAAAGAAAAGAAAACGCCTGCATGTGTTGCAGCAACTGTTGCACGCAGTATTTTTTTAAACAGAAATCAATTTCGGCATTAAAGGTTGTAATAAGCCAATGTATATGCGCAAAACAAAGAAATATGGAAATACCTAAATGCTTTTTGTGGTACTCTGACTATATATTTTTTGGGCATATGTAGAAAATTGCCGCTGTCCTGTGAAAAATATGTATGTGATTTTATTTTATTTTTTTTATCGTACATTTTTTACGTGAAAAGGGGTGTCCACGTTTTGTAAATGACAAAAAATGTCAAACGGATGCAAAGAACAAAACATCAATCTATAAATTTAATAAGTTTAAGTCATGGAAAAAAAAAAAAACAAACCAGGACATTTGGAGATCCAAGACATGGTCTCTGGAATTTTAGTTTTGGTGTATAGCATTTTGGTTATTTGGATGAAAATAGGCATATAAAATTTGTGGACTGCGATGGCAACAGAGAATTTATTTTTGGTTTAAAATGTGACTATCCTTTTTGCATCATGTCATTTGGCATGCCGAAACCTTGGTGAATGAGTGTTGACAATCCCATGCCTGGATTGTGGAGCAGATGTCCCCCTCATTTCCTTAATGAAGATGTCCATAGAATGCTGCGCCGTTTCCCAAAAGTAGAACCCCCCCTCCCAACCACTCACCCCCACCAGCACCACCTGCCTCTAAATCCACCTCGCTGTTATAAATAATAAGCAAGCCGGAATACATTAACTACTGTGACCTTGAGAGACCGCTGTGCTGTCTTTCAAGAGAAGGGTTGTGGAGAGAGGGTGGGTGGTGGTGTTGTTGGGTATGGGGGCACACGAGGTGATATGGAGGGGTGCCCAGTCGCAATTATTAACAAGGGCAATTCTAAGTTGAAGCGACCAAAAGAGAGCTATTTTGGACCATGTCACTCATCCTTGCTGCTGATTAGCAATCATTTAATGTGTGGGGGGGGAGGCCGCGGGGGGCGGGGGGGTGCTTTACTCAGCGTTATCTCAGGATAGCAACGAGATGGATAAAAGTCGCATTAGAGAGTGCACCTTTCCAATGCCATCGACAAAGTTTAAGAAAGTTTCTCCAATGAATCAGCTTTGTATTTGCTTCACTGTGGTGTGGGGGCGAGGTTATCATTTGACATTTTTCTTGCTTCTGGTATTCATCTCCTGACTGAAGAATCCCAGCAGTTAAACCAAATACCGGACTTTTTTAAAAAAAAATTTAAGTGCAGGCTTTCCTAGCAAGGTCAAGTAGCAAGACTTTCAGAGCGGGAGAGGTGGTGACCTCGTGTGTGTGTGAGTCTTCCAAGTCTGCATATGCCAAAAAAATGAAGAAAAAAAATTGTATGCTACTCAGTAAATCTATGAGCATGTTTTGTTCACTCTAATTTGGATGTCTTGTTTTCCCCATGAATTAAACAGTAGCCTGTTAGCTAAAAAAGCAAACAACAAAAAGTGGAATTTATTTTCAGTTCTGCCTTGGTGGAGGCCTTCCAAGGAGCCGCAAATACATCTGACAGACCAGAATGGTTGTTACAGTCGGCAGTTAGAGAGCCACCTGTTGCTTTGGCATACACTCGACAGACTATCAATGCTCATTTGGAAAGAGATATCTTTTTGTTCCTTTAACAGGGAAGTTGGGGGGACGTTTGTTCTTTTTGTCTGTAAGGACAAACTATTGGAAATACAGTGAAACTCCTCTACAACGAAATCATGTTTGCAGCAAGACATTTTTCACAACAGGGGGTTTTTCACTGTAGCAAATTTCAAACAGGAAAGTGGGAATGGTGTTAATGCATGAAGATTTTTTCACACTAGGGGGTATTTTCACCCCCGTAGATTTCGTTGTAGAGGAGTTTCACTGTAGCAGGAGATGAGGGATTCACTTCTCTCCCTCAGGGCTAATTATCGGACTCCAAGGTGACTGTCGCTTTTGCAGAGCCAAAAAGGTTTAGCTATGTTCCCCAGGTTGTTGTGCGCCAAGGTCTGGTCGGCGTCACAATTGGGCCACCAGGGAACTGTGCCAAATAGATTGCCTTCTATGCTCTGTTGTATTTCTTTCTCCACTGTATCTCCCCAGCTTTGCTGATTCGCCCTCTGTTTCCACTTAACTGTTCTGGCTGTTATCCAGATGACACCTTAGCAACATTTTTTTTTTTCCCCCTTCTTTATTTTTTATTTCTGAATGCTTGAAAACGGGGGCTTATATGCTCTTGGACGCATGGGGCATACACCAGAACCTCCTATTTGGATACCACGCGCAACATTCGCCCGGATTCCTTGTAAATGGTTCCCAGATGATGATTTAAAGGTGGTGCGCTAACAGCTGTCCTGCAGAGAGAAAGGCACTTAGGAGCCTCCTGCAATTTGGCTTTGCGTTGATGTTTAACGCGTTTTGGCAGGTGCCTTCAGATGGATGCTTTAAGCAGACCGTGATGGCTGGGCAAGAGTCATATACCACCTTGCCTGCAGTTTGAGATGCTTGGATCTGTGTTTGTGGTTTGCAGTGGCTAAAACTGCACCGGATAATATTAGAAAGTGTTTCATATTTAGAATACAGTCAAAACTCGGTTTTCGAACGTCTCGGTTCTCAACCAATTCGGTTTTCGACCAAATATTTCGAGTTTTTTATGCCTCTGATGATGAACAAATTTCAGTTTTCGAACAAACTGAGCGCACTTGAATGCACCATTTGACTCCTCTTGCCTTCCTTACACGAGGAAGTGACGCTTCCTCGTGTTGCTTTCCATTGTGAGCAGACGCGTGCAGTAAACATTTTTATTTGAAAAAGAGCGTGGTTTCGGTTTTCGAACAATTTTGGTTTTCGAACAGCCTTCTGGAACTCGTTATGGACGAAAACCGAGGTTCTACTGTACCTTATTGAGCCACATGCTGACCGATCTACATCGAAATCTACATCAAATTGCTTTCTAATTCATATTTATGTTGTCAATAGTGTATGACATTCAGATAAAAAAAACAAATAAACGCATAACACTACAAACCACAGACTTCTTGTTTGGCAATGTGACAAATGTACATATGGCGGATTACTGGTTGTGCCTGAATGTTTAGTCTCCAAACAAACATTAGGAGCTTTATTTTCTTGAATGGTGTAAATCATGCGGGGAGGCTAGATGGACACGGCGCTGGTAAGCTCGCAGATGGTCGCGGGCCGCTGGATCTGAGAGGGGGGCCAGTCTGCACCACTCTGGGTGTGGTCACAGCCAACTTCAATCATGGCCAATCAAAGCTCTTATTCTTATGCCATCATTTCCACCATCCATCTGTCGTGACAACAACAACAACAACAACAAAAATGCAAAAATGATCTCTTTATTCTTATATCTTGAGCATACAATTCTATGCTTTGAGCATCAATGAGCTCGTGTCCGAAGAAACTCCCCATGGCTCCTCATGGAAGGCTTCCAATGTGCTGTATTGTTTGAAGTACACAACTAATAGTCAGACCTTCCGGCTCCACCGTAGGCAGCCCTCGCCTGGTAGCCGCGATAATTGACGGGCAAAGCTGTAAAGCACCTGGCCAAGCCTTTTAACCGTGGCCAGGCGCTCTTAGGAACAACAAAATAAAAAGGTTCCAAAAAAAAAAGGGGATGGGCATCAAAGTGTGCCCTAAGTTTGCCAAACAGGACCAAGTAAAAAGGGTTAGGAAAAAAAACAGCCTCAAAATAAGGAGCCAGGCTGTTAATACGGTGCCGTTCTGCACTACTGCAAGCACAATAATAAACATTATATACAGCGCATTAATATTTCAGTACAGTGAAACTCCTCTACAACGAAAGCATGTTTGCAGCAAGAAATTTTTCACAACAGGGGTTTTTTCACTGTAGCAAATTTGAAACAGGAAAGTGGGCATTAATGCATGAATATTTTTTTCACCCATGTAGATTTCATTGTAGAGGAGTTTCACTGTAATCTTTTAGGAAATATGGTCTATCGGATGTGATTAAATTGTTCAGGTGTACATCACGATGTGCCGAGCGAGTGTAAATCCACAACTGGGGCCAATAAAAACGTGCTCCGTAACCCTGACAACAGTCTTTTGTGGCATTACACCAGACAGTCAAAAAGGCTTATTGTGTCCCGCTCCACCAACGAGTTTAGACTAATTTCCAAATGCGTCATGCCTTTGTTCCCTACTCATGATGTGAATTTGCAACTATGGCGTGTTGTAGCCTCGGGGCAGACCCTGCTGCGGTTGTACAGCTGCGAGGGGGGGGAAATGAATGAAAACATATATTAAGGCGACGAGGAAGAACGCTTCACGGCACTAAACGGGCTAATCCTAATAAATGGCCCTATCGCTGCTGTAATTACTGACAAAATCATTAGTTCCTCTAATGCTTCACCACGATCGGCAGTTAATAGCGGCCCATTTACATACTTTGTGAAAACAGCCTGTTTTGATGATAAAATGGAATCCTCCTTGACTGGAAATGGAGAATAATTTCACTCTGGAGGTCATCTCAGGAATAATGGGAGAGGAGAAATGTAAATATAGCACTTTGAAATCACCACAAGGAGCACCTGAGGCAGGCTTGGTGGGAGCATCGAATGCTTAAGTGAGACGATGGCCCGGAAAATGGAGACGTTACTTTTCATGACATTGTGCTGCTCCTTCTGTTATGTGCGTGTTAGCCACCTGGTGGCAGGAGGCTATATTACAGGCTTTGGATACACAGAATGTACATGGAGTTGCTCTCAATTCATCTGTAAGCTGCAGCAATATGAAATTATTACAGTCAAACCTCGGTTTTCAAACGTCTCAGTTCTTGACCAATTCGGTTTTCGACCAAGAATTTCGAGTTTTTTTATGCCTCGGATGACGACGACTGAGCGCACTTGAATGCACCATTTCAGTGGCGCTTCCTCGTGTTGCTTTCATTGTACAGTAAACATTTTTATTTTAAAAAGAGCGTGGTTTCGGTTTTCGCGCACTTGAAGGTGTGCTGTACTTGCTTCAGTTTGTTGAACATATCGTATCTGAATAAAAAAATGTGCTCAACTGAAACAATGTTTGCTCTCGAAGAGATTCCCCGCTCGGCATGTAAATGGAATCCATAACAGCACACGATGGTCGCTCGTTCCCTGCGCCGATTGTGAATAATTGCTGTCTTTTCTAATTCTGTAATCAGCAGTGCAAGTACATCAGGCTTTGGCTACAGCCCGCGCGCATATCACACGTCCGCAGGCGTGTTCTCATTTCCAGCTTTTTATTGCTTTCAGTGCTAAAATGGAAAAACCTATTAATCACACTGGAGTTTTTTTTTTTTTTTCACCCCTTCTAGCTACATTTTCGTCTGGGTATGTTGAAGAGCAGAGAGAAAAAGGTGCAAATACTGCGGTCACACTCATCTAACACGCTCTCATGCTAACTATAGAAAGGCATGTTACGGTGGAAGAAATCAGTATGAGTGTGAGAGAATTTTAGCTGTGTTTTAGAACACATTCATTAAATTTTTTTTTAAGAGTGTGGAAAAAAACCCAACAAAGTCAGTCATGTGTGTAACAGCGCTTACGTTTTTGCGACCTCGAAATGCTTCTTTCCACATCACTTTTGGGAGTGCATTTTCTTGCATAATTAACCGGATGGCGGTTATTTTTAGGGTAAAGTGGCGTCGGCCTCGCCGCCGCGACCGCACAGCCCGGAAACCTTGTGAATATGCAAATGAAGTGTTAACATTCTCCAAAGTGGGAAATCTCCGGCTTCCTCAGTGTCGGCGCTGATGTCAGCATGACTCCTGATGAGCTGCCCCATATATATACCTATACATGTACATGTACACACACACAAAGACACACACACACATACGCACACACATGACAACTACTGTAACTCCGCCCCCTTGAAACTGCTCATTTCAAATGAAGAGGTTTCTTGCTTGGATGAGCACTGACAAGAGGAAGATGACGAGAGTTGTGGGATGACAAAAGACTCATCTGAAGCCTGACCTCCCTATTTCTTCACAATCGATAGGTTTCCTGCTCAAATGTGGTGTTTAATGCACTGTTTAAGTGTTTTCGTCCATAATCCGTTCCAGAATACTGTTCGCAAACCGAAATTGTTTGAAAACCGAAACCACGCTCTTTTTGAAATAAAAATGTTTACTGAACACGTCTGCTCCCAATGGAAAGCAACACGAGGAATCGTCACTTCCTCGTGTAAGGAAGGCGAGAGGAGTCAAATGGTGCATTCAAGTGCACTCAGTTTGTTCGAGAACCGAAATTTGTTAGTCATCCGAGGGATAAAAAACTCTAAATTTTTGGTCGAAAACCGAATTGGACGAGAACCGAGAGGTCCGGAAAACCGAGGTTTGACTGTACTTTGATACAACCTTGAACCTTAGTTATAATAAACCTGGGATCTGCTTCGTTGAAATCAATAGTTTTCTGCATGCAGTACTGACGTAGTTAAGATAACTGCCACCATTGACAGATTTGAACAAAATTCAATTTGGATGACAGACATGTTCATCGCAATTGGAGGATAGAATGAAAAACTGGTTCTGTCCAGTTCATCGGCCTTTGACGCTCAGGTTCTAAGACACCAAGGAGGGGCTGGTATAGGTGGGCCTCCCGTTATTTTGATCCTGCGTCACGTCTGAGCCTCCCGCAGGGACGTCGCAGCAGGACCATCTTCCTCTCAATTGGCACACGCGGCCACGGGAGGGAGCTTCAAGAGTGTGTCGTTTCCATTTAGGCTGATCAAATGCTTCATTTTGGCAGCGAGGCTTGCGCCTCGTGTGTCGCTATCAAAGAAGAAGTAGCGAGCGGCCGCAATGAAACCGACATCGCAATCACCTTCGCTTTATCAAAGCAGCTGCCAAAAAGGAGGAGAAAACGTTTTTCTGCTCTTGCGCCCAGTGCGGATTGGAGTCCCCACCTGTATCTTCGTCCCACACACACATACACTCTCCCCTGTCAGATTAGACTCAGCACTTTGACACACGCTCGTAATCAGCTTAAAGGATAATAACGCCATTTATTGAGTTATGCTTTCTCTCCACCGGCCATTCATCTCCTCTGGGCAAACCTTTAGCATCACTCTTGGCAAATTCAAATCAGCACCTTTTATTACTTGTTCCCGAGTGCAGGGATTTAATAGAACCCCGCCCGTTTGATAGCGCTTTAGTTGCCGTTATTAAGTTGACGCTAATATAGCAGCGGCGATGTGTCAGCCGCTAGATTAGGGGTCTGCAACCCGCAGCTCTGGAGCCGCATGTGACTCGTTTCGTCATCTGCTGTGGCTCTCTTTGACCTTGGGATATAAAATAGCCTATTTTAAAATGACTATTCGTTTTTCAATTGTTAATTCTAACTTTGAACAATTGTTAATTCTAAATTTTTTATATATATTTTTATATATATATATATATATATATATACATATATATATATATACACAGTATATATATATCTTTTTTTTATATATCTATATCTTTTTTTTAAATATATATATATTTTTTTATATATATATATATAGTATATCGTGTGTATATATATAATATATTGAATGAGGAATCTGATTGTGATCGTAAGTGCACATTCGGTCTAATCAAGTCAATCAGTTAATGAAATCTTAACGATAACGTGGGCACTCAGAGTTTCATTTAATTAACATTGATTGTTTGAGCGCATGAAAATCTACATATAAAACGCTGTCGCACGGTGAACCGCTTTTACATTTCAAGGCGAGAAATGTGGCACGCGGCCCGGTTTGATAATATTGATTGGGGGGCGAGGAGGGATTTTGTTCCGGTTTTGCCAAGTGGTCCAGTGGAAGTTCTCAGTACGAACAACCTGCAAAGGCCAGATAACACTATGGCTGTGTCGATTAGACGAGGTACAGCTAACGCTTCTTCCCGAGGACGTTGAGGTGATTGAATACTTCCCGTCTTAATCCCACACATGCGCGCACACACTCGCACGTACACTAACTGACATGGTGTGCCTTGGGGGGCAGGGGGGAGAAAAGTCCCTAGACTTTCTTAGCTTACTTTAACAAGTATAAGTATAAAGTCTCCTTGGCATTTGATTTCGGAAGTCCAGTAAATGGCACAATGTAGCCCACGCTGGAATCTGTTGACATTTAGTTTTTTTTTTTTTGTTCTGTTCTACAATTGGGGCTTTTTAATTTAACCTCCCCCCTTTTTTTTTTTTTTGACCAAGAGAAATTTACAAAAAAAAAAAAGCACAGTTGACAAATTAAAGTTAAAATACTGAGTAACAGACATTTTTTCCAGGTCTTTATTTCTGCAAAAGTGTATGTCACTTATTTCAGAGACAATCATGTGGCGCAATACTGTACCGTATTGTCCCGAATATAAGACGGCCCTGATTATAAGACGACCCCCTCTTTTTCAAGACTCAGGTTGAAAAAACACTTTTTGAACACCCAATTAATTTTTATACAGAAAATAATTACAGTACATCTGAAACAAATGATTCTAACAATATATTTGAGAGAAAAAGCATGTTATTTTGCCTCTTTCAAATCTAAAGTACAATCACATTCGTAAATGAATGGCTTCTGGTTTTTGAAATGTAAATGACATCATAACTTCTCCTCAGCTGCCAATGAACCTGGCCGATCTTCAACCCACTTTTCTCCAGATTGTCGCCACGTTTCTCCATTTTCTGTTTTCTCTTCTATTATTTTCTTCTCTTTACCTTCTTACCGCTATTTTTTATTTTTCTTCTTCGTGCTGCCGCTATTTTTATTTTTATTCTTTGTAGCAGGGATTCACACCACTCTGGCAATCACTTGACTTGGTTGGTTCCAGTTTGAGCAAACAAGCCATGCCATTCTCCTGAGAGAGCAGCATTTCATTTGAGGTTAATCCGGAACACCAATAACCCCCCCCGCCCCCGCCGAACTGATTGACATGGCGAGATCGAAATAGCTGCCAAAAGAAGAGAACCGTTTGTGGAGTGAAGCGCAATCCAGCCTAATTAAAGCTTGTCTGGAATTAAACAAAGAGATGTAGTTGTAGGACAAGACGTGCTTGGCGACTGTTTCCTTTCAAGCATCCTGCCAAATTGTCAGCCAAATCCCCCCCCCCGCCCGAGTCTATTTCCACATTGTAAACTGGTGCGGCTTTCCGACGACGAGCCGCCGTGTGTTTTAATCTCCCTCACATGTTGACGTCGCGTGTGATAAAAGTTCTCTCCCTGCCCGAGTTAACGTCATTAACAGCGTGAACAAACGTACGCCAGAAAAGGTGAACGATGACAAAAATGCAAATAGATGTGATTATTTCCGTGTTGTTCCCTCAGTGCTCATGATTAACGGGACAGTCTGGCTTGGAGATGGAGAACTTCCTTGACAAAGCGCATTAATAACGAGGCTGCTTTACATTCTCGCCCCTGCCTCATCGGCCTATCAGCGGAATTGCAGGAAGCCTTATAAACTGCGGCTAAAGACACTGAAAAACATGCAAATGTATCAGGCGGCTCTCTTTTGTTGAACGCGGAGACAGATGTCCCATTTCAGATTGACAGAACGCATTTATAAACTGCCCTATATTCTTTTCACCTTGCTGGCAATTCCTCCAAAAACGAAATGATCAGTTGAAAAGATACAGGCGGCCCGGTAGTCCAGTGGTTAGCACGTGCTTAGTGCAGGTAGGGTTGCTCCGGCTGTGTGGAGTTTGATTTCCAAAAAAACATGCTGCTCATTGGGAAATCCCATTGTGCCCTCAGGGCAACCAATTCATGGTGTCCCCCGACTGCAAAATACCCTCGTGAGGATGAAGCGGTTCAGATTGAAAAGATACAGATATCAACACGTATCACGATACCTATTCCTGGACCTTTGGTATTTGAAGTGAGTTCAGTTAGAATCCGAATCGATTTGAAATGGATCAATTTGCGAGGTATGTTTGCAATGAGTTTCTTGTTTACACCGCGTGAGCGTGTGTGTACTGTTCTTCTCCGTTTTTTTGAGGTAAAGTAGCTCTCAATTTTTTCTAAAATAGTGGCAGGTTAGCCTCGCCCGTGCTGCACTCAGCCTACATCAAGAGAAGTTCCAAACGGCTTAAAGCCAAGAGCAAAGTGCTGTGTGAGTGTTCCAAAATGGCCAAGTGGGGCTGGGGGAACAATTGACGGCGTGACGGCTCATCTCCAGCTGAACTGCTTTTTGCTTCCGTTCAGGGACACCGGGCGAAGGAGGCTACTCTCCGGGGAAATGTTGGTGCTATGGGCTGCTGCACGGATGACTGTGTGAAGGACATAAGCATTAAAGCTCAGAATACGGGAGAGTGTGCTGAGCAGACGTTGCTGCGATACACCTGACCAAAAATAAGTTGGCAAGCTAGGAATAATAAAATGGATTACCTGTGAAGTTTAATCGGAGATTTGTTTCTAAATTCAGCCTAAAGGTTCGACAAGAATTGTTGAAAGCATGGGCAAAGACCGAATCATTTAATAATAGAGCGCCTCGTTGTCAACCATGAGTGCTCGCATGTTACGGAGACAAGGCAAAAGGGCAAGTAGTGTAACATGACAGCCAAAACTTTCAAAAAATATTTCAACTTTATGTCCTGCAAAAACAATGCAGCAGAAAGTTAGGATTTTTTAAAAACAAACGATACTGTGTGAAAAAAAAAACCCCAGAGTGTCACAAGGTGGTCCAAATCAATACCTGTACTGAAAAGCAAATACTTTTTTTGCTGGGCTAGCTGGCCTTGAAAATGTCAGGAGCAAAGATTACCACTCAGGTTTGATTTTAGCTGGAAGACTTTTGTCGAGTAGCTTAAAAATTCAATGCCATATGAATCGAAACAACATGAGCTGAACCTGTCAGTGCCTCGAAAGATTGAGCTAGGACCTTTCTCACAGTCGGACTTAATACGCCCTTCACAACAAAGCACAAGTGCTTATCGTGCGTTTGGTTTTTAATCCGACAACAGATCTACCTTCATATCGGCGAGCTTTCAGAGCTGAACTTCTTCGCTTCCTTTAATCGTGTGAACAGACTTCAATGCACTCTGAAAGCCTCTTTATGCACTCGAGCAAGAAACAGCCGCCGCCGCAGTCTTCTTTTTTTTTTTCTTCTTCTTCTTTTTTTATATATAAAGATAAAACCCGGCCTGAAAGACAATATGTGAGAATAAAAATCTCCCAAGTAAAGCGCCGAACTTAAAGCCTCTGCGGATTTGCAGTTGTGATGCCATCAAATGTGGAAGAAAAAAAAAATCTTTTCATTTCACATTGTGTGACAGTATTAGTTTTGGAGTGGGCGAAAAGAACCCTCAGGATTTTTTCCCCCCACCCTCTCTGGACCCAGATGCCTTTCTATACTTGAGCATGCAACACTTGTAATTAAACCTATGCGTCTTTTTTGGAATTTTGTTCATACATGTTGGTTCACTGTACACATGGTTGTATAGTGAACCAATCGTAATTTTTTTTATACATGAACCTCCCTCCCTTTTATAGCGGGGATAGGTTCTAGACCAGGGGTGTCAAACATACGGCCCGCGGGCCGCAACCGGCCCGCAGGGTGGTTTGATCAGGCCCGCAGTATAATTTAAAAGTGAAAGAATGCATAAAAGACACGGAATGAATAGTTTTAATAAGGTGCAGTTCGTGGAATATCCGCTAGGGGGACACGCTGTTTTGATCAGAGGAAAGGACAACATTGTTTTGATCAGAGAAGAAGACAACAGCAACCTCAGTCTGTCACTGAGACAGACCCAACACAGCGGACGTTATCAAGGACATGTGAATACTTTATTCTTTACACCTATTATCGCACTCTCCTTAGTTTTGTAAGGTGTAGGCAGGGATTGCATTTAGATTTTATATGCTTGTGTATATGGTTTAAAAATTCCTTTCTTTATAAATCTCGTTTAATCTTAAAAGTGCATTACTATATTTTTCAATACCAATTACTTATTAAGGTTTTGTGCCTTTGTACAGTCAGTGGGATCAGTTGCAATGCATTGATGTGAATGATCAAATTTGTCTAAGGGAATCTTAGGTGCTTCATGAAAGGATTTGTAAAAGATATATTCATTAAATTTCAACATTTTCCTAGTGTTCTTGTGCTTCTTTAGACCAAAACAAAGGAAAGACATATTATTTTGGTAATTTATAGCATAGTGTGGTATAATTTTTAATGGTCCGGCCCACTTGACATCTACCGAGGCCGTATGTGGCCCACAATGTGAAATGAGTTTGACACCCCCTGTTCTAGACTCATCCGCGATAGGTGAATAGGTGAAAATCTTTACGTGAAGCGACAGACAATACTCAAAGATTTTCTTTGTCCTTGACAACAAACGATTTATAATTGCGGTTTACCGAGTCACTTATTGTATTGTGATTGTGTTCTTTGTATTTTCCTGGTCGTATTATACTGTCCCACACACAAAATAAATTGCTTCGTTTTTTGCAACACATGAGGCCTAAACATGAAATCTGAAGTTCCATTGTACGTTTTTTTTTTTGACCAAATGCATAACTTTTATTTACTGTCATTCCTTCAATTCACGTCTGGCAGCCAATCCGCCACTTGCATTTCCTTGCGTTCTTCATGCTCAGTGCTCAGCTGTACTTATGCGTCTGATTTATTTATCTACAGTCGTCTTTGTTCCTATGTTTTGTACTGGGCTCCCTTGTTTTCGCTGATGGAATACATGTCTTGTCAGGCCTTCAGCTCCGACCTGCCAAAAAAACGGAGACGTTGACATCCCGCAAGACAATAGCTTTCCTTTTTGGGCCGACGCAGCTAATCTGGCATTGCATCCAAACACGACAGCGAACGTCACAACCAGTAAACACACACACAAAGTGATCTGCAGATCCCAATGAGTATTCCGGTTATAGGAGGTGAAAATAGGACAAAATATTGAGTGGGGCCACGCTCGTTTCTCAGCTGTAACGGCTTCCATTGTGACGAAGACGAAGTAAAGGCTGCAGAAATGGTGAGTGTGCGCTGCAACTGCACCAAAGAAATTGCTGACGTCTTTCCTATATCTGGAATCATAGCCACTGGGTTAGAACCACACTTGAAGGCCAGGGCGGCACATGCAAGTATTTTTATTTTTTTTAACCGACCCCCCCCCCCCCCCCCAAGAATCATCACTATATTGTCATTTAAATTATTCTATTCCTGACACCAGAGCCTACACAGGCACGAAATAACTGGAAATAACAAGAAAGAAATTGCTGGTATGATAGAATGTGAAGTGCATTGACGAAATCACAGGTGTCAAAGTCAAGGCCCTGGGTCCAGATACGACCCGCCACGTCATCTTCCCGTATTGGCCCGAATATAAGACGGTGTTTTTTGCATTGAAGTAAGACTGAAAAAGTGGGGGTCGTCTTATATTCGGGGTCGATACATTATACCCATTCACGACGCTAGATGGCGCCAGATATCAATGAAGCGAATGCTGAACTTGACTCCCCAGGCCAAAGTGAATAAACGAAGAATAAAAATACAAATAGCGGTAGCACGAAGAAGAAAAATAAAAAATAGCGGTAAAAGGAAAAGAGAAGAAAATAATAGAAGAGATAACAGAAAATGGAGAGACGTAGCGACAATCTGGAGAAAAGTGTTCGGCCAGTGATCGGCCAGGTTAACCGGCAGCTGAGGAGAAGTTATGATGTAATTTACATTTCAAAAACCAGAATCCATTCATTTATGAATGTGATTGCACTTTAGATTTGAATGAGGTAAATAACATATTTTTTCTCTCAAATATATTGTTATAACCATTTGTTTCAGATGTACTGTAATAATTTTCTGTATAAAAATTAATTTGGTGTTCAAAAAGTCTTTTTTCGAACTTGCGTCTTGAAGAAGAGGGGGTCGTCTTATAATCAGGGCCGTCTTATATTCGGGCCAATATGGGCCGCGAAAGAATATCATCTGTCATCTTCAATGATCCTTGCTAAAATCTGTCCCGAAATGTCAAACTGTCATGTTCAATAATGTTGAAATTTTGCAATAAATGTGTTACCTTGTTTACATTCACTTGAACAAACAACAAGTAGTTGGCTAGTAATCCATCAATTTGTTGTGTACAAGTAATTATCCGATTTAATGATTAAACATTTATTTAGTTTTAGTGTCCCTCCGAGGGAAGACATAACTCCAAAGTGGCCCGTGACAAAAATCAGTTTGACACCCCTGCACTAAACAATCCTCCCGCGAGTCAATTTGAAAGTGGCTGATTAAATGCCTTGCACAAAGGATGAATCTCCGTTGACAAGGTGAATATTTTCTGCCTCGGGATGAATTGAATATACTGTACTGACTTTCAGTCGTGGGTTCCCGTCTGAGGCACGTCAGGGCAAAGATAAATCTTCACATTTTTTTGGGAAGGTTTCAAACATCTCACGTCGAAGCAAAATAGCCGAATAGTCTCCGAGGAACAGAAGCCGAAAAGACATTCTCGCGGCAGCGTCCCGCAAAGGTGATGACTTTTCAAAACGGAAGATTATAGAGCCCCCCCCTTCCCTTCTTCTGTGTTTTCAGTGCAGCCTTTGCTGTCTCTGTTTGGCAAACTGATCAGTGTAAGCCTGCCATCCTTTTGTCAGCCAAAGTCAGGCGACCCAGAAGTGATGTCTAAAAACGTCGCCAGCTGTCAGAGAATACTCAAGATATTGGGAGGGGGGGGTGAGGTTGTGCTTCAAAGTGATCCGAGTCTAACGACAGCCTCGTTTTATGGGAAGAAGCAGCGCTCTGTTCATTGGAGTGTCCCCAGGTTGTCAAAGCTCCCCCCCCCAGTAGACAATAACCCAACTCGGTTTGAATGCAAATCTGTAGTCCACTGTGAGTTAGAGCAGCAAGCGGTGTCTTCTTGTGCAACGGCTTATGTCCTTGCTGCTGATAACGAGTGTCTGAAAAGGACGGTGGCACGTCGAAGTCTTTCTGTGTATCACCTCGTGTCCTTCCTGCTGATAATAAGCGCCTGCCCGCTTCCTGCTTTGATTGGGAAAGCGACGGGCCCGCTGGGCCCTGGTGGCCTCTGAAGTCAATCCTCTTTGCTTCCCTCCAGGGGTTACCATTTGAATGACCTGATCAATTTCTAATCAAGACCAGGAGGCTTTCTCGTGCCGTGATGTACTTTGCTACAAATCTTCCCTATGAGGAAGGGGGGGGGGCGGGGGGCTTGTTAAGACAAAAAGGGCAGGTTGAGTGTTTCTAGCCATCGCTTTGCCTTGTATTACTCCCTCCCTGCGCTGTGTTGATTGCACCACATCTGTCGTCAGCTAAATAAAGATATACGGCATTTATCAAAGCCCAAACATCCTGGTGGAAGACCCCGTTTGAATGCAGAGAACAAAATGGAAAAACTCAGGCCCTGTGGGAATGCTGGCATCCAAGAAAATACAACCTAATAAAAGCCATTCGAGCTATTTTTCAAATGCGAAATGATGTACTGTATTGATACGGTGTTAGTGGAATGAAGTAAAACTGCACAAGCGATTAACAGGAAACTTTATGGAGGGCTGGGACATGTCCCAAGAATGAATACTAAACACAGTGAACCTCCATTTGCTGTGGAGGAGGCCTTTTTAAAAAAAAACAATTTCACCCCTTCCACACACATCCAAACATGTTCAAATATTTTAAAAACGATTACTTTGCACATTAGACCGTCACATACGTAACATCATGCTGAGGAAACAAGAGGCAAGGGAGCTTTGCTTGAAGCCGTTTATCACTCCTAGTTGAGGAATTAAACATGAAAAAGAATGAAACATTTCAGATTTAAATACCAAACTATTCAACCAAACCACATAAGAATGCGAGTCCGCTAACGTTGACAGGCTAATGACAATAAGCATTGAGATTGTGCTGATTTCTTTTGTTTTTAGCCCCAAAATTTGGAACATTTATGAAATAAAGCAAATTCGAAACAATACCAACATTCTATTCCCCCATATTGTGTACACATGTGTGCCACTGATGGCCATAGTATTTCATAGTAATTAATATATTAATCTACTGGTAAAAAAAAAAAATCGACTGGTAAGGATTACCAGTCGATTCATCTTTGCAGTGTGAGACTGGGAAAAATATATTTTTTTGTGGTATGCTGTATTCATGATGTCATATAAGTACAATAAAAGTGTTAAACAACGTACTGTATTTTGATCCATTTATTTTCTTGAATAAACTTGGAGTACACAGCTGCTGATGTAATTATGTTCATGCATACTTTTCAAACATTTACTCTTTAAATGTTCAACTTTTGAGTATCGGAATTCTTGATTTTGAATATCGGTCAAAATTGAAAAATGGGTTCCCATGATGAACGTTTACAGAACCCCAAATTAGTTACCGTGGTTACCCATTGGGTAATCCCAACGGAACCGAAAAATGGTTTCTGTGAATTTCTGGAATTTTCAGGCCTGCCTTGAATGAAACTAAATGTCCTTTTGTTTGCATTTTAGGTAGATGATTAAATGAATGGATGACCCGTCCGCCGCTGACCTTATTGAGTCAACGTTGGAGTGCGTGAACCTCATTGGCCCGGCCCGGACGATATCAAGCAGCTAGCAGCAGGATTTGATAAAAGACATTCGGCAACGCAAAGATGTGAAATTCAAGAAGCAGAAGGACGTGTCACGGCTGAGGACGGAACTGCTTCTTTCCAAACAACTTGCGCAATTTAAAATGATTCCGATGCTATTTTTATCTTCGGCGACACTCAAGGTTCCCAGTCAAGTGACTGCCGCCGTGACAGCATGACGCTTCCCAAGTTGAAGACTTTGGCGGTGCTGTTGTGCATCGTGACATTCACCACGTTCTTCTTCAGCTACACCTTGCGAGAGCCCTCCAGCTACTTCTTCAAGTCCACCTTCCGCTTGGTCACCTCCACCAAGGCCACGTGCGCCTGTCGGCAGTGCATGACCGAGGCGGAGGACGACCCCTGGTTCACAGAGCGCTTCAACCGGTCCGTTCACCCGCTCATGGCCAGGGACAACAGCGCGCTCTCGGATGAAACCTTTAAATGGTGGCAGGTACCTTGAGCCAATTTTCATCCATTCGTGTTTTGTAGCGCTTGTCCTCATTAAGGTCGTGGGGAATGTCGGTTTCTGGTATGAGCAGTATGTGCGGCCACACAGGGTGGCGTAGTAGTTGCAGTACGGTGATCCCTTGTGGTTCGTTTATCGCGGTTTTGGTGCATCGCGGATTTTTTCAAACATATTCATAAAAAACAAAAATTTGTGTGTGTGTGTGTGTGTGTGTGAGTGCGCTCTGCTCAAGCACGAAGGCCCACGTGGGGCTTTTTTTTTTTTTTTTAATACAGCATGCTTATTGGTCGCTACTTCGCGGATTTTCGTTTATCGCGTTTTGGTCCCCATTAACCGCGATAAACGAGGGATTACTGTATGTTTTTTCCTTCGGTCTGGGTGGGTCGCAACGGGGGAATTACAAAGGGGTGTCTCGCACGAGTGCGCCAATCAAGCTCGGATCGTCACTGATGAACCAGAATTGTTTGTTTTTTTGTCACTATTTATGCGAGGATGGTACTTCCCAATAAATTCCCTGCACCAAATTTAGCTCGCTGCTTCCTCAAAATTCACCACATGCAACCACCCTAGCATGTTTATCGAGAAGGCAGCCGAGTGAATCTCCTATCCCGCATTCACCTCACACCGTGTCCAATTAGAGGCCGGGGGAAAAAAAAGAAAAAAAAATAAGAGCGCAGGATTGCCTCCTATCAGAAGTGATTTGAGCAAATGCTTCTCAAACAAGGCACCACGAAGCAAATGTTCCGCGTGTCAACAGCTGACTGGCAATGATGTCAAAGGCTGTGACCTTTGCATGAGTCATTTTATTTATAATACATGTCAAAGCTGCACAGAATTTGAATTTCCTCAAATAGTGGTTTGCCCCGCTAATCGTCGCTGTGCTCACAGTTATGTTGCAAGCCCATATGCACCGTGCTGCCAACCAAAACAGCAGCACCCACCAGAGAACGTAAAGAGAGTCTCCAATGAATTAAACTGGACATGTCGTAAATGAGTTCCGTTATTTGGGGGTTATTAGAGTTATAGTAGACTCTGAGGTGGGTCTCTGCACAATGTCGCGTGCATCCACGCAAATCTTGCTGGGGCGCCGTGTGGCTTTTTCGGCAATGAAGGTCCTGCGATTCAAAAGCTACTTCAATCCAAAAGTCACCTGATTAGAAGGCATAGAGTGTTTAATGGACGTCAGTAGAAAATAAAATTCCGGTAGGCTCTGAATGAGCTGTGGTGTGGAAAAGTCTCATCCTCTCCATTTCTAGCCCGCTTGGCACAAATAGCGGGACGCGCACACGCCGCTGCGTTTATTTTATCTGCTGTCTCAGCGAGTCGAAAGCCACCGGAGACAACCAGGCCAAAAGCCCCCCCTCCACCCCCGAGGACGTGTCAGTAATGTGTTGGCCTCCTGAAGCTCCTTTGCCCTTGTTCAATCGCTCCCACTTAAATTTAGCCCGCAGCAAAGTGCATACTCTGAAGCCGCTGTTTGTGTGTGTGCGACCCCACCCCACACACCCCACCAGTCGCTACAGTTGGAGGAGCACCCGGCAAACTTCAACGAGGTGGTGGAGGAGCTTTTTCAACTCATTCCCGGCGACATGCTCTACGCAGACGCCGGGCCGAACCGCTGCCGGACCTGCTCCGTGGTGGGGAACTCTGGGAACCTGAAGGGATCCCAGTATGGACACCTCATCGACTCCAGTCATTTCATTATAAGGTAAACGAAGCCAAGATATTTCTTGTATCGACATCTAAGATATTTCTTCATGCAGCTTATTCTAAGGAACGAGAAACCGTTTAAATAATGTTTTATTTTTTTTTATCATGCACACGAGTGATACAATGATGTGAAAATTGAACTAGCCATTTCGAGAAATTCAATCCGGATCTGAGAAATGTACCAAAAGAACTGAGGAAAAAGTGTACCAGTGGAAGCACCCAAAAAAAATATATATGGAGGTACAGTGATCCCTCGCTATTTCGCGGTTCGTTTATCGCGGCTTCAGTGCATCGCGGATTTTTTCAAACATATTCATTAAAAAAAATATATATATATTATTTTTTTCATATACATGGAGAACGGTACTGTATATGTTGCTCTATGTGACTTGCTGTTGTTTTGCTGACTTTTGCAGCTTCTCGCGGTTATATATATATATGTTAATTGGTCGCTACTTCCCGGATTTTCGTTTATCGCGGGTGGCTTTGGTCCCCATTAACCACGATAAACGAGGGATTACTGTATAATAATACACATTGGGTGACTTAAAATCAAACCAATAAACTATTAAAGGCTATATAAATCCTGCGGATAGTAAAATAAAACTTGCACTTGTTTTTTTCCTCCCAAACATGGCCGCTGCAGCACAGTGTCACGACTAAACGGCATTACTGCTTATCATCCGGCCCAGCCGCCGTTGTGACAGCGCTCCGCCGTTGTCTTGCCGATTCAATTAAACGCCACCGCCACTGAGACACACGTTCTCTATCCCAGCCATTAGTGCAGCGCCTTGCTGCATGGCACTGTGGAAATATATTCTCCGGTCTTTTTAATTCAGCCCAGCATGATATTTGCAGTCATGTTTGGTTGGGGAAAGGGGGAGGAGGGCACTGAGCCAAAAGGTCAAAGCAGCAACACAATACGCTTTGTAACAATGCAATACATACAGTAGTTCAGCAAACAAAAACTCCAACAATTAATTTGTTTGCCCCAAATGCAGATAAAAGAAGAACAATAATTTGAGGTCGTAGTGTGCATATCCATCACGTCACAGCCATCGCTGAAACTCTGCCCCCTAGTAGCTGTGAGCAAGATTGGCGATTACATCTTGCAACAGGACATACAGTCAACGACCATGACCAATTTTCATTCTATTGTGATGTAAACCTATCCTGTTATTCACTATTAAACTCCCCACCTGATCTTAAAAAAGATTGCATTTTAGGCATCTTGGTGCCAAGCAAATATGTGGAATTGAGGAAAAAGCTTCAGCCCTGTCTAATAGAAATAAAGTGCTTTATCCTTTGATACTTGTACTGCCGTGAACTGTTCTGCATCTCAACATTTACAGAGATTTACTTTTCTTATATGTGACCATTATTAATACACAAACACAAAAGCGCAGATCCTTTACGAGCCGAGCAAAAATGAACGTTTCTGTTCAACCCTGAAATCTCTGATGCGTCTTGATCTGATGTCTCCGTGCGCCGAATAAAAAACGCCTCTCTCTGGGATTAGTCAGCCAGAAGCACGTAAGCATTTTGAGAACTTAACCTTAAGAAGACGGAGTAGCGGCAACAGCGGCGGCGGCAGTCAGCGTGAAATACCGCTGACCTTTAAAGTGCTACTTGCTTATTACGTGCTGCGTGCGCTCACACTGCACTTCAAGCGCAAGCGCAACATTTGAGGATACTGTGAGACATTTCGGGGAACATAAACATGTCAAGGTTACTGTACTTACATCGATTGAGATCACAAAAACACATTATTGAAATGATTACAGTAATCCCTCGTTTATCGCGGTTATTGGGTACCAAAACCACCCGCGGTAAACAAAATCCACGAAGTAGCGATCAATAAACATACTGTATTAAAAAAAAAATTGCCCCAGTGGGCCTTTGTGCTTGAGCAGAGCGCACTAACACACACACACACACACACACACACACAGGCCAGCGATCCTGCTTGTGCAGCAGACGTGTTTATGATTAGTCAATTAAGACAATTAAGGATGAAAGAGACCTGCTTTTGTTTTATAAGCCTCCTCTCTCTCTCTCTCTCTCTCTTTCTCTCAGCAACACACGTACACTCACCTGCGCACACACACACACACACACACACACACACGCACACGCACACACGTGCCCCACGTGGACCTTCGTGCTTGAGCAGAGTGCGCACACACTAGCACGCATAGTAAAGAAACACTTAGAGACTTAAAAAAAAAATTTTTTATTTTTTATGAATATGTGAAAAAATCCGCGATGCACCGAAGCCGCGATAAACGAACCGCAAAATAGCGAGGGATCACTGTAGTAGCACTTTAGTAGACTCAAAAAAATGAAAAATACAAAACTTTAAATTTTAACTGTAACAATAGTGACTTTTTGGGGGCGCCAAGTGATACAATGCACTTATGTTTAATTCATCTTTAAATGTTGTTAATTGTAATGTGTTATTCCCAGAGAAGTGGTAGAAGATGGATGGATAATTTAATAGAATTAATATTACTAATATTATTATTATTGAACTTTTTCAACTGGAAACGTGTGAGTCGAAATACCCACAATCCTGTACTCGTGTGACAGTCAGTGCCCCACCCGCCGTTAACAAGGATAAAAATATTCTGTGGTGGTTCCCACCATCTAAGAGGTGTTAATTAACTCCAGGCATGAAGCAATGCTAGGATGCTTCAAGTGATGGAGACTCACTACTACTGTCATTTTACTGTCATAGATGCTGCAGCAAAGTCTTGGAAATGTGTTAAAAGGGATACAAATCATTTGTTGGAGTGACTTTCGACTTGGCTTTCTGGCCAGTGGTTGTGTTTTATTGACTATGCAATATTTGCTCAAGACAAAACTTATCTTTTCCACCGTGGATGAAAAGTAGTCACTTTTTTGCCAAAGGAGACCTGTTAGAGTTTGACAATTTTTGGGTGGAAAATGTCAGCAGAGTGAGTAATGAGCAAAATGATATTGCCAAGACCTCAGCGGACAAGACATGCCATGTTACTCATCGGTGGTGCTGGGGGAGGTGGAGACAATTCATCCTAATGATTTGTCTCCAACAGCATCCGACTGCCTCCTAAATTCTCAGCAATTACCTCTGCTGCAGGAGAGAGTATTGTTAGGTGCAATAGCAGGGAGCCCAGCGTTGCTGTGCTGGAAATGGACATCGGGTTGTTCTAAATTGCTGTTTGGGAGGCCAGGAATCACTAGAATGGGACACATTGTGCTTCTATTTGCGCGCTTACATTGTTCTCAAAATAACCATGAAGGCTGTTTTGATGTGGCAAGTCACAAGTGGGTAGTATTTATTTATTTTTGCTCCAGAATGAACGAAGCTCCCACGACTGGGTTCGAGGAAGATGTGGGCGCAAGGACAACGCATCACTTCATGTATCCGGAAAGTGCCAGGGATCTCGACAGTGCCACCAGTCTGGTGCTCATCACCTTCAAGACTCTGGACCTGCAGTGGATCATCAGCGCCCTGACCACAGGCACCATTAAATAGTATGCGCAACTATTCAATCTACACTCATCAATATTTCAGTATTAAGAAACAATCTTGAGAATCATGTCAATTGTTTTTGGTTCACATAAATCGTAGTTTGGGGCGGCCTAAAACAGTCATTGAAGGTGGAACAACTTTCAAATATAAACTATTGGCATTTAGTACGTCGAAAACAAGAGTAATCCTCCAACAAATTCCTCCCCCGCCTGATAAATCCTCAATGGCCGGTGTGGTTTAATGACTGATCCTTCCTGATAGTAAAACAAAAAAAACCAAGATAAATGTATACTTCTGCCGATAACTTGGCACCAGAGGTAAACCCAGACAAATGTGTCTCATAAAAGTGCAGTTGCTGCCCGAGTAATCATTCTGCATCATTAAATGCCATTTTACAAGCCAAAAGACTGCACAGTGTGTGTGTGTGTGTGTGTGTGTGTGTGTGTGTGTGTGTGTGTGTGTGTGTGCGTGCGTGCGTGTGTGTGTGTGTTTGTTTAAAGCGCACTCTCCGTCTCAAGATGGCTGTCCTGAAGTTGGGAATGTACATAAACTATACAGCTTCCATCCTATTAAGATTATTTAACAAGAATTAAGAAGTTTTTTTTTACAAAAGTTTGTCCTTCAATGTGTATTTGTGCTGCTCATTCTTGGGTGCCTCCTACAGGAAGTATAAGATATCTACATAAGACATATTGGGATATACTGTTTTGGAAACTCAGCTCCTCTCTCAGCCTCTCAGTGCGGCAGTAATATTAGTTGTTTTTCCTCAGAGGATAAATAATATATGTCGGTGAGCAATTTGTTATACTTTTGTAAGGATAGCCGTAACTCCGCCACATAGATGCAAATTGTTTTTTGTTTATGGAGTATCCTGTTGTGTATGAGCATTAATGTAGAGGAAGCTATGTGGTTGTTTGAAATAGACAATGTGAAATTCACCCAGTGAACTTCAACTAGGAGTCGCAATAAACTTTTTTTTTTCTTTTTTTTTAAGAATGTTTCCGAATTATATCAGCCAAATTGCCACTCGTCAAAGGAAAAATCGCATCATAAACAAGCTGGGTCACTCATATCTCAATGCACCACTGTATTTGTTTTATAGCTACCGCCAAAAGCATGCACATAAAATAGTCATTTTACAAAATAATTCTGTAGCTGCATAACCTTATTTTTCAAACAATACATTTGGCTTAATTTTTTATTTTTTTTTGGGTGCGGGGCCTGGATTGCATACACTAAAAAAAAAAAAGTCTGTTAGATTTACCTAAGAAAACAGTTTGGATATTGGTTACATGCATTAATTCATTAAAATCATGTGCTACCAAAATGACTATAATTTTATTTTGTGCAATATTCTTGTTTGCGGATCATGATTTTAATGTGTGCAACCAATGACCATACTTTTTTTTTTTTTATGTAACTCCCACAAACTCCATTTTCCTGTTTACCATATTAATGATCATAACCACAACATCCCATCTCCCTCATTTGTATGCCAATGAAGTGGCCCAGCTCGTGAATGCAGTCCAAGCCCCGTTGCGCTTTCACACACCTTATCTCCCATTTTTTTACGCTGAGGTTTGCAGTTTGGTCACAGTGCCGGGGTGACACGCATATGAAAAATGATGCAAACATTTTACAATACAATCCAAGCGCACGTGAATTCGAAATGTCCTCCCGTTGCATTTAATCAGCTTTGTTCGAACAGGCGTAACAACCGTGACACCGGGGCATCATCACTGAAATGAGATGGAAGGCATGTGTAGACGACTGCATCATGGGCGTGCCGCACAACTGATGGCATAAACAGGCTGTAAAATGTAATTGATGGCTGTTGTCCAGGTAATGACAAAATACACTAACCTGCTCGTTGTTTTGTCTCTTCCCTAACTAACAGCACTTATATACCTGTGAAGTCCAGGATTAAGGCAAACAAGGATAAGGTAATTTTATTTCCCTTTCACACGCTCTTTTTAAAATAAAAATGTTTACTCACAATGGAAAGCAACACGAGGAAGCGTCACTTCCTCGCGTGAGGAAGGCGAGAGGATCAAATGGTGCATTCAAGTGCGCTCAGTTTGTTCGAGAACGGAAATTTGTTCGTCAATTTTTGGTTGCAAGCCAAATTCGACGAGAACCGAGACGTTCGAAAACTGAGGTTTGACTGTAAATGTAGCACAGTACTGTATATGTTGCTCTATGTGACTTGCTGTTGTTTTGCTGACTTTTGCAGCTTCACGCGGACCGTTTGCGGACTTTATTTTTACTGGACAGTCAAACCTCGGTTTTTGAACGTCTCGGTTCTTGTCCAATTTGGTTTTCCACCAAAAATTTCGAGTTGCCAATGAAGCAATATTCATCCGGAGTTTTCAATACTCTGCATGAGCTCACACTACAGTATAGTGGTAAAGAATATGTAAATGAGGAGATGGGCAACTAATTCGTTGACGATCCCTACCAAGGTGTTTCAAATGTTAAATGCGAACATCATTTTGTGTGTGTATGAGGTCCACTTGCAGCATCGAGAGATTTTGATTGGCCCCACGTTGCAATTCCAATAAAGGGAAAACTGCAACCAGAATAAATTCTATTCTGCTATCAATAATTGTTGCCTTATCTATCTTCTGAAGGTGTTGATTTACAACCCGGCATTTTTCAAGTACGTCGCTGATTCTTGGCTGGAGGGGCATGGACGTTATCCTTCCACCGGCTTCCTCAGCTTGCTTTTTGCTCTCCACATATGTGACCAGGTAACACGAATGCGACTTTCAGCCGGATTCATCCTGGAACAATTTACGCATAATTTTGTGCTTCATATTGTAGGTGAACGTGTTTGGATTTGGCGCAGACCAGCATGGGGACTGGCACCACTACTGGGAGGAAAACCCTATGGCCGGCGCTTTCCGATACACCGGAGTCCATGATGGAGATTTTGAACATAACGTCACACGTCTTTTGGCAGACAAACACAAAATCAGAATGTTTGAAGGGAGATGATGGCACGAGGTACTCATGTGCCATGGGATGAATGTCTTTGAAAAGATATTTTTTCTATGTCTCGCTTCCTACCATATATTCTTAGATTATGAGCCTCTATTATGTGCTCAGCCATGATCTAAAATTGGAGGAAAAGACACTGGCCACTTTATTAGGTACCTGGTCGTATTTAAAATGATGCTTATGCATGAACAGGAATCTTCAATTTGGACTTTAAAAAGACTGTTCGTCTTTATTCTTACTCAACAAGACAGCACAGGTTCCATTTTCCCTTGTGGAGGGAGCACTTCATCACCGAGCCACCGAATTACACTTTGCCACTTTACCGTAAATATGGCCCCGCTATATCGAAAACCTCATCAAGCAGTCGATTTGAATCTGTGTGTCCAGCAAAACCCAGTGCAGCTCTGCTTAACATTTGGCTTTTCATCCCTCTGTGTCCAGACTGCAAATGAACGGCGCTTGTCCAATGCTACAACTGGATTATTTTAACGAGTTAGAAGTGAAGTGCTTTTTCATTTCATACCTGGGTGGACGGGTACTGAAGAGGCCCAACAATTAAAAAGTACATTTTCTATATTAGGTCCCCTGTTAACAGAATAGCTAATAACAGAGGCAATATTTATAGTATGTGGCAAAAAAGAGCCTCAATGGTGACAACGGATTTAACATCACTCTTTGTTCAAATGATTCGACATATTTCCCGCATATAATTAGTCAAAGAAAAAATGTCATGCAATCTGCAATGTGGTGCCTTATTTGTAAACGATTTGCATTTCGGTCACACAATTGAACAAAAAGTATCAAGTGCCTTTACTGAGTTTGGCTTGTATTCTGATCAGTGAAGTGAAACTACATTATTCTTCAAGCTCCAGCCGCTGTTCTGGAAAATATTGACTTTAGAGATTCCACAAATAACATGGACGATAAATTGTTGATATGATACGAACCTTGATATTTACTTGGCTGTGCAGTTTCAAGATAGAAATGATCACTCTTGGCTTGAAATCAATACCGATGATGGTACGTCGGCAAATGTGTGATTTTATGTTTTGCTTCTTGTGCCTTAAACCACTTGGTTGTATTTTTGTCCTCCATATGAGAGCAGACTTAATTCCAAATGAGCTGATTGAAATGTCATCTGTTTGTATGCTGCTGCCAAACATGTCAACAGCGCCACCAGGTGGACACCAAATTTCACCTATTTAAGGTTTTTTTGTTTTGCTTTTTTGGTGGTCGTACAGTTGACTGACGTGTGTGAACACTATTGCTTGTACGACCTAAAGATGAAATAAAATATTTCTTATCGATAAGTGGAAAAAAAAATGTTTTTATGACCAGAAATATCTCTTTGTATTTGTTACCTTAATACGGCATTATTAGGTCAAATTTTCGACAGTGACCCAGCTATGAAAATTACATATTTTTTCCCCATTTCATTTAAAAGTGCATTGATGATTTCATGTGCTTAAGCTAAAGAACTCAGTAGTCTCTAATACAGTACACTATCACATCACACGGTGGCGCATCTTTAATTTATTATGTCAATTGGTCACCCTTTTCCTTCAATTTCCGGAATACACTTTTGTCACTGACTCGGTCGCTTGAGTAATGATTGGTAAAGCTGAGTGACTATTATTTTGTTCCGATGAAACAAGCGATTGTGGAAAATCAAAAAGTACTGTACAGTACAGTATTTGCTTCTTAGGATTTCCAACAACACGTGTCTACAGCTAGTTACCTCATCAGCTCACTCCACCACGTTACAGATCACCATGTGACATATTAAAATGTTTTATTCAAATATAATGGAAAAGGGGTTGGCATTCCATATAATAATAACAAGAGTTTAAAAATGAATACAAGTACAGTACTCGGTACTGAGTACAGTACTGTATTCCACATGATGAAGTCCTGTAATAGAGCAGTAGCGCTTAGGCGCCATCTTGTGGCATTGATGCCAAGGAACTATGGAAATTGGATAATAGAGTTGAGGAACTTGTGGCATCTATAGATAAATACAATACCGATAAAAATAACTAATAATAATATGAGACTTGGGTTAATCTAAGACTACATATGTGAGCTTTTATAAGAATGTTTAGAACAATTCAGAGTGAATTTTATTTTTATGGATTCTATTTGTAGTTATGAAGATGAACGCTAGGGGCAGCGACGTGTATTAGAGCAGCCAGAAACGCAGTCGAGGAAGAGAGAAGCAGCAGCATTACAGGTTATCAAGGAATTAGACTTATTTGGCCAGTATATAGTCTGAAACCTTTATAAGAAAGATATGCCAAATGAGAAAAAAGAACAACTTGTTTTCTTCATTTCAATAGTGTGTTCGATATAGGTACGTTCCCAGTTTTTCTTCGTAAAAAACCGGAAACGGTCGACTGCGGCAGACGCAGCCTCATGCTAGTTAATATGGCTAACTGCGCCGCTCTGTGTAGCAGCTAGTTTTTAATTCCAACAATTTTCCTTTGAACTGCACGTTTCGAACAAAAAGCTACACATCACCATTACTCGGTACGCCCATTAAGATAAATGTTTTAATCGAGTCACAGTTCATTAATTGTTCGCGGTAAAACCCGCCACATCCTTAACATAAGGATCAGGTCATTCATTATCCTCATGTATATTTTTAGTACTATGAAATGACGTATTGTTTCGTAACTGTATTAAATAATGTTAACACAGGGAGATATATCCTCACAAAAAGTGTTTAACAATACGAAGCGACTGAAATATTTCAATCAATGGTGAGGCTTCATTCAAAGACATGCTTCTTAGTTTCATTGCAGACAAAACTGTCCACCGCATGGAAAATCCCTTTGTCACATGTACCCTTTTTATTGTAAAATGTTAATGTTTGAACTGTTGCCAGACGCTGAGGGCAGCCTGCAGCCATGTATGCTGTGCATAGGCAAGCCCACACGCCCACCGCCGTGGAGTTCTCTGTCCACTGCAACTTCATTTCCAGCAAGGAGAAAAATCTCGTTGTCGCGGGGACGTCGCAGCTTTTTGTCTATAGGATTATCCACGATGTTGAGGTATTTGTGCAGCACTGTCATCAATTTTTCAAACCTAAACAGAAAGCTTCCCCTGAGATGTTATTTGTTTTTGTTTCAGAGTTCATCAAAGTCTGACAAGCCCTCAGGTATGTCCAGATACTATTTTCCAAGCCTTTTTGTAATTTGATTTATTGGGATATTAATTCATCTCATTGCATGCCAAAGCTCGCAAGGAGAAGCTGGAACAGGTGGCCTGCTTTTCGCTCTTCGGCAACATCATGTCCATGGCCAGTGTGCAGCTTATAGGATCCAGCAGGGATGCGTTGCTCCTTAGTTTTAAAGATGCAAAGGTTCAAGCAATGTACAATATAAAGTCATGTTTTTAAAAAAATGAATTCCGTAAAATATTTGTGTTCTCTTCCCAGTTGTCTGTCGTGGAGTATGACCCGGGGACACATGACCTGAAGACCTTGTCTTTGCATTATTTTGAGGAGCCAGAGCTCAGAGTACGTGTATTTGCATAGTCACCAATTCGTTTTCAAACCCATCCATCTATTATTCGCTGACAAATAGTATTATTAACATTATTGATTTTATGCCATGTTGTGGTATCATGGTGCCACCAAAACAATCTCAAGTGAGTTGTGTAAGAAGTCAAAAAGAATACTTTGCCGCCTTCCTGTGGCATATGCTGTATAGGGTTAGGTTATTTATTTTCACCTGCAAATAAGCACAGTAAGTGTTTAACAAATAAAACCAAACAAACTTTTTTTAAATTTCAGGATGGCTTCGTACAGAACGTCCACATTCCCATTGTCCGTGTGGATCCAGAGAATCGCTGCGCCGTGATGCTCATCTACGGCACCAAACTGGTGGTGCTTCCCTTCCGGAAAGACACACTGACTGATGAACAAGAGGGTGGAGTTGGAGATGGGTGAGCGTGCCGTCTAGCCAATTATCTATGTGTACTGAGGAGTCATCTTCAGCTTTTTTTGTTTTTTAACGATTTAAAAGTGTGTTTTGTGGAGGACAGGCAAGTGTCTATAGACTATTATTAAAAGTTCTAAATACTTTCTATCCGTGTTCCTTGAAGACCCAAATCCAGCTTCCTCCCAAGTTACATCATCGACGTTCGTGAGCTGGATGAAAAGCTGCTCAACATCGTTGACATGAAGTTCCTCCACGGCTACTACGAGCCGACCTTGCTAATTCTTTTTGAGCCCAACCAAACATGGCCCGGGTCAGTAACATCACGACCTCATTGTAGTCTAAAATAGTAATACTGTAATATATGAGAGGTAAGCTTTTAAATTCTGCGATGTTTATCCAGGCGTGTAGCCGTGCGTCAGGATACTTGCAGCATCGTCGCCATCTCTCTCAACATAATGCAGAAAGTCCACCCGGTCATCTGGTCTCTCATCAATCTGCCGTTTGATTGCACGCAGGTTATGGCGGTCCCGAAGCCCATTGGTCAGTTTGGGGCTAGTACCTACCATCCTTATACTTACGGTGCTCATACAAAAACCTGATCCCTGCTTTTTAGTCAATTCTAATCGCACCTTATTTACCTTTAGGCGGCGTGGTGGTTTTTGCAGTGAACTCGCTGCTGTATCTAAACCAGAGTGTTCCACCATATGGAGTTTCACTTAATTCCCAGACTAATGGAACCACGGCGTTCCCTCTTCGTAAGTCTTAAACACGACGCACTCACAAGCACACACACAACAGTCATCTTACAGTATCACACTCGATAGACTTTTTGTTTGTTTTGTTTTTTTTAGGCATACAAGAGGAGGTCAGGATCACTCTGGACTGCTCCCAGTCGGACTTTATTGCCCATGACAAAATGGTCATCTCTTTAAAAGGAGGAGAAATGTGAGTCAGTCAGTTAAATTTCCAAATAAGCACAATCCCAAGTTTGTTCAGTAACCGGGGATATTTTCGAAGAGGACCCAGGTCTGATTAACACTTGATAAAGCTATTGTGTGTCCATATGTATGCAATAGGTGGCCTCCACATACTTGTCAATACTAATTTTGTAAAACTCTTGGGCTCTTTACTGGTTGCAGTTATGTTTTGACACTCATCACTGATGGCATGAGGAGTGTGCGAGACTTCCATTTTGACAAAGCAGCCGCCAGTGTTTTGACAACTTGTGTAAGTACTTCTCGTCGTAGAACTACAGTAGTACCTTGCTTTACAGGCTTAATCTATCAAGTCAAAATTCCTCCTCGGAAAATGTTTCAATCGGTTCATGTTTGTTTGATCCAGTTTTTATGTTGGTTTCTCCCCGCCTCAGATGGTCACCATGGAGCCCGGCTATCTGTTCCTTGGCTCCCGCCTGGGCAACTCACTGCTCCTCAAGTACACAGAGAAGCTTCAGGAGGCGCCGCCAGATGAGGTCAAAGAAGAGCAGGACATTGAGAAAGAAATGGAGAAGGTAAACATCTTTGTGAGCGTGGTGCTCATCCATACTACATAAATGATACACTTGCACACTCTTTTGACCTAACTAATGCGAGTAAAATTCCAGGAGGAACCACCAAGCAAAAAGAAGAGAGTCGAGTCCTCCACCAACTGGACAGGTACTGTATATTTTAAAATCTGTTTGGGAATGTGCTCCCTGTCATATTTGTTCGATTCCTGTGCTCCTTGTCTGTTTTACAGATGAGGTGGACGAGATTGAAGTGTATGGAAGCGAGGCTCAGTCAGGCACACAGCTAGCCACATATTCCTTTGAGGTAAAATCAATAACATGGCACATTAAAACCTCTACGGTTCTGAGACTCTGGTTGACTTCCATTTTGATGGTTCAACATCGTTTTAGCTTCCATGTTAGCGGCGTGTTATCATCTGTGCAGGTTTTTCTGAAAAACGTTGTCTTTGCAGGTGTGTGATAGCATATTGAACATTGGGCCATGCACAAACGCCTCCATGGGGGAACCAGCATTCCTTTCAGAAGAGGTAAAGACGTTTGTCATCTCGCTTAGTCATGTCTGTTCGGGGCCTTAACCGAAAAACGTTCCTTCGACTCATAGTTTCAGGCCAACACGGAGCCTGACCTGGAAGTGGTGGTGTGCTCCGGCTTCGGGAAGAATGGGGCATTGTCAGTTCTTCAGGTGAACAGAATATTCCTTCTCTGTCTCTCTGTGTCTGTGTGTGTGTGTGTGTTTGCACCGTTCTAAAGACCTGTGGTCGCAAGGCCTATCTATCACAGGTCCTTCAATGGTGCTACAGTGAATTCTGGATTTACCAGGGCTGCCTCAGAGCTCGACGGAGTGGCCTTTAAACAACCAGTGACATTTCTTGGCATGTTTGGGGATTCATGTGCATGTCGGCTGTATTTGCGGTTGAGAACTTAACCTCCCCTTTTGTTCCTGTTGTGTTGTTAGAGAAGCATCCGACCACAGGTTGTCACTACGTTTGAGTTGCCGGGTTGCCACGACATGTGGACGGTCATCTCGAGTGAAGTGAAGGAAAAAGTACCGTTTGGTTTCACCCAATGCAGGTTTCAATTAGTTTTGGCGTTTTTTTTTGTTTTTGCAAGTTTTGTTGTCATCCTAGGCAGGAAAAACGGAGGAGTCAGATGATGGGGGTGACAAGGAAGTGGCTGAGGATAAGGAAGAGGGAGAAAAGGAGAACGAGGAGGGTACAAAGGAGGAAGAGCAGAAGAAAGAGACTCCTTTGGAGGATGACGCCAAGAAGCACGGGTTCCTCATCTTGAGCCGAGAGGATTCAACCATGGTTGGGACCACGTGTTTCGACTCTGTCCATTGGGGTTTGATGTTATTTATGATCAAAATCTACCATCTCTGTGTGCGTCTGCAGATCCTACAAACGGGTCAGGAGATCATGGAGCTGGACACGAGTGGATTTGCCACTCAGGGAACCACTGTGTTTGCGGGGAACATTGGGGAAAACAAATACATCATCCAGGTCTCCCCCATGGGCATCAGGCTGCTGGAAGGAGGTAAAAAGATGAGAGGACCCCCCCCCCCTCTCCCAAATACAATGAAGATTATTTATTTTTTAATCTTCCCTGTCGTGTTTCTCCAGTGACTCAACTGCACTTCATCCCAGTGGACCTGGGCACTCCCATAGTGCACTGCTCCGTGGCGGATCCCTATGTGGTGATCATGACTGCCGACGGCGTGGTCACCATGTTTGTGCTAAAGACCGACTCGTACATGGGGAAGACGCAGCGACTCTCTTTGCGGAAACCACAGATTCCCACTGTGAGTGACGTGTTATTTTTTATGCATTACGGAAGCAGAGCATGCATGCTCTGACAATTTTTTTTTTTCTTAACACTTTCAAATTATCAAGGCAGAACACTCATTTATATTCACTCTGTGGCAGTTTCCATGATCGACATCCATATACAATATTGTTGAATTAATATGACGGTGTCAAACTAAACACAACAAATCATGCAAAGGCTTAAAGGCGACGTAGTATTATTAGTGTAGTAGGAGGTCATTTTACTGAGTTTTCACATCGCATTTAGTTTAATGGAAAGTTTCCAATTGTCTCCCATCAAGCAATCACGTGTGATTGCGCTTTGCGCATACCGAGACGTAAGCGGAATGTTCACCACAGAGAACAGAGTGAGCTGTCCCATCGTGGAGGACACAAACATGAGGAGTGTGTCTGAAGTGGAGACAGTCATTCAGGACCTTAGGTGAGGGTTCACCGTGGTTTGTTTGGGATTTTTAAATTTTGTTTTGACTTTTGTTTTTGAAATGTGAAGGCTAGTTTGTATTAGTTTTTCGGAAATACCAATTTTTGTTGTTGTTCTTTTACAAGTAGGGTTTTTTTCTCTCGTTTTTTGGGAGTGTTAATCGTATGAAAGTGCTTTTTATGGGCGGAGAGTACCCCAAGTACATCAAGTAAACTACAATTATTTGGATGTACGGCAATGCTGGAATACATGCATTAAAACAGACCTCATAAAGCTCATGTATATTTATTGAAAAGGAAATACATATTCACTATAATTGTAGTTTTAGTTTTTAAACATAACATTTAGTTTGTTTTTAAAGCATTTTTGTATATTTGCTTTTTTTTTCCTTTCAAATGTATTTATTTTTTTGGGGGGGTTTAAATACTATTACATTATTTCACACACTTTTTTTGCTGTTTGTGCAGTAACGCAGTAGACGATGAGGAGGAAATGCTGTATGGAGACTCAAGTACCAGCGCAGCACCCCAGAAGGAGGAAATGAATCGCACTTCAGGACAAATGGGTTCCTCGGGAAGTGAAGGGAACCCGGCCAAAGCCGAGCCCACCCACTGGTGTATGATTGTCCGAGAAAATGGTGTCATGGAGGTACACGCCACACATGACCTCCTCACTGTGGTTTGTATTGTTAATATATCGAGTTGTAATTTATTTTATTTTATTTGTTTTTGGGAAAGATTTACCAGCTCCCAGACTGGAGATTAGTCTTCCTGGTGAAGAATTTCCCCGTAGGTCAGAGGGTGCTGGTGGACAGCTCATCCGGCCAATCAGCAGCACAAGGAGAAGGGAAGAAGGAAGAAGTGACGCGTCAGGGAGACATGCCTTTGGTGAAGGAGGTGACTTTGGTTTCATTGGGCAACAATCACAGCCGGCCGTACTTACTGGTAAGTGACTCTCCCAAACATACTTCTTTTGAATTGCTCAAAATCTTGTCTGCATTATTCCATTCTGTGATATTCTTATATCCAAGGTCCATGTGGAACAAGAGCTTCTAATCTATGAAGCCTTCCCGTATGATCAACAACAACCTCAAAATAACCTCAAAGTGCGCTTCAAAAAGGTAAGATGGACTATGGTCTCATTTCTGGATGACGTTTACCTTGAGTTGTAAACTTTTCCCTGCATTAGGTTCCCCACACCATCAACTTCCGAGAGAAAAAGTCCAAATTGAAGAGGGATAAGAAGCCAGAAGGAAGCATCAGTGACGAAACCACAGTCAAAAGTCGTATTGCGAGGTTTAGATACTTTGAAGACATCTCTGGATACTCAGGGGTAAAAAGGAAAAAAAAAATCAACGGTCAGTTTCAAAAACACAATGAGATAATCATTTGCTCGCTCCTCTCAGGTGTTCATATGTGGACCCTCCCCTCACTGGATGCTGGTCACCTCTCGGGGCGCATTGAGACTTCACCCCATGTCCATCGATGGCGCTATTGAGTCATTCTCCCCCTTCCACAACATCAACTGCCCCAAAGGTTTCTTATACTTCAACAAGCAGGTAAGCATGAGACTCACTGTCAAAATTAATTGCAAATAACTTTGACACAATTTCAACGTGTTTTTATGCTTGCCTGCAGGGGGAGCTGAGGATAAGTGTTCTGCCTACCTACTTGTCCTATGACGCCCCTTGGCCAGTGAGAAAAATCCCACTCAGGTGCACTGTCCACTATGTCTCCTACCATGTGGAAACCAAGGTAAGACTCCTCCTCTTCTGCCTGGACAAGATTTGGGAAATTTCCGATTGTCACGTCGTTTCCTTGCACTCCCATTTAGGTGTACGCAGTGTGCACCAGCATAAAAGAGCCGTGCACGCGCATCCCCAAGATGACCGGAGAGGAGAAGGAGTTTGAAATCATTGAACGAGGTTGACATTAAAAGCACCTCTCCTAATCCACGATGTACTGGCCACAATATTAGGTCCATCTTCCTCTATTACAGTGCAGCTGGCATTTGGTGATGCCTTTTTATGGCATGTGAAACCTGCTCACTGCATCTGCGCTATAATTTACATTGAAAAGGAAGCTATTCTTATTCGGATTCTGAAAGGTGCCTTCTCAAAGATTCCTCCGTTTCAACACTGTGTTAAAGTGTACTTAATATTGTGGACAGTGACTATATTGACTTGCACAGTAATGCATGAGCTCCGCACTGTCTTTGTATTAAGTATTGTCCTGTCAACTTGCAGACGAGCGCTACATCAACCCTCAGCAAGAGAGGTTTTCCATTCAGCTCATCTCACCGGTCAGCTGGGAGGCCATTCCCAACACACGGTAAGAATGGACAAAATCAATAGGAAGCTTGAGGGAAAATCCGGCCCACACTATCCCATCATGTTGATTTTTGGTGTTTAATCCGAATGGCACAGATTAGACTCACATGGCTGCTCTCGTGCGTTTTATTCAGTAACCCATTAAATAACCCTCGTCTCTTTATACATATCCTTGAAAAACTGTCCTATGTCTAAAGAGAAATTAAACTAAAATTAGGTAAGTGTAATGAATGCCAGCATGCACTCCGTGAGTACTTTAATAAGACCTTTCTCTTCTGGGCCTTGGAAGAGGGTGCAGACAGCTGGCAGAATAAACTATGTTTATCCTTTTTGTTGTCAATATGTCTTTCTCCTCTCAAGGGTTGACCTGGACGAGTGGGAGCATGTGACCTGCATGAAAACTGTGGCACTGAGGAGTCAGGAGACGGTGTCGGGGCTCAAGGGCTACATCGCTGCCGGGACTTGCGTCATGCAGGGGGAGGAGGTCACCTGCAGGGGGCGAGTGAGCAACGGCAACAAAAATAGTTTTCCTCAGTTTCTTGGGGAAATTGTATATAACTTTTTTTTTTCCCCCCTCCCCAAGATTTTGATCCTGGATGTAATTGAAGTGGTGCCTGAGCCTGGTCAACCCCTCACAAAGAACAAGTTTAAAATGCTCTATGAGAAGGAGCAGAAAGGACCTGTAACAGCACTGTGTCACTGCAACGGATACTTGGTGTCAGCCATCGGACAGAAGGTCTGTCCACGAGTTGAGAGTTTCACATCTTCCACACTTAATGTCGATTTATATAAATCTAATAAATGGAGTGCCCGTGTTCCTGCAGATCTTCCTGTGGGTCCTGAAGGACAATGACCTGACCGGCATGGCCTTCATTGACACGCAGCTTCACATCCACCAGATGTTTAGCATTAAGAATTTCATCCTGGCTGCTGATCTGATGAAGAGCATCTCGCTCCTGCGCTATCAGGAGACGAGCAAGACGCTGTCGCTCGTCAGCAGGGTGAGATACAAAGGGCAAAATCATTTCAAAAATGTTGAGGCGATATTGCATCGTTGACACAATTTATTTTGAAATGGTCCGGTAGCAGACATTTCCATCTTCCCTGGATGTTTTGTAGCGGAAGATCCTTCTGTGATTACACTGTTTGGTGGCATTGAGGTATTTTGGTCTTGTTTTGAGAACAGGATGCAAAGCCCTTGGAGGTGTACAGCATTGAGTTCATGGTGGATAACAACCAGCTTGGATTCCTGGGTAAATATAATGATGCACTGGAAGGAGGGAACGAGAGCTTGGTTACATTTTTCACAAATCTTTCCTTACAGTGTCGGATCGTGACAAGAACCTCTTTGTTTACATGTATTTACCTGAAGGCAAGTAGCATTATAGATGTTGCGCAGCTGCATACACAAAGCACCCTTTGATAATGCTCATTTGTGCAGCCAAGGAGAGCTTCGGAGGAATGCGTCTGCTGAGGCGAGCCGACTTTAACGTGGGCGCCCATGTCAACACGTTCTGGCGCATGCCTTGCAGAGGGGCGATGGACGCAAGCAGCAAAAAGGCTCTGACGTGGGACAACAAGCACATCACGTGGTTTGGTGAGGGAACCCTTGGTTTTTTTTTGCGGGGGAGACACGTCGGATGAATGCACAGCTGTGCCTCATGCTTGTCTGTTTCTGTAGCAACACTGGACGGTGGCATCGGGATGCTGCTCCCCATGCAGGAGAAGACATATCGCCGCCTTCTCATGTTGCAGAATGCTCTCAACACCTTGTTGCCTCATCACGCCGGCCTAAACCCGAAAGCTTTCAGGTTCAGTTGAGCCCACAGTGCTATATTTATTTCTTAGAAGGCAATGTCATTCTCTTACGCATTTCTTTTTCACACCTCGTCCTGCAGGATGATGCACTATGAACGACGAGGCCTTCAGAACGCCGTGCGAAACATCCTGGATGGAGAACTCCTCAGCAAGTTCTTATATCTTAGCATGATGGAGCGTAGTGAGCTGGCGAAAAAGATCGGTACCACTCCAGACATCGTAAGGAACACAAACGCATTCCATTTCATACTGCCAATATGTAAATATAGTAATTTGACCTTTGTTTCTTTCCAGATTTTGGATGACCTTCTGGAAATCGACAGAGTGACAGCTCATTTCTAACAGCCACATTTAATCCGTCGCATGTTGTTTCATACTGAATGGAGAAAGTCTTTGTGCCCCATTTTGATTGTTTTTTTTCTAGCTATTCCAGAGTAATTTTTGTTTAAAAAAAGTCACTAAAATGTCTGACCCCAACATTTCTTTTTCATTTGTTTTGTCAGCTAAACCATGACAATAGGTGAAAAAAAAGGAGGTAGGATAATTTATTCTTAGACTGAAACATTTTGGCTCTTGTTTTAACCTTGACAGTATTTCCTCCTGAGAAAATCAACCTCAATTGCAAACAGAAAAATCTCTTTGGTACAGGTTAAATAACAAAGTGACACATTTGTAATAAATCAAGCAGGGATTCTTCACTTTAAATACCGCATATTGTCTAACATGCATATCATCATAGAACCTTAAAAATGTAATGTTTATATATTTTAAAATTTGATAAATACAACCATTATAATAGGCTTTTCAAATGCAGTCAAACCTCGGTTTTCGAACATCTGTTCTCGACCAAATCGGTTTTCGACCAAAGATTTCATGTTTTTTTTTAGTGCTTTGGATTACAGCCAAAAATCGGTTCTAAGCCAAACTGAGCGCACTTGAATGCGCCACTTGACTCCTCGCCTGCCTTACACGAGGGAGTGACGCTTCCTCGTGTAGCGTTTCATTGTGAGCAGATGTGCTCAATAAACGTTTTTTTTTTTTTTTTAAAGCGTGGTTTCAGTTTTCGAGCAAATCGGTTTTCGAACAGTCTTCTGGAACGGATTATGGTCGCAAACCGAGGTATGACTGTAATCCAAAACATTTGCTTGAAGATGTCTACAGCGGTGTAAGAGGACATCAGCACCTACAGCATGTTACAGCCCTCCCACTCTTCCCACAGTTCATCGTGATTTGGGAGCCAAGCCTGGCAAGGTTGCTTGAGACGAGCGAGACGAAAAGTCCCATGTGATCAGACTTCGTTGCTTTCAAAGGAGACGGTTCCTGCCGTGAGGTCGGAGAGTCGAGCATTATCGCAGATAGTCGTACATGTCAGAATCCAGAGAAATGAGACCCAAGTAGCTCAGCAGGTTGACCAGGGAGCGGGTTATGCTCATCATCGCCATCTCCGATCTGAAACAGAGGACTCGTCAGTGGCACGTCTCGCCTTAACAAAAAAACAAACAAAAAAAAGTGATGTAAGCTAACCTCAAAGCGAGCTCAAACTTGAGCCCCTCCCATCTTGTCCATAACGAGCGGACAATCCAGAATCTGTGCAGCATACTGGTCCTCTCTGCCTGGATCTTTCCCCAGCATCGCACCGCACTGATGGCCAAATTAACATGAACATCATAACACATCTGGAATAATAATCTAACTATTGCAAATTTATATACATGCACTTCTCATTTTCATAATCGAATGAAATGGGGAAAATGGCTTGTTAGCACATTCTGGTAACCGACCTCTTGGCCATGACGAAGTAGCGGTCAACAGGCGCGCCCAGCGTGATGTTGATGCTGCGGACGGTGTTGATGTTGCGAAAGACCAGCAGCATGGGCCGAGGCATGGCCTTGAGCACCTGCATGATGCTGTTGAAGCGGTGGATGGCCATTTGGCGCATGTAGGCTGTCTCCTCTTGACTCAGGATGCTGGACAAGCGCAGCTCACGCATGTCGATGGGCCGTTGCAGCAGCATCTCACAGAAGAGGAAGTACTCTACACAGGTGAGATTATTACTTGGCTTTTTTTTTTTTTATTTTTTATTTTTGGTGGTGGTGGGTGGGGTGACTTCAACCTTACCTTTGACCCCTAACCTTTTTGAGTACATTTCCATCGCTGCCTCATCCCGCAGTACGATTGACCTCCATAGTTTACACAGAGCCAGTCGGTCACTGAAAGGTGAGGAGAAATATGTGCTCACGATGAATCGACGGGAGATTTGGTTTTCCTATTCTTTTAAACAGCGAGACTCTTACTGTTGGCTGAGGTGTTCGTACAAGCCGTGATCCAAAAGTACCAACTCCACCTTGTTGTCGGGACCCGTCTCACTAGAACTGACGCAACCAAAAAAACTTATAAATGTATTTCGTCAAATCTTCTTATATACTGCACAGTGAATTTGCAGGGGATAGAGATTGAGCCCTGCTTGATTAAACAGCAAAAATCTGAGTAACTGAGATCGCCCACCACCCCAAAGATTTGTAATTGCATAGAGATGACAAAGCACTGCTACTCATTCAGTACCAGCCAATTCTGGACCAAGTCTGAAAAGACGTTTAAAAACGTCTTTGGGAGTGAATGAGTTAACAACCTTCCTTAATGCCACAATGGCACCAAAGCAATACTGTTGCATTCTCTTGCTTTGGCGATGACATAACCCAAATATGTCAGTTTATTGCTACCGCTGTAGTAAAATCATAATTCTAAAAAGGTATAGCGTGGAATGGCTGGCAACCAATTCTACTGCCCGAAGAATAGGCTCCGGCGCCCCCCGCGACCCTTGAGGATCAATCAACTAAAGTGGTAACTGAGCATGCCTTTTAGAAATATGAGTGGAACCTCGTGTACACTGAAAACTCTGTAATACATTTTCCCATGTTGGACTCACCATTTCCAGGATGGGGATCGGCATGGATGAAACCCGTGTAAAATATTTGCTCAGCAAATGCGCGGATCAGCTTGTCCGCTGTCTGTAAATTAACCCAGGTGTTTCAGACTTCTACATATGACAAACCTCCCAAATCTCAAGTTGCGCAACTTACATCTTTTAAGCTCAGTCCTTGTTTTTTTATCTCTTCCACGTTGTTGACCTTACAACCGTTGCAAAACTCTGCCGTCAAAACCCTCTTGAATGAAAATGAGGATGGAAAGGGAGCTTTTTTTTTTAAGAAGTGTCATTATCTTCAGAGTGCTTAAACTCACCTTGCTGGTTTGCTCCCAGAACACTTTGGGCACCACAATAAACTTGAAGTGTTTCAGATCTTCGGCGCACCTCTCAGAGTTCCTGGCCTCGTTCTCAAAGTCCAGCTCTTGAGCCAGAGTCCCTTTCAGGTCCTAAATGGACATCAGACAAATTATTCAGCATATTTTGCGCATTCTTTTAAGTGTACATATCATGGAAAATTGACTTTAATTGCTTTATTTACATATAGTGGGGGGCTCTGGACTGCCTGCCCACCTAATAATTGCAAAATTAAACAACCGAAAATATTTCATGGGCTGCCTATTTCTGAAAACGTGCATCGAAGTCGGATACTCAGATTTCTGACTAGTCACTGCGTCGTCAGTCGTATCCGATATTGACTCTGCCGAGCAGCTTTCTGACCTGGAGGACCCATCGGAACCCAAAGCTGGGGTGCATAAATTTGACAATGTCCAGCAGGATCTCCAACGTCCTGATGTCGCCGTCAAAGCGGTCCCTGAGGTCGATGTATTGCACCTGTTGTGGTGGAATTACTATATGTTGATGGGAGTTGTCTCTTCCGGAAATAGCTGGGACATCATTCATCGGCACTCACCTTTACAGCGACGGAGGTTCCATCTAACAGCTCCGCCTTGTGCACCTGAGCCAAGCTGGCCGCAGCTATGGGCTCATAGTCAAAGGTTTTAAAAATCTCCTGCGGGCTTTTGTTGAAGTCTTCTTGGAAAAGAGCATCCACCTGTTCCCCAAAAAAGCCTGTGAAATGTCATGTACTCTTTGGTCTTCCTTTTATGCTTTGCTCGCTGTCCTCACCTCTTTGTATCTCCTGTTCAAGGCGCGGTCCTCCAGTACCTGCAGGGTGCGAATGTATTCGGGCGGCAGGAGGTGGTTGAAGGAGCACAGGCCTTGCCCCAGCTTTATGTATATGCCGCCGTTCCGGACAGCGCCCTCCACCATGCTCTCCGCCGCTCTTTGGTGGCAAGCTGACATCGCCGAAGCGTAGGATGGGCTGCTCTAGCAAGTAAGACATCACGTTCATAGGAGATGACTTGACGTTGTGCTTAAGTGGATCTGGTGGCTCGATATTGTTTCTTAACTTTCAATCTACTAATGCGTAATATCTTCAGACCAGAGCTTTTTTTTGGTTTTTTTATTAAATAAATGAGATGAAGCTTACCTCATCCACACCCCGAAGAGCCATATTGGTGGTCCACCAGTAGTCCACCGATATCACAAGTCCCACAGAGAGAGACCTATAACATTTAAAGTCAAAATATATTTCGTGAACGTTCAAAAAATTGGAAGCCCTGAACACACCAGTATCCACATTATCTAATTTTTTAAACTATTGTTAAATGTACATAATATGTAATAGATTAGTAACATTATTTGAACATTGACAATCAATCGACTAACCAATTTAGTCAAATTAATGGGGGGTGGCTGGGGGGGACAATACAAATAATAAAAAAAAAAAACATTCACAAATGCTGGGGTGCACAGAAAATTAAATCACTGAATATTAGTGGACTATTTTAAATGTAAACATCAGTAGGTCATATGGGGCCCGTATTCCATCATTTGCCCAACTGAAGTACATGAAGGGCAAATGAATATACGGGTGTGAAGACATATTAGGGGGGAAGAACTAAGGCCTTCGGGTCGAGCGGCCAACTAGCCTGACTTCGGAATATCGTGAGCAGGGTAGGGCACATGCTGGTCCGTTCAGTGTGTTGCTGCAGCCTTGGACATCAAGTATGAACTCAGTGGACACTTCATTAGGTCCACCTATATAGTCAAACCGAATAATCAAGGTTCAATTGATGCCTCTTTGACAGTCTTCGACCAAGAGAGTTTGTTTTGCATTGGTCACTAGAGGTTCTAACGTTGTGGCCATCGAGTATTTCTATCCAAAGACGGTCCCACACCTGCAGAACCGACCAAATCCCTCAGTCACTATCCTCATCTTCCGCCGCTCTCTCTGATCCGACACGGCATACCGCATTGCCGCCACCACCGGCACGCCCACAGCGACGGTGGCGAGTGTCTTCCATAATAAACCCGTGCGCCTTCCTTCCCTAGGAGGAAAAGGAAAAAGGAGGTAGAATTATTAATTTATTGACTCATTTTTTATGGTAAAATTATTGCTCATATTTAGCACCTGAGTGTACTGAAGCTTCTGGAGCACTGTATTGACGAGGCAGGATTTCTTTGGAGAAAAGCGGCATGATGCAGACATAGCCTGCACTACAGGAGAATAAGAAAGCACAAAAAGAACATGTAACGCATGACCAGGAAACCGGGCTAAAACGCGAGTGAACTGTGGACTTTAAAAGGCACGGCCCAGGCAAACGATGTTGGCTGTTTTTTAACCAAGCATGTGCTAAAGATGAATGAGTTACACTAGCTCACGAAAGTCAGTCGACCCCTCACACTTTTATTTAGATAGTTCATGTTTTCATGAGACAGCACTGAATAAATTACACGTTGCTGCAATGTAGTCAGTATACGGCTTGTATAACAGTTACTTTACGGTCTCCTCAAAACAACACAACGAATGTCTAAACAACCGGAAACAAAGGTGAGTATGCCCCTGTGTGCAAATGTTCAAGGGTTAGGTCTGGAAATATGCTTGGCCAGTCCTTCAACTTTACCTTTAGCAAAGTAATAGTTGGTCTTGGAAGTGTGTTTGGGCTCATTATGTTTGAATGCTGCACTGTGGACTAGGTTCCATGGTTACTTCCCCATACTTTACAGTACACCATGTGAACCAAATAAATATCTTGGTCTAATCAGACCACAGCTTTTTAAACTGTACACTGACTACTTTCTAATGTCCACAGACTCCCCCAACCCCTGCGGATGAGAAAGAATAGCCATACCACTTTTAGTAAAACATACACATGCTCAGTATGTGTGTGTTGGGAGGGCAAAATGAGGGAGGGGGAGGGTTGAGAGAGCAAACACAAGGCCGACGTGTGCAACCCAGGACACCCAGTGTTGTTTTTGTTTTGGGATGTCTACATCTGAGGGACACCGTGTCTCTAACTAATGCAGGATGTCAGGGACTTGACAGCTCAAGCGTCAAAATCTCTGTCACAAATGTATGAAAACCGTTATGGCGATTATGATTAAATTAAAGCCAATAAAGTGGTTAATTGTATTTGTCAACGTATCTGAGAATTATCGATTACCCGCACGACGTGGATATAGACACACAAAATTACAGTACTTCGTCAGCAGAAGTAGCAGATCGGCACATTGCTAAAGCAACACGCATGACACTTCACGAACGTTAGCCGCGCCACGCCGCTTGCTAATTCTAGCTAACATGGCTGAAATATTCGCCTAAGATTTGTATCGAAATAAAATATGAACAACATACAGCTCCCTGGATCTTCCTCGTCATACTTCCTGCGTAAATGGCACAGCTCGCCGCAGAGATTTTTCTTTGCATCAAATAACCGGTACTGGTGCTGGTGACGGCAGCCTGTTAACTGCATTTTCCACAGCGGGGCTGCTATTGGTTCAAGGCGAACCAAGAGTGTAAAAAATCTAGATGGTTCACTATAAATTACTTCCGCTTTTGCTAGTCACAAGCGTCGTTAAATAAGAAGCGGAGTCGCATCCGTACTTCCGCTTTTACGGGTTTTTTTCTGTCGGAGTTTAACACGATTTCAAACTTTATACGCTACGATATCAAGCGTTGAATACCGTATGCCCCCCTTGTGAGCGTGTTATAGACTTATTTTTTACTCCTTGTTTTTATTTAGACAGCTAACCAATACTGCTTTCATACAATAAAAATGAACAATGTTCCAGCTTGACCTGCAAGAATCGAAGCGAGACGTTAAATGTGTCCAAAGTATAACAGTATCGATAACATTTATTGTCCACCAGAGGGGAAATTCGGGTTTTTAAAAAAGTGTGTCGTCAACATATAATATACAGTAAAGGAATTTTAAAATAATAGACCTAGTTCAGAGTGTGCCCCGCCGCTCACTCAGTCAACGAGGTTAACACCCGCAGCTACAATGATGATAAGCGGCACAATGGATGAATAATACAGTAATATAAAAATAATTACACAATACTCCATTCAATTAAAGTAATTTTTAATTAAAATTGGGGAAATAAACATTATAATGCCGTACTTTTTGCATTTACCTCGGAAATAAACGTTTCACGCCGTATAATAACTCATGTACTGTAATTGTTTCCACTTCGCTGTCATGAAATAGATCCTGTACTTCATTAGCATGACTGCAGGGTTAAGCATTTTACAAATTATATCTAGTAATATAACTAAGTTCTAAGAGATAACAAAGTAAAATGATTAACATTAAATTGATCGCGATAAATTCATGTGCAAAATCGAATACATTTATAGTCATTTAAATAATGCAAATAAACGAATAATGGTTGAATAACACATGTTAGGGAGATTTTAAAAAACGGCGTTTATAGAGAAACATTTTCAACCTAATTTTCACTTTGGCCATCTCTACCGGAAGTTATCATCACAACCTGCAGTGTTGCCACTTCCTGTTTACGGGCGGGAAGAGTGAACCACGGCTGCAGAAGCTAGCGGGGTTAAAGCCCACCGCTGCTGTTTTCATTCACGCGGAAGCTGGCGCTTGTCCGCTTTTTAATGTTTCGAGTGTTGCGAGTTGGAACGGACACGCTTTAATTAATCGAAACGTTGCAAAAGACTTTCTTTCGCAGATGGAGGACCCGGCCGCTGATTCTGGCGGCGGTGGCTGTGGTGGTGCATTAACGCTGGGCCCAGTGGTGCCAGTGTCGGATATCTGCTGTACGATAGGAACGCTCCCCTGTCGCCTCTTGGAATGGAAAGTCAAGCCGGGCTCTCACGTCAACGTGGATACCGTATTAGCGCTCTGTGTACCCATACCCGCGGAGAAGGGGGCAGAGACACCCAGGCCACCCGAGAGAAAGGTTAAATCGGACCGCGCGGGGGTCGTCAAGGAGCTGTGTTGTCAACCCGGACAGGTCATACCTCCTGGGTGAGTTACTTGTTTGACGCCTCTTCTGGTTCATTCGGAAGCAGTGGTAAATGCCGAATTGTGTCAGTGTTATGCTACCTGGCTAACGAGCTAACTCTGCTAAAGCATGGGCGCTAACGGGGAGGCTAGCTTGTTTGGTAGCCCAATCCAAACACGCAATTGAGATAATGACATGACAGTGTGTTGGTTTTGAGGTAGACTACCAAAGTCAAATTGTTAAATGTTTTCGCAATGCTCGTTGGTGGTGTCACTTCAACAAATTCTTGTTGCAAGAACGAATTTGCGCTATCAGTACCATTTAGCAACTGTTAATATATGAACAAACGCGTTTGGGTTTAAATAAGGAAACTAGAAGAGACTTTTACTTTGAAATCGGAACTTAAGCGTCGTTGAGTGGCTTTAAACTTGACAACACAAAGTGCGTGCATCCAATGTGTTTTTAGCTGGAGTCGTTGAAGCATTGAAATTGCCATTAAAAGATTAATTTTTCATTCAGCGGAATCTTGTATTCAAATCTTTGAGCACTGGTGAACAATAATCATATGATCGGTCTCATTTGTTTTTTCTATCCTTATGTCTCATAACAATAAGGAATAACTGTCAACAATAACAAAACATGGGACGTACCATGGTTTAAAGCTAACTGCTGTTGTCCACGCTTTATTACTGCCACATGAGTGAAATTTGTTTATCCAAACACGTAACTTTTTTTTTGTTTGTTTGTCTTTTCCACCCAGAGGCGTCATTGTCAGAATAGCAGGATGCAGCCACCCGATCGTGATGAAAGGCTTGTGTGCCGAATGCGGCCAGGACCTGACTCAGTAAGTGCATGCAAAAATATGGTGGTGGTCAACAGTGCCATTATCATTGAGATGGTTGATAACCTAAACTTGTCTGATATCAGCCACCCACATTTATGCACCTTTCATGTTTTATGACTTGTCATCTCGTGAAAAAAATAACGAAATCATAACTGTTAATAGTGTTTGTGGTATGCTAATTTTAAATGTCACCCTTAGGTGGCGCCAGCAGCAGTTCAGTATCAATTTGGGACGACTATTGTGATAAATCATTTGTGCTATGTCCACCCTTTGCCAGTTTCATTGAAACCATAATGTTTCCCTGAAATAAAGCCCATTTCTGATTCAACAGCATCATCATCAAAGCTGCTTTTCTTCTGAATTAGCATATGCTCAATTACGCAGCATAACACCCACTAGCGCTCTCTCTCTCTCTCTCTCTCTCTCTCTCTCTCTCTCTCTCTCTCTCTCTCAGACTGCAGAGCGCAAATGGAAACCAGCAAACTCCCATCTCCACAGCAACCGTCTCCATGGTGCACAGCGTACCAGAGTTGATGGTCAGCTCAGAGGTGGGCCGTGTGACACATATCTCTTTTTACTGCCTTTCAGTGTATCAATGCGGCAATATTTTGCGCACTAAAGGCCCGTTTTACTCTATGTGCCTAAAAGTAAGTAAGTGAGTAAGATATCCTTTATTTGTCCCACACTGGGGAAATTTACAGTGTACAGCAGCAAAATTGGGGTGTAGAAAGAAGGAAAAATTTTTTTTGCATGCACAAAAATAAATGTTTCAGAAGAGAGCTGTGCACAGTTCAATATAAGTGCAATATAAATATAGATATATCTATATAAATATAAATATAGGTATAGGTATATCTATATCAATAAGGACGAGTAATCTAGTCAAATTCAGCAGAAACATCCGACGTCGAAGAGAATCTTACGTAATGCTGCTGGTCAACCTTTGATTTTTTTTCTACTTCACTACCAAAAGTGACAAGCTTATGGCGACTGGCTAGTCAGCCAGCACCTGAAGCTTACGTAGCACCATATATCATCACTCCGTGTTCCTTGTCAAACATCACTGACTGATGGGCTCAAATGCTCGACACCAGTCAAAGAAAATCAAAATCATAGTATCTTGTTAACAAGAAGCTAGTCAGTAACATTTTATAAGCTGTAAGCCATTTGACGATGGAGGTTTCACTCTACAATCTTTTTACCCTAAAAAAATCTGTTCTTTCCAAACAGCAAGCAGAGCAGTTAGGCCGAGAGGACCAGCAGCGGCTCCATCGGAACAAAAAGCTGGTCCTAATGGTGGATCTGGACCAGACCCTCATCCACACCACCGATCAGCACTGTCAGCAAATGTCCAATAAGGTCCGTTTCATAACATACATATCTGCTGTGACACATTATTGTGACGCGAGTTATCATCAGTCGTGCCGCAGGAAGTTATCCAATTTCCCTTAATTTATCAGAAAAATATTTCTTATTTACTACAATTTGTTTCTTTGTTCTTTTGTCTATTCTCGCGACTGACAGGCAATGCATTCTGTCTGTAAATTGGTGTTATGTCTAATAAACTGGCATACAGTCGGAAATTAGCATTGAATTCGACATAAAAAAATACAACATGGTTAAAATTTTATATCACGTGTATTTTATAAATACAAACACTTAAAGCCTGTTTTTCTTTGTCAGGGCATTTTCCACTTCCAGTTGGGGCGAGGAGAACCGATGCTTCACACGCGACTACGGCCGCATTGCAAGGAATTCCTGGAGAAAATTGCCAAATTATACGAACTGCATGTCTTCACGTTCGGGAGCCGCCTTTATGCACACACCATTGCGGGTAATTTGTGCTCCCATTTATCTCAACGATGGGTGATTTTGTGCGGGGGAAATCTGGATTGTACCACTTGTACTTCCAATTTGGTTCCATAAGGGGGAGCTATCTGCAAATGTATTGTGTTCAAAGTGTGATTAATATGTTGGTTAGTTATCGATTTATTTAACCTTGCCATCATGAGTACCAGAGAGCATAAACTACATTAGGATGTGTATTTTTGATTTCTTCCCCCAAGCAATCTGTAATAAAACACTCATACATGGAAACCAGCTTATGGGGGGAAAAAAAAGAATCCCATTTGTCCCCTCAGCAGAATTTTGATTCGGTCCGGGTTTAAAATGAGCTAGCGTGATGTAGGCTCAATTTTATTCAGGTATTCAGTCTTCCGTCATGCCGTGTGGTATATAACCCCAGCAAGGCATTGTTTTGCAGCCATGGGATGAATGTTTAATGCATTTGGAATTGAAATTTACGATCTCTGATGAGTTGAGAAGGCCAGCCTGGGTCTCCAGCTGCCGTATATTTCCTATGAATAAAACAAAATGAACGATGAAATGATTTGAATGGAATGCTTGATTTTAAAGAACAAAAATGTGCTGATAAATTCTTTTGTTTTCTTTTCTTAGGCTTTCTGGACCCCGAAACAAAGCTGTTCTCCCATCGCATCCTGTCCAGAGATGAATGCATCGACCCCTTCTCCAAGACGGGGAATCTTAGGTGGGAGCACAATGTGCTGTGGACACCAAATTTACATAGCTGATCATTAATATCGCAATTAAAAGGGGTGTTTCACAGTAGAATAACTTCTTAATTATTTGTGGACACATAGCTGGGTCTCAAGTGTTCAGTCATGAGCGCATAGCAGATTTTTTTGGTATTGTGCAATGCAGTCAGTACCTGCCAAGTAAACATTGCTAGCTAATGGAATTCTAATCCAAAAGTAGTTTAGAGAGAGAGAGAGAATGGAAGCAGTCCCTGGTGCTCGTTCAGTTGCTTTACTAAACAAAAGGTAACAAAAGGCGGTAAACGGCAACCCATTCATAGCACATCTGTCCAGTTATTTTTTTTGGAGAGGCTTACAGTAAATGTGCTTTTCAGGAATAAACCCCCTGCATCTCTTCTTGCTGAATGCATTGTTCTACTATGTTTTTTTGTTTTTTTTTTTAATGTCAACAAGCTCACTGTCCTTCACTGGCCTACCAGGTATCTTTTCCCCTGTGGGGACTCGATGGTGTGCATCATTGATGACCGTGAAGACGTGTGGAAGTTTGCGCCCAACCTCATCACTGTGAAGAAATACGTCTACTTCGAGGGCATCGGGGACATTAGCGCGCCGCCAGGTTCGCAAGAAGCTCTGATGGCCAAGAAAGGTACAGAAGCGAGATTTTCTTTTTCTTTTTTTTTTCTCCCTCTGTCTCTTTCAGGAAAATGTGTCCTTGCGACGCACAGTGAGTGTGATGCACATCCAATTCAATGCAGTGTTCAAGGAGATGCTTCCATTTCCTTGCGCAGTCCACAGTCCCGAACTGCCACTTTTTAAGATAACAAGCCAGTTGTCTCTTGCTAGCTGCATTCTTTGAATGCAGTCCAGAGTTTGAAATGAGGACACAAAGTGCAGTCCCATGCGATTCATTTTGACGCAAGTCTACCCAAAGAAACAATTTCTTTGATAAATGTCCTTTTCTGAAATCTGAACTGAAGATTTGTTCGGATGTTTCATAAGAGATGTTTTGGGGAGGGAGGATGAAAAAGGAAGTGCAGAGTAGATGGCTGCAAAATACACCAACATTGCATAACGTTTTTGAACATCTCTTTGGTCATAATGTTACACTTTTCCTTGTCATATCAAACTTCACTTTAAACTTTATTCTAGTCTTTTTTTTTTTGTTTTTTTGTTCATGGCTTAAATTCTTGAACTAGAGCCTTCATTCAGTCATTGCGATTGTCTTTGAATATAAACTGATCCCTGTGTCTTGCTCACCTTTAGGAAACCCATCAGGTCGTGCTGCAGAGAGCCCAGAAGTGAACGAGACTCTCGGAGCGGAGGAGCAAAATAATGGCCTCAGGAAAAAGTTGTTAAAAGACGGGTCGGCGGCATCCCGCTGTTCTCAGGGCGTCCCGACAAATGAACGGATACATACCTCTGCGTCTGTGCCAGATGAGGCATTGACGGATAAACGTTCAGAGGCTGATGAGGAGCCCACAGCAACACAAACTCGAGGGGTTGAAATCAAGCAAATTAGTAAAGATGGGAGTATTAGCAGGACAGGTGAGGCAAAGGACAGTGCAAACTCTTTAACTCCCAACAATGAGTCCAATAATCTGGACTTTGACCTTTCCAGTGACAGCGACAGTGAGTCTGTTAGAGAAAAGGCGCCTTCAGCGGATGGTGTCAGCGAGGCAAAGAAACCAGAGCCTGAAGCGGCCTCACAAGACAACGGGAATGAGACAAAAGATGCAAACAGTAAAGTCGAAAGTTCTGAATCCATAGAACCTTCAGATGTTCTCCTCCCCGAGCTGGGAAACGGCTGCTCGGACAGGAGGGAACCTGAAACCGAGTCGCAGAATAGCGAGCAATCCGGGGTGACAGTGGGGGAGGAGCTCCTGGACCAGAGCATGGAGGACGAGGAGGAAGAGGAAGTGGATAACGACGGGGACGATCACCTCATTTACCTGGAGGAAGTGCTGGAACGGATCCACGGCGAGTACTACGCCCGTTATGAGGCTTTCCTCAAAACCGAGGTGCCCGACACGCCGGACATTCGCAAGATCGTCCCAGAGCTTAAAAGCAAGACCTTAGACGGCACAACGATAGTCTTCAGCGGCTTGTACCCGACCAACTACCCAATCGAGAGGACTCGTGAGTACTATCATGCCAAGGCACTGGGGGCAAAGATTAGCAAGAACTTGGTTCTGAATTCACAAGAACCCACTGGGACCACGCACCTCATTGCAGCAAAATCTGGTACGTAAAAATCAGTTTTATAAATTTTTCTGTCAGTTTTATCCCGAATGAGCATGTGGTGAACCTCCGCGATTTGCGAGGATAGGATTTGAGCCCCAACACGAAAAGCTGAAATCCACAAAAATTGATTCTTGACCGCACAGAGGACCCTAAAGCATCAACACTAGGCATCGAGCATGTTCAGAGTCCTGAACCCAATGTCACAGAAATGACTATTTCGTCAGAAATTAATCAAACCATTTCACTTAGACGCTACAGGCTCCGAGCCGCTGCACAGGGAGAGAAGCATCTTGTAGGCAATTTCAAACCATAACGGGTGTAGAACTACCCAAATATTTTCACGGCAGGGCGGAGAGCAAGGGAGGTCTCGAGGTTCTGAACTAGCTTGCGCATCTGCATGAAAATAAATTTCAACATGTATTTATGGTGAGTACAACCATACTGAGACTGAATTCAAATAGGTCTTGTAGTAAAAGTAACCATCCTTTTTGTCTTTTTTTTTTTTTTCTGTGGGGCTCCATATTTTCATTTCGTCTATTCAGTCCATTGAGACATGTCCATTAGCTGTGTGCAGGAACTATTCTGAAGTGCTGCAAGCTTTTCTTTGCTTAATGAGGCTGGGATCCAAGGAGGGGTCATCCAAGGCTTGTTTAAATGTCAAGTTTACTCGCGTATTGGCAGCGGTGTGTAATCCAAGCGTTGACAAAATTGTTCTTGAGAGAAAATGCAGGATCTAGTCAGTTGGCGGTTTCAATAAAGAGAATGCAAATAGTGTGGCGTGTCCTCGGCACGCGTTGACAAAATGCTCACTGTTGGCTCGCAAATCTCGGGGAAAATAATGCTCATTCAAAATGAGACTTGTGCCGCCAATTCAATTTACCCTCTGAAAACAAGCGAGCGCGAGTAGCGGGGCCGTTGCCTTGGAAGCCAGCCGCGCTGTGAGACGCACTTGGCAATCACTCGCGTTCTACAGCAGCACAAGAAGAATTTGTGGGGGTGGGACGTCAGTACAGAGGAGATCAGGTCTTTGCAAAGTTTGCTTCATTTGGATCGAACCCCATAAAACTCTTACTGTTTTAGAATAACACTACAGCGATTCGTCTCTTTCAACAAAATCTGCATTCTATTATAATGTCACAAAGCTCGTTCCATGCACCCCATTTTTTTTTCTTTTTAAGTGCATCCTCTGTATGTTTTGAAGCATTTCCTTTATCAGTTAAATAACCCAGTTAGAAACTGACCTTTTTGTCCCCCTTTTCATCCGCTAGGCACAGAAAAGGTCCGTCAGGCATTGGGCTGCAAGCACCTCCACGTGGTCAACCCCGACTGGCTGTGGAGTTGTCTGGAGCGCTGGGAGAGGGTGGAGGAGCACCTCTTCCCGCTAAAGGAGGACTACACCAAGCAGCCGTGGTAAATTTGTTGAGTTGTAAACAATTAGAATGAAATGGCACAAGGCTGAGGAGAGTGATATCAATTGTTCAGTTCATCGCACTTCCGCTTTATATATAATCCATTATGGTTGGCGCTGTAGGAAAATTGGCATTTGACTAGATTTCCTTGATCGAAATTTGGGGGGCCAATAATGAACAATCATTGTCGGTTTACCAAAAATAAACCCCAAATATAAGACGACCCCCACTCTTATTTCAATGCAAAAAAACGCCGTCTTATATTCGGGCCAATGCGGTAATTTGCGCAACAGACTCATCACCAAAAATACAGTAGACTTTTTTTATGGCCATGAAAAATATTGTATAGGTTTCACATTTACAATCGTCTTCCCTGACAGTTTTGTGAGCCTATTGACAAGAAAATACTGCTGTCAACACAACGCACACAACAAATATAATCATTCAAGATCATCGTTTTGGAAGTTTGTTAGTGACTGTTCAGAAAAATTAACATGGACTGATTATTTGTACAGTATGGGTTACCACTTTAAAATCATTGTTGGCTGATCAGTCATGCAGATTTTTTTTTTCTTCTTCTCCTGTTTGAAGGAGCAACAACCCAGCGGCTTTCCTCGACAAGCAAAGCTCCCGCCACAAGCCTCTTTTCCAAAACCCGCCCCCAATCCAGCACAGACCTCCCCCGGCGCCCCCCGAGGTCCGAACCTACGACCCTGTCACCGGGAAGCTGATTCGCAAGGCCCCTCCGGTGTCGCTTGCGGCGCCTTGCCTCCAGGCGTCTGATCAACAAGAGCAGTCGTTTCTCAGGTACTGTCAAGACAATTTCACGATGACGTGTAGGTGCAATGACGTTACAACACTTTCTTCAAATGGGTGCTAATGGACATGAGTCGAAGGTGGCCTTCTACTTTATAACCCTTTCGCTTTCTTTTCCTGCTCGAATTTGTATGCACTCAAAAATAATAGCTATAGGAAACACCGGCGCTTGAGTGTTGTTCAAAACTGTGATTGTACTATTGGTTATTGCCGTTGTTGTATTGACGGAAGACTCGTTCATCACACATCAATGACTACTGTATGTCCACCGGGTCCCATTTCTTTTCATCCTGTTCTTCTTCAGTCGCTTTCCTGTGCAGATACTGTACTTCCTAAATGACTCCCAAAGGGGACATAGCTTTCCTTCGCTACTCGGTAAAACAGTAAAAACTCAGATTTGATTTGAGTGATTTGCTGCTTTTCCACACTGTAAATGATGCCACGGTGATTGTAAATCAGCATTACACCCCCCCCCCCCCCCCCCCCCTGGTTGTACGAGGGTTGTGTGGCTATTTCATAATGAGCTATCATGAGGAAAAAAATGGATTTAAGTAATTCAAGGGTTACGGACTCATCAGATTTGCATCCACTTTGATTTTAATCATCAAAGAACATTTAATTAAGTGGAGACTTCCGCTTTCCGCTTGGATGAGATTTGCATAATGTATAATCTTGGCCTTCACCATCACTTTCAGTCACTCAAGTCAAACTTAGCAAAATACATACTGGATGAAGGTCTTTCTTGTAGTTATGTAAGGTTGTTATTGTTCAGGGGAGCACCAAACAGCCAACAAGATGCGTCAGCAGGACCCAGCCAGGATGACGAGTCGCTAGGGCGGTCGCGTCGGAAGCGCCAGCCGAGCATGTCGGAAACGATGCCGTTGTACACTCTTTGCAAGGAGGACCTGGAGAGCATGGATAAAGAGGTAAAGACTCATCCAGTCCTGCGCTTGTTACCGTACTGATTTGCTTTTGAGAGAAAAAGCCTACTAGAACACGTGAAATGAGTTTGCGGCTGCTCAGAGCCACTTTAAATATTGGCATGCGTGTGCTGACGCACACGTTTGAATGCGATTGGTTATTTCTGAGCACAGCCACATACTGGTTATAAGAGGGTGTGCACACTTGTGCAACTGATTTATTTTCACGCCCCCTCTTGAAACGATACCAAAAAAATCATTAATTGGCCTCATTATAGTGGTAAAAAAGTTTGTTTTATCTCGGTTTAGTTCTTCAAATCACCAAAAACCTGCCATTTGAACAAGGGTGTGTCGACATTTCCACTGTATATTTATCCTTGCGCTCAGTCGAAGGTTGCGCTTTCTGTCGAGGAATGAGAGCTAGTTTAATTAAATGTGCCCCCAAGGACTTGGATGTCATTGTAATTGGTCATGGTTTGACGGAATACCAAACAGCCAGCGCAGTTAATAACTCATTTAAAGTAACTCATTTAAAGTTAACTCTGTAATTCAGTTTGGAAACTGCTGTGCCATCCCTTTCCTTTTTATTTTGTTTTCCCCCTCTACCCTTCTTTTTCCCGGAACAGGTAAGTATTGAAAGATGCAGACGAATTACAGATGAAACAAACTTTGAATGAGAATAATTAAAATAATAAAAAAAAAGGCATATCCCAACAATTACCCATAACTGTGTTCTTCTCCCGGGAAACGCGTCTCTATCTATCTCTCAGTTTTGCAGATTTAATACTGTGAAATATCATTCCTACTGCCAATTTAAATCATTGTGAATACTGACTTTCCCGGCAATAAGATTCAAAGAAACCTGTCCCAATCACGCCCATGCTTGTAATTATTCATATAGGGCTACAGTAAAATGTATGAATTGTTTGTTCTTTTTCACCCCCGTTATTATTAATCTGGAAGTGTTTGTTTATTGCATCTGATATTAAGATGAATGCCAGTGAGATGCAAAATGAGTGTTGCTGTGTACCCCCCCCCCGGAATGAAAGTGATAACTATAATAGCCTCAGAGTATGTTGCTATGGCAAGTCTCGCCCCGGCTGTGAAAATGATGTCACTAATGTTGTTCCATTATGTCCTTCCACTGAGAGATCTGATGGGTAATCTGTCCAATCATTGTTGCACCGTGTACACCGCAACTGGAAGCACATGTACTTTCATTTTTATTTATCGTTGAGACCCAAAGCTCTGTCCTTTGTCTCTCGCGCACTCGCTCCTTTTTTTTTTTTTTTTTTTTTTTTTTTTTTAGTACCCCAGCCGCTAATAATTAGCACCATTGTGTACGTTGCCGCGGTGTGATGGACGTAATTAATTTGCGCCGTAATTAAATGCCAGCCTAATTTAAATGTAGCACTCTTCTGGGATCGAGTTGACTAATGAGGTGTTCACTGTTCACACAGTGCATTGGTACCGAATCGCTACATTGCACCCGTGTAAATGTGACTTTACGTGACCATAAAGTCAGATGTAGTTCGCGTGAATGCTATTGTCATTTGCCTCTTCTGCAGTTCTGTAACTCATTCACTACCAGCCAAGTCTGAAAAGACGTTTAAAAAAACGTCTTTGGGAGTGAATGAGTTAGTGACACCATCAAGTTGAGCATCTCTGAGAGGTAGTGGTTCCCAAGCTTATCATTCAAAGTAATTAAATACAAATGTACTGGAAAAGTCAATGAGATTCTGCCCTGGATTAGTCGATGTGCAAATAAATATTTAAAATAATCCCTCCCTCCATCGGTTGTCGCCAGTGAGCCGCTTGCTTCTTGCAAGGCGCATCGTTGTTGAACATTTGGTCTGAACATTTTAGGGAATGACACCGCTGAAAAGGTCCTTTTTACTGTATCGGTGGCATTTCAAATGTCACCTGACCATAAAGGGCAGTCTGTGACATTCCTAAATGTTGTCCAACTTGAGGGCACAAGGGAAGAGAATCGAGTAACTCTATGTACAAAACAGGGAGTCTGTCGCCGGCGGTGAGGCGTCATTGACGCAAATGTGACTCACAGTTTATGTCATCAAAGGAATCGCTGCAATGTGTGTGTGTGAGTGTTGTATACCTGATATGGAATGTGCCTTCGTACTGTCACTCTTCCCTTACAGTGTATATTGGGACCTGTCACTTTTGCTCGATCAATATTTGAAGTGATTTGGAAAAACCGAGTGGGGGGAGAAAAAAACATTTTGATATCTTTTGCCAAAGTTTAGTTTAACATTATCCATTTGTCTAAACGCTGCGGTGTTGATCATAAACACAGTACAGTCAAACCTCGGTTTTCGTCCATAATCCGTTCCAGAAGGCTGTTCGAAAACCGAAATTGTTCGAAAACCGAAACCACGCTCTTTTTAAAATAAAAATGTTTATTGCACACGTCTGCTCACAATGGAAAGCAACACGAGGAAGTGTCACTTCCTCGTCTACCCGAGGAAGCGTCACTTCCTCGTGTAAGGAAGGCGAGAGGAGTCAAATGGTGCTTTCAAGTACACTCAGTTTGTTCGAGAACCGGAATTTGTTCATCATCCGAGGCATAAAAAACTCGAAATTTTTGGTCGAAAACCGAATTAGTTGAGAACCGAGACGTTCGAAAACCAAAGTTTGACTGGATAATCATCTCCTAAATTTGTTCATTTGTAAATCCCCACTTAAGTTCGACTGTGGGAACTTGAAATTGGTTCCTCCCAGAAATAATGAACTCAAGAAATTCTTTTTTAGCATCGTTTTTAAAGATGGCTTATCGGGATGTTTGGTTTTCGTTCTGGATTTTTGTCCGGCTTTTGGGCTACATTTCCAACCACAAAGTAGAGTGCAGCGCTTTTGAGTATTTTGTGAAGGTATCAGTAATATGGAACTTGCACGAATGAATGAATGAATGAATGTTAGGTGGACACAAAACGTCTTTGTGTGACACCACACGACGCCCTCGGAGACGTGACTCATCTAGGTCGCTATCATAGAAGTCTGTCTCAACATCACGCTAATCCCAGCCTTTCTAGATATCAATCTCATTCATCCATGCTGAGGTTTAATCCTTGCTCGATGTCAAGGGAGGACGCGCAACGTTGGAAGTAAACCCAAAACTAAGGAGTCTATCTGATCCTCGATTACCCCCAAATTCTCGTCGATGTACTACGTTTGTATTTTATTTCATAGTCCTCCGGCAAGGAAAAAAGGATCCCTGATTGTTCCCGCCTTAATGGAACGGTTTTAAGCTTCTTTTGCAGCTTTGCCCATTCCCTTTAACTCTTGCTTTGGGGTGCAGTGGTATGCATTTCGCCGCAAGTGACTGATTAAGTCGAATCAAGGGTGGTTAGTACGACTGTTTTATAACAAATTTTCACCCTTGATATGGTGCCAGGCAATCTAGAATCACACCTATTTGTGTGCCAACAATAAAAAGTCAATTTTTTTCCCCCCCTATAATGTCGTCTTTAAAATCGATTCCCAACAATACAATAAAACGCTGACTGTGGCAAAGTGGCCTCAAGAAATCTCCCAAAACACGTTGCTGCTATGAGATTAATTTCAGACGGTCCCCTTTCAATTTTCTTTAGAGAGGGCGAGAGAGAGAGAGAGAATGTTTCACCTTGCAAACACGTCAACAAAATAAATCAACTGGCTTGGAATCACACTTTGACTGCAGTGCATTTGCAGTCAGAGACCACCTGCCTCTAAATTAGTTTAAGGGGGCGTGGGGGGGAGGGGTGCTTTGAAAAGCCTCCTGTGCACTTTGCGTGGCCTTTGATTACAGCCAGGAAATGGATGTGGTGGGAACTTTGCTGCGCCGTATCTCGCAATTGTTACCCCTTCACATTTTCAGCAAAGGTCAAATGAGCCGTGGCAGTTTTAAAAATTGCGGCAATCCACAGCACATGACTTCACCCTGCATCCCACCGCTCCAATTTGGTGCTGTGGCGGGCGCACACCCGGAGAGGTGAACGGTTCCAAGTCACGGCCCAGGAGGGTGGTGCGCTTCTAAGATGTCAACGGGGTCGAATGGCGCAGCGCTCCTCGCGTTTTAGTATTCACACTTGACAACCTTGAATCTTAAACAGCAAAATTCATCATCATGACACAGCCACTTTTCTTACTTTTTTTTTTTATTATTCTTCAAAAAGAGCGCTCAAGTTTAACGAAATGTGCCTTCAAATCTTGTTTCCGTGCATCACATTAAAGTCTCATAACGGTGCCGAATGCCATTTTGTATGAACGAAGAACCACATTGCTTTTTTATTAAAAGCCATTTGGAATGATGTCTTTTACGGACTTCCTCTTGGGGATTGCAAATGGCTTTTCCTCCGTTAAAAAAAAAGTACAATATTACTTTTTCATGTGAAATGATACTGAACTGAATCCTTTGTGGTGATGCGGTACCGCCACATATTTGCAGCACTTGATTCCAAATCCGCCCTTTTTTCCTGTTTTGAGTCACAGCATGTGACTGTCGCCGGTCAATCGCAGGTCGATTGTCAATGCAGCGCTGAGTGGGAATTGATTGGCGTGCCAGCTGCACGAAAGCCAGCTCTGTGATTGCCCTTGTAACACTTGACTGTTTTACTTTAAGTGCTAAGGGGCACACGGTCTGTCGTTAGAAGCCTCAAATAAATAAACGGCGTTCCCGCCACAAACAACAACAACAACAGCAGCGGCAACAAGACTGCTGCTGATGAATCGGTGATTGACACGCACTAAGTGTCATTAACCGAGACCATCGTGTCACACTGTTAGCACTCTTCTTGTCTCGGCTCAATAGGTGGATGACATTTTGGGCGAGGAGAGCGACAACGAGAGCGAAGGGCGCGGGAAAGAGAAAGCCGGTAATGAGGACGAGGAGGAACAGCGACGGCGAGAAGCGCAGCCGCGGGAGCAAGCGCCCGGACCGCTGACAGGGGGAGGGCCGAGTCCTCAAGCGCTTCGAGTGGAGGACCCGGTCCCGACGACATGCGCCGATGCCAGTCAGCTGGCTACTGTGTCCAGGTGAGACAAACAAGCATAGTCGAGCGTTCAAAACGAACGCTGCTGTGCGGAGAATCAAACGAGAGCGACTATTTTTTTCCCACTGGTCGATAATCCTTGAACACCTGAAAATGGCAAAAGGCTTTAAAATGGCTGGAAGATAATGAGTTTGAATTAGCGAGGCGAGGTTCGGATCAGAAAGACCTTTTGACTGACAAAAAGTCCTTAATGTCAGTGCGTTATGTCGTCACGCCATCGCAAAAAGATCACAGCCCTTGCAAATCATCCAGTCAGCTCGCTCGAATGCTTACGGCCCAGAACGGAGAAGCGCTATGCTATGATAAGATGTGATGGGGGGAAAAAAACAAAAAAACACCACAAGCCTGAGCTGGAACAAGACTGAGTGGTCCGCTGCCATGGCGACGCGTCCAAACAGACATGACACATTTATGAGTAAACAAGAGGCATTTTACTGCTGAAGGACGTTGCCATTCATTTTCACTCTGCAGGTATCCCACATGATCGTTCCGATCGAGTATGTAATTTCATTCTCAACGGGTGTTCACAGAGGAGGCGCTGCGCCACTTTCACTTTGGTTGAGCCTAATGGAAAATACAAAAGGGGCCAAGAAATTGACAAATGTACACATGCCTTATCACATACCTTACGGTTCCAATAGCGTTGCGGGACGTTAACAGCCATTCCCTCGACTGACAGAGCCGAAAGTCTTCCATACTGCCATATTTAATTCAGGTCGGACTCCTCAACAAAGGTACGAAGTGGTTCTTGTCTATTCAGGTTTGTGTGCACCAATCCAGCCATGCATCTGTTGCTAAGCTACGGAGGAATGCATGCGTTCTTCCCGCCCCGTCGGCCTGCTCCTGCTCCTGATCATGACAACAATTTTGCTGTTATTCTCCGCTCCTGGGCTGCTTTGGGTTGACATTTTAGAGGCAGCGAATTGCGCACAATCCTCACCTGCCGTTGTAAATAGTTAAGTATAATTAGATGAATTCGTTTTCCCATCAGAGAATGACCTGCGGGCAGCCTCGGAGCGGTGATTATATTCTGCATAATTTCAACCATCCCCTCGTGTAACGATGTAAAATGCTAAAATCCATCTGGCAGGCTGCAATTTGAATCCTGTTTACCTTTGAAGCATATTACATGACTTTTTTTTTTTAAGCATGTGACGCGAGGGACTTGGCATCGTAGCAACTCATCCAGTTTGAGGCCGCTCTAATTGATGCCTCTTAAAAGGAGCTAAACTAGTTGGCTCGACATGTTCACGCTGCCCAAGTTGACTGTGCCTGACAGGCAAATAAAAACACGCCAGTCCACTTGGGAACTCGCTGCGATGCAAAATCGTCTCTAACGGATTGCGACGGTAAACTCCTTCATTACCATCTCTTGCAATTAGTTGTGTCGCGTCCACGCGGGCACCTGCCAATCCTGAAAGCCTGCCAATTCTTTTTTTTTTTTTATTAATAAATGAAAGATGTTTCTCAATTCCCATGTTTCCGTACACGCTGCAACCCAAGATGGAAGACAATACACTGTCAAAGACCGGGTTTTGCCCAGGGAAATAATGGAAATTGAATTTTTTCCAGTCAAGCGGTTGCCATTATAAAACCTTTTATTAACTCCGTTTTATGTAATATTTGAACATTGTAATCAAAAAAAGCAATAAAACTCTTATAAATGACACATGAGGACGTGTAAAAGCTATGATTGCCATCTCACAGGTGTCAAACTCAAAAGCCGCAGGCACCAAATCTGGCACACCTCAGCACTTAATGTGGCTCACTAAAGCAAAATTGCCACAATTTTCAGTGACTTCCGATCTCATATGCCGCTTGCTGTCACCTCTCCTATTGGCAGGCGATAAGGATCGGCCTTTGCCGAGATCTGACCACCCAAAAGGGTTTGTAATTGTCTCTCAATGCCGGCAAAGCAATTAAAAGGTGTTAACATTAGACATGGCTATGGCAGGCACACAAAAATGAGTGAATAAGAGCGATTATGCAAATTGGCGATCAATTGCAGGGGCAATGGTGTAAATATGAGTTGGCTATATAAAAAAAAACATAGAGGCCCTCTGAAAGAAACCATGACGACGTGATGTGCAACAAAAATCAGTCTGGCACCGCTGCTTGACCCGATCACAATCACAATATAAGTGCCGCACTGACAAAACACATTGCTGCAAGCTAATATATTGCCAGCTGGCTAAAATATTTTCTTGTCCCCATTGCAGCTTCTTTTTTTTTTCTCCCCAGACGGAAATTGGCTCAGTTTTCAAACGGCATGCCTGATGAGACAGTCAAATTTTAAGGTGACACTGGGGGGGGAGGGGAATCTTGTTGGATCAACAAACATAATTGCATGCCGGCGCTGCCGTTGTCAGGCGCCGTCTCGTTTAATTTCCTGTCTCTGTGGTCACGCATTTATTCCGAATGGTGCCCGCTCGCCACAGTTGCCTCGTGTAATTTGATTTCCGATGTCAAGGTGTGGAAATGCGAGAGCCATCCTGCGCTTGTTCACCTCTTATGAAGGTGATGAAGGTGGGCAGCTCTTCGTTAGGGGGGTCCCTGCTCAGGTTGTCAGAGAGCCAGGAGTGAAATTCCAAAATGTTTCATCTTTCCTTGGTGCTCCTTGTTTAAAATAAATAAATAAATAAAATAGGATTGTATTGTGTGGCTGTTGTGAACCGTGCGCGATTGTAGCTCATCTTCTGCTGCCACTATCTGTTACTGAGCACGCTGATGGACTTGGGGGAAGATAAACAGCCAGCATTACATATTCTCTACCAAAATTGCATTTGAGCATGTCAAATGGTTTTTAAAAAAATTTTTTTACACATGCCTGACTACAGTGTAACTAAGGCTGAGTGGGGACTTGGTATAGGATCTTAATCTCCAAGAGTACAATTAACCAAGTGATTTACTTCCTTGAGTCTCTTTTGCAGTGTTCAGTAACAGGTTAAAACCAGCAATAATAACAAAATTTTAAAAAAAACTCTCAGAAACAAGTGCCAAGTTCACTTAGCTTGAAACATTTGTTCATGAGTGGAATGGTTCCACGCCGAAAATAATGCTTTTAGGCTCCTTTGAAAAGACCTGAGGTGAGGGAAGCACTTTTGTGAATTTTCGGCTCATCCACTTTTGCTGACATAGATAGATGAGTGACACTAATATTTCATATCGGTTATCCCCTTGTCTTTTTTTTTTTTTTTTTTTGTCTGATACGTGCACTGAGAGCACCGTTTTCTTGAAGTGCCGGAATGTACCAGCTATGCGCATTGTCATCCGATTTATCGTAACTGCGATCGTCTTGAAGTCACGGCGGTTTGCACGAAATGGCACGTGAGGACATATCCACTCTGATAATAATAATAACGATAATAATAATAACGGATGTCACAGTGTTGTTAAAGATTGTAAAATGAATGCATCACGCAGCACGATGCGATTTAATTCCACCCCAGGCGCCTGCGAGCAGTTTTTCCTGATTCAGCATTATTAGCCGTCTGGCAGTCTTAGATGAATTATTAAAGCGCATTGTACGTAGTCATGCAGAGTTAGATTCCCCACAGGCACACTTTCAAAGGTGCGTTGCTAGTTGGTTCGCGTGAATACCAACAGCAACCTCCCCGCGCGGGGGAACCCCCCCCCCCCCCCCCCCCCACTTTTGTGTTGATTTGATTTTGTCTGTCAATTTCATGTTCTCATGGGCCGGCTCTCGTTTTGTCAGCCCTTGGGAATCGTAATCCCCCCCCCCTCCCTCCCTCCCGCCCGCCCCCTCCACATTGCTGTTGCGTGACCCCCATGCTAAGAGAAGTCCAATCCATTCTCCCGACTCAACAGAGCCACCACTTTCTTTGTTCTGTGGTGAAGTGCACCATATTTTCTTTCTCAGGGGATGTAGGGGGGGGGGGGGATGTTGCACGTCTAATAGCATCATCATCGTACCTCCTTGGTGGAGATTTGGTGCTGGGCTGCTGATGAAATGACTCAAGTAGCGGTTTCTCGATCAAAATCGATTGAGTTGGGAATGCTCCCTCCCACCCCGCCAAGTTTCCGACCTTCAGTCCCAAACTTTGTGCGAAGCCAGACTCCAAATGACCTCAAGCTTGTCTCTTAAACCGAAGGTGACAATATTGTTGCAGACTAAGCAGCCAAAACATCAAAATGGAGCCATTGTTTTTGTCGTTTTGTTTCCACAAACGGCATTTGCGCCGATAAATATTCATCACGGCACAATAAAGGCGACACAATGGCGACGGAGAATTAAACCCCGCGCGTGACAGGCGGCTATTAAAGCCGCGGCGTATGTTCGACGAGATCACGTTCGGTTCTTTTGTTTTTTGTCTGCTGAATGTGCAATCGACTTCTCCCCCGTGCGCTCGTTTTCGTGGCCCTGTTCTTTTTCTGAGGGTCATCGGCGCATTTTAGTTCCCGTTTGATGATCACCGAGATGACGTCTCTCGAGGCAGCTTGATTCACCGCGTTCGGTGTTTTATTGCCGTCGTTGGGTGATAAAGATTCAGTGAATAAATCATCGCTTCTTTGAGGATGTTGATGTTCCGGGACGAGTTGGTTACTCATTTATTTTAATGGCTCATTTGGAATACAATTAGATTCCCGAGAATGCAAATCTGTAACTGGAAACTCAATTCCTTATTTCAAAAGCAACCCCAAGCAGCGGCTTGATTGTAAATTGCTCCGTCGCTGTTGTTTTTCTCTCATGGAATAATATGCTCTCGCCCACTATAAATTTTCCACCAGGCAAATTGCCGTCGTTAGCCCCTGGCAAAGGTTGCGAGCGTGACCTCAATTGAGTTGGCCCCTTTCTAAGTGTTACTTTGACGCAGTAGATTGAGTGAAATCTGTCATAGGTTTCATATGAAACGGATCGTTGTACTTTGGGAATGAAACACGCACATAAAGCACCGGTTGCCTTTGCGATGCTCTTTCCGTGCGAGCGGCTCAGCTTTGGCGAAAATGACATCGCATCGCGTGTTCGGCTCGAAACGGATCTTGACGCGCGGCGCGGCGCTGTCGTGTTTTCATCTGCAAAGTCTTATGGAAATATAAGCACCGTCGTCGTATTAAAGTTGCACTTCAGTGGCCCAGTTTGGATGAAAGGCGGCAGCGTCCCGGAAATGTATTATTATTTTTTTTTTTTCAATAATTACGCTTATTGCCCAAACACTCTCGGTCGCCTTTGTGTTTGCATCCTTTCTAATCATTGTTTGCTTTGACCCACATGAAAGAAAAAGAAAAACGTAGCCTCTCGGCGCGTCAATTGGACCCACTTTCCTGTTTTCTTTTTTTGCTGCTGCTTCTTTTTTCCGCCATTTTTTACTCTTCACGAGATTTGTGCTCTGGATCTCAGTTCAGTTTTGAGATGCAAGCTTAAAAGATCACCCGATGTACTGCAAACTGTAAGAAACATTTGGGGTTAAAAAAAACAAACCAAATTAGTTTACCTCAGGGATGTTTTAGAGCATGGTGTCAAACTCAAGGCCCGGGGGCCAGATCTGGCCCGCGAAAGCAAATCAAAGATGTCAACTTTCATGATGCTTACTAAAATCTCTACCAAAATGCTCATTTGTAATAAATAAGAGTGATACTGTAAGCATTTTCTTGTTACCAAACGCTTCATTACAGTAACTTCAACAATCGGTGAATAAACTGTTATTCTTGACTTCTTTATATGGTTTCACCCAAAATGGCCCTCCAAAGGAAACTACAGTCAAACCTCGTTTTTCGAATGTCTCGGTTCTCGGCAAATTCGGTTTTCGAGCAGAAATTTCGAGTTTTTTTTATGCCTCGGATGACGAACAAATTTCGGTTCTCGAACAAACTGAGCGCACTTGAATGCACCATTTGACTCCTCTCGCCTTCCTTACACGAGCTTCCTCGGGTAGACGAGGAAGTGATGCTTCCTCCTGTTGCTTTCCATTGTAAGCAGACGTGTTCAGTAAACATTTTTATTTAAAAAAAAGCGTGGTTTCGGTTTTTGAACAATTTCGGTTTTCGAACAGCCTCCTGGAACGGATTATGGACGAAAACCGAGGTTTGACTGTATAATCAAAATCTGGCCCGGGACAAAAATGAGTATGACACCCCTGTTCTTGAATAATCTTGTTGAAGAATTCTGGCATGCTTCGCACAGCTGACATAGCCTGCTGTTCAAAAACTCTCCCTTCATTCTCGGACTGCTTCACGTTTGAGTCACGCGAATTGGAGAACAAAGAGCGTTAACCCCTCTAAATGTGAGACACCCTTAGTTTTCTTCCCGTTGTGAGTAATTGTTTTTATCGATTTTTCCGATACCCCTAAGACCTTTTTAATGGAGCCTCGTTTCCTTGGAGTTTGTTCAAATGATTGCGTTGGATTCATGGTTCCGTGTGGCTTTAATCGACTGACTGACAGGACCTTCGTCGTTCTTTTTGAATGCCCAACCTTCATGCGGGTGTTGGCTGCTACACTTGGTGCAAATAAATACAAATGTCGAGCGTGGAACTAAACCCTGAGGTTGCGATAGGAAAAAAAAAAAAAAAATCAATCGGGCTGTTGAGTTTCTATTTCCCATCAAACATACATAAACACATCGGGCCTTATTGATTGTGTTGCTTTGCCTCATGATGCACTGTCAGGGCGCTCGCTCTCTGTTCGATTGCGCTCTGTAATTACAAAATATGTCAGGTTGAAGCCAGAGCAGGCTCCAAAACTGTGCAAAGCAAGCGTGTCCTACTCGCAGGCTTTCCCGAAGGTTCGATTTGGACGGGCTGCCGCTTAAAAGGAGAATTTGAGCTTTGTTTGCCTTTTAAAGGTCGCCTGTCAGTTGGATGAGGGGAAAAATGTTAACGGGAGTGCTGCTAATGCTTGCCTGACTGGAGAGTGCTTTTGACAGACGAGGGGATTAAATCAATAAATTTTTTTAAAAATGGCAATCAGCAGCATGTCCTGTTGTACGGTGAGGTCGATGCTTTCCATTGTGAGCAGACGTGTTTAGTAAACATTTTTATTTTAAAAAGAGCGTGGTTTCGGTTTTAGAACAATTCCGGTTGTCGAACAGCCTTCTGGAATGGATTATGGACGAAAAGCGAGGTTTGACTGTGCTCTTACGTCTAAGCCTCTTTTTTTTTTTGCGTCATAGAGAGGAAGAAGGCTTGATGCAATCTGTGAATGAGAACAAGCCATTTGCATTGTAAAGCATGTAAAAAACCGACCAGTAGGTGGCAGTGGTGCCTCCCGTGCTTGAAATGCATGCTTTTACAAAAAAAGCTCTTTTTCTCCATTTTTTGCCCAGGAATCGCCATTTTTATGAAATTTAGCCATTTTGTAATGCCGATTGCTGAAGAATGGAAAAAAAAATAAAAGAAGAGAGTCCAAACTTTATTTTGGTCTGCTCCATGTTTATATAGCATTAGGACCAAATATTCTGTTGGCCTTGCAAGATCAGTCAAAATCCAGTAAAATGCTGGGATTTAGGGGTTTGCTCCAGTGAAAATGGCTGGGATTTAATGACTTAACCAGACAGAATCATAAAAGAATGCATTTGGGAATCTGCGGCATAAAAGTTACATGAGGTGATGGTTGAATGAACTCACATAGCGTATGTGACAGATTTTCAAAGCGTTTTGCAGCCTATTCTGAAATGCCTTCTTTGTGTGTGTGTGTGAGCCAATACAATCAAACCTGCCTCCTCTCGACGTAGCTCAGCCGTGCGAGCAAGTCAGCAGACGGCAAGCGGGGAAAAAAAATGCTTAGGCAGGCTTTCAATACGCTGTATGAAAAGAGAAGGAAAGTGGGAATAAGTGAGCAGCGATACCAAAACTGCAAGTAATCTGACCCATTTTTCACCCCCCCCCCCCACACACACTCTCACTCCATGCCTGCAAGCTGCTTGCCGAAGCAAAAGTTGGGGTTTTTTTTCCCCTTCTTGTTCGGTTATAGCTCAATACGACTCCAACGGGGGATGACAGTCTATTCGAAGCTGTTGTTTATGGCTACACATGCAAAATGCACCAATGCGTAACCTTCCCCGCAATGGAAATGCGTCAAAGGTGTCCCGGGATCATGCATAATCAGGTTTGGTTTGAAACGAGTCGGCAAGAAAATCCAAACTCGAAGAAGCCCCAAGACTTGAGCAAATAGATGGGGGGGAAAAAATGGAATAAGGAATGTGCTTATTTGTGCTTTGAATGTGTGTAATGATGCAAGACCGCCAAGTTGAGGATGTAGCGAAATGTACTCGGCCCTAATGCAGTCCCACTATTATATTTTTGTGCAATGCAGGATTAAAAAAAAAAAAAAATTTTTAAGCCTTGATATTGCCCGTAGCTGAGACTGGGAGTGGGTATTGGTTGTTGGTCAATATTTGCCTTCCGATGGGCGATTGGCCCCTCTCCCAAAGTAAGCTAGGATAGATTCCAGCTCGCTAACGATCTTAATCACTACAAGCAGTTTATGAAATGAAACGAATGGACGGTACATTGCCGAGACTTTGAAGCGGAGCCAACACCCCCTTTAGCCAACTGCGACTCACTCCTTATCGACTTTTAATCAACAGTGTCGCTAAAAGAGACATTGTCTTCTTTTTAATGACCCCCCAATTGCACCTTTTTAAGCGTTATTGATCGGGACGAATCCAGCGCCGTCTGCGCCCGCCGCTCCCCATGTCGACTCGTTTTGACTATTTTTCCTCACAGCATGTCAGGAGAATTGCATCTCGCACCGGAGACTCCTCGTTAGGAGTACCTCATTAGCGGGCCACCTTTTTCGCGCCGCGGCAATTAGCCGAGGCTACGCTTTTAGCGCGGTGCTCTCCGCTCGCTCAAATGGGCTGATGAGGAAGGGGAAGGAGTATCAAAGTAAGTTGTTTTGTAGTTTCAGTTTGAGTATTTTTTCGGCAGGGATCGTGTGCAACAACGCATTTGCCTTTTAATAATCATTTCCAGCTACAGCGATAGCCTTCATTGTGTATGGGGGGCTTCACAACGCATAATCAATTCCACCCGGGTCGAATTTGCCCGGTTAATTTAAGTCCACCTCGTGCATCTCTTTGCCCCGGCCTTCCTACTTTGACATTCAAATGCATGACAGAGCGACGCACACCCTTACAGCGCTCTGTAGCCACATTTCGAAGAGTGGCTACAGATAACGGCAGGCTTTCTGCAAACATGAAGGTATTCGGAGATAATTAAAAAGAAATTGCTCCCTATGTAGCCACTCTGCATTTCCTTTGATGTAGTGAAAAGCAAAAAGACTCGGCAACCGAGGTCAGCCTTAAAAAAAAAAACAACAACAAAGGAAAAAAAAAAAAGATCAATGCAGTTTTTGCAGATCTAGATATTGATTACTCGATGTGACCTTCACACTGCCAAGGCAACAATTTCTGAATTTGGTATGCGACTTGACACTTTGCCTGAGGAGGCTTTAATATTTGCGAGTTATTAAAGATAAATAAAGGCCATCCGTGGTGGGTTGGCAGCCGGTCGTGGAACAGAACTTGATTTAAATATTCGGAGACCGTTTTGGTTCAAAGCTTTGCTTAAAACAGGCTCAACTAGTGGAAATCCCTTTTTAAATCTTGCGAGGTTTTATTGTATTTTTTTTTCCAACCCATTGAGGCCATTGTGTGCTGTCACCTTATTCTTAGATTTATACTTTATTTTTTCATTTGTGGCCTTTGAACCTTCCAGGTCTTTTCAAATGATTGCCCAACACGTTGATACCAATTAAAAAAAAAAAAATCATTGGAAATGTGAAATCAAGACGATAGCGACAACACAATTTGGGTCATTCCTCAACACTTTGGGGAAACCGTACCTATCAATACAATAAAATGTCAAATCAAAGTACTGTGCATCATATTTCCCCCGAAAGTTTCATAAAGCCCTGGAAAAAATGAAGTAATTAGTCCATTCTCATTATTGTTACAAGTGAAAAGTATAAAAGTTGATCACATGTTGTGATTAATTGGTTTGGATGTGTGATGGCTGTCTGTCGGTGGTGGGATGAATAGATAAATATTTAGATTGGATGTCATGACGTGAAGTCCAAAGCAATCGTCTCATTGCCCCCCCCCCCCTGAATCTATTGTCTTGGCTGTACATGGTGAGGAGGGGGAGTTAAAAAAAAAAAAAATCAACTCCATTTTTAATTGAAATTTGTTTCTGTATACAGTGAAACTCCTCTACAACGAAATCTACATGGGTGAAAATACCCCCTAGTGTGAAAAAAATCTTGCATCATGCATTAAAACCATTCCCGCTTTCCTGTTTCAAATTTGCTACAGTGAAAAACCCCCTGTTGTGAAAAATGTCTTGCTGCAAACATGATTTCGTTGTAGAGGAGTTTCACTGTATACACACAATAATTTCCTAAGCAGGTTCATTTAGGCAGCCAGGATAAGAGAAATCTTATTACTGAATGCGCATTGGGACTTGCCTCATTTTCCTCCCCTTGACCAAATAATAAATAATCGTTAATCCTTTATTTCATCGGCGGCCGACCCTCGCATTAACCCCTGACCAGGCAGTCTTCAACGTGTGGCTCTGGAAATGAAGTTTCATTTTAATGTACAGAAGCCATTTAATCTTTTTTTTTCAGGGGGGGGGGGGGGTTAGCCCCTTTGGCGGATACCGTAGGGTCAGCAGAGGGTCCGCCGAGGCTGTCACGTTGACGGCCACCGGGCTGATATACACCCGGCCGACATCTAACCTTTTAATGAACACAAAACCGCAGTCCTGCTGTTGTGGCAGGCTGTCTGACAGCGCTGCAGTCTAATGAGAGGGGGGTGGGGGTGGGGGTTCTCAGCAGAGTTGGTGTCAGACCCCACCCTACCGCATTCCCGCCTCCCTTGATAAGACCGCATTAGCATCGTGCAAAGTCCTTCAGCGTTGTTTGCATGTCATGGAAAATCTCAAGTGGGTTGGAAAGAGGGATGACATGTTTATGCTTTCTTGGGCCACTTGGTCCAAGAAGCTGGCACCAGTCTGTTGAGATTAGCGGCAATGGATGAAAGTATGTCTGATGGAGAAAGAAACAAAACCATTTGGCGTTGGACCACGACGGCGAAAGTCTGACATGTCAGAATATTTGTTCGGCAACGATTGGTTGGCGTCTGGTCGATGACGGATTTGTAGTGTGACATCTCGCCCAGACCAAGACACAGAACGATATTTATCTGGTTGTTTGACAGCGCGATTGACGAGGCCGCCGGGCTTATCTTGTCCCGGTTGGTCAATGCAGAATCCTTTCGGCAATGGCTTCACGTCAATCGTTGCTTCCGAGTTCCTTCTTCATGCAGAAGTGGAGAAGTGGCAGTAAAACAGGCCCAAATCCAGAAAAAAAAACCCCAGCCGGATTACATATATGACCATCCCTAATTTCTTAACGTACATCCTGGACCTGTTGGCCCTGACTGCCACTTGAGGTTTCAGTTCAAAATCTCCGCCAATAAAATAATGCGGATCAAAATTCTGACGGGTTCTCGACTTGACACGTCACAGTTGCACTTGCCCTAAAAGCTTCAGTTTATCTGGAACAGTGACTTAGTGAATTAACCAAATGGCAGGCTCACAGTGACAAGGTACACTACATCCAATTTTTCCCATTTACCCCGCAGTTGCATTGGCAAAATATTTTCTATTAATATCCGACGCTATTAATATATTTTGTGAGAGGCCTGATTCTGATCCAAGAAGATCCAATTCCATGCGTTCTTTTTTTTTTTTTTTTTTTCCTATTTATGCTGCCATGACTGGGCCACGTGGGAAAATCTAACAGGAATCCATCCAAAGTTGGCAGGGGCACTATGGAGGGAGGAGTCTGAATCGCTAAAACGTTATTTCCCGTCTGCAGGGGCCACAAACGAAAGCACGACAAGGACGAGGAGTCCTCTAAAGAGTCCGACGACGAGGAAGAGGAAGAGGAGGAGGAGGAGGAGGGAAGTTCCTCAGAGGCGGACGAGATGGCGGCTGCACTCGAGGCGGAGCTCAATGACTTTATGTGAAGTGGGTCACATACGCGCGCGCACACTAAAACAATGAATGTCCTGTACAGAAATGACATGTTGCTGTGTTTTGTAGCATTAATATTCCTTACGAGCCTTTTTGTGGGCATCAAACCATTTGACAGAATTTTAGTGTGAGGAAAAATTAAAGGAAACAAATTTGATATTTTTGAGTTTGGTTTTGTTTTTGGGGGTGTTTTTTTTTTTTCTATGACAATTTTTATATTTGTTAGGGAAGAAAGAAAGGAGTGGCGATAAAACTTCCAAATCACGTGGCCGCTCATGCCAAAGAATTCAGTAGGTTTGCCTAGATGTGCAGCTAAACATGATTTTATTGGTGTCATCACTGCAACACTCGGTTCATCCCCTGCATCATGTTTGTACACTTATTGAAGATATGTGATTTTTTGTTTGTTTTTTTAACTTCCTCTATTGCACTTTGAAACTGATGTGATCCCCTTTTCTTGTCAGCCCCTATTCCAGACCGTCACACTCTCGAGCCAGCCGTACTTTGTGTCGGGGTATAAAAACTCCTTTCACGTCATCTCATGCAGCTTGTACAGCTCCAATGAATTCTATTTATGTGTGTGAAGAAAAGGTGCTGGGGAAAAAATTTTTTGCCCCCCACCTTTCCAAAAAAAAAAAAAAAAATGTTAACCTGTGAACCACTGCGCTAGTTTGTTGCCTATGCTCGTACGTGATATGAGCATGGCCCAAATTGTAATTTAGCTTATTTACTTCCAGGTTATTGGTGGGGTTGAGGGGAAAAATCTATTTACTTTACCGTAACTAAACAAATTGCATAAAAAGTGTTTGCGCTTCTCTATTCACACATTTGCGGATTTTGTATGGGGGAGTGCGAGGGGGGGGGATTTGTCGCCGTTAACCATCTTGTTATTTCTGCGCTTTGTTGAATACGAGAAAAGTGCTTTGCAGCCATCTTGTGGCATCAACAAGGAATTCCAAACTTTTTGGAGGACATTGTTCCCTTAATTCATAGGTCGGAAACCTAAAATGTCAAACAAGCCATATTGGACCGAAATGAACAAAAAACAAATATATCTGGAGCCGCAAAAATCTTTTTAAAAAGCCTTATAATGAAGGCAACGCTTGCTCTATGTGTCTATATGAGTTATATTAGCCTGCTAAGTTAGCTACAAATACACAACGAGCATCCCCCCCCCCCCCCCCCCGCAGTTCATCCTGTAGAAGGGTGCCCAAACGTTTTTGACGGAAGATCTACTTTTTCAAACAAACAACCACCCGCGATACGCACACACTTATACACGCACGCCGTAATGAGCAAAAGCCGTAACGGCGGCTAAGATGATCGAGGCACTGGACACACTTTTGCAGCGTGCTAACTATGGTAACTCATGTGTACCGTTTAAAAAATGCTTCTCTTGGCCGCCCGGATTTCGAAGTACCCTCAGTGAATTTTACATGAAAGGCAGCTGGTTTTTTTTGTTTGTCTGTTTGCTTTTTAATTTAAACCGCCCCGTGGCTGACATCCCGCCCTGCTAACAGAAACGTGTGTCGCAGGCTATGACGCAAATATTCATTGATGAAATGTTGACATTTAATATTTATTTTTACAGCATCAGAAAACGTTAATAATGTTTGTGTCAAGTTTGTCCTCTGACAGAAACCATATTAAAACCCCAAAAATATTTCCTTCCCATCTTTTTTTCCCATTTTCAAACATTTTTGAAAAAGCTCTAGCGATCCACTGGGTGGCCGCTAAAGGGCCGCGTGCGGCTCGAGAGCCGCATGTTGCCGACCCCCGAATTAATTCATTCATGTGCTTAACAGAATAAAAATGTCAAGTTGGCCCAAGTTAAACTTCATATTTTGCTACTTTAATCTCTTTGAACCACCGTGCGAGTTAGTTTTGCAGGTTCCAGGGTGTTTTGGGTCTACTTTCATGCGTTTGTTATAAACATTGTATTGTAGTCAGGATGTATATACGTTTTTTTTTGTTTTTTACATGAAGCACCTGCTGGCTCCAGTGTTCCAAACCTCAACCATTTCATTTCCAGTCATCCCACTTATCTTTTGTAGACATGCTTTTTAATCGTTCTAAAAGATGTTAGATGTTCCTCCTCCCCGACCGACAAGAGAAAATACTTTGACAAAATAAAGATGTTTCAAATGAAAACGATGTGCTAGCTTTTATTCACGATTAACATGCGTGAAATATGTCCTTGTTTCCTCTTACTTGCTCCCCCAACCCCGCCCATTTTTTTTTTTTTTTCTGCCGCTGGATGACAGCCGATGTCCTCACGGCGTAATCATAGTGTGCAACTGCAAGACTCCAGTCGGCCACTTAATGGCTCCTTTGTCATGGAAACCATCGGTGGGCCATTAGGCCGCGTTCAATCTTGTAGCTCGGCTCGAGACAAGCGTGGGGGGGCGTTAAATGGCCGATATTCATCAGTTCAGAGAAGAGACACGTTTCCTCTTTTAATGCCTTTTTTTTGTCTTTAAATCAGCGAGTCATGTTTTCTACTCTTTTTTTTTTTTTTTTTTTTTTTTTTTTTATTCCTGGCCTGAACCAAAATATTGTCTGTGTGGTCCGCGGCTCAATCATCGCGTCCGGCGGCGTAATGGCTCGTCGGGTGCCAGGTCGCAGCACGCCCAAGGTGATTGAAACGGACAGTTAAATGTAAACGTTCGGGCTGTTAGCGTGTTCCCCAAGCGATAAGGCAAAGTGGATGTGGGGTTGCAAAAGGGTGGTCCGTTTTTGTTGAACATTTCAACAGGGGAATGTGAGAAATACTCCAAAATGTACTTGACCATTGTGTAACATTCTTTAAAGACACTGTTTGCTTTCTCAGTCTGATTTTGGGTTATTGTCCATCTGCACTGTGAAGTGCCGTTGAATGAAGGAGCCAGTTCCATTGGCGTTTTGTAATTTTGTAGCTCTGCCAATATTTATGGACCTAGCCGTAGCTTGCTCACAAAAATTGACCAAGCCACGGCTCGTAACTCTAAAAATTGATCAATTGGTGCACTCGTAAGTCAATTCTACGGAGCTCCACTGAAGGAGCGTGTGAGGATGTGTCGTTTCTCGCATGAATAGACAACTCCTGAGCTTCAGTCATTTTTTTTTCCCTCCCTGAGCTGATGTGGTCCACATCGAGCCCGGTGCTAGTTGGCGTCTGATTTTAAACCAATTAGGTTTTTGTTTGGCAGTCAGAAAATTTGGCGAATTTAAGTAAAATAATTTTACATACAATGTAATTGTACGTAAATGATTTTACATTATGCTGAGACATTCCATCCAGCCATTCATCTCGATAAACTAAATCTATCCAGTAAGTGTGACATTTATCAGCTCCTCAGTCATGAACTGCTGAGAATATTCATCATCTCACAGCTCATTTCCGCTCGCCCTGAAATATGATTTTCTCATCCTTCGTCGTCTTGGGCTCCGCCGTATGCTGCATTGGTGTCATTTCAAACATCAAAGCTTTTTCACATTATACGCAGTCTGATTTTATGTGTGGCGCCTCCGTGCGCCGTTTGCATAAGAGGGATTTCTTTCTGAATCGGCGAGGATTTGCGCGAGAAAACAGAATGCGAAATTATGACGGGTGGAAATAAAAATGTGGGTCAAAGAATTGAGACGGACATGAATTAAAACCCTGGAGAACCCACGGGGTCAAATTTGGCCCCCTATAAATTCTGCTACTCAAATGCTACCCTTAAATCCCAAAGGGTCAAATTTGGCCCTAATCCTAAATTAGGATTAAAGCATTGAATTTTTGAAAAAAAAAACATAGATTTTGGTGTTCAGTGAACATATAGCAGTCATTTAATATATAATTCATCATTTTCCAAATAAGAAAAGGGTTCTTGGGTTCTCCAGGGTTAAGGATCGGCTGGACGAGATTGTATTTCTGGACTGGCGCGGACTTGTTTATACTGTAAAAATATCTGATTGTACATATTTGTTTTAATTTTCAGTGGTTGTTATATTGACAAACTAAATGTTATTGAATTGTGAAATTTAGAAAAAGACAAAACAGGTCTCAGATATTCGCGTCTGAAAAGGCCGTAATACCTGCTCTGTCCGCTAGAAGGCAGTGTTGCCATCTCCATTCAACAGGAACGAGCCACCCGCCGATTCTCGCGTAAATTTGTCCGCCGCTGTTGGCGGACGTAACAGTGCTCCCTCAAACCCGACACTACAAACTCCAGCTTTAAGCCTTCATCCTCAAAGACAAAGCTGCCCTGGATCCAGACAAGCCACAATTACATTCTATACCTACAAATTTCACCTCGCCAAATGCTTTCAACATCTGCCCTCATTTCAAGCCAACCTTGCTAGCATAGCGCACAATTGGCATCCAAAGCCACCCCCAGAGCTCAACACTCTTCCTCCTCCCGTTCCCAATGCAACCCACACATCATACACATCTCCTTTTGGGTGACGCTTCATTCTTGACTTTGAAATTGCTCCTTTTCCTCATCCCCTTCGCTCTTCCAGCCTACAAAATATGGAAGCCGCCATTCAACTTCAGCAGTGTACGTTTCGCTTCAAAGTAAATGCCGAGTAACGGTGGAGTTTTGAGTAAAGCACCTCAAATAAAATTAAAGGCAGCTTTGAGAGAAACTGGCACTAACAGGCATTCATTTAGAAAAAGCACCTGTTCCCTTCTCAGGAATGGAAATTCTTTTGATCTCACAACTTTTTCGTCAAATCGCTTCAAAATACCCGTGATTGGCACTACATCTTTAATTAGCGATACAAATGCACAATATTTTTTTAACAACAAAGAGAACAGATGATCCCAGTTTGCAGTTCAAAAATGGCGACGTTGCATAAATCGAGTTGCGCAGTTCAAACAGGATTAAAAGGAAAGTTTGCAAAAAAAAAAAGGTGCCTAGAACCGTGTTGGCCATGCGTCAACAAGCAGCCGCAATTTTGGGCTGCATTTGGACCAGAAAAAGTTTCAATATGAATTAACGATAATCTACGTCGGAGGTTGGACAAAAATCACATTCGCAAGTTTGCAACACAAACATTCAAAGAAAATAAAATTGCTCTTCAACTCCAACTCAATGCGCCACCTGGTGTTAAAATGCCTGTCATTACAAGTCCAAATAACATGAATGCAATCATTCACATCGAACCTTAATTGTGTACCAGCCTTCGGCGGGCCGAATTAAAAAGACCAACGGGTCGGATCTGGCCCACGGGCCCGTAGTTTGCCTCCCTCCGGTCTACACGCTGCGTTTGAGCGAGCCAACACACAGCTCCAGTATGAGGAAATCCCGTTACAGTAAATCCTTTTGCCTTTATGTTGCGTCATATTTGCAGAAAAATTCCCTGAAAATGAGTATGATGCAAGGCAGCAATATTTACTGTACACTTGCAGGCGCTCGTGTTGATCTGCTTGCATCTTTTCGGCGATACAAGTGCCAATTCAATAAAGCCGAGTGACGTTTAGCAGATTAGCATTAAGGATATTGGTTCCCTCCACAGCTGGACCGAGACGAGCGTATTCATTTCGTTGAGCTGCAAGTGCACCGCCAGGCCCCATTCATCCTTCATCGTCTCTAATAATAATTAAAAAAAAAAAAAAAAAAAAAGCTTGTAAACTTAAAAAAAAAAAAAAAACGATAGGCCCGTGTCATTATTGATTTACCGCCCTCATAAAGAGCCGAGGGCGTGGTACGCTCTCATGTCCTTGGAAAAGGGTTGGATGAATCAGGAAGTGGCTTCTGGATGCAGTAGGAAGTGGACCTTGCCTCTAATGGGACTTATGCGGCGACTGCACCTTTTGGTAGTGTATCGATTGTCTTTTGCGGGGTAAATTGCCTGTTGAAGGCACTCCAGTGAGAAGGTCCAAGAGCGCGATAGCCATTAGCCTCCTGAAATGCATACCTGTCAACTCATACGGTTTAGCCATAGTTCATACGGATTTTGTGGTGAATCTTACGTATATGGCCGTATCGCACAAATCATACGGATTCTGAAAATTTCCGTTTTTTTTTTTTATTTTTTGCCCATGGGTCAGCATTTGGAGTTGGGGAAAAAAGTAACGCAGGAATACAACTCTGAACACAGTAATGCCACTAAGTAGAATGATGATTAGACATTAACCAGACATTGTATTATGGAGATCTACAATAAATATCATTGAAAATTTCGTGGGGTTTTTTTTTTCTACCGTTATTTTGACATATAAAATGCTTTGGTATGTTATAAGGATTTTTTGCTCTTTATAAGGATTTTTTTTGTAGCTTATACAGGTTGGCGCTCCGAAAAGTTGACAGGTATGGAAATGTGTCCGATTTTGGGGGGGGGGGACACCGAGGACGTACCGAGCCCCCGAACATTGCATGCATTCCACATGAGCACACGTGTGAAAAGTCCAGCATTGAGACGATTCCGCCGTACCTTTAAGTCTCCATTCCTTCTCGCTCATTTGAATTTCTAATTCACGTGGGCGCCGCCGGAACAAAGGCGCGTACTCTTACGGACGTATGCATGAGAGAGCGTGTCAATCACGGCCCGGGCGAAACCTTCGCCGACTCTCCCCCGCGCCCACTTCCTGCTCCGAGTCGCCTGCTGACATTTGAAGAAACGACAGCAAAATTGAGCACGCGGACAATGGATGTCATTTATTCAAGTGCTTTCTTTCGAAAGTGATTTTGGCCATTATAGAGTCATTATCGCTGAAAACGCCGTGTTCTATTTCCGATTGTCTCTTCTCTCACGCCTGTCCATTTGCTGTGTTGCCAATCCGAAAAGTCCCGACGAAGAACGCAGTTTGGCGCACCCCGGTCGGTGAAACTGACCTTGATTCTTTGAACGGCATCGACCTCAGTTGTATTTTAATTGAGGAAAACGACTGTTCAGATGTCATTTACAAAATTATTTTAATCAATCATTGCTTTTAAATGATTAGCTAGCTCCAGCGCGCCCACGATCCTGGTGAGGAAACGGCAGCTCAGATAATGGATGGATGATTATTGCTATTGAATAATTGTCTTGGATTGGAGTTAATATGACACTGCAAGGCACTTTGTGACTTGGTTGTATTTTTTTTTACAATTTTTTTATTCAATCATTGGTTTAGCTCTACTGCCTCACTGGGAGGCAAACTTGGCACGGTCAAGTCACCAAATATGGTTCCCTTAAATCTAAAGACGATGCTCCCACAGAATGTATGTTTACGAAACTTTGTATTATGGAAAGCCATAATAGATATAAGCGAGTTTAACCTTTAAAAAAAAAAAAAGTGAAAATAATGTCTACTTTTGATGGATTCAGCCTTCATGCAGAGTTATTACATAATTGGCCTTCAAATGTAGCAACGAGATACAGAGTTAAAATCGTGCTGCTAATGTGAAGCACTTGTGTTCTTCCCGGTATTTTAAATGCACCTTTTGGCATCTTTGGAGCAAACACCTTTTGTGTTTATTTTGTTGTTGTTGTTGTTGTTGTGCCTTTTGTTTAATGCACGTGAGCATTTCAGGTCAAGCTGGTCGACCACGGGCTTAAGGCGAAATCCTTCCCTGCGGCGAGCATCTCATTAATGTTGGTGGGTCATAATTAGGCCGAAGTGCAGTACCCTTGAGGAATTTATATATATATATAATATATATATATATAGATATATTACACGAGGAAGCGTCACTTCCTCGTGTAAGGAAGGCGAGAGGAGTCAAAAACGTTCAAAAACCGAGGTTTGACTGTATATATATATATATATATATATATATTTGTATATAAAATAAGATATATTTAATAAATAATATATATAAAATATCGACACATTTTGTGGCCAAAGCATGTCACACTTCTACATCTTTCTGTGACTCTTCCAGTCACACATATATACTCGTGTGTGTGTGTGTGTGTGTGTGTTGGAGCAGTGTTTTTCAACCCCTGTGCCGCGAGACATTGTCAGGTGTGCCGCGGTAAAATATCCAATTTGTATGCCTGTGCGGTCTATGGCCCAGAAAGTAATCATGTAGTACCCTCCCATGCCGCTAGGGAGCTGCAACAGCTAGCCAATTGCCTTGTGTTTCGACCACTTAGAGACAAGCAAATTTGTGCCGCATGAATGCAGGACGACAGTGAAACAATAAATATGAAAGATTAAAAAAGACTTTTTTATTTGTGCTCATTTGATTCCAATTCAAGCTGTTATAGCGTCATTCTTCAATGTTAAGAAAACGATTATAGTAACGATATAACACGTTAATTGTTAAAGTAAGCGTTTTTTTTTTAGATTATTCAGCTAGTGGTGTGCCGCGAGATTTTTTCAATGAAAGAAGTGTGCCTTGGCTCAGAAAAGTTTGAAAAACACTGTGTTGGAGGATGTTTAATCAATCCCACAAGAACTGGATGCTCAGAATCCCAGAGATTGGAATGGGAATGTTTGAATGTGAGCATCCTCAAGGAAGTTCACAAATGAGGCGTCGACGGCGCAGCCTGCCTGCCACATGTGGTGCTGAATTCCGACTGGCGGTCGTGCATTCATGTCACAATCACTCCGGCGCGCACGCACACAGGCAAGTGGCAGCTCAAAAATAAAACGAATGATCCTGAAGAATGATGGATCATTTCAGCAAAAAACGCCTTACTATACATGGTCGTTTTTTTCTGCAAAAAACGCCTTACTATACGTGGTCGTTTTTTTGGGCTAAAATCGTCTTACTATACATGATCTTTTTTGGGGCAAAAACGCCTGACTATACATGGTCGTTTTTTTCGGCAAAAAACGCCTTACTATCCATGGTCATTTTTTTGCAAAAACGCCTTACTATACGTGGTGGTCGTTACTTTGGTCGTTTTTTCTGCAAAAAAACTATACATGGTCGTTTTTTGGGCTAAAAAAGCCTTACTATACATGGTCGTTTTTTGGGCTAAAAAAGCCTTACTATACGTGGTCGTTTTTTGGGCTAAAAAAGCCTTACTATACGTGGTCGTTTTTTGGGCATGGTCGTTTTTTTCGGCAAAAAACGCCTATACTATCCATGGTCGTTCTTTTTTGCTGGATTTATAACATTCCCCTCTGCGCTGGGCGTAAAAGAAGGTTTGCAAGAAAAACTGAGTTTTTGGGGTTGTACTTTCACATGTCACCAAGTGGGGTTTGAACCGGGGTTGCCTGGACCAGACACCAGCTTGTATACCTCTACACCACCAGTGACTGTGACATGATCTGCACTAAAGGCATATTTGACATGCACTATGGAGGTTTGCAGAAAAGAGTAGCCAAGTGTTTGGTGTTGTATTTTCACCCATTACGAGCAGGGTTTGAACCAGGGTTGCCTGGACCGAAAGTCTGCGTGTGTACCTCTACACCGGAAGTGACTTGCCCTACACTATAGGTATATTTGACCACTATCGAGGGTTCACAGTCGAATGCTGTATTTTCAAACGTCACTGAGTGGGGTTTGAACTCACGCTGCTTGCACCCAATGCCAGCGTGTATACTGCACCACCTAATTGACTGGGTCGTTTTACTAGGCAAAAAACACCTTACTTTACATGGTCGTTTTTTTTGGGCTAAAACGCCTTACCTACATGGTCGTTTTTTTCGGCAAAAAAACGCCTTACTCTACATGGTCGTTTTTTTCGGCAAAAAACACCTTACGATACATGGTCGCTTTTTGGGGCTAAAAACGCCTTACTATACATGGTCGTTTTTTTCGGCAAGAAACGCCTTACTATACATGGTCGTTTTTTTCGGCAAAAACGCCTTACTATACATGGTCGGTTTTTTTCGGCAAAAAACGCCTTACTATACATGGTCGTTTTTTTGGGCCAAAAACGCCTTACTGTACATGGTCGTTTTTTGGGGGCAAAAACGCCTTACTATACATGGTCGTTTTTTTCGGCAAAAAACGCCTTACTATACATGGTCGGTTTTTTTCGGCAAAAAACGCCTTACTATACATGGTCGTTTTTTTCGGCAAAAAACGCCTTACTATACATGGTCGGTTTTTTTCGGCAAAAAACGCCTTACTATACATGGTCGTTTTTTGGGCAAAAAACGCCTTCCTATACATGGTCGGTTTTTTTCGGCAAAAAACGCCTTACTATACATGGTCGTTTTTTTCGGCAAAAAACGCCTTACTATACATGGTCGTTTTTGGGGCTAAAAACGCCTTACTATACATCAGGGGTGTCAGACTCAGTTCCTGGAGGGCCGCGGTCCTGCATGTTTTCCAAGTCTCCCCGTTGCAACACAGCTGATTCAAATGATCAGATCATCAGCAAGCTCTGCGGAAGCCTGACATTGAACCTGCTCATTTGAATCAGGTGTGTTGCAACAGGGAGACTTGGAAAAACATGCAGGACAGCGGCCCTCCAGGAACTGTGTTTGAGCTAGGTTTAGCGGTCGCTAAAATAAAGACAAACGAACCACAAAGTAATACAGTGCAATGCCATTCCCCAATATTTACACATTTTCGCCTTGATGGAGGTTGCCACTCGACTGAATCCAATTATGGACAAAAAGCAGTGGGTACTTAACAGGCTTCCATGAGGAACCCCACCTGATGATCACATTCCAAATGTGTTGAATGTATTCTGTAAAAAGTGGGGTCGGCTTGGCGGTCCATATAAGTCCTTCTGGGTGAGATCTAGCGTACATCTACACCGTGATAAGTGAACCCCTGCATGTACAGTACAACGGAGCTCTCTGAAATGACAGTTTGCCACTTAAGTGCAGCCACACATGCGCGCGCATACACACAGATTTGGGCAGCGCGCGGGGAGAAGGAAGCATCGCCACTGGAAACTGCTTTTTCCTCTTTGTCCGCGCTGAGAGGAGCATCGTGAAGGCGCGTGGCAGAAAACAACTGAACTCTCTTTTTGTGTGCGTGTGCGAGCGCGCGTGCAGCTTTCCCTCCTGATTTTTTTCCTCGCGCGACTTCGTGCGCGTAAAATGCGCATCCGGGTGGACTCGCCGGCGCTCGCCTTGCCTTCCTCCCCCCTCGCGTCGTCCCGCGACGTGTGCGTGGGAAACTTGGAGGCATGCGGCGCGTCGACGGCTGCTGCGCGGACGCGCGGAACACATTGAAGCAGATGGACGCGTGCTCGGCCAGCTCGGTAAGTCTTGTTTGTGTGTTTTTTTTGTTTTTTTTCTTGATGCCTTGACTGTTGTTTTTACACGCGAATCGGCGCTTTGACAAGTGCGAGGTGTCGATTGCGAGCTCAGCGTGGACGCACATACATGCGCAGCGCACATCTCCGAAAACATGATTTGGTTGCGCTCCGTTGACGAGCCCTGTGAGGCTTCGTCATCACACTTTTTTTGATGACATCACCAAATGTCAGTTGGATAACTTATATTTATGCAAATGCCCACTGGAAGAGGACAGACGTGACCACGTAGCGAGGTTGCGTGTGCAGAGGAAGGCCACCGGGAGTTCAAAGTTGAAAAAAAAAAAAGTGACACGTGAAATTAGAAGCGGTCTCCTTTCATTTAAGAACTACACATTTTTGTAGACCCTTAAACTATGTATTAATACCTAAGGCAATTAATATTGGAAAAAAAAAATTCGGACCTATTTAAAATCACTTTGTCTTTTTCACAGTTATTAAACTAATCAAAAACAATCATGAAAATATTTAGAGTGCTCCTTCATCCCTCCCATCTATTCTGACTAATATCCTAACTACAATTATTATTTAAAAAATATTATTGAATGAGGGTTAAGGGACTCTAAAACTGGAAATGTACTTGCTTTAAATGATGAAAAATATTCATCTTATTTGTCTTTAAAGGTCCGTTGGAGAAAAAAAAAAAAATTTCTAATCCGCTTAGATGAGGGTCCAGGGTGTGCGACAAACACCCGGCGGGGGTCCCCTGAACCAGTTGCCAGCCAATCGCAGGACGAATAACCATTCGTGTTCACAATCACACCGAGGGCCAATTTGGAGTGTTCAATCAGCCTGCCATGCACGTTTTTGGAATGTGGGAGCAAACCGGAATACCCGGAGAAAACCCACACGGGCATGGGGGAGAGCATGCAAACTCCACACAGGAAGGCCCGAACACTGCACCTCTGAACGGTGAGAACGCCTTTAACCCCCATGCAGTAATTATCCCAAAATTGGACATTTCGGACACTTTGGACGATTTTGGACTGTTGGACAAATGGACACCACAGACAAAACAGTGAAAAATAACCCCACAAAGCTGAAATTTTGCATAGGATGCATATCTATGTCTTGGGCAATTCCCACTGAACATTTTGAGGGGTTGAAAGTGAAAAAAGTGAAAAAAGCTGTTGCACATTGGAAGAGGGACATTTTTGGGACGTAATACCCTTCATGCAGCCGCTTAAAAATACTGCATGAGGGTTAAACATCAACATTTGAATTGATTTGACGCACACGGTATGATTTTGTTGTTTGCCGGGGGATTCCAATTGCGTCATTCGAATTGCAGCCATAATATTCGGAAGGAGGTTGATGTCGTACGACAAGCGCAATCATAAAGCAGAAGCGAAATCGTTTCGGTGGTAATGCGTTTTTTTTGAAGTGAACGCGGGTCCAAAGGCCTTCTCTCTCCGCTGATTGTGGCAGCACTCGACGGCCACTTTTGCATCAATCACTTTTGCTCTCAAGCTCATTTGCCTGCCGCCATTCGTTCTGCCGCTGCTGCGGGCGGAGGGCCCCCCCCCCCCGTGAGTGATGGAGACCAATCAGGCTGCTTTGGAAGCTTGTCAAAAGGAATTGTGGGTGGAATGGAGAGGTGGTTCAAGATCACTGCATGATATATCTCACTGAAGGAAGAACAACCCTCACATTTCTGTAAATATTTGATGATATCTTGACTAAGTTTACAGCTCAGACCGTTTATTGTTCCAAAATGTTAATGGGGCGCAGGCGCGTTAATTCTGGCGTTCGCTCACACACCCTCTCAACCCGGTCACTGCAAGTTCGCCGCCGTTACACAAGCCGCGCGCTACTTTGTCATTTCTTCATCTTTGTCCCATGAAACATCTTCATAAATTATGGACCAAAATGTCACTTTGGTGATTCACTCTATGCTCACACAGCCGAGCGAGTCCCATTTGCATGCGTAGCTGGCTTTTTTGTTTTGTTTGAAAAAGTTTCCTTTGAGGACGGGAAGTGGAGGAAGGTGACTTACATATGATGATTTATGCAAGTCCACCTGGGAAGGAGTCCGCTTTAAAATATGGAGGCGGGTAAAATATGAACGCGGCGACTCTCGATTTTGAAGTGCTGACTCGCCGGCCTCAACATTAGGTACACTTGCGCAATCGAACGGCACCGAAAAACACGGTATTGCTGTCGCAGATGAGTTTGCGCTACACATATCTACTCAAACACTTTACATAATAAATAAGAGTATTAATAATGAATACCCGCTTTTTGTTTCTACATTTGTTTCTTCTACTTCTCCCTTTCATAATGTTGCCGCTGTAAATTGGGAATTTCTGCCATTGCGAGACTAATAAAGATTTAATTATATCAGGTTCGACGGAGCATGTTGGGATTGTTTACTCGCTCGCTTCTACTTGGGATGCAAATGATCAGTGCATGCCATGCGTCATGCACTTTGGCGGGGCTAAAAGATGTGCTGAAGATGACGGCACATTAGAGCTAACATGCTGCTAAATACGACTGTTAACTCCCAAAGACGTTTTTAAACGTCTTTTCAGACTTGGTCCAGAATTGGCTGGTACTGAAGGAGTTAATACAGCAGACGCATTCCCACCCTTTTCCTGTATATTAAGTGGAGATGTACTGAAATAATCCCTTGTAAATCCACTGAAATATTCCCTAAAAGTGACATAAAGAACGTTAAATTTACAAATTGAGGTGATTTGATACGTTGAAAAGTGAAATACAACTGAACTGTACTGTATTGTTTTTTTTTAACCCCCATGCAGTAATTATCCCAAAATTGGACATTTCGGACACTTTGGACGATTTTGGACTGTTGGACAAATGGACACCACAGACAAAACAGTGAAAAATAACTCCACGAAGCTGAAATTTTGCATAGGATGTATATCTATGTCTTGGCCAATTCCCACTGAACATTTTGAGGGGTTGAAAGTGAAAAAAAATGAAAAGTGAAAAAAGTTGTTGCACATTGGAAGAGGGACATTTTTGGGACGTAATACCCTTCATGCAGCCGCTTAAAAATACTGCATGAGGGTTAAAGGGAGTTTAGGAAACGACGAAAACTCGGGAGCGTTGCGACCATTTTACGTCGTCAGCGTACGGTGGCTCCAGATGCTGGCCTTAAATAAAAGACGACGTGTCTCAGCTTGTTAACGTGAACTCGCGGTTGTGCGCGCGTCATCCGTGTCGACCTGGAAATGAAGTTGAAGACGAAGAAAAAAAACAAAAAACAAACAACTTGCAACCTGATAAAAAGAACATGAGCGTGTAACTGCTATCTGCGCCATCAAGCCATTAGCTGTTTTGTGGGGCGACGTTGTTGCGTGGTTGGGAGACGCGCGCACCGCTGCCACACAGCGGTACACTAATACAGCATAATGCAAGCTCTCTGTCGGTCTTCGTATTAGAGCACCGTCGCGCTTGAGAGGAGTGTCGTGGCTAACGTCTGTGTCCTCGAAGGCGTCGCCGTAAGCGCTCTGCAGAAATGTTCTTTTGTAAATGTTGTTTCGCGGCTTATTGATTCGGACACAAAGAAAACACGCTTGATTGGTTTTTCTTTGTTTTGGTAACAGGCGTGTCAAATGTACGGCCTGCAGCGGCCTGACGGTAATCCGGTCCGTGTGTTGTTACCAATTCTGACCACTGGAGGGCGCACTGGCAACCATTTCAATGACGATCTGAAATGAGTTGCCAAACGTGATTCAAAAGATCAGGATTGTTCTCTTGCTCCTGCAGAGTTCGCTATCTCCGTGTTTGTTTTCAAATGTGGGGAGGAGGGTTGATAAGTACAGTCAAACCTCGGTTTTCGAACGTCTCGGTTCTCGTCCAATTCGATTTTCGACCAAAAATTGCGAGTTTTTATGACTCGGATGACGAACAAATTTCGGTTCTCGAACAAACTGAGCGCACTTGAATGCACCATTTGACTCCTCCCGCCTTCCTTACACGAGGAAGTGATGCTTTCTCGGTTGCTTTCCATTGTGAGCAGACGTGTTCGGTAAACATTTTTATTTCAAAAAGAGCGTGGTTTCGGTTTTCGAACAATTTCGCTTTTCGAACAGCCTTCTGGAACGGATTATGGACGAAAACCGAGGTTTGACCGTAAATGAAACTGAAAAATCCCAACGTGCCATGTTAGCATCGGTGACTGGCAGTCAGACTAGTTGCGGGCTTCCCTCGTCTTTACACTCACCACACACATCCGTTTGTCCGACTTGAGACGCGTCTGACGTTCCGTTTCTGCGTGTGCGACAGAGCGGCGGCGTGTTGCTGAATGGCTGACGAGCCGCAAGCCTCCCGCCCTCCCTCGTGAAGCAACGCGGTCGCCATGTACCAGGAGGTGGCCTTCCTGGCCGGCAGCGCCGAGCGCCAGTTCACCAGTTTCCACTTCAAGCGCGTGGAGAACCCGCAGGAGGTCTCTTCCAAAAAGGGCGTCTTCTACAAGCGGGCCCAGCGCCTCGTCAATAAGCCCCAGGTCCGTCAGACAGACGGCGACGACGGGGCGGCCATCATCAACGTGGGCGGCATCAAGTACCGCATCCCCTGGTCCACCTTGGACGAGTTCCCCATGACCAGGCTGGGGAAGCTGCGCGGCTGCAGCAACGAGGCCGAGATCATGGACGTGTGCGACGACTACGACGGCAGCCGCAACGAGTTCTTCTTCGACCGCAGCCCGTCGGCCTTCCGCACCATCGTCACCTTCCTGGCGGCGGGCAAGCTGCGGCTCCTCAGGGAGATGTGCGCCCTGTCCTTCCAGGAGGAGTTGCTGTACTGGGGCGTGGAGGAGAACAAGTTGGACTGGTGCTGCTTGAGGAAGCTGCGCCTCCGCCAGGAGGAGGACAAGGAAATGCGCCGGCTGGAGGAAGAGGAGGCCGAGCCGCCGCCCTGCGAGGAGAGCCGGCCGCCGCTCGCCGGCTCCGACGACAGCCAGGAGGGCGGCTGCATGCGCAGGCTGAGGGACATGGTGGAGAACCCCCACTCCGGAATCCCCGGCAAGATCTTCGCCTGCCTTTCCGTCGTGTTTGTCGCCATCACCGCCGTGACGCTCTGTGTCAGCACCATGCCGGACCTCAGGGAGGAGGAGGAGAGGGTGAGTTTCTCCCGCTTCACCAAAGCTAAGATCATGAGTCGGCTAATGTAGATTCCAAATCAACGTGAAGCTACTGGAAGTGCGAGCTGCCCTTCCCTGGAAAAAACATCGCCGGTTTCGAGTTTGCGAAAAAAAAAGCGATCGATAGGCGCCAACAAAGCCGCAACAGTCTGACACCTCCAGAATAACCCGCGATCGCACCTTTATTTTTACCCCGCGCTTTCTTTACTTGTATTCAATTATGTGCAGGAGCTGCACCCCGGACGACTGTGACAAACGCTACAAAACGGCATCGAGCGCAACGGATGGCATCTTTGGCTGTTTGTTTGGATTTTGAAGGCCACGCATTCTGGAAATAGAGTCGTCGTCAAACAACAGCGACTCAGAAGCGCACGTTTCAGGTCAATATCTAGCTAGCTAGCTTAATGGATGGATTGCTCGAGCGATACGCGAGCTAGCTACAGAGAGAGATAGCTATGCTAGCTAGCTATGCTATAAAAGCTAGATAGAAAGAAAGCACGACTTAACTTTGTATCTAAGGTAGATCGATACCGATTTACTAAACACGCGCTTTTATTTTGTTGCCGTTTCCAGTAAGGCTGATTCAGTCTCAGAACGTGCTGGATTTGTGCTAGCATGAATCCAAACAAGGTGCGCTCAGTTTGTTCGAGAAAAACGAAATTTGTGCGTCACCAGAGACATAAAAAAAAACTAGAAAACCGAATTGGTTGAGAACCGAGACGACCGAAAACCGAGGTTTGACTGTACATGAAAAGTGCAGCTCGGTCAGGTGTTGTGTTCAGGGACGGGATGTTGTTGCTTTGATTCCATTAGTGCCACTCATGCCTTCAAACGTTAATCCTATTTGGACTAAACAGCAGCTGGGGGCTCATTTAAGCTAATTGACATAACACAGACTTTTTTTTTAACCCCCCCCACCTAGCTACCCCTCGAACAAGGGAGAAGGGAGATCTTGCCAACGTGTCTCTGTAGAGTTATCCTCAATCCGAAGCTAATCTAATCTCGTCAAACATTTTTTTTTTTTTTTAATTCAAGAAAAGGAAGGAAGCACTAAAGGGGATTGAGTGGGAAGTCTCGCGGGGATGAGAGGCTACACACTTGGGCCACAAGCTAATCATATATGGAGCTTTTTGTCTCTCACAAGCCACCCTCCCAAACGCCTCTTCAGGTCCTCTCCAATTAGTCAAAATGTGCTTTTAAGTCTGTTGTACAAGCACCGCGTTGGATGACATGATTTAAGATTACAAGACAATAGCGTTTTTTCATTCTGAAGAGGGGGAATTGGAACGAACAAGTGCAGGGGCGCGGGGGTTGAATAGAAGGCCACTTGACGAAGAAGAATACACAAAACAAGATTGGTCCATTTTGAATTGCATTTGCATCATGATTAGCATGCTGCGTGGATGCCTTTGAGAACATTTCGTGAAGCAGATTGCCTGCGATAGTTAAGACGCATTCAAGTGCGCTCAGTTTGTTCGAGAACCGAAATCCCGTCATCATCCGAGGCATAAACAACTCGAAATATTTGGTAGAAAACCGATTTGTTAAAAAACAGAGATGGTCGAAAACCGAGGTTTGACTGTACAGTGATCCCTCGCTATTTATCGCGGCTTCAGTGCATCGTGGATTTTTTCAAACATATTCACAAAAAATCAAATAAAATTCATATCCATGGAGTACAGTACTGTATATGTTGCTCTATGTGACTCGCTGTTGTTTTGCTGACTTTCGCAGCTTCTCGCGTACCGTTTGCCGACTTAAAAAAAAGTATATATATATTTTGTTTAAGTCCGCAAAAAATATAAATTTAAAAAAAAAATATTTTTTAATATAAAAAAATTTAAATAAAATAATAAATAAAAATAATATATATATATATATAAGAAAAAATATATATATATATTTTCACATGTTAATTGGTCGCTACTTCGCCGATTTTCGTTTATCGCAGGTGGTTTTGGTCCCCATTAACGTCGATAAACGAGGGATTACTATACGCTGAAATATTCATGAGCTCGGACGACAGAAAGATGAGTTCCATTTTTGTTCGTTTTTTTTGAGTACACCTTTGATGGCGTGTCATGGTGTGCCTTTTTCACACGAAATGAACGTTCATCAGCCTTCTTTGTTCTTTCGAAAACTACAAAGTCTCAAGGCAAGACTCTCGAAGCGCTTTGATTTTGCGACATCACCTTCGTATTCATCTCGAGACTCGGAAAAGCCTTCTTAAAAGAGGAATACAAAAGAGAATAATCAGTAATGACTCAAAACCTACCTACCGTCTCAGCTTACCTTGATGTGCTTCTCGGTTTGCCCTGCAGGGGGAGTGCTCGCAGAGGTGCTTCAACATCTTCGTTCTGGAGACGGTGTGCGTGGCCTGGTTCTCCCTGGAGTTCGTGCTGCGCTTCATCCAGACCCAGAGCAAGTGCACTTTCCTGCGCACGCCGCTCAACGTCATCGACGTGGTGGCCCTCCTGCCCTACTACATCACCCTCATCGTCGACTCGCTGTCGGCGGGCGGCAAGCCGGCGGGCTCCGGGAACAACTACCTGGAGAAGGTGGGCCTGGTCCTGCGCGTCCTGCGGGCCCTGCGGATCTTCTACGTCATGAGGCTGGCTCGCCACTCGCTGGGCCTGCAGACGCTGGGCCTGACGGTGAGGAGGTGCACGCGGGAGTTCGGCCTGCTGCTGCTCTTCCTGTGCGTGGCCATGGCGCTCTTCTCGCCGTTGGTGTTCCTCGCCGAGAGCGAGTTGGGCGCCAAGCAGGAGTTCACCAGCATCCCCGGCAGCTACTGGTGGGCGGTCATCTCCATGACCACGGTGGGATACGGCGACATGGTGCCCAGGAGCATCCCCGGCCAGGTGGTGGCGCTCAGCAGCATCCTGAGCGGCATCCTGCTCATGGCCTTCCCCGTCACCTCCATCTTCCACACCTTCTCCAGGTCCTACGTGGAACTGAAGGAGGAGCAGAACCGAGCGCTGAGGCAGAAGCCGGACTCGCAGGACAGCACCAAGTCGCAGAACAGCGAGGACTCGCAGGAGACGGATAGCTACCAAGGCGCCGCCGAGGCCGCCATCTCGGCCGTGCAGAGAAGGAAGTCCACGGCTCTGTACAGAGAGCACATTTAATCGGCTCCTTCCCGGGGAAAAGTGTGGTCTTCAAAAACGCCTGTTGGGAGTTTCTGCTTGGACCGCAGGAAGCTTTGTTTGGACGTTGGGATCACGGCTGATGAATTACCAGTCGCCCCCAAAAGAAAAAACGAACAAAAACCAAACACTGCCATGAGGACATTTCAAGTTGTGTACACAGCTGACGATTGGGACTAAATTGAGCATTTCATTTTTTTTTACCGATCTTAGGATCATGGTCAGCAAAGGTCCTTAAAAAAAAAATAAAAATGGTGGTTCCCAAATTTTGGACACCAAGTACCACCTGTAAGGCGATTTTGCATTCCAAGTAGCACCACGACCAACATTGGTCGTAAAAAGGTCGACTCAACGAAACCGAGGTAAATCGTTTATCGAATATTATTTTAAGGCAACAATTGACAATGGCCGACAATCGTCATCATGAAAACGTTAGCCGCGCGGCTTCATTGCCTTCGTCATTTTTTGGAAAAACAAGAAAAAAAACCAAAAAGGGAGTCCAGTTGACGACAAAAAAAAAAAAAAAAAAAGTGCAATATTAATATATATTTTGAAATCGATATTGTTACGGTATGTTAAAAATGGCCGTTATGCTTTTACGCTAAGCATGTTTCAAACGTGGCCAATATTTACGACCGCATATCCTCATGTGTGCGGTCAACAGAGTTTGGCCGAGCCGCAGATTCGGTCAATGTAACCTCATATGGAGCGATAGCCAATTACGAGATAGGCTAACGGTTAGCGTCGTTTCTCGATAGATTTCATCGATCATCGATTTTGTTGGGCGGTCTCAGAGCAGCAACCGCACAAGCCAGGACATCTTTTTTCCCTTGTCATGTGTTTTGCCTCCCGTCCCAAAATCGATTAGCACGCTGAAATCCGCAACGTTCATCCCGCGCTAGCCGCGCGAGGCTATTGAGCCTTCGTTCTGATGCTAAATATTTCACGTGGTCTTGTTACTGAAGCAGAATGATTGAGAGAGAGAAGTAGTGTTCATAGGAATTATTGATGCACCGTTTCATTCCTCCTTTATTGTCTCATTCAGTATGCACGATGTGGGCTGAGCTAATTATAAGCCACAACGCAGCGGGGGGAGAAAAGTCTCAACGGTCTGTCGGGAAATTAGATTGATGAGGAAATGAGAAAAGGATTGATGCCGATCGACCATAGGAAAGCACGAGGGGAAGATAAATTCACTGCACCCAGACAACGAAGGAGAAACCATGAGTCTCGTCTTCAAGTTTTTAATAAGATTTAATCAAGGTCCAGAAACGTGGGAGCTGCTGACCAATTAGTTTCAGTCAATCCTTTTTTTTTTTTTTTTTTTTTTTTTAAAAGGTCAATGATTAAAATGAGATTCTTTATAACGATGATCGTAATCTTAAATCTGGAGTTGAAAATGTGCGAGCCATAATTTTTAGTATGCCATTAAGAAGATAAAATGGTGAATGCTGCAATTTATTTATTTTTTTTTTAAATCATGGGGCAATTTTTGGGTCGTGTTAACCTTTACTCGAGGGCTGTATATATATATATATATATAAAAAAATAAAATAATGGACCGCAACAGCAATCACTCAACAGTGCGTGATGGAACATTTCAGGGAATTCCAGAATAAACGTTCGAGTTTGAATTTTCTATGACCGCTCCGTCATCGATGTTAACCGTGTTGTGCGTATCAGTCGCTGACAACCCTTTAGTCATATTTCGAGCTTGGCTGGAGTGCAAAGGCTAAAACAAAAAAGTGCAAGAGGCTTTTGATACATCCGCCCCCCCCCCTCTTCCCCCCTCGAGCAGCAGAAACGAAACAGCTGACGCGCTTTCAGCCGAGCCAAGCGTTGAATTAATGGATTTCTTCAACAGTCGGTTGACTGTGTGTGACTGGAGTGCCTTGTCAGTATAAAAATAAAATAATTGCCAAAAAAAAAAAAATTTAAATAGAGTGTTGAACTGTAAATAGAATGAAGCTGTGCTCTTTTAAAATCCCACACAGGCATGTTTTGGATGGATCAACGCATGCAACAATTGCACACAAACACGTTTTAATTATTATTTGTGTGTGTGTGTGTGTTTTTATAAATGTCTTTTTTTTTTTTTTAAATGGATGATTGGAAAGAAACAACTTGGAATGTATTATGGTTTTGAAAGAGCCTCTCTTGGCGAAACCCCCCCCTCCCCCACCCCAAAAACCCTCAATAAATAAATCAATACAACGAAAAATTGTAATTAATTCCGGCGCAATCCATCACACAAAGGATGCATGAAAAATTTGCAAGCGTGCGTGCTTGCGCCTGGATATCTACTGTGCTTAGAACATTCTGAACTGTTTGGTCCACGTTAGCTGTTCCTAATAAACGCAGTGGTTTTCCACCAGCGATGTTGGCTCAATGCGCCGCGACTTTGATAAGCAGTGACAGCGCCTGCCTCCTGTGAGGTGAAGGTTTCTCGGGCTGCAGAACGGATACGCAAAAGAAATTCAACTCACGGACGCGCTCCTCACACCGCTGAGAGCCCTTCAAAAGAACATACCGGCGAGCGCACGCAGCGACAGAAAGGAGAAGCTAGTCGAAAGATAAGAGAAGGAAAATGAAAGCGGCAAGGACAGGAAGCTCGTTTTTCAAAAGGGGTTGTTCATCATACCATTGAACAGGGGGTGTCAAACTCATTTCACATCGTGGGCCATATACGGACTCGGTCGATGTCAAGTGGGCCGGACCATTAACATTATACCATACTCTGCTATGAATAACCACAATATCATGTCTTTAAATGTCTATAAAGAAGCATTGGCGCATTGATACCGTCTGCTGTGTTGGGTCTGTCTAAGTGCCAGATTGAGACTGCTGTTTCCTTCCCCGATCAAAACAATGTGGTCTTCTACTCTGATCAAAACGGTCTGCCCCCTAGCGGACAATCCACGAATTGCATTTTATTAAAAATATTCATTCTGTGTCTTTAATGCATTTTTTTTCACTTTTAAATTATCCTGCGGGCCAGATTGAACCTCCTTGGGGGCCGATTCCGGCCCGCGGGCCATATGTTTGACACCACTGCCATAGAAGCAGTTATCACTGGACAGGTGGAAAGCAGGAATTGATGGATTAGGGCTGTTTATTGGACACAAGGTACAACTTCATAATATCGTGAAATCCCAAGACATACTTGTACAACGCAAGCAAAAAATATATATATTGTATAATATATATTGTACGCAAAACCAACAAAATACACCGGCTGAGCCTCTGCCTGCCCTCTTTATTTCATCCATTTTCCCCCCCCACTCCATCGTTGGTAGATAATGAAGAGGTAGACAAGATATGCTTTGAATTGAAACATGTAGCACAAAAATGAACAGTATGTAAAATAATTCAAGCACAGCTTTGGCACCGAGTTCAACAAGCCGTGTTTTTTTTTTTTTTTTACAATGCTCTGCCTGTGGTGAAACAGAAAGGAACGACAAAAACACGTCATCACATGGAGAATTCTGTCTGTTGTCCGAGTAACACGCGATCCTATGCTAACGTTTCTCCAAAACAAATATGGCTGCTGTTGAGGATGCGCGAGCGGCGGGGGGGGGGGGGAATAAACACCTCGCCGAGGGGCCAACCTGGTTAATAGTTAACAATAACAATGGGGGGGTGGGGGGCACAGGGGTGAGAAGATGAATAGCACTGTCATGTCCCGTCCGGATGATTGGGAAAGAAAGATAAAAGTGGAAACACCCATGTGGGCAGATCGCGCGCTCGTCCACAGAGCAGGAAATGAAATTTCATGGAAGAAAATGGGAGATGGAACACAAACCCCCGTGAAATGATTCGGACACTGTAAAAAGGAAGGGCAGTTATTAAATTGTGAACAAAAGATCAATCAAATGGTCGGGTGGCATGACGACGCCAATGATCGAGAGATCTGCCTTAGGGAGCGTAATTCAAACAGTCCGTTGGCTTTGTGAGTTCTTGGCTCTTCATAGACACACCTTTGGTCATTGCTCTTTGTGGAAATACTTCAAGAGGTCCTTTTGGGCCAAAGTCCAAAGCGAGGTTGAGCTGAGGATCGCTCCCTCGTAGAAGAAACCGCCCCGAGGTAAGATTTCTATTTGACTGGCTCTTGTTCAATACACTCGGCTCCTCAAGCCATATCTGGGGGGGTGTATTAAGGCAGAGGGAGGGGCATGCAACAGTCATTTCCGCATGTCTGGGCCTTAAAAGCTGCTTCGGTTCGGTTAACTGTGCAAAGATTCCACACATGCGCAGGTTTCACAGATATGCACAATACGGATCAGTTCCAGTTTGGGGTTAGGGGACCAAGGCGTGTGTCAGGGTGGCTTAGGTCAGGGTTTTGATTGCAGGTACGGGGCGGTGGTTCAGGGTTGCCCTCAATTTACATTTCTCAGATATGGCGCACGAGTCCACCGTCGCAGGAACAGTTTGGAAAAGATCCTCGGCGTGGTCCGGGCCGTTTTTCCATGTTGCCACTTCGTATGCATTCCGGGAATCATCCGCCTTCTGGTGTAGTGCAGTATCAGCGTTGTAACAGAAAAAAAAAATGCCAGGTCTCCTGTTACGGCTCAACTGCGAGAAATTGAAAGACCGGACCTAAAACCGAGAAGGAGACCAGGAGATCCAGGCACTCTCATCCAACGTGAGTGACCTTGACAAAATGTTCTTTCGCATCAATGAACACGACTTCTCAGAAAGATGCTTTGGTTAAAGACTTCACATCGGAGTTGAAGCATCCGGAGAGAAGCCGTACCAACTTCCTAAAGTCGCCACTTTTTCCAGACTGTGCGGTTAACATTGGGAGAATATAAGATCAGGAATATTCAAAACCACGATAGGTTGACGTGTAACAAGTTGCGCAAGGCTTTGGCGCAGACACCAAGTCATTTTGAGGTTCTTCCCGTTTTCCTGAGCAGTGGCGCTCGGATCTCAGAGGGCTTTGGCGCTGGTGTTGTGCAAGGCGGCGTGCGACGCCGGCTTTTGGGGGTAGAAGCTATAGTAGTAAACCTGGAATAAGATGGCAACGTCCACCAGGACCTGTAGCATACCGCAAGTCCAGAACTGCACGGGCGCTTGGGTGAGCAGGAAGTAGCCCGTTTTGAAGGTGTCGCCACTCGTCCACATCAGCACCATCTTGACGCTGCGAGGAAGAAGTTAAGAGGGGATGCGGTGAGTCAACGTTTTTCAAAAAAATCGTAAAAACCATCTCGGGGCGTGTCCGAACCAATCCGATGCCCTTGCATCTCGTTCATTCAAAATCGATCAACCTTATCAGGCTAACGACGGACCTCCTCAGACGCTTCCCGTAACTCGGTCAGATGCTTTCCACTGTCTAACGTAGACTAAATATCGCCGAATGTCAAGAGAAGGGGGGAAAAAAACCCCAAGAAGGGTCCATCTGGTCTAAGAATCCATTCAACATCCATGCACCGAGGTCAACGTGCCGCTGCTCTACCCGCATTGTGTTTTATTGTTCTTGTTCCTGATTGTAAAGTGTCCTTGGGTGTCTCGAAAGGCGCTTATAAATAAAATGTATTATTATTATTATTATTATTATTAACTCATTCAGTACCAGCCAATTCTGGACCAAGTCTGAAAAGACGTTGAAAAACGTCTTTGGGAGTGAATGATTCGGCAAAAATGACAAAGATGGATCGTGTGATTGGAAATGCCACAGAATTGACTCCTGCGCATTGGCCTGCCTTCCCATATTCCTATCGGCCTCCTTTAAAGAATGAAAGACGGCTCATCCGGTGTGCGACCGCCTTGTCGGGGGAAAAGCTTTTTTCGCATGATTCGTATCTCCAGTTTCACCTTTGCCCTTTTTCAATTTGGAGGACCCGTTTGTGGATGAGCCTCGGCATTTACCTAAGGCTGCCTACTTACTGCCGTTTTCACATACGCTTGACTGGGAAGCGTCTTCCTCAAAGCGCATTCGTCTTGAATCTGGCTCCTTTCGGCGTCTCTGTACCTGCTCGCCTCCCTGCCGCATGGCAACCTCCCGCTCACGGCGAGGAGCTTGTTAGCTAACGTTCTTTGTCACTCTCCTCCTCCTCCTCCTTGTCGACTGTCGTCTTGGTTATGAGCGCGACTTCCCGCGGGTAGCCGTGAGAGAGGCGGGAGTCGTGTTTGATCAAATCCTCCCCCGCCCCCCTCGAATACAGAGGGCGTCTGGGGGTGCCACGAGAACATCGTCTGGCAACTCGTTTGGAGAGGCGCTCGGCGCAGAGGCTCGCGGGGCGCATCGGTGATTGGGTGGGAGGAGGAAGCGTTGCAACGGTGGTTTGAAAAGGTCAAAAAGGTCACACTAGAGATCAATGACGGGAAATATTACCGAGACGTGCGTTGCGGTAAGCGGCCGCAATGACTCCCACTTCAACAAAACTGAACTGGCACCGAGTGGATTTGGTTCAAGTGAACCGGTTTGGTTTCAAGCGAACGCAAATACGCTGTGACCTGCACAGTCCATTTTATGAATACAGTCAAACCTCGGTTTTCGTCCATAAGGCTTCTCGTTCCAGAAGGCTGTTCGAAAACCGAAATAGTTCGAAAACCGAAACCACGCTCTTTTTGAAATAAAAATGTTTACTGAACACGTCTGCTCACAATGGAAAGCAACACGAGGAAGCGTCACTTCCTGGTGTAAGGAAGGCGAGAAAAGTCAAATGGTGCATTCAAGTGCGCTCAGTTTGTTCGAGATCCGAAATGTGTTCGTCATCCAAGGCATAAAAAACTCGGAATTTTTGGTCGAAAACCGAATTGGACGAGAACCGAGACGTCCGAAAACCGAGGTTTGACTGTAGTTTCATTCAAATGTATGACCAAAAAATTACAAATATCCAAACCGATACGGGACACTCAATGGCTCATGAGTCCCAGTGACTGATCTCAAGCTTCTCCAGCTGCGGCTGATCCAAAAGCTGCTTTATATTGCACGTCGCCGCCGGGGTATCGGCGCAAGACCATCAGTGGTGAAGCTATTTGTTTATTTTTCTTCACATATGTGCGTGCGCTGGCTAAATGAAGCTTCCGAGGCCGTTATCCGACATCGTAGGACACGGCTAGGACACAAGCCTTATAAGGCGCCACTTTGGATTATCTGGATGTCCCCCGTCTCCTTGATGAGTGTTCGTCTCGCAGTTGTTTTATGGCGGGTCGCTCGGCGTCGGTATGCAGCTCTGCCTTTCGCGAGCCGCATAATAATAGCAAGAGGCCTAAAATTATTCAACAGGCTTTCGACATCCTGCTCATTGCAACATAGCGGTTGAATTCGGTGAAAAAAATACGGAAAGCTGCCCACACAAGCGCAGCGTAATTATACAAGCCGCCAGGTGGAGCGATTCAAACTTGAAGCAAGGGGCGTCTGAAAAACGGAAATTCATGATCACTTCACTGACACTAAGACCATGTTCTTTGGAGAAAGGGCACGATGGTTTACGTCGCACTGGCTCTCCTGCTTACTCGTTCGCATATACACGCGCTTATTCACTGTCACGCTTTACCGGGTGTCTCAAAATATGTTCCGGACCTTATATGGTGCTCCGAATAGATACAGATGAGCGCCGCATGGAGTGGAGGTAAAGTAGCCTAGCAACAGCTGTCAACTCTCAGCAGGTTGTGCCCACAGGACAGAAGGAAGCGACCAGACAATGGATGATGTTTACAATGGAATCACGGAGGTGGGGGGGGAATGACATCTTGAGATGATTCTTTTTTTTTTTTTGCACGTTGCCAAGCTAGAATTTACATTTACACAAACCCTTTCGGTTTCGTAGCCCCTTGTGCCAAAAAGATGCCTTGCAGCGATGAAGTCGACCAAATGCAGATGATGCATAATATGAAGAGCGAGCGGCGAGGTGCCCTACTTAGCGGCGGAAGAGTATATATGGCCGCGAGTATTATGGTATGCCGTTTGTCCATGATGGGTTTTTGCTCCTTGTGGGTCCCAGCGGCGTATGTTAGAAAGTTGGTGATTCTTGTTGATTGGATAACGACTGTCTAACTCGCTAGAAAAACATCAGGAAACACTTTACAAACACTAAGCCCCGCCCCCCCCCAAAAATCCACTCTAATCTGTTGATGAACATCAAAAATGATCACAGTTGATTTTGTTGTCAATTAATCGTAGCACCTCAACTATAAACACTTCTATGCAACTCATCGATGGTTTGACTTTTGAGGTACAAAGTGAGATCTGAGTGGTTCTTTCTGTCTCGGCTGACCAAAGTTTGTCTGATACCAAAAAAAATAAAATAAAATGCAAGAGCGGATCAGAGAGGGCACGAGCGTGTGTATGGAGGAGCCCGGCGTGGGAGCCGTCATGGCGAGTTTGGTGGCCAGGCGACCCTGCTGGAGCGCTCTTATCTGACTACTGCAGCGAGCCCAGCAGTAGACGAGGCACACACACACACACACACACACACACACTCATGATGCCCCATGCACACAAACACACACGCAACCGTCGTGAGAAAGCTTTTTATCAGCCTCGTCGACGTCCCACGGCGACTTATGTTACGTTCCCCTCCGCCTTAAATGCCGCTCTCCATCATCTCCGCTTTCCCATTCCAGTATCCATCCATCATCACAAGGCAGAGCGCGGCGTTCAAGTCGGTGACGTGCTTTATGGCTCGGAAAGGTTGATGTGTTCAGTGTAGGGGAACAATAATACCCAAACTGATGAGCATTTTGATCAATCTGTAGATTATTGCCTCCCTTAACGGATCAAACGGAATCCGTAATGAAATAACGCTTGGTTACCCTGCGGGTGTGGATAATAAACTGAATTTTAAGGCAGGCGAGTGCAAACTTACTTACGGTGGGGCATATGCAAAGCAGTTAAACATGTCAGAAAAGAAAAAAAAAACAAAAAACGTCTAAATCTTTGGTCATCTCGGATCTCGTGCTTCAAATAAGAACAAATAAAGCTAAACCGTTTTTCGGAGCGCTCACCTCATGCCTTCGGTGGACTTGTTCTGGTAGTTGCAGTAGAGCTGCGGCGTTCCCAGCATGGCCTCGCTGAAGACGGCCAAGAAGCCCAGCGTCTCCACGAACACGGCCGAGTCCAGGAGCACGTAGGTGACGTAGGCCGCTGTCAGCGTGAAGGCCGCCACGCACTGAACGTAGTCCAGGAAGCGGCTCCAGGACCAGAAGTACTTCCACTCAAAGTCTAAAAGTCGAGGACAATACAGTTGCCACAATATTAGGTACACCTGCACAATCGAATAGGATTCACTCGAAGAGCAAAATTTCAGATAATGCAAATCAGAATATGCCAGGTTAAGCTACCTATATAAGAAAAAGCCAGATTTGTTTTTTTTTTTCACCTTTACAAATGAGTAAAATTGAGATTATGAACTCCTATTTACAGTCAAACGATTTAACACGCTGATGGAAAAAAAAAAGGCTTCACATTGGAGACGTGAATCGGCACACAATGTATTTTAACTCATTCAGTACCAGCCAATTCTGGACCAAGACTGAAAAGACGTTTAAAAACGTCTTTGGGAGTGAATGTGTTAAAAGATACGAATAACATTTTTTTTTTTTTTTTTTTAAATAGAACGAAGCTGCTCCCACTGTGCTTCTTTGTGAGGAGGGATGAAGACGATGAGGAGGCCCCCCCCCCGAGGGGGATGATGATCATGACGGAGGGTGGTCTGCAGTCGGCACGGCTTGTAATAAATAGCAGGGGTGAAGACGTGGACGCTAATGAATGATTTAAAAGGCGCCAGCCACTCGAGAGCGCTCCTGCTCAGAACAAATGATGGGATGGCGATTCCGAGCACACCGTTTGCTTCTCGTAATGATCAACAGGGCTAAACAGTCATCGCGGAGTCATATTAAGGCCACATGAGACGGCGACGATGACGGCAAATGCCCCCGCAGGCACCCCGGGATGTCTTTCCTGTTCCAATAATGCCACGGCAGCGTCGACCGTATTTCTTTCGACAGATTTTAATGTCGAAGGGGCGGAGGCGATTGAACAGAATCGTCATATCTGCCGTGTTTTAAAATGGGATTTTGTTTTTTTTAGTTTTTACAAGCATTAAAAGCAATAAAGTACAGTAGATTCGTCCAATCACACAAGAGAGGCTCTCTTCTGACACACAAACTAGCCGAGGATTCGTTCGGTACACTTGTCAATAAGCTCCAATCTAAGAGTGTCATTTAAAAAAAAAAACCTGCTGCAATTACAATCACATTTTATTGACACGACTGCAAAACAATCCGAAACATTTACATCGACATCTGCTGTATCTGACTGGACACTGCACCACTTTGAGCCCCAATGCAAGTTGACGGGAACGCCATCCAAACATCCGTCGGCGTACCTCGACAAGGGTCTCGAGTTAGCTGGAGCGTATCCCAGCTGACTCTGGGCTACCGGGCAGGCCACGACTTGGATTGATCACAAGCCAATTACAAATCCCCAATGAACCAAATGGACCGATTTGGAAACCAACGGTATGTCAAATCAAGTCATCGTTCCCCATTGGAATGAATGGTAATGCCATTAATCCGTTCCAGCACCACAAACAACTTTAAAAAACAAAACAAAACAAACAAAAAAATTCTAAACTTTTATACAGCATGAGTCATAATCATCTTGCCCACAAGAGGGCAGTATAATAGAGACACATAAGGGGCTTCACAACTCACTAAGCTGCAATAAGCTTCAGTGTACACACCACCAGATCAACACAGCACATAAACAGCAACGTTGATGTGCTAACTTAACCTCTTAATCAGCCCAAATCACAAGTGGGAAGGCACCCGCTTTGATGACATTTTGCGCTTTTATCGTTCAATGAAAAATGCTTTCATTAGAGAATTAAAGAAGAGCGCTTGTGACATTTACATGGCATTTCTGAATGAATACACTTGGCGAGCAAGATAAGCGGGCCTTCCCAGTGTCAGGCAAATATTATCATTCTTGCACGGATGACGAAGCCAGTGGTGGTCCATCGCTTAGCCGTTGCCAAACTCACCGCAGAGGCAAACAAAAGGTGCAAACCGGTGTACAGGTTTGTTTGCAACGGACTTTGCCTTGGAGCGCTGCTCGTGTTTGTTTAGCTCCGGAGAGCTCAGCTGGCATCGGAGGAGAAGTGTGAGCGCTGGCCAAGTGGCAACAGCCGCGCCGAGCTGATAAAAACACCAATGAGCGGGCGGCTAATGGACGATGTAGCGACGTTCCGACACTTGACACGACAGTGAGCCTAATGCGCTACATGCTGTGTAAACCAGCTAAAGTGACCCCAAAAACAAAAAAAAACAGTAGTACATTAATGAATTATTTTGTCCACTGCCTGTCACCGGCCAACTTAGAAGGAGCATTGATCAGACGAATTGAAATCTCTTGATATGATTGCATCATCGGTATAAGCCTATTCTGTCTTTGCAATGATTCATATGTGATGAAATCAACCTTCCAAAACCCTTTCCTTGACGAATGGCCTCCCTCCATAATGCCGAGGTGAAAACGATCAAGTCAACATCAAGTGGATGGGCTCAACCGCTCGGCTATTTTGCAACACCCAGAAATCTGATTTTTGTTTTAATGTTCGCTTTTATTTCAAAGCCACGTTGCCCGAGTCTACAGTTCACCCGAAAGAAATAATCCGTTTGGAACGAAACAAGACAGAGTAGTAGAATATGGGGCATCCTTATTTGGCCGTGCGAGAAAGTCATATGATTAAAAGTCTGCCATGGTTGTTTGCTTGCAAATGTCAAGCTGTTTGGATAGAAGGGCCCGGTGTTCTAATGGCACTGTGCAGCAGCTGCCGCCGCGGTGAGAACAATTACAGAATCACGCGCTATGATTAGGGCTTACGCAACGGGGAAAAAAAGGTGTGCAATCAGGAGAGCCGCGTGGGCGGAAACAGCTCAAGACGTGTGTGTGGGGGGGGGGGGGATAAAATAGCACTGACACCATTCGCAGCATGAACTTTTCACACCGGCTTAGTGTCAACCATCCGGTTTTGTGCAATGCACTTATTTGCTCTGAGTTTCCATGGCGAGGTCAATCAAGTTGTGGCATGGGATCAATTCGAATAATGACGCATGGGCGGACATGCTGACCGGGGGTCATTCGGTGCGCCGCGGTGGCCCTGAAGGAACCGGTCTCCTAAATTGCAAGGTTCGAGTCTCATTTGCAGTGCGCGACTCTCTTCGAAAGGGGGTTGGAGAAACATGGCCGGCACGTTCGGGGGACCTATACATCTGCTCCTTTTGTCAAAATAACCAGGAATGATTGGAATACAGGATATTAAGTGACAAATATGGATGAGGCAAACTGGGTTCAGTCCTATAAGGGCGGATGAGCAAATAGTGTCGGAGTGCCATCTCATGCCCATACAGGAAACTGCAGTTCAGTCTGCGCTTGATACGTTGCCAGTCCAAACATATGAAGGGCCCTGTCACAAGCGGATGACATCACATTTAAGGTTCGACAATGACAGAGAACCGCTCATCCAAGTCAACTTCATTTTCAAATATTTTCAAAAATACATGAGAAAATAATGAGCAGAACTAACAGAGACAAATCAAAATCGGACCAAGTAAAAAGTGAAGCTTCCTCTTTGTTAAAAAAAAAAAAAAACGAACTCAATTTTACAAGAGGAAAGAGTTGTAATAATAATAATAATAATAATAATAGAAAAAATATCTTATTTAGAGTTTTCTAATTTTGTGGAGCATTTATTTTTGCATGTTCATGGCAGGGACCTCAAGGTAGGGTTTTATTCAACGATACCAATGTGTTTGTTTGCGGGAATTTCATTCAGGGATTTAAAAATGATAAATATATATATATATATATATATATATTTATTTATTTATTTTTATTTATTTTTTTCTGAATGTTTTAAATTGTATTTTCTCAATTACTCCATTTTTTTTTTATACGAGGAATTCTACGGTACAATTATTGTACTGTACTTCCTAATGAAGCTTCCGATGTGCGTGTATTAAGATCTTCAGAGGTTAGTAGAAATCACAGAGTGAGCGATCAGGCGTGCCCACAATGTTAGAAATTACAGCGAAGCGTCTCAGGGGCCGTTTGCTTTGCTTTGCAATGTGGCACGGGCGTCTCATTTAAAACCATTGATTAGGCAAGAAGAGGGTCAAAGAGACGTGTTAAAACGATCCAAAAGGCTGTTTGCGTTCAATCAATGCACGCAGAGCAGCATTTCAGGAAGGAAGAACAACAGATTACACCTCAACATGCACAACTCTGAAGGCCATCAAGCCTACGCCAGCCATTAAAAAAAAACCAATGCATTAATTATACAGGCAATTGAGAGCTACTACAGGCATGTGATGATGTCATGTCAAATAGCATGCAGTGTGCCATGCAGAAGAGTCACGGATACGGAGCACACATGAGCGAGTGCTGCCAATGCTGTTAGTCATCAGTTAATGTCGGTCAGGTCTAATGGCGAGGGTGAGGGAAGGGCGCCGGAGAAGCTGATGATGGATGGCGGGCACATTAAAGCAGAGTACCTACCCAGAAAAAGCCTCTTAGGGATTCGGACCTCCTCGTCCTTAATGTCTGAGGCTACAGACGGGAAATAAATGCACAAGTGAGGAAAAGAAGAAGAAGAGGTGCTTGGTTTCAAGGAACTGTTGCAGCTGAAAAAGGAGGCGACTAAGTCCACAGCGGTGTTCCCCTGAGCCCCGCCATGAATACGGAAAATGTAATTGACAAATACCGCAAAGATTTATGATTGCCTTTGGATGCCACAAGATGGCAGCAAAGCACTCGTTTTGTGAGACAGGAATCTGGCCAAAGCATAACGAAAGCGAATAGGTGATTTTTTTCAGCACATAACAGAGATAGTTAAAAAATAAAATACAATAAAAAGGCAACAAATCACCTAATTTGGGAATTGTGAAACAGGTTAAAAAAATAAATAAAATTCATGTTTATGAGAAAAATTCCATTTTTTAAATCTGCATATCCCATGTGCCTTCGGAGAATGCGAGACACACCCTGAACTGGTTGTATGGGAGAAATGTTCATTTTTAATTGGATTGTAGTTTTTCCTCAGACATAATATGTTCAATACTTTGCATTTTAGCTTCCATTTTGTTAGCTAGTATAGCCCCTGCATTTTATCTTGAAGACATCAAATCCTGAAGCAGGATTAAATGCCTTGACTGGGACACTTCAGCAAACACACACCATGTGACTTCACTCACATGATGCATTAAACCCCTGATGACTCACCCACTTAAGTCAACAGATACCTCCAAAGCAAATAATAACGCGGTTTAGCTCTGAGCACATTTTTTTGCATGGCCTTTTGTTTGAGGTGTGTACATGTAGATTCTGGCACGCTGCAGGAGTGAGGAACCGACGACCCTCGGGACAATATATGGCCCGCGATGGCATTTGATCTGGTCCACCGTGCGGGTCTAAATTCAAAACTGCAACCCTGTACGAGAGACGTTTCTGACCTAGGAAGGAGCGCCGCTTGGTGTTGAGTTCAGCGTTCACACGGACGTTGGTGCACAGGTTGAGCATGGCCAGCATGGTGGCGATCATGATGGTGCTCTGCCACAGAAGCAGTGTCTCAAAGTAGCGGCCGAATCTGATGGGAGAAACAGGAACAATGCACAAATAGCCTTCAACGTGGAGTAACGCATACCAGATAGCATCAAGAAGGTTGTGCACCAACAATAGTTGTGTAGCTGAAGAAGATTTGCGGGATGTTTTTGTGTATTATGGTTTGCAAGTATCTTGAATCAGCAGTTTCACAAATGCAGTTTGGTGATGGGGTGCCCCGAAACTTTTTTTCCCCGATGTGTCTAGCGGTTACATTCTTCTGATTCTTAAACGAAGTGTTTTTTTCCCCCCAAAGTACTCTTATCATGTGGTTCACCAGCATTAGTTTTGTACCTGAAAAGGATTCGCAGGATGTTGGCCACTAGCAGGACCAAGCACACATAGGCGGAGAACCCCTCCGCGTTCTGCGTGCGCCGGATGTCCCGGTACTGGGGGATGTAGGGAACCACCCCGCCGAACATCATTGCACCGGCTGCCACCCACGACACTAGCCAGTTGAACACGCTGACTATCTGCTCAAACGCTTCGTCTTGCATATTGAGCTGGAATTAAATTTGCTAATCGCTCGATGATGAATATCGGGGCAGTGCAGAAACAACCTTCGCTAAGTCTTAATGCCACGCATTTGACAACAGCGATCGCTCGTTACGAATAAAAATAAAATGGGTAGTGCAGTTTCAGTGTTGTCACTCCTATTTACAGCGGACAAAGGGGCCGAAGCTAAAATCTTGCAGGAGACACACTGTTTCAGTGGTGAGTAGTTTTACACAAAGGTTGCGCTTGACTAACATGTCAAAACGTCCCAGAGTCACGTTTCAGTGCGCTTTGAATGGAAAGTAGGTTTAATAGAAACGGCAAATTCGTCGAGAACAAGTTTGACAAGCCTACCGACAGCCGAGAATCGTTTGGATTTTGGCGATATTGACCGCCACTTCCTGTAAACGTCACACGTCACGTTTGAAACCAAAGATGTTTGATCCATTCTAGATGGTTCACTCCTTTGCTTCATTGAAGATAAACGATGCTTTCAAAATGTTGAAACCCCACTCACGCTACCAGTGGTCAAAATAATTCTGTTTTTACTTATTAGCAAATTTCAATGTTTTTTACTTAAGTTGGGATTTGCTCAGAAATAGTGATGCTGTATTACGTATTGGAAAATGCTTTTAGGATTCAGCATTGCCGCCACGGAGGACGTCGTTTCCTGACCAAATATTTGACTCTTTCGAAATAGTTCCCTACTCTACTTCGTCGTAAGCAAACAAACGAGAAACTATGTGTTCCTAAATAAACAAAGCTAAACTACATACTCTCAGTGACACGCTAGTTGTGATCAGTTTGGTATTACTACTACTAAACAGGTTACTTGATTTTAGTTAGAATTTGTTAATTAATATCAAACTTGAACGCAATCCGAAGACGTTTGTGCATTCAAGTGTTGTATGCTCCTAAAATGTGCAACGATTCTAAGAATAGATATGTTCGGTCTCCAGATTAAAAATCTCACTGCTCAAGATGGATTTCTAGTTGTGTAACAGCATTATCTGTCACTGACACACGTGTACTCTGTTATGTAACAAAATAAAAACCAAAAAACTGATTGTGGTGGCGAAATATGTGTACGGAGATGTACACGTTGATGAAGAGTTAAAAAGTCGCTCCCTAGTGCAAACATGAATGGAACAATGACTCATGACTGGCAAGTGTACAAAAGGTAAAGTTACATCTTCCCAAAAATACTGTACACATACCTTCACAATAAAAGACATGTCACCGCTAAAACAAACAAGTTTGAGGTACATGTATCATTTATTCCGACATCAATGCAGGCTTATTTATTACATGAAGTTCACATCCTAATGGCGAATAGGGAACACTAACGCAAAAATAACGGTTTCGCCATTCAATGCTTCATTATTACCTTTTATTTTGAAATAGCGATTACAAGAGGCGGAAATAACGCTACTTGAAGGACGCTAGCCAAAGTTGAATTAAAGTTGCCGAGCGCTCGCAGCTAAAGCTAGTAAAGGATGGGCATCGTTCTCTATTTAGATGAAATCAAAAGGTCGTCCGATGCAAGAACTGTATACGACACGCAAAGTGGTGAGCCAAACGCCTGGTAAAGGATGTCAAAAACTGAGTGCAAAGCAGCCAAAGAGTTGACCCAGGCGGTATGTTGTCATGTGTCGTTTTTTGTGGTTGGCCACAAGTGTAATGTTCATTGTTTCCTACAGATGGACGAAACAATGCTGCGGCTACGAGGAAGATTCCAGGCCATTACTGAACATTTGGAAGAACAAAATATCCTAAGTTGCAACAGTCATCTTTTTTTTTTGGGGGTGTTTGGTCCTTGATTGACGACAGATTTCTAGCTTTAACGCCGTTGTAATAGTTCATCGCGCGACGTTCGTAATGTCGAAAACATTGTTTTTCTTTTTCCTTCTCAAACGTTTTAGTGACGCATTGTGAACAAATAATTACAATGCGTCTTTATTGATGAACAACTTCAGAATATTCAAGACATGCCGATCTGTTTTTCTACGTACAAAATGTACACACCATCTTAGTGCATTCCAAACTCCGTTTGCGATTTTGTTCTACAGTAGACCCCCAGACTATTCACGGTGCCCGATTTTGCCGTTTGGTAATTTGTGCAGGGAAACTAATGTCATTTGCTTCGAACGTCGACTATTCACTGTTTTTTGAGCTCAGAGCAAAGCAGTTTAGACTATTCGTAAAATTGTATGTCAGGGCCACAAGGTGGGGCTAAAGACGCTTTGATTGGAGCATCACATGAGTGGCGTTTGTGGAAATGGGAAAGTTTTGATTTCTTGACCGAGGCACTAGATGAGATGGGAACACGAATCAGCTGGCTGGAGGAGAACGTGACAGAGCTCATGACACAAGCCGGCATGGATGAGCAACCCGTTTCCGAAGTGGCTGACGTTCTTCCCCAATAGATTCCACATCACAGAGATCACAACTATGAATGCAGCCAAATAAGTATTACATGCTAAGCAATAATGCACATCGTCACTACCTCTATGAAGCACTTAAAATATGCATATTTTTTGTAAGAGTTGAACCCAGTGTTATTGTTATTTGGTAGGATGTTGAAACTGCTACCTTTGACATTTGAAAAAATGACATTATATTGTTCTGTGAACAGTGAGCAACAACCACACTGTCACAAGTGGTGTTGAAAAGAAGTTTAGTCGTACTTCACCTCAAAAAGTGAAATTTATAGTTTTATTCATGACACACTCTTTTTAAAAAAATGTAGCCTTTTTAGTTATATTTGAGCTACCTTAAACAATTTGAATAAAACACACAAAAAATTGGGCAGTAATTGGCCTTCTATTTTCCAATATGTGTCACGAATTTGAATGAGTTTCACCTTTTGAATGGGGCTACTGACATAAATGAAGTCTACCATCATCTAATTCATTGAGATCAAAGATCCAGCGCTATTCTATACTGTATCTAGAAAGAAACGGTAAAAGAAGATAAACATCGCTCAACATGAAGGAATAGTAAATTACAAAATAAGTCTATGCAAGTTAAAAAAATCTATCTATCTATCTAAAATGTATTTATTTTGAAAATGACATCCTTTCATGATGTTTTACCAAACTGCCAAAATGTGCAAATAAATTTGTATTTAAATACTGGATGTCGTATGGTTTATTTTGCAGAATCGGTACATTGGCACCCACTAGTGGTGAAACCAGCTTACTGCAGGTCAATTTGCTTGTCGCTGACCATGGTGCTGATTTTTTATTTTATTTTTTTAATGCTAGGTGCAGTTTCAGCATCTGAGCTGCAGATGTCAGTATTTATCAAAAGCGGACGTTTGTGTGTCCTTTAGACACTCAACTAAAATACCCATTATCGCAGCTGCCGGGATGCTGCTGCTGCTGCCTGTCTCTGTTGCTATGGCAACCACAACTGTGGACTAGTCTCTGCAGGGTTTCTTTTTTTGCTTTTTTTATTCCTACCATTATGGCATTGAGCGCATAGGAGACTCTTGCGTCATTATAAGACAACGACAGCACTACACAACGCTATGGAGTGGCGAGTGGGCGTGTGTGGAGGGTAGGCTGAGAGTTTCAACCCGGTGGCCTTTTGCTGGATGCCCTCCACTGGGATGACGGGTCACTCTTCACTCCGGATTGTGGGGGGGAGCACTTCAGAGGGTAAATTAATGTGTTTGCGCAATTGCGTGCATGTGTTGATGTGCGTGTTGGCCTCATTCACTCTCTCAGCAATGCTACTCTTCACTTAGCTGGTGAAGTACTCTATAAATGCTAATTGTTTCAAGTGTCTTCCTCTCTGTTCTCATTTCAAGCAGATACAGACCCTTGCAGTGTCTGTATAGTGTATCCGTCGCTGTGTTTAGTTTATATATACAAATAAAAGTCCCCCCCCAAGAAATACTTTGGAAAACATAGTGTTAATGTTTTTTTTAAAAAATCTATCTATGAAGTCTCGACTCGTATCCCCCCCCCCCCCACACACACACACTTGCATACATATTGGGGGGAGGGGGGCCCCTGAGTGCTCCTGACCACCTGAGGCTGTTTGATACCTGGTGTGCTTTAATCTGCTGTGGTGCTTCCCCCTTTGAAGTGAAAATCCCTGATACCTTTCAATCTCTCTCACTCTCACCACACACACACCACACACACACACACGCACACACACACAACGCACGCCCACCCGACCGGCCATCTGTTATCACTGTCACCGTAAATTCGCCCAGAAACGCCAGACTGTCATTCATACATTCTATTTTATTCCATTGTGCCGCCAGCAACCTGCGTCTAAATTTAGCCTCCCAGTTATTTCAGGGGCCGCGATAGCATACATCACCTTCTGTCGCCTCTCATATATTTCTTTGAAGGGAATCGAAACTTTCTGCTGGCACGCAGGCTATTTCAGGACTTAACAGGCATTGAGATGAAGAATACTGGGTGTGGACTTTAACCGAAAAAAAAAAAAAATTGCTCTTCTAGTGTCAACGCTTTTGTCAATGGAAAAATAATGGCATCATGAAACTTTTCAGATCACATTGTATGAGTTAGATCCCCGCAAACATACGAAATCCCAACAAATAGGACTACTATTGGGATTGTGTGATCAAGTTGCAACCAAATGTGGAGGTAACAATCGTGATTTTCGGCTGAAAGTAACTTGAATAATCCGATAAGATCAAATAACTTTTCGCCGACTCCCACGTCACCCACCAGGCCCAGCTACACACATTCAAAGTCACAATATTACAATGTGAAACGTGACGTTGGTGAAGTACAAAAATAAAACCTCCTCTGGCCATTACTTGTGAAAATATTGGGACCGAAAACAGAATTAGCTCAATAATCCAAGATTCTCTGCTCGTGAGTTACTCAAGGTGTGGAGGATCTTTTTTTTTTTCTTCTCCACCCTCATGCCATCTTCTTCCTTATTAATGTGGCTTATTAAGGAGCTGTCAGACTGCTCTCTCTCCTCCCTCTTTTTTTTTTCAATATGGAATCACAGGAGCAGAATCATTGTCTGATTGGAGGTGATCGTCATGGTTGCCTACCCCCCCGCCTCTCCCTCCCCCATCATGATTAAGTGGCTCATTGCCCAAGGTGCTTCATCCATTGCTCTGCTTACAGACAGGCTCATTAAGATCTGCCAACGAAGCTCAGAGTTTTTTAGCTCGTAATAAAGAAAGCCTGCTTGGACTTTTTCGGGCTTTGAGGTGTGGATTTAGAAATGAACATGATCCATGTCGGTCGTCGTGAAGAAAGCAACTTTACATGTGAGTGCGGCATCAAGACATGAACAGTGGTTTGAATTTCATTATCGGGCCACGCAATATCGATATAGTACGTCTGAGCTGCCGTTGTCGTCACTTGTGGTGTCCGAAACGTTGCACATTCCTGCAGGTGTCGCAAACAAAACAAAACACGTTATGTGGGGAAAAAAAAAGAAAAAGTCGCTTTTTGTAAAGGGGTCTCTGCTGCGTACAAGGAGGGAAAACGCACGAAATTGGCCCCCCAGTGTGTCTTTATGTGTACTCGGCTTTCTTCTAGTGAAAGTTCGGAAAAAAAATCAACGTAAAAGTAGAGCGCACGCAAATGGGATGATTGCGAGTGAGGGCATGATGAGCGAGAAGGGTGAGTGCGCAATGGCGGACTGGATGGCCCGTCTCCCGTGGCAACCTAGTGTTGCTGACGGATACACAAACACACACGCACACACACACACACGGGCACAGGCACGTACGTTTGCTCATGAATATTCATAAGGGGAAAAAAACAGAGGTAGGTGAGATTCATGCTATATTCATGCCATTTTCAGATTAAGCACGGTTTCAATTAGACGGGAACAGATCCGTGATGGTGTTTCAATTATCCATATTTCAATTAGAACTCAAGACAGGACGCTCAACTCAATGATGGATTGTGATGGAACAATGCGGCAGAAGCGATCATCTGAAAATGGAAACACGTGCAGAGATTTATAGCAATAAAATGTTCCGTCGTGATATTTACGTTTTTTTATCCTAAGAAATGTTCTTTTTCACACACACACATATGTACATATATGTGCATACCTTTGCACCGACATCGCCATTGTGAGTGCAAACTGGAGCCAAAGTGGTCAAAGCGCAAGCGTCACGCTGGTGATTTTATCTGACGATCTTCACCTCAGTCAAAGTGAGTAATGCTCACCTTGGAGCGAAGGACGAAAAGCAAAGATTACGCTCTGTGTGGGCCGCAGTGGTCCTTCGAAAGGTGATGGATGCCGTCACCGGTGCGTACGCCTCGGCTGACCTTGAGGGATCGATTGAACCCTATGAGGTCAGCTGATTTCTTCATTTTTGCATGCACAGAATGTGGTATATATATATATACTTTAAAAATTATTCTCATTTTACATTTTTGATTTTTTGGAGTTAACATTTGAATAATTTTTTGTTCATATTTTTATTCATATAGATTTTTAAAAATATGTTATATGATTCATATTCAATATTTTGATTTTGACGTTGTATCAAGATGCAATCGATACATTATTGTTTGATTATTTTGATGGATAATGATGATTATATCATCATTATAATAATAATAATAATGATAATCCTTAGTCCAAAAAATGTGGGAACATGAAAACTGGCATTACGGTCTATATTTAAAAAAAAAAAAAAAAAAAGGTCCAAAGCAAGAGAGTGAGAAAATTTATCGTGAAGGCAATTTAATTTGAATGCTTCAAAGGCAATTTAATGATCATGTTTCTCATTAAAACGTAATTTCCATGTAGTTGTGTATTCACTAATGGTCATGATTTACAGCCCCCCCCCTCTCCCGCCCCTTTTCAATGTGTAAACACAGGAGAAATCAATCTTTTAACCCGACCAAACCCTCCTCCCAATCTCCCCTCTGGATTTGCGGCTGTGATTGACAGGCAGCTGCAGCCATCCGGGCAAAAGAGGACCGCCTCCCTGAAGCTCTCCGGCCAATGGCGGCGCGAGGGAGGGGAACCTTGATGCGACCGCGTTGGCAAGGGAGACGGCAGCGGTTCATTCATCATCTTCTCCCTCGGAAGGTGAGTTCGTCGGCCAAATCTCACTTTTACACCAGGGAAGGGGAGTGTTTGGGACCCAAAGGCTACACGGAGAACAGGGGAACAAGCTTCTGTCACACGCACGAGGAACATATTTTTTTTTCCTCCCCAAAATCATTAGCAGGTGAGTAGATGGCATTTTGATTGGCTACTAATCTGTACTACTCCAAAGAAGAAGTGGGGGTTCCAGTAAATGGATGCCGTTTTGTATGTGATTCAAGGTGATGCTCTCTGGGGGAAGTGATCCCTTTGCTCTGATCTGCTAGGTGGTTCCACACTTCCAGCACGACAAAATAATTCACGATAAAGCTCACGACACTGCACAGATGGAAGCAGGTGATAGCTCAAGGACACTCTGGGCTGCAAGATTCATGCAATACGGGGTACCGGGGCGCCATTCGTATTGATCGGAACACGCAGCCACAGATGACGGTGTGTCCTTCATGCTCCCGATACAAAACAACGATACCTGTTTTGTCACATCAACGCGGGAAAGCAACGCGGGTCTGAAATGAGTGTGAATATTTCGCATGCTAGTGCAGATTGCGACGTTTGTGCGTATGCATGGGAGCATAGGACTGGTGGGCTTCTCGCAGCTTTATTGATTTGCTTTTTGGTTTTTTGTAACTGTACAGTATGCAGGTAAGTGAGAGTATAGAACGATGCATCTTCCGCGTGGTTCCACGCCACGCAGCATCGAGGTCCACCAGAAAAGATGGCGCATATTTAAAGGACAAGAAGAAATGGCAGAGAAGGTCCTCAACTAAACTCTAGTAATAGTCTTCGTTCACACAGTGCAGAGAATTTATCTGCCCGTGAGTACTGTTTCTTGTCAGTGTAAGTCAGGGGTCGCCAACCCAAAATGTTGAAAGAGCCATATAGGACAACAAAAAAAACCCAAATATGTCTGGAGCCGCAAAAAAATAAATAAAAGCCTTCTATAAAATATAGAATGAAGGAAACACATGCTGTATGTATGTAGGAGACTGGACTGTCTCAGAATTGTTTATGTTACAGTGATCCCTCGCTATTTCGCGGTTCGTTTATCGCGGCTTCGGTGCAACGCGAATTTTTTCAAACATATTCATTAAAAAATTTTTTTTTTTTTAAATTTTAAGTCCGCAAAAAGTCCGCAGACGGTCCGCGAGAAGCTCGCAGTTGTTTTGCAGCTTCTCGTGGACCGTTTGCGGACATTTTGCGGACTTAAAAAAAAAAAAATGTATATATATATATCTATGTATAGATATATATATATTTTTTTACCTGTATATGTTAATTGGTCGCTACTTCGCGGATTTTTGTTTATCGCGGGTGGTTTTGGTCCCCATTAACCGCGATAAACGAGGGATTACTGTCTTCATTCCTTTGTTGTGTGTTCACAAACGCCCCCATAGAATTTATTTGGTCATTTCCTCGCTTGATGTTTTTGTTTTGGTGCATTATTTTCGCTTTTCTTAGTGTCAGTGAAGTGATCATTAATTTCCGTTTTTCTGAGGCTGTCTTTGAACGCCTCTCGAGTCGAACGAGAAGAGAGAAGGCACCGAGTCGGACGCAGACGTGTCTGTGTTGGTCGAGACTGTTAAAAGCATAAATAAAGTGTACGTTTAAAAAAAAAAAAACGACAACACAGCTCTCCTTTTTCGGAGCTGCAACATATATCACTATCTATTTGAGCTCTATTAGCCTACTATCAAAATCTTTTTCCATTTTCAAAGATTTTTTTATAAAGCTCCAGGGAGCCACTAGATGTCGCTAAAGAGCCGCATACGGCTCTGGAGCCGCGTGTTGCCGACCCCCGGTGTAAGTGAATCGCAGTTATTTTCAGTGTTAGCTAACCTCCATGCTAATTTCAGTGACCCCCGTCTATGGCCTGTTGTACTGTACGTTAGCATAAAGAGAGCAGATTTGTGGGTTGGTGTTTAAATATAAACTGCCCATCCGCATCCCGATGCACACATTTGGTACAACTTTTTCTTTTCAAACAAATATCAGCTTGAGAGAAACCACAGGTGGTATCTTGTCTTATTTTATTTTTTTTTGTTGACACTGCGAACTGAAACCACAAATCTATTTTCCTTTTACCGACTGTCATTTGTGACATTTTCAGTTCATTGCCTTGCCTCACCACCCCCCCCCCCCTCATATCCTATAGTTGTGATGAATTTGTTCACAACAGCCAATAATTTCTCATATATGTGGATTTTTTTTTCTTGATCTCCAAAAATCACTGGCTGTGTTTTTCGCTGAGGTGCATCGGCGGCAACACGAGCTTCTGTCGTGTCACATGCTTGTAGACACAGGACGACAGACGCCGCGTGTGTTTGTGTGTTCCGGCGTGAGGGCACACACTATCCGCTGCCAAGGCCGCAGATGAGTGGTCGGGCAATGCTAAAGGAATTTTTGTATGTTTTTGGCATAAATATAAATGCAGATTGTTTTCGGGGGGCCATCCCTCCAAAAATGCAAATGGTGTTTTTAAAATCTATACATCGCTTCAAAGTGTTTTCATGCAAAGATGTTCTGTAATTCTGACAGCACTACTGCATTAGCGGAGGTTAAAGATGGATGATGACGCATTACAATTGACGCGCAAGCTTGTGTTACGCACAAATGGAACTGGAGGATAGAACTGTGTTGTTTTATTTTGCAAATGTTACAAAATGTTTCGTATTCAATGGAGCGTGGTTCCTAAGGCTGGGCAAAGTCGGCATGTATCTACGTCTGCACCCGTGTGTTGTTTGTCGCGCCATAACAATCGCTAGACTGGTGCTATTTTTAGCCTTTATTATATTATTGCATTTGAATAGGAGGATTAGCTCAGAGCCTCAGAAAATGTTGCCGTTTTGTCCCACCTTTCGAAGACCATTGAGGGGAATTGTTGTCATTTAAAAGTGCATGTCAGTGCGTCGGATCTGCAAGCTTCAGGAAGAAAACAATTACCGTTGTTCTCCCCAATTTCAGCCACAAAATGCAACATTAATTATGAAATTGTCAATTCCGACAAAAAACAACCAATGTGTCTGTTGACTATGCGATAGCTGTGGCATTTCGAGACAAACTGAAAACATCAAATGTCATTTTTGCAGATAATTAAGACGGATATAGCAATAATGTTTCAGCGACGCGGTCATAATTGTCATCATCGTCATCTGCTTTACAATCATTGCGGGTGACCAACATTACGAATCCCTTGTTTTCACGTACGCGTCAACGCATTGATTGGACTCGAGCGTATTCCCCGTTGTTGTTTTCCCGTCGAGTACTGAGGCGCGCAGTGACACCAGCATGATCCGAGCCGCTGTGATGATTGGGTGACATCAATAAACACGGCGCTAATCAGTGCAGAAGCAAAACGGACCGCTGCTAGCGGATGTGCCACCGCGTTCATTTCGTTCCATGAGAATGCGGAGACTTGATTAGAAAAAGCGGACAGACAATTGCAGGGGTCTGCCGTCGGCATTGTTTTTCAAATAGCTATCAAAGCGAGGCATTATGTGTGGGATGAAGTGTTGGTGATTGCAAACGTTGATGAATAAATAAATAAAAAGAAGCTAGACAGACGGGAAGTCAATTGGCGCAGGTCCAGTTGGGAATGGGCCTGTCTCGATTGGCTAATCTCTCTTTTTTTTTTTGTTCGATTGCTTTTGGGCGCCAACAATGTATTGTCAAGGCAAGGTACCTCTGAGCTGCCCCCAAGACCATCTATTCACTTAGAGAGGACACACACACACACACACACACACACACACGCGCACACACGCACTCACACACACACGCACAGACAATTGTAGCTGATCGGGGCTAGATCTGGTATTTGACTGGTATCCCATTGATTGTTCCTTTGTCAGTCCATTGTACTTTTTCCACTTGTACAAAGGTTATGGCACTCACACACGGTATATAAAATATGGACATGATTTAAAAATAGAAATACTATATATATATATATATCTATAAATAAAATGTATGTCTGCTCGCAATGGAAAAGCAACACGAGGAAGCGTCACTTCCTCGTCTACCCGAGGAAGCGTCACTTCCTTGTGTAAGGAAGGCGAGAGGAGTCAAATGGTGCATTCAAGTGCGCTCGGTTTGTTCGAGAACCGAAATTTGTTCGTCATCCGAGGCATAAAAAACTCATTTTTGGTCGAAAACCGAATTGGTCGAGAACCGAGACGGTCGAAAACTGAGGTTTGACTGTATGTGTGTATATATATTTATATATATATATAGGGCGGCCCGGTAGTCCAGTGGTTAGCACGGCGGTCACAGTGCTGAGGTACCGGGTTCGATTCCAGCTCCGGCCTCCCTGTGTGGAGTTTGCATGTTCTCCCCGGGCCTGCGTGGTTTCTCCGGGTATATTCCAAAAACATGCATGGCAGGCTGATTGGTCACTCTAAATAGGTGTGATGGATGCGATTGGCTACTGATTCGGGGGTCCCCCGCCTACTGCCCGAAGACGGCTGGGATAGGCTCCGGCACCCCCCGCGACCCTAGTATCAAGCGGTTATGGATATGGATGGATATATATATATATATATATATATATATATACGTGCGCGCACACACACACGCGCACACACACACACTGACAGGTTTTCCCAGCTCATTTTCAGTCACAGCAAAACATTTTTGCCTACCCGCTCTCGGCTTTCAGCTTTCCGTTTGAGCCTGATTGTCATAATAATGAGAGCGTAGGCACACTGCCTTCTGACCTCATTTGCTTCTTCTCGCATGGAAAATAAATCCTCGCAAGAGTGATATGTCGCTTATGGTTCCACATGCGTGGGACTCAGCCACGGTCACACAATTTGGAAATCGACCACGATGCCAGACATTTAAGACGAGGGATGGGCGTAACACTCTATGTCACAGGTGTCAAAGTCAAGGCCCGGGGGCCTAATCTGGCCCGCCACATCATTTTATGTGGCCCCGTGTAAGCAATTTAAGCATGTCACCTTCATGACGCTTGCTAAAGTCTGGACCAAAATTTCAAATTTTCATATACAGTCAAACCTCGGTTTTCGTCCATAATCCGTTCCAGAAGACTGTTCGAAAACCGAAATTGTTCTAAAACCGAAACCACGCTTTTTTAAAATAAAAATGTTTACTGAACACTTCTGCTCACGATGGAAAGCAACACGAGGAAGCGTCACTTCCTCGTCTACCCGAGGAAGCGTCACTTCCTCGTGTAAGGAAGGCGAGAGGAGTCAAATGGTGCATTCAAGTGCGCTCAGTTTGTTCGAGAACCAAAATTTGTTCGTCATCCGAGGCATAAAAAAAATCGAAATTTTTGGTCGAAAACTGAATTGGTCGAGAACCGAGACGTTCGAAAACCGAGGTTTGACTGTATAATGTAATAATGACAACGTTTAAACAATCCATTATTCTTGACTTCTGATGTCAAAACTAGTTAACCATCTACTTGTTGCTCGCTGTGTGTGTAATATGTGGAGGTGCTAGAACATTTATATGGTTTCATAAAATTCACAGTCATAACGGCCCTCCAAGGGAAACCGTAACCACAATGCGGCCCGCGACAAAAAAAAGAGTTTGACACCCCTGCTCTATGTCAATTGTCTGGAAGTGATCGTTGCGTCTTGAATGGAGGAATAAAAGTCAGAGGCTACCAACAAAGGTTCTGCTAATTAACTAGTGTGATTCGGGAAGTTGGACCAGCCAAGCTTTTCGCACTAGATCCAGCTTCTGCTGGGCTGCCCGGTGTGCGGCGGGCCTTAGGCTAGAACTCTGCACCAAGTGATTAACTCTACTGCACACATTAAAGATCAAGCCTGTCGGAACTAACGACGTCGTGAAAAATTTCAATTAATACTCAGCGATGCGCCAATCGTCTCATCACTCCAACAAGAGTTTGACCTGACACTCATCAGAAGTTAACTCTAGCGCGAGATAACACACGGTGGGCGTGCCGCACGTCTGCAACTCCGATTTGTGTTTACTATCAGTCTGACAGCTGCAGTGAGACAGTGAACGCCCCTTTCGTTACCCAAAAAGATGCACATCTGTCTTATCTAAGGACCGCTGCTATAAATTACCGCCGGATGCCTCCCTTCTGCCTTCTTGGGCCCCCATCAATCTTTGTCATCTGTTCACAAGCTGTCTCTCCCACGCAATGGTCGGCTTCCTCACAAGTGGGGATCCACATTGAGTCATCCCCATGCAAGGGTCTCTTATTCCTGCGTCATTCTGATCAATGTAGGGCTGGCAGATAGGACCTTAAAAATGACGTCGCTCTTTTTTTTTAATTTGAAAATTTCCACCTCCCGAATGAAGGAAGCCCTAATTGTGCCTAGATGAAGTGTGTGTGTGTCTATGTGTGTGTGTGTGTGTCTCTCTCTCCGATTGTCCTGCATCGTGGGGACATTTTGGACTGCACCAAACGAGAGAAACACCAGGATGCGCCAGCGTGTTCCTGACGTGTTTAGAGCCTCGCCAAAGACGTCAGCGTGCGCAGTGGCAGATTGTCGCCACACCAACTCAGCCCCCTTTAATGGCATGCCGGCACGTTGGCAACCCGAGCCGTGCGTCTTTGCGCTTCATATTTTGGAATTGAATGACCCACACGTCAGAGCGCATTACATGAGTTGTTTCTTGGGAGCTGATTCTCTGTCAAGCGCCACGGCTACTCATGAAGACGTAAACAAGGAAATGAAGGGCTGGCTGGAAAGTGTGACTGATTGTCAAAGACAAACACTAAGGATATTTCATTATAATTATTGTTCGTTTTCGGTCGTTGTTTTTAAAAAAATACAGTCAAACCTCGGTTTTCGTCCATGATCCGTTCCAGAAGGCTGTTCGAAAACCAAAATTGTTCGAAAACCGAAAACATGCGCTTTTTAAAATAAAAATGTTTATTGAACACGTCTGCTCACGATGGAAAGCGACACGAGGAAGCGTCACTTCCTCGTGTAAGGAAGGCAAGAGGAGTCAAATGGTGCATTCAAGTGCGCTCAGTTTGTTCGCCAACCGAAATTTGTTCGTCATCCGAGGCATAAAAAAACATTTTTGGTCGAAAACCAAATTGGTCGAGAACCAAGACGTTCGAAAACCAAAGGTTTGACTGTATATATATTAGATTGTCTTGGCATTTTTTTCGGTATCCCGCTAGTGCGCTGAATTGTCTAGTCCAAAATGGCCAATGGCCAAACACAAATATTTCGGGCTGTTTAAGATTCTGGCAAGGACGCAAAGCCTTCAGGGAATCATTTGCATGAACTCGCCGGTTCCGCCCGCCGTGCCGTCATAAGCAGTGTTTATTTTGATTCCCTCAAACGGGATTGCTTCTTGACGGCTTTCGCCTCGCCTGGCTAATGGAGCGTCTCGACGTCATGCCGAGGAAACTCTATTATGAGCCGCGTTTGCTCCCTAACCGAGGGAAGAATCTCATCTGTCTCGGTTGGTGGCCTTGAAGCATTAGGATTCTATGAACAAACACGCAGCCGTGAACCTTATTTGTCGGCTCGAGTGGAAGGGTTTCTTCTTTTCATATCTCGGTTTGACGAGAACTGCGCTGACATTTTCAAAGTAAAGTCAGAGGCCGAGCGCAATGTCCTCCCTTCCTTTCCTTGCAAACCACCGTCGCTCTCCTGCTGCAAAAAAAAAAATCCTGCTGCGGTTTGCGGAGAAGATTGTCTGCCCCTCGCTCTCGCCGCATGACTCATTGGTCGTATTTTTGCCACAAAGCTCCTGGATGAGCGGTTTTAGAGGGGAAGGATTTGCGGCCGCTCGCTGTGTCCCAGTGTGGAAGTGTGAAAAAGCTGTCAGAATGCGGGCTATGACTCATGGATGGCGTCATGAAGGGACTGCGGTGGTCCGCGGGAGGTTAACGGGCCGAAAACCTTTATTGTCCGGCACTGGGGAAATTTTATGTCTGCAAGAACTATCAGGCGTGGGGATGAGAGGTCATTTTTTTTATGAGGGACTTGTTGGGATAATGGTTGCGCATCGACGAAACTATATTGCTCAGTCGAGTCTATCTATTGTCTTTTTTTATACCCAGGTGATGACAACATGATGTGGTGCGATGAGCATATATTGGTTCTTTTACGGCATTACGTGGCATAACAACAATGAGCAGAGTGTGCTTCAATTGTCTTGTCATCCTGTACAGGCAATGGAAACATATGCATATACAATGAGATGTTTTCTGCCCTTAATTTGGCCTGTAACCTGCACAACACAAATGGGGGGGGTTATAAGTGGAATGTTGCTATGTTCAAAATTAACCAATCACATTCAATCTGCTGATGATGCTCATTTAATACTACAGTCAAACCTCGGTTTTTGAACGTCTCGGTTCTCGTCCAATTCGGTTTTCGACCAAAGATTTCGAGTTTTTTATGCCTTGGATGACGAACAAATTTCGCTACTCGAACAAACTGAGCGCACTTGAATGCACCATTTGACTCCTCTCGCCTTCCTTACACGAGGAAGTGGCGCTTCCTCGTGTTGCTTTCCATTGTGAGCAGACGTGTTCAGTCAACATTTTTATTTTAAAAAGAGCATGGTTTCGGTTTTCGAACAATTTCAGTTTTCAAACAGCCTTCTGGAACGGATTATGGACGAAAACCGAGGTTTGATTGTAATTTGAATGCGGCTGGTTGTTTTTGAACAGCCACAACCCAGTTGGGGTGTGTACACTTGTGCAACCCCATTATTTCAGTGGTTTACTTTTACTTCCACTCAAATGGGTTGTCCAGGGTTCAGGTCACATTCATGGTGGAAAAAAAGTTTGGAAATAATTTATCGCGGTCTCATTTTTTTTCATTAGAACCTGACATTTGAACAGGTGTGTATCGATTTTTTTTATATCCGACGACATACATCATACGAGCCCAACGCGACAATGCATTACTGCTCCTGTTTGTGTTCAAACCCTCTCAGTTGCGTTGACCCGATTTTGTTCTTTGTCTGGATCTTTTTGTCCCGCCCCCCTTTAGAGAGGTGAGGCATCATGGGGAAACACAACAGCAAGCTGGCCCCAGAGGTCCTGGACGACCTGACCAAAAACACGGAATTCAACGAGGCCGAGCTGAAGCAGTGGTATAAGGGCTTCCTCAAGGACTGCCCTTCCGGCATCCTCAACCTGGAGGAGTTTCAACAGCTCTATGTGAAGGTCAGCATGGCCGACAAGTCGGAATTTGGTGAAGGAGGTTACGGAAAGTTCAAATGCTTATTAGCAATGCCTTGCCGGAAGGTGACATTGTATTTTGTTTCCATAAATATGAAGAACTCAGCTGGAACATTATTAGCTTATTCGGGTACTGTGACCTGTTTGGAACAAGTGCTCCCTTGCTGTTTTGCGGTTCACGTCACGATACACGAGACAAAACGTTTCCCTTCCAGTTTTTTCCATACGGCGATGCCTCCAAGTTCGCCCAGCACGCATTCCGGACCTTTGACAAGAACGGCGACGGGACCATCGACTTCAGAGAGTTCATCTGCGCCCTGTCCATCACTTCCAGGGGCAGCTTTGAGCAGAAGCTCAACTGGGCCTTCAACATGTACGACCTGGACGGCGATGGCAAGATCACCCGCGTGGAGATGTTGGAGATCATCGAGGTGGGTCAACGAGGAGGACATCCACAGTATGTGTCTACCACGAGATGTTATTATTCGACTATTCGGATCAACGGGTTATGTTGTACTGTCGACTTGTATCTTGACCATGGACAAAAATGAACGTATACATTTTTGAAATGCCGGAAACAGACATTCTTGAGACCGAATGAATATATTCAGCAATGAAATTTGGGAGCCTCTGAATGATCTAAGGGTGACTTGGAAACAGTCACAAGAAGGAGTCATGCCATGTCATTTATGCCAAAACTTTGCTTTCGACTTGTATTTCCTTGTGGCTCTTTCAATACACTGTGGCAGTTGGTGCAGGCCAATTTTATGCTTTTACTGGCTTCCCCAAAATTATCGGACAGATGAGAGTTTACGATCTTAGATGCAATCTTAGTAGATCACACGCAACATGCCCACAAACGGCACATGCAATCAGTTGAACGCGCAATTTGGATTCGTAAATCAGGAATCTAGACTCCTATTTATTTGAAAGGTTATCGACCTTTCCAAGACCTCACTTGTGGGTGGAACATGAAATATAGATTTTTTTTTTTCTGTAGGCCATTTACAAGATGGTGGGCACGGTGATTATGATGCGCATGAACGAAGACGGCCTGACCCCGCAGCAGCGTGTCGACAAGATCTTCTCTAAGATGGACAAGGACCACAACGACGAGATCTCCCTGGAGGAGTTCAAGGAGGCGGCCAAGTCGGACCCCTCCATCGTCTTACTGTTGCAGTGTGACATGCAGAAGTAGACGCTGATATTGTGGAGTAGGGGGAGGTCAAAAGTGGAAAGTGGAGGAGATGGAGGGAGGAAATCTAGGATTGCCAGGAGACACCCCCCCCCCCGCCCCCCAGTGTTTAGAGAAATTGCGGCGGTTTTGTTAATTTCATCACTTTGAATCAAGGGATATTTAGAAAACAATCCAAAAAAAAAAAGAGAGATTCCAATTTGGAATTACGACACTGATAGGAGGAGGATTTAAAAATTGGCGTCCACATTAACGCGTCACTGGTGTGTTTGGGTGGCATCAGTCAAATCCCCTCCCACTTGGAATTTTTAAATGGATTACTGTACAACATAACATCTGGGCTTAAAGCAAGCTTCATTAAAAGTTCATTACATTCATGACATGATTATAAACAGTATCAAGGAAGATTACACGCTACTTGTTTTTAAGCAGCCAGGAGTCTGAGGATAAAAAAAAAAAAACAGTCTCCGATTGTTTCTGTACAAGCAATTACAAAGTAAAATGTGAACTTCTTACCGCGTTCCCCATCACGATCCCAAATTATGGACTCATGTTAAACGCATGATGTTTACGTTTAAGATACACAAGAAGTGACGATAATTGCATGACTAAAGACACTGACTATTACCTGAAAAGGCCAAATGGTCCTCTTCAATTTAATGCGGAGCCAGCGTCTCGCTCGCCTCTCCTCCCTCTTCTTGCTCGTTTTGTCGCCGTCTTTCTTCCCCCCCCCCCCGAAATGTCAAAGGGGAAGCGCTTTGATTTGTGGCGCAGGTAGAGGAACTCTGTTGAACTCCGCTCTGATCTCGAAAGAAAAAAAAAAGAAAGGAAAAAAAAAATCAATGTGTGGGGTGGGGGGGGGGGGGGGATAGCAAAAGGTTGAAAAGGGAACCCTGTGATGTGGGCGCACCTGTTAGTCAACGTGAAAGCACAAACTGGAACGGAAAGGAGAGAGCTAAACTCACTTGAAATGACTTGCATTTTGTGTGTACATTAGTTTTATTATGTTGATGAATTAGCTGTGCAGGCGCATATATAGGAACGTTAAAAATCACTGTCGTCTCGAAATAAATTAGCCGAGCTAAAAGACGCCTTTAGAATGATGAGAGATTTTGATTTTATCATTTCAATTTGGTGTTTCTTTGCTCCGATACAAAGATAACGGACACACGCTCTTTATTAGCTTCGCTCGCCAATTACTATCAAACGTGTTGTCATCAGGAATTCTTTTCTGAAGGCGTCCAACTTTTAGCACCTTGTTAGCATTGAATACAGACGATAAACAAACACGGGCATTCCAAATGCCCGACTTTCTAAATATCCCTTGCATGTGCTGGGGGTAGACTGCTGCTCCTCCCCCTCCATCTTCTCAAAATGACATAGCAAGCCCCTCCTGTGTTCGATACTGTAATTATGATCAAATGTATATGTACATTATACTACAATGCTCTTTATGATTATGAACCAATGTAATATGTAAATGTACTTGTAGCTTAGAACTACTTTCATAAAGATGACACAGCTACAGTTCGTGTGTGTGTGTGCGTGTGTGTGTGCGTGCGCGCGTTTGACGGACTTTTGCAGGTGTTCGCACACGGGTTTGTATTTGCATAATTTGTGTGATAAAAAGACATCTCGGTCTAGTTTTACCAACATACGTGTATTGTACAGCGAGTATTGTCCCCGCTTTTGTGCTCTGCTGGTACTTGGCGTGCGTTTCTGTGTGCGCGTACGCATCCGCGGGTCCGTGTGTGTGGTTTTATTCACTGTGGAACACACACTAGAAATAACCGGAGAGAAATGTTTGTCTCGACAAAGGACATTGTGGACAAGCCAGTCAAGGTGATGGAGATATGTGTTGTGTATCATAGTGCCGCCCAGTGGATGGAAACAGAATGACAGGCCAAATGATGAAATAATGTCCCTTAATTTTAGTTGTACCAGATCCAGCTGTTCAAAACGAACCGTCATACATGTTTCTGTCGTTTAAATTAAAGAGAGAAAGGTCATGTTTTTGTGCACAGCAAAGCAAAAGAGTAACTATTCTGCTAGGCGGTGCACGATTGCATAGAGATGAAGTGCACTCATCTGTATTTTTTGTTGTTGCCTTTTTTAGTTCCACTTATCGGTTAAATAATCCTCCAAAATGGCCCCTTCAACCGTCCTTGTGCATACAAGGACCACAGTCGTTATCAGGACCACTTTGGGCCCAAGAGAAAAACATTCAACATCCTTATAAAAGCAATATGCAATTTTTGATAATTTGCGTCGAGCCTTCAGTTCAAAATCCAATGATGAAGTGCCAAAGATGGTCTTGTTTTTCTTGGCGGTGAAAATGACGGGATGCGCCACTCACATCAGCAGAAATGCGAAGGAAATACGTTTTGTATTTACTTTTGAATCATTTGTAAATGTCTATTGGTCTTGTCAAATGCTTTCCCGAGAAGTAAAAAGGGTCGTACTCCTTTTTTTGTTACATGGATTAAAAACACGTGGATGTCGAACAGGTGTTTCGCCTCTGCCTGGTCTGTTATAGCACAAGTGTGGACCCGCAACGTGTAATGAGTCACCATCTCGCGATGATGTCACTTTGCTGCAATGACATCATCCCCACTGTTTCCCCGGCAACCATGCTGAGGCCAACCAGCTACCACACACGAACGCACACACACACACACACGCACACACGCACACAAATTGTGTGTGTGATGCAGCCATAAAACAGTAGTTGGATGAAATGTGTGATAATAACGAGCTAAATAGAACTGTCTGTGACAACGTTGGACAGGATCAGCCGATTAATGAAATACGAATGATATATTTTACCAAATGAATGCTAATATAAATATAGCATGTAGCTGACAGCATAACAACTTGGAAGTCAATCAGCATGACGGGCAAAATTCCAGGAAGTGGATGTAGTGGTCTTTCTGGTTCAAGTCCACCATTTGTGACACTATTTAGACTGGAATTTTTGTTTTCAGCCTGTTCAGCCACTCTCCATGGATCAATACGAATCTATCATGAGCCTCACTGGATCACGTTTCGGCTTTGGGATGAAAACTCACATTTGTGCGCTGCGGATGGAAAAAAACGGCGAGAGAGAGAGCGGGAGTGAGGGAACGAGAGAGAGAGCGGGAGAGGACAGTCTGGATATAGCAGAGGTCATGGCAGGGAACAACCGTGTTCAGAGGCGCCACACGAGGGCGTTGAGACCGAGTCGAGTACTTTTGAGACTGTTCCGGTTGGAAAAAGACTGACAGCGACATGTCAAGTACTCATCCACACATTTTCTAAAGCACGACCCAGTTTGACTTTGGCGAGAGTCGGGGTAAAAGGAGATCTGTGTGTTGACGAGCCACACCCGGGGACAATCAGCATGCACACTAATGGCTTTGCGGTTAGGCGAGCGGAAGGTATCCATTAGCAGATACCTTTTAGGCTAGGATCATTTAACACGTGCGCATACACGCTCGCTCACATGTTCACTCACTCACTCACTCGCTCACGTTCAGTCATTCATTCACACGTGCACTCACTCAGTCAGTCTCACTCACACACCCGCTCGCTAGACTCGCTCAGACACAATAAAAGGGGAGTTCAGTGTTGTGCCATAATAAGAATAGGACGATGACACAGATACACAGAGAGCATAAAAGCGCATGTCAACTCCACGAGTGTTGCTAGTACTCAACCGGAGCCTATTCCAGTTCAAAGGGTGTGAAAGGAGTGACACCTTAGACTGGTCGCCAGCCAACCAGAGGGCGCATATAGACAACCAATCACATTCACATTGGAATCTACATGGAGAAAACCCACGCGAGCATGAGAAGAACCTGCGCACCGATTGGAACGCCAAACCTCCGAGGTGTGAGGCAGACGTGCTGACCGCGAGAGCACCGTGCTGCCCGTTTTGGTTCATATATTTCTTCACGCCGTCTCACGAGTTCAAATCGGTTTTCTTCGCACCCCATGTGCATTTCAGCGTGTCAACACCAGTGCTTAACTGAACACAGAAGCATGCCCGCGATTGGTGGCCAGGAGGGCCGCGGCGCGGGATTGGCCATGACGCAGGCCGCCTGTCGCAGGACAAAAAAGGGAGGGAGGGAGCGAGTGAGGGAGGCCGATCTTGCTTGCAAGTGTGCATGCAGTGGGGAGGAGAGGTAGCAGCAGAAGGACCGCGGCTCCCGACAGATAAACTTTCCACATGACCCCGTTCACTCGGTTGCCATGTGCGAGAGGGGTTAGCGGTGCATTCTTGCTTCCGCTCTTTACAACATGGGCGGTGTACGCTCACTAAAGTGCAGCCACTCGCCACCGTAGAGGAGCGTCCTAACTAAATGTTTCGTACAGCTGCAGGACGTTGCCTTCCACTGGTGACATTTCCCACTTACTAAGGCCACTTCGAGAGGGCACCTGAGGGGGTATTCACATTCTCTATGGTGAAGATGAGTGTGGACCCCGTGAAGGTGAAGGAGCTCCAAATTTGCGCCTCTTCCAATGGAGAGAAGGGAGACTCGTGGGAGGAGACAGACGAGCTCCAAGAAGATCGCCTGGGACTCATCACCACACCAAAACAGGTTAGTCCAAGCAACTTTTGCATCGGGCTGTTTACGTCCCCCTTTATACCTTATTTCTAATAAACTCCTGGTACTCTCTGAAGTGAAACTATTGGTCACTACATTACTGTAAACAGCAGCAAAGGAAGTGTTTCGTTGACACACCGTGAACAACTTGGAACGTGAGAACCGAGCCTATTATATATGATAATATAAAGGCCAAAAACAACAAATTCTGGACGAGGGAAACTAGCATTTATTCAATGTACAGTGAAACTCCTCTACAACGAAATCATGTTTGCAGCAAGACATTTTTCACAACAGGGGGTTTTTCACTGTCGCAAATTTGAAACAGGAAAGTGGGCATGGTGTTAATGCATGAATATTTTTTCACACTAGGGGGTATTTTCACCCATGTAGATTTCGTTGTAGAGGAGTTTCACTGTACTTATATTCCTTGTACTAGTAGCACATTAGTAGAACTAGTAATATTTTTTCCCACGACTGTATTCCATTTCTTTACACCAGTAGAAGAATTTGGGCATATTCAAAGGACAATATGTCACAAGCAAAGCTCAACTACTAGTGGGCATTTCAGTGCTAGTAGGGTGCATGCGGCTGCAAGTGCGTCACACATGCCTCCTGGAACGATCTGCGTTACTTGTGCAGCATTGCAGTTTATTAGTTAGTTTCAATGGGCACTCGTAAACCAAAAGTGGAACGAGGGGCGGCAAAACATAACCCAAAAGACACAGTCATGTGACTAGTGCCCCTCAGTAATTCTACTAAAGAGGAGCAAATGGCTTTCCATAGTGGGCACATGCCTTGCTGCAAGTTCACATGGGGCTAAATGCGCATCATTTGTGTGGCTGCAGAATTTCTTTTTCCTTGATTGTTATGACAGAGCTACAAGTCAAATTCAGTGCGCTCGCACTCCCCTTGCTGTCATATCTGCTCCGACACGTGACATCATCTGTGGCCTTTAACTCACCTATAAATATCCCCCTCAAGCGACTCACTTTGTGCTCCCCCCCCCCCAATTTTTTTTTTTTTTTACTCCTGCTGCGAACTCTTTGCATCCGGTGAGACGTTACTTGGAAATTCCTTCTAACTTCCTCTCTTGTTTCTATGGAACAACCGAAGCAGCTTCCCCATGTGTGCAAATATATGAGTCAGGGTTCACTCCGCAGCATAGGTGCTGATGATGAAGGCGGGGGGGAGTCATGTGATCGAGGCATGCCCTGCGGTCCGGCTGGCAGAGGGCAGGCTGTTAACGACGACGGTATCGAATCGCAAGCAGAGACCAAAAGACACCCCACCGAGCCTCCCCTTTGCCATTCCCTCAGCCCGCCTCCAACTGCATAACACGTTATTCATAGCATAAACCGACTCCACAATGTCGCAAACATCAGGAAGAGCAAAGTTAAATTAAATGCGAGATTTAAAAGTTGGGGGGCGTGGCCCTGCGCCAATCTTCTATCATGAATCTCGCCCAGATATTGTCTGTAAAATTACGCCGACAAAGTAACGCTACGCAGAGGTGTTTTATCGGTCTTGCTGTTTTTGCCGCATCAGCTTTGTGAATGTAATTCAATTTGTCATTGTGAGCTCATTAATTGTGCCCTTTCCCATGTCCATCGTTCCATTTCCCGTTCTGTTGGTTCATCATCACAACTTTCCTCTGCGCCAACACCATTTGTACGTGCTGAATTTTAAAAATGCAAAATGTCATTGTGCTGAAGGTGACAGGCAGACGGGCCCGCAAGGTGGAAGGAGGCGTTTTCTTTGTGAGTACGACACACGGACGACTGAACGCTTCTGTTTTGTCACTCTCCTCAACTTTAACTCCTCCGTGACGGCTGCATGACCGCACAACCCTGCCGCCTCAACTAACCAGTCACGCGAGTCACAACAAAGTGAACCGCTGGTGGCGTGTTCAAATCATTGTTTTGGAATGCAATTCATAATTTGTTGATTTCGAGAGAGATTGTGTGATACAGTGAAACTCCTCTACAACGAAATCTACATGGGTGAAAATACCCCCTAGTGTGAAAACATCTTCATGCATTAACACCATGCCCACTTTCCTGTTTCAAATTTGCTACAGTGAAAAACCCCCTGTTGTGAAAGATTTCTTGCTGCAAACATGATTTCGTTGTCGAGGAGTTTCACTGTAGCCACTATTAAAAAGAAAAACAAACACAAAAAAACGAGATAGTATGACCTACAATGCATCACTACGGAAGGTAAAACTTGCACATCAAGCATGCAAACTGTCTGATACAACACTAACAATATTTCAGGTGTGACAGCAGCAGTAAAAGGTGTCAAAAATATTACCCCCCCCGACAGTCATTCGTGTTTGCGTAATATTTTAGAAGCAGATTACGCAGCCCATGATAAATACTAGTCGTTTTATGGCCATTCTGACACGCAGAGTTGGCAGTACATGAAGAATACCGAGACTCAGTCAGCCATAATATTGATATTTTTGACAACGATCCGTCAATATTTTCTCCCACCCCTACCGAATAGATGAAATTGAAGACCCGTCTACCACAGCAAGTGTGAAATACAGGCCTGCTTAGTTGAACACAAAGCTGACAACTAGCCATGGCTTATTCTGTTGTATCAAAGGCAGCAGGTGGTCACCTTCCCCTATCTCAGGGGTCGGCAACCCAAAATGTTGAAAGAGCCATATAGGACAAAAAACAACCAAAAACAAATATGTCTGGAGCCGCAAAAAGAAAAAAAAAGCCTTCTATAAAACTTACAATGAAGGAAACACACGCTGTATGTATGTAGGAGACTGGACTGTCTCAGATTGTTTATGTTACTCATTCATTTGTTGTGTGTTCACAAACGCCCCCATATAATTTATTTTGTGATTTCCTCGCTTGATTTTTTGTTTTGGTGCATTATTTTCACTTTTCTTAGTGTCATTGAAGTGATCATTAATTTCAGTTTTTCGGAGTCTGTCTTTGAACGCCTGTGTTTGTCGAGACTGTGAAAAGCAAGTACGTTTTAAAACACCAACACCACAGCTCTCCTTTTTCGGAGCTGCAACATGTATCTATATCTATTTGAGCTATGTTAGCCCACTATCAAAATCTTTTTCCATTTTCAAAATTTTTTATAAAGCTCCAAGGAGCCACTAGATGTTGCTAAAGAGCTAAATGTGGCTCTGGAGCCGCGTGTTGCCGACCCCCGCCCTGTCTAGTGAAAAAGTACTGAATTACTCTGCAAGCTGATGCTCACACTTCCTCAAATAAAGTGCATGGACAGATCAGTTTAATCCCTGACTTTAAATCCCTTCCATTAACTCCGAGTGACACTCTCCCTGGTCTTGTTTTTCATTTTGTGGCTGCAGCCTAAGCCTGAGAACGCAGTGACAATCGCCGTCTCCACGCGGGTCCTGTTCCGAACGGAGCGGGAGCAGAAAGTGTTTGAGCAGCACGGCGTGGAGGAATACCTGAGATACCAAATCGAACACGAGAATGAACCCTTCGCCCCGGGACCCGCTTTCCCATTTGTCAAGGTTGAAAAGTGGAATCCTTTGCACGGACATCTAACACTTACCGGCTGCGCAAAGACACATATGGACAAACATACTGACAATTGGCTCCAAAAATTAGCAATTTGCTTCTCTTCCAATCATATAATGCTCCGTTGTCAGATGTCGCCAAAAGATTATCTTTACATCGGTAGTGTTTTCAAAAGTGATTTTTTTTCCCTTCTGTCATCTGCTTGGGAAATGGTCAGGCCGATAACTGTAACTGTTAAATTTGTTCACTGTTTGCAATAGCAAATAATCATTTGTCTGGTCATCGTGTGGTCAACAGGCTCTGGAAGCGGTAAATACCCGTCTGCGCCAGTTGTATCCGCAAAGCGAAGAGCTGTTTGACATCGTGCTGGTGACGTACAACCACGCTCATGTCGGGATCCGCCTCATCAACACCATCAACCATCACAGTAAGTCTTTAAGTGACTGGCGGCGCAATGCGGGTGCGCTGACATGAGAGAGACATCCCACCCGTGCACCCGTTTTCTGAAGCACTTATCAAAGGATTGTGACTACGGGCATCTGTTGACGGTGCAAGAGTAGATCTATGAAGATGTCAATTTGGGCCGAGGCAACCATGTCATTTAAAAAAAAACAATTCTTCTCATCAAGACTTTGGAGTTAGGGACGAGACGATTTCTACAACGTGGATCAACAGCTGACTTTTCAAGGGTCATTCCCACGCAAACGTCCTCTCTGTCAACTCAAACCACTTCCTGTTTGCCAAATCAAACGATATCAGATCCTCCGAGCCTCACGCTGGGTCGGGTTCAAAACCACGTCCCGCGGGAGCCAAGGTTAATCCGCGGGCCCCCAAAACAAAAACACATCGGAGCGGAGCCGCCCAGATGAGACGGCGTTAGATCTCGCTGGTGGCTCTCTGCGTGAGCACCCCAACGGTTCCAGACCTCTGTGCTTCCCGACAAAAAGCTAAGACAAACAAATCCCCTCTGATGTTCGGGAAACATGTTGATATTGAACAAACCTCTCACAGGGGAGGTCAGTGACGAGCCACCCAGGGTGCCACGGTCATTAAAAAACGATTAAGACCGCTATGCAGCTTTCTCATCGGTGACACCGCTTGGGTGGGGCAATGACCCTACATAAAATGCAAAGGGGACCTTTATTTATTTTTATTTTTTTCAGAAGGTCCACCCTGCCTTACAAAGGTGGAATAAAAAAATGAAACAAACCAGCAGCGACACTTTTTTTAGCTCAGATGTCACTCATCTGAGAACTGAATGAGTGAGGAAAGAGTGACACCTGGATGGGCTTCAAGTACAAAGAGCTGGGCGAAATCCAACCCACCAGGCCGTAAATACAAAGCAAAATAAACAATTAGTGACGCAGGATCTAGTAGGAGGGCTTTAGACTGCAGTTCTGTCCTATTTGTTGTCTGCTTTTGTCTTTAAAACCCACACGGGCTGCTTTCAAATGGGGGAAAAGGACTGAGCTGGCTAGCTTGCCCTGCACCGCCACATTTCTCCTTCCTGCTGGCCGCACCGCTCTTCGGCCACTGATGTAGCCTGTAAAGTAGTTGTGTCCCTTTTAAATGTGTTGTTCCCAGATCTTTTCATTGAGCGGTTTTGCATGACTGGCGGAAGCAGTCCAATCGGCTACCTCAAGGCCTGGCACACCAACCTCTACCTGTCGGCCGACGCAGAAAAGGTCAGGGAGGCGCTGGCTGAAGGTGAACGCCGATTCCATTTCTGTCAACAACTATGAGGCGGATGACTAACAAGGATCAATCTGTTTTTCTTTTCCTGATGTGCCTTGAAAATACTTCTTTGTGGCAAAACATCTGAATGAAAAGGAATCCTATTCACTATTTACTCTAAATGAATTATGATATTAGCATCAATTAACATTGATTACTCTGAATCCCAAGCATCCTTGAGAACCCAAAAATCGAATCGAGACAACATATTGACGTTTGCTATGTTTAGACCCTCAAGGGAGGATTAAGTGAAGGACCACATACCTCTCAAAGTGACTCGACCAACCGCGTACACACAACACGCATACGGCCGCCGTCAGGCAAAGAAGGCGTCCTTGACATTTTATTTGAAAGGTCTTAATTAGCTGTGAGGCCATCTGCTCGCACTTCCCGCACGCGTAGGATATCGCACAGTGCGCCGTTTCACTGTGTGAATGCTGAAGCCTTATTATCTCATGTTGGAGAACCAACGTACAGTGAAACTCCTCTACAACTAAATCATGTTTGCAGCAAGAAATTTTTCACAACATGGGGTTTTTCACTGTAGCAAATTTGATCTCAGATGTAAACACACTCACACACACACACAAACGTATGTGTACTCTTTACAATAGTGCATAAGTTGAGCATACACTTATTTGACACTTCATATAGTCCACGAAATTTACGATCAGCATTCACTTTCACTTACATCAATGTCTTGGATAATATCTTTTATTTTGCTTCCTCCGTCTTTCATTTTGATCACTTTTACCCTCTCTTCCAGCGTCAGAGCTCTTCTTGTCTTAGCTACTTGACATCCAAAGGTCCGTTTTGTAGCCATTTTAGCAATGCAACATTCTTGCTGCGTTTGAAACGAACAATAAAAAATACTTCCTGGACTACTGCGCATGTGTAAGCCAGTGTGGTGGTTGCTGTTGCCGTTTCCGAATGAAGCAGTAGAGGTCGCTGTCGGAGTAGACTTTGGTGTCGTGAATCTCGTCGCGAGGCAAGAGCATAGAAAAATATTTCGTATAACACAACAGGGGGATTTTTCATTGTATGGGGATTTTTTCACACTAAGGGGTATTTTCGCCCATGTAGGTTTCGTTGTAGAGGAGTTTCACTGTACGCCTCTTGCAACAATCCACTGGCGGACAATTGAATAATTTTGAAAGTCCCAATTGATTACCAGGTATCGCGGCGGCAACCATGTTCATGCCAGAGAAGCAGACAGAGGTGTCGGAGTCCCAGCTGAGGGTGGCGTTTGATGGCGATGCCGTTCTCTTCTCCGACGAATCCGAGCGCATCTTCAAGGCCCACGGACTAGACAAGTTCTTCGAACACGAGCGTGAAAATGAGGACACTCTGCTGGATCATGTGACGTGCTTTTTACCTGTAGACCGCATAGAACTAATTGCGTGACTGCGAAATTGACATCATGAATCACAATTTACTCGCTTCCTCCCCAAAAGGGTCCACTGAAAGGTTTCCTGGAGGCCCTCGGGAAGCTCCAGAAGAAGTTTTACGCTAAAGGCCAGCGCCTGGACTGCCCGATCCGGACCTACTTAGTGACGGCGCGAAGCGCAGCCAGCTCGGGCATCCGAGCCCTGAAGACCCTCAGGGCCTGGGGGCTGGAGATCGACGAGGCCTTGTTCCTGGCAGGGGCGCCCAAGGGCCCCATGCTGGAGAAGATCAGACCTCACATCTACTTTGACGACCAGATGTTTCACGTGGAGGGCGCGGCCGAGATGGGCACCATTGCGGCCCACGTGCCTTACGGCATTGCGCAGAAGCACAACGCCAGACAAGCGGGGAAGTAAATGAGAGGAGAGATAGACAGGAACTTTTCGATTGAAAAGTCTCGTCCAATCCTTTTGCGGGTTATAAAACGGTCTTTTCTTCGTGTTATTTTTTTTGCTGCTTTCAAACCAAGATTACAACAGAAGGTCAACACCGAGCATCAGGGAATGCTTGAAGATGCGATAGACACAGTGAATAAAATAAGCCAGCGGTACAATATGGACTTATGAAAAGGTCACAATATGTGCAATACAATCAGTGGAACCCCCCCCCCCCACCCCCAAAGTCAACGGGCATGGTTAAGTTAACCTTTTAACACTGTTTAATTGTCACACAACTACAGAGAGAAGCTGTTCGGTATTTGAAGATCCCATGTTGTCTGATGAAAAACTCACATAGTTGCTGTTTTGTGACATGACATTAACCTTCCATCCATTGGCTATCCCACTCGTCATTGTAGTACCAGTATTGCTTAGAGTCCATGTGGTGGAATTTTGGCGCCAAGGAGATATGTTGAAGCGAATTAAGGCGCTTCATTTAAACACCTGACAGACAGTACTGTAATAGAGAGGGAACCGAAAGGTCTCACAGGCAATGTTAGAATTACAAAATGCTATGTCGTGTAGTAAGCGTATTTACGTTAGCATCTGCTTGCTATGAGCACATTGCACATTGACTGATAACACTCCCATAAAAAGCAATTTAGCTGTTTCATTGGTTTTGCTTGAATTTTAAGGCCTATTTTTCCCGAAAATTTTTGTATGAACTTAAAATTGTACAACGCTGGTTGCATTTGACTTCCATTTTACCCACCGAATGTATTTTATGTTATGATTGCAGAGCCCGAATCAAATACAGGTTTGCCTTTGAGTCGTAAACACGCGCTGGTTAGCACGTCGGCCTCACAGTGAGCGGGTTCAATTCCAGCTCCGGCCTTCCTGTGTGGAATTTGCATGTTCTCCCCCGGTGCCTTTGTGGGTTTTGTGTAGTGCGGCCTACAGTTGATTTTAACAACTCGATAAAAGACACGAGCGCTTCATCACTGTCACCATCTACCATAAGGTGGCAGCACCGCAATGCAAATAAATGTTCTGCAGAATGGTGGCCTCCATCTCAGACTCGATTCATTATTTAGGATGAAAGCACGGTTGACTTTTTCGTCTTTCTCATTGTGTTCCCCTTATCTTTTCAGAACAGACACACGGCCCGCTTCTCCGGTTAGCTCCGTCTGTGATATATGTGTTCATAATCGTCCCGGCTGTAACTGATCCTCCAGCAGAATTCAGGCGATAAAAGCCAGAAAGCGGCCAGCGGTCGTTTACCTTGTGCCTTGGTGCTACAACGCACCGACGGGACCCGTGTGAGGCTTTCAGTTAGAGTCCGGCATGCAAACGAAAAGATAAATGTGACGCGGCGGCGTAGAGCAAAAGAGAGCTTCTCTAATGACACACATGCGGGTCGGCCTTGCCAAGTGTACGCATCAACACACAGCATCCATTAGCTCGAAGGGATCATGAAGCCCACAATGGCCGTTTTGTGCTTCATGTAACCCGAAAAGGTGCCTGGAGGAGGTATCGTGGCATGCCTCAACTATGAGAAACCAGCAGATACAACAGGCAATGTGAATCAACTGGACTGTGACCGCCAGTCACTTGAGTGGCGTGAGCACAAACGCAAAAAATAAATAAATAAACGGATGTGGATGACGTAGTCACGTGGTCATTCCCGAATTAGCTGTCAGATGTGACCTATGCTTCCTATAGATGGAGAAATGTATAGGCAACCTTTGATAGCTCCGGGAAACAGCACAACATAGGGCTCAAGTCAGAGGAAAAGACAGACAGATGGCGAGCAAAGCAGAAATGAGCCCATCTAGATGCTATTCATAAGCACATTATTTCCAGGACTGTGGAGCTTTGAGATGCGAGTGACCCCACTTGTTCTTCAAGATAGGAGCTGTTTCATACTTCTTCGAGTCCAGTTGAATGTCAAACTGAACATAAAACAATGAGAAAACAACCACGTAGCTTTGCCTTACAAGCATCCAAGCAGCTTGATTCAAGCTCAATTGATTTGTCGCATGCACGGTAAAAACGCAGCGGTAACACTGAGCCATGAAGTTCTTACACTCTTACATATATAGAAAGAATATAAAATAATTAAAAAAAAAAGAATCAGGAAAGATGAATACTGAAGCTGACAGGGGGTAAGTAAACAAAAAGGACAGTACGGTCAAACCTCGGTTTTCGTCCATAATCCGTTCCAGAGGCTGTTCGGAAACCGAAATTGTTCAAAAACCACGCTCTTTTTAAAATAAAAATGTTTACTGAACACGTCTGCTCACAATGGAAAGCAACACGAGGAAGCGTCACTTCCTCGTCTACCCGAGGAAGCGTCAGTTCCTCGTCTAAGGAAGGCGAGAAGAGTCAAATGGTGCATTCAAGTGCGCTCAGTTTGTTCGCCAACCGAAATTTGTTCGTCATCCGAGGCATAAAAAAATCAAAATTTTGGGTCGAAAACCGAATTGGTTGAGAACCGAGATGTCCGAAAACCGAGGTTTGACTGTATATGAGTCCTTCAGTCGTAAAGGTCTAGTTAGGGCAATGGGAAAAAAATGATAAAGTATGCAAAGATGCAAGCATTCGATGATTCATGTATTCCAGGTTGTAGATGTATTTCACAGTGCAAACACTCAAGAGAAAGATGATTACAAAAGAAAAATACTGCAGATTGGGATGTCATTTATTCAGGACACTGATGGCACCTGGGTTGAACCTTTTAGTCCGATGGAAGAGGTTTGGCATTAATGCTAACAACGAACGCGAGCCCTTTTTGAAAGGGTCGCTGCATCAGTAGATAGAGCACAAAAACTCCAAATTCGGGTGATAGATAATTGCAGGACTGACCAATAGAAAATCCATTTCACCAGCAACAGCTAAGGATTGCGTTTCCATGGATACTCGATCCAGGTTGGAGAAAAAGGTGCCGGTAAATGTAGTGAACGGTGAAAGTGTCATGAGCGCGACGAAATATCATCTGAGGTGGTAACAAGGGAAGCAGGAAGGTACAGCAAGAGCAAGGGCACAGTATTTACAAAAGCATTCGTGATATACGAAAGAAGTTCACAAGAGCCTGTGAGGCAATTTCCACACACAAAGCAGGTCAGAACAAATGTGGCACATGGAGAAGGTGTCGCCAAACAGGAAGCCCCTTTGGAAAGGAAATAATAATAATAATAATAATAAGAAAACCTTTATTTGTCCCGCACTGGGGAAATTTGCAATCTTCAGCAGCAGAATTGAAGGGGGAGGGGGTGGGTTGGGGGGGGGGTAGAAAGAAAAACAAAGTATTGCATGCACAAATAAATGTTCCAGAAGAAAAATGCAAAGATGGATGGAAGGCAAAAAGGGTGCAAGAAGAGATGAAAAGCGGTGTACAATACTCGAGATAATCAGCAAGTGGATGGAAAAAAATGAACATGGTTTTACATTTTATTTCCCCCACCCCAAAAAAAGTACATTGAAAGTGCAAGTGTAAATTTTAAGAATCTGTGTATCAAAGATGTCATAGTGACCATAAAAGCTAGAAAACTAATTTTGATTAAAAAAAAAGTGTTAAAAAAATATTTAAAATACACATCCGAAAAAAACACAGCAAGTTTGTTGGAGTGTGTTTAAAAAATGGACAAAGGAATTGGCTTTAAAGATAAAAAAATAAAAAAATGAAAAAAAGCACATCACACTGCTCAACAAACTATTGCCTGTTCCAGTCTGCTTGCATTGGAGGCCAAGTGGGGCATTCACCAAATCCATGAAGTGGCGCTGCGCTAGAATAACGCTTGGACTGCGCTCACCTCGGTGCTTTTCACGTTGACTGCCACCTGGTGCACTAGAGAGCAACGGAATGGCTCTGCCTGTCCCCTGAGACACGTTTGGGATCATTCAGCCCAGGGCAGAGGTTTTGTTAATTTTACACTTCGGTGTTAAATAGTTGTGTTTTTTTTTAGTCATCCTCTGACACATCTTCCCAGAGTACTTCCCCAGATGCAAAGAGCTCTCCTTCCCCACACAGTGGTACCCATCCATATCCAATTAATGCATGCGAGCGACTAGCCATCACCTCTCTTCTCAAGCCCTCTCTTAAAAAATAAATTTTAAAAAAACACCCGAGTGCCTTTGCGTTTCTTCAACTTGGCATATAAGCCACATGTAGACACTCTTTCGGGGCTCTTAAAAGCCTCTCCAACAGAGAGAAGTGGCATTCTTAACAATGCCAGACACTCATTAGCGGCCATCAAGCTGCGGCAGTGTTTGCATTTTTAACTCTTCCAGGGATGACAAAATAACGATGCCCCGCCCAGTCTTATCAGTGTGAGACGCTGAGATGAAAAGTGAGGTTTCCCTAGCTGATTTGAATAGATTCCCAAATCTTCAACTGATGCAAGTGCACTTGTCCTTGCATATGTGTTGAAGACTCTCAGTAACTTCCTCTTCACAGGTTAAATGACAAAGATCTTCGACCATCAGTCAAGATACAACACTTCAACAATACAAGTACTTCCTTGACATCATCAATGACTGATATTGATTTTGGGACATGATGTCAGTGTGTTTGGGTTAAAAAAACGAAATCATTCATCATCGGATGGAAATCAAGATTACAGTCAATTTTAGCAATCACCCAAAATATATCCAACAAGGCCTCTGGTAGGCTGTGAGCAGAATCAATGACATCGGAGCAATCTGATCGGCCCTTGAGCAAAAGTGTTAAGGCAATGCCGCATTGATGAAAAAGACAGTTTCTCATTCCCAATGATTTTGAAAACTGACTTTTGGGCGATGAGACTGTTGTGTGTGTTTTTTTTCTTCAGTTTAATGAATACACAACACTTGCCTTAATGACACAAGGGCAATTTTGTACCTGGACTGAAAATAAACACGGCTCAAAGGTAAACAAACAAATCAGGCCCTTTGGTCGTTAGCATTTTAGTTTTTGCTTCATGAATCATCTCCACTGAATTAATATTTGCAGCCATTTGCATGCTGGCTTGTACACAAGTCGTGTGTCCAAAGCATAAATGTTCATATCAGTCGTCTCACCCTTGCCGCAAAATCAATGAAGGCCGCTCGACTTTGTCATGCCACCCGCCCCCCACCCGAACCCCCGCCACCCCGCTCCGACAGCCAGAGCTATATTTAGATATAGGAGTCACAATACGTAGCCAAGTAATCACCCCCATCCTGTGTGAGTGATGAGCTGCTGCTCGCCACCAGCCAAGTTACTGATGAGTGAGGGGGGAGTCAGTAATACACACAGTGAAAGAAACACACTCCCTTATGTCAATAACCGCAGCACATCGCATACCTTTAATGACAGTGGGTCAGTGGTTTTGAATGTAATTTTTTTTAAGCCAAGGCAACTCATATATATATATATATATATATATACCGTAATTTCTGGACTATAGACCGATTATAAGCCGCACCTCTACATTTTAAAGGAAAAAAACATTTTGCACACACATAAGCCGCAGGTGCCCATATTGTTACATGAGAAATTTACAAAGACGGTACACAGGCGGCCGTTAAAAAAGTCTTTACAGAGTTGAAAGCGTGTGACAAAAGTCGCAGCTTATGGTCCGGAAATTACGGTGTATATATATATATATATATATATATATATATATATATATATATATATATAATATGTGTGTGTGTATATGTAGCGAGCGAAGGCTTCTAGATACAGACTGACAAGATGCTAATGGCGAACCAACCAGATATCGTGATCATAGATAAAGGGCAGAGGAAAGCCGTTGTAGTGGATGTAGCGGTCCCAAGTGATGGAAACATCAGAAAGAAGGAACACGAGAAACTAGAGAAATACCAAGGGGCCCAGAGAGGAGCTGGAGAGAGCCTGGAAGGTAAAGGTGACAGTAGTGCCTGTGGTGATCGGAGCACTCGGGGCAGTGCCCTCCGAACTTGATGAGAACAGAACAGATCTTGGGAACAACATCAGACATCTCAGTGCAGAAAAGCGCAGTGCTGGGAACAGCAAGGATACTGCGCAGAACCCTCAAGCTTCCTGGCCTCTGGTAGAGGACCCAAGCTGAATGGGGGACGGACACCACCCGAGGGGTGAGACGAGGATTTAAAAAAAATATATTTATCAAGTTTTATTATGCATAATTATCAAATGATACAATGTGTAAAAATCCTACGATATTGCTGCTTAAGATGATCAGCGCTTATCATCTCCCCAAACTTGGTCGCCATAGCAACAGCCTCTTCCCCTTTCCCCTCCTCCCTGCTGCTTCAGCCAGTCTTGTTTAATTAAAGCGTGCAAGATGCCAAAGGCCAGTCAGCCATTCCCGATGTTCCCACCCTGACTCTCTTCTGTCATGTTTGCTTTGACTCATCCAGACGTTCCCCCATCCCCAAGTCAGCATCCTTCCTGGGACCCTCTGCACCCCATTGTTTACCTTCTGTCAACAGCCCCCCCTCCTCCCCCAACCACCATTATTTTTCCTAAAAACCTGAACAGGTTTGCTATTCACTCAAGTCCTGTTTTGTCGCCGTCCATCATTTGCCCCACCTCTCGACCAAACTCAAGTTGCGGTAGACTCCGGTATGATCGCTCCCCGCCCCACCATTAAAAATAAATATTTGTGGTTTAAAATGAGTCACTTCAGACCACTTCCGAATATGGTCCCATATGAGGATGAATCATTAACCGCGGTTCACAGTGACAGCATAAGAAGACAACCCTGCTTTCTAACGACATGGACGCCCCCCCCCTCCACGCGCCAACCCGCATCCCCGAGACGAGATCGAAGAAATTAAGATACCCGACCGCTCATCTGTCGCATCACATTTTCTACACAAATGAATTCAAGCTAATTAATATGCGCAGAGGGATTGAGTGGGGGTGCAGGAAGGAGGGGACATTTGACCTCCGCCGGCTTAAAAATAACTCCCACAATCCTTTGGGTTGCGACGGGCAGCTCCTAGTTTCGGCGCATAACGTTTGCGGCTCTGATAATTACTCAAAGGCAGAGGCTAATTGGGACAATGCATACGAATTCATTAAAATATTCCCCGTTGCCGCTATCCAATTGGAATGTGGGCCTCACGTGTGGAATAGCAGGTGCCCTGGCAGAATCCTGGGAGAAATAGAGAGTTGGTATTGTCAAGTAATATCTAGAGATGTGGGAGCCTAAAAAAAAAAGCAAAAAAAAAATGTGTTCTCATTTCTTCTAAGCCAGTGATTTTCACCCACCATTTTGTCATTATTGAGATCTTGCAATATTGCAAATTTCCCCAGTGCGGGACAAATAAAGGTTTTCTTATTCTTATCTTTGGGTGTGCTTGTAAATGTGGCCACATAATTGGTCGAAAGGTTATTTACTCAGTTCATATATCTTTCTTCATCTTTCTATGCCAGTGATGTACAGTGACATTCAGATTAATGATAAAGCAGTGCGAGTAATGAGTAAACAGCTTCAAGCAAGTAGGCTTTGCTGCTTCAGGAACTGAATAATACTTGTGTTTAAAGCATGTAAATTTGGCAATCAAGAGTTTGATATTAATGTGTGTCTGGTGGCGTGTGGTAATGATTTCCCTCCGGTAAAATACATGCCTTGTCACGATCACGTTTCCAAGCCATATTTGCTGAATGATGGTGTGAAGTCAACGAAAGGCTCAGCAGACCCTCAGGGATGCTGTTCCTGCTGAGGTCTGAGTAGAGAGGCGGCGGCGGCGGCGGTGGTGGTGGCAAAGTGCTTAATATTGACTTGTGGACCTGGTGGAGATGCTGTGGATTCTCCATCCCAACGATGCAAATGTGTACATAAAAATCACAACAACAAAAACACAAATAATAGGCCTATCGTCACATTTGGATGAATTAACTCCGATTTCGGTTCTTCCAACTCTGGAGGTCACCACAGTAGAAAACTAAAAACAAAACAAAACCAAATGTTCCCAAATTTTTATTGGGTGAGGAACCCACAGTTGAAAGTAACATTGTGGTAATTAAGAGAACATCTTTCAGTGAGTCTCAGAGTGTTTTCGTCTATGCGGCTGCCGCTCGGCCATGCACTTCAGTGTGCATTACTTTGCTTGTATAATTGATGTGTCACGTTCACCGCGCAGAGGCCGAAACTGTAAATCGATATCCGTGCCGACCCCACAATGACATGAAATGACACATGTATAGCTTTCCTTCACGGCACTAAGAACCAACAATTCAATTCAAATCAAACTGATATTCCCCAGCGAAAGGACATTATGTGTTGACGTGTGCCTTTAAGCAGAGTGGCGCGTGAGAAACTTTGTGCAGATTTTGAAATGATAAGACCATAACTTGTTAAAAATGATTTCGCAGGCCCTCAAGCGATGCTCCGTGGACCCCAGTTTGGGAACCACTGCTGGACAATGGAAAGTATTGTTTGCCGACAAAAGCGTTTGTCCCAAGCACCTGATGGGCAACCAGATGAATCCAATCAAAGCAGAATTCGCACAATGTGTGAGCTCAAGCTGTCTGACTCTTTCGCTTTGGAGATAATGGGCGAGACTATGCATCGCCATGACAACAGACAACCGGCCCAAAACGCACGTGCACTCCCGAAAATGAGGAAAATTCATTAAAGGAGGCACACTTGTCTCACTCGCGCACAACTGCAACATCATCAGTAAGGCAACACAACAGTAAGGCAAATGAAAAACTCTTGCGAGGTGTTGCAGAGTGGAGGGTACAAACCCCACTCGACAGTTACTGATGCATTATGCAAATGGTAGGGGGGGGGGCATCAAACGCGAGCGGTAAAAATTCTGAAAAGCATCCATCTGGGCTAAAATGTTAATGCTTTTTTTTTTTTCTGAAGTCTATCACGACCCGGCTCCACTATCACGTTTCCTCCGGGCAAAAGGGCACAAGGCGCTCACCGCCAATAAGAACATTGTATTATTGAGCCGGTGGAGGCGAAGAATTAAGAGCATATCCGGTGGTGTTGGGGGTGGGTGGAGTGAGGAGCGGGGCGACAGTAACTGGGAAATAGTGTGTCATTACAGCCTTAGGGTTTGGCTGAGTGCAGGCTGGGATGGGCAGATATTAATTTAAAACGTGTGGGCCATTGCGCTGCGCTATTGTGAGAATTAGATGATGAAGAATGATGATGACCCTGGATTTAATGATGTGTGCGTTTGTATGCATCCCACGAGGACGTCAGCAAACTCAGGCGCAATAGTATCAAAGCGATTTGGGGAGATTACAACAGAGGAGTCACTGAAGGCCCACGATCACATGATCACAAAAACCCTGCGAATGATTTGCAGTGTTTTGGGGGATGATGTGACATATATGAGCAAATGAGAACTCAGGCGGGCTGACTCCAACTTTGTCATTTTTGCAAGAGAGTGGTTCCACATTTTTCTAGCTTCAATTCAAATATGTGGGATTTACATCTTGGGTGATTTATATGGCAATGGCGAATTCTTCTGGGTACTCGTTTTTACCTAAATCAAATTCATGAAAGATGATCAATAAGCTGAAGCACTGCTTGCTTGTTGAATTTTCTATCAATCTCCGAAGCTCACTTTCTGCAATCTTTTTGCGAGAAGTGAAGCCAGGTTTCATGAGAGCGGCCATCTTGGGGAGTTTGGCCCAGTGGTGTTGTACTGATGAATCAGGAAAAGGGCTGCGTGCAGTAAGAATGGAACTCAACCTTGATCTTAATCAGTAGTCATCTGAAAGTTAGGCCTTCATGCACTTCATTCAAAAAGAACGACGACAAAATAAAGTTCACCCACTTTTGTTCTCAGTGGCGTTTTGTATGGATTATCCTGAAAAAAGAAAAAGTCCATTCGAAATATGACGAGAAAAAAGTGTAGCGTCTCATATCAAGCTCAAACTGTTTGAAAGGCAAATTTATCGCATGATTACATCACCGTATCTCCACTATTGTTTGCGTTCACTTCCAATGTTCCGGCGTGTCGTCGTGCACTCCAGACGAGCCTAATGAGGCGCGAGAGCAATGGTGCTGCTGTCATGCTTGATTGTGAGCATTCCAAATAAAACCAGGCCACTATGATGAAATTGTCCCGGCGTACAAACAAAAGACAGTTTAAAAGCCTGCAAAACTTTGTCAGTACGTGGAGAGTTTTTTTATTTTTTTTTTTTTTAATGAGGTCCGACCAGTGCACGTTTCTCTGTGAATGTAGGGCTACAAACCTAGATAAAATATCAATCTGGTTTTAGAAAGCTGCTTCATTGCACTTCTGAGTATACAATACTTTTTTTAATTAAGTTTGGAAGTGCCTACAGAGAGATAGATTTTTTTTCTCCAAATGTATTCCAGAAAAATTTAATAAAAACTCAAATAAACGGTTGAAAACTGTGCTAAAAAAATTCCAAGCAAATGTACGTCAAAGTTAAATACAACTGATTGCTACTGAACAAATGTGCAGTACTGCATGAAAGAAAAAGTCACGACAGCTTGAGGCTCCCGGTCGATTTGGTGTCCTGAGCCACTGAATGTCTCCAAGAGTTATTGATGAAATGCATTGAGGTTATTTTCAATAATCGTATTTATTTATGTATTTATGCTTAGGCTATACGAGGATTTGACTAATTAGAAAAAGTCTTGTATTAGGAGTGGTGGATTATGGAAAAAAAAAAATGAAAGCATAACTTGTTGTGCGAATCTGCAGCTCCAGATGAGTCATTCTCGCCGCGCACAGCTCATCAATATTACACAAGCTCGGCTCCTCTTTGCAGCCAGCCCGGGCCGCATTATTAATTTAACTTTTTATTTTTGTTGTTGTTTTCTGCTGCCGCCTCACCTCGAATTCGGAAGGTGGCTCGAATCGAAACGTCGACCCTTTGATATAATTCACAGATCAAACACGGACGTGTAGCGGAAAGCGGCGCCATGAACTCACGTTGAGATATTTCTGCGCGTTCAAAATGGAACCTTCGAAGCCAGAGACTCTTGTGTTCCATTAATTAGCATTACGAGACCCGTAGGAATTATCGCGGAAACAACAGTAAAGGTCAGTGGCGGCCTGACATCATCGTAACGCCAATATTAATCTTTCGTTACGGTTCGCTTCATTGGCCCGAGGTCAGCATTGTTTTACAAGGCATATCTTTAAGAGACCAGCGGTGGAAAGTATCGATTTTTCACTTATCTGTATTTTTCATGAAGATTTATTTTTCTGACCTTTTCATTTCTTTCACTCCCTACAGGACACCGACCGGATTCAAAAGAAGCAAATAGTCCTTCTCATCCATGGCGTGGCAGAAGCAATTTTCTTTCGACGAAATATAGCTGCATTAAAAAGGGGGACTGATGTGGCTCTGCAAGTAGCCTGCCAGTACTGACAATTAAGTACAGCATGTGAGTGCTTTAACCATCTAAGAGACGAAAAGGCTTCAGATGAGCTGCGGTGCCTTTGTGTGTGTGTGTGTGTGTGTGTGTGTGTGTGTGTGAGCTTTCAGCAATAAGCATGCATGTGCCGCTGTTACGCAAGAAGGTCGAGCCTTAACGTTGTCTCGGCCTGATGCTATTAACTAGCCGGCGGCAGATAGCCAAGTGTAATCTTATGATGCAATCGTAGGGACCGTTCTAACCGGCGACTATAGTGGGCAACAGTTGAGCGTCCGCCATCGCGGCGACAGTCCTGCTGTTTCCGACGCATGCGAAATGACACAGAATGATGTCTATCGCAACAGGCATCTTATAATGATGCGAAATGCAGAGGTAGTCAAGGGCTGCTCCGGTTTCCTCCCACATTCCAAAAACAAGAGGCTCGTTGGGATTGTCCCTAGGTGTGAGTGTGAGTGTGAGCGTGGATGCCCTGCGATTGGCTGGCAACAATTCAGGGTGTCCCCCGCCTACTGCCCGAAGACTGCTGGGATAGGCTCCAGCACCCCCCGCGACCCTAATGAGGATGAAGCGGTTCGGAAAATGAATGGATGGATCTTATAATGAGTGTTTATTTTGGGTCTTCAACTCGTACCGTATACCGCTAGATGTGTTGCAAATGCACAGGGGATTGGAGGATAAGGCAAGGACTTAACCCAGGGGTGTCAAACTCGATTGACATTGTGGGCCACATACGGCCTTGGTAGATGTCAAGTGGGCCGGACCATTAAATAACCAAATATCATGTCTTTCCTTTGTTCTGATCAAAACAGTGTGTCCCCATAGCGGCTACTCCATGAATTGCACCTTTTTAAAAATATTCATTCCGTGTCTTTTATGCATTTTTTTCACTTTTAAATGATCCTGCGGGCTTGATCGAACCTCCTTGGGGGCCGGTTCCGGCCCGCGGGCCGTTGGTTTGACACCCCTGACTTAACCTATTCAATATTCCGCTGGCCATTACCTGGGCCTTAGGTAACAACTACACCATCTAATTAGACAGAATAACCAAAAGAATCCATTCCGAATGTGCAGTTTTTATGATTTCTGTACATTGCCAGTCGATATTGATCCATTTTAACACAATCATCGTTTACCCTACCAAAAATAAGGCCTCCCTTCATCTGTAAATAAAAGCCCCCTGGCCACTATTTGTGGAGAGACGATATCATTGTGAAAAGAGAATTCTTGCTCGGTGCAGTTACACAGTTCATTTTTAGCCCCAATTTTGAAAAAAAAAAAAAAAAAAAAAGGAAGTTCAAAAAGAAAGAAAAGAGATGAGCGTCATCACCGGCAGGGTGAGGAGAGTGCGTTGACGGCGGGGAAGAAGCCTTGTTAGAAGTACAGACTTTCATCACGACACACTCACTCCGCCCGTCGTCTTTGCGGCTTTCTCCAGAGGCATTAATATGAAAGAGGACGCTCTCCGAGTTCTGCAACAAAGACGATATTTCTACTCTTCATTAGCAGAAAGCCAGAAGCTCTTCGACGCGCGCTCCCAGGCCTTGAACGTCATGAACACAGCGCCATTGTTGCTCCGGTTGGCATGTAAGGCATATGTTTTTCTTTCATCTATCAAGGAAGAACACGGTGCCGTTAAATCCTAGCCAAGGGTTCAATATCCATGTAGTAGAGGAACTCGTTAGGTGCACTCATCCATCATTATGCCCGTCGTTATCCATTGGGGCCTTTTATTAAGCCCCCCCTGCGCTGATCTTACAGGTGAGGACATCCTCTCCTCGCAGCCAAAGCAGATTAAAGTGTGCAGTCGGACGCGCTAGTGAGCATTCGCTCGTAATTTAAAAGCAACCTCAAGTCTGCCTGGGCAAGAGTGAGAGAGTCCTGAGCACTTAAACCGAGCAGTGGAGCACAATCTATTCAGCGACATGGTATGGTGGGAGTTAACTCAACAGGGCTGACTTCGCAACAAGCAGCGCTTTGGCAGACGGTTAAAGATTCCTCGAAAAAGAGGTTTCGAGCCTTTTGACGCCACATCAAGTTGAAGTTTACGGTCAAACTAATCATAGAGTATAACAAATGGTTTCTTTCAAACAAACTCATATGAGCTGTGCCATGTTACTTAATGCTAACAGACAATGCAAAATGTAGTACAGTCAAAACTCGGTTTTCGTCCATAATCCGTTCCAGAAGGCTGTTCGAAAACCGAAATTGTTCGAAAACCGAAACCACACTCTTTTGAAAATAAAAATGTTGACTGAACACGTCTGCTCACAATGGAAAGCAAGACGAGGAAGCGTCACTTCCTTGTCTACCCGAGGAAGCGTCACTTCCTCTTGTAAGGAAGGTGAGAGGAGTCAAATGGTGCATTCAAGTGCGCTCAGTTTGTTTGAGAACCGAAATTTGTTCGTCATCCGAGGCATTAAAAACTCGAAATTTTTGGTCGAAAACCGAATTGGTCGAGAACCGAGACGTTCGAAAACCGAGGTTTGACTGTATTTCAGGGGTAGTGCTTTACGCGAAGCATATTTTAAACGCAAACTACAGTAGTTGTGAAACTCTTCAGCATGACTCTATTATTTATCCCCCCCCTCCACACCACCCCCACCTCGGTGGCCAAGTTTAATTTTGTTATCGTTTTATTACGAGCTGTGTCAAAGAATGTGTTGAAATGGTATCTGGAGGTCGCCCCTCATTTAGTCTTTAATTCCTACGGATGCACTTCCGACTAGAAGCGATTTGAACTTTGCTGCCTTGTGTCTTGTGCAATAAAACGTTTTTGAACTACAGTAATCAGATTTTTGTCCCCCCCCCCATTTGTTTCAAGATGACTTTGACCTTTAAAACAAGACACAGCAACATGTCTTGTCTGGTGTTGCACTTTGGCAAAACACAATCAGCTGTGGTAACTGCCATCCAGCGTAGGTGAAGTTCTGGGCACCGGTGATGCCTTTTGTATTTTGTTTAAAGAGACAACGATCCAATTACATGCCCCCCGCTCTATTCGTGGCGTCTCCACATCGGAGAGCTTGGATCCAAACTAGGAGAGGGCAGAATACTCAAATTATTTCACCTGTCAAGGGTGAACAGTTAGTGTCACATCATGTTGCTGAATGGAACGTAATTCCATAAGTGGGATGAAATGATCCGCTTTCATTTCCTGTGTTTTGCAATCTCAATTACTCAGAGGAATCCAAGCTGTTCCCTAGCAACACGGTTCGAAATGCCTATTTTGTGGATGCGGTTTGGGTTTTGAATGGCATTTGAATGCGGCTCCGTGGGGACTCGCGGCAGCTCAGTGGGAAGTCGGCTCTGCATTGGTAATAAAAGTTGACTGAGGTTGTGCTGCGAGATGGGGGGGAAAGAGAAGAAAGTGAAGCCGGAGGATAGAAAGAGTGCAATTTAACACTACTGGTTGGCCTCTGGCTCTTGAACCGGCGCTGTGAGCAACACGCACCTCGTAATTATTACTATTGTGTTGGCAAGCACTCACTCGGGCGCAACAACGGGGCCGCTTTGTACTCCATTATTGTTTACCTGCTCTTGTTGTCGCTTTTTCGCCTCTATTGTGTAGACCTGGCAGTTTATTTTGCTGCTCGAAGATTGCAAATTACCGAACGTTACCAACGTTGTGACTGTTTACGTATCCTGCTCCTCTTTGCGAAATGATGAGAGGGTAATTTATTGGACAATTCCGTGAAGCGGTTGATGATGCTCACGAGGTAGCATTCATGCTAGTTTACAAGCTAATAGGATTACGGGGCTTTTTGCCCCTTTCCTAACAGGTCTCGTGATGCTCCACCGACTACCCAAGTTTGGCACTTGGGTAGTCTGAGCCTTTCTAGAACAAGAGGAGGAAGAGAATGAGAAAGACAGAGAGAGAGAGAGAGAGAGAGAGAGAGAGAGAGAGAGAGAGAGAGAGAGGGAGAGAGTCGGTGGGGATGTGGGATGGAAGGGTAATTCAATCACATCAGTGTCCTCATTCACAGGACAGAGAGGCATAAGCAACTAATGAAATAAGTAAACGCTGAGTTGGAAATTTGTCCTGGTCTCGCGCTCCGAGGGACAACACAGAGGTGAGGCAAGGAGAGGCGTCAGGGTGGTCCCAGGAAAACCTCAACAACCTGAATTGGTCAACAGACCAGTCATAAGACACATAGAGACGAACAAGGCTACGCAGATGACATGCAGTTATATCCATGTGTTGTTCGAAGGAGCTGTGCACATCAGCGGAGGTAAAATTATGGTCATGGTCACATACACACACACACACACAAAATCGTTCTGACAAATTCACAAAACTGATAAAAAACATGAATCACTCACTCGCCCCGGTTAGTATCGCGCAGTGGTGAAGAAAAACCAAAACGTCGGAGTTGAAATTCATGTGGACTCTGGCTCGGCAGAAATCTCACAAGATTTTGTGACGTCTGTTTGACTTTTGAGGGCTATTTTAACATACAGTCAAACCTCGGTTTTCGTCCATAATCCGTTCCAGAAGGCTGTTCGAAAACCGAAATTGTTCGAAAACCGAAACCACGCTCTTTTTAAAATAAAAATGTTTACTGAACACGTCTGCTCACAATGGAAAGCAACCCGAGGAAGCGTCACTTCTTCGTGTAAGGAAGGCGAGAGGAGTCAAATGGTGCATTCAAGTGCGCTCAGTTTGTTCCAGAACCGAAATTTGTTCGTCATCCGAGGCATAAAAAAAAGCTCAAAATTTTTGGTCGAAAACCGAATTGGTCAAGAACCGAGATGTTCGAAAACCGAGGTTTGACTGTATTTTGGTAAAGCAATGGACACGACATTACACTCGAACTCCTTTAATTGGTTTCACTTCTACTGTGACCGTGACTGCACTTCTTTCAGAGAAGGTGTGACAACAGTTTCAGGTACCACTGTTTTTTTTTTTCTTCCATTTTACTCCTGCTAGTTTTGTCATCATAGTGTAGTCGGAAGAATAGAAGATAATACAATTCCACCGGGCTTCCATCCACCTTTCCAGCAGTGTAACGGACACTGTTGTGAGATAGTTTATCACCATTAACAGATGACAGCTCCCCCCTTTCCTCTTCATGCGGTGCATGAAAATTGCCATTCCGCTGCTGCGTTTCACCTCCGCATTTGATTTCCACCTTCCACTGCTGTGCTGTGATAGCTTCCCCTGTCTCCATCAAAATGCCTCGTCAATAACAGCTGCCAATAAATCATTCCATTTGATCCCAGCATAATTCCCGACTTTGTATTCACGGCAGGCTTTCGCCTTTTGCCATCTGTGTGCTCCCTAATAACTTTACTGTGATGGGTGGCGTGGTGCTATAAAGCGGCACCTTCAAATTGGAACACACAAATTTTCCACATGGGAAATCGAATAAAGTGAACTGATTTGCTCAGGATCAAAACGTTTTGTGACGAGGCTATGAAAAAATAATAAATTGACTGTGATGGTTACTGCAATGAAATACAACAAAATCTCCAAATTGAAACACAATCCATTATTTGGCATTGGTTGGCTTTCAAATTATTTCAAATTCTCCCCATGGGAAAATTCCAGGTTCCAATTGTGGCCTCCACCAAACCTTTGCTAACTGTGCAGGCAATGTTTTAACAACAGTATATCCATCTCTCTCATGCCTGTGATTCTTTAGCTGTGCATACAGAAACACGACAGTATGTGCCTTGTTCCTTTATCGTGTCTTTTTTTTTTTTTTTTAACAGAGCGAGTGATCGCAAGAGAGAGAAAGGGAGAAAGTGGGCGGGGCTGTGCACCACGTCTGTGCCAATCGGCGCAGGGCTACCTAATTAAAGCCCTACCGAGTAACCCCCCCCACCCCCCCCCCCCCCCCAAACACACACACACACGTACACACTTTAAATCCTCTTCTACGGCGCACACCATTGAAAAACACGCCGTCTTTCTTCCGCATGCAGACTCCTCTGGAGGAGATCACGCTAAACATGCTCTGCGGGGCTCGGCTCGTGTAAGACCGGCAAGGTTCAGTGGGGGCATCCTTTCAACCATCCATCAATACGAGGCATCGAGACACTCCGGGCGACCGCGGATGTGCACGCTGAACAGCTGCAGAAGTCGTGTCTGAAAGCGGGTCGCCGCGAAGGAGCCAGCATCCGCTCGCTTTTTACTCCCCGGAGCACCGCGAGGCAGGCGCCCAGCATCCTTGCATCTCTCCCCGGCTGTCCTTGCATTCCGGCAAGGGTAATCGGAGCGCCGAGGACGTCCTTCGTTCCCGTAAAGCGCCTTATATCGGGTAAGAGAGTACTATGCATGCCTTCAGATTTTCTCGGGAGGAGGCTTGTAATTGTCCACTGTGACTTGTTTCTGCGGCCAATTGGAGCTGAAACATTCGCACGCACGCATGCATGTATCGGACATTAAAAGGGTTCTTCAAAAAAAACCTTTTGTTGGTTTAGCCAGCGTGGTCTTGATTTTTTTTTTTTTTTATGAATGATCTTAAATCTGAATGCACATGGCCAGCAAAAAGAGCATCACTTTCATACAATGTATCATTTGTGACTTTTGAAATACAACAGTACAACCAAGTGCAAATCATACCAGTATTACTGTAATATTATTATTATTATTACATTGTTTTACATTCATTCCTCGTTGGAGTGATTTCATGATGTCACTTTGGGTTCCGCTGGAGTTAGGTCACACCCTGAAAGTCAATTGTATGAGAACATCCTCCAAGCTCTGCTTCTGTCTCTCTTTCCCTCGCCTCCCGCTTGCCGATTGGCAGCGCTGGCAACCACATCCATGAATTAAGTCAACAGAGGCCGTCAGAGTGAGGATGCTAATTATCACCTGTCACTTAGATGCTCTCGATACCAGCTCGACCCGGGATAACGAGGATGAGCTAACACGAGCGGAAAAACTGCCCTCTGAGGTTAAGTGTTTGTTTTTAAAATATTCCAAACTTTTAATCAGATAGCCACTGGATGTTGATCTCTATGCAGAATGTGTTCACAGAAAATTCACCTTTACTCTCATTAATTTGTTAAAACATGATGTTAATTATTCAATATTGTTGTCAGTGTGTTTGTTAAAACAAGATAACAGCAGACTCTTCTTGTCTTAAAAGAGTGTTTGATCGTCTTCAAAACCAATCCCCCTTTTACATTACCTGTAAAAGCCTGCATTTCCAATCTTTTTTGTCAGAAATTGTTTTTTTTTTAGAATAAAGTAACAGAAAACTGTTCAAGGTTTCACGATATATTCCAAGTCAACCCATAAGGGAATTGATGGGAAGAGGTTTTAGTTTTAGGTTTTGGTGTGCATCATTCAATAGTGCCTACCTGAGGGAAGGAGCCGAAGAGGTGGTGACCAGGATGTTGAGGGTCCGAGAGAATTTTGCCTGTTCTTCTCCTGGTTCTTGCAGCATGCAAGTCCTCAAGAGTGGGTAATACGGTACCAATGATTATTTCCTGCAATCCAAACTGTCCACTGCAGGTTTTTGTGGTGGCAACAAAGCAGACTCTGGAGGAGGAACGTAGGACCGATTCAATGATTGATGTATGAAAAAAATTAAATTAAATAACATCGAACTTTGTCAAGACTGCATAAATCACAGTTTTTGTGATAGCAAATTTGCAGGCTCTCCGTTTTAAAAGTAGCTAAAAATAAGTGAGGAAGGTGTGGTCTAATGTGGTCAGGCGCATGCTACAAATGTGGTGTTTCAGACTCTCATTGGTTGTTCAGCTACATTCTCGTTTTGTACAAAAGTCAACATTTGGAGTCACGAGGTGGTTGTCGGTCAGTTTGATAAGTTGAATTAGTCGAGACTGAAAAGGAAGGCAGCATTTTGCATTTGAATGACACTTATGGGGTTGCCACAGCCATTTCAGTCTGGCCGGGAATGGATCGGAACTTCTGGTTAGTGGGTGTCTCCAAGAGAGATGCCTGGTAGGTGGGCCAAGCAAAAATGATGATTATTATGTTGTCTCACGACTGTAAAAATCAATAGAAGTGGCAAGATACACTCGGACACTTAATAATTCGGCCATAAAGTGGCTGATATGGTTAACTCGCACCGAAGTGGGACTCATGTGCCAAGAACATGTGCTCGTCAGTGTGCTTGGAAAGTGGCACAGTCTGAATTATGCTGCGGATATGGTTTGGCGCCGAGGCAGCGTTTAGCTTGCATGTGCTAATCTAGTTGTTACATAAGACAGTAAGTGTGTCCCGTCAGTCACACGCACACACACAAACAAACTATCACTGCGCATCCTTTCACATTTTTGTATATGATTGGCATGGTTGTAGGTAAAACCCTGCAGCCAAGGTGAATTGAAGTCAGACTCGACAGGCAAGAGACTTGGGATTTTCTTTCATGGCTTTTTTTTTTTTTTTGTTCACATGAACCCACAACATGTTACTCATGTCGACCTTGATGCTGCTGGGAACTCCCAGCAGCAACAGTGCTCCCCTCCAGACCCCCAACCCCATGTCAGCGGGTCTGCAGAAAATACACGATTGAGAAAGTCACTTTGAAATTAAGGTTGGTGTTTTTGTTGTTCCAGTCGCATTTCTATCGAGTGTGTGTATCTCCACCCATTAGGTATCGTACCACCCGACAGAGGGCTGTTAAAAAAAAAAAAGAAACACCTTTTTGTCTTTTTTGCTACAAGATGCTGCCAAAGCACTGTCTGAATGGGAAATAAGAACAGTAACGGTTATCAAAGTACTGTAGTATGTTGACGTGAGGTGAACAAACCACAAAGGTGGTGACATCACCGCAGCGTCATCAGTACACGCAGCTACTTTTACCCACAATTCTACACGCTGAGGAGGCAATGTTGGGGGCTGGAAAAAAAACCAAACAAACAAATAAAGCAATTGGCCCAGGGGAGTTTTGTCACAAGCTAGAACGTTTCATCATGAAACTAGTGAGAATCAGAGAGGATTTAAAAGAGTAATTCCTCTCCCATGTGACTGTTTTCATCTGTTCATCTGGAGAGAGAAGGGGGGGGGGGGGGGGGGGTCAGTACGCGTTGATGCCGGGGTCTGCGTGTTGCCCCCATGCATGCTTTCGGCTTTATAATCTCTTCTGATCCGACTTTGGGAAGGGGCCAGGGTGTCTCGATAAAGTCTGCGATCAGGCTGAGGAAGTAAATGCTCTGCTAGATGTACGAGGCTAAACTGAAGACATTGCATGGGTGTGCAGTTATTATATCCCAGTTAGCACTGTCCCAGGACTCACCTTTAGTCCACATGCTTCACTCGACAGACAGTAGTAGGCAGCAGTTGGATCCAGCAGTGGATGGACCTAGAGCACACAGAAAGGGGTAATGTGGATTGTGTGCTGAAAATGGCTTGATCTCTGTCCACGCAATGTTAAAGGGTCAATAAAGTTTTGGGAGGGTTTCCTGTAAAGCGATGATTTTGGAGATGCAAACATTCTCCCGACGCCAGCAATATTTAGTGGCAGCTAGGTTAACAATAACACAAATACATTTCTATTGTAGTACAGTCAAACCTCGGTTTTCGAACGTCTCGGTTCTCGTCCAATTCGGTTTTCGACCCAAAATTTCGAGTTTTTTATGCCTCGGATGACGAACAAATTTCGGTTCTCAAACAAACTGAGCGCACTTGAATGCACCATTTGACTCCTCTCGCCTTCCTTACACGAGGAAGTGACGCTTCCTCGGGTAGACGAGGAAGGGACGCTTCCTCGTGTTGCTTTCCATTGTGAGCAGACGTGTTTAGTAAACATTTTTATTTTAAAAAGAGCGTGGTTTCGGTTTTCGAACAATTTCGGTTTTCGAACAGCCTTCTGGAACGGATTATGGACGAAAACCGAGGTTTGACTGTATTGCAGAAGCACACACATTATAGTTCACTTGTACAAATGGAATTTTATTGTATGGCAGGTCCAAAATGAAAAGAACAAATCCATTTCACAAGAAACCATTTAGCAAAGTCGTTGACACACTTTCTTTGATTGAGAGAATCACTTTAAATGATGTGGTGGGCCAAAGTGGGTTTGACACCCCTGTTCTAGATAAATAACTGAAATTTCATTTGGCGGCATTCGACAATCAACAGTGTTGATTGCCAACAGTGTTGATTACAACGCTGTTGAATGTCTATGTAATAGAATCCAATTACGCAGAAAAACCCATTTGCCAGAAATACATTGCTGTGAGTCTAATAAAATACAGTTGGGCCTGCATTTGGATCAGAATTTTAAGTCACGCACAGGCCTACTTTCTATTCTAACCGTATCAGGTCTGACTCTTTGATTACAAAGATAAAACTTCAGGGCTAGCAAGCCACTGAAATTTGAGGGAATCCAATCAAAAAGATGCCGGCCCGGATTAGGAGGCGAATCCTTAACGTGGCCTCTCTCCAATACCAAATCAAGAACAAGAAGCTGGACGGCAACAACACAAGCACTTGTGAGTACCCGCCATGCCGAGAGCATCCGCGAGAACAACGGATACGAAAGTGATTTGAAAAGAACTAGCAGTCACTTGGACGCTCCGCTCCTGCGGCCATTAGGGACTAAAAGGGCAGCCATTTACTGCCAAACGATCGACACGCGCTGCCGCTCGTGAAGTCAAGGGACAGAAAGAAAAGGCGCGTGCGCGCATATGTTCCTTGGCCTAAAAGGGCGGACTCAACTAAAACGGCACACTCTCTTCGATTTCGATCCGATCTCCAAGTGGCCTCCTTCCCCTTTTCCACGACATGTCCAACTATTCCTCTTCGTCCATCGATCCATTGTGTGCCCCACAAGGGAGGGGACTCGTTTCCTCTCCTCCTCTGCAGCGTCACAGCTCCTGCTCTCTTCACTTTGCCTTTCATCTTCGCCCATGTCCTTTTTAGCCCTCTCCATTTGAAAAGGCTCCCGGCATGAATAAAATAGTAGTTGAACATCTTCCCTTTATGCCAAGAGTTAAGCCATTTCGAGAAGATTGTTGTTGTTCCAATCAGTTAAGGCTCTTTCCGGAAGGGAAGATAAGAATACACAGTCCGTGCTGTGGCTCTAAGTTAAACATTCGTATTCAAATGATTTTTATTTAGAACGTCAGCTGCTTTAAAGTGCAGCGCTAATGGACTTGCAATGGGGATCTGAGTTGTGTTTAAGGACTTGTATGTCGGCAGGTAACAGTATCAAGGAGTTGGAAGAATACACTGAAAGGGGGACTTTTACCTGATACGTGTGTTTTAAAAAAATGTTCTAGTGAAACAAGAAGAAAAATAATAACGTGCATTCAAATTTAAAAGATTGTATTACTTGCATTTAAAGGAAAATGAATTAGAAAAAAAGCTTAAAATTAACATAATAGCATAACATAACTTGAAAAAAAATAAAAGAAAGTCCGCGAAGTAGCGACCAATTAACATATATATTAAAAAGAAAATTGCCCCACGTGGGCCTTTGCGCTTGAGCAGAGCGCACTAACACACACACACTCACACACACACACACAGGGCAGCGATCCCGGGCGTGCAGCAGACGTGTTTATGATTAGTCAATTAAGGATGGAAGAGACCTGCTTTTGTTCTTATAAGTCTCTCTCTCTCTCTCTGTATATATATATATATGCATGTGCTCTATGTATTGCAGCATGTTCGTTTTCCTCGTACTTCTCATTTCATATCCACAAAAGGAGAGTGACAGCAGAAATATTTTCCAGGTGAAAAATGTCACAATGCTCGAGACAGTTTCCTTTTTTTTTTGCCACGGTGCAACCTCTCATGGAGCTCTCTGAGCTGTTGCAGGCCAATCAAAAGGAGGGGAAAAAAAACCCCAAACAATCAAATGGATCTGGTGTCAGCCGGCTTGGATGCATTTCCAAGCTTGTGTAATGACTGCAGACTCATTTATGCTGATGATGGAGCAATCGTACTGCAAGTTTTTCTTCTCTCGATGGGTCTGTGAGCGAGAGGCATTCTTCGGTCGAGGCTTCGGGTGATAAATGAGCTACTCTTCTGTAATTTTGGATAGAGCTCTCGCGTTGCGCTCATGGAGCTGCGCAACAGGGGGAAAAAACATTTGTTTCCCTCTCTTATGATCAAAGTCCATATAGGCAGGACTGCGCGATGTCTCTGATGGATTATCCTGAGTGATTATCCCGTGGTGTGGGGTGTCTTCAGAGTGTATTTCTTTCCCTACGTAATCTGCTCAGCAAATGGTCGGGATTTTGGAGATATTAAACCTTCTTCATATTTACCATAGCAAAGTAGACTTGCGATTGTCGACCAAGGTGGATATTGGTCATGTGTACACCGCATGCGATAAGTAGTAACAACGCAACGTAGCATTTTCCTCATTGTGTGGGCTCCCTCATTATCAAGAGTAAAAAAAAAAACATGTTGTTTTTACGCACCGTAATTGTCACACTCTGGGATCAGGAGTCTGGCTGTCGCTTGTAAACACGAGAGCGTATACGCGCGTGGGCGCCGCTAACCAGGATGTGAGTGATCAGAGGGCCGCAAGCTGTTCCTTCCCGAGGTGTCTCCGCATTGTCGCTTGCGCATGGAGAAGGCGAAGAGGTGGCATGGCGGGAAGCAGGGTGGGTCCCTGCTGCGAGAACAGAGAGGGGCGGGGGTGGAAATGTTTGCAGATTAGAGACGGGGTTCGAATTCCTGATATCTGGTCATGCCTAATTTGGTGTCTAACCATTATTTTAGGGGAAAAAAACAGGCATCTATCTCGTACGTGTCCCTAATGTTGTGGACGGTGAGCGTTTCAACTCACTTTCAGCAGCATCATGGTGAGGAGAAGGAGAAAAAAAAAACATTGCTACGCAGCCAAGACATGACACTCGAACTTCACAGGCGAGCCTTCAGGTGTTGAAAGAGGCAGCGTGAGCAAGCAAGCCAGCGCAACATCTGAGCAAGTGCGAGCGAGGCGAGGAGTTCTTCTGATCTTTCTTTGCCTCCGTCTCAAACACGAGCAAGAATCTCCCACAATGCACCTCGGCGGGCCTCTTCAGCTTCCCACATAATCTCCCGTGAAGGGTGTATCTTTTTCCCCGACTGCCTGCTGCTGCCTTCCAGAAGCGGCACACTAAAAGCCACTCGCAATCTGTTCTGTGAGGCTGGTTGGCTTCCAAGTTGTTCTAATAAACATTCCCAAAGGAAATTAAGAATTAATGGTGCATTTTTGCATTCTAGACTCAAACCAAAAAAAAAAAATGTAGACGTCGTAAATCGCGTATTAACTGTACAGGCAATGTTTCGAGTAACATTTCTTAACTGTCATACTATTGTGTCGAAATGTTATCGACGTATAAATATATTTATTTTTTTTCTCATCGATTGAGCACGCAGAACCGAGATTAAAATGCAGAACCTCCCAACCTCAATCCCTTGTGATTTTCTCCCCATTAAATGCCATTTCCATTCTCTCTGCGTGTTTTGCAGCCCCCCCAACCTCTTTTAATTCTCACAGACCGCACTCGGTAATGATGCTCTCCAGGGCCTGAAAATGTGACTGTTGCCAAGACAATAAAAACATCTAAATTCCTTTTTTTTCTTTTTTTGTGCCATAATGAGTCTTTGGGTTATGAAATATTCATCTCACGTCACCAGGAGACAAAAAAAGTGACTAAATGCATTAATATTTAAAATAAAGTATTATCTAAGGAGTCCGTGGGATTACGTAAACAGTAGCGCCACAAGAAAGCTGCCTTGGTTTAAAAAATTTACTTCTGAATATTTGACTGTTGTTCTCAAGCTTAATGCAACACATTTCATGAAATACAATATTATCTGGCTATTTTGATATTTGATATGTGGTGGTTTTGTCAAGCTTCAAAACCACTTCAGCTGCCTACCTTGTAAAGCATTCGCAATTGTTCACAACTCAAGTGGGATTGGGGCATTAGACACACATTAGACACACACCCTGACTGACAAGCCGCCATCGGTGTGGCGCTAACAACACAGGAAGTAAAGCTTGTGTGACATATAAGGCATTTCAAAATAAAAGTAATCTTTTTATTTTAAAATATATTCGTTTATTTCTATGATGCCATTTTTGCCATAACTGCTGATAGAACTTTCAGAAACAGGACATGGACCTGTTGTGAATTTGGTCATTCAGCTCCTTATTTGAGAACACCAAGTGCAAAAAGTATTGAAACACTGAATAATTGCACATGTGCATTGAAAACTTTAAAGGTCAAGTTCATCTGTTAAGGTTATTTTTGGTTCAAGATGAAATTTCAGCCGATAGACGAATATCGCAAACTTGTGCGTACTTCCAAAACTTCATGTTGCATCGCAGTCATCCTTGTGCTGAATATGGGAGTGATTGCCTCCAGCTCCAAAAGGCTGCTGCGATAATAATTACCATCTCCATCTGGGAGTGTGTGTGTATATGCGCCACATTCGATTGCAGCACATGGTCCAATAATGTGTACCATTTTTTGGCTTGCTGCAACCTGGGATTGCGTTTAGAAACATTTGTTGCAAAGCCTCGAAAGCCACCAGTCACCAGGGCTCTTTTTTCAAAAATGTCACTCTCTCAACAGTCATTATTCTCCGGTTTCTGTGGCCCTTCACTTTGTGGCGAATAGAAATCATGCATTTGCAAAGACTACTTTTACTTTGGTAAACAAGTGCAATTTACTTTTCGCCTCAGGTCAGAAAGGGAGGCGCCCCACCAGTTTCAGGCCGGATAAGGGCCCCGGGGCCTTAGGTTTAAGACCTACTGTGTTTGTTAGGTAGTGCGGTGAGTGGGCATGCATCCCGTGGGCCAGTCGATCTCATTAACCCTGCGTGCTAATTTGTCAGCGGCACAGTGGTGAGAGATTGATTGCCTTCTCCAGTGTCCACAGCCAGGTTGGCATCATGCCTCCCGTGGTTGTTTAGTAACCGGGACAAAGGCCAGTGGGCCGAGCTCCGTGTCGCTGGCTGCTTCCAGTGCGTGCTGGCAGAAAGATCTAGAACAGCGCTGCCAGGGGGGATGATCGCAACGTGGCGCCGAGCGGGGGCCCGATAGCATTTAGCGGAGATCAAGCGCCGCGACAGAATAAAAAGACGACTGTGACATTTAAGAAGGTTTCCGGGGGATGCAAGATGGATGGAGTGGGGAGGAGAGGGAAGCTAAACGGGAGAAAAAAGGGAAGATGTTGAGGTGTTGCGTGTCGGTGCATCGATTGCAGCGAAGGATGGAAATAAATCTCCATTCTCTGTTGCCTCTGCAGCAGTAGGAGGAGGCTGTGTGGGGGGCCATATTGGACGAGAGGTCACCATTACATGCACACGGTACTCGGTAGCCGAGTCGTTAGCACACGTGCTTCACAATTTTAAGGTTCCGACTGAACTGCGAATAGTCGTGGTTCCCAAAGAGCAAAGAGGATATACACCGTGAGTATTGTCGGATGCTCTGTTTGCATGTGTTGCTGCTCCATGTTTGTTGAACTAGAAGCTGGTCAAAGGTACAAGTGTAGTTACTGTTACGTGCTGTTGACCAGGCTGTATTTTTATTTCCTGAAAGTGATATTATACGAGTCCCTGTTCTAGAGAAGGACTAAGACTCTGCACTTTAATTCATCTGTATGCGTGTGTTGGTAAATGCTGCGGTTTTGGTTAGCAACTGAGTTCAAATGGACCGAGCCGTTATCTCTAATTAGTGTAAGCGGACCTAATTACAGTTAACCATGCGTTACTTTATGTCGCAGGTAACTCAGGCCTGTACATGATCATCGTTGCCGAGAGCTGTTATAATAATCCCTCCATAATCTGCAACGCATCCACGGGATTACGTGACAAGATCCTCCATGTAGTTGTTCATGGACTCCCGCACAAGGTGTTCAGTTTTGAGAACGTTGGTGTAGATTTTAAGTGAACCGTCACTGTATCGACAGTATCGCTCCGTATCGACAGTATCGCTCTGTCCGCCCACCCTTATATTAATCAATCTATCATCCTTGCTATCAATCCTCGACCTCTCTCGACCTTCCTCTTTCATTCTGTCCAACCCTCTTCATCCAACCATGCATGCATCTACCATCCATTGTCCATCCGTCCACTTATCCATCAATCAATCTACCATCTGTCTTTCTCTCCGTCTCTCTGTCCCTCCCTTCCTCTATTATCTGTCAAAGAATCTCACCATCCGTCCATCTACAGTCATCCCGCAATATGTCTCTTCCTCTTTCTTTCTATCAATCCTTCCTTCCGTGTGTCCATCTACCATCTGGGTCCCACCCAGATGGCAGATGGGTGCAAAGCTATTCACATCTCGCGCTTTCTCTAAGGAGGCATTGTGCTGCGGTGATTCAGTGGCTTCCCATCTTTCAGAAGAGCGTCAGGTTGGAAAGTGAATGAGAATGAAGGTATACCGACTGAAATGAGTGCATTCAGGAGAGCTATCGTCACAGCACTCAAGTTGATAGAGAAATGTTTCCGAGAGTCGCGGTTGTTGTGTGTGACCACATGCTGCCGCTCGATGATGCTCCAGGCGGGTATTAGACTTTGGTACTTGTAGACGGAGCTTTGGAAATGAGGTCAACCTTCTCTCAGACGGAGGTCTGAGTTCACAAAGAGAGTGTGTCCTGGTTTTGAAGTCTATGGTGTATTTTTCCCAACCTTCTTTTTTTTAGTGGCGGATAGATGGGTGGTTTTTAACAATACTAAATTTTTTTGTCACATCCTCATGTGGGTAAGAAGAGCCACAGTGGCCGTGTATTTCATGCTGGGAGAAAAGTCAAACACGAACACAATGAGCCCGCATCCATCAGCTGCTGATGGCTGCAGCTCAAACCCAGACAGATCTCTTAAAGATACATATCTGCTTGCAATTTTTCGAGTGGGTTAAAATCAGTTCAAAAAGTGTGTGTGTGTATGTGTGTGTATATATATAGTCAAACCTCGGTTTTCAAACGTCTCGGTTCTCGTCCAATTCGGTTTTCGACCAAAAATTTCGAGTTTTTTATGCTTCGGATGGCGAACAAATTTCGGTTCTCGAACAAACTGAGCGCACTTGAATGCACCAATTGACTCCTCTCGCTTCCTTACACGAGGAAGTGACTCTTCCTCGGGTAGACGAGGAAGTGATGCATCCTCGTGTTGCTTTCCATTGTGAGCAGACGTGTTCAGTAAACATTTTTATTTTAACAAGAGCGTGGTTTCGGTTTTCGAACAATTTCGGTTTTCGAACAGCCTTCTGGAACGGATTATGGACGAAAACCGAGGTTTGACTGTATGTGTGTATATATATATATATATAAAATGGGGGTTCGCTATACAGTATATGCTATCCACCTTATTCCTTTTGCCAGAGTGAGTCATATTCAACCAATTTCCTTGACTAATCTGCTTCATGCCAACTTCTGAAGCTTTCTAATCATTTTCCTTCAGCACTTCAATGGGGCGCCATTACATCCACCTTCTTCCCTGCTATCACCTTCAAATATAAAGAAAGCAACCGAGAGCTGAGACCTTTTCAGTGGCATTAGGTGTGTGGGTACGCGTTTAATTAAGCCCTCCCTCTTTGATGGAGTTATTATCGGGATGTGGAAGGAGAGATGAGAGTGCTCCACGCTTAGGACCAGTCCTCATTCTTATTTTTAACCACTCCATTAACGTCCTTTTTTTCCCACTTCAATAACGCTAACCGCGTGTTCTGATCTCATCCCGCCGCCTCTTTTGGTCACAGTGGACATGAATGACGGACATTAAGGCCTTACGGTAACATTATGACAACCGCAATGGAGAATTGAGGGCTGGAAGGACTGTACTCATAAAACGCTTTCACGTTGTTTCATACTATAGCAGTAGCGGCCCCACCATTCGTAATCTTTGGATATAATTGTTTGCTGAAGTAATATAATCTCTCCATCTGACAACTGTTTTTGTCTTGAAAGTGTATATCATTGGGTTCTTTTGGACCCAAGTATGATTTTTAAGTCATTCCCTGAGGGAAACCGGGACGATGATGTGGCTTATAGTGAAGTCATCCTTAAGGGAGGTTGCAGTCGATTTTGAGACTCGTTGCAGTCAAGGCCAAAGTATTGACATCACTTCTCAGATGGCCGCCATTACACGGCACAATGCGGTCCAAAGTGGCTGTGCGGCGCGTGTAATTACAGTCATCAGCAGGCGGACAATGCCGGGCTATCGCTTCTCTTCCGGCGTGACGCAGGCGGCGCGACAGGAGGATGAAAAATAGTGCCGGCCAAATGATGTGAAATTGCAAGTGGGCAGGAGGAGGAGGAGGGAAAAAATATGGATGAAAGGTGTTGTCGTCTCAGGTGGCCCTGGTCGAGAAAGCACGGGATCAATGGTGCATGTCGGTGTTGCTTTTCGTGTGGCACCAGCGGCTCAGTCTGCTTTGCAAACGGCGCTTTTAATCCTTATTCCTAACCAATATTTTCTCCTCTTATGGGCACATCTCTGTTTAAGATTATGCTTATCTTTTGGGCTTTTCTTCATCAAGTTCACACTCATCTCGCTTCCGCGCTTCCCTCACTCTCCATCTCAATTTGCTCACCGCTGCCACGACTCGGTCTATCGGAGCTGACGCCCAGGCCATCGCACATTGCGCGGCATAATAAAACTCCCACCTCCAGTCGATATGCTTTAATATCTGCTATTTCTCTCCGCTGCCCACAGAAATGATTTCGACTTCATGCGAGAGGACACGACTCAACTTGCTTCGAGTTCTCTCAGTCGGGGGGGGGGGGGGGGGGGGGGGTAAATAAGTAATATCGTCATCTTTGAATGACTTTAACCCTCATGCAGTATTTTTAAGCGGCTGCATGAAGGGTATTATGTCCCAAAAATGTCCCTCTTCCAATGTGCAACAACTTTTTTCACTTTTAATTTTTTTTCACTTTCAACCCCTCAAAATGTTCAGTGGGAATTGGCCAAGACATAGATATACATCCTATGCAAAATTTCAGCTTCGTGGAGTTATTTTGCACTGTTTTGTCTGTGGTGTCCATTTGTCCAACAGTCCAAAATCGTCCAAAGTGTCCAAAATGTCCAATTTTGGGATCATTACTGCATGGGGGTTAAGCGTGTGCTTTGAGTTTGACTTTTGTGCTGAAATCAAACATAGTGGAACCTGAATTGTTTTATGCTGGATACCAGGGAACCGTATCAAAATTAAGCCGGTACATGAACGCATGGTAAATGAACAGTATGCAAGGACAGGCATGTCCAATTGATCCCCATTGACATTATTACCCTGTACGTTTTCTTCCGTTCACCACTGCACAAAATCAAGTCATGCTTGCGAATGTCGGTGACCCGCTTAGAACACTTAAGAGCAGATGTTCAAGTCTTTGCATGTGAGCGTCTGCATGTGTCAATTTGTGACGAGCCAACGACGACCGACAAAGTAAGCAAGCACTTGTAGCAGAGACTCAGATTAGAGCTTTGCGACTCAGGATGGAGAGATGAACGATTAAGAAGCAGTATGGAGGATTGGATGTTGGCTCTGGGATTAGCATGACCGAGGATGGCGAGGAAAGAAAAGCGACGGGAGAGCGGCAGCATACGGCGAGCTTTTCCTCAGTCAAAAGAAAAATCTTTTTTAAAAAATACAAAAACTGAGTGGTGCGTCGACGTCAGCGGGTGTATTTAGGGGACAATCGAGGCCGAGGGCCGTCTGTCACGCTCGGTCGCTTTTTGTGTAATTTAGCACTTGAGGCTTTTTTTTTGTCACAGTCAAACACTTCCTTTAGCCACCATGCGGGAGTCCGAAGGGCCAAGCTGCTAAACTGTGCGACTGCTTGCAGTGCCAAAAGATGTCAAAAATGTTTTCTTTCTTGTATTCTTTTTTTAATGGGGATGACGGATGACGCAAAGCAAGTTTTATTTTCAAAAGCTCACAAAATATATCAAGTGTTCTTTTGTGGTTGTTTATGGAAGCACCGTGACTTCTGATTTCTGTTTAAGTCTCACTTTTCCCAAGTTAGACTGTAAAAAAAAATCCGCATGTCAATCAAGCAATATGGAGAGCCGACCAATAAGCATCAAAAGCGAGAGAGGATCACAACGAAGCAGCCACATTCCATGTTCATGTTTCGCGCAGCAATGCAAGGTCTGGTATTGAACCATGTATTGTTGCAGCCACAACTAAATCTATCATGCAGAGTGCTTCCTGCTGTCGGTCCAATTGATCTGCGTTTTACGTTCGTCGTTCATAATGAGACTGCGCATGATGAAGTAGCGCTGATTGCTCTTTACTTTTGACGCAAGGCAATTAAGTCGAACGTTAGCTTTGATTGTTTAGTGTTTTAAATGGAAACAGTTCATGAGGACACAGGAAGTCTTTGTTGTTGCAACGAAGGCAAGGAGATGCCTGGTGCTCATCCAACACCTTTCGACTGCATGGTACGCTGTATAAATGTTCCTTAGAAAAACCGTGAGATTGGTTCAGGGTCCAAAGATAGTCCCAAGGATAATTAGGTTTCTTTTAGGACGGCTAAATCATACAGTGTATAGGCGCAGTTAAGCTCAGGGGTTGGAGGGGAGGGCAAGGGGCCAATAAATCATAAGTGATGCCTGGTGCACTCCCCGAGGTGCTTTGATAAATGCCTACAAGCATCAATGTCAGGTCTCGACGCCAACGCTTCCCTCGCTGAGTGACTTAATATGCACACTCCATCATTTTATTAGCCAGCTGAAGAGGCGTTCAAGGTGTGTGGGTTAAGGCCTGCGCCGACCGACACGCTTAATACGCTAGAGTGCGTTTATGCACGACTCTCATTACGCATACTTGGAAGTGCGGCGGTTGTGTAAGCATGTGTGAAAATGTCTGTCGTTTATTTTGTTGAAAAAATGCATTGATACTGTGGATCTCGAGAGCCTCTATAGTTCAATTTGAGTGATGCTGTTTTGGTTAGAAACAAGGTTCACTTTCCAAAAACATGCATATTGACGGCGAAATTGTACAGAGGTCTGAGTATGAATGCTTGTGCTCCGTGATTGGCTGGCGACGAGTACACCGCCTCTCTCCCGAAAGTCAGCTGGGATATGCTCCAGCTCACCTGCGACACTTATTAGGACAAGCGCGACAAAAAATAATTGGGGCACACATTAATTAGAGGGATAGCAGCTATTCGAGGAAATTCGGCACTTGAGACACGACTGAAGATGAGTGACAATCATCTGATGATGGGTAATATTAACAGCCGCGTGAGTGGAATTTTTTTAAGGGGGGCGGGGGTTGGTTTTATGAGTGTAGTTTTGTTACATCCGTGAAAATGTGTGCTTTGTGGGTCAGGAAGATTAGGAACGCAGGCACATCACAGCACACAGCTGACTTGACACACAAACACAGCTGGCCACCGTCGATGTGATCAGTAGTTTGCATGTGTGACGTCAACAAGCCACGGGATTATTTATTTAATGTTTTGCAAATGCGATGCTGCCGTCGACTGCGTTTTATAACATTGTGTGATGAGCGGATTAGGTTTAGTTTGGTGACGACGTGGAATCTGGTTTTACCACAAAAGAAGTCGGAATTTCTGCACCTCTGACGATTTATTATGTAAGCGCGAATGTAGAAATTCCCCCACAAGTCATTGACATTGCCTAGAAAGATTTTTAAAATACCTATAGATTCCAAAAAGTGGTGCCAAAGCACTTTCTCTATGTAACAGGGCTTTGATTGGTCTCATGTGAGAAGCTCCTCCCCTAACTTCAACGTAGCCCCTTGAATAGGCAGCGAAATACTGACATTGACTGCCTGACATTAACTACCGTCTTTTGTCGTTATTTTGAAAAAAAATGGAAGCAGTTTATGAAGTCTTGCCAAAGTGCTAACTAATTAATAGCTCATAACTCATAAGCTGAACTGTTGCTGACCCGCTGTGCGTTCCTCTGTGTGATTGACAGGTGTGAACAGCGACCCAAGCAGTGCTGTAGTCACTGTCGTCAAGTCAACCAAAAAAAAAGAAGAAGAAAAAAAAAAAAAAAGGAAAGCAAAAAAGGCCCTGCAACTCCTAGCCCGAGCCGCCGCCATGGGCAAACAGAACAGCAAGCTGCGGCCAGAGATGCTGCACGACCTGAGGGAGAACACCGAGTTCTCTGACCACGAGCTGCAGGAGTGGTACAAGGTAACTCCTCACACACAGCTTGGACCGTAAAATAAATAAATTATGCCGCTTATATAATAGGATGAGCCCCATTTGGTGAAATCCTTGCAGGGGAATAAATGCAGAATATCTCTCGAATGGAAAATCAGTCGAGTGCAACACCGAACAATCTTTGAATTGGCAAACACAACTACTTAAATTTTGTCAGTAACGTCATTATTCAATGAAAAATGAAGCAAAAATATTTTGGAATATAAAAAAAAAAATCTGGAGGTGCACTTACGTCCGCATCCTCGCCAAATTGGAATGGCTGCTTTGAAGTCATCGTGTGCCACTCCAGACCTGTAGGTGGCGCACCATCAGCTAGATGTGGCTTCATCTCTTGGCCCCAATGCAAACGGACTGTAATAGCACAAACATTAATGTACCATTCTTCTAATCTTTGACAAAAAAAGTTTAAAAGTGAAACTATTTTTATTGTATGTTCATTTTTTTCCCTGTGGTTTATGAAATATATGAACCCACCGGTGTCTAATGTGAAAGATTTTTGCATAAATATACCGAAGGACTAATTAGAACAGTATTAGTATTAGTATTGTTCATCAGAGATTTTCATGCGGAAGTTGGAAAAGTCACATTTGCTGCCTTTTATCCCCCCCGCCACAGGTAGTTGTTGTGTATAAAGACTTGGAATGGGGGGCGGGGGGGATGTAGTTGACCTGGTCATTTTCCATCTTCTGAGATATTAATAGAGCCGGGCTGCTGCAAACACATATTAGGCTAGTGTACACGCATTGTCTTTGTCGTCAGTGACAACCATCTAAAGAGGTTCATAGAAAATCAGTTTTCGAGGTTTTTTTTTTTTTTTTTGTCTAATCCTAACAATGCACTGCTTTCACTTCTGAATCTGAAAGTCCTTGGTGGAGATCGTAAGTGACCTGACAGCAGGCCGAGCGCCATCCCCTCCCAACGTGTTAATCCACTGGCCAGACTGGATTAAAAAGTGATGGTACACTGACCCGACCGCATGAGTCCTTCGTTCATATGTGATGGTTTTCATATATGCCTTCTGCATGGATTAGACCTGCATACATTCAAGAACGTGCTCACAGCTGGGCGAGGAACAGCTGACGCTGATAAAGCCGCCACCTTGCTTACCTTTGACCTCAGCTCCGCTGACATCAGGTCACCTTCCGCAGATGATGCTCGCCCATGAGTAACGAACCGACTTAGATAGACTAGAACTGCACTATACTGTCTTGTGAGTATTAGGGGACACCTCTCGATTGATTAATTACTCAATCAAGTAATCAATCGAGTCGAGCTATGAGGTCTGTAGACTCGGGTCAATTCCTGGAGCCCAGGTTTCAAAGCAAACAGGGTGAAGAGGCATTTATCAGTTATGCTGTACACAAATGGAGTAAGTTGTTAACAGACTTGAAACGTAACTGTTTCAAAATCCAGGTTATAAACATTGCTGTCCTCAGAAATTAAGACAGTTGAATAAAGATTAATAAATGTTGCGGTGTCAAAACGGACTGCGCCTGTTCACTATTTGCGTAAACATAGTCTATTCAGTTGCGTGAACTGACCTCGACTTCCTTCTCTGCGCAAGTACAATGCTTCTATATCAAATGTGACTCATGGAAAATGATATGATGAAGCTACTTTTCCTCCAGTCAATGTATGAGAGTTAAGTCAAAGATTCCAGTTTTGATTTTGCAATCATACGTTGTAAAGTAGCTGACAATCTGATGTTGACAGATTGGAGGTCCTTCATGTTGACGCTGTGTTGGCTTTCCGCCCCCAAAGGGTTTCCTAAAGGACTGTCCCAGCGGAACTTTGAATGTGGAGGAGTTCAAGAAGATCTATGCCAACTTCTTCCCGTACGGCGACGCGTCCAAGTTCGCCGAGCACGTCTTCAGAACGTTCGACACCAACGGCGACGGCACAATAGACTTCCGGGAGTTCATCATTGCCCTGAGCGTGACATCGAGGGGCAAGCTGGAGCAGAAGCTCAAATGGGCCTTCAGCATGTACGACCTGGACGGCAACGGGTACATCAGCCGCGAGGAGATGCTGGAGATTGTACAGGTGACACACTTGGAAACATACGTACTAATAGACTCTACACATTATACTTTGTATTCTTTTTAATGGACTCGGGCTGTTTCCAGTGCAGAAAAATGATCATGACATTTAGCATTTGACCAACTTATGAAAGAAACTAAGTAACCTTTCCTTCGACCACAATAGAGGAATCCTGATTGGCTCTTCTTAAAGTCGCTATGCACCAGGAAGTAACCGGCTAACAACCAGCAATAAGTCGTGGCGCTGTGTTAAAAGTCAGAGAACCATCTCCTCCCACTCCGCTATCCAAAATGGCTCAATATGTTACCTCATCCTCCATGACTGCATGAACCAGAACCAGGTCCTTCTAACAACAGGCAAAGAGCAAAAAAGAGCATTAAGTCGACGACTATGAATTATGGTCTTTTTAAGAGGCACAAATGACCCAAGTAATCCAATGTTGTCTGGCCTGCTTTTGGAGCCGAGACACTTCTAGGGTCTAATATACACCAACGTCCTTCACCTCTTGAGGTGTCCCACTGATCTACTGTCTTTTTTGCGCTCAGCACTCCCCCAGGAGCCATCTTAATGGCTCTGTAAGCTAATTGTAGACGTGTGCCGCGGGCTACCTTGATGAGGTTAATTCAATGCCAGCGGAGGGAGCGCAGCGGTCATATGAGTGGACCCAAAGATGCATCAGATCAATAACCTACACCCCGACAACACCCGTGATGAGCGTCTTGCACATGGACTGCTATTAATCTTTTTCTATCCCTCCCTCGACTGTGTGTGTCCCCTCAGGCCATTTACAAGATGGTGTCCACTGTAATGAAGATGCCCGAGGACGAGTCCACGCCCGAGAAGAGGACAGATAAGATTTTCAGACAGATGGACCTCAATAATGACGGTGAGTAGATGTAACCCGCTAAAGTTTCCACATGTTGCAAGGGTAGGTTTTGAGATATGGAGAAAAATGGATCAGATGGTTCAAATTAAAAACTATTTTATGAAGTAGTATTACGTCCATACGGAGAAAAATCCAACTTGTTGCCAGGCAGAGTTCGTAGAGCACTATCGTAACTGCCCCATTGTAACTATCCATGCATCTGTGTAGGCAAGTTGTCCCTGGAGGAGTTCATCAAAGGAGCCAAAAGCGACCCCTCCATCGTCCGGCTACTCCAGTGTGACCCCAGCTCAGCCTCCCAGTTCTGAACATCCCCCCCCCCCCCGACCCCACATACAGGAAGCCTGCTTGGCGCCCCGCCCCTTCTCTTCCCCTCTCTGTTGCTATAACAACAGTCACTGGGGATAAATGCATGATGGTTCTCCCTGATCTTTTTTTTTTTTATGTTCGTGAATGCAAAGGGGGGGTATAAGAAGGAACGTATCACTGACAACTTACTGTTTATTTTTGTATATGTCGGCTAATATCAAAGGACACACACTTTGGTATCAATGGGAGCGGCTCATGTTCCAAAATGGCTCTCGTGCTCTAGAACTTGAGCAGTGTCTTGTCCAGCACACACCTGTATATCATGTATCTATATCCATATATATAATTTCAAATGTGTATCATAAAATGAAGCTCATTTGCAGAGGCAGTATGGTGTTATGTAGCGTAAACTCACGGAGTAACTTGCATTTAATTTAATTAATTTGAAGTCAATTTTGGATGCTATTATGCGGATATCGTCATAATTATTGCTGTATTTCCTCAGATGGTTTTATTTACTTAACTGCACAGTTATAGGGAGAGTCCTTTCTTTATACAAAAAAATTTTTGGGAATAATATTAAACATTTCTAGTTACAATTGACGGCCTTTTTTTAAAACTATGATGGCAAAAGATTCAACAAGGTTGTGGATGCATACAACATTGTTTGGTGAGCAACAGAGTTCAAATAGTTTCAGCACTTAGCGCTAATATCCACAGAACGCTAATCGTCACCGAAGGAGCCATTTTCACGCAATGTTTGATCATCTGTGCATTGAATTTGTCAACCTCCATATTCCAATTCATTTGAGAGACTGCTTAGGCGCTGCTGTTTTAACTCGCAACAGGGTTTAAACATCAAGCTAGGACCGCTAGTTGAGGACATAGAATATTATTTCTTTGAGGAGCGAAGAACCAACATGGCTGTTGCTGTCATCGTTTGTCCATATTTTTTGTACATAATGCTTTCATGTCATTTTATTTGTACATAACTTTATTGTTGTTGAATTGTTGTTTATAGTGACCGAGAGAAAATGACAAAGCGCAACGTTAAGAAGGCTGGTTGAAGTGAAATACCCATCATGCATTTGATACGAACAAAAAAACCGCACAGTAGCACACTTTTTATGTTTGCAAAGTATCAAGTTTGATTGTGTGTATGCATGTTGCTAAGTATGGAATGCTTGATGTTAATTTTAACAGTATTATTCATATTATAAGAAGACAGTTGTATCGGCACTGCATGACCCTAAAAAAATTGATTTTATGCACGCCGGTATCCTTTTGCAACTGGGTACTGTAACCCCGCAGAAAAAAAATAAATCAATACTTGTCTTGTTTTGACTCACAGATCGCTCACTAAGGGCTCGTTCATCACTCGGAATGCTTTAACCACCTCCTGGATTAGCCTGCTTAGCGGGCAGTTAGATGAAGGGATAAGTTTTACAAGATTAGTCCAGTATTTTATGGCGAATTCCAAAGTAGCGGCTGCGTTTGCATGCAGCATCTTCAGACATGTCTTGCTCTGAGTGGTACAATTGGAGCCGTTGGATTTGCAATTGTTGATGTGTGCGTTACAAGTCCTAAAAGCTTAAGTGCTCGTGAACATACAGGCACTCTGCACTGCAAATTCAGCAAAATGCTAAGGTGAGGTCCAGGAAAGACCATGATTCTTTGAAGTAGTATTAAAGCCACAGTGGAAAAAAATGTCACACAGGATTACAAGAAAGGAAGTCGCGATTTTATGAGGAAAAACCTCAAAAATAAGTTTGTAAGAAATTGTCAGTCAATTCAACAAAAGAAATTGGATTTATGGCCGAATCTATGCTGTTAATTTCCATTCAAGATTGCAACTTTTTTTTTTTTTTAATGTAATTTTACGACTTAGAAAATTACGTCTATTCCATTATACGACGTAATATCAAAAAAATATTCGGAATGTATTCCTGCAACTGACTTTTTTTCTCATCACATTCCATCTTTATATTTTCAAAACCTCACAATCTTGTAACTCCACAACTCACCACTGAAAATAAAACTCCCAAGTTTGTTTCATTGTGTTCACATAGCGTATTTTTTATGTAATATGACGAATGTATTCTTCGAAGATCATAAATTGAACGATATTCTCGTAACAATATGACTATTTTCGTCACATTACGTTATTCCTGGAATGCTTTTTTCTTCTTTTTAACATGCTTTCATTCATGCAACTAAATCTGAAAATGACTTTGGTCCACTTAATATACTGTTTTTTTTGGTTTGTTTTTGGGGGGGGGGGGAATATCAAAACGATGTTCATGTAACGTAGCATCTTTCTTTTATGAATTTTTCAAACATTAAAACATCAACCTTGTAGTTTGGACTTTTTCTCAGTGTTGCCCTAATACTTCAGTCTAATTGTACACTACCGTTTTCTCCTTTTGTTTTATTTGACTGCAGGAGAGCGAATGCAATCAAAACCGTTCCAAAATTATTTGTGGTTTTTCACCCGAGTGTTGACTCATTTTACAATTTGCAAGCATGAAAGCCCACCAAAATAACACATTTCATTCGTGATGATTTAAGCATATTAGGCATTTTACATATCCGTATATTGTGTGCGATTTTTATTTTTTTGTACTGTCAAGTCAAACTCTTCAACTTGTTGCACCAGAATTTGTGGGATGGCCAAGCAGTGCCAAGTGAGCTCAAAATTGCGTTTAAGTTTTCTATTCAGCTGGGGGTGGGGGGTGTGTTGTTGTGGGGGTTTTTTTCTTTCCTTTTGGGCGATCATGTAGCGTCACTGCCTCTTGCTGGTAGGATAAGGAACAACAATGTTTTTGATGGTCACTGCCTCACATGAACTTTGCTAACTTGTGTTGGATGAATTCTTCCTTCCTTGCGATCGAACCGTTGCACTGCAAGCGCACCCTTCCTAACTTTTCTGTTGCATGGGGAAAAAAACAAATAAAATAAAAAAACAATCATGTGAGGACTTGAATTACCAATATCGATATACTTGTTTCAACACTGCACGCGTGGACTCTTCTGTCATTTATGGTTCTAAATAAAATTAGGATATAAACGATGACCTTGTGCTTTGTTTCTTTTCAAACAAGTTTTTAAACAAAACCAAAAAAAAGGTTGAATTGAACTTCAGGCCCTGTGACAATGTGGCAAAATTGACAGGATCACAAATAAATGAACTTCAGTCTCACTCAGGCGGCCCGGTAGTCCAGTGGTTAGCACGTCGGCTTCACAGTGCTGAGGTACCGGGTTCAAATCCAGCTCCGGCCTCCCTGTGTGGAGTTTGCATGTTCTCCCCGGGCCTGCGTGGGTTTTCTCCGGGTACTCCGGTTTCCTCCCACATTCCAAAAACATGCATGGCAGGCTGATTGTGCACTCTAAATTGTCCCTAGGTGTGAGTGTGAGCGTGGATGGTTGTTCGTCTCTGTGTGCCCTGCGATTGGCTGGCAACCAATTCAGGGTGTCCCCCGCCTACTGCCCGAAGACAGCTGGGATAGGCTCCAGCACCCCCCGCGACCCTAGTGAGGATAAAGCGGTTCGGAAAACGGACGGACGGACAGTCTCACTCATTTGTCATCAATGTTTTTTTAATTACCATTGTTAATGACACTGTCAGTTTTAGACTTGCTTGATTGCAGAAGTATACAATAGGTGTAATTTGATGAAGATTCCATTTTGCCAGGAAGAGATTCCAAAATTATCAAAACATTTTGAGAAAACAAATACAATGACAAAAGCATTATGGGATTTGGACAGAAACAAGTGTGGATGGGCGTGTATGTGTGTGCGCATGTAACCAGTCCTTCCTGTCAGGTCACTGTCAGCAAATATTACCACACGTCTACCATTACAATAAATACTTTCTACAAAGAATAAGCACAACAGCTCATACTCAATTTTTTTTTATTTTGAAAAGGGCATAAATAAAATGGTAGCTAGACACACAGACGCACATAATGGTGGTGAAGACACACCCTCGCGAGGTACTTTTTTTTTTTGTCAGGCGCAAAGACTGGAAAGCTTCTTTGAGCTCCAAACACAGTTTAAACATTCCTTTAATATTTTAAAATAGCAGAAATTAAAAACAATACATGTATCATAAGTAGTTATAAATTATATACTGGTGCATATTGATAAATGTTGACCATTTGTGAGATAGCTTCGCTTCCCATATTTCCATGTTGTACTAGTCAACAGCAAATTTGAATAAATCAACAGCACCTTTGCTGGTTGCCGGCCAGTTTGACTAATTTCCTCTAAAACGTGATTAGTCCAACAATTCCAAACAATCCAATCAATGCTTTGTGATCCCTTAAATCACTCATCCCTAATACTGACACATTTACAGACCACAACGTTAGGGACAACTGCACCGTCTAATGAGAAGTGTATGAGAAATATCAAAAGAGAAGTTCAGTTTTGATAGGGGGGGGGGGGGGGGGGGGGCTGTTTGTATTGGGTCGCAACAGATGGTGCAAGTATACCTCAAGAAGTGGCCAGTATGTGCATGGTTGAAGTTTAGGTCCACTGTGAAGGCGTTTCAACTAAATCCAGAAACTGGATCGTTCCAGAGTGCCTCTCTCCAAAAGGTGGCGCTGTTCCAGCATTGGCTGCTGGCTCCCTTGCGCAGCATCAGGGCTCCGTGACCTTTCCCAGCGAGGCTGCTGGCGAAGAGCAACAGGCCGCCTCTCTGCGGGGGGGAGGCTCCTGTAGTACGGCGGGGGAGGCTGCCGGCGCTGCTGACTGACCGTTTGTGACACCGGTCTTCTGGGTTCACTGTAGCTCCTCGGCGCTTCTGTGTAGCGCTTGAGAGGAAGCGGAGGGGGAGTTTCTTTCTGCTGTTTCGCTTTGCTCACACGAGATTCAACCGGTTCCTCCAGCGGTCTTATAGATTTGATGACCGCTCTGACCTCTCGGGGCCGCTTCCTGTGAGGCCAGCAGGGCAAACCCAGGAAGGAGACGCACACGGAAAGGCAGCGGGCGGAAAAGATCAGCTGGATCACACAAGTCACGATGAGAGGCACCCAAAGGATCAGAGTGGTACTCTAATGGGGTAGGGGGGGAGCATCCGACTGTTAGCAGCTGCGCCGTGTGAGGTTCAATCTGAGGCTTGAGTGCATCCACTTAAGTGAGGTTGTTGATGCGATGCACAGCCTACACAGCTAGTCTGCGATTCTATTTAAGATGTCTATGAATAAAACATCAAGAGCTGAACACGTCTGAAAAGTAGCTAAGTCGTGTTATAAGAACTCCTTGAAAGCTACTGTACTTTGCGTGCTCGTTGGTCAGCCAGCAAACGAGCTGGATAATACGCCCAACTCACTATTTTTGTTAGTTTAAGGTGAAGTCAAGTCAAACATTTTGTTTACAACACATTCGATGCAATTCCACTCGTCTAAAGACCGTATTCCAATTAATATTGCGTTTGTGGAATATGAATTAAGCAGAAAAACTCCACCCGTTTTTACCCATCTCGGGGTGGGGCCATTTTGTTACCTGCTGTTGAGTAAAAATGGCATTGCAATGCTTCAAGGCTCAGCTTGCGAACGTCACATGGCCAAATCCAGAAAACAAGTTGTTTATTGAACTGCGATGTCAGTTTCAGTTGACAGCAAGTAACAGAATAGCCACCCCCTGAGATGGATTTTTCTGCTTAAAGCATATTTCACAAACGCAGTATGAATCAGAATGGCGTGATCAACCTAATGGGGGCAAAGAGAACATATTGCAAAGAAAATTATTGACATCCCCTTTAATAGGATTAGCTAGGTATCTAACGAGTTAATCGGCTAGCAAAGTAGTTAGTTTGGCCAGGCGAATAACTTTTTTCTACTTTTACTTGGCAATTCTGATTTTAGTCACAGTGTGCGCCAACTCACTCACATAGATGCGCGTGGGGTCAAAAGGACACTCGTTGGTGATGCTGGAGTAGCCGATGGCATCAGGGAAGCGGCAGTGTGTCAGCAGACTCCGCCCGCCGTGGACGATGGCCCGCACCACGGACACCAGGAGGCCGATGGCGGCCGCCGACGCCATTAGCGACGATACAAGGCTGACGCTGAAGAGGGACCATGTCTGGGATTAGGACAAACACACACGCACCAAAAACATGTTGGCACATTGAGAATTCTTTAAAATGTAAAGTGCAAAAATAAACACATGGCCAGATAATGAGCTTGTTTTTAAGTTTGCTTGTTCGATGGGAGGATTAGCTAACAGGCAAACTAGTAAGAATCAACTCAGTAAATGACCACCAAAAAAAAGGATTATCTTATTCATTATTACCTTTGAGACAAATGGTGTTGAAATTACAACTAAAGTCTAGTGCTGACTTCATGCCTCGTACGCGGGGTGTTCTCCTCGAGTTTATTTTGGTGAAGAGCTTTGCTTTAGCTCGCTATATTGCTAATGCTTTCAATGCTAACGTTAGCTGTGGCTGCACTCGCAACTGGGTGCTTTGCATTAATGTGGGAGGCTAAACATGAGCCGCTTCGGTGGTCAGCAAACTCCTTCTTACAAATTAGGCACAACACTCTACTTTTATCAATAGTGCCGTCGGGGCAATTTTGAAAAGTACATTTTCCATTCATTGTGCCGAGAACTCTCATATGCTCTTCCATTTTCACCTCTCCTCATCGCCGCTTACTTAGCCTGCCCAACTCCAATGGGAGCCAATCAGCTTACGCTAAACAAGCCCAAACATAATGACAGCCAATCACTGTCCGCTTCAGGCTGTGACTGACAGTTGCTCCCCACCCTCAATTACTCGAAAACAGGAAGCCAACACATGAAAAAGAAAGGGATATTATAAAAAGGCAACCCACCGACAGAAACAAAGTTAGAGATTAAAATTTAGATTAATGCGATTAAAAAACATAACACACTAAATATGACTGCAATTAATTATTCGCAATAACATGATAAATTGACACCTCTACTAAAGTCCACCACCGCTGAGTGATTGGGGATACGTTCTCCTGTTTATTATTGTGTTGGTGTGCAGTGGGTTAACATCTGATAGTATTCACAAGCAGCGTTATTTATCAGGAGACTCAATTAGCAGTGATGATAGCAGTGTGTCATGCCATCCGCATGATTAATAAAAGATGGTAAACAGCTGATGGCGCTTTGAGACTCTGGTGCAGACTAACAAAAGGCAAACAGGGAGTGGTTTAGCAAGGCGAGTTTCATTCATTGGTATCTGCCAACAGCAGGGAGTAGGAAAGTGAGCTATTATAAGACATCAGGGTTTGAACACGTGTCACCGGTCTACATCAGAGGGAGGGAAAGTTTCTTCTATTACGAATCACAGAATTAGTATCATTAAAAAAATTAAAATAGAATTGAAAAATTATATAATTTTCTGAGGAACTTTCGTGCGTTAAACATTCTGTGGCTTTTATCCCTCCCAAGAGATAATTCATAGAAGCTATTTAGCTGCTGGATTTTTTTGAAAACCACAAGCGGACAATTTTCCAATCATTACATTTCACAGTTCTGAAAAACAACATTTGTACTTGACGTGTCGGGAAAATTCTGGTGTTGTTAGACAAAACAGACTACCTGGAAATCACAACAGGGTAACATGTCAAAACATAAGAAACACACTTCCCAGTCTACATATTTTCCCTTTCGGGACTAAAAAAAAAATAGAGTGATAGTACTCACCAGGCCTCGGCTTTTCTTGTTTTTAGACAAGACAATAGCCAGAATGCCAACGACAATTCCCTGCAGTAACAAAAAAAACAAAAAACAAAGTTCAGATCTCACCACAGTATGTTTTATTAAAATGAGGGAGAGCAAAGGTACAAAGAGGAAGTAAACTGTGGCAATAATTCATTTGCAACATGACGAAACATTTGAGAGTTCAAAGCTTCAGAAACTGTTTCATCTGCAACTAAAAATGGCATTGAAATTGGGTGAAAATGTCCTGAAATGCTGCATTTTCCTGAATTAAATAATCAAAAAGTAATGATGTAAAATGAGTTTGAAAGATACTAAGTGATCATAGCTTGTGATCTCTGTACGGTTTCTACTGTAGGGCAATTACAAACTTTTTAGGGGGTACAATGAGTCCCTGTTCCTGTCATAGTTTTGGCATTCCCAATGTGTATTACAGTACTACAGAAAACACTCACCATCAGTCCGGATGCAAGTGCCACCACATTGGAGATGGCGTACTCCATGGCACGAGCCTGCTTGTGGAGGTTGATGTGCCGGAGCACCACGCCGTGCACCAGCGCTCCCAACAGGAAGTTGACGTGGCCCACGAGCACCATGCTGAGGCCAATCTTCATCAGGGCCGCGGGCTCCTCCAGGCTGGCGCAACACACCCCTGCGGAGAAAACCGTGTTTGGATCGGGTTACATCGGGCGCATCGGGGGCGCCGTCCACGGTTCAACGTCCCGCTCTTGTATCGATCTGAGACATGCGAGCCAGGTCAAACACACATAGAAATGCCGCTCGCATTAATCATTGATGATCACAATGTCCCTGAAAAGAAAAATCGAGCACAAAGATTCTAACCACCAGCTGGACCAGATGGGTTTGAGAGTGCCCAATATGGGTTGTCAGTCAGTTTTTTTGGAGGAGTGCCAATAACATTTTGGAAGCCATGTTATTGATCATCAAGCAGAACATGCTCATTCATGGCAATGGGCTTTTTTGATACTTCCATCTATTATGCCACTTAAATCTACATAAAACCTAATGAAAGCAGTACAATAATTAAGGCCATTCTTGAAGTACATCTATATTTTGACATTTTCCTTCTAAGTACTGAACGGCATTACTTAAAAGGTGCAGTTGTTCCCACAAACTTCATTCCCTTTAGCCGCACCACGTTCAGACCGTGTCACAATATTTGATATTGACTTAAAATATTCATAAACAGTAAATTGGATCAAAACCATGTGAGGTCAGTTACCTGTTCTGGCCATCTCGATCAGGTCACCATTCGTTTACGTTGATTTACAGGTTTAAGCGTTAAAAGAAGGACCGCATGTCCTCTCTCCCCACTTCCGACTGAACAAGTCCTACATGCCAGTCAGGCAACCCAAGCATGTTGACAAAGGTAATCTTCAAAATAAAATCTATTTTTCTGGAAAAGGTGTTTAAAAATGTACTGAGTTTTCTGAGAGTCCTAACATGCTTGTTTACAGTTTAACTCTGTAGACATAGTTTGGGAGTGGACTAAGAAACACTTTTAAAGTGGTTTATTAATTCTATGTAAAGTCCGTAGTTTTATTTTGGAAGCTACGATGGTAATTCGTCATTGTCTATTTAATTAAGTCACAGCTGAAAACAGGTGTGTTTGTTGACGGCACGCCTTTTTTTTGTGGTTTCGAAAAGAGCGTGCTGTTCACTAAAAAAAAATCAACAAACTGCTCAAATGCAAATGAATTGTGATATTGATGATGACAATAAAAAATTAATTCTACTTAAATTAAATTTCAGTGTAAAAGGTCATCTTTCTTGTCAAACTACTTCCGGATGATAGGATTTAATGAATGAAATAGAGAGCTTGATTGGAATTTGGCACCGTCTACAGTACTTGTATCACTTGAAATATATTTTTTAATGTTACAAATAACACAAAATTAATTAATAGAAAATACTTTATTTCAACCATATTTTTTGTTCATTAAAATGTAAACGTGATTCATTTTCAATAGTTTTTTTTAAACTTTTGAAGAAATAATTATGCCTAATATGTCTATATACATAAAAAAATATACAATATAACAAGGCACCTCACAAAGCTGTGCTTTAGCGACACCAAGTGGGACAATATTTGTATTTACCAAGTTTGAAAAAAAAGATACTTTTTTCAGTAATATGATTACAAATTAAAAGATTTATTCTTTTCATTTTCATATTGTTGAGGCTTCTATATGTAAGGAACCTTACAAAACTTCGCCTTTAGCGCCACCACGTTGTGAAATGTAGGTATTACAAACGAGATAATTTGTAATTATAAACTTCTCACGACCAATGTCTAGTGTGATTTATGACGGTTTGCAGGACACCTAGTGCAACTATGTCCATTACTATGGATATAAATTATAATTTGGTCACATAAAACAGGTTCCCAATTGACCTGCTTTGGGTACAGGTGAATGTAAGGAAATGTCCTGTGAGTGTAAACTTGCTCTGTTTTTCGATTTTTTTTGCCCTAAAAGTGTGTTTCTTTGTGGTATTTTGGCATAGAATGTAAGTGGGTACACAGTGCTGTGTTTACAGCTCAACCGGAAGTCATAATAAACCAGACGTACTTGACGGCGGTGGTGTCGGGTGAAGGGGGGGTCATAAATCGAGACTCCTTTACTGTATTTGCATACAGTATTGCTGCATAGCCCAAAGACAATATGACCCAGCGGTGGGTTCCCCTTACCCGGTTGTAAAAAGGTCGGGCAATTTGGGGGGAACAGAAACCTTTTTTGTAGACAGGCTTTCCCGCTGGCAGTGGTCAACGTCCAGCCAGCCGGCGGCAACTGTCCGTCCACCGCCGCCGAGGGGTAAGCGATACGCCGTCTTCCGTGGGACCACCCCGGTGCTAGTTAGCGACGAGCTAACTGTGCTAGCTACGCAGCGAACCCGCCAGTAACAGCCTCCCTTCCTGCTTGTTACTTGACTAGGCATCATTTTCGTGCTATGTAGCGACACTTGTTAAATGTATTAGGATCATAAATTTTCCAGCATCTATTGTGGAAGTTTAGATAAGTTAGCCGCGACTAGACAGTCAATGGCGTCAATACACACAATCGCGGCAACATTGCTTCCTGTACTTTTCAAAATATAATGCCATTTTTTTTCATTGCTCCCTTTAATTTGACAAGGAAGAACTTTTATTTTGAGACGAAACTACTTTGACTTCCTCAGTTTATTCCAACAATAACGTGTAACTTAACCGATTGTTTCCTAGCAGGCTCTAGGGAACCAGACTGAGTTAGCGGCGTTAGCTTAGCCGAATTAGTCTTCCAGCAAGTCATCTTGAAGCTGTTGGTCTGCCAGCCTGCTAATAGCCGCTTAACCACTGCGGCACGGCTGCTGTATGTAGGAGGTCCAAGCAGAGCGGAAGTCTGCCGATCGGAGCCATGCGACACTGGTGTGTCCCCGCTGCGACCCGAAGCACGGAGCCACTCCCGGGGCGCCTCTCCGTGTCGCCCCCTCCATCAGGTAAGTTAGCGGTGGGCCCGGGGTTCATGAGTCAGATCAATAATTTGCAACTTATTGTCACTCAATAGATGTCCAATTATACTGAACTCAGTGCACTGAGTTTTTTTTTGTTGACACTTTGTTGAGACTTGTTAAGGAAGTCCTTTTTTATATCTTGCTTGCCTTCACTTCTTGCCAATTGTTGCTGTATTGGATATTTAATATGTTCAATAAATAAACAAACAAGTCTCAATTTTAGACAACTGCAATTCATCATACTCGGAGATGTCTCACCTTTTATGGTCATCTCATTGAATCAATGAGCGATGACAAATGTGATTCAACTACGATTCTATTTTTAGAACGTCTGTTATGAGGTTTCTGGGTTTGCTGCATCCTTCATGTATGGAGTTTCATGTTCTTGCCATGCTTTCGTAGATTTTTCCAGGTACTCCAGCCACCTCCCACATCCCAAAAACGTATGTTAGGTTCATTGAAGACTCTGAATTGTCAGATTGTGCCCTGTGATTGGGTGGCGAAAGTTTGCATTTCAGACAGCTGTGCAGGTATACCCAATATTGTGGTGTATTTTTAACTCTTGTGCAGATGTCAGAACGGAGTGCTGCGGGGTGCAGCCACGCTACACCATCGAGCAGATCGACCTCCTGCAGCGTCTGCGCCTCTCTGGCATGACCAAACCCCAGATCGTCCATGCCTTAGAGTCTCTGGAGAGGCTCGACCCGGACCAGCGCCCGCCTCACTGTGACTCCCACCCGGCCCCTTCCAATAACAACAACAGCAACAATACACTCGCCACTGCCTCCGCCCCGGCGCAGTCCTCTTCGTCGTCCACCTCCTCTCTCTCCCTCACCTCGGCCACCACGCAGACCTCGGGGCTAGATGGTGCCGCGCTGTCCCCAAGCAACAGCTTTGAGGCCTCACCTCCTCCCCTGTACCCCACCAGCGTGGCTGTGCAGCGCTCGTTCAGCTACGACATGGTCGGGGAGGAGGAGTGGGACCTGGAAGAGAAGGTGGAGGAATACATGAGGTGAGGAAGTTCAAGCATGAATTAGCACCGAGTGAGGATGGATAGCAGAGAATACATGCACAGACAAAGACAGACTATTATAACATCAGGTAATGGCACTTGAGCTCCCCAGAGCTGCAGGCTGTTCCTCCACAAGTGTAGTCACGTTAATTCAGGTCAGGTGTACTGGGATAGTTGAACGGAGAAAAAAAAGACTTTTCGCTGAATAAGTTAAGCAAGCCACCACCGTGCAAAAATTCCTGCGCCGTGACATGTCATTTGTTTTTAACTCTCACAGGAGGGACAGCAACCTAGTAAAAGAGGAGATCAAAACCTTCCTCAACAACCGACGGATCTCTCAGGCAATTGTGGGACAAGTTACGGGTAAGTAAAGACTACAAGGGAAATGGCACACTCTTTTATTTTACTAACCAAGGAAGAATAATCGTCAGACCTTTTTTTTTTTTTTAAATGTGAAAGGAGATATACAGTGATTTGCAGCGGACTCATCACCAAACTCAAATTGGCACCCCTCTACTTTGACAATTCACCAAAAAACAGGCATCTGATGCTTCTTTTTAAGCCAATTCAATGCAGTTCCTCTTACCTTTTATGCTTTGACATATTGTTTCTTTGGCAGATTTTCCATAATATCTCCCATTTCATGCATTAGACTTTGGCGGCTCCACTGTAGAAGAATCTGAGATGACCTGAAAGAAATGCTAAAAACATGTGTACCCTAAAATGCTCAGAGTTTGACATCGTAATCGTGTTGGTTTTTGAATGTGCGATGCTGTTTGCCTTCTTTGCTCAGGCATTAGTCAGAGTTACATCTCGCAGTGGTTGCTGCAGCAGGGCCTGGAGATGAGCGACTCCAAACGCAGAGCTTTTTACCGCTGGTACCTGCTGGAGAGAAATAACCCAGGTGAGGGTTTGCGAGAGACACGGAAGCTTCTTGTCCAACTGAGATCTAAAGGAACGCTTGCTCCCAAAGTCCTACTTCCTCCTGCATGCGCAAGGTGACACACATAGCTTTGATTTGGCTGGTCATGCCCCAAAATAGACTTGACTTAACAGGCGCGGTGCTTCTTCCTCCCGTCATCTTTGCTTTCAAATCCCAACCCGCTTCACCCTCGAAGTTCTCATGCTGGAGCCGCTCTGGTGCTGGTTTTCCCTCCAAGATGGGCCGACACTAACAATAACGACACTGACCTCTGCAGTGGTTCCGATCCAACGCGACCACAGCGCTTTGCTTCTGATTAAAGCTTCTATTCACTCGGCTGACACAGCAGAATGAAAAAGCGGCAGCAAATTCTCATTGGCTGATTGCACAACACGGCACAATGCAAAATCCGTTTGCCCAAACTGACGTCTACAATCTTACCCTGACTGAAGGGCTGAGGTGGAACGAAAGCCAGCACAGCGTGAGCCCCAGGGCCAGGGGAGGGGACAGAGACGGGCTGGCGGCGGGGGCAAGTGGCTGCCTCCCCAACCCCAACACCAACCTCAACCCAAACTCCAACCCCGTGTGGAGCAGGCAGAGAGAGCTGCTGATGCACTTGTTGCCGTGGTACACTGCCGCCGCCACCGCAGCCCAGCCAGGTAACCCTGGACCCTCTCCCTTCCTCTCCAGTCGCCAAACGCAGACTTGCACTTAGACGGGACCACCAAAGGAGACTCATGTTTCCCATATGTTAGGCAATTTTTTGAGGAATAGCTACGCAGCAAATGCTTGATGAATCAATCAATCAGTCTGATTGGGCTGGATCTTTTTCGAGCTCTTTGTGAGCTAATTTGAGTTGTGATTTTACAGGTGCATCTCAGTCAATTAGAATGTTGAACGTTGCGTTTATTTCAATGGTTCAATTGAACACTCAGGACTGCAAACCCACTCACATTTGCCAAAGAACTATGTTCCCATGAGTTGAGGAACTTTATTTCGACAAAAATATTTTTTTGCTGCCATCTTGCCGCATCTACTATGCAGTTTACACAGAAGGCCAATCTCTACCTAGTTTCTGTGGTAGAAATGTGTATTTTGTTTTTTTTATGTAATACAGTCAAACCTCGGTTTTCGAACGTCTCGGTTCTCGACCAATTCGGTTTTCGACCAAAAATTGTTATTTTTTTATGCCTCGGATGACGAACACATTTCGGTTCTCAAACAAACTGAGCGCACTTGAATGCACCATTTGACTCCTCTCGCCTTCCTTACACGAGGAAGTGGTGCTTCCTCGGGTAGACGAGGACGTGACGCCTCCTCGTGTTGCTTTCCATTGTGAGCAGACGTGTTCAGTAAAAATTTTTGTTTTAAAAATTGGTTTCGGTTTTCGTACAGCCTTCTGGAACGGATTATGGACAAATACCGAGGTTTGACTGTAGTCCAATTTTTTTTTTTAGTTTGTGGATTGCATCTCTGCTCTGCATGATGACGACTACGTAACCTCTCTCTTACAGGCGCAACTTTATCGATGCGGTCAATGGTGAAGGAGGAACCCGACTGGCGGACGGGTATCATGGCCGACAGGCCGACGATAGTTGGGGCGCCGCTGAGGTTGCGTCGAGGAAGCCGCTTCACCTGGAGGAAGGAGTGCCAGTCCATCATGGAGAGGTGAGATGCACTTATGTGACATGACTAAAAACAGCCCAAGAACAAATCTATCCTTGTTTTCAAATTTGCAGCGACAAATAGCATACCGCGCACATTTGGGAGCATTACGCCGACTTTATTGAGCAGTTTTTTATTACCACTGCTTCTCTGGAATGAACTTGTCTTCTTTCGCGGCCGGCTGGCAGGATGCTGACAAAATAGCATGCCACTCCACCCCCACACTCATCCCCAACAGTCCCACCTACTGTGCCCAATTGATTTCTCCATTAGACGCGTGCAGTAAGTACTAGGGGCACTCACGGTAATAAGACCACATGGGGCCCTCTGCCGCTGAGCTGTTTTAGATCCAAGGGCGGATGTGAGTGCGTGTGTGTGTGTGTGTGTGTGTGTTTGTGTGTCCGATTCATGACTAGATGACCCAGAGAACTCGAACTACAAGGGTTGTTCCAATCAAACAACATTTCAGTCTCTGAGGACACTTGATTTCTGTGTTTCTGTGGCTTAATGTTTTCCCTCATTACCACGGCAAAAGAGCAGCCGCACGATTTTAACCATTGCCATCGCTCCTCCAGCTTTTTTGTGGAGAACCAGTACCCCGATGAGGCAAAGCGGGAGGAGATCGCCAACGCCTGCAACTCGGTCATCCAGAAACCAGGTGCCAAAATAGAACGAGCAGGGTACACGCGATTCTTATCGTTTTTTTAAAGTATTTCTTATTCTCTGTTGTGTTCAGGTTGCAAACTGTCTGAGTTTGAGCGTGTGACGGCATTAAAAGTGTACAACTGGTTCGCTAACCGCCGCAAGGAGATGAAGCGGCGAGCCAATATCGGTGAGCACGTCATATAGGAACGAGGAACAAGCCGCTGGAAATGTCTTATATTTACTTTTATATATGTGTAGAAGCTGCCATCTTGGAAAGCCACGGCATTGAGGTCCCGAGTCCAAGCTGCCACTCCAACGGCGAAGAGGGGGAGATGCAAGAGTTCACCGATCAGGTCAATCAACGTTTCTCAGAGCAGGTGAGTCACTGCTGAAATGGGCGGTAGCCATATGAAAATGATATACAAATGCTGAATTTGACAATTGTTGGCGCTTCCTTGTTGTCAGGAAGAGGCATCCACCCAGAGAATGGTGGAGCAACAAGACTCCTCCGTGAAGGCCGCCCCTGAGGCCCTCCCCAGCTCCGCCATACAAATGGCGGAACAGAAAGACAAGGATCCAAAAAGGGAAACTGTGGATGAAGAGTGACCAAAAAGCTGGTGATGACGATTGAGTTTGAATCTAAATACTTTAAAAAAAAAAAAAAGGGGGTGTGTGTCAACCTCCTCGGGGGCGGCTGACGAGACATTTGGGTTCTGAAGTTGAATCGAGGTGCCTCTGGCGGGAAAGAGGCTGCCATATTTATCGAAAGTTATTCTGCTTATGTTAACAGCAATATACAGTACATATATAAATATATACATCTATATATATAAAGCTATATCAATAAGTAGTGCATTCCAAGGTGGTATTAACAAGCCTAAATTCCTTAGAATTATCTAAAGGATACCTCACCCATTTTAATCTTTTTTTGTTTTGATGGAGTATTCTTATTCGCCTCATGCTTTTATTTTAATGCTGAATGGTGATGAAGTGCCTGCCGGTCAGGTCCGAGAGACGCTTTCAACGATCTCGTCTGCATGGATATGTATGTGCCTATTTTTTTTTTTGTTTCGTTTTTTTTTTTTCCTCTCTCTTTTCTCTGGTGCTGTCGTCCGACCTCTAAGAGTCGATTGATCAAATCATTCGGCCATTGTTGGAATTTGCAAAGCCCTGAGGGACACCTGGAATCTCAGGAAATCCAACGATGGTGGCTCAAGATAGTGAAGAAGTGCACCAGATGTGCGCGCGTGCGTGCGTGTGTGTGTGTGTGTGCGTGTGTGTAAGCTTCAAGAGATTTTCTTGCATTATATCCACGCTCACTCCAAACAGGATGTTCTATTTATACCTTTTTTTTTTTTTATTAGTAGAACAAAGCGAGGACTATCCATCATGTCTTTGTTCAACTCGATGCTGCTCTTGTTGCTCTTTTCTCCCCCTCCCCCACCCCCATCTAACCTCATTTTCCAAGCCTGTAAAGCTTCTCTCCACCAAAACAAACGTCAGTGTGATTGAAAATCACAACGCCGTCTTCTTTCCTCCTTGTTGGAATAAGCTAAAAGCTTTTGCTCGCGTACTGCACTTCAAAAGTGGATCTCACTCTAATCGGAATCATCACGCTTGTGTACATAATAACCCAGAGAGGATAATCATGTTTGTGCGTGTTTTTTCTTCAAACTAACGACATTACCAGAAATATACTGTAGAGTTGTCAAACTTGAAACATAACTAGACTTCAACTGTGCCGAAGTCGCTCCCGAAATGTTCATCAAATGGACATTTGTGCTTGTATTATCGACCGTATTTCCTCAAATAGTGGCCGTCCATCTGCGTCATCTGCTTTAAAATGAATTGACAAACAATTGTCTGCCTTTTAGCCACCAGGAAGGGAAAAAAAAAACGGGCCGTAACTTCAAATACCTCAGACCGTACACAGACATGAAAGAGTTCACGCTTTCGCTCACCAAAACAGCAGCATCTACCAGGGTAAACAGTCTCTCAGCTCAAGAAGGAAATTTGGGGTTCCATATTTCCTCATATAGTGACCGTCCATCAAATAAATTGTGCCCAATTACTCACCGTGGCATCATCCACAAATAAATACTTAATGAGATTTTAGGTCTCTTTATAAATACCTTGGCTAAACCCCGGTGGGATGAAAGAAGGCGTGGACGGGACAGCTAGGGTTTGTAGAAAAATATATATTTGAATAGAAAAAGAAAAGAAGAGAAACATGCAGAGTAATGGAGAGAGAGCGTGTCCGTCCGACCTCGAGCGTGGTGTCATCTCGACTCCACTAGCTTAGCTGCTCGTCTTGGCTAAACTAGCTGAGCTGGTGAAAGAGATCAAAGCTCTTTGATATGTAACGTCCGTTGCGTCAGCACTGAGTGCTAGTTTAGCCACGACGAACAGCTAAGCTAGTGGAGTTGATGAAAGAGATCAAAGCTCTTTGATATGTAACGTCCGTTGCGTCAGCACTGATTGGTTGAAGCCAGTCAGTGCTAGTTTAGCCACGACAAACAGCTAAGCTAGTGGAGTTGATGAAAGAGATCAAAGCTCTTTGATATGTAACGTCCGTTGCGTCAGCACTGATTGGTAGAGGCCAAAAGAGGTGTGTGCGTGCGCGCGTCGCTACATACTCGCTTCAAATAGGTGCCCTCTTTTTCCCATTCGGAAAAATAAACGGGCGCTAACTGTTCTTACCTCGGTTCACAGATGCTGTTGTTCACACACGGACAAAAGAGTTCCTACCAAGGCATGTCAACATGATAGCTGAATAAAATCCGACAAAACATATTTCTGTGCTCTATCCACCATTGCATTGTCAAATCAACACCTCTCTCAAATAACACACCTGTAATTACCTCAGTTCGCAGATGCTATTGTTCACATTCGCCATCTGCTGAGCCAAGTCTCAAGCCAGGCACGTAAATAGTCCCTCACGAGAGAAACTTTGCGTCCGACCAAGTTCCCTTCGCAGTATTAAAGAGCTGTTCGCACTACAGCGTTGCACATCCCTATGTTCCAGGAAGCTACAGGACTTGACCGTTCTTTGTCTCGCTTAATAATCATCCAACCAAAATATCGATGTATATAATTCCAAAAAATGTGTACAACTAAAGGCCTCGCCCGCATCTGCAGTTGAGGAGCCACTATTTGCGGAACTACAGCCCATCTTTCTGAAGTCGCGTTAGCTCGCGATGCCAAAGCTGGTCCAGGTGGTGTTGAGTACAACACCAAGCCAACGTTCTTTCAAAGGAATCCATGTGTTACAAAGCCAATGGCAGCCATTGTTGTGACTGTTCACGATACGGTGTCTTGTAGCATTCCTTGTCAGTGGCGGGGGTTGGTCCGTCCTCCAAAGGAAAACCTCCAAAACGGAATATTCTAATACTTATTATGCTCCTTGCTATCTGCTTTGTTCTGACAGCAAGTCACAATAAAAAGTATTGTTAACGATGGCCATGCGATGTCCTATTTGTTGTCTCTTGATGGTTAATTCATCATATAAGAGCAGTCCCGGGATATCACGTTCCCAAGGGACTGCTTAGAGCAGAATGCGTTATCTTTAAAGCAGGGGTGTCAAACTCATTTCATATTGTGGGCCACATACGGACTCGGTAGATGTCATGTGGGCCGAACCATTAACATTATACCATACTGTGCTATGAATCACCAAAATGTCATCTCTTTCCTTTGTTTTGGTCTCAAAAAGCATTGATTGGCGCTTTCATATCATTTGCTGCGTTGGGTCTATCTCAGTGACAGACTGAGACTGCTGTTTTATTCCATCCATCCATCCATTTTCCGAACCGCTTTATCCTCACTCGGGTCGCGGGGGGTGCCGGAGCCTATCCCAGCCGTCTTCGGGCAGTAGGCGGGGGACACCCTGAATTGGTTGCCAGCCAATCGCAGGGCACACAGAGACGAACAACCATCCACGCTCACACTCATACCTAGGGACAATTTAGAGTGCACGATCAGCCTGCCATGCATGTTTTTGGAATGTGGGAGGAAACCGGAGCACCCGGAGAAAACCCACGCAGGCCCGGGGAGAACATGCAAACTCCACACAGGGAGGCCGGAGCTGGATTTGAACCCGGTACCTCAGCACTGTGAAGCCGACGTGCTAACCACTGGACTACCGGGCCGCCTGCTGTTTTATTCCCTGTTCAAAAAAATGTTTTCTACTGTGATCAAAACAGTGTGCCCCCTAGCGGATAATACACAAGTTGCATTTTATTGAAAATATTCATTCTGTGTCTTTAATGCATTTTTTTTTTTTTACTTTTAAATTATCCCGTGGGCCGAATCAAACCTCCTTGGGGGCCGGTTCCAGCCCGCGGGCCGTATGTTTGACACCACTGTCTTAAAGTCTAAAACCAAAAATACTCTTTTGGGCCATTTTCAGTCGCTGAAATTTTTTTGTGATTTAGAAATTTCTACTAGGCTAGTGTCAATAGGTAGGTGCAGGGACGTGCGGTCAGGGGAGGCAGGTGAGGCAGAGCCTCACCTCTGAATGCGCATTGCATTGCGCAATCATCACAAACTGGGTTGATACATGCAACTGGCTCGTGCTGCTTGCCGTATATCTGCATGTCGCAAATATAATGTTTAGCCAATTGAATAAGCTAGCCTTTTTGGTTTATCTATTTGTAAATCTGACACTAAAGGAGTCAGTGCCTCACCAACCATGAACCTCACCGCACGCCACTGGCCCAACACCGGGCCGTCGTGGCCATCAGGCCAGTCTTAATTAGAAGCAATCACAGCTCCCATTTTAATGAACTGAACATGAAGCTCAAATTATTTTCCCATGTACACAAAAGGCCTATTTTGCTACCTTCTAATCATCAAAGAAAAAGTGCTCACTTACACACATTTGAGAGAAATGAGCTTTTGGAGTTCAGCTCATGAAAAATGGGAGCAAAAAGAAAAGCGTTGCATTTATTTGGCGTCATTTGACAAATTGAACCTTGTAATACATTTCTTTTTTATTGGATTACTATGGGACTGCCGCGGAGCAAGCAGTCCCACTAATTAGATTTATTATAGCCAGCCAGCTCGAATTTGTTATTTTTTGAACTACGGTAATACGTTTCGGCCCCATGCAAATAGTATTCGGTCAAATGTGTTTCTATTCATTTGCATTTACAATATGTCACTATAAATCGACCAAGATACTCGTGCAATACAGTTTCCTCAGCAGCAGATGGCAGTAGTGCAGTGCTGAAGTAACTTGGTAGTGGAGTGCTGCGATGCGTTCTAATTCTGTTTTAAATGTGATTTCATGATTTCTTGTGACTTCCTTTGTGCGCCTTTCTTCGAGCATTTTGTCAGCATGCATGTACGCTGACGCTCTCAGCCAATCTGTCACTGTTAACGGCATCAAACACTGCCTGCGGGTCAGTTGTTCAAGCTAACTAATGCCCCCCTAATTCACTACACAGCCATTTCCAAAATGTATCCCCAGAAAGTGATCAACCAGTCCTCAATACATGACTTCCTGCTCGTTAAATATTATTTGCGGTTGAAGAGTGACCGGAGTGCCATCAGGCCAAATGTGGCATTTCGGAAAGCCGCGGCACTTTTACTACTCCATATAGACACATTGATCTCATTGTAATAACAATAATTTAAAACAAGTTTGGCCTCGGGGCTCATGGCCAAAAATCTACCCCCAAATGTTCTAATCCTTTCATTAGACATCAAATTATCTTTTGAATATGAACGCAAGGCATGAATATGCACAAGCATGCGCGCTTGAAGACTAAAGCACTCTCATTTGTGTTTGAAGTCATTCAAGGTTGTCAGTAGCAATACTTGGTCACGCTTTAAAGCTTTATGAGACACAACACACTCTCAGTTAACATGGTTAAAATTGAATGTAACGCAGACACATTCAGTTTTAGTCTTCATTTTGTTTTTCTGTCATCATTGGCAAACAGCTTTTCTTTGTGCCTGAATCCTCCTTAAATTTGAGTGAGGCTGTAGTGCGTTAGCCAGGCCTAAACCAGCTATAGCCCAATTCAGTTTAGTTTTTCTATTGATTCAAATGTTTGTTTTTTTCTTCTTTTTTTGTGTCAATGTTGCATTGTGAGTCTTCGTGTTTTTTTTTTTGCTGGCAGCATGGTGCATTATTGGTTTGCTCATCTGCCTCACAGCTACCTGTGGTTCAAATCACGTGGAGTGGGTTTTCTTCCAGGACTGCGGCGGCTTCCTCCCAAATCCCAAAACAGGCGCCATTGAAGACTCTAAATCAGGGGTTCTCTGACTTTTAGGTTCCAGGGCACCGCAGCTCTCGCTTAAAGTCCGCTGGGATCAGCTCGAGCCAGAGAAGTCATTCCCTAGCTGTGACAAAGGTTCTCGCCCATGCGCCGAAGGTTTCCCACCAACTGGCCTTGAGCAGTTTCCAAAAGCACATCAACTGTGTTTTTCATTTGCCCATGCGACACGTTCTCCAGCCCAAACACGCTGTGTCATCGCTAAAAAGTTACATTTCGATCCGATTAGACGGTTGGGTTGTGGTTCGGCAGCCCCCGGGGGTGTGATTTAAAGCAGCACGCCAAGTGAGGACAAATTATCATTTGCACTCCCTCCAGGCCTTATTCAAATTTACTTTCTATTACATGCATAAGCACAAGTACACACAAGCACACTGGCATCAACACTTTATTGACCTTTCTCATATTGTGAATTTTGTGTACTGCTTTGTGGGGGGAATGTTTGTTTGTATCTTTAGCTTTCATTCATTTTCGGCCCGTTCTGACTGTTGCTCATCGTGGTGTGCATGCATATGTGCGCGAGTGCACTGGGGTGTGTGTGTGTGTGTGTGTGTGTGTGTGTGTGTGTGTGTGTGTGTGTATGCAGTAACACAGTAAAAAAATTGTCTTTTCGTCTCTGACTGGTTGGCCACCCCTGACATAGAACATCTGCATGTACGTCTTGCATCATGTAATGTACATGACTTTTGTCTTTATAATAATGGAATTGGCAAGGCAGCTTTATTTATACAGCGTCGTTCATACATAAGGTCGCTCAATGGGCTTCAAAGTTAAAATTACAACAAAGGCATTTACAGGCAAAACATGATACGACGTTTAAAAGCCAAGCTACGAAATAAACAGGTTACGAAAAGAACATAAAGCACAAAACATTGATTACATAAATGCTTTAAAAGACCACAATGATACATATTTGTACCAGCATCCGATGATGCAATAGATACATTATAGAAAAAAAACGTTTTTATGCGAGGTATTGCGCATGCCAGAAACCGCCACAGCTGCCTGTGTCGTAAACCAGTTACGTGCTTGTTAAAGATTGCATTATGTGGAGACAATGTCATTAATAACTGATGGGATCGCTCCGCATTGTTATGTGCGTCCATGTCCGGCCTGCTCCCATCCTCCGCGTTTCTCTGCAAGTCCTTTTTGAAAAAAAATCATCATCGTTTTCTTGAATGGTGCTTTTTTTTTTTCCTTTTGCAGTCGAAAACAGAATTCATGACCTGTCACCTTTTCTGCTGACGACACACACCATCTCACAGCCTCAGTAACTTGTCTTTTCTCTCTCTCTCTCTCTCTCTCTCTCTCTCTCTCTCCCCCCCCACCCCTATCTCTCTCTTTTAAGAGGCCCGATGACACATGTGGCATGAAAAGACTGCGATTCAATTTGTCACCGCTTATTGCTCCACTGCTCAGCCAGCAGCAGTTTTGATTAGAGTCTTTTATATTGTTTATTTATTTATTTTTTTTGCTGATCTCGCCCATTTTATTTCACTCGCTTATTTCCTACCAGTCCGTGAGCTGTCCTGTCCCGTGTGATTGGATTTCCCCTTTCAGTGTCTTTTTGATACAATGAAGAGAGGTGTGGGTGCACACCGATGGACATAAAGGCGGGAGAGACTGTTAAGGTTACCTTCACACTGGCAACATAATCGAGGGAAATTCTACTTTCTGCAGTGTTTAAAAAAAAAAAAAAAAAAGGCCCCTCATTTTTAGGCACTGGCCTCACAACCCGTTTACCCTTGAAAGAGAGAGACGTGATGAGAAATAACCTTTCCATGCCAAGTCTCTTTTTGAAAAGACAAATAAAAGTAGAGGAAGTGCAGCCATAGTACACCTTGGCCTGAATCTGTCATGGTCAGATAGTCCAAAAAAGATACCCTTTCCCCCGCCCCGCCCCTTTTTTTGTTTTTTCTTGCTTAACAATGTCTCCACTGAACACAAGCAGGTTGAAATACTCGTCAAAAATACTCCTCAGAGGCTTCTCCTCTGAGCTTCAAGTGTTTTTTTCTTTTCATTATCCTGCTGTCCTTACCCCCATTTGGCACTCGTGACTTTCTCTCTTTGTTCCTTGTGTTCCACCATCTGCACAAATATCCAGCGCAAACGAAAAAGAAAGAACAGAAATATCAAACCGTCAATTGTCAAATGATGAAATATGACGGCAATGACAAAATAACATAGTTTTGTAAACGTGTATAGTTAAAAGTATCTTTAATATTTGTTAAATGCATTCTTAATCTAGTTGAACTTTTACTTTGCATTATTTTTTAAAGGATTTAGAAATACATACAAAGTTTTGTCTTGTTTGTGAAGGGAAAGCAAAGTTTTTTTTTGTTTTGTTTTTTAACTTCCATATCACCTTCCTAGGAATTTTGTTGTATTGTCACATAACAGTTTGGTAAATGTACAGGAAATGATAACCACCCCACACAGCATATTTTTCTGGCCACGACATGGTAGCTTGGCCGGGCGGAGATGCTCCGCTTTCAGGCCAGATTACGACATGGTCTGAAATACTGTGTCAAAAACCAAAAGGTAAGCAGAGCTGCAGTCATTTTTGTTGGAAACTTTACTATTATCGTTTACGTCAGGTAACTGGACCACACTAGGTTCTATCATGCAACATAATTCTCAGGTAGAAGGATGAGGAAACTCACACTCATTTTAGCAAAACGCCAGTCATAAGGACAGGCAAACGCACCTAAGGCAGAGCCTGCAGTTGGGAGGCAGGGAAAAAATGCATATCATGCGTCCTTTAAATGAGATTTTTACACCATGGTGGAATGTGCTATATTCTACTCTGCTTTGGATTCCACTCATGTCTACAATTAAAAAAAAAAAAAAACGAGAGACAGAACCATGTTGAGCTTCAGACAAGACTTCACCTTTATGTGCAGTGATCAACCATGACACGCTGCATCTTTTCATTAAAACCACTCTCAGCAGAATATTTTGGTCTTGGTTCTTTTTATGCTCCTCTCTCGACACGTCTCGACGTCCTCCTGCCCGCCCTTGAGTTATTCAAATTAAGCTCATTACCGTGTGACTTGAGAGATTCCTTTAGCAAAGCCAGCACTGTTAAAAGCAGAGCGACCTTGAAGACGGTTGGGCAAGGATGACAGTGCATTGTTAGTGTGTGGGGGAGGGAGGGAGGATGGGGGTGGGGGGGGGGGGGTGCGGTGGGAACCGGTTTGTCTCCTACACAGGTAATTAATAAGCTTATTAACTCCTCCGCTAATCAGAACCGCGGTAGAGGGGAGAGCTGGGGTGGTGAATTGTCTCATTGCAATTAAATTGGACAAAAAGTGCACACGGTTGAGAGGTGAGTTTCGGATTGGCTGAAGAAGAGGAGACTGCTTTGAGGAAAACTTTGGAGTTGCTAACTAACCATGCGCTGCCGTGGTATTAAAAGAAGCCCCATTAACAATGCAGACCTTCATTCAGCCACTCACGGCCAGTATCACACCTCATCAGAGCAAGTGTCAGAATTGAGGTGCTCTTCCATTCAAGAGTCCTCAACTTGTCGTCGTTGCCCATGACATGTGTGTGTGAATACCCCCCACCCCGAAGTGTGTTTCCCCAGGGCTTTATGCACGTATGCATACTTTGACTCAAAGGCCAAGGTGGATAAATTGGAGCCGACACTTGGAGAAAGGACCCTGTAACCCGGACGTGAGTGGAAGACAGACCTGACAAGCAGTCTGATTATCCTCGACGACGAGGGAGAGGAGCTGGCTTCCCTGATAGGTGGAAAAACTCCTCAGGGATCTTGATTGATGGCCTTCTTGGTAGGGAAAGGTTTACATTCACAATTGTACTGTGACCGCAATGTATCCCACTGTGGGATAGCTTCTTTTTTTCTCTCATTGACAATTACAGCAGCCGTTCTAAATCTCACCCGGAGTTTTTGATCAAACCAGATCACCATGAAATTTAATCCACAAGGATTCTTGAATTTGAGCAATCTTTCCCGAATTTCTGAAGCCGCCGTGCACCCCCTTCGACATCATGACACAGTTGGAGCACCTCCTCTGCCTCGGATTAGAAAGTCAGAACATCCTATTAAACACGATGAAAATGTGACAACGTAATCAAGGTCAAGGTCATCTTTATTGTCAAATATGCTTTATGCATAACATGCAGCATAGATGAAATTTCTTCCTCTCAAATCCTCAATGCTAATATGAAAAATAATCTCGGAATGCAGCAATTCAGTATACATATTTTCCCCCCAGTTTTGCAATATTTGCAGATTATTTGATACTTGGGATGCTTCTCTGCTCATACATACCAGTGTACCTGACATCCACATTAAAATGAAGTTCATATTTTAATGCTCAATGCTTAACTCATTCACTCCCAAAGACGTTTTTAAGCGTCTTTTCAGACTTTGTCTAGAATTGGCTGGTACTGAATTACCGTAATTTCTGGACTATAGACCGCACCTGATTATAAGCCGTACCACTACATTTTTAAAGGAAAAAAACATTTTGTACACGCATAAGCCGCACCTGTCTATAAGCCGCAGGTGCCCATATTGTTACATGAGATATTTACAAAGAAAGACGGTACACAGGCGGCCGTTAAAAAAGTCTTTATATAGACCGCTTCATTAAATAAGCCGCAGAGTTTAAAGCGTGTGACAAAAGTCACGGCTTATAGTCCGGAAATTACGGTAGTTAATAGGAGAAAAGAAATTCACCCTCCAAGCACACAGCATATGTGTACATGTGACATATTAATGTCACAGCTTTATCATTGCCACACTGCGGCGTAAAGATAAAGAGAACATTACACGGTTGAGAATCATGGGCAATGTGATGCTGAGTCGCTGCTGTAAAGCTGAGTCAGGGCTATTGTTCTTAAATGAACAGGAAAATGGAATTATGGATTGCTGCGGACATGCTTTGAAGCAAAGAAGTGAGAAATAGCGCATTTGATGAGAGTAAAAAGGTTTCAAAATGAAGGGTAATGATACGTGTTTCTTGTTGGAATTAGTCAGAGTTGTGTCTTTTCACTGCGAAAATATGTACGCTGAAAGTATAATAATGTATCTCATCACTGTGTTGTCAGGGGGCCCTTTTCAGCCCGCGACAACGGGGCGCTCTAATGCGGCCGTGCCAGTCCGAAGCCCCGCTCTACACACTGGCTCTCAAGTTGGATTTTTCAAAAATGTGTTCCTCCATTGCCACCTTTTTGCTTTTCTTACTATGGCGTTGCGTGCCCTCATGGCCGACAACGAGGCACTCTAAAGCAGCCAAAGCCAAGCAGTCAAACTGAATATGCCAGATTACGATTCACTGATGCAACTAAATGCGCTCAAGTTCTACCATCGGGGAGGGACGACTCATGCCATCGTCAAACATGTGCAATCGTATTGAGAAACAAATCCCTGAATTCACTCCGCAGTATCTTTAAATTATCCGCTAATGCCACCGATGTGAAAATCACGTCAACAAAAACTATTCATAACCTTGCACGTGTATTTTTCCCAGCCACTTTAAACTTTGCTTACTGATGTGGTCGAATGCAAACTGCCTCCTGAGCTATTTCCCCGGGGTGAGCGCGACTATAAAAAGCTAACGAGCTACAGCGTGTCACGTGAGGATATAAAAAGATATATAATATAGAAGTATCTATAAACCCCTTATTGGCTTTTCATTCGGGCCCGATGAATGCGACTGCGAATGATGAATCACTTGTGAATATCTTTTGAGGGGGAAGAGTCTGTGCAGCCTCTCGCTAATTTACTTGGCATAAATGTTATGATGCTGCTCACACACACACACACACACACACACACAGGAAAACAAACTCATCAACTGATCCATGGTGAAATATTTTAGGCATTCTTGCGGGTACATGATTAACTAAATCGTCCACCCAGGAGGACATGACAGCAATAAAGTGCCTTTTGCAGGGTTTGTGAGCTGTACAAGCAAGAAAATCGGGTAAGGGCTTGTGCTGCTTATGCTGGGGGTGTCGGTTTTGTGAGCTCTAAGTGAGTGTGACAGTTGTGAAAGCTTTCATGAGAGCGGGGGGGGGGGGGGGGAATGGTTTCCGTGGCCTCGTATATCAATAAAGGACCAAGCTCGTACTGCTTCGTCAAGTCGACTACACGCACGCCTGGCGCATGTTTTTTTTTGTACAGTATTTTGAATAACTAACTAGAAGTTGTACTCCAAAGGCAAGTTAGAGGGTCGTCGAAGGCAATTCTATAGTGCTGCCATTTTGTGAGCTCTTTGCAGCTTGACTGACACTGATGCGGATGAGCAGCCACTTTTGCCTGTTTACCGTCTTCCATCTTGCGCCTGTTAACCCCGAACTGTGGCCCTTTTCTTTGCAGGGACGGGGGGCACACAAGCTAACAGATTGGAACTCATCCACCTGCCAAGAGGAGTAACTCTTCCTTTTATGAGCCCATCGGAATTCCGCTCACAGGCGAAGAAGCATTCGGTCAATGACAAGATGAGTCAGGACGGCCTTTGCAAGCCCCGATCCTAATAACGGCGTAATGGTCATAGATAGATCATGGATAGCACAAGCAGGTCTCCAGCCTGTCCTAAGTGCTCGCCGCAAACACATTTTGAAGCTCATTTGTTCTGAGCAGATGCACGGCTGGATGCACCTTGTGGTTAATTTTAACGGTTCTCTCTCAGGCGGCGCACTGACAAATGGCCTGCTGTTTTTTATTTTTTTTTATGGTTCGTTCACTGCTGCTATTGCTTTACAAGCACTGACCTGGACTTGCTTTGTATGCATTGGGTCAAGTCTAACCATCTGACCCTCTCGTGCGCTCTACTCAATGGCATGACAGGTTCATTACAAGCATCCAGACCATAGGAATCAATCCCCGAAAGGTCCGCTCCTGACGTTCCCCTCACCTCCGCTACCACCTCATTCTTTTCACTTCTGCACTAAGTGTCTGGGATCGATAGTCGTGGAGAGGAAAAGGGCTTCTTCAGATGGAACCAATTTGAGCTGTTCATATGGCACGTTCTCTGCAATATTCACCACTGCCACTGGGGGCCAGTAAAGAGCTACATGTTCAAAGCATGTAAAATTCAGGAACGTTTCCAGTAATGACAAGAAGGCAAGCATGCCTTTATCTGCTGATGGGAAGTAATCAAGTACATGTACTTCGTTACTTGACCTAAGGAGATTTCTCAGGCATCTTTATTTTCTGGAGTATTTATTTTTTTAAAGCTATAAACTTGGCTGCCTGCATTTGAAAAGATTCTTCAAGCTAAATTTCAACTCTTTATTTGGTTAAAATACGCTGTTTTTTAAACTTCTGCGAGCGCGCACATACAAATAGCTTGAGTATTCCCTAAAATGATGCAACCCATTTACTCATATTATTAAAAAAAAAAAATACATCAATTTGTCTACTTTTATTGTAAAGCCAATTAGCATAGCAGCTAACACAGCTTGCATGTACTCTTGAGCAAAATATGTACAGTAGCATTATTGATTTCCATACCCTTTCTTGTAATCAGAGTACTTTAGTGCAAACATTAAATAAACTTCAATTTCAGTTTTAAAGATTTATTAAGCTTTTTATTCTGGCGCATGAGGATCTGAAACAGTGGTTGCGGCAAACTAAATATGGCAAAATGTAAAAAGTGTAGTGTTGATGGATAAAATAAAAAATATATAAATATATGATGCATTAGCTGTTTTTCTTGTAAACATAACAAAATATCAAATAAATAACATGTTTGTTTTAAAATGTTCAAATTGTCAATTGCCATAATCTACTTTTTTTGCTTTGACACAAGAACTGATCATGAGTTGAATCGCTCGTCTACTTTTTTTCCTTACGTTTACACACATATCCGTACTTAAAGTACACCGTGTGAATACTTTTGCCACTTCTCTTTGTTGTACATGTAGTGATGTACATTAAACTCTACTCCTCTTAAAAAAGAGCAGTTAATCTTTCATCCAGGGGCGTAGCTCTTGAAATTACGTAACTCTGACGCCACTTCCGGCTTCGCAGTGCCTTTTCCCGGCTGTTATTCTCCTCTCATTCCAACCCGGTCAGCGCACTGAGTGGATCGCGGTCAGGACCAACAGCGGTAACGACAAAGTAGTGGACACGTCCGACTTTGAAACCATCGTAAAATATTTACTCAAAGGAAAAACCTATACGTGTCAATTCCTAGTCACAAAAAGGACTACCTTTTTTCATCTCCTTGGTTTGGATTTTTTGGGGGGCCGCCATAAGCTTTTAACTCCACCCGAACTGAGCCTCCCTCTCTCTTTCTATTCGAACTCAAAATGGAGAACGGCGACAACAAATATCTCCCTCAACTGCTGGCGGAGAAGGACAGTCTGGACTCGTCTTTCACACACGCCATGAAACTTTTAGAAGCAGGTAAAACGAATGTCTTGTGCTTTTCTTTTGTCCGACCTTTTTGTGTGTTTGCTGGAAGTTTGTCGAGGGGTAAGGCGACGGACTACTTCCCCGTCGGGCGCCATGTGGTGACGGTTGGGACTCCATTATGGCTCCAAGCGGAAGCGTTCGCTTCGCTTTTCGTAGTTCGATCAAATTCGACAACAATTAGTGTTTGTGTAAGTCTTGCAGCGATGTTGATACGAATGGTGGCCATCAAAGTGGCACTTGATATTTTTATATGTTTCCCTTCTTTCATGGAGCGAGGGTCAAAAAGGCGCTTTCGTCGTCTCGTTCGCCTTTAAACAAACGTCGACTGCACTCGCATTTTCTGTCTACCATTTTCTTTGTGTTTTTCAAGTCGTTAAATGTGGGCCAGTAGCCGGGGCTTTCTGCTAAATTCGTGGGTGTTTTAAAAGTAATTGGTGGTACGAGGAAAAGACGCACGCGTAACCGCCATTGACTTTCTTTGTCCGATTCGCAGTAAAGTTAGCACGCTCCTATTCAGCTTTAACCTTCTGTTTCGCCGACGTAAAACAACTAATTGTTGGGGTGGTGAGCGACTGCTTCATGCTGGTGTTGACCAATGTAATCGGTGTGCAAATTCAATATAGCACAATTTCGTTTAGTACGCTGCACATGGGGTGCTCGATTTACGACGGAGTTTCGTTCGTACAGCGGTGACGAATTCGTACGCGTCATATCGTACCGTGGTTTAGCAGTAACATACATTGACGTAGCAGTGACGGAATCTCTGCAGTAAATTTGTCTGAAAACGCAGAGATCATAAGTATTAAGCAAGATAAAAAAAAACCTTTGAACCAGAGGCAACATTGGGTTTTATGAAAAAAGAATGCAAGCCCAGCCCACTGGGAGAGGCACAGATTACAAAATTTTAAACAGACTGAGAAATTGATTTTTAATGACTTTGGGCACGTTTATTAAAGGGAAATAATTGCAGCGGATGGCATATTCAGCTAGGGCTTCCAACTTTCAACCAGTGGTGATGTTAGTTAAGTAAAGGACATTCTGACTCAAGCCGGCTGGTTGTTGATAACTGTTACGTGATGTGATACATTCTCATGTCACCCTGTGCACATTCACAGACTTGTAGTTGGCGTGTACTACGATTGAGTTCTCATTTGATCACGTTTGCATCATACACGTGCCATAAAACACTTTGAAATTTTAGCTACACGCAAATGAAAGGGAATTATACAGAATTGTGATGGTGGTGAGAAATCATAAAATATTTTTTTTATTCTACCGCCAGAGTGGTAGAAAAGTAATTTGTTGAAAAAAAGTTTTGTGAAAATTGGTGGTCAATGGACAGCACCACTACTAAATGTATTCAAACCATCATCTTTCGGCGTATTTGAGACGAAAGTCTGCCTACTGGTTGGTGGGAATGCAAAACTGCGTCGTACGATGACTTGTAGCAGCATGACTAGAAGCCCTCTGTTGCGTTTAGAATGAATTTGATCAATATAGCTTAAAAAAAAAACATGGGAAGCTTTCATTTGGGGAAGATGGCAGTTCACCCGGACAGCTTTCATCTATGCCCTGTTCAAAATTGTCGCGTGATATACTGGTGACCATTCCAAGGCTTAGTCTGCACTTAAACCTTCACTAATATGATGCAATTTTAGCACTCATTCCCCTAGTATAATTCATTCATGATGTTTTGAGTCTTCATATTAAAATGCTTACTCTGCCATTCGACTGCCTGTTGGTTCTGGTGTCTCTTTGCTCGATCACATGAACTGAACCATTACCTCCCCCGATTGCAGAGATTGACAGGATCCAGAAGGGTGAGGCTAAGGAGGCAGAGACCTACCTGGATCTTTTCACAAACAAATTCATCAAACTCAAAGAGCGGGTCCTCATACCTGTGAAACAGTATCCCAAGGTGAGTTTTTTTTTCTTCGATCCCGTTTTCCTCTCATCTTCATTCCCCGTTGTGATTCAATTTATCCCGTCGCAGTCGAGGTTCAATCACATAAAGCTACGGGGTTACCCCGTGTCCTAAATTACTTGTCTTAATCTTGATCTTAAAACTCGGTGGCGTGATTACAGCTTACAGCAGTGTAGTTTTATAAAATAGCCTTTAAAATATCAAAATGCTATCACAACTGCTGTGCTACTCAGAATTCTGTTCCGCCCCGCTGTTTTGGATCCTCTGTTCAATTTGGACTCGCTAAACGCGCCAATGTCTTCGCAGTATAAATATAATTCATGACAAGACCCAGACTCTCGGCTTTGTCGGTTTTAAGTCATGTGGCTATGAGGGAAATAGATGGGAGGGTTTAAGTGGGCGCTAAAAGAATCGTGCAAGTTTATCCCTCATTTGCATGTCATTTGTAAACGCACATTGGAACCTCTAATGCTGATCGCTGTCTAGTCTTTCTATTTTCAAACCTAAAGTCATAACAGCCAGCTGTCAGACCACACGGGTCAGGTGGAGCACGGAGCCATTGAGCACATTATAGGAATGGAACAGTTGTCTGCATTGCAGCGCTCATCCTCAGTCAATATGCTACTTCAGGCTTGAAAATGCACATGTATCCTGACCACTGAAACGTTTTCTTCCCCTCCCCCCGCAACAGTCCAAATTTCTCTGCTTTGCTTTTGCTTCTCCAGTTCAATTTTGTGGGCAAGATCCTGGGACCCCAAGGCAACACCATCAAGCGTCTGCAGGAGGAAACCGGGGCCAAGATCTCCGTGTTGGGCAAAGGCTCCATGAGAGACAAAGCTAAAGTATGAACACAGCTGCAGTCTTTCCACGGGATTGAAAGTGAATAAAGCAGGCATTCACAAAAAGTCAAGGTTGACTCTTAGTAGGACACTTGAGTGGTAGAGTTGAGAGAAATGTTCTTGGATAATAAAATGTTTCTATTTCTTATTTTCATGGCTGAACCTTGTCGGAGAAATGCTGCTTAGCATGAAGGGTGTCGAATGTTCTCCAGTCAGCTTTTCCCCACCCTTTCAGTCATACGATCTACTAATCTGCTAGATGAAGAGGAGCGTGGGATTTTTTAATTGGAGGGCGGGGGTTAAGACTTGATTCGTCACTCATGTTTTTGTTCTTTAAAGGAAGAATAGATTTTTTTAAAGAATATTGTGATTTTTATTTTTTTTTAAACAATGTTTTTTAATGACGAAACTTTTAAAAATATATATATATATATATATTTATGCCTACGTTTTAATATCTTTCAATGACTCTACCCTCATTATTTCCAAAATTCTCATACGTAACTTCACATGGAAATTCAGAGGAAAGCTTCCCGTAATTTCCCATCCACGCACACATGCAACGGCACACTTGTAGACTGGGTTTCCCGGAGCCAACACACATCTGGCACATGTGCAAACCTCAAAGGTGGACATTGTGTCCAGATGGCAGCGCCCAAAGGTGGCTTTACTCCGCTACGCATCAGCTCGTTTAGACTTTTAAACTGGTCCCATGCCAAATGCTTGTAGACGTTAGGCTACGAGACAATGCCCTAAAAGTCAATGTCGCCTTTCCACATTGAAGGAGGAAGAACTGAGGAATGGCGGCGAGCCAAAATATGCCCATCTGACCATGGAGCTGCACGTGTTTGTCGAAGTGTACGCCCCCCTGCCCGAAGCCTACCTGCGTATGGCCCACGCCATGAAGGAAGTCAAGAAGTTCCTGTTTCCTGTGAGTTGTGCACAGCATGTTTTTTTTTGTTTTTTTTAGAGCGGCACTGTTACATTGTCATAGTCTGTCATTCGTTTCCGTTTCGACAGGACTGGCTTGTCAAGCTCACTTTGTGTCGACTTTCATACCTCTATAAACTTTTCATGGGATGAATGGTTGTCAAAAAATGTGACGCATACGAAGAGAGATGGCAGTTTTTTTTTTTAACTTGCAGCCAAGTCGTCGTCTTAGTCTGTCAGCTTTCGGAGCTTGATTTATGGTTGGCATGATGACAATACAGTGATTCCTCGCTATTTCGCGGTTTGATTATCGCGGCCTTGGTGCATCATGTTTTTTTTTTCCCTCCAAGGTACTGTATTCTGAAAAAAATGCCTAATGACTCAGAGGTTTTATACAAGGCAGGAGCTTGATTGTTTTCCAGCGCAACATCGACCAACGACAGGGGCGGGGTGGGGGTGCTAACCCGACTTTGCGGTATTTCGTCTTTCCCCATTAACGGCGATATGTGAGGGATGTTTGTATTAGGACGTGTTTAAAATGCATTTTGTCCGTGTCTCCTTTTGATACAAATGCTAATTGAAAAAGCTCCTGGCTTACTGGCAGGTTGAACAAAGCGCCCCCGTTCAGTCATGGTACTCTTTCTTAGTGGCTGTGTGAATAATGGTGGCTCTGTTAGCACATGAACAGTCTGTGACACTCTTCTTCAGGTCTGTCTATTCCCGTCTCTCCTCCAGAGATGTTTTAACGCCCGGACGGCTGTGGGCTTAAGTCCACGCTGTGGTGCACACACTCCCTGGATTTGTTTTGCGCTGATGTTCTTGAACCGCATGTCCATCTGGTTGGAGCAAATGCTACGTACTTGCTCATTAACAACGCTCCACTCTGGGTTTTGTGGCAGGCCTTACATTTTTGATTCGGCTGCAGCATTCTGAAGAGGACAGAGCTAAACGAGCCGTGATGTTGTTAAAGCTGTGATCTGTAAAATAAAAGATGCCAGATGTCTCCTATTGGTCAGGTTTTATGGCTGTCGTTTGGATTCTGGTCATACAATAATTTCCTGGCCATGGAGTTGTGTTTTACAGTGAATTGTCATCGCCATATGACAAATTGTGAACTCTGCAGGCAGCGTTGAAAGTAATGCCACTCACCCCTTTGAAGGAGCTTGACATGGGAGCGATGTTTGTTGGCAAGTGTAATTTTCGTCCTGTGCATTGTTAGCATCTGCTTGGAAGTACAAACGTGTTTTTAGGACAAATGCACCAAACTACAGTTGAGCCTGGTTCCTTTGAAATGTGTTTTCAGAGAACCATGCGGTTAAGTTCCAAATCGTAGCACTTTTGGGCCTTTTGGCTTTAGTGGTTGCACTGTTCCTTTGATTGATGAGCTGCACTTGTCCTCATACTGGAGCGTTTGATGCGTGTGGACAATAGAAATCCCCAAAAAGACAGAATCTCGTCTTCTCTGTCAAATGACTGCGGGTCCTTGATGATTTCTACAGAGAGGTTCACTGAGCTCATCTAACACCTCAAGTGGTTAAAGAGTTGTCACCCAGCTGGCCCGCGAGATGCTGCGGCGGCGACGCGACACGTCGTCACAGATCCACTCGCCATGGGTCGACTGGCTCCTGCTTTTAGCCAGCCCCTTATTCCCGGTAATTGAAAGCTGCCATTCTGCCCTTTTCTATCAGAGTATGTTCTGTCTTTAGAGCTCCGCCGTCTCCATTCTGATGCAGGTATGCTATATGAAAAGAATTGATTGGGTCACAGTGCCGCCCTTGGAATTGCTCCCCAGATGAAAGTGGCTGGTTATGTGGCGGGATTTTCGCTGCCTGGGCAGGCGCATGCGCTGATCCACCAATTAAATAAAGTCTCACGCAGTCACAGCTGGCTCAGTCAAGGAATACAGAGCGGGGTCGTGGGGTTGTGTTTACAAAGCCAGGGAAGCTTTGTATTTTGGTGTTTGTTTTCATGATTGTGCAAAAACTTTCTTGCTAATATATGGGTGGCGATCCCGATGGCAAGGGTGTGTTGAACCAGGCTGAACATTCCTGAAGGAGTGGGTGTTTGGGCGGGTGTTTGACTGTCTTTGCTTCTGTGGTGCTCAGTGTGCTGGCTCCCGCCTGGAAGCAGGGCTAAAAGTTGGAGGGCCAAAAGCAAGCATGCCCACTCTAGAAGGCAGGAACTCTTAGTTGTGTACGAATGTGGCACATGAACACGCCACTAAACACTTGTCTTGATTTGTTGGTGGCTTGTTTTTATTCAGTCAATCAAAGGAGATGGTTCATTGGTCATCGAGTTGGGTTTCAAGTTGGCTCTGTGATGCATTTCATTCCGGTGAGTGCCCGCTTCAATGTCAAGTCACGTGCGTTTTCTACTCTGCATGCAGGATGTGACTGACGATATCTGCCAAGAGCAGTTCATGGAGATGGGCTACCTCAATGGAGGCCAGGAGCTCGGGGCCAGAGGAAGAGGAGGCATGCCAATTCGGGGACGCGGCGGGCCCCCAGGAGTGCACAGGTAAGAAGCGGAGGCGAAGACGCAAAGGTTGTCACAGGGACAATGCTGGTGGACTTTCTCGCTGAGCACGTTCTCGTTGTCCCAGGGGAAGGGGAATGCCCCCTCGTGGCGCAGCTCGGGGTGCGAGAGGAGCAGGAAGGGGCACCCCGGCACCCCGCGGAGGGCCCGGTGCCGCCGCAGCTGCCGCCAGGGGAGCGGTGGCGCCCCGCGGTGCCAGGCTCCCTGCCGCCGGACCACCCCAGAGAATGCTGCCCCACCAGCACACTCCAGCCGCAGTCGCAGAGAGCTATCAGGAATATGTAAGTTGCCAGCGTGCTTTCAAAGCCTCATGCACACGAGGTCAAGATTCTTGTTCAGTACAGTGCATTATAAGACGCCTCTTCCTGACTGGCTCACTCCCATCTTGCCTCCTCCCTCTCCAGGCCTACGATGAAAGCTACCCCGACACCACCTACCAGTCATACGACAGCTATTACAGCCAGCCGCAGGCGTGAGTGAATCACACGTTTGTCTTTTCTCACCTGCCACCTTCGGCTGCAATGTGTTTCGAACCGTTCGACACCAATCCAACCCGAACGCCACTTGGCTGTTAGGCAACACTCTGCATGGGGCTTTGATCTCTCCTGTGGAAACCAATTAGACTTTTCGCTCAGCTGGTACTTGAGATTGGTTTGAGATTGTTTTTGTCCCCCCCCCCCTCCCCCCCACTCTTCTTTCCCACGTATGAACATCAGAGAGGCAGAATATTATGACTACGGACATGGAGAGTCTGCAGAGTCATATGAAAACTTTGGTAAGTGTATACACAGGTACACACAAATGCTCTTGTACTAGTTTCCCCCTCCTAAGATTACAAGTTTTTTTTTAACGGTGTGCATGTGTGGTCCCCAGCCCAGGATGACTGGAACGGTACCCAGCGAGGGGCTCCGGGCAAAGTTGCGTCCGCGGCCAGAGGAGGTGCCAAGACAGCCTACAGGCAGCACCCGTACCAACAGTACTGAAGCGGAGCCGCCCTCCCCCTTACAGGGTTGCCCTGACGAGCGCCTGTCGACAACGGCAGCAGCACTCGCTTTAAGCAGCCCGACACAAGTAATTGTCCGTTTTGGCTTTGGTTCCTTTTTGTTTTGTTTCTTTTCCTCTCAATTGGACTTTTTACAATACTGGGGACGGAAAATCAGATGGTTGTTTTAAGATTTGGCTACACCCCCCCAATACGCATACCATGCACAACCAAAGTGATTTCTAGAGTTATTTCCTTTTGGGGTTTTTTTCCCTGTATTATTTTTCTGACCATTCCCTCTCCCTCTGGCTTTTTTTTTTTGCATTGTTTTGTTTTCCCCTTTTCACAAAAAAAAAAATGTTTTGTAGTAGTAACTTCCAGTTGAACTAATGGCTCATTCTCCACCTGTCTTAAATGATACGTTTTAATTGTGTTTTTGTTTTTTTTATACCGAATCTGTCAAGGTTCAGTTGCAGATTCCCGTTTAGGCTACATTTCAAAATTCTGTTAATATAGTTCACTAAAAAGACTGTAATGTAGAAACAAAAAGTAATCTTAAACCAAGTCTCAGATTAAAGGTAATGGAAAGTATTTCTTCATTCCTTGTGATGTTTTGTTTTAAATAGTTCTAAAACGTTCTTCATTTAGACTCTAGTCAGCAATATTTGTCACTGTCCTTTAGAGTTTTGAAATATAGCCCTAATAAGACACTGTTGAGATGGCCTGTCCTCATATCCTCTATTTGACTTTCATGTAAACAAACAAACAAAAAAAAAGCCCAGCGACATTCTAACATTCTCTTTGCACAAAATGGCCTCCTGCTATGCTACCAAACAGTTCGGATCTTCCTGATTGTGATCTGATTCTGCATAAACTGCATGCCCAACAAGAGAAGAATCCGAAGGATTGGGACACAAATCTCCACATGGGTCGTCTCTCTCTCTCCATAGAGAAGGGATCCTGCAGCTCAATCCCAACTCTTGTACATATTTTAAAACCTCCTAACTGTACTTACTCTGTACCCTCTCCATAAAATGCATTATGCTACATGTGTACGCTTGCCTAAATAGGTTACTAAATCTGTCCAAAAGATGTTTTGCAGCAGTTTGTCAATAAAGCTTAGTGGGTTTTCTATGAAACGTAACTTGCTTTTGATTTGTTTCCTGTCCTAGTCCAATCTGAAATGTTTTCAAAAGCGCATTTTTAAATCGTAAAGGAGATTTTTGCTTTGACGTGTGCAGACTTTAATCCTCCTAAATGATGTCTTGATGGATTCTCAAAAGAGTTCGACTTATTCTCTCTCTCTCTTTCTATACTTTTTAAAAAGGACCCCGAGGTAAGGCCGCTAAAATAAGCCGGATAGCTTCCTAATGTGTATAGAGTTGTAAAGCATTGATTGCCTGGGTATGTATCAAGATTTTTTCAATCCTCTTACCTGTGGTCTCGTTTTAACCGCTAATGACAATTGCTTTCATTCGCCGCTGCAAATTAACTGAATTCAAACCACCATTCAGGATCTAGGCCTCGTTGTCATGAATGACACACTAATGGCAGTGCAATGGAGAGGAGGCTTTTAACCTAGACAACTCTACTGTAAAGGTAACCTAACCCTAAATGTTTAATTTGGTAGTGTGCTTTTTTTTTGGTTTTGGGGTTTTGTTTTGTTTTTTTTGGTCCTTTGACATAAACTTGCTTTAAAAGTAATAACGAAGACAAAAAAAAAAAGAATCAAAAAGTTTAAGGGAAAAAAAAAATCAACATCAATGTATTTTATGTACTAAAATAATTGCTCTGTGTACTAACCAACCATCGGGCTAGTGGTAATGCAACTCTTGCTAAAATGATGAAAGCCAAATCTGAGTCCATAGCTGTTTTTGTAATATTAAAAAAAAATATTCCACCTGTATACACAGTTACCAAATACTTGAGTTGCATGAGCAGATGTTCTCTTGTAGACATGTTGCATGAGCTCCATTTCACAAGTATCTCCATGTGCTCTGTCCACCGGGTATTGATTTGGGCTCTTTACTTCCCCTCCCAGGCCCGTCTAGGCCTCTCGCTGAGTGCCGGGAGACCCGCGCTGCTGGATGCAGGCCATGTGACTCTCAGGTTGGTCCTCCACCCCGCCATTTCCATTAAGAACGACCACCATGCTGCAGTGGCACTCGTGTTTATTGCCATTGTCTTCCTCTAATCCTTGGATAGTTGTATGCGCCCACCCACCTGTTTTAGTTTTGTAGCTCAATTTTCAAACAATACAGTCATACCTCGGTTTTCGGCCATAATCCGTTCCAAAAGGCTGTTGGAAAACCGAAACCACGCTCTTTTTTTAAACCAAAAAAACAAACCTTTATTGAACACATCTGTTCACAATGGAACGCTCCACAAAGAGGCGTCACTTCCTCGTGTAAGGAAGGCGAGAGGAGTCAAGTGACGCATTCAAGTGCGCTCAGTTTGTTCGAGAACCAAATTTCGGTCGTTATCCGAGGCATAAAAAACTCAATCTTTGGTCGAAAACTGATTTGGGTGAGAACAGAGACGTTTGAAAACCGAGGTTTGACTGTATTTACCAAAAATAGGAAGGGGAGCTGCTTCTACATTCATGTTTCCATCTGCTTCTGATTTTTTCCAGCCCCCCCCATTGTTTAGCTTATGTACCCGTTGTTTCTTGTCCTCAAAGTTACTGTTGCATTGTTACATTGAAGCAATGCTCCACTTAAATTTCACTCTTGAACGGCACTCAAAAAAATGCTTAAAAGTTTAGAGGGGGTTTTATTGGGTTGACCTGGTAATAAAAATGTTATCGGCAGTAACAAAAAATCTTTAAACTTTAAAGCTTGCCTGTACTGCGCATAAAGATGTTGACCTGAAATGATTATTTTTTTCATCAAAAAATTATATGTTGCACGGGATGTCTCATGATTGTGACGTTACTTCAGTGTGACAGTTGAGCACCGCGAGCGGCAAAGTCCATCTGCGGGTACGTTTTCGCCGCGCTCGTAACTGTGCTGTCGATGCAGCAACACGCCGATAATGTTCCCAACGTCTCAAAGCTCGGGCGGCTTCTGATGATCTCCTCGCGTCTTGACAAGCGTGCGAATTGGCGTGTTGCGTCTCTCGCCTACGGCTGGATCGCCCGTTGGGGTGGGGTGGGGGGGCACGAGTGTCACCGCAGTCTTGGAGAAAGTGACTAATGAGCAGCCATTGCTCAAAGCCCCCTACGACAGAGAGGAAACGGCAGCAAAAGCGACTCTGGCGATTCCCGGAATGGAAACAGTAGTAGCGGGGGGAGGGGGCACAGGAAGGGCGCTGTCTGAGGGATTACTCGCAATTTACTCTCTGCCCTGCAGGACAGGAAAAAGTTAAATGAACGTTTGGAGAGTCGCACCGCTCGGTCACGCTTTAATCAACTTAAACTGCAGAACGCAAGCTTTTGCCACACACACACACGACATGCTACACGTTTTCTCTGTAACCAAAATGTACGTTCGCAAAAAAAAAAAAAGCAGATGCCGACAATTTTTAAATGTTAGTGTGTGCTGTGAGCCATCTTCCCCTGGGCTTTGTGTGGCTCCGCTTTTGCAGCATCTCTACGTAAGCCCTGCACGTTGACTAATTTGGTGTTCGATCACAATTTAGGTGGTTTGCCCTTCAGGGGAACTTGTCCCCACCCCCACCCCACCCTGTGATGGAAACAACGAACCAGACAGTATTTGAATCATTTTTAGGTAGTCGCCAGAGTATGCAGGATGAAAAAAGGCGACCTGCGACTTTAAAGCTGATTGAATTCGCAAACTGATTTGTTTGTCCTGAATTGGTCTCTCGAACGTTGAAGAGCTGCCGCTTGGTCGGGCAAAGTAAGCGTGGCTTCAAATGGATTTTTCTCCCTTGCCGCCATTTCTTGCACTTTACAATCAATGCGCATTTTAGCATTTGCATCACGTGCGTTGACGTGCTCTGACGTGTTTGCATGACGTCTCATCTTTTTCTTTTGCTCTACGCAGCGACACAGGATGGCAAGTGGAGACCCTGGAGCCAGACGGCGTGGCTCGGGTCGAGGCTCCGGGCTCATACTGGCAAGGGGACAAAGGCTTTCCCTTGGAATCACCAGAGACTCATAATGATGAACAGCACCCCTTTTTCCCAAGTCTGTATCCAACTGCTGCTTTCATTATTTTTGCCGATTGGGAACCTCTCCGTCGTCTAATGCAATTGTTCCACTTTGATTTAGTGTCAAATGAGCACTGTTCTCACTCACGCTTGAGCCGTGAAATTGTTTTATTTATTTTTTTCCCCATTCCTGTCAGGCCTCGCAGTCTGTCGCCTCTGAATTCCAAGCGTTTTATTACAGGCTGTCCCAGAAAATGTGTTCGCGCTGCCAAAAAGAAGAAGAAAAAAAAAGTCAGCCCACCCCCGAGAACAGCACATGCTAATTGCCGGCTCACTTAGCACATACCCGCGACTCGAGCAAATGGCCACAAGCCGCCTTTTCTCTCGGCCGTCCCCAAATATGCTCATGCGGCGAGATGGAAGATGCGTGTGAGAGGAGAGGATAAGCGGCTCAGTTTATCTGTCGCTTCTGGTTTGATTGGATTGATTTTTATCGTGAAGAGCAATATCCATCTCTCCAATAAATGACAATTTGATACATATCTCGACCCATGGTGTACCATGCAGTACTGGTGGGACTTGCCCGAAATAAAGGTTTCAAAAGGTGTTTACAGAAATAAAGCAAATCCCAGAAATGGAAGAAACAAGCCCAACTGTGTTTTGAATGTCATTGTATCATACCAAAAGGAAAAAATCCCTGGGAAATAAGTTATGTTGGCCCATATATGGCTCTGTGATGATCACAATACAAAAAACTGGACCCACTATGTTTCGGCGGTTGTCATTAACAAAAAAAAAAATCATAAATCAGCCAATTTCTGGTTCTTTGGTCATCATAAAAATACAACATTGGATCATTCCTGGTTCTATATTTATAACCAAACTATTTTCCGGCTTTGGCTATTTTGTGTCATTGCATCACAAACATTTTATATAGGACAACTGGTTTTTAGTTCATTTCTGGGTTGATGGTTCTCCTCACATTGGTACCCATCTGGTGCGGTCTCCAAACTGCTGCTTGCTGAAATGATGTGAACTGGTGCCAAGTGCCGTTTGGAGGGATGTTTTCCAAGATCATATTCGTTGAACTCCCATTGTATGACCTCTTGAGCCTTATGCTATACAGTACTGACAATGACTCACAGGATATAAACCATCGCTGAAGATGAACTGTCAACGGACAGCACATTATTCCCCCCCCACGTCTGGGCACATATGCGTGAAATACTGAGCCGTGCTTCTTCTCGAACGTAATGAAGGCTAAGCGATTCAAGCCGTCTCCTTTTGAGAATCGATCAAGTGTCCGGCACGAGGGAAAAGCAGAAAGTAAATGTTGCTTGTTTGAACAAATCAATAAAAGCGCACACGAGCCTTTCGCCTGGCCACTTCTTTGCATCCCCTTACAATGTCGCGGTGGTCCACCACAAGGCAGCGAAGGCGAGAGACAGCCGGCCAAGGCGCGTCTTTTGTCGGTTGCGTGGAGGTGGACCTGCGAAGCGCGATTGCGTGTGCGGTGCAAGTGGAGACGCGGTTTCTGGTGGACAGCTGGATGGCATCTCCGGCTCCTGACAGATTCACACCATCAGAGGAACATCACATCCCAACGGCTCGGTACAAGCGCTGGCGATCTGTGGAGAGGTGGTTGTCATGGCGACGCGAGCCCAGCTGACATCCCTCCCACAATCCGAGAGGCTGTGATCGTCCAGGAGAAACTGTCGGAACAACGGCCGCACAGTTGTAAGCGCATACGATAATGGGATTATTGTGTCAAAATGATGCAGAACAAACAAAAACAAAAAAAGTCAAAAGGAAGGAGGGGAAAAAAACGCAGAATTTACACAGAATTGTGCTTTGAGTATTGTGGCATATATCCGCCAAGGCCAAGTGGGCACCAAAACTAAAGACAGTGATGTGAACTAAATATGAGAAAACTAGGTCGAAAAAAATGTTAAGATACCTGTACTTGAGTTTAGTTCATTTTGGTTTGGTGAGGTGGGTGGATTATTTCGAAGCTCACTTTTGCTCAGACAGCCTTGTGAAAAATAGTTGTGAGAAGTCGACCTTTTGTGTACCTAGAAAGTCTTCATTATTGAATTTGCCTCGATGTTTCAATGAGGTTGATGGAATGCCTCGGCGAAGGAGACGTGCTCACATCGATTTAGACATTGAGCAATCAACTCTGATTTTCACCATGGCGGTCGTCGTTTTGACTCCTTGGTAACAGTCATACTAGTACGCAGAAATTATTGGACCCGAAAGTTAATATTTGGGATGTTCGATACTCACGCTTTGAAAACTCTGATACGAGTAGAGAAACCTAGCACTGTTTCGATACAAAACACAGATGATGATTCGCCGATGTGTCAAACTGCCGTCGTCTACCGCCAACTACTGCTGAGGCGGACTTACTCAAAGTCACATTTTTTTTTAAGTATCGGTGGCTGGTATTGGCAGGCTCCAGATGTACCCGATACTTTCAAATACAGTCAAATCTCAGTTTTCGTCCATAATCCGTTCCAGAAGGCTGTTCGAAAACCGAAATTGTTCGAAAACCGAAACCACGCTCTTTTCTGAAATAAAAATGTTTACTGAACACGTCTGCTCACAATGGAGGAGCCAAATGGTGCATTCAAGTGCGCTCAGTTTGTTCGAGAACCGAAATTTGTTCGTCATCCGAGGCATAAAAACTCAAAATATTTGGTCGAAAACCGAATTGGACGAGATCCGAGACGTTCGAAAACCGAGGTTTGACTATACAGGGGCTCGGCCATCCCTATTTAATATGAAAAAAAAATGCACACATACACAACTGATTTTGGGGTTCTTAACACCTTTCCGTCGTGAAAGTCCGTCTTCCCCATTCTTGGAAAAAAAGCAATGCTAGCAGTGCTTGAGAACAGAGGTAGCTATCATTTTACTTGACGGGCAAGAAGAAGAGTCAAAGAAGCACGAAGACGGCAGTTTTCAGCAACCCTTCCCTTCTTCTTCATCATCACTGTGTAGTCTAAGCCTGCTTTATAGCAAAGCTCGGCTTCACTGAGGCACACGAGCGCATGTTGGGAGTGCGCTCCGGGCCCGAGGAGTCGCTCTTAAATATCAGCGGGATTTGTGAAAGGTCTATTTTTTATGAGCTCACAGCTGGATAATCACACTGGCGTACGCACATTCTGACTTTAAAGTGAGAATTCTGAGATAGAAGTGAGAATCTTGCCAGCCTTGTTTTTTTTTTTCTTCATTGGCCCTAATCCTCTTCCGTAGACAGAGAGACAGACATTAATAGATTGATTTTAAACCATAATTGTGGTGGTGCTGCTGTATCACAATCGCATGACATTTAATGATCAGTACAATACTGTAAACGATTGCGATGAGCGCTTGACTACAAGTCCCACAATGCACTGCGCGCCACAGCAGCCGTCCTGTCATTGATGAATACGTTGAACACCTGTTTAATGTTGTTGGAATCCCGACAAAAGCTTACTAAAAATCACAAGCTTCTTTTTCGAGCACAATGGGTAATTATATCAAATGTATACGATACATTGTATTGTTTAATATTCATTGTTACTGTGTCTGTCATCAACATTAGCTCGCGCAGGCTTGTTCATTTGGATAGGTAAAACCGAGTGAAAGATTCGGTTCTTGGTCAATAGTCCACATTTTTCTTTTAATTGAAAATGACCTATCCCGATTCTCAGAAAAAAAATAGATGTACGTGTACGTAGAAATAGAGGAAAAATGAAAATGATAGAATAGGACTTACTTTTGTGTTTACTGTACTGTATTATATTATGATGCGAGCATACGAAGCCAGTAAAATTCGAGTTCGATGCATGCTTCTGTTTCGGTGCTTAGTGAGTAATTGAATTAATGCATTAGATCGCTAGTGTCCAAAATAATGGTGAACTACGGTGTTTGGCAGCAACAACACAGGCAGGAGCCATCAAGTCTCATTTCACCATTTCTTATATATATATCAGTTTTGAAGACTGAACATTTGTCAACGAAAAGTCATGATGGAAGTCACTGAATTACATGCATGACATCACCCTTATTTAGCAACACCCCATTGATTTTTAGAATTAATATTAAGATGTTATGGATTACCAGCCCACGGCCTCGTCTGTTTTTGGTTTAACCTTTGAGCCTTATCACAATCTCGATGCAAAAGTAACACGGAATGTTTGAGATTACTTTTTTCAGTTTGATCCCAGTATTCACACAAGAGTATTCACTCTTTGAGTACTTACCGATACTGATTACCGATAGCACTAATATTTTTAATAAATTAATAACAATAATAATAATTTCACACTGTGACATAGCATTTTGAACAAAACTTTTCTTTCTGATGCAGATGAACATTCGCCAATGTGTCAACAACTGCTGAGGAGGACAGTAAGTATTGGTGACTGTTATCGGCAGCCACTACGTACACCCGACACCTTAAAATTAGACTGTTATGAGCCTGATACAATACCAAGGTTTGGTACTCGCCCTTTCCGAGGTTTTATTTCTGAGAAATTTTACCAGAGCCTAGAACTGCCCCCCCCCCCTCCATCAATTTGAACTGTTGCCAAGGCTACGAAAAGTGGTTCCTTCCCTGATAAGCGGTTAAAGTCAAAATTTAAAGTTCACTTTGAAACATTTGGCATCCTAAGATTTAGTTTTTGCGTGTGCCTGACCACCGCGAGACCCTCAGACTGCAGCTCGACGCCCACGCGGAGCCTCATTTAGTTTCTCGCGGAAAAAAGAAAAACATTTGGACTTTTTTTCGACAGTTTCGCTCCAGCTCTTCTCTTCTCCTTTCTCGCGCTCGCCGTTTCCCTTGTTAGCTCCGCTCAGGTCCCTCACCTCTCATTAGCTTTTCCTGGCTGACTGCGGGCACCGGTCCCTGAATCCCTGTGCGGATTCTTGCGTTTTAAATCAATTTTCATGTTAAACAGAAGCCCGGGAGGTGAAGGTGGACGTCACGGAGGAAACATGACGATAGACCGTGGCTCTTTTCGCGCGATTGACCATCCAGGCTGATGCTGCGACCCTTCCCCCACTTTCTCTCCATGGCCTTTTATCACTCGGTGTGCCCCCCCCCCCCCCCCTTTGGCTTTTCTCTTTCACTTTGTTTCACGCTGCCCTTCGCGTCTTTTCCATTTTCCCAGCGAGGCCCAGGGCCTGTTCTCGTTCCAGATGAGAGCTAAAAAGAGTTGTGACAAGGGAGCGTTTTTGCGTGTTTCAACAAATTTCCACAGGCAAATCGGTGGTAGCCAAACAGAACAAACACTATTTTGTTTCATTTATTTGGTATTGAAAAGAAAACCTCCAATTGAGGTCAGTCATATTTGATTTTTTTTTTCCCCCCATCAGAATACAAATTCACCATCATCAACCTTTTTTTTTTTTAAACTCTGCCGGTAATGTTTTAAATGATATCTGACCTTTCCTAATTGTCATACAAGTGCAAGCAGAAGTTAGGCCGTCGAAATATGTACTTTCAAAACAATCAAACAGGAATGAGGAATGAACACAAAAGCGATTAAAAATGATGCGATGGCACATGAGAGATTAATTTCTAATATTTCCGATGGGACTATTACAAATGTTTCTCTATAGGCCCAAGCATGCAGGCTTGGACTACAAGGCACATACATAACAATCTAATCGTATTCCTTATCATTTACATGCCAGGATTGATAATGAACGAATTAGCATTTAAAGGAACATCCCCACATTACCACGGGACCCTCTGGAGTGCGCAACCTTGAAGACTTGGCAATTTTTAGAAGAGCGCCGCTCCTGCGAGAGCGCTTGTGCGCTTTGGAGTTATTCTCAGTAACTGGGACACGAGTTGAACTTTTTATTTATACACACACACACACACACGGCACTCAATAGGATGCACTCATGTCATATTTGTTTCGGGTGCTTGTCACATTCACGACCCAATTAGATCGACAAGCGATATTGCTTGATTTTGATTGCCGGCATCAAAGATTTGATATTTTTACGAGATCTTTCAGGTTTGCTCAGTTTGCGAGAAGAGGTGAGCGTTGTGGCTTAATATAGTTTGGATTAGGCCAGAAACCTGTCTGGGAAACTTTTCTGACACACTTTTCTAGCCAATTCTTGCTCAAGTGACCTAAAATCTGAGCAAGATGTATTGAAACGAAACAAGTTCAATGCCTGCGAAAGGTTGCCACGAAGAGCATCTCGGATCATCGCATAAACAATTCAAATAGTTCCGCAATGTCTTTGGCACGCTACTGCTGTTTCCGAAACGCACGGAAACCACATTTGTGGAATTGCCTCAACATTAAGGATTAAGATATATTAGACCGGGGGTCGGCAACACGCGGCTCCAGAGCCGCATGCGGCTCTTTAGCGACATCTAGCGGCTGCCTGTAGCTTTATAAAAAAAATATTGAAAATGGAAAAAGATTTTGATCGTGGGCTAATATAGCTCAAATAAATATAGATACATGTTGCAGCTCCGAAAAAGGGGAGCTGTGGTGTTGGTTTTTAAAAAATTTTCATTCCAAAAAATCTTGTTCTTGTCGGAAAGAATGTCAAATAAATTCATTAATGTTACAATCAAACTTAATGGCGCGTGTAACCTTAATTGTGAAAAAAAATTAAATAATTGTTTCCATAGGGACAAAAAAAATGTGCCTTTGGTTGGAAGCATTTCTGTCGACATGATCCCTTCACAAATGTTAAATGTCGCAAGTTTCCGATCTTTTATCGTTTACAGCTGAGGTACTTTGACTTTGGCAGCACATACCTCGGGTCAAAAGTTTCCAACATGTCGATGAACCGCTGCTTCTGCCACATATAATTGGACACCTTGTCTGAGGAAAATGTTCACTAGCGGGTGAGGTTTCCTGTACCTGCGATACGTGCGTGTTACTATTGAAGCGTATGAATAGCCTGGTGACACTTTGAGATGAAACGAATAGAACGCGGTTGCGTGTAACTCCATTGTCGGCTGCCGTTATCTGTCTGAGCTCTAATTCGCCGCCGTTTTGTCGCGGATGTCGGCTTACGGCGTACACCGACAGGGGGGGTGGGGGGGGGCGTGGCGGCCTCGCGAAGCACTGATGCTTCCTTCTCCAAATCTGCGGCAGAGCAGATCAAGAAGCAGCCTCCTGTTTGGAGATGGAGACATCTGGAGTAAAAAAAGCAGCAGCAAAGGTAGAGACGCCGCACTGTCGGCGAAATGGCAGCGTGTTGTTGTCGCTTCCGCCTCACAATCTGCCCCGCGTGTGCCCTTCGAGCCGGGCGGGCTCAGCTGGCCAAAGCGACCAGCTGCTGGGCGTCGACGCCGCGCGCGGCCCAGTGGCCACGAGTGGCGGCCGGCAGGTCACAGGGGACATCATTAGCCTTCGCTCGGCACAAGCCGGGATAAAATGCAAGGAGGGGAAGAGAAGGAAATTAGAATGCAATCCACTATGGTCTCATTTAAAATAAGAAGCTCCTTCTTTTGTTCTTTGCTTGCTCATCTGTGTGTGTGTGTGTGTGTGTGTGTGTGTGTGTGTGTGTGTGTGTGTGTGTGTGTGTGTGTGTGTGTGTGTGTGTGTGTGTGTGTGTGTGTGTGTTGGCTCATCTTCACAACTCACGCCAACCATAGCAACCCCCTCGCACCCCCTTCCCCGCACCTCCAATTTTCATCTGGATTCGCACGGACCTAATAGGAAACAAAAGCACTCAGACAGTGCAGACTTCTGGCAAGGAGAAGCAATCAGTGGCAGAATTTGCTCCCTCCTCGCTTGCGTCGACGTAGGAAGCCAAGGAAAGAAAACAACGGATCGAGCTTGCTCCCATTTTTGTCCTCGCTTGCGTCAATGACGTTTAGGAAGCCAAGGAAGTGGGAATGGTGCGAATGCATGAAATTTTTTTCAACTAGGGGGTATTTTCACCCATGTAGATTTCGTTGGAGAGGAGTTTCACTGTATTTGGTATTGAGAAGTTTGAGGCAAAAACCAATAGTCCGGCGATAGCTTGTTTCACACATAACCCTGCAAATGACCACATAGGAGCCCTTACAGACGCGTTTGCTCTTTTTCAGCGCTCGGAAAGTCCCCGGTGTGATGTCGAAAACACTTTCAACGCAGAAGCGCATAAACGTCACACCTTTCCCCTCTTATTTACAGCTCTGATACTCCCCGTCAAGGTTGAAAATTGCAGTGTTGACGTTGTGCCCCGATTGTGTGTTGGTGTTGTTTATAGAGAAAAGCCACACTCAGATGTTGGCTTTTCCCCCCGTAAGTATTCTGGTGTAGTTTATTAAGTAGCAAAGACACTAGGTGCAATTTTCGTCTCTAACTCTACCTCCCACGGATAAAACTGCCAGTTCAACTTTTTCTACTCACAATGAAATCATGTTTTAAGCAAAAATGAGTCCGCCGCAAGAGCACAAATACAGTTGAATTTTTCACAACATATGGACTTGTGGCTAAAAAGCTTTTTTTGCGCGACTTGGACAATGTCAATCAATGTCAACAGCCTCCCGAAATAGTCCCGCGCTCTCTTTTGCTCTCAGCAACGCGTCATCTTGGTCGAATCATGTTTTTGTGTCTAAAAAAAAAAACGGAATGCAGTTCGCAATATTGCATCCAAAGAATGTTCATCGCTGCGGAAGTCGCCATTATTATCATTTTTTGTCACTCATTTGTATTCGGCCGCGTTGCCTGCTGCGCGCCAGAAGTCTCAATTATTCACCCTTCAAATTTCAAGCAACGGACTCACTACCCAAGTCAATCTCATGTCAAATCAAGTCAATTCATGGTTTACCCGATGCTGGTGTATATCTCTGGCCAGATTCACTCGTTCATTCGTTGTAGAGGAGTTTCACTGGATAAACGGATTCACCGAGCAGGTTTCTCAAAACCAGAACCTCAGAACTTTGAGACGGCCGAGCCAAACGAAATGACCAATTCTAATTTCCATCCCAGACTTTTTCTTCCGCCTGGAGATCCGACGGCACGTGTTTGCTCTGCGCACCACGAGTCCCGCGATGCACCATTAGACGGCGGGGGGGGGGAGTGCCGCTTTTAAGCAAACCAGCAGCCAGTTGGTTTCGTCGACGAAAGATCCTCTCTCGAATTTGGAGGTCTTCCGCGTCACCGCACTCGACCTCGTCAGTGGTGACCTGCCCCGAGGCCGCGGATGAAATCAAATAAAAGCGGAGCGCGCACACACGTACATTTTAAAAGGTCCCATAAAAGAAAAAAAAGGGCCAAGTTTGAACCATAACAGGCTCCGGTGCTTTTCATGCCGTTGCATAGAAGAAACTCGATTTTGTGTGGTAGCACCCGCTGCAAGAATGGGGAGGAGTCAAACCCACGCCGGCATGCTCATGAATAAATAACAACCTATAAAGTAGTTGATTATAATCTGTGAGAGTGTAATCAACGTTCCTCAGTCGATAATTGCATAATTTTCTTTTGAATGGCATGAATGTTCTAAGATGGTGCCAAGGAATGCTGAGGAAACGTAGACGACCAAAACTACGCGAGTGTTTTGGGATAATCCCGTCACTGGGCAAATAATCCCTCGAGTGGTTCGAAGCATCACAAAGGATGACACTAGACACTTGGTGCTTTAAAATATGCCGTGACTTCCTTTCTTTTTTTTTTTTTTAAAAAAAAAAAAAAGAATTTACTTCCTTTCTGTGATCTGAAATTTCCGATTCCTTTTTGCAAAATATATGCGTGCATCTCTGTAGATGAGCAGGATCATTAGTGCATCGTTCGTGACGTTTTTAGTGGTCACCTCCGATTTTCTGACTCGTTTCCAGATTGGGCGCTGAGATTCAAACTTGCGCCCGTTAACCGACACAATTTGCTGACTTATTGCGTTTAATCCCTGCATACTTTTTTTTTTGACCAGTAAGAAAACTGATTTTGATGGGAGCGGGGGGGGGGGCTGCAGATTTTATTTGAAAGAGTTCTGGAATTACCATTAGTGTATAGTCACCACAATAAAACATTTTTATCGTTGAAATGAAATCACTATAGTTGCTGATATTTAAGGATGGATTTTTTTCCTTTATTTTTTTTTTTGTAGTTGCATGAAGCGAGGAGCTCAGCGGGTGCACCTCAGGAACTGGTTGGGCTCACACTAAAGGAGCTGATTGGTTCACAAAACCGGCTAAGATGAATACGAGGCAATGGGTAAGTTTCAGTTTCAAGTAGTATACAGTTTCATGTCATATGTTGTTTTAGTTTGATGATTTAAAAAAAAATGCTTATTTTCAAAACTGGGAGGCAGTCAGGAATCTGAAAATGTACTTGAAATACTGCAAATCAATTGACATTATTTCCTATGGCGAAAACCCCCCCAAAAAACAATTAACATGAGAACAACTTGCAAGTCCAAACGGCGCGACAGAGCCGATTGTTGTTCTCGCCCGTGTACTCGCCCGAGCGTGAAGCACTTGAAGTAGCGGGAGGTGTTTAAAATGCACATATCTAATATATGGCTGCTGTAACATCCACGAATTAAGGCACCAACAACACGGGCAAGCGATTCAAGATGTAGGGCGGGCTGGACTTACAGCGCCAGCCATTGATCTCAATGGCTGGCGTCTTGCATAATTCACACGGGGCCCATTTCCTCGCGAGCCCTAAGGTCTTATCAGTGAATAAGGTTCTAAAAACAACAGTAAATAATCGAGTTCTGCAACAACAACAAGCCCTGCATCTATTCCCCTTTTGGGTTTGAGGAAAGAATGGATTCGGTATATTGACTCGAACACGAGAGAGTCTGTTTCTGTGCGAGCTCAATGTTGACTTGATGATGTTACTTAATACTTGATGGGCCGGCGGACATTCCACAGGTCCAACGACTTGTAAAACAACAATAAGATATACCGTATTTTCCGCACTATAAGGCGCACCCAAAAGCATTCCGTTTTCTCAAAAGCCGACAAAGCGCATTATAATCTGATGCGGCTTTTTGTGAATCAATATTCGGATTAATTGGACGTCATATTTTAAATGTTTCGTAAAGCGCTTCGTTACCGCTGTGGTGGTGGTGGTGAAAGCTCTCTAAAAATAAAGCTGTATTGTATTGTACAGTCAAACCTCGGTTTTCGTCCATAATCCGTTCCAGAAGGCTGTTCGAAAACCGAAATTGTTCGAAAACCACACTCTTTTTAAAATAAAAATGTTTATTGAACACGTCTGCTCACAATGGAAAGCAACATGAGGAAACGTCACTTCCTCGTCTAAGGAAGGCGAGAGGAGTCAAATGGTGCATTCAAGTGCGCTCAGTTTGTTCGAGAACCGAAATTTGTTCGTCTTCCGAGGCATAAAAAACTCGAAATTTTTGGTCAAAAACCGAATTGGACGAGAACCGAGACGTTCGAAATCGAGGTTTGACTGTATTCCCTTTAGCGTAGCTCCATCTGGTGGATGCATTCACACAACCACAGCCACTATTGGCGCTTCTATTCTATGCGCCTTATCATGCGGTCTGCCCTCGATATGAAAACAGTTTTAAAATAGGCCGTTCATTGAAGCTGCGCCTTATACTCCGAAGCGCCTTATAGTGCGGAAAATACGGTAAATGTTGCATTCTCACTCGTATGAAAGAAAAACCACATCATTGCCATGTTGACTTGGCCCCCTCCCCTTTCTGTTCCTTTCATTCGGAACCTCGACATCCAAAGAAGGCGGAAAAAACTGCCACCTTTCCCAGGCGGCGTAAAAGTGGCTATTGATGGCGAACAATGGCTGGCGGGCTGTTTAATTTAACTCCCACCCCCATCGCGGCCAACAGCGGCAGGACGCAGCCTTTCAGCATCATTACACACACTGATGGAAGTGGATGTAATAAATCCATCCCACGCCGAGCCCTTCCCTCTTTCGCCTGCCGTCTCCCCCGCTGAATTATAACTCGCACCTTTCCCCTCGCTCTTTTTTTTTTTTTTCTTTTTTTTTAAACGTGCCGCAACGAGTCTGCCGCCCTCCCCGGGAAAACGCCCACCTGCCGTCGCCTCACTTGAGTCATGAGTGGGAGCGGAGCCGAGATGCCAGCCCAACTCTTGATGCCTCCCACAGTCTTCGCCCTCGACTTCTCATTTGCAACTTCTCCATCCCGGCGACAAAAGTGCTTGGCAATGATTGAAGTTTCTCTTTGCACTTGGCAGCGAGAGTTCTCCCGGAGCGATCGCTCGCTCGCTTGGCTTTTGAAACAACTGCAGAAATCGCCGGGATGTAACGCGGTCGAGCAGAAACCTTCACATTGGACGCCCAATTGTCTGAAATTTGCTCGTAAGATTCCGGCGCTATTTCTTGAATAGAAGTTAAATTCTTGCATCAAATTGGTGTCTCGTCAAGCTTTTATTTTGATGCAAATGCCAGAAAAAGCAAATCAGGTGCATTGTATGCTCTACTTTTGCACACGTTTTGGATTTTTACAGAACGGAATGACTGTCGGTTCACGTGTGAATCTCCACCCCGCGCAAGTTAGAGTCCGAGCTGGCCTGCGCCCCGGAGACAAGCCACTATAATGGAGTATTGATGTCGCAGAGGGGCGGTTCGAGCAAAGGCCAGTAATTAGATTTGGGTTGTGCTCTCTCTGCGCCCGCTCTGATACGCAACATTTCTAATGAGAGTCTCTCCAACTAATAATTACCTTTTTGTATCGCGGGCGCTCGTGAAATCAAGGCGCTCTCAGCGCGTGGCGAAAATGCAACAAGCTGACCTCGGAGAAGCCCGGCGCTTGACGCCGCCGTGTAATTAGGTGTCGTTACACGAAGCGACGCATCCGATTACAGCGTGTATAATGATGCCGGTCCTCAATGCAAAAAGTCTCACGCCCGAAAGCCGAACGGTAAATCAGCCAATTTGGGTCCGAGACAGCCATTTTGTGCATACTTTTGTGCATACTCCCTCAAGGGGATTCCTCCAAATGAGCCCCAATGAGATGCAAGGTAGCCGAGACAGATGGGCGAAGATGCCATCTGACGTGGGTGGAGCGCAACATCAAAGTTGAATGATAATTTTGTGGATTCGTCGTGCAAAAAAAGGGGGTGCGAAAGGCCTGCAACTGTAACGTTCACGGTGCAGGGACGGGGGGGAACTCCCACCGGAGGAGGCGTTGAAAGTGTTTTATGAATGGCACAAGCCGGGCGCAGTTTGTTGCTCTGGCGTGAGGTGATCCACTCTTCCTGCTGTCACCGGTCAGCTGATGAATCGTTGTAATAGTGAACACAGTGGAGCGTTCGGCAAACCTAGCCGTGCTCCCTCCTACCCCCCCCCCCCCCCGCCTCGTGTTCATCGCCTCGATCGCCCATCTATCGTCTTGACGCGCCTCTCCATTAGCCTCTCCTCTCTGTAAAACGGAGACTCGCATTTGAAAATTGCGGTCCCAATTTGTCGAAATGTACAGGACATCTTGCGCAATCGTGGGTTAACTGACACGTGAAACTGCGCGCAGATAAAAAAAAAACAGTCGAACCTCGGTTTTCGTCCATAATCCGTTCCAGAAGGCTGTTCGAAAACCGACATTGTTCGAAACCGAAACCACGCTCTTTTTAAAATAAAAATTAAAAAAGCGTCACTTCCTCGTGTAAGGAAGGCGAGAGGAGTCAAATGGTGCATTCAAGTGCGCTCAGTTTGTTCGAGAACCGAAATGTGTTCGTCATCCGAGGCATAAAAAACTCGACATTTTTGGTCGAAAACCGAATTGGTCGAGAACCGAGACATTCGAAAACCGAGGTTTGACCGTACTGTAATCTGGCACCTTGAACCCTTCCCTTTCGCGCAACGCGTGAGGCAGTTCTGATGCCAATCGCGATTCGGCGAAGCAGCAAAACAACTTTTCACACTTTGACTCCCGCAGCACAACCACGATCGCTCGTACGCACGCACGCACGCACGCGATTCGTTCGTGTTCCGTTTTCCCTCGCGTGACTTTTCCGCAGATAAGCGCCCGATCGGGCTCGGTCACAGCACTGCATGTTAATGGCGGCTTTTCAGCATCGGAAAGGGATGCAAACTCAAGGAAAGTCACGTGGAAACGTCCTCGTTTTCAAGCAATTTCCGAAACCGCTCAAACGGTCAGAAAGTGGAAATAAATCCTTGTTGAATAACAAGTTGCCTTTTTTTTTTCTTTCTCTCTCAGAATGAGTGATTGTCAGTTTCCCGGTCGCAAGCGCGCCGCACACGAGTTGAAACATTCAGAGTGACATTGGCGCATTTCCTCGTTGGTGGCGGTGTGATGAAGCACCCCCCCCACACCCGCTTCCCTTGCGCTTCATTGCCTCGTAAATCCTAATCTCGTCCCTAAATGAACCGCCGCCTCTCCCGCCGCCCGCTTACTTAGCCGCGTCTGTTGAGGTTGTCGACGCATTTGTCTGCCGGCGCCCCCGAGTCGTTGCCGCGCCGCCACATGGGGACGTGTTTCCAAACCGGGTGCGGGATCGCTGCTAAATGGAGCTTTTGGCTGAGCCGGTGGGACGCGGCCTGCCTCGGGGTGTGATTTGACACCCTGTTTGATCACTCTTAATACGATTGATCCGTGCGCCGTGAGCACAAGCGATCATTGATTTTTTATTTTTTTTTGTTTGGCGCGAGCTGAATTCCGAATTTGAACTGTTGTCACCTCGGGGGTAACACGACCCAGCACTGAAGGTTCGAGATAGTTTCTTCCTTGGCATTTACATGAAAGCCCTTTGCTACATGGCTTTTTTTTGTCTGACTCGGTGGGTGTTTTGCAGCTAATTGGTCGTAGGCAGCAGCCGCAGTCCAAATGCAGTGCGACCTCGCTCGCGCATGTCCGAATTGCTCTTCAAATTTACAGTCGCGACCTTTCTCGGGGGAAAATACACGTTTAACCGTGCGCACTTGGACACACTGTATACCCTTGAGCAGGAATGCCCAAACTTTTTTTGACCAAAGATCTACTTTTCGATCAACCCGTACGTAGCCACGCATGCCATACCTGTCAACTTGTACGTTTTCCCGGTATTTTATCTGATTTTTTTTTTTTATCATTTCAAATCATGTACGGCATATTACAACTTTTATACGGGAAAAAAAAAATAAATTGTGAACCGATCCCACAAAGACCATTTTGGCTCAAATTTTTACCAAATATGTTTTTAAGTGACAATTAATTCGTAATGTTCAGTAAACCAGTGAATTTAATTTTATAGGATTTTTGGGGGGATTGCGGGGGCGATGGTAGCTGTCGTTTGCAAACAGTGCAAGTTGAGAAATTGTGTTCCACTGCTGGCCTATAGGTGGCAGTAACCGGCATGACAGAATTTTGCCAAGAAGTGCACCATCCTGTGGAATTGAATAATGGCTACGACTGTGAGCAACATATTTTGCCGGCCGGCGTCACGAAATTTAATTGGTCATGCCTCACACAGTTTGGTGGCAAGCGACAATGGAGTTTTTTTTTGTTTTTGTTTTGCATAATCTCGCAACACACAAAGAAATGTGCACTCCCAAAACCCAAACCATCGGCGCCTTCATTATTCGTTCCATTTGTGATTTCTACGCTTCGCTAGGTCACAAATACACAAACATAGATTGCAAATCAATGTTTTCTCTCATACCTTTTTATTTTTCCATGCATACAATCACTGCCTACGCCAGACTGTCCACGCCCCCCCCCCCCCCCCCCTTTTGCAGACAGCGCAGCCGCCGCACGGTGATCTGACAGCTTCCCATGGTTCAGGACACGTGGCGCGGCGCTCATCCGCCACAATAATTGCTTTTCGGGCACAATGCACGCGGGCTTTGCACTGGGCTTTTGAAAATAACAAACAATGTTGTCTGCGCTACACTTGCCACCCACGGGCAGCAAACACTGGTGATTCACGGCTGCTGCGCTGTTCCTGCAATATTTAGCAAAGGAGACAATCTCACCGAAGGCCATATTTGTGCTTTGAGGTTCCTTTTTTTTTTTTTTTTAATAACATGAAACATTTCTTTGTACAGAGTCCAATAGATCAGCCTTGCGGGAAGAAGGCATTATTGGGAATGTAAACAAGACTGCCGCGTCGTCTCGTGTCATATCCGTAGACCGGTGGTACTCAATAGGAGGGACACGGGCTCCGTCTGGCCCACTGACAACCCATTCGTTCCGCCCAATCGATTCCAAGATTAGACGAGATTATGTTCTCAGAGTATCGGGATTTGGGTTAGCCACGTTTTGCTTTGCACATTGCGGTCTGCAGTCTACCGTCCACTTCCAAAGCCTGAAAATTGTTCGCATCAGAGCAAACAATTTTAGCGTAGCATAACACAACATACGGCATTCATATTGACCTTTGCCTTTTCGTTTATCGAGGCTGGATATTGCAACGCTTTCGCATAGAGACGCAGCATCCCACAACCAGATAATGAGTTGACCGAAGTCGCCGGTGCGGTTGGAGTTTATGAAGTCCTGGTCGGATTTGCACATTGGCCAGGGTCAGGCAACGTCAGGTATTGAACATCACGTGGCATTGCGGAATTGCCTCACGCACGGGGGCCTCCGTTGTGACACTCACACAACCCACAACCAGGTCACTCTAACATTCCATGTCATTGCTGATAAATTGAAGAATACATTTATTAGTAGTATTATTTACTTTTTTTTTTCTTTTTCTATACAGTCAAACCTCGGTTTTCGATCGCCTTGGTTATCGACCAATTCGGTTTTCGACCAAAAATTTCTAGTTTTTTTTATGCCTCGGATGACGAACAAATTTCGGTTCTCGAACAAACTGAGTGCACTTGAATGCACCATTTGACTCCTCTCGCCTTCCTTACACAAAGAAGTGACGCTTCCTCGTGTTGCTTTCCATTGTGAGCAGGCGTGTTCAGTAATTTTTTTTTTGAGAGCGTGGTTTCGGTTTTCGAACAATTTCGGTTTTCGAACAGCCTTCTGGAACGGATTATGGACGAAAACCGAGGTTTGACTGTACAGGCATACCATTTAGCATGCTCCTGCTACTGCCTGTGTACATAATAAGTCTGGATCAGTGTGTGTGCGTGTGTGTGTGTGTGTGCGTGTGTTTGTGTGTGTGTCGCATTTTAAATGAGTGTCTGTCAATGCACAGAATACCACATGAGATTGCAGTCGGGCACTAATCCCTGCCAGATGCTGAATATTAGAGCGGGACACACCACTTATTTCCCTCCAACCGTCTTGTAGAGTCCACACTCTCCTTAATTCGCTTAAAAAAAATTTTTTTTTTTACCCCCAACACCCAGCAAACTAGTTGAACCCGGCCCTTGTTATCCACTTTCAATGTGTGCATTTGCATGATGAGGGGGATTAAAAAAAAAAAGAATCTTGTCATTGGTAATCATTAAATCGGATTGCACGGATGGATGGACCGGTCGCAGGTCGTCGTTCCGAGCCGTTGCGTTACCTTCCACATCTGCGTGGCCGCCAATTCATTTGCACTTTCTGTCAATTGTCGTCACCATTCCGCGGGTGGTCTGGCCATCCAGCTCAATATGGCCCGGATGCCGTTTGGGTTACACAACACAAGAGTGTACCGGCTTGAGGGGTTTGCGCAAAGCAGGTGGAGTTTATCATGGATGACTCAATTCGTCCAGGTGTTTTTTTATTCCAGATATGAAAGCAACAAAGAGAAGAGATTCTCCTGATTGTCTAGCGAGGCCTCATGCATCCCGATTCAACCGAGCGGCAATCTCGAAGAAGTGACTCATTCACTTCCGAATCCCCGAATAGCAACAGTCTTCTCCGCAGGCAATGGCCGGGGCATCAACTGAACTGCTGATGGAGGCGTCTATTACTTGGCAAGTCTATATGATGATTGTATTTATATATTTATTTATTTTGGACATTGCCGAGTCACTGCGCCTTCAAGTTTTCTGTCAGCCTGCTTGAGGCTTGAATGTCGACAAGTCGCAATACAATTCGATCCATAAAGCTTCCAACGTCACTCCATCAAGAGGGCGCGTTTGCCGAGAGAGCGGCGGCGATGCGGGGGAAGCGCAGCTAGGGAGCAGTGAAGAAGAGAGAAACGGCGCCGGCACTTTGACCGAAACATTTGTTTTGTGTCGACGTCGTCTATAGGCGGTTGATGCAGAGCTTTAATTCCGCACAAAGCCAGGTTAACTGCAATCCCCCTCGACTCCCATTGGAAAAGTTTTCCAAGCTATTAGTTTTAGTCAGGCTTTCGAAAAGTCGCCCAAAGTGCTCAGCGTTTTGGTGCGTTTTCGCACTCAAGATGGCGTCAAATATTTTAAGCGAATCTATTTCGCTGGTTCAAAGATGCGTCGGCATGAGAAAGATGGACGCCAGACAAAGTAGCCTCCATTTTTCTCCAGTTGTGCATGTGGCATTTGGAGCAGCTTCATCGCATCGGGTGGACACGCCCACAGTGAGAGCGGAGACAAGGGCTTGATTTTTCACCATTTTTGAAGCTTCTTTTTGACACACCTGGTGATTTTTCACTTTTCAAGGACTCTTAAGTACTCGAGTAATGACGCATCATAGAAATGTTCCTCGCTAGTCTGTGTGTGTGTGTGTGTGTGTGTGTGTGTGTGCGTGCGCGCGGAGGCGGAGTTGCCACTGACTGAGTTCGATGGCGCGAGAGATACTGGAAATAGTCGCACGGAGACGAGCAGTAATGCATTTTCCTTGTCTGCAAATGTTCTCGGCACGAAAGCAAGCGGCGGTGATGACAGACAGGCTGATGTGTTTAACGAGGAGGAGGGGGTTTTAAGGGCGGGAGGGGGGGGAGCACAGAGACAGCGAGAGACTGAATGCCATTGGTAACATCACCTCTGCTCTCTGACAGATGCCTGATATCTCTCTCTCTCTCTCTCTCTCTCTCAATCTCTCTCTCTCGATCTCTCTTTTTCTCACTTCTTCTCTTCCCACCTTCTGTCTGTCACACACTCACCAACCTTACAGTCCTCATCGCCATAACGCCGCCGCCGCGGGGGAAGGTGGAGAATGATAGTCCGTCCCTAGACAGCGGCTGAAATGTGCAAAGTTACACCTGTGTCGGCGTTTGTGCGGGAGAGAGGCACTGAAATTGTGCGCGCACCAAATCTGATTGCAACTTTAATTCTCATACTTAGCATGTTGGGCTAATGGTGATGCTATGTTAGCTTAGCAAGTGCTGCGATTCATGTCAATATGCAGGGCTCATATTTTGTTATTGTGCATGTATGCTGGTTCATGTTCCTTATGCTGAAGGTAATTCATCAAGGACAGTCAAACCTGGGTTTTCGTCCATAATCCGTTCCAGAAGGCTGTTCGAAAACCGAAACCACTCTGTTTTTAAAGTAAAAACGTTGACTGAACACGTCTGCTCACAATGGAAAGCAACACGAGGAAGGGTCACTTCCTCGTCTACCCGAGGAAGCGTCACTTCCTCGTGTAAGGAAGGCGAGAGGAGTCAAATGGTGCATTCAAGTGCGCTCAGTTTGTTCGAGAACCGAAATAAAAAACTTGAAATTTTTGGTCGAAAACCGAATTGGTCGAGAACCGAGACGTTCGAAAACCGACTGTAACTTGTTATCTACTATTCAGGCACAAATATTTGATCACGCACACTAACCAAAACGGCAGCCCGTGCCGAAGCATATTTCCCAGATGAATCAAGGTGGGGAGGCTTGATTAATTTTTCCAGACACTACCGGGGGGGCGGGGGTCTATCATCACACGTGACACGTTTCACACACCCGTGAAATTGTGACTCAATGCGATCCCTGGCGAAAGGGCTGCCAAAGTGACACGATTTTGCACGCAGAATTGCAAACGCGTCGGCTCATACTCGTAGAACTGCATGCTTGGGGAGGAGAAATCTGAAAAGTTAAGACCCCCTCCCTCAAAAACCCCCCCCCAAAAAATCAAGTGTCGGGAAAGCACTTTTGTAAGGCCAACGGGCTTGTTGAAAGCCTTGACTTTGTTTTTCCTCAAAGCAAGCGGGGTCACAGCAGCTCAACACAAGTCAGATGAGTCAAAAAACGGAGACGGGTAATGTGAGCTTCCCTGAGTTTTTTTGTCCATCACTCGGCCTGATGCTCCATTTACCCATCAAGGCCTCGCGCTGGAGGAATCCAGGCAGCGACCAAAATGCTGTGACAGCTCAATCAGCCGGAAGGCAGTGCACATTGTAGGACACAAGCGAGAGGCTTGCAGCTTTCAGCCTGGATTTACTGTATGTGATTCAAGTGGCACAATGGCCCGATTTAATTATTTATTTATTTATTTATTCATGGCTCCTAAATGGCGCCGTCGGAATACGCGTCGTGGTCAAATGTGAGCAAATGCAAACGTCGGGATCAGGCCTCTTCCATGTGTGGACGAAAATATGAACCAATCAATCAATCACTTTCACATCTTCCCCAAGGCGCCCGTGGAATATTTTTTATTTTGAGAGTGAGAGCATCAATATGAATCGACGTTATCCTTTGTCGTAAATTAAAAACGTAAGATCGACAAAGCATTTTTTTTTCCCCCCCCCCCCCCCCCCCCCCCCCAGGCAGCCTGCTATCTACTTTTCCCCAAAATATATAAAGATGCTATTCACGACACAATTCATCCGCACGCCACAATAAAATAAATGCAATTTGGAGGATGAGTCTGTTGGTATTAAGAAAGTAGGAAAGTCATGTTGTCAAGTACAAAAACATGAAACTCTGCGTCAAAGTCCTTTGTCACACAAGGGCGAATGGAACTTTTTGCCCCAGTTTAAGAGGCTGATCTGCTTTTTTTTTTTTCCTTCTCTCTCTCTCTTTTTTTCCTGCATCAGCGAAGGATTTCTGATGAACAAAGAGACCGAATGCTGGATGAAGAGCAAAAATGGCATGCAGAGCCGCTGTCCACGGGGAGGAAAGGTTTCGTTTGATGGGAGTCGCGTTTTAAGCCCCACGGCCAACACGAGCTTCAACATCTGCTCCTGTCGCACTCGGGGATGAGGTGCTCAACACTGTGCCACGGTAATCTGCAACCCACTGTGCAGACTCACACACACACATACACACACACACACACATGCACGTGTGCATATTTTACTTACGGCAGATGCTAAAAGATTGAAAATGTTGTCCTGTAATCTAGAAAGTGAATCTGGCCAGAGATATACACCAGCATCGGGTAAACCATGAATTGACTTGATTTGACATGAGATTGACTTGGGTAGTGAGTCCGTTGCTTGAAATTTGAAGGGTGAATAATTGAGACTTCTGGCGCACAGCAGGCAACGCGGCCGAATACAAATGAGTGACAAAAAAATGATAATAATGGCGACTCTTAGCCGCACACCCGAGTGCTGCGATAGAACTGCCGCCGCGGATCAAATGTTGAGGCTTTGGATGCAATATTGCGAACTGCATATTTACACGTTTTTTTTTTTTAGACAACAAAAACATGATGCGATCGACCAAGAGGGCGCGGGACTATTTCGGGAGGCTGTTGACATTGATTGACATTGTCCAAGTCGCGCAGTTGGGTGACTGAGACTCTCCACACTGAGCTTTTTAGCCACAAGTCCATATGAAATGATAAAGATAGATGTGTGCTGTCGTAAAACACAATCTCAACTGTATTTGTGCGTCTTGGCGGCGGACTCCTTTTTGCTTAGTACCTGGTAACATGTTACCTTTCGGTATAAACGGCCCCAATAGGGGATGAGTAGAAAAAGTTGAACTGGCAGTTTTATCCGTGGGAGGTAGAGTTAGAGACGAAAATTGCACCTCGTTTACACTGTGTGTAAAAACCACCGTTTGTCTGCTTTTTCCCCTCAGTGTTGCTGTTTTTTTTTTTTTTTAATAAACTACACCAGAATCAAATTAGGGTGCGAAGTAAACCTGGTAATTTCCCCATCTCAGACAGCACCTATTGTCTCATTTACACTCCTTGGAAAAGCCAACATCTGTCTTCCTCCCCTCCTCTCCCCCTCAGTGTGGCTTTTCTCTATAAACAACACCAACACACAATCGGGGCACAACGTCAACACTGCAATTTTCAACCTTGACGGGGAGTATCAGAGCTGTAAATAAGAGGGAGAAAGGTGTGACGTTTAATGCTCGCTTCCGCGTTGAAAGAGTTTTCGACATCACACCGGGGACTTTCCGAGCGCTGAAAAAGAGCAAACGCGTCTGTAAGGGCTCCTATGTGGTCATTTTGCAGGGTTCTGTGTGAAACAAGCTATCGCCGGACTGCAAGGCTTGGTTTTTGCCTCAAACTTCTCAATACCAAATACAGTGAAACTCCTCGACAACGAAATCTACATGGGTGAAAATACCCCCTAGTGTGAAAAAAATCTTCATGCATTAACACCATTCCCACTTTTCTGTTTGAAATTTGCGACAGTGAAAAACCCCCTTTGTGAAAATGTTCTTGTTGCAAACATGATTTCATTGTAGAGGACTTTCACTGTAGTACCTTTTTGTCCCAACTCAGTCTGGAAACAGGAAGGGCAAAGCGGCAATGTGGGCGGGTTTCATTCATGACCCTTTCTGATGTCACGATGAGCCGTGGCGAAAAGCATCCAAGCGCCCCTCAGAAAGTGCCATCGCAGCAAGTTAGCATCCAAGCAGACAGGCGTGAATTGATTTGTCACCTCCGCGGCGTTAAAGGAGACATAAACCTGGATCTGAGTCTGTGGCACGGAGCGTGATTCACAACCTAATCTGAGCGCTGCCTCGTTGTCAAATGACACACGTCTGACTGTTCTCGTTGACTCGAGCCGTCCACTTCACAAGGAGCCTTGGGCTCTCTCCCAGGCACTGCTACCACTTTTGAAGCGCGAGCGGCGTCAGAAAAGAGATATAAGCACCCCGTTGTGTACTATTTCTTCAGTAAGTGGGCTGATTGTTTGACTCACGTCATGTCAACCTGTTCTTGAGCTCCCGATGTGGTAAAAAAGTGAGCCGACTCGTTTGACTTTAGACCGGGGGTCGGCAACACGCGGCTCCAGAGCCGCATGCAGCTCTTTAGCGACATCTAGTGGCTCCCTGGAGCTTTATAAAAAATGTTTAAAAATGGAAAAAGATTTTGATAGTAGGCTAATATAGTTCAAATAGATATAGATACATGTTGCAGCTCCGAAAAAGGAGAGCTGTGGTGTTTTTTTAAAAAACGTACACTTTATTTATGTTTTTAAACGTCTCGTTCGACTCGAGAGGCGTTCAAAGACAGCCTGCGAAAAACGGAAATTCATGATCACTTCACTGACACTAAGAAAAGTGAAAATAATGCACCGAAACAAAAAAATCAAGTGAGGAAATCACAAAATAATTTCTATGGGGGCGTTTGTGAATACACAACAAAGGAATAAATAAACAATTCTGAGATAGTCCAGTCTCCTACATAAATACAGCATGTTTCCTTCATTGTAAGTTTTATAGGCTTTTATTTTTTTGCGGCTCCAGATATATTTGTTTTTTCTTTTTTTGTTGTCCGATATGTCTCTTTCATCAGTATGGGTTGCTGACCCCTGCTTTCGACTCTCAGGTGGAGGCTTCGCGTTATATCACCTGTGACTGGTGTCACGCAATTTTTTTTGTCTTCCCTTGTACAGAAAAAAAACAATCACCAGTCCGTGTTTCTCTATGAAACACTTATTGGCCACGTTGCTTTTGTGCTTTTGGTGGATCTTTTTTTTTTTCTCCCTCACAAAATTAAACTAATGGCCAGCATCCTGGACAACAACTGCAATAAACCCACAAAATCTTCTCGCCAGTGCACTGAGGATGTTTGCCATCTCCTTTCCTGTATGGAAAGTGGGCACATTTTAGTTCTACAAAAGCTCCCTCGGGAAAAATAAAGACAAAATAATGTCTGGCATAATGGTGCTGGGATTCTTTCACACGTGTTTGAATTTCTTTAATAACAACCGCCCACGCTGTGGCGCTGTCTGTGATCGCTCACTTGGATTCCCCTGGAAAACACCTTCAGCTGAATTCGCCGCACCCCCCGTTAATATTGACGGAGCTCTTTCCTGTCGAATCCAAAATGTATTTTTGGGGGGCCATGTTGCTCGTCCAGAATGGCTCTTCCTATATCGGCTTTATTCGGGGCTTATTATTCATCCGCGCGACAAAATCCATCGGTTAAGGTGAGCTCAGGTAAAAGAGGTTTCCATGGTAACAGCTGCTCTTTAAGCACAGTTGTTACTGTTTCTGTTTCACCTTTGGTTTGCCAGTGAGCTTTTTCCACAAACACACACGCGCACACACACACAAAAAAAGACTCGCGACAAGGTGACAACAACAAAACCGCACGGCTGAAATGTGATTTATGAGACGGCGGCAGACATTCAGCCAGTCACATTGGCGGGGAATGATTCACATGCCGGTCAGGAGAGAGGTCACCTAAAAAGGGAACGTGCGAACCACAGATCCATCAGAAGTGCAATAACCGGCTTGTCAGCACATTTGAGTGAAGCGCAAACTACCCCCCCCTGCTAAAGTGGCCCCCGTTTTGCAGCAACAAATGTTGGTGTCGTTATTTTGACTGCCCTGCCCCAAAAGGCAAACATTTGGTTTCAGCTGTAAACACCTCTCGATGCCCAAGTGCTAGTCTCTCATCCTTTGTTTGGCCTCGATATGCGACTTGACGCTTTTAGTTTCCGCGTCTTGCTTGATTGTGGATCGTCGTGGATAGCAAACGGGGAGCGGTTTCCTCCACGCCCGACGCATCCGTGAGTGTGCGCAGATGGCGCTCCAGCCAATTAGAGAAGGAAAGCGGAAAGGGAGACATTAGCGGACAATTAGCTGTGATTGCAGCAACATTTGTTTCTTTGGTGGGCTCCAGCGCTGTGTGAAAAGACCAAATGTTGTGTACCGCGCATCCCGCTTCACTCCATGAATCCTCCTTATCGCCTCTCAGGCACGGCAACGGACCAAAAGAAAAGCAGAAAAAAAAGGCAACAACAACAACAAAAGACTTGCGTTGTTATTTCACTTGACGTCCAACACACAACGTTAGTCGCTAAAATCGGCCCAAGCTAGTCTGTTACATTCATCGCTGTCTATTTTGTATCCAAATACCTAGCTGTGGTTGGGGTTGTCCCGATGTGAATCGCAAAAGTTTACAATTTAGAGACGTGACCCTCAAATGTTAAGAGTTGCCTCTATGAAATGGAGGAGCTTTAAAACCGCTAGCAAGACTCCAATGTAGCCTCGCTCCATCGTTGTTCAACAAAAATTAACCGCGCTAGCAATACGTTAGCCTCGGCCGCTACGTTGTGAGCGTGACTTGGTTATAATGATCTGCATCGTACAATTAGTTAAAAATGCAAAGGTGGTGACCGATTTACCTGTCAAGCAGAAACGTTGCTAATGCTGCGTAGCTTCGGAACTCTCCGCTGCCTGAGGTCTTGTCGTGAGGTATTTTACTAATGTACCACTGTTCGGATTATACCGATTGTTTGAACAAATATGACAGAAAAGTCATATATATACAGTCAAACCTCGGTTTTCGTCCAGAAGGCTGTTCGAAAACCGAAATTGTTCGAAAACCGAAAAACCACGCTCTTTTTAAAATAAAAATGTTTAATGAACACGTCTGCTCACAATGGAAAGCAACCCGTCACTTCCTCGTGTAAGGAAGGCGAGAGGAGTCAAATGGTGCATTCGAGTGCGCTCAGTTTGTTCGAGAACCGAAATTGGTTCGTCATCCGAGGCATAAAAAATTCGAAATATTTGGTCGAAAACCGAATTGGTCGAGAACCGAGACGTTCGAAAACCGAGGTTTGACTGTATGTATATATATATATATATATATATATATTTTAAACTACTATGACAAACACAATATTTTCATAGCATACTCTCTGCCCGAAAGAGTGCTTCTATACCAACTGTTAAATCAATGGATGTTCATTACAAATTTGATCAGTGCTCGGATCAATATAGAAACCGACCGGGCATTTCCTCAGACCAACATACACGATACGCCACATTTTATTTAAGACTAAAAAAGGATCCGTCTTTGCAAGCGGCTTGTATCGATTGTATTCTTCCGAGCGATGGGCGCGGTCGGCAAGCGCGCGGCGTGACAAAATGTCGGAATATTTTAAAATACAAAAACTGTTATTGGAAAAAAAAGATAAATATACCCAGGGGTGTCATTTAACACGGGCTATTGATTTTCGGCAAGGTATTATTTGACCCGATATCATAGGCAGCAGGAGACATCTGTGAATTTGTCACTTACATTCAAATGAGTGCCGTCATAGCCGAGATGTAACGCTAGACGCGAGCGCGCGAGTGTGTATTTATGCCTCTTGGCGGCTCGTCTTCTGACAGAGTTTGAGCCCAACGCGGCGGGGGGGGGAGCTTCGGCATCAGGGTAAATTTAGGATTCTCACCGAGGAGCTGCCTCGCTTTCTTTCCTTTTCCTTCTCCGCCTGCTATTTGTGTCACTCCCCTTTCTCCCTTTGGTGCGCCCCGCATAGCCCATCACGCCAAGTCTTTCTTCAGTGTGGGTTGCTTCCCAGCGGGGCGCGAGTTAAGTGTTGATTGGGACCGTGTCGGGGGAAAATAGCGGGAGATCGGAGGTTGCCTGTTGACGCAACCCACACCCGCTTTAGGCCCGGGCCGGCAAACAAGCGGAGGGGGTTCCGCTCTTTATTGATGCTTGAATCTTTGATAAGGAATCGGATTGTCGGGTCGTCTTCTGTCGCAGTTTTTTCCCCTTTTTGCCCATCGCTAAGCTCTTGATTGGCGCTTTAGTCTTTGACGCAGATTGAAATTTTGTTTAGGAGGATGGCTATCATCTGTTGCGAAGATTAAATATCGCGTACCCAACTTCGGAAAAGCAACCGTGATTACGCCAGAGATCGGAATGAGGCGAATTGATCTGGACGACGAAGAAATCGGTCTTAATCAAGGAGATAGGGCACTTAACGACAAGACCGGAATGGCACAACCTGATGTTATTTTCCTTGATCGAAGCATGTTGCCTCAACAGTTCTGCGGATCTGCTTTGTTCTGTTCTGTCAGTACAGGAGACGGTCCTACTCCAATACCTCTGTTTTAATCGGCCATCTTTGTTGTTGGGCAAGAATGTCAAGCGCAGTTTCTTTCTCTCATTTTTTTTCGCTGTCAAAGTCCAACTCTCCTGTGACCCTGAAGAGCATAAGTGGAGATGGGAGAAAAACAAACAAAAAACAAAGTCCTCATGCACGGTGCCACCTGGGATGGATTCCAGGTCGGCTGACATTGCAAGTAGCACTCTTCTGTATTCTACAGCCTGGACCTTTTTCAAGCATCTGTGGAAAAAAAAAAAAAAAAAAATCCCCTACAACTGATTTCAAAGCCTTCAACGGCCACTTTCATAAGCTCCCAGAGACACAAGACTCGTTTTGACACACTCCAAAGAAGAAGCCAAAGGCAGAAACATGAGTTTTTTGTTAAATGTCAAGTGACTAAGAGGCCTTTTTGTGACTTGCCCTGCGTTGGCTAAAAACGGAGCAACTCGACAACGCTTGTCGGATGTCGTTGGGGGGGGGGGGGGGGGGGGCGAGAGAGGAAAAGCCCTTGGGGGAGCGTGGACTCATGAAAGGATGGGTAAGCTTGTAGAACGTGCTGCCAATATCACGCCTCCCTCTTATAGCGGAAGATTAGCCGGTGCAGCATAAAAGGTCAGAGGGGGTGAAGTCCGTCTTGGCGATGTCAACCGTGGGATTGGATTGGCCCGGCTTCAAAGGAAAAGATTAGCATGGCGCCGGAAGCTAAACGTTACCCCGAACTGACGGCCTCAGTTGCTGGCCAAAATGACAAATCACAGCTGTTTATGTATGTGTGTGTGTGTGCGTGCTCCACGTGCTCCACGGCCGCCGAATCAAGACTCCTGGAAGCTCGCAGCGCTCCCGCTCTCCATTATCCAGACGAGTGACTCCATTCTGCCCCGATTCCGCTTCACACACGGTGCACACGGCGGCCCCTGCGAGCGCTCCGCCCTCCGCTTCTTCTGTCTTTGCGATAAAGACATCAAAACACAAAGACACACACAAAGCAGGCGGGCCAGTCAGAAGCGGCGGAGAAAGTGTTGCGTACGAGACCAAGATGGACAGGGGGGGGGGGGGGGCAATGGTGGTCACCGCCGCACGTGGCCCACGGGAGAAAGGGAGGAAACCCAAGGCGCTCGTGTTTATCCCCGTTCGTCTCCACTCTGTCAAGCTCAAAGCTTAACCTTGACCCCCCCAATGCCAAAGAGAAATCCATCGCACTCAGAAGATAAATGGTTGAGTGTGAAGTGTCTCACAGTGGGCTGATGAGAATCTTTTGCTTTCAGAAGAGACTCAAAGATTACAAGTGCCCCCCACCCCGGACTAGTCAACCACAGGGCATGAAGACCGTCACACCCACATGCACGCTTATCGCCGCTGAGCGGGAAGCCATCTTTTTTTTTTTTTTTTTTCCACAATGACATCCCTCGATTGGGAAGCCCGCGGAACAGTCTAACGATGTCACAATTTAATCAAGTGTCCGCAAGGCAGGGGGCGGGGCCTCCACCCACCTGATTTGATATGCCTGTGCTTTTCCCGGTGTCAAAACGTCTCCAAGGTAATGAGCCTAACAGGTCGTTAACCTTTCCACCGCGTATCTCGGCTCATATTTATTGACTCCCAAGGTCGCCGTCTGCCCAGTCAATCCCCAACGCGGGCACTCAGGCTTTATTACTCGGTGGCGCACCGTCTGCCCTCGAGATGTGTCGAAGTCAAATGTATCCCATTCGATGACTGCATGGTAAATGCCTCGCATGAAAGACGAGAAAATGAATGGAAGTCGGCTGGCGCAGCGTAGGATAAAAGTCTGCCTCTAGTGGCTAAGGAGGGTATTGAAAACTTTTAGACTGATACTACAGTAATTTGTCACAGCGCCGAAACTAAAAACCAGAAAGGCGCTTAACATTTTCATTGAAGAAATTCTGTCTTAAATTCTCTGGAGTTTCTCATCTTTTTTTTCTTTTTTTTTTTCTCTTGTTTTTTAAAGGGCAACGATCCTTCAATTTTTATGTTACTATGTTAATGTTAAAATTGGTGAAAATAAAACATATTACAGTTTGTTTGTACAGTATTTTACATATTACCTGCTCTCCTATTACATGTGTACAGTTTATGGTGTGAAATTGTAAAAAAAAAAATTGGTTTAAAAAAGTTGTTTTCTTGACTTGGAACGGATTAACATTTTTTACATTGATTCCAATGGGAAACATGGTTTGGGATTCCGAACAATTCGGTTTTCGAACAGTCTTCTGGAACGGATTAAGTACGAAAACCGAGGGTTGACTGTAAATAGATTTGCCCCCCCCCCCAAATTGGGATACAAATTAACGTCTGCGTTTTCAAAAAATCTAAAGGACTGGACGCTTCTTTATCTGATGTTAGTGAATGTGAAGTCTTAGGTGGTCATATAGGTGCCCCGCACGGTCCTGTTTTTCTTTTTCTTGTGTCTTGTTGGGACCAGAGAGAGAGAAGGCAAAGTAAATATTGATGCGCGTTGTGCTCCCTTCCAGGCTCGGTCCATCTGGATCCATTGGAGCCTCTGGAGAGCAAACAAGCTGGAACAAATTTCACTCCCCCCCCCCCTTGCCCGTTTTTCTTTCCTGGGCTTTGTCGCTCCAAGTTTTTCACGACGCGCCATCCACCGAGCTCCTGAAGCCACTCGTGTGTGTTTGTTTTTGTGATCCCAGTCACAACAGCTAAAATATAGATGAACATCCATGAAGCAGAATCGTGGAGATCTTTGAGTGCACTCGCCCGCATGCAGCCGAGTGAACTATATTTCCATGAGCGAGGGGAAAGCGTCAGGATGGGGGTGGGGGTGGGGGGGGGGGGTCATTTAACAAATGTTTTTATCCTAAGTGGGGAGTCATGCATCATTTATTTGTAGCCTAGCTTAGCATCACAGAGTCGGGCTCATTTCTGCTCAGCCCGACTCGGATTTGGGACAGCATCCAAGCATGTCAAATGCCTTTTTAGAATCAAAGCCACACTTCAGTGAAAGTGAATAGTAGAGGCATCTCCGCGATTGCCCCCCCCCCCCCCCGGAAAGGTTTTTTTTTTTCGATCCAGAGCTCCTTGTTCTCCTTCTTCCATCTCTTTTATGAAGCAAAACCCGTTTTTTCTTTCTTGTCAGTGTCCTCCTTCACTCCATCACTTTTTAATAACACTCCTATCTTTAATGAGTTCTGTTATGTACACGGGGGGTGGGGGGGGGGGCATCGGCGAGGGGCCAATTTGTGATTTCACATCAGATCAGATCAGAGAAAGCTTTGGAACAGTCCAAAAGAAGAAGAAAACAGGGTGGTGGGGCGGCGGGCAAGGGGGGGGGGGGGGGGGGGGAACACACATGCACAAAACATCCCGAGTATCTCCTTCTCATCTCGACAGGCCGGGGAATAGCAGAGATTCCATTTCGGAAGCGTCCTCCAGAGTATTCAGGCACCGGGGTAGAGGGAGGCTGATGTATTCCGTCGAAGGGTCAGTTCATGATATACTTCTGGGAGGGCTTAATGAAGCTGCCCTGTCCCTGTCCTCCTGTGACGTTTCTCAACCCTTGGATTTGAGCGATAAAGGCCAGGTTAGGAGACAGTTCCGGCCTTTGTCATAACCTCACAGAATTCTGCAAGCTTGTTTTTCGGGGCTTTTATGTATTTTCCAACATGCAGGCGAGTGCCGCGGAAAGGTGGCATCCTTTTCATCAATATTCAGCAATACGACGCCCTGGTTTGATGATGGAACAAAACACGAGCGACCTCTCGAGCCGAACCCGATCAAATGATGAAAGCGCTCCATCTTGTGCCGCTCCAGCAGGCCCACATGAGAGGGGCGGAGTTCAAAGCCTGTCACAACTTGTTCAGAGTCACGGAGATTTCCCAAGCCCAGGTCGGAGATGTGAAGTGATGCAAAATCCACAGGAATAAGAAATTGGAAAACAAAGCTCTCCATCCATCCAAGGTCGCCAATGTTTGCCAGACGTTAGGCAAACATTTCGCAAACCAACCCTGGCAATCTCTGACGTCAATGTGCATTTTGTCCCTTTGCCAACAGTCGCCATTGTTCGCCCCTCGGTGGGCTCGGGGCTTAAGCAGAAGCTTATTTCCAACCTCGCAAGGACCTCGCTGAGAGTTTTTTTTTTTTCAATTGTTAAGCGATACCACGCAGCGGGCGAAAAATGGCGACTGTTCGCGGAGGTAGAAAAAGCGCGAGAAAACGCTGTGGACCGACAACCAACGGCAATGGTTTTCGACCGCTTAGCTTAGCGCGTTCATGTTCGCGCACTGGGGTCGATCGTAGCTAATTTTGCGTGAGATTGTTCGTCAGCCATTCTCGGGGCGGGACCCATTTTGTCTTTTCTTTCATTTTCTACAGCACGTTTCCCTCCTCGGTGTCTTGGGCCTCTCATCTTGCTTTTTTGGAACACACCGCCCAATCTTTAATCAGTCCAAAAATAAGTTTGGACAAGATCCCATCACTGGCACGAGTTGATGGCCGCCTCTGCCAGGTTGTTACCCCATCTCGCTTCTGTTTTCCGTATTTGGGTCACGTCTCGTCTGTGTTGACACAGACGGCTTCTTTCGGGGCGGATTGAAAAGACCTCCGAGCAGATCCTTATTGCGGGTGTCTGGTGGCCGATGTTACCCAGCGATATGTCATGGCTGTTGACGAGCGCCGCGCGGACGCCGACGTGTTGGTGCGGAATTTCCCCGAGCGTGTCGAAAGTGTCGTCGCCTGCTGACCGTAGACTAAACCGCTATGTTTCATGTTGTCAGCCTCCTCTTGTGATGCCCGATTAAAGTGATGCAATGCGCTGAAAGGACCAACAGCAACTCTTCGGAACCATCGAGCTTGCAAGATGCGGACACACAAACATACAACATGGCTGCTTGTTTCAGTATTTAGGATATTACCAAATGTATATATATATATACACACACATATATATATATATATATATATATATTCATATATTTATATATATATATATATATATATATATACACACACACACACACACACACATCCGGTGGTCCAGTGGTTAGCGCATCGACCTCACAGTACAGAGGTTGTGGGTTTGATCCCGGCTCCGGCCTTCCTGTGTGGAGTTTGCATGTTCTCCCCGGGGCCTGCGTGGGTTTTCTCCGGGTACTCCAGTTTCCTCCCACATTCCAAAAACATGCATGACCGGCTGATTGAACACTCCAAAATTGTCCCCAGGTGTGAGTGTGAGCGTGGATGGTTGTTTGTCTCTGTGTGCCCTGCGATTGGCTGGCGACCCCCCCCCCCCCCACCTACCGCCCGAAGACGGCTGGTGTTCCAGCATGTATATGGATGGATATATATATATAAAACTCCACCAGCCAGATTGTGTCGCAGTTTCACATCAGGGTGTCATTGTTCCTTGAAGGATAAGGGCGTGTGTGTGTGTGTGTGCGTGTGTGCGTGTGTGCGTGTGTGTGTGCGTGCGCGCCAGTGACATTGGTGTGCGCTCTAATGGCAGATGAGTGACCCTCTCAGCAAAAGGTCAGCGGCACTGCAGGGCTGATTTGGAGACGCGTCCTCCACTCAGCAACTAATTAAATGTCAGCAATTCAGATTGGACGTGGAAGCATGCTGGGAAATGTCCGGGAGTGCAGGAGGAGCGTTTAAGGGGAGCGACGGGAAAAGGAAGAAAGGGGGTGAACTGTGCTTTAAATGTCATGTGTTTGAGAAGTTTTCACTCTGGGAACCCCAGAAAGTCTCGAACTTTTAAAAGCAAGCTTTGTATGGTGGTCCTCGGGATTTTTTTTACATTTTTTTCACTCGGGAATTGATTTACCCTTGCTGAACCCACGCTAACCACATCGTTTTTATAATCATCTTGAACACGAGCAAGAGTGATGTCATCATTGGTCCATGTTATAAAGTAAAATACGAGTTAGCGTGTTAGCAAGCTAGCAACGGGTTCCGGCAAAGTTTCCCTTCACAGTATGCGGAAGTACGATCAGATGTGAAACCCGAAATAAAACGAAGAGCAATTCAAGTGACAGTCGGTTGTGATCTCGTCAAAATTTTAGCGCAAGTCAATGGTTCAAGTTTTCGGCACTCCGGCTAGAAAATGCGTCGCATTGTAGTTGCGCGTGATTGGGGAATACACCCAAATCCGAGTTCGTCCCACTGACGTATGCCTCAATCATCGTGGATTCATTTTGAACACTACTTTAAATGTCGATAACGTTAAAGTACGTCCAACTTCTCCGATGAAAAGAAATGAAGCTATTCCGAGCTTCTTCTATCAAGACGCGCGAGTCCCCAAACTCATTATCTTGTTAATGTAATTAATACACACACACACACACTGCTTTCATCCATTTCAACCGAGTTTAACTTTTAAAATGCCGAGTGGAGCTCAAACAATTCCCTCGGGTCCGGTAGAATCATTTTGATGTTTTGGGGGGAATAAAAGGTGACTTGTGTGTGTGTGTGTGTGTGAGACCAAAAAAAAAAATATATATATATAATAATAATAAAATAAAAGCGTCTCTTTTTCCTTAATTAACTGGAAGTCACAGAGGTTAGCTGCTGCGGCTGCTGCCGCGTTGGCTTTTGGAAACGAGGTCATTAGTTGAGGAATTTAGGAACTAAACCGACGGTATTCGACACACACGCAGCTCTGCGTGTGCGTGCGAGAGTATTATGCGAGCGGGGTCATTACATTTTTTCCTGAGGGAAGATATTGGAAGCATCTTCCTCCCCATAAAAAGCTGTTGAATAATTCACCATGCCCCAGTTTCTGCCCATTAGCTTGACACACTGCTGGAACTATCTTGCCGGGAGTAGTTGACAGCTTTCTTACACTAACGCACACACACACACACACACACACACACGCACACACGCACACGCACACACACATATGCGCGCGTACAAGGTCACACATCCAACTTAGACACACACATCTTCTCATTTTGGACTTCTTTGTCACCCTTCAGTTGTGCAAACAGCCCGATGATTGTGTCACGTCGTCACAGCGCATTTTCGCTCGTTGTCTGTGAAATAGCAAAAAGTGTTTCCTCACTTTTCTGTTTGAACCTCGTTTTTTTTTGGGGGGGGGGTCTTTAGTCACTTCCCACCTTTCAATGCCGTTCATTTCCATTTTCGGCCGTCACCGGGCTTCGTCACCTGCTAAGTTTTGCCAATTCCCACACAGCCCCCCCACCCCTCTCAGATTTGTGTTCACCGCTCTCAACGTGATGTTTCGATATTATTTTAGGGTTTGTCGTTCAGATTTGGCTTCAAAAGATTGCCAAAAGATAAATAATCACCAAATACAGTCAAACCTCGGTTTTCGAACGTCTCGGTTCTCGTCCAATTCGGTTTTCGACCAAAAATTCCGAGTTTTTTATGCCTCGGATGACGAACAAATTTTGGTTCTTGAACAAACTGAGCCCACTTGAAATCACCATTTGATTCCTCTCGCCTTCCTTACACGAGGAAGTGACGCTTCCTCGTGTTGCTTTCCATTGTGAGCAGATGTGTTCAGTAAACATTTATTATTATTTTTATTATTATTTTAAGAGCGTGGTTTCGGTTTTCGAACAATTTCGGTTTTCGAACAGCCTTCTGGAACGGTTTATGGGCGAAAACCGAGGTTTGACTGTAGTACGTTTCCTTGAGATGCGCTATTTGCAATTTCTGCTTCACCGTTTGCCCTGATGTAAAAAAATTGTGCAACAGCATTAGCTCAGTTTTGCATTTTAAAGGTCTTAGGCCACAAAATGGTGGCAAAGGTTTTATGATATATCTTGGTCACGTTTTTTTTTCTTCACCAAAGCCTGATATTGGAACCAGGGGTGTGAACACTTTTTATACACATCGAAAGCAGTTACTTTAAAACCACATACAGTCAAACCTCAGTTTTCGAACGTCTCGGTTCTCGTCCAATTCGGTTTTCGACCAAAAAGTTTGAGTTTTTTATGCCTCGGATGACGAACAAATTGCGGTTCTCGAACAAACTGAGCGCACTTGAATGCGCCATTTGACTCCTCTCGCCTTCCTTACACGAGGAAGTGAGTAGACGAGGAAGTGAAGCTTCCTCGTGTTGCTTTCCATCGTGAGCAGACGTGCCGTCACAGAGAGAATTGTTCACGCGGGTCGAGAGAACGCTACGGGCTGGACTCTATGGAAGGCTGCGACATCAACATTTAATTTCATCATCGTCAAACTTTCTTTGGCTCCACTCGAGCCGTTCATTTTTCATGCAGCACTTCAACGCGCGGGACGTCCTGGTGTTGTTTGAGTGGGCTCGATATTCGGCGCGCGCTTAAGTGAAACACAAGTGATGGAGGTCAATACGGCTTCCTGGAATGGCCTGTTCAAATATTGAGCTGTGCTTAAAGTTTCAAGTCCATCTCGTGGCAGCCTACCCCCCCCCCCCCCCCCACCTCCCACCACCACCCCTCCCGTGATCTCATCTCACATATTCAAAGCCAATAATTCATGTGCCCGGATGGGAATGTTTCAGCTGCCCAAGGCTAAATTAACCTGAATTAATGATAACCAGACGACAGCGACTCGTCTATTTAAGGTCTGGTTTGATCAACTGCACATTCTTCCAAGTCACATTTAGAACCGTTTTCATTCGTAGTCTCCTCTAACATGTCTCATATCTGCCCAGGGTGTCCCATTTGTCTTCTGCTTCCTTTCATAACGTCCGCCTTGCTCAAATCAACGTAGCTAACTGTTTGCTCACCAAAACAGCAGCACCTTACACTCTCTGTGTGCAGTCTTACATTGCGTCATATCTGAGTGCCTTGCGAACGCCGAAGGCGAGGAAAAAAAAAGATCATGTTGCGACGTCATCTCTCCAAAACAACCCCAAAGTGACTAATAGCTTATACGCGACTGTATATTTTGACAAGCTGAGGGAACTGTATACTTATTTTTCAGCCATTGTGCTTTCCTATTGCCTTGCAGAACAGCCACTGGCTTGGAAAAATAATAGAGCAGTAAAACCCTTTTTTTTTTTTTTTTACAAAAGTCCCATAATATTTGCATTTTAAAGCTGTAGTAATCCTTTCAAGCCAAACCACTACTACGCAGCCATTGATTATTACTGTGCTGTCATAATAAGACATAGAGGGCTCATACACTTGCATACGCTATTTTACATATCTTAGCCGTGTGGGGTGGATTTCATTTCCAATGTGGATGAAGAAAAGTAAACGTCTTCTGCCGGGGTGTCGTTTTGTGTTAGTGTGTGTGTGCGTGTGTCTGACATCTATTTGGTGATATTACTGCTACGCACGCAAACACACACACACACGCACACACAAAACGTTGTGATTTAAAGTTCAAACCGTAGATCACAATACAGGAGGTGGCTGTGGAGTCAACGTTTGACAAGGAGGTCATGGATGGTGTGCCGGGACAGGAAATGTGTGGAAAAGAGTTCGGCTCTCGCCGGACACTTCATTAGGTACCCCCGCAGAAGCTGACGAGAGCTACTGCGTACTTGCTACCCCCCGCCCCCCACCCCCCCCCCCCCACGCTCCAATACGGCTTCTGGCCGCCGAAGGGCATTTAAAATCAATGTTCCGATTCCCCTCCACAAAAAAGTGCTGATGCTCTGGGCTTTCTCGGCATTTAACCGCCAATGCGTCTCACCGCGTCGGGTTGCTTCAAAGCTTGTAAAAGGTGAAGTTTTCCAATCGCTTCGCGCAGACCTTGAAACCGCGGCTCTGGTTCAAAGGGATTCGGAAAAAAAGTGCGCGGACCAAAGGCCTATTTATTCTCCAAATGCGGCTTTCAACCTGATGTGCGCACACCGGCCTCTATATTAGGTACACCTTGCATACGTGAGGAATCGCGGTCGACCCCTTGACTGTATTTCCTGTTGCGACGGTTATTTTGAGATTGAGACGAGTAAATGGGCGTCACGGTTTTGGTTTTCAGTCTCCGCAAAAAAAAAATATATTCAGATGAGGGCACACCACGAGGCTTCAGCGTGCCAGCGTGGCAGCCGCATGCGGCTAACGTCTTTTCGCATGCATGTATTCACTCAGAAGTCAGCCGAAGGAGACGCAGCGGTGTGGAGTGGCGAGCGGGAATATCTGGGAAAGGGTGTTGTCCCGCGTCGTGCTTTATGAATCCAAAGTGGTTCGCCAGGAATTTGGAAAGGCGAACATTGCTCCATGTCTTAAAATGCTGCAACGGAGCTGTCGGATTGGCGAAAAAAAGAGAGCAGTGTCGCAAAAGCTTCGTTTTCATCGGTAAAATGTTCCAGTCCAGTGATGTGCACACGACAAACAAGAACTGTCATCGTTTTGGAAGTTGCGTGATATAACGTGCATCACGACACTTTATGCATTACAAAACTGCCGTCAGTGTATCCGGTCCGGTGTATCAGTGACATTTTAGAAATAGCAACGTTAGCCTTGCTTTGTTCAGCGAAAAGGTCGGTGCGGATGGACAGTCTGCGGCTGGATGGATTGCATGGCTTGAGGAGCCGACGAGGAGAAGAAACGAGGTCAGTGTAGAGCGCCGATGCGTATGTGGAACTGGGAGTCGCGGCTTGGAATTGATGCGGATTTACATGGGACAGGAGATTCAAGCCAATCTCTCTTTTTCGTTCATGGATGCTACAGATTCTTGTTGCTTTCAAGCTTACCTTGTAGCAGACGCGTGCACATTGCAGCATGACGTCTTTGATCCACTGGTGAAAAGGACACTTCGCTCCTCCTTCATCTATAACTGCTTCAAACAACAAAGTGAATGGAGGAAAAGTGGTTAAGATGGCACGACTGTCTATTTTATGTGTTGTGTTATGTGTGTATTATTTTGTTGCGGCGTGGGCACCCGCAGCGGCTCCTCTTGTTGTCTATTGTCTAAGAGAGAGGAAGTTTGACCATAAAGTTGTACAGTCAAACCTCGGTTTTCGTCCATAATCCGTTCCAAAAGGCTGTTCGAAAACCGAAATTGTTCGAAAACGGAAACCACGCTCTTTTTAAAATAAAAATGTTTCCTGAACACGTCTGCTCACAATGGAAAGCAACACGAGGAAGCGTCACTTCCTCCTGTAAGGAAGGCGAGAGCAGTCAAATGGTGCATTCAGTGCGCTCAGTTTCTTTGAGAACCGAAATTTGTTCGTCATCCGAGGCATAAAAAACACGAAATTTTTGGTCGAAAACTGAATTGGACGAGAACCGAGACGTTCGAAAAACCGAGGTTTGACTGTACTTGACTTAGCTCGTCGTTTAGTCTTTCGGCTTACATGCTATATACGTTAGCATCCACTCGACAAAATGATTTCGTAAACGCCACTGATATTTCATTTATTCTATCGGTCATGAGCAGTGTGGTGGTTTAGTTGTGAGCTCATCTGTCTCACAGTGCCTGTGTTTGTTTGTCAGGATACATAGTTCATTGAAAAAATTGTCCGGGAAGCGGGGGGGGGGGGGGGGGGGAGCGTTTGAGTGTCTGTCCTTCTTGCCCAAGATTTTCGAGCGACCACCTCGCGATATACGCGAACTGGGATAAACTCCAATTCACCCGCCAGCCTAATGACGACAAGCACTACAGAAAAGGAACGGATGGACGGACGGACTTGACGGCGATTCTACGCGACGGGCTGCCTCCGTGCCGCGGTGCAATCAGTGAGCGCCAGGAGTCCGGGCTCATTACGCGGGGACGAGTTTACAGAGTGCGGAGTGAAGGTGAGAGGCACACTGCTTGATGGCGCCAGAAGAGTTGAAGCTTTGTCCTTCCTCCCACACGCTCCACGCCACCCTGCCTCTCTCTCTCTCTCTCTTTCTCTCCCTTGATACCCCGCCAGAGTTCCCGCTAATAAGCGCGGCTCCCTCGCGCTCGCTCACGTGTCTGTTTGCGTGTGTAACATCCATCCATAACAACATCATTATCAGCTTTTGTTTGAGGCCCCCCCCCACACACTTTTTCTGCCCCCCCCCACACCCCCACACACACTTTTTCTGCCCCCCCCATTCGCTGCCCCTCGTCTCCTCTACACACGCTTGGCAGCCTCGTCGGAGATGAAGAGAGGCAGAGGAGGGAGGATGGAACCACAGTTGGCCGCATTAGCATATCAGACACATGGTGAGGGCTGGAGATTGGGTACTGGAGCAGATGTCAATTTACATATTCAACACGGGTCCGCTGTCGCTGTAGGTTGCGTGAGTGCGCGCGCGCAGGGGATGGAGGCATGTCACGGACGTGACAAACGTGACGGCCCGGAAGCGAGCCGCATGCAAATGGAAGCGAGGGTGGAATCGGAACGGCGACTCACCCGGTCTGGTCGAGATGATGCCGTGTGACTTGGAGGCTCCGAGTTGGCTGTCTTGCGATTTCGACGATAGCAAACGCCGATGAGAAAATTAGAGAAGAAATCGAGCTCCTCTAGGCCTCGGGATCGGTGGAAGCTAAACGCCAACTCCGAGTTTGACGGCTGCGTGTCTTCTGACGGGGAGGCCTCGTTGATCAAAGGCCCAACAGACAACTTTTTAAGGTTACGACAAACTCCATTCAATCCTCGCGAGTGTTCAGGAGCCAACCCTGATGAGAGCAGCGAAAAAAAAAAAAAGTAAATTGCAGCCGAGATGAACTCCAGCTCACCTTAATGACAAACAAGCTCGATAGAAAATGGATGGCTAGTCATCGCTAATCCCGACGGAGTGAGCTCGCAATTAATAATTAGAGCCGTGAGGTGCCGTTGCGAACGAATGGCGAATGTCAACATTTGAATGTCAAGTCAGCGGGGAAAGGGCTCCACCTCACCCGTGACCCGAATGAGGACGACGAGTGCTATAGAAAATGGATGGAGAGATGATTTTATTTATTTATTTATTTATTTTTTCCCGGCTGCCTCAGGGAACTGGTCAAAGCCCCCAAATCTGTGTGACAATATTGGCGTAATTAATGAGAGTAAACATGTCATGCTGCTTGGTGGTTATCTGCCTCTCACACTGTCCTGCTCACGTTTGTCTTTCCCAGCAGCCTGAAGGGGGGAAAAAAACCCCCAAAAAACTACAGTAATTGCTCGTGGGCGGGCCCGGTAGTCCAGTGATTAGCACGTCGACTTCACAGTGCAGAGGTACCGGGTTCAAATCCAGCTCCGGCCTCCCTGTGTGTGAGTTTGCATGTTCTTCCCGGGGGCCTGCGTGGGTTTTCTCCGGGTGCTCCGGTTTCCTCCCACGTTCCAAAAACATGCATGGCAGGCTGATTGGACACTCGAAATCGTCCCTAGGTGTGAGTGTGAGCGTGGATGGTTGTTCGTCTCTGTGTGCCCTGCGATTGGCTGGCAATCATTTCGTGATCCAACCGGCGCGTACGCCGAAGCGGCGGTTCCGCGGTTGGCTCGCCGGTTGCCGTGGCAACCTTTATTTTGTGGCTTCCGCTGCCGTCGAAATCGCTTTGTCGTGGTGAGATCTTGGGCACTTTAGGCGATTTATGGGGCGGCTGTCCGATCAAGGGCAACTGAAAATGATTATTTGGATGATTTTGTCGTTGCTCACGGGGAAAACGGGGCCTCAACTGAGAGCCACATGGTCTAACTTCACCCCAAAAGGCAGGGATGCTCTTTTGCCGTTCATTTTCCAGCTTCTTTATTGCTCTTTTTCTCTCAACGTCCGTTCTTCTTGTCATCCCCCTTTTCTTCTCCGTCCTTCTGCTTCAGACCCGGTCCACTAGCACATTCAATCCGCTATTGATTGGTTTGCCTCTGTGTTCTCTGACCTTGCTGTAATAGTGCCGGAGAGGTCGCCGCCGATAGATTTTTTTTTTTTTTCCTTCTGAAAAAGACACTGTCATGTTCGGTAATCTACGGTTGCGGCATGCCGATTAACAGCGAAAGAAGCTCTCCCGTTTAGCGTCCGGCAATACGAAAAGGGAACGAGTGCACATGATTTGTGATGAGCGCTGAGGGGGAAGTCGCGTCTCGTACGGTAAAAAGTGGCGCTCATGGTGGTCCGCCTTTTGCAATATCGCGGTTAATGGGGAAAAGCGGAACGAGACCCCCTTCTCTATATGCATGTACATGATGGTATACATGCATGTAGAAGTGATGACTTAAGCGCTGAGGAGAAACATATAAAAAATATATACAGTCAAACCTCGGTTTTCGTCTCGGTCGACCAAAAATTTGGAGTTTTTCGTCCATAATCCGTTCCAGAAGGCTGTTCCAAAACCGAAATTGTTCCAAAACCGAAACCACGCTCTTTTTAAAATAAAAATGTTTACTGAACACGTCTGCTCACAATGGAAAGCAACACGAGGAAGCGTCACTTCCTCGTGTAAGGAAGGCGAGAGGAGTCAAATGGTGCATTCAAGTGCACTCAGTTTCTTCGAGAACCGAAATTTGTTCGTCATCCGAGGCATAAAAAACTCTAAATTTTTGGTCGAAAACCGAATTGGACGAGAACCGAGACGTTCGAAAACCGAGGTTTGACTGTATATCGGGACTGAAAGATTCTTAGTGACCTTGGAGCCTTTTCCTCAAACTGCTTTCTTCAAGTTTTTTGGTTAGCGACAGCAACTTTCTTCCTGCTTCTGACCAGCTTCTATGCGTGCGTTTTCCTCTGAATGACCTTTTCGCTTGGCTATTTTGAAATGACTTTCTGACAGCCTTTTCCTTGAGAAGGACATTCAGGCATCAGACCGGCTCTCGTGCCTCTCAACCTTGAAACGACTTTATTCGGTCTTCTGATCGACCGTCATGTCTTTCCCCGCCGTGTAAGTCCTTCTTCAAGAGTCCGATCATCTGTCGCGCAATTTCCCGACAATGTCTTCCTGCGCACTTCGGAATTTCCTCAGAATTCCTGATGGAATTATTATAGTCAAGTGTCACTTCATGCTTTGGCATGTACTGTATCTTTCAATCTGTGTTGACATCAAACACGTTTTTTAATCAAAAGAAAGAAATAACCTTGTATGTGTGGGCATAGCTTTCATTTTTTTTCCTGACTGTTTAACTAACAGTTTGTCTCTTATTCCCTTGTGGATTTGATGTAGAAACAGACGCATCCCTTGGTCTGTGCCCGAATACACACTGCGGCATACACACACATGCACACACATGCACAAAAGCTCTGCATCACACCAGCAGCCCCCTGAGGAATTTCTCCTCCACAGATGGTGGTAGAAAAATCGTTGCTTCCATAGTGACACCCTCATGAAACTTCCAGCCCCCCCCCCCCCTCACTCTCTATCCTCCAATCTCGTATCGTTCCCTCCTCCCCCTTCATCCCTTTTTCTTTTTATCTCCCGCTCATTCCCATCTCTTTTTTTTTCTTTTTTGTCCTTATCGACAGAGACCCAACATCCAAACTTCTGTCTTCAGTCACTCTTTCGTCCTTCACTCTCACCACTGGCTTTCATCAGTAGTTTTTCACTTTGCTTTAAGGTCGGGCAACTCGCTCTATTCCCTGCTTAACCCCCCCCCCCGCCCCCCTACTCAACATCACCACCATCGTTCCTCTTGCCAGAACCTCTTCTGAGCACAGTGCTGTCACCAAGCCTCTCAGGGGGTACTAATGGAAGGAAGCATGAGCAGACATGCCACTTAAAGACACTCTTTTCAAATGGGACCATGCTCTTATTTCCACACACACACACACACACACACACACAACCCCCTTGCTCAGATTTACATTATGCATCCTCAAAGCAAAACCACTCACACAGGGGAGGTATCCCATTCGGGTACAAAGACTGTGCCTGCTGCAGTACATGCATCCATCTACGGACTTTCTCCTTTTCTTAACACCTGCGTGTCTCTTACTCAAAGTGCAAAGATTATGTCATTGCCGCGTCCTTTTGCCGTTGGTCTTTCATAAAATGCATTTTGGAGAGTGAATCACCGCGTCCCGGCCACGTCACGTGATCAGGCGAGTGCACCACCGCGGACGGCAAAAGTTAATGAGTGCCGAATCGAAGTGGACGGAAAACGCAGCGATTTATTTTTGCGCATTTCAACATGACATCCACCACTTCAACTGCTGCCCGCTGTGTTCAGTGTTGCCATCGAATCGCCGACGTAACCGGAAGTCGCAGCGCACGAGCGTTATCACTGTGTAAGTTGAGGGGTTTCTTAGTTTTGTAGTGGATAGCTCTACTTTACGAAAGGAGAGATGGAATCCGTTAAATGCAGTTTTATTAAAAGGACAACAAAAATAGACGTCTGCACCGCAGCACGTTCGAGAACACAACCCTCGTAACTAAAACCACTTCCTGCTTCTCTTTAACAGCCAATCAGAACCTATCAATATAAAAAAACATGTCTAAGCAATTATTAAACTACAGAATATAATTTAGGTATACTTAACATGAAATAATATGATGCTCAAACATAAAATGATAATTAATAATATAACACAGGCTTACAATCACCGCGTCACGGCCAGGTTGTGTTGAGCCGTCGCGGCCACGTCACGTGATCACCCGAGTGCACCACGACTGACAGCAAAATAATGAGTGCCGAATCGAAGTGGACGGAAAACGCAGCGATTTATTTTTGCGCATCTCAACATGACATCCACCGCCTCAACTGCTGCCCGCTGTGTTCAGTGTTTCCATTAAATCGCCGACGTTACCGGAAGTCGCAGCGCACGAGCGTTATGACTGTTTTCAATGCAGTATCCACTTAGACTGGAGCTGATTTAAAAGCTCATAAAAATCTGGAAGCATACCAGTTTTGTTTTTGTTTTTTTTGTCGCTGGCTGGTTACCTGGGACGAGATGCTACACTCACGCCCCGGGGGGACAAAATACATTTTATTCGCCAAGGTAAAACTTGCTCATGATGCTAACTGACGTTTTTGTTTTGTTTTGTTTTGTTTGTTTGTTTTTTCAACATGATCCGTCCTATTTGCGCCCAGCAGCGAGTAGTAATTTCACGATTATGAGTAAAATGTATTAACAATCATCTCTTTTCGGTTGGTTTCTGCTATCCATCGCCGACTTTAATCGTAATCAGCTGGTACGTGATTAAAAAAAACAACAACATTTTGGTTCACACTGTCGTCTATTATTGCAACCGACCGCATAGCAAAATATGAGCATTTTAGAAGATAATCATTACTATAACTTGATAGGATAGGACTAGACGCGTTCCAGGAGTTTCAACAAATTGTTGTTGTTATTTAGTTGTCCGTCGTGACGGTGGGGGCGTTCCTACGAAGGCCGTGACGTCACGCGAAAAAAATATGAATGAATATGGGGAATGGGGCGTAGTATCATTTGCAAAGCATTGAGGAGATCCGGGTGTGAAAACATGCTCGTCAGGTTACTTTCAGACTCGGAATTAGCCCTAAAGGGTTTTACGTGCGCAGGTATTGACTGATAGCCTGTCGCTCGCCCTAATCAGGACACTGGTAGAGAGTATCGATGGTTGCATTTTTCGTGGACTGATTTCAAAATTCCACTCTTGACTGAGACTTTCTATAGGTGGTAAAAAAAAAAACCCCGTTGCCTGTGTGCCAGTTGTCATCAAAACCAGGAAAAAGTCCAAGCACGCGTTTGTCTTCAAGCTACGTGCAGTTTAAAACCACAGCACCCGTGATTACATTTAAATCCAAAAAGCACGGGCGCCTCTCATCCGTTCCCAAAAATTGGTGAATCACCAAAACGCATTATTATGGGGCGCTTCAAAGATAGACTGTGTCAATCCAATTTGCCATCGTAAGAAATCACACTGTGTGCAAGAATGACTCAGAACCACGGCACCCGCAGGTATCGCCACGGGTGGGATAAACAGACAAAAGCAAAAAGCACACACGATCGGAAAGCAATACGCTTCTTAGTCGCGTCATCACGGCAACAAAATATCTATACGTGCATAACGCATACGTGTGAATGACTGTTTGCGTGTAACTTGAAAAGTAGATTACTGGTTCAATGTTTTGCTCTGCTGTCTTTTCCTGAGCAAGGACTTTCTTCTCGTTTCTGATTGGCCAGATTTCCCTATGAATGACATTCTCAGCTGTCTGATTCGCTCTCATACGCTTTCCTCAAATGGTTATAATTTGGCGCTTATAATTGCCGCCGTGATTGTGAAATGACTTTCTTGACACTTCTGATTGGCTATCTGAACATTTCCCAGGGAAAGAGTTTCTTCAAGGTTCTGGTTGAAAGTTTCATTTGATCCCAAGAGTGACTTTCTTCAGGCTTCTGACTGGCTATCATGCCGTTTTCCCGATATGACTGCTTTCTGGCAGTTGCACCTTTTCTTGGAAACGACTGTCTTCGGGCCGCTTGTTGGCCATCGTAGCCTTTTCCTCGGAATTGCTTTCCTTAGGCTAGGGGCTTGTGTTTTACATACAGCCGTGCCACATTGATGCATTTCTTCCACCTTTTTCTATTTCCATGTCCCCACGGGACCAAACATGTCTGCAGGTTCCAATCTCAAACCCCCTCCAGGCCAAAGAAGGCGGCATATAGATATGATTTTTTTATTTTCTTTTTTTCATACAAGCTCTCTGAACAAATGGATTCCTCTAAATGAGTTACACCGGGACAGCTGGTGAGGGATTCCGTGTGAAGGGGGGGGGGGGGGGGCCCGTTGGCCACAACGCGTGTCCGCACCGCCAGGCAAGGAGAGGACAGGGACTTATTATTAGGGACGACGCAGACAAACCTCGCACACACTTGATGACATTACAGCGAGAGGAAAGATGGATCGCGCCATTGTCGAGGCTCAGCGGGGGGGCGGGAATACATTGTGCGTATTAAAAGGGTTTGCGACTATGGAGGGAAATAGATGTCAGGCCAGCCCTCTCATGTCATTTACTTGCCCCGCTTTCTCTCGCGCTTTCATGTGCCAGTCTCGATAAGTCACGCTCAGGGGGGGCGGCGAATCTGGGCGTACTTTTGCACGAAGGCTAATTCCATGCGACGTTCACCCAAACGCCTCGCGTGCGTTCGTGCATCCCAACGCGTGGACGGTTTTATCCCATCTTAATCACGGGTAGAAGGCTGTTAATGAACTCCGCCGTCAAGCCGACACGTGTCCACAGCCGCAGCCGTCAACCTCTCCCGAGTCTCGTTACCGCTGCGATGGGAATATGGGAGAAGCGATGACCGAACGAGTCCCCGCTCGCGCTCGCCTACCTCGCCCGTTAACGTATTGGGATGCGATCGTGCGGGAGCCACCTGACACGCCAAAACAAACGAGAGCTTAACCGAGTCTTCAATGTTTGTACCCTGCAAAGTCGTCCCGCTGTTCGTTCATTCGTCAGCATTTTTGTCCCGTTTGCTCTCCGTGTTATGAAACAATATTTGGAATTTCAGTTTCTGCCAAATTGACGCCACTCAAATGAATGTGTCGTGAAACGTGTGACAGTGATGTGATTGTTAAATAGTTTTCCTGAAGCGCTTTTTGTACGTATGCCAGGTGCCGCTGGGAGCTGGACTCTGCTCTCGTACATTTTTGGGGCCAAAGCCTGACGACGCCTTGACGACGTCTTGACGTCATGGCCACACTGTCACTGAGTGGGAACTCGACTCATCTCAAATCAGGCAAGTGAGACACTCCACCACGTCCATCCAGCCACATTAATTCTAAACGTTTCTTGGGACTGTCTGAGTCGAACGCGACACGTAGGAGGCTGTCCAATATCCCTGACGCAGGGAAAATAGAGAGAGGGATGGATGGCTCGTCCATGTGTAGATTCTTGCAGCATTTCACTGAGAATTTTTAAATCATGTTTGCAGCAAGAAATTTTTCACAACAGGGGGTTTTTCACTGTAGGAAATTTGATCTCAGATGTAAACACACACACACAAACGTATGTGTACACTTTATTTTTATTCCAATAGTGCATAAGTATGAGCACACACTTATTTGACACTTCATATAGTCAGTGTAGAAAGAAAAAAAGGGAAAGAAATGGTGAAATTTACGATCAGCATTCACTTTCACTGACATCAATTTCTTGGAAAATGTCTTTTATTTTGATCACTTTTACTGTGTCTTGCAGCGTCAAAGCTCTTCTTGTCTTAGCTGCTTGACATCCAAAGTTCCGTTTTGTAGCCATTTGAGCAATGCAGCGTTCTTGCTGCCGTCTGAAACGAACAATAACAAATACTTCCTGGACTGCCGCGCATGTGTAAACCAGTGTGGTGGTTGCTGTTGCCGTTTCCGAACGAAGCAGTAGAGGTCGCTGTTGGATTAGACTTTGTTGTAGTAAATCTCATCGCGAGGCAAGAGCAGAGAAAAAGATTTCGTAGAACGCAGCAGTTTTTTTTTCGTTGTATGGGGGGCAGGAGAGTGGGAATGGTGTTAATGCATGACGATTTTTTTCACACTAGGGGGTATTTTCGCCCATGTAGGTTTCGTTGTAGAGGAGTTTCCCTGTACATTCATCACTGGTATGTTTCCTATCATACTATGCATGTGCAACCTCTGTGAGTGGGGGGTGAGTTTTCATAGCCAATAGGGGGAAGCGAGTGCAAATAATGTAGTCTTAAATCGCAATAAGCTATTAAAGTGAATGTTCGTATTGTTCTTTTTTTTTTTTCTTTCCCCTTCCATAATGCCGGTGCGAGGTCTCAATTTACATATTACCCATTCCGAGCATACCATCCAACTTACATCCATGACCGGGTGATTTATTAGTGTCATCATGGCCATATTAAAAGCGTAGCGTGCATGTGATCACATTTAACTGAGTGCCCCCCCCCCCCCCCTCAATGTGTAACTTTTAAGCTATTTCACTGGCGTTATTAGTTATGAATATTTCAACTGCCTCTGTGATTGTCTTTGTCTTCCCTTTCTGGTTCAATGTAATGGCGAAAAGTGTGATGTACTGCATTTTAAGGCTTGTTAGTATTATAATGAGCGATAGCGCCGCCGCAGAGACCCCAAAAAGTTTAATGAAGGGGAAATGTCCTATATGACCTCTGATTGAATTTCGGGGAGCATTTTACAAGCCTTCGGATCGTGCAATTTTGCGATGCTTTCCAAAGGCCGTCGAAAATGGACACAAAGGAGCGCCGTCGATAAGTTGGAAACGCCAAAAGCCGGAGAAGTTTGGACTTGTAAAAGATTCTGTGGTAAGTGTTAAAAGAAAAAGAAAAAAAACCCGTAATCATGCCCAAAACTAAAAGGGGAGGAAGAAAGGAGCATTTCTCTTACAAGTCCCCCCCCCCCCCCCCCCGTTTTAATTAATCTCATCTCAGTCTTGGCGGGATTAAATATTTCATTAGAGAAAATAAAAATGATGAATAGACATCCCTTAATTGACTTCAAACGGAATTGAGTTACCAGGCGTCCGCTCCCACCGCGGCGCCGCCTTCCACGCGAGCAGATAAAGTAAACAAAGCTTCCAGTGGTTTTGATGGCTCTCTTTTGGAAGGCACAATAGAAGTCAAAGGAGGTTCTCATGAAAGGACCTTTAATGAGAAGTCGGGCAACATGCTGCGTTTCACGCTTCAACGTTCCTCCAAAAGTTTACTGCTCAATGTCAACATTGGCAAGAAAAGTTGACATTGCACAAGTTGAAAAGACCTTTTTTTGGGGGGGGGGGGGCAATAAATGTGTTGGTGTGACGTTGAGCTAAGGAGTCGCACAATTTCCCCCAGACGAAGAGGCGTATCTCGATATTTCGCTCTGCCGCGAGTCCGCGCCTGACATGCGGTTGATCGCTCTTCGGTTTCTTTTGTCCGCGAGGGCAAGGAGACACTCGTGCGGGCTTTATACGAGGAAACGGGCGACACAGATAAGCAAGACGCATGAGGGGATGTGAGAACAAGCCGCGCGGTAAAGAATGACGAGCTGGCTGGAGTGAGGCAGGGCCTGAGGGCAGACACATTGGAACATGTGGTCGAATGGAAAGCGCGAGAAGACACACACACACACACACACACACACACACACACACACACACACACACACACACATGTCCGAGATGCCATCATTCGCTTCCACACACTCCCACTGAATGATTAATGTCTTCATGCAGGCACACGCTGACCCTCTGGGAAAAGCAGGCCAGCGCTTCAACACGATTCATTAAGTGGCGTGTGTGTGTGTGTGTGTGGTTGTGTGTCCTATCGAAGTGATGGGTGGAGCAATGTGTGTGTGTGTGTGTGTGTTTATGCATATTCCCGGGACTCTGGACATTCAAGTTTTTTTTTTCCTCATTATGGGGAGTGTTGTACCTCTCAGGCAGGGAAAAGAGAGAGAGAGAGAGAGAGCAGCGTTGCCATGGCGATTGTGTAATTATTCCGTTTGGAAAGAGCAAAACTCCTGGAGGTATTATTATTATTATTTGTTATGATTTAAAAAAATAAAAAAATCACCTGTTTTACCTGAGGCTGACAATTAGCGAGAGACAAATCACCACGGCAGCAAAGTGGCGAGGGGGTTAAATTCCGATCCCATTCTCAGCGTGGCTCAGCGAAGCCCCTCAAACCGCTCCACTCCTTGTCATGCTTGACCCAGTAGGCCCGACGCCGAGTGTGTGCGCTTGCCAAGGATGTCGCACTCCCGGGGGAGGGCAACCTCCGGCTTGTGGGCCATGTACTGCAGGACCCCAGAAAGTGTGGAATTTTTTTTTTTTTTTTGTCCTGTTGTGCTGCAGTCCCCTTTTCGTCTCCGGCCTCGGCAGGCAGCTCACGGCAGGATGGGGGGGGGGGAAAAAAAAAAACCCGTGTTCAGTGTCACTGACGCAGATTCCATCTCCTGTACCTATTGTCACTTATCGCTGATGCTGTGATGTGACACTTTTTTTTTTTCTTTTCCTTCTTGGAATGATTTGACGGGCAGCAGCCGTTCTGTACTCACCCTTTTTCGTGTGCCTCGTGCGGCTTACATCTCCAGTAAATCCGTTCGGGCTTGTCTGACACCACGCCACCCCTGAAATGTGTCTTTGAAAAGTCGCACGATTACCGTCAGTCCCTTCCACCGTGCCGCGCTCAGGGAAACGAGCCCGTTTCAATTAATTGCACAGGAAAAGGGAGTCGTTATTTGCCGCTCGTAATGTCGGGTTGTTTACTTTTCCATGCCAGTGACGTCCGGGCAAGTAGTCGTGATCTCGCGCATTTCATCCGAAAAAAAGCCACTCGGGTGTGCTTCACGCCACACCTAAAAAGGCAAAAAGAGCTCAGAGAGAGCAAAAGTAGCTTACTCGGAATTATTGCGAGAATGTGCACTGACAACAATTTAACGGATTAACATCCATCCATCCATCCATTTTCCGAACCGCTTCATCCTCACTAGGGTCGCGGGGGGTGCTGGAGCCTATCCCAGCCGTCTTCGGGCAGTAGGCGGGGGACACCCTGAATTGGTTGCCAACCAATCGCAGGGCACACAGAGACGAACAATCATCCACGCTCACACTCATACCTAGGGACAATTTAGAGTGCCCAACGAGCCTGCCATGCATGTTTTTGGAATGTGGGAGGAAACCGGAGCACCCGGAGAAAACCCACGCAAGCCCGGGGAGAACATGCAAACTCCACACAGGGAGGCCGGAGCTGGGATCGAACCCGGTACCTCTGCACTGTGAAGCCGACGTGCTAACCACTGGACTACCGGGCCGCCAACGGATTAACAAAGAAACGATTTATCGGCGCGTCAAAGCAAAGTCAAGAATTAAAGAGTAACTTGCGAAAATTGCTGATCGTGAAATTGATTCTGAACACTTAAAAACTTTAATCAAATGTGTTCGGGCAAAAAAAAAATGGGCGGGGCAAGTTCACTTCTGTTGGCAGCTTGTTTCCCAAGCATGCATCACAACAGTTAAATGCTGCTTCACCATGTTTGTTTTTGAACTCTTGGCCCTAATCTAATTGAATGAGACTCCAAAGCCCGGTTGGGTTTCGACTCAATTTGAATTTCTTGAGTCCTCTGATTTCTTTGTCCTGGTCAGAAAACGAGCTGCGACGTTTTGAATGAGCGGCAGCTGTTTTACACTCTGGATAGGTAGACTACTGGCAGAGGTCTCCAAAAACTGCTCCACGGGCCACAATTTTTTGTTTCAGTCTTTTAATTAAATATTTTGGACACTCATAAGCTTCACTTGAGTCCCCCCCCCCCCCCCCCCCCCATTTTGTTTTTTTGCCCCGTAAGCCCCCAGATGCTGGAATACTCCCCAATCAGCCGCAGCTAATCCGCCATTTTTTTTTAAGCAGAGCGGTGTGCGCCCCTGATGCTCCAAAAAGTGTTTCAAGCTCAAGCGCGTGCTCAAAGTCATGTCCTCATTAAGTCAATCGCAGCACATCGCCGCCGCCCAAAACGTGGACTAAACTGTCGCAAAGACAAAGATCAGTTTTTCAGTTGTCTGCATCATCACAAGACCAGGATACTAATTGGGAGCCGGTGGTCTTCTGTCACTTCTTCACAGACGCCACAAAAACGTTGTTTTTTCTCTTCCCCCCCCCCCCCCAAAACTCCAGAACGCCAGATCGCCGCGTCGTGCGACTCGATGAGAAAATGAACGTGCGACATCATTACCTCTGCTAAGAACTCCCAGGAAGTGTTGTAAGCGCGGGAGAGCCCGCCGCTCCCGCTAATGACCGTAATCAATCATTTATCATTTAGCAGAATCCAAGACTACTAATGACCGACCCATGAAAACAATTCAAGGAGCGGACGCCGGGCTCCCTTTTCCAACGGCCTCACGTCCAATGGGCCCGTTGCGTATGCAAAGCGGCGCTCCTCTCGGGATTGATTCCATTTCGCCTCGGCCGTGTTTTACCAAGGACAAGAGGGGAGACGATTGTCTCGTGTGGAACTTGGCGCACGCAGGCACACCTAGCCGCGGAGAATGTGATCCAGCGCCATTTGGATTCAGCAGAGCGACACGCTGAGCGCTTGTGCAATTAAATTCCAGATTTACCAAGTGATGTTCCAAGACCTGGTTTTCGGGAAATGACAGATGAAGGCCAAAGCCTTTTCAAGGAGGGACGCCGTCATTGAATTGGAGCCAAATCCCGCAGCTTTTGCTTTGTGCTGACATGATTGAACGCCATCTATATTCATCCAACGTAAGATTACAGAAGTGTCGCGCCCGTTTCTCGGGTGACGATATGAAAGTCTTTTGAGTTGGTAGTTACCGTATTGGCCCGAATATAAGACGGTGTTTTTTTGCATTGAAATAAGACTGAAAAAGTGGGGGGTCGTCTTATATTCGGGGTCTAGACATGATACCCATTCACGACGCTAGATGGCGGCAGATATCATTGAAGCGAATGCTGAACTTGACTCCCCAGGCCAAAGCGAACCCCTGTCACGAAGAATGAAAATAAAAACAGCGGTAGCACGAAGACGAAAAATAAAAAATAGCGGTAAGAAGGAAAGCAGAAGAAAATAATAGAAGAGATAACAGAAAACTGAGAAACGGAGTGACAATCTGGAGAAAAGTGGGTCGAAGATCGGCCAGGTTAACCGGCAGCTGAGGGGAAATTATGGTGTAAACTTCAAGATGCTTTTTCTCTCAAATATTTTGTTATAATCATTTGTTTCAGATGTACTGTAATTATTTTCTGTATAAAAATTATTTGGTGTTCAAAAAGTCTTTTTTCAAACTAGAGTCTTGAAAAAGAGGGGGGCGTCTTATAATCAGGGCCGTCTTTTATTCGGGCCAATACGGTAGTAGGACATTTCACAGTCGAAATTTTTTTTTTGTGCGGGTCATCGTGTATTGTTTGAGTTTCGGGTCTCGTGCGATCGCAGCTATTTCTCATGAGCAGGTCGGAACTAAACAATCACAAGAAAATACGACACCAACATATGTTGCCCTGGTCGGGATTAATAATTAATGCCCTTGTTTTTTATTTATTTATTTTTGAATCTTCACGCATCTTATAGCTTACTAATTAACTACTTCCCCTCCCTCCAACTGTTTACCTTCAAGATGTATGGACTCCATTTGCTCCGCATGCATATTTGACCAGACGCTGGTTTGCCATGGCGGTGTATTTAAATATTCACGTGTAATCCTGCACCTCCAAAGACTCGTTTTGGTTATTGATAGGGCTGATTTGTCTTCGAAGCCTCTTTAGTCTTCTCGGCAGAACGGCGGCTAATGAAATATTTCAATATTTAATGCCCTGCAACTTGTTTACCTCCATTTTACCTGCCGTCGTAACTCTCGTCCGCCTCGCCCCTGCTTCCTTCCTTTGCTTCGCCGCGTCGCTCACTTATCAGACTTGGTGAATTAATGAGCGGGGAAATGCGGGGGGGAGAGAGAAAAAAAATTGACACACACTTTGAAAGTCTAACATGAAATGAAGAAAGTTTGTTTAATCATGTTTTTTTCCCCCCTTCCCTTGTCATCTGATAACCTGTAAAACTTTGCTTGAAGTTTTCTGTTCGTATACAGTTTTGCTGCTAGGCCACAGCTGTGTCAAATTTAATCTTTTTTTTTTTTTTTGACTGATTTCTTCGGCCCTTCCGATTCTTCCATGATAACCTTCGCCTCTTTCTGTGGCACCGCATGCCCTCCATCACCACTGCAGGCCAACCGCAGTTCCGCACTGTTCTCCGCCGCTCAGTAATTTGCACTCGACGGTGCAAAAAAAAGGCACCGCGCACCTTGGAGAGTAAAGCACCCCCGCGGTTTTAAAATTGCTAATCAATAGCAACATTGGCACAAAAGGTCCACGCCGCGGTTAGTTTTTTTTTGCGCTCCCTTTCTGTTCACGGTGGCCATTTTAAGCATGAAAAAGAGTTTTTCCGATTTTCTTTTATTTTGCGCCGTCGGTAGAAATGGAACGGTCGCCGTGGCGACGATGGCGGCTCGGCGCAATATTGTATGGAATCCTGTCGAGCAGATGTCTTCATTGTTTTGTTTTTTTTCAGTCGAGTCCTCAAGTTAGGTTGAGGACTACCACGCAAAAAAAAATATATATACAGTCAAACCTCGGTTTTCGAACGTCTCGGTTCTCGTACAATTCGGTTTTCGAACAAAAATTTCAAGTTTTTTATGCCTCGGATGACGAACAAATTTCGGTTCTCGAACTAACTGAGCGCACTTGAATGCGACGCTACCTCGTGTAGCAACGCTACACGAGAGAGAGAGAGAGATGTTCCTTCAATTTTTATGTTACCATGTTAATGTTAAAATTGGTGAAAATAAAACATATTACAGTTTGTTTGTACAGTAGTTTACATATTACCTGCTCTCCTATTACATGTGTACAGTTTATGGTGTGAAATTGTAAATAAAGTGGTTTAAAAAAGTTGTTTTCTTGACTTGGAACGGATTAAAATTTTTTACATTGATTCCAATGGGAAACATGTTTTCGGTTTCCGAACAGTCTTCTGGAACGGATTAAGTACGAAAACCGAGGTTTGACTGTATATATATATATATAATTAACTTTTAACTGACCCCAAAATGAGAATGGAATTTGTGGCCCTGCAGAATTAAAACGAAAAGATGATTCACGCAGTGCAGGCCGATGACTCCCTCTCATGCCAGTTTTAGGGGGCCCCGCCGAAATGCCGGGAAGGTCCGACCTCGAAAAGCAACACATGACATTTACAAACCCGAGAGCTCATAAAACCACACCCGGCGAGCTTCAGACGTTTTATTTTAGCACTGACCTCCGCAGAAAATGGAGAGAAAGCGGCAGTTAATGGAAGCAAATGCGCAGTGACACAACGGCAGGAATCAATGTGACTTTTCCTCGCTAAATGGGAGATAATGGCATCACAATGGAGGCGTGGGGAGATTGTCGACTCAGCCGGGCCTGATTGATCTGTTACAGCAAGAGTCACTATGGGAGCCGCGCAGTGTCCGGCCACATTAGTCTCACAGGCGCACCGACGTGCAGCAGAGTGGATTTGCCGCATCCTATCGAAGAAAACCCAGAAAGAGATTCAGCATCAGTCACTATTACACCGATTCCCATATCATGGGATTTATATCCGTTTTTTTTAATCCTAGTTTTGCACTCCTGTTCTTATAAAAGTGCCCAAGGGCGACTGAAATATTTCCCTCGTACCATTTTTTTCCGTCGTCCTTGCTCGTGCCGCGTTCTCAAAAGGAAGAAACGACGAGATAAAAGGCAACAAATGAGGTTAGCATTAGCATGCGCTATGTGCGGACGGTCGATTGCATGCCGCGTGTAGACGGGGAGCCTGTCGTAACGTAGCGCGCGCGAGCCGGCTGAAGGAATGAACGGACACGTCGGGCAAAAGTGGGCACAGCTGTGTACCTGAAGAGAAGGTCACGAAGGCAGTTCCGTCAATCTCCTCGGCAGGGTTAGCCCGCCTAGCTTCTCGGTGATTTATCCACGGCAGAAGAGAGGCCAGCCGTGAGTGGAGGTCAGATGGATATAGCACACATAGCCGAAGTAGCCACGTGCCACGACATCCCTCTCACGGCGAGTCGTATGCCATCGAGTGTGAGCGAGCGCAAATGTTGTTTCCGCCCTCAAGGTCATTAGCGCCTACGCCGGCCTCTTGTTTTCTTTCGAAGCGAGACAAACAGCCAAGTAAAAGGCTGACAAGCGACGCCATCCATCTTTAGGGGCGCCAGGTGATTTAAATGGGCGCGAAGCAGTTACAGAGGACAAGTTTGACTCCGAGATGAGGACCAGGGCTAGCGTTATTCCACTGGAATTCCCTTTGATGCGACTGCCGGCGTGGTTTCTTCTAAAACGGCCTAATTTGGAGGCTCAATTTGCTCGGCGTTGAACTGAAGGATGTTATGGGGGCAAATGAAATGAAACGCACACGCACGCCTAAGCAAGACAGACAAAGCTCTGGTGACACAGAAGGGCAAGCATGCAGGCAGGAATAAATCAGAGCTCCCGGTCCGGCTGATGAGGTGTATTTCACAGGCAGGAAGCGGCCTACTCGCACGGCAGCCCCCGGTGGTCATTAATCTCCAGGAGACAAGCCCTCTGTCCTGGAGCTGGCACAGGTACGCCCGCGCTGGCCTGGCCTGATCCAGTGGCCCGCAAGACTAATGGGCAGATCGCTTGTCAGTTACAGAGATGCTGCTGCTGCCCCCGTGCCGCCTTTTCACCACTGCTCGATTGCAGTTCATCTCCCCGTTGCACAATTGAGAATGATACAGACGAATTTGGATTGTTTCGTTTTGTTTTTTTTTTTTCATCATCGCAAAACCGTAACAGCGTGACGAGCTGTAATGAACCGACAGAGGGGCGACGTACAGCGAGTGATGGGAAAAACGGGTGTCACCGTTTCTCGAAATCAAAAGCGCTGATTGTCATCGGTGTCGTCCAATCATGACTCCACATTTCAGATTCACCATCTTTGGCTTATTACCGTATTGACCCGAATATAAGACGGTGTTTTTTGTCTTGAAATAAGACTGAAAAAGTGGGGGTCGTCTTATATTCGGGGTCTAGACATTATACCCTTTCACGACGCTAGATGGCGCCAGATATCATTGAAGCGAATGCTGAACTTGACTCCCCAGGCCAAAGTTTACTACCCCTGTCACGAAGAATAAAAATAAAATAGCGGTAGCACGAAGAAGAAAAATAAAAAATAGCGGTAAGAAGGAAAAGAGAAGAAAATAATAGAAGAGATAACAGAAAATGCAGAAACGTTGCGACAATCTGGAGAAAAGTGGGTCGAAGATCGGCCAGGTTAACCGGTGAGGAAAAGTTATGGTGTAAACTTCTAGATGCTTTTTCTCTCAAATATATTGTTATAATCATTTGTTTCAGATGTACTGTAATTATTTTCTGTACAAAAATTAATTATAATCAGGGCCGTCTTATATTCGGGCCAATACGGTCACTTAAATAACGACAACAGGTTAAAAACAGAGCTACGGTATGGCCAAAGTTCAAAGGTGACAGCAATACAACCTGATCAATAAAACCCATGACAGTCCCAGGCGTCTAATCCAATCCAATCCAAGCAATCGTTGTACTCTTGACGCATGTGTAACTATTCGCTCCGTGGATTATATTTGTCATGAGCAAAATTAAGGAGAAACACACCAAAAAAAATCGCGTTTGAAGAGTATTGGCATCAGTTTAAGTTGACTCAGTTGAAGGCTTGACTTTGATTCAAGCTAAATATGATCAAACCAAATCAAACAGTCCAAGTAAATAAGAACCCCCCCCCCCCTCCCACCCCCACCCCCACTCCATGCCGGAGGTTAGAAGAAACCCAGGTGGGCGTGCGCAAAGCCAGCAAGTTCTAAAAATTTTAAACGGCTAAACGGAACATTTGCTTGCATCAAATGTGTGGGAGAGAGAGTTGCGCTCAAATGAGTCGCATCCCGCAGCATCTTGGCCAAGGCGCCGCTGCGCAGAAGATGACGCAGGTGACGAAGGCTGGCAACCAGACTCCCCGCAAAGAATCGCTCTTGGCAAGCTCGTACGCTTGAATATCCAGCGCACCGCAGGAAGCCGGCGCACTCGCTTGCAGCTTTCGCTGTGTTTATTCTCCGGCGTCCCGTGCCAAGATGCCAGTGGAGCTTTCCAGCCTCAGCCGCGACACACAACCGGCTGAAGACGGAGATAATCCGCCCGAGTCCCCAAGTTTTTCTTGAGCTACCGTAATTTCCGGACTATAAACCGCGACTTTTGTCACACGGTTTCAACTCCTCGGCTTAATTTAATGAAGCGGCCTATATAAAGACTTTTTTTAACGGCCGCCTGTGTACCGTTTTTCTTTGTAAATATCTCATGTAACAATATGGGCACCTGCGGCTTATAGACAGGTGCGGCTTATGTGTGTACAAAATGTTTTTTTTTTCCTTTAAAAATGTAGTGGTGCGGCTTATAGTCAGGTGCGGCCTATAGTCCAGAAATGACGGTAATTTCTTCGCACGCGACTATTTTGGTGTTGACAACGAACCAGTTATTCCTGAAACGAAAGTCGGCTCTGTGATTTTGGGGAGCTCTGCGCAAATACCGGTTGTTCATTTAAGTGTGTTGGAATGTGCGCATTTAATTTTGTCGCCTGGCAGCCACGCCAAACATCAAGCGAGGCAATTTGGTTTCGTTTGGCATCAAGGTTGAAAGCCAAGGGAGAAAAGTTAGTTCGACATACAGCGGGCTCAAAATGCACACTAAAGCTGTCGAATTGAAGTCCGACTGAATCAACTTTAGAGTTGCCAAAAAATAAACAAACAAAAAACAAAGTTTTGACTGATAGTCTGGCGGTTAACGCCATTGAGCCAACAGCCTGAAATCGATTCCCATTCCGAAACTGTTGATGTGGACTCGGGGTTTGTCTGTCCCTGCACGTCAAGCGGCAACGCCTCCAGTCCCCCCCCGTCGCCACAAATAAGATGCACGGATGACAACTAAGATGATTGATAGTTTGTGCGTTCGTGGAGGTTCGAATTCATGGCAGGTGGCCCCACCTACAGAAGTCAGGCCTGACCCCACCCCCTTTCTCCTCGCCGACCTGCTCCCACCTGCCCGCGTCGCTGTAAACAGATGGAGCTTTCAATGGATGTCCACCCGAACATGAGCTGGGGCGGGGCCGCCGGCCTCATTTGCATATAGCACAGAGAGGAGCTGTCTGCTTTGGGTCATGGAGGTTCCCGTGCTGACGCAGCTGCATGGCCTTTGTTTGCACAACGAGGTCAAGGGGAGGATGGTGGTTACGGAGAACTCCAAAAGCTCTTTTTTTTGTGTGTGTGTGTCGGTGTGTGTCGGTGTGTGTCGGTGTCTGTGGGCGCTGCACTCGTTCTTGGACGATTCAGCTGAGTCATGGCTTCAGACTAAGGAACCGTAACTGACAACGGATGCCAGAAGCGGTCGTCTGTGCGCTCGCGTTGGCTTCATCGGCAGGCGTGTTCATGGTCACTCGACTTCCTGGCTGTCGTAGTTGGACTTGAATAGGTTCTTTTGTCGGGCGTCGAGTGCAGAAGATAATTGTTCGTCTCTAGGTGGACTGTTTCTACTGGTTCCAAGGTCAAAAAAGGTTTTTGGTACGTTACCAAAAGTCGCGTGTTCATCTCTGTGAGATTCACAAGTGTGTCATTTGGAAAACCGTTTTTCTGCCGTCGTATTTTTGTCCGCGAGCTCCCCCGCCGGGGGCGTCCCGTAACCGGTTCATCCTCGACAACGGCGACACTCAATCACGGGCTCTCAAAGGTCCTTGTAAACAGATTAACCTCAGCCGCCGCAGCTGCGAGCCGACCGCTCGCATTGTGTGTCAACGGCGGCCGCTGAATGCATCGCGGCGCGTCAAGCCGCGCGCGAATCAAAAGGTTGGCACGTGACTGACTGCTTTCCGTGCCCTTCAAACTCGCACGGCGCCTGCACGGGTGATTACTTACACGTGGCGGTCGTAGCCCCGGCCATTCGTCAAAAAGGGCTCATTGGAAAATATAATTAGCTCCGTCTCGGTAAATAAAGATAAAGCTCACCCACTCTGGCGTGTTTGTGTTTACGCTTCCGATAAGCATCTGTAGCGCATACAAGACCGGCGCGACGTCGGTAAATCATGCGCTTGCTCTAAGTCACGCGGCTTTAAAAAAAAAAGTGACATTCAATTTGAGGACAATCAACATTGATATTGATAAGAATAACAAGGAGTGTCTCTTTACTTGAGTCATCGATCAAAATGGATTGGATTGTGCCGGAAGCAAAAGCAGAGATAAATGTGTTGACAAAGGGTTGCTGTCGGGGGGGGGGGCCTGATGGGCTTTCACTGTCACTCATTTGATTAAAGACATTTTCATTTATGGGTGTCACAAAATGTTGCCTTTCCCCAAAATAACTGCCGTAAAAACTGTAATTATACCCGCAAGCCAACGAGAATGGCACTGATGCTAGAAATGATAGATATGACCCACCCATGCTTTTTATATTCCGAGCATGTCCCCATATGCGAGGCGGACCCCCCCAAAAAAACTCCCTCCCCATCGCATGAATCCATCAATTAGGAGGACATCTATTAAATGGATCTTGATGGGTTTTAATCACAGTTGGCTTGCCTGTAAAGGTGGTTAGCTCAAGTGTGGTTTTTAGCTATCTGTATGTTAGCATGCGACTTCCTTGTTCATGGAGGGTGACCGTTTTTCATTATCATGAGATAATTGCGTAACAAAAATGGAGAATTATCATGGAGGGCCATCTTTTTGTTCAGAGTCAACTTGTTTTAAGATTACTTTCAGGTTGACGGAAGACGGCGTAATCGTTAGCCGGCTAACACGCATACGGAATAATTGGTTCTATTCTCCTGCCCCATTTACCGGTAGTCGGCTCGCTAGCTTCACTCGACTTCATTTTGCCGCCGGATTTTTGTCCCTTTCCATATCTCCTTTGGGATGTATTAGGCTCCACGCTCGGTTTGGGGGCGAAGCGACTCACAGTTGTAGCGCTCTCGCGGCTCAATTGTAGCATCGTAGAGAAGCGCGGAAAGTCTAATGCTGTCGATGTTCTCCTCTTAATAAAAACAGAACTGTTGTTAACGCGCCGATGGCGTGGTTCAATATACAATAAACGGCAAAAATTCCAATTAAAACACACACAATAATACACACACACACACACACACTCGCAACAATGCTAATATGAAGAGTGATTAGCAACGTCTTGGGTGAGTAAAGAAAGAAAGGAGCTGTTTATCGGGCTGCTTGCGAGGGCGAAACTCTTTTTATGCTGAAGCGAGTGCGAGTGTTGGATAAGCGTGTGTGTGTTGCCGGGGGGTGGTGAGAATCGGGAGGTTGGGGAGTTTGCGGAGGGTCTCGGAGCCCAGTCGCTTGGCGCGGTCATGGCATATTTCATTCATAAGCCCACGAGGGCATACCTGTGGGGGGGGGGGGGGGGGGGGGGGGAGATGAAGCCGTCGTTCTTCTTCTTTGGAATCAAGCGCAGGTTCCTTCCCGCCACCTCCAAAGTGAATTTATGATCGTCTCCATGTTCGCAATGTCAATGGATGAATATTTATACGCCAGTCAATTTGTAATTACGGTCACGTCAAAATGTGCTCAAATGGAGCATCGCACGAGAGAGGAGACGCCGTCCTCTCATCCGCGGCATCTTTCCGTCGACCCGTCCGCCTGTTTGTCCGTCTCAAAACAATTCATACAAATAGCAAAAGCCATTTTCCGTCTAAGTATTTCTGTCGGCGTGCGTGGATAAGAACGTCAAATTTCTGTTGCGTCATGTTGGGGATGTTCCGATGCAAATTGTCAGCAATTACTTTTAGGAAATGCAATTTGACCAAAACAAACGGAGGAAAAATTGATCATGTGACTCTTTGGCATGCGATTCTTTCACGCGATACGGGATTGGGAATTTGAGCTGAAAAGTTGGTCTCCGTCTTCAAAATGAAGCCTCTCCAGAGTCTATATTGACGCAGACACAAGAAAGTTCAAAGTGAATCCTACGAGACGCCATTAACCGGATGGAAGAATAGAATCGTCATCCTTGAAACCCTTCTCTCGCTAAAAAAAAAAAAAAAAGCGAAAAAAAAGAAATAATACCATGAAAGCCAATCGTAAATCCCACCGCTGCCCTCCACATATTCAAGACAACCCCGCTCCTGTCAGCCTTCTTAGAAAAGGCCAAGCAGGATCTAAAGGTTAGAGAAGCGGCATTGCTGCTTTGATCCCCGGGAACGGGCGAGAAATATATTGACTCATAACTGAAGTGCGGCAGTCGGCGGGGATGTCATGTATTGACTTCTTGTCTGGGGGAAAAATATTTGTTAATAATTGGTTTGGAGTGGAAAAAAAAAAACAAAAAGGTTGCTGCATATAATGTGTATCGTTCCAATCCAGCGATGTGAGGCATCTGTGCTAACCGCAAAACTAACAGACATGAAGCATTCCAGCATCGTCGTCATCATGTGACTTTAAGAGGCGGGGCTTGGTGGGGTGGCGTGGTGAGTTTGTGGCCGAGAGTTCTTCCAGCCTGGATTGAAAAGTATATTTGCAGCTGTAGCTCTCCTTTCCCATTTGTGAGGGCATGACAATCAGGAAATACGGTCTAAAAAAACCTGTTAAAAACAATTCTAATAAGCCATGGACTTTCAAAATAAAACGTGAATTTTCCTGATGGATAAGTCAACACATTCTAAAATCTGTGCTGTTTTGCATGAACGACTTAAATAATGAACTTCTCAAAAGTCCAAATCTTTTTTATGTGGACCCTGAAACAATTCGAAACGCGTTTTGAAAAACAAGTACAGTCAAACCTCGGTTTTCGTCCATAATCCGTTCATGAAGGCTGTTCGAAAACCGAAATTGTCCGAGAACCGAAACCACGCTCTTTTTAAAATAAAAATGTTTATTGAACACGTCTGCTCACAATGGAAAGCAACACGAGGAAGCATCACTTCCTCGTGTAAGGAAGGTGGGAGGAGTCAAATGGTGCATTCAAGTGCGCTCAGTTTGTTCGAGAACCGAAATTTGTTCGTTATCCAAGGCAAAACTCAACATTTTTGGTCAAAAACCGAATTGGACGAGAACCGAGACGTTCGAAAACCGAGGTTTTGACTGTACATCCGAATGCGAGCGCCCGCCACCTGCGTTTCCCGCTCCCACTCCGTCGGGTGTCGCGGGGTGCAACCGAAAAGGCGTCGCCGCCGCAGTTCATCATTTAACATATTTTTCATTTCTTTCACCTTTCGCGCTGCTCGATACGTCTGACAGCTGACCTTTAGCGGGAGAGGGAAGAGAAAGGCCTGCAACTGTAAGCACCCACTCAGCCACTCACGTACAGACACGCGGGCCAAGCGGAATAGTGCACGCATTAATCTCAGGTCATTGCCGAGAGATGTCAGTAAGCGCCGGAGATCTTTTGTGCTCGCGCGCGCTTTTTTTTTCCGAGAAGAAAACACCAGTGGGAGGTTTTCTGGTGGGCTTTGAACAGAGAAAAATGTAGATAATATGAAAATGTCGGATTCAACATTGCTCCGGGATCAATCTTTGCACATTCAAGTACAGTCAAACCTCGGTTTTCGAACGTCTCGGTTCTCGACCAATTCGGTTTTCGAACGTGACGAACTCGGTTCTCGAACAAACGGAGCGCACTTGAATGCACCGACCGAGGAAGTGACGCTTCCTCGTGTTGCTTTTCATTGTGAGCAGATGTGTTCAGTAAACATTTTTATTTCAAAAAGAGCCTGGTTTTTTTGGGGTTTTCGAACAGCCTGCTGGAACGGATTATGGACGAAAACCGAGGTTTGACTGTACTTGTTAAGGTGAAGTTTAAAAAAAAAAAGTTCTTATTAGACAAACAGCGCAAACATGATTTTTTTAAAAATGCATTGAGGGCCCATTTGAACAGTGTTGCTAGAAAAAGCAGGAGCACTGAAGCATGTAAAATTTGGAGACTTGCCTTGAGATGCGAGTGACCCAACTTAGGAGGAAGCTATTTTGGCAAAAGACAATCGTGCAGTGCTCACAAAAAATGCCGATGAGTCAGCTGTAAAACTCTTCATGTGTCGCTTAATATATATTGCACTTCCCCCTGGTGGCCAGGGTGTGCACACCAGAAGGAGTTGCGCAACGCCCATTGGAATGAAACCCAAAAAGCGGCCAAAACGGTATCCTGGAAGGACAGATTCCTATTTTTTAAAAAAATTTAAAATTTTAATTGCAACATTTTTGGCATTTTTACTCATTTCACTGGAAAAAAATCATTTGGAATGCATGTTTTGTGTTGCGAGCATATTCACGGAGCAAAGCGAACTTGTTTCTCAAGGCAACACCGTACGGTATATCATTTGAAACAAGTATCATGATGTGTTGGTGAAAGCAATAACACAGCTTTATCAATAACATATATTTTTAAAAACAACAACAAATTTATTCAAATTAAGGCATGGCCTCTAGTCGATGCCTCCCCCATCTGCAGTTAAGCAACTTCCTAACCTTGCCAGATTCTCCTTCCTCCTCACAGTCTTTTTCTTGCCAAATTCAAATGAAATGGGTCTTTGAAAGTCAGCCAAGTAAACAGAGAGAAATATTTGCATCACCAAGCGAGCACGCACACACACACACACACACACACACACACACAGCCCTGTGCACGCCGTTCTAAAAATCCTGCAGAGAACATTAAGTCATACAAACACCTTGAGTGTCAGCCTTGGCGGTGGAAGGCGGAGAGATGGATGGTCTTTAACCTCGGACGCTCAAACACTGATAAATGACCGGCTCCATTTTACACTTGCGCGCGCACACACACACACACACACACACACACACACACACACACACACACACACACACACACAAGCATACTTGCAAAAAAAAACACGCTGTTAAAAACACATCAATTTCCACATAGAGTAGATGGTCTCGCAAGGACACACAAACTGAGTGTACAACACACACACACACACACACACACACATACAGTATACACACACCAGCTCCAGGATACATAATACCACAATCACTGACTTTACTACAATGTACAGTACGTCAACATGCAGGATGCATTGTCACTCAAAATATAAAAAACACTCGTAAGCATTACCTTGTCCTCAACGGCCTAAATGTCCAGTTTTTAACCACTTTTATTCACCCCCCCCCCCCCCCCCAAAAAAGAGGTTTTCTCTTTTCTCATTTTTGAGTAATCAGGAGTCTGACCCAAAAAGTGGAGCCGGCAAGCTTTTTGTGAAAAGAACCAAAAAGAGCAATGACTTTGACACAATGTTTTTTTTTGGGGGGGGGTGGGGGGGGGGTTGTTTTTTGTTTTTTTATTCGACACCTCAAAGTTTTGGCAAAATTTTATTTTTAATGTACAACAACAACAAAAAAACACATGCTGTGAAGCTTGATTGTGGCATTTTACAATCCCAGTTTCTCCTGTACAAAATACCCCGGGACCTATCCTGAGAATGATTTGGGCTGCGCCCCCCATTGTTAAAAATCACTGGTTTGTACCTTACATATACGAAACATACTCTGTTCGAGTGTGAGGTTCACAAACTGGTCCAACTTCCACGGTTTTGATATTTCTCCGCCCTCACAGTTGACATGACAATCCGAGATTCGCGTCCTAATCTTTATCGTCAACTCAAAAGCTGTGCTGCTGATCTTCAACCCAAAGGGATGCAATGCCGCCATCTCCTGGGATCTGTTCATCATCACAGTGCTTTCCAAATCTGAAATTCACCGACAAACTGGGCAAGGCCCTCTTTCATGCTTACCATGTGACAGACATATTCGCTGGTTGCATTCTAAAATGCAAAGATGAACCATGGCAGGGAATGTGGCATTCTTCTTTTTTTTTTTTTTTTTTGTAATTGGCCACCATCATTCACTCGTATACCCTTACAACATCCAATGCAAGCTTATGGGAAGTCATTGTAGCAGTTAAGTGCCGGTAGATTTGTAGCACTCGTCGTTAAGTGCCAGTAGATTTGCAGTCGTCCAGCACTCGTCTGGAGTTAGCTGTCTTCGGGAGTAGGCGGGGGACACCCTGAATTGGTTGCCAATGCGGGTGTCCCTAATGTTGTGGCCCCATGCATGTTTTTGGAACGTGAGTCCACACAGGGAGGCCGGAGTAAACCCGGTACCTCAGCACATCTGGACTGCTTTTAGTCGCAGTGGCGTGTATTTACAGCCCAGTGTGTGCAGGTACGGTACATCTGATCTCTCTCATCCTCCCCCCCCCCCCCCCCCCCCACTCTTACCGCCACACAGCCCACGGCCTCGCTATGCTTAGTTAACGTAATGACACATCGGAGAGCCATCAACTGTCCGCAAAGATAAACACTAGTGACTGGAGGCTCCATTACTCGCAGTCATGCCTGAAGGAACGCATTGTTGAACGCTCCATCGTTTTACCGGCCATATTAAACTGGAGACGGGGGTAAAAAAAAAAATTGTCGACAGCTGAAAAGATCCTCATTTCCTTGCAGTGCATTGGAGGCCATGCTATGTTAATCTGGGGGAGTGTGGGGGTGGGGGGGGGGGGCATAATAAGACAATTCTGCTTGTAGAGTGGCATGAACTTAGTCTCAACTAGTTAGTTGTGTCTGGAGCTTGTTTTTGTCAAGAGTAGCACAAGAATAAAGAATGAGTATTTTATTATTAATGAGCAGCTACGAGCAAGCTTGGCCAGAGGCTGAGGAAAAAGTGAGCCACCTTGAGTTGGCAAAGGAAAAAAAAAAAAACCCTCCCTGCCCCAAATTGAAAACTTTCCTGAACAATCGAGTATGCTTAGCGCAGTGGTGTCAAACATACGGCCCGGTTCGATCAGGCCCGCAGGATAATTTAAAAGTGAAAAAAATGCATAAAAGACAGGGAATGAATATTTTTAATAAGGTGCAATTCATGGAGTATGTGCTCGATCTGTTTATTAAATTTCAACATTTTCCGAATGTTCTTGTGCTTCTTTAGACCAAAACAACGGAAAGACATTATTTTGGTTATTTATAGCAGAGTATGGTGTCATTTTAATGGTCCGGCCCACTTTACGTCTACCGAGGCCGTATGTGGCCCACAATGTGAAATGAGTTTGGCTCAGCGCCTCGCATGCTTTTAGCTAATGCTAAGTTGTGCTCCAAGTGTAGCTTCTGGCTGTCCTTTAATATGTTGGCCAGGCCGTCATTTGTAAATGACTAAAAGTTTCTCATCTGGTTAGATAAATGTTTAAAAAAAATAATCTAATAAAGATACACCGCAAAACATTTGAGACTGAATTAACAGCGAGGCTGTCGGTGGCATTTCATCTCTGTCCGCGCGATCCATCAATGTGTCGATTCCACAGCATCGACACGATCCATAATGATCAATTGGTTGATTTTACTGCTGATTCCCTGAGAAAGGATGAAGGCACACCGGACGGCTTAACGACATGGATTTGATTAAAAATGAGTTTTATAGAGCGCCATTACTTTGAAATATACTCATGTGTGTGTGTGTGTGTGTGTGTGTGTGTGTGTGGCTGTTGAAGGCAGGTTGCTCTGACTCTTATTTTCCAGTTAATCGGGTTTACATGCTCCTTTTTTTTTTTTATCCATCTGGCAGCTAAATCTATCACCCCCCCCCCCCCCCCCCCCTCATTTGTTGTTATTGATCGTCATAAAGACGACTGCAGAGAGGAGCCAGTAAACGCACCAAACATGCGCCTTTGCAGCCATTCGAGTCATCTTCACATCATAGGTTGTCGGAGCCGCGGGGCTGTGGTTAAGAACCCGACAAAACGGCCGTAATCCTATTTCAAACTCAACCCTCACAAACGCGTGACCTTTATTCTAACAAGCCGTTCTCGCCAATTGTACCTCGCCGCCCGCCCTCGCGTCGGCATACAAAAACTCTGCGGCCCTTCGCTCCTCTAAATGACTGCCGTGAGTCACGGCGTACATTTAAGTGTTAAATACCAAGATGGAGGTCACGAGCCATTTCCCAACACATTACCGCCAAATGGTCCTTTTCTTAATGACCCCCGCTGGTTGCCTTCTATCTCTCTGGGGCGCATATTAAGACCTTGGATAAAAAAGTACCGCTCAGGAATTCTACCGCGGTGGTCTGGAAAGGAGTAAACAAATGAGGATTTGGGGGAAAAAAAATTAATGTTACCTTTTGGAGCTGACCAAATCGGGCAAAGCGCCAATCCCAACCTGAGCCGGTCCCATGTGACTCCTTCCTCTTTCTTAATCTAAAAGGGGGACACCAGGACCCGTTTTGAAGACGTGAACGACCTCGAGCTTGACCTCGTACGTGATGTCAGCACCTCGTTGGCTCACAACGTTGGAAAGTTGGCGTGACTTAAGCAGACTCTTTTGAAAGCTTTCAAGATGGCGTCCAAGTGCTTTTGTCCAGGATGAGTGTTTCATTTTGATGATTGTTGTCATAATTCTGCATTATTTGTTTTAGTAGAGATCCATGTCGTGTGCCCCCCCGCCCACTAACGCCCCAGTCCTGTTAGCTTGATCAGACTCTCAACTAATATCTCGCAGCTTTTGTGATGAATAACTTCGATTTAAACCCCCTCTGAATGGAGTTTTAAAGTCCCTCGGTTTGATAAGGAAGAGTACCAAGTGAAGACTGCTACGTTAGCCTCTTGCGCTAGCTGCCCACTGCTTAGCTGCTGTTGTATGAGTGTTTATATTTACAGTATGTTATGTTTCAACATTTTTACATCCGCTTTACCGTTTGGCGAGTCGCCCGTGTACGAATGGCTTCGAGGAGTTGTGCGAAATGGGTTAACAGTTAGACATCACGTAGCATTTAGCATTTAGCCTTTGTGTGCGTATCATGAGTGTCTGTCCAAACACGCTGCCTTTTAGCAAGCGATCCATTTCCCAGGCCTGACTTGTTACATACTGCGCCCGTTCTCCCCGAGGCAATTGCTAATGAATCAATAGTTAGTATAACGCCTCATAAAACGATTCATTACATTCAGCAGATGACCGTTTTTTTCAAGGTTTTCCAACATTGTCTCGATATAAATGTCAAGACTGTTTGCGCCGAGTCACGCTTTTCCTCCGTGCGCTACGAAAGCCACCGCGTGTCATTCACTATCAGCGCTCGGGAAAGATAATAGCGTCGTCAACTCGCGCCATTAGCCGTAAATTATTTGATAGGTTGTAATTATCCCAACGCGATGACTCCACGGTGGCATAATTATCACTCAGCCTTTTCAATGTCACTTATTCTGGGAGCCATTGAGGCATTTTTTGCTGTTGGTTGCACAAAAATCCACAAGAATGTGCAAGTGAGCCATCTCTCTCGATTATCATTACAATTGCCGTGGGCATACTACCCCCCACCCCCCACCCCGCCTCTCATTTGTGAATTTTACCATTCAACTCCTTGTCAAAGTACAAGTTGCGTAAATAGTCCTGACACACTGATCACTTTTTGACACCCGCGTTCACATTTTTCCACTACTTTTTCAATTTCACCAAACACTCCGTACGTTTTTGTGAGTCGTGTCTATTCCGCAATCCTGAACTTGAACCTGTTCCCGCTCTAATTGGATTCTGTCTTTCTCACCCGGGACCCTTTGGAAAGTCAGCAACGCTCTTTGAAGTCGTTGCCACCTGCTGTCAGAAAAGTTGCCAAATGACATTTCCGAACTGTCAAAACTCAAACAGCGCCCGCACTCTTCGTGATGACTTTGCATGTCTCCCTGGCAGAATATTCGGAAGCTTTCTCGAAAGTAAAAAGGTCAGCGGGAGTCCAAGTTGGAGTTTGAATTCGCCGTCCTGTACGAAAGTATGTCAGACGTGTTTCTCCGAGCAGCGTTCGATAATCAGAAGTGTTTCTGTTCTTTTGGTTGCACTTGCTGGCTGAGTTGAAAACCGGATGCTAATGCAGTCGTTAACGGTGATGCCGGTAACGCGTTATTTCGAGATGGCTGTCATTTTGAGTAACTCCTCCTGCAACACGTTACTGTGCCTGTCATAGTAGTCCGCTCAGAGATACTATTCAAAGACGTAATGTGTTGCAAAATGTGTAACTGTTCTATGTCTGTCTTTAGGGAAGACAATTGCCGATAAGTGCCACTAGGCGGCAGAAGTGAGTAACATCAAGCGCACCAAATTTAGACCTGGTCTGGTGAATGCATAGTTTGTCAAGGTCACTGGCTGAAAAGTCCTAATTACATTCGAATTGTCATAATTGCAGTAAATTTTGGTTTGAAAAACTGTCCAAGGCCATCAATCTAAAAGTCAAATGGAAAAACTTGGTTCGCTATGTGTAGTGTTGATTTGGATTGTCTTTGGATTGAAGGACACAACAATAAAAACTCCTGTGCAGGAGAAAAGCGACAGGCATCGAGGTTTCGGAACTAAAACCCTACAGCCCCACATGTCCTTATCAACTTCAGTCTCCCGCACAAATTCACTTTGAATTGGCAACTCGGTGAAACTCTCCGAGGAAACTGTGCGGGATGTTTTAAATTCATAAAGAAAACTCCCGGTGTGACTCCCTCTGGGTGTTGCTGAGCAACGCGACTCCTCTAACGGCAAATGTCATTGTAATGAGAGTTCACAGACCTTGAAACAGATTTCGCAACTAACGACAGCAATCAACTTTTGTTTTTTTCCTCCCCTCACCTCATTGTCCCGCCTGTAATTTATTCAGTGACGAGTGAAAATATATTTCAATATGTTATTCCTTGGCCGTCTGGCTCATGTTTCCCTTTTTCTTTTTTTTGGTTTTGTTTGTTTTTTATTTGGCGGGGTAGGTTCATTGAAGCCTGTAAATGATGCCAAAATTGGGTGCCCTGCCGTAATGTCAAGAAGTCCCGCCTCCATTTTGCAAGTTTATTTTGCCATCGAGGCGGCCCGGTGGTCCATTGGTTAGCGCGTCGACCTCACAATGCAGAGGTACCGGGTTTAATTCCATCTCCGGCCTATCTGTGTGGAGTTTGCATGTTCTATCCGGGCCTGCGTGGGTTTTCTCCGGGTATTCCGGTTTCCTCCCACATTCCAAAAAAATGCATGACAGGCTGTTTGAACACTTTATATCGTCCTTAGGTGTGATTGTGAGCGCGGATGGTTGTTCGTCTCTGTGTGCCCTGCGATTGGCTGGCAACCGGTTCAGGGTGTCCCCCGCCTACTGCCCGAAGACAGCTGGGATAGGCTCCAGCACCCCCCGCAACCCCTGTGAAGTTAAAGCGGATCGGAAAATGGATGGATTTTGCCATCGTTTCCGTGGCGATCTCAAAGTTTGCTTTGTTTTTATATCTCACATGCCAGTGGATATTGCATTCGCGCCGCTCAAGTCAGACGTTGAGATTCCGGTTGCAGGCATCTCCCATATCCTGGAAAGATCTTCCGTCTGGTATTATGTATTCCGCAGGCGCACCTTCATATCCCCATGTCACTCAGGTTTAGCCATATTGGCTATTTGAGGATTAACACCTTCTGACAACAGCAAACATTGTGGTTCCTCATCCTTTAGCAGCTCACGCTCAGACTAGCAATCAGGTTTGTTTCTGGCTTTTAGGGGATGTGCGGGGAGGTGGGGGGGGGTCGTCTCGGCCCAGGGGCCTCTCTCCTTACCTTAACCGCGCTGCATTTCTGTCAACGGGGGGGAGAAAAAAGCCGCTTGGTCTCACCGCTTGAATGAAGTGTGATCACAGTCGTGAGTCACCTTTCCTTGAGGGTATTGACTCACAAGGAGTTGGGGGGCTTGTGACAAGCCAGAATAGATTCGGCGCATCTTCTTCATGTTGTTTGTCAAAGCGTCTGGACTCTTACGGGGTTTCGTCTGACTGGTTGCTTTTTCTCTCTTTCTTTGCCACAAGCGGAAGAGTTTGTTTGTTGTGTGTGTGTGCGGGCGGGCGGGTGGGCGGGGCACGGAATGCCAAGTTCAACGTCCTTTGTTGGCAGAAAGTTGTTGAGTTCAGGCTGTGGGGCAAAACTGGAAGTGGCAATCGACGGTAGGAAAATACAGTGAAACTCCTCTACAATGAAATCATGTTTGCAGCAAGAAATTTTTCACAACAGGGGGTTTTTCACTGTAGCAAATTAGATCTCGTATGTGTACTTTCAGTGGCGGATGCTGGTCTGTCAAGGAGGGGAAGCTCAATTTCGGCCTACATCATAGAATGTGTCCGTTTATTTATACGTGAATTCTACTCTCTGCTCCTTTTCAAAAAAAACGTAGACGTAACAGGGGTTGTTTTTTTTCATTGTATGGGAGGCAGGAGAGTGGGAATGATAATGTATGAAGATTTTTTCACACTAGGGGGTATTTTCGCCCACGTAGGTTTCGTTCTAGAGGGGTTTTACTGTAAAAGAAAAAACTTGCGTCATTGCTATATCTCGCAATGCTCAGTCACAAGGTGGTCTTTTTTCCCCCAATTCCGGCGCTGTCCGATGCTGCTGCTTCTTTCTTCAACTCCTTTTCTTCTCCCGGGTATGCAAATGCGACCCATGCAAACGTTTTTCTCTTCAACCACCTGTCTGTCGTCTTCTCGACTCTTTCAAATACGCAGCCTGCCATTTCGTGCCGCAAATCCCAGTCCAGATTAGGGCAATGTCAGTGCGGGATTACTCCAGTAATTTGTATAATGCTGCTTCGCCATGCTTAAATTCCCCGTGGGTGAGTTGGGAGCACGAGTTGCTCATCCTGCAGTCTATCACCCCCCCCCCCCCCCCCCCCCCCGGGTCGGGTCGAGCTCGGGGTCAGCCGCCCGATTTTACCTGTAATGTGTATATGGGTTTTACTTGCTCTCAGCAAGACCCACAATCAAGCCACAAAAGACCAGATATCATTTTTTTTCCCCCCAAGTCACTGGCATTAATTTGTCCCCACAATTATCATCATCCGACGTCTCCATTGCTCTTCTGAGTACTCAAATACGAAAGAGTTCGAGGTCATGAGACGATGAGATCGCAATACCGAGCTGATTGGTTGGAAGTCAGAGGCGTACAAAGCAGAGTTGCCCGTTTGTGGTCAGGAGGCCACGAGAGAAGCTGAAAATCCCTGGTAATTATCCCTCCCTCTGGAAATTAAGCCTGACCTTTCCTGAGCGAGCTGCGCCGCTAATAGAATTCAAGGGAGGGATAACTCACTCACTTATGCGACACATCAGCACCATTGAGCCAGCGGAGATTCTTAAAAAAAAAACATCTCAACTGATGACATTCCGAGTAAGTCAAGTGACATTAACACAGCCGGCATGAATATGATGCCTTCATACAAATCGCTGCGCCCCCAAATCGTTGCGGCGAGCCACTTCATACGTTCTCGTTTGTCAAGGCGCAGCAGCGTCCCTGATTAGCTATTGAATTTTTAATTGGACGTGGCAAAGAGTCTCGGAGAGCGAGTCCTCCTCACCAGCACCGTAGTCCACTCCGCGTGAGAGGAGAGAAGAAAAAAAAAAAAGTTAAATTTGAGGAAAATCAAGCGGATAGCGTCATAAATCTTAATCAAGGCACTGTGTGAATGGACGCTAGCGTGTAACGCTAGCGAAGCTACGCCGGCCTTGGCGAAAGGTTTACAGAGTCGCCTTGCCCCCGGGCGCCCATAATTCTTTACTGATTACGCTGCTTTAATGGGAGGCCCAATAACCCGGCCTGCACAACACACACACACACACACACACACACACACACACACACACACACACACACACAGTGAGGAAGTGGAGAGCGCCGCTGTCAGATTGAGACACAAAGGGGGACAGAGAGATTAAATTCTGCAGGTTTTTTTATTTATTTTTTTTTGTGTGAGATTGCTTCTTAACATCCTCCAGTCCCTCCACGCGCTCTATTAGCGCAGCCAAGAGAAGGAGAAGCGCTGGAGAGAAAGAAAAAAGTTCCACACACACACACACACACACACACACACACAAAGGGGGCGGGAAGGGGAAGCACACACACACCGTACAGGCGAGATACTTAACAAGGTTATGAATCCATTAATCCTTGTTTGACTGTTGCCGATGCATCACGCCTGATTGCGTTGCCTTTTGAGCCCCGAGAGCCGCTTTCGAAGAGAGCGCGCGCGTTGGTGGGCGGGCACGCGCGCGTTGGTGGTAAACCTGGCGACTTTTTGACGCCGTCGTCACTCCGCGGCGAGTAGACGACAACCCCCGTTTGCACAGCAGCCTGCTCAGTTTTGAATATTGGTGTGTACGTTGCCCCCCCCCCCACCCAACTACCCCCCCCTCCCCCATGGTTAGCCTCGTTGCATCGATGCTGCATTTTCAGGGCTCACCCTAGCTCGTCAGTATCTCTTCAACTGTGCGTAGGTACACTCTCATGTGTACCTTTGTGTACTGCTTTGCGTTAGCCATCAATATTTTACCCAAAGAGCCCTTGTATAAATATTGGAAAAGACAGTTTCAAGTACAAGCACTTTGTTTTTCCTTTTCGACTCGACGCGGTTGTACCACATGGATCCTCCGCACGCCGAAGCAGAACATGATTTCTTTGTCACAGCACCCCCCCCCCCCGCCCCCCCACCCCCACGAGCTCTTGACTGGCATGTCGTAAAATGAAAGCACCGAATGAATAAGGCAACTTTTTCAATGGGCAAGAGAAGCAAAGGAGTCACCGGGGGCACGTTGCCGCTTTGGGCCGTCTGCTCGCCTCCGTTTCTTCGGTCTGACCTCATCTTGTGAAAAGGATGAAATCATCACCGGGGCCTCTTCTCAGAAATAGAAAATTGAGAGCGTGTCGTGATATCGGCTGCCCGTCTTGAGCCGGCGTGTCAGGCTCATGACTGAAATCTCGAAACCTGCCCCCCCCCCCTCCCCCAGCTCACCTTCTCGAACTGTCACCTTGCTCAAGGGTCTTTTACTTGCTTTTGGTACTGTCAGGATTGACTCGAATGAGCCCTCTGGCTTATTGCGGCAAAGGTGAAGTGCTCAGTAACACATACTGTGTGTATGCCCGCCGTGAAGAGAAAAAAAATGTCTGACATGTTTGAGTTCCGCTCAGGGAAAATGACAGCCAAAACAAACGTGTTGTTTGGTATTTTTGTTGTATCTACGTACGTATTTCAGATTGCACGACTATTTGATGGAAAAATGTATCTTAGTTCATGGACGTTGCAATATAATAATAATAATAACACCTTTTATTCATAAGCGCCTTTCAAGACACCCAAGGACACTTTACAATCAGGAACAAAAACAATAAAACACAATGCGGGTTGAGCAGCGGCAGCCAAACGCACCAGCGTTCACTCAACCCGGAAGTCAGAAAGAAACCACAAGGAAGGGAGAGGGGGGGAGAAAAAAACCCACGCTCGAACTATCCTCATTTGAGGATATGGGATACGGCAATATGGGATACTTATGTGCACTTTTTCTTCATTTTTTTTAACCGTATTTAAAAAAAAAAACAAAGCCACTCCACCAAAGTGCCATTTGCTTGTTCGTATCTCATTCAAAATGAACAAAAATTCCTAAGTACAGTGAAACCTCGATTTTGGTCCATAATCCGTTCCAGAAGGCTGTTCGAAAACCGAAATTGTTTGAAAACCGAAACCAAGCGTCATTTCCTCGTGTAAGGAAGGCGAGAGGAGTCAAATGATGCATTCAAGTGCGCTCAGTTTGTTCGAGAACCGAAATTTGTTCGTCATCCGAGGCATAAAAAACTCAGAATTTTTGGTCGAAAACCGAATTGGACGAGAACCGAGACGTTCGAAAACCGAGGTTTGACTCTATGTTTTTCGAACATGTATTGAACTACTCAAAATGTCTATTGGCCCATTTTAGACCGATTACATTTTTTTTTTTTGTCATTTCTTCATGTGCTCACTTGACTCGCAAGACGGAAAGACACAGGGGGGCGGGGCCAGGGGGAGTTTTTAGCATAGAATGAGTGACTTGATGAAATCTGGCATTTATGCTAATAGCATATTGACACATGCTGAATGGCAAACGGGATTCCGGCTTGGGATTTCATTGATGCCAGCAAAAGACAAATTCCTATTCATAAGTGTAATGGTGGCGTTTAGCCGGACCCCCCCGAGGCGTTGTCCCACTTAGTGTATATTGTGCGTCTTTCGCGGCGCGCACTCGCAATTGAGTTTCTTTGTTTATGTTTGATTTAATTGCAGCGAGCTTTAAAAGCTGCACCGTCGGGCTTTGGCTTGCCTTTGATCCACAGTATTCAAAACAGCCCCGTGCCTGATGTAGGGCCTGTTTTGCTGTGTAAACGATGTTTAAGAAAGCTAATAATTGCTATGTCAGTCTCACACGTCATCATTTATTCATGGTATAGCCAAAAAACGGAGAGGGGGGGGGGGGGGCTCGCTTTTGATTGATCAACCACCTCGACAGGCTTAATTGGGCAATATTCTGGATGTGCTGCGAAATAGAAGTTCTGACGCTCCTTTTTTTTTTTTTTTTTTTGCACCGGTGTCACCCTCTGCCGAGCGCCCACGTCAGCTTGTTGATGTGACAAGTCAACAGCAATTCTGAGCGCCAATTAGTTCCAATTACAATCAGGCTGTCACGCGTTCGTCTTTATTTGAAGGTTCGTGATTTGACGGGGGGGGGATGACAAGTCGTCTTTTCGGGCCTAAGCGGAGGAGGGAAAAGTTTTCCGGGTGATGGGCGCACGTTTGTTCGTGGCGTGTCGTGGGCGACGGCTCGTCTCTCGCGCAATTGCTCACAGGAAGTTGCTTTTGCTTCAAAGTGAATCCATAAATCACAAGCTATCTGCGAGTCTCGCACGACGGGCTGTGAAGCCGAGCAGATCCCGTCTGGCTTTCCGCTCGTGTAGCTGCCAGCCAAAAATTTACGTCTGCGCGTCGTCCGCAAACGCGCCCAGCCTTGACCTCCGCTTTGCTTTCCCCGCCGAATGACGAAACTGTTTAGACACAACAACAACCACCACCAATATAGCATCAAAGGATGAGCGTCTATTTTATTTATTTATTTATTTTAACTCCAAAGAGGGCTGACGACAGCGAGCCGTTTTCCATAATGCGCCCAAATTTATCATCAGCCGCCATCATTAGGCCACAGCGGGGAAGTTTGCAGATGACAAGACAACGTCAGACTGTTTGGAAAATGTTTTTGTTTCTCCCTTTGGTCATCTACTTTCCCAAAAAAAAAGTGTCAAAAGGACACGAGAAATATTTCATTCCGTGGAAGGTTTTGAACAGCCACTAACGCCGACGAAGGCGTTTTTCTTCTTTTCAATTTAGTACAGTTAGCAAGGACATAATGTCTCCAATCTGTCGATTATTTCGTCGATTCTTGTTTGAATTGAGTTTTGAAAAGGCATGTTTTTATTTCTATCCCTTTATCCAAAAACAGGACGTGATTTCAAACGGACGCAAAATGCACAAACAGGAAGTCGTTTGGATTCACTTCCTGCTTTGGTGTCCAACATAAAAAATGTTGACCATCATGCAAATGTTTGCAAACATATATAGTAATATTAATAACTCAAAAATCTGATGTGCGAGAAAAAAAGCGGAAATTAAAAAAAAAAATCGGCATCAATAATTTCATTTCGGGGTACGTAAATCCCAAATTAATTTCAGATTAAAATTTGCTGTTGTCCAGTGTCCTCAATCTGCTTTCACGGATTAGCGAAATCTGGCCAAAAAATTAATTTGCTGAGAGGTCGAAATTCTGAGGATTTTTGCAATTCAGAATACAGTCAAACCTCGGTTTTCGTCCATAATCCGTTCCAGAAGACCGAGATTGTTCAAAAACCGAAACCATGCTCTTTTTAAAATAAAAATGTTTAATGAACACGTCTGCACACAATGGAAAGCGACACGAGGAAGCGTCACTTCCTCGTGTAAGGAAGGCGGGAGGAGTCAAATGGTGCATTCAAGTGCGCTCAGTTTGTTCGAGAACCGAAATTTGTTCCTCATCCGAGGCATAAAAAACTCAATTTCTGGTCAAAAACCGAATTGGTCGAGAACCGAGACGTTCGAAAACTCAGGTTTGACTGTATTGATCGATGAATATGAGAATCGATTACGTATTGACGAAACGGTCACGGATTAATCGTGGCGGCTGTACATGACACCCTCTCATCCTGTTTTCATCGTACGGTCCTATCTCACGCCCCTACAAAAACACAGCATGTGCTTTTGTTGCCATGACGACCAGGGAGCGGCTCCGTGTCGAGCCCCGAGTCTTAATTGGGCGGCGAGTACGACGTCCACATCAAGACAGTAAAAGCATGGAATGCATTTTCACTCAGGCAAGCAGCACTTCATCGATTCCAAGCTACTCGATTCCACTTGTGAACGAGTCTGGAACAACGTCGCCAAAAAGTCTGTGCCACTGATGCTGACAGCATACAAAAGTACAATTCTGTCCACAAAGGCGGAAACTAGCATCAAGTCACATTTTTTTTTTCCCACCCAACCGCGATTGAGCCTTTTTCCCAGGCTGCGCCCACGCCACTCATCATTCGCCATCATTAGGCCACAGCAGGGACGTTTTCCTCCGACAGGAAAGGAGTTTGCTCTCATAAATAGACAAAGACAATGTCAGCGTGTTGACAGATTATTTTCGTTCCGTTCTTCGCCAGATCCCATTTTTTGGGGAGGGGGGTAGAAGAGAACAACCTGTTAAAAAGTTTGGTTTGGTAACTTGGAGCGCTTTTTTTTTTTTGTTGACAGTGCGCGTTGATGAAGGGCAATGGCGCCGCGATGGGATTGACAAGCCGGAGGCGTCGATCAAGGGCTGCCTTTGTGTGGCAAAACAAACACTTGGGACAGGACAGACGAGGCAGAAGACACAAAAGCAAGGTAAGGATCAAAAAGAAGAAAAAAAAAAACATCTCAGCAGGGGGCTTGCATGTGCGTTTTGGCTAATCAATGAGCTGCTGTTTTGTTTGTCCAAAAACAAATTTGCTTGTTACTCTCCCAGATTATGCTCTCCCACTTGCGCAATCCGAGCTTGTCTGAACACTGACGCGATTAATCAACCAAAAGCAGCCCCTAATGACGGGCGGCCATGCTTTTTTTTAATTTATTTTTTCACGCCGCTAATGAACAACTCATTTGGGCTCATTTACGACGGGAATCTGGTAATCTTCCCCTTGAGTTGAGATGCAAAATGAGCCAGCGTAATCTTATTGTGCGTGCGTGTGTGTGTGTGTGTGTGTGTGTGTGTGCGTTTTTGTGTGTGTGTGTTCTGAAGACCCTCCAAAACATGTTAAAAATGTAAAGTTCACTTCTTGCCCGATTCTTCTTCTTCTTCTGAATATTGATGGTTGTCACGGCAACCCCTCCCTGTAGCGTGCAGCCGTGGATCGGGATTTTTTTCATGGATTTGCAGGCTAAACCGTCTCTGTTCATTTCATTTCCATTTTTGTCTGCGGTGTCACAATTGAGGTCAAGACGAATACTGTATTTGTCGATGCCACCTTCTGACCCGCCCGATGATGATTCCAGTAAAGACGATGATTACGATGACTAATGAGTAGCGATGCTGGGTGATACTGATAATTATACAGTGAAACTCCTCTACAACGAAATTTTTCACAACAGGGGGTTTTTCACTGGAGCAAATTTTGGAGCCAGACAGATTGGTATTTTTGGGCCTGTTTTTCCCGTCTTTTTCACCCCCCCCCCCCACCCCCCCCATTCCACCTCCCGACCTCTCAAAGGGTTGCCGAGGGCGCCGTGAAGCGTGTGAGCGATGAGGGAGCTAAGTGGCAGGGATGCTTTGGAAGTGGTCACTCGGCGCTGGAAGAGCAGTGTGTGCATGTGTGCAAGTGTGCGCGCGCAGGCGGATGTTTGTTGTGCGCCAGGCGGAACTGGGAAAAGTGTGGGCGGGAGGAAGGGAAAAGGGAAGGCGACAGATGTCAACAGTGCGACGACGAAGAGCGCGATGAGCGGCCCGGGTGTCAGCGGGCGCGGCGCCGAGTCGTTTCCAACCGCTGACGCCTTGCCGCTTGAAGGGCGGGCAAATCCACAAAGCTGATTTTTTTTCATCCCATAAAACAAAGAAAGCGTCGAAAAACTCATCGCAATCATTTTTTTGCGCCTGGACAGAAAGATTAGGACAATCAGGAAGTTCATTTGAGCTTCTTTACGATTTTGCTGAGCTGAGAAAATCTGTTATCTGACTCCAATTAATCACCAGGAAAGCACAGAACGAGAAAGACAAAAAAAAAAAAATCACATTTTTTCACACACCCCCCCCCCCCTCTCTAATGCTTGCTCTGCGAGAACCAAAGCACTTTCATGATGTAGTTCATCGACTTGTACATGGGCCACGTTATAGTTTTGTCGAATGGTTGAATCTTCAATACAATACATTTTCGAAACCCTGATTTGCATCTCACAGTAGCTCAATTAAAAATGTGGAACTCATTGTGTAAAAATCCAAAGCTTTCCTGCGCGCACGGTGACATGCTTGACGATTTGTGTTTTTATTTTCTTTTTTTTTTTAGTTAGAAAAAAACCCCATCCAACTTCATTTAATCAAGTTATTGAGGGGCACCATACATAAATAGAGAGAGAGAGAGAGAGAGAGAGAGCTACATGATGTTTCCATCAGCCCCCCCCCCCCCCCCAACAAACAATCACGGCCTCCCGCCAGCACAAAAATGATGTCTGACTTTTGGCTACTAAAATATTGACTGCATTTTTATTTCCTCTCAATATTCTATCCAATGTGGCAAATGAAGTGTATTTCTTCCTCGCGGCGCTTTCAGGCCCCCTGGAGCGAAGCACAGAAAAGGCTTTTGTTTTCCTCCAGGACGCAAGGAGCTACGTTCTAGGAATTCATAAAAACGGTGACGCGAGCAATGCCCAGCATGCTGCGAGGTGAATAGATTTAAACGCATTTCAAGATGGCCAGCAAGTGAAGCAGCACGGACAGACAAAGTGACCCCCCCCCCCCCATCAGCATTCAAAACAGTGTCAGCTCTTAGCGCCGATGCTAATTCTATCTATTCGTGACTACTTTGTTGAACCGAATTTGTGTGTTTTGAGGATGTGTGTGTAGAAACCGAAGGACATTTCGTCTGAGTGTGGGGGTGGGAGTGTCATAACTCAGATGAGTTCATCCAATTCGGAAGCTCTTCTTTTTCCGGTGGTCTCGTCTTGTGATGAGTTCAGGTTCGGAAAAGTGCGTCATGAACAAGTTTGTGCAGTGACGTAACACTCATTGACGCAACGGTGCCTTCATTTTTTTTCCTGTTCCCGTTTCTTATGGATGACATAGTTTTTTTGTGGTTTATAACAATACTTAACCGAAAGTTAAACTTTCATATGAAGCTGTGGCTAAAAAGCAAAGGGTGGAGAGCCTCTGTTGTCTAAATGCACATGATTCTTTACTGCAAAAATTGCGTTTCTCATTTCTTTGTATTATTTTAATATGGCTAGTGCGGCCTGGGCGACACACTTCTTCTTTTCTACTTGACAGTTGTGCCAATTTGTGTGTGCTTCAATTTAAAAAAAAAATACAGTACAGTAAGTGTGTCACCTGAAAACACAGTTTCCAATAAGAACACCAATGGTCTGAGTTTTTCTTGGGTCGATCGCTTGGTGCTCTATAATTACAAACTACAGTCAAACCTCGGTTTTTCGAACGTCTCAGTTCTCAACCAATTCGGTTTTCGACCAAAAATTTTGAGTTTTTTATGCCTCGGATGACGAACAAATTTTGGTTCTGGAACAAACCGAGCCCACTTGAATGCACCATTTGACTCCTCCTGCCTTCCTTACACGAAGAAGTGACGCTTCCTCGGTTTGCTTTCCATTGTGAGCAGACGTGTTCAGTAAACATTTTTTTTTTAAAAGAGCGTGGTTTCGGTTTTCAAACAATTTCGGTTTTCGAACAGCCTTCTGGAACGGATTAGGGACGAAAACCGAGGTTTGACTGTACAAATAAACTATCACGGGGCGGCCCGATAGTCCGGTGGTTAGCACGTCGACTTCACAGTCGGTACCCGGTTCGATTCCAGCTCCGGCCTCCCTGTGTGGAGTTTGCATGTTCTCCCCGGGGGCCTGCGTGGGTTTTCTCCGGGCACTCCGGTTTCCTCCCACGTTCCAAAAACATGTATGGCAGGCTGATTGAACACTCTAAATTGTCCCTAGGTGTGAGTGTGGGCGTGGATGGTTGTCTTCGTCTCTGTGTGCCCTGCGATTGGCTGGCGACCGGTTCCGCCTACTGCCCAAAGACAGCTGGGATAGGCTCCAGCACCCCCCGCGTCCCTAGTGAGGATAAAGCGGTTCGGAAAATGAATCAATGAATGAATAAACTATCATTTGGTTACAGTTGTCCAGTTTAGTCCCGTTTGGCCCGTACAAGACTTGCTCACTCTACCCGGATGCAATTTTACCAACGCCATACGCATTACCTAAGTTTGTTTGTGGTTCATTGCATCGTTTGTAACCTCCAAAACATCATAAATCCAGATTGTCGAAAACCGAGAACCCCCCCCTCCTGTAATCTGCTGACACATCACAGGGGGAGCATATATCCCGTTTTCATTATCTTTTTGTTGTAATCCTCTCTTTGTCGATCGATGACCATGCGAGGATGTCCCGGAGGCGTGTTCCGCACTCCACGTCGTATGGAATGTCAAGCCATCCGAAGCAAATGTCACGGAAAGCCCTCTTGTCCCGTTATTTGTCACCCACGAATACAAACAGGCGAGAAATTTCATTCTCCCCCCCCCGTAGCACGATTCATTTGTCTCCTTTACAATTTTTTTTTTTTATGTCTCAAATGGAAGGAGGAGCACAAGGCGGGAGATTAAAAGCTGATGGAGGCATTTGAGTGAAACCTCAATCTCGAGGTCTGGTTTTTTCTTTTTTTTTTTGCCCACCCCCATTTCAGGGAGGAGTTTTGGTGCTGACACAGTAGCCTTGTAGACACACACACACACACACACACACACAGTCGTTCCTTTTGCATTATTTATGAAAAACCAACCACTATCTGTTGTTTAGCACTTTTGCAAATGTCCCGGAAAGGAGAAGGGGAGTGATAAGGAGGTACAAGAGAGCAACGGGTGAGGAAGCCAGTACGTGGCATCGTGGGTGACAGTATGCGTGGGAGCAAAGGAACGGGAGACATACGCGGAGGTGTACGGCGTCTGTCGGTGAAGGTGAAGACGCGAGATGGCGCAGTGAAAAGTTCATTTTTCAAACCGGAGCCTCGCTCACCTTGATCCGTATGACGGGAAAGTGTGGGAGGAACATGAATAAGGGCGTCTGCTTGAAAGCGGCGCAGAATGCCGAGCAACCTCCAAAGAGGTACGCAAATCTGTTCCGTGGCGCTTCGCCGCTTCCGAGTCGCTCTCATTACAAAAGCAGCCTTCCTATAGAAACGACAACAATGGCGACGTCGAATCAGCATCTCGATATTCCGCGGATGGAACATCTCGGCAAAGGAGGGGTGCTCACGAGCGCAGATTTATAGTCTGATTAGGGAGCAATATGTCAGAGAAATAACCCATTTGTGTAGAAATAGTTGTCGATACAATCCTTGAGTTATGCTCGTGCAAAATGGAAGGGAAAAAAAAAGGGGGGGCTGCATTTCTATTTTTTTGGGGCAATATACCGTATTGGCCCGAATATAAGACGGTGTTTTTTGCATTGAAATAAGACTGAAAAAGTGGGGGTCGTCTTATATTCGGGGTCGAGATGGCGCCATATATCAGAACCTTTATTGTCATAAGATTACAACGCTAGATGGCGCCAGATACATATATCATTGAAGCGAATGCTGAATTTGACTCCCCAGGCCAAAGCGAACCCCTGTCACGAAGAATAAAAATTGCGGTAGCACGAAGAAGAAAAATAAAAAAATGCGGTAAGAAAGAAAAGAGAAGAAAATAATAGACGAGATAACAGAAAATGGAGAAAAGTGGGTCGAAGATCGGCCAGGTTAACCGGAAGCTGAGGAGAAGTTATGGTGTAAACTTCAAGATGCTTTTTCTCTCAAATATATTGTTATAATCATTTGTTTCAGATGTTATTTTCTGTATAAAAATGAATTTGGCGTTCAAAAAGTCTCTTTTCAAAGTTGAGTCTTGAAAAAGAGGGGGGTCGTCTTATAATCAGGGCCGTCTTATATTCGGGCCAATACGGTAATAAGACGCAATCATTCGAGTAGTGTGCCCCCTCGTCGTTCCGCTAGTCCGCGGAATCGTCTTATTGCTAAGGGCAAAACGTGCGCTAGCTCATAAATTTTAACATGGACATCAACACGAGGTGTCACGAGGTGAAAGTCGACAGCGGCCCTTAGGAAAAGCCTCCGAGGCGACATTGTGTAATGACGCTGTACATGCGGCGCATAAAGCAGGTGCCGATTACGCGGTTTTTTTTTTTTGACGCCGTTTGACGTACTTTACGGCTTGACAATGAAATAGTCCTCAGCTGTTTGTCGCCGTGTGGAGCTGATAAATCCTGTTGACATCACGGGATGTGAAGGTTGTTTGGTTCCTTGCAGCTGAGAGCAAAACGAGAAATCACATCGCCCCCCCCCCCCCCCCCCCCCCGCGGCCGTAGGCCCGTTTTGTCCAAAGTCAGCTGTGAGCTCCTCACCACATATCACGAGTGAAACGGTCCATTTTAAAGCTTCCAGCACCCGCTTCCACCAAACAAAGAGGCGTCAGCGCAGGTTCAAAACTCGGAGTGGACGTCGGTTAAAAGGAGCATCGGCGTGCGGCGAGCCCGCCGGCAATCTCTTGTCCTAACGCAAACGCGATGGGATCGCTACGGCCTCGGAAATGCCCGGCGGGGCCCTTGGAACACCGATGACTTTCCACACTTTTACACACATGCGTTCACCGGGGGGCATCTCGTCTTCGAAATAACGCACGTTACCATTTTCGGCACTGTGCACACCCGCCCCCACCCCCCACCCCCACACACACACACACACACACACACGTTGACGGATGGCTTGTGATGGCTGGCTCTGCAACACTTTGCATGGCGAGTCACGAGGGTCACGGCAGAGCCCCGAGAATCATCTGCTCTTCTGGAGTCCTTTAACTCTTATTGACAAGCTCACGAAGCCCCCCCCCCCGCGAACACTCAGACACTCACGCACGCACGGACGCTGTGCAAACATACTGAACTTATGGCGGAGTCGGGTTTTTATGTTGCCACTAAATTGCCCTTTGAATGCGATAATGATTCCGCTGCCCGCAATTTGGTATGGGAGGAGAGTATTAATGTGAAGTGCTGCCTAACAGGCAAGCGGCCTTTCGAGCGCCAAACAACGCGCGCGAATGCTCACGGGCTCACGGGCTCAGACGCCGACAGCTTCATTCATGCAAATTACTATCCAGACTTGTCAAATTGACAGTGCTCACCATGCTTCGGCTAAATGAGCTTAAGTGGATGAGGAGCGAAACAGAGAGGAAGGGAGAGTGTTCTTTTTGTGTGCGATAAGAGGTTTTGGAAAGCGCACACACACAAACATACACACACACACACACGCACACTGAGGATGGGAAGACACACCTGTCTGAACGAGGAATTGTACATAGTAGCACATGTTCATGATTTTTGATCAACGCACTTGTCTATGCACCCCCTCCCAAAAAAAATATTAATAATTATAAAAGTAGTCAAAGAGTAAAATTCGGTGGAAAAAAAAGTTGGAATTCAGTAATCTCTCGTTTATAGGGGTTAATGGGGACCAAAACGAAAATCTGCGAAGTAGCGACCCCACCCCCCCCTCCATATAGGTACATCTACATAATATTTATAAGGCCATATTTAATGATATATATATATATATATATATATATATATATATATACATGTATGTAGAAGTACATTTTGAAGTAATTAACATGACTTAATGCTGGATACTAATAGATTTAAACATGTATAGGTTAGGTTAGTTTATGAATAACAAAATACAGGAAACATTTTTTTTTTTAAACTACTTTTTTTTTAAGTCCACAAAAAGTCCGCAAACGGTCAGCGAGAAGCTGCGAAAGTCAGCAAAACAACAGCGAGTCACATAGAGCAACATATACAGAACTGTACTACATGTATATGGGGAAAAAAAAGTTTTTTCTTTTTTTATGAATATGTTAAAAATCCGCGATGCACTGAAGCCGCGATAAACGAACCGCTAAATAGCGAGGGATCACTGTTTTGCCCCAAAAATTAACTCAATTTTTATTTTTCTATGGCTTCACAAGCTTTATTTTGATCTCAGGAAAAAAAAAAACAAAAAAAAACAATCAGAGACGAGAGGTGTGGATGACGACACATGCGGGCGCACTAATAGCTGGCGCTAATAGCACAAAAGCGCTTCTTTTGTCTCGTTACCTTTGACTTCAACAGCTTTGCTGAAGCTGTGACGGAATATCCGCCAATAAAATAGAAAACTGTCCATTCCTTGATTACTAACAAACGCGGAGCAAAGGAATGCGAGAGGCAGGTGAGAGCGTTTCTGAAGCCGGGCCAAATTAGCAACAATTCCGCTCAAATGACAACTTGATCATCTCATATTCGGACTCAATCGTTGTGACATTGGGTGAGAGGGAGCGACACCCAGGTCCTCATATCCAACAAAAGGAAGCATCTTCTATCTCTATAAAATAATAACAATCGTGAAGTTGACTTTGCGAGGAAGGCCTTCGCTCTCCACATCTGCTCAGTATGCTTGAACAGTTCTTGGCCAGCAGGACGCATTTCATGGACATAGCTGAGCTGAACGATTATGTAAATCAGATGCTTGTTGTCGCTGGATCAGTACGGAGGGAACCGGTGTGGCTTGAAACACACACACACACACACACACACACACGCACAGAGTTCCTCCGAAGGGACAGGATAATTGGCTGCTGAGCAAGAGCCCCCTTTGGCTCCTCATTAGTGACTATGGACAGCCTGTGCGCGTGTGTGCGTGCGTGCGTGTGTTCAATCAAAATGGCTGTCACGGTACGTTGGTTAGCATGGCTGATCATCCTATCTGATGCTTTCCATCAAAGCCGGGTTATAATTGTTGGATCCGTGCGGAGGAGATGCGGAACAGCAACTGCAGCGTGGATATGCAAGAATGTTCGTTTTGAATGTGGTCTCTTGTCGCTTTTCGTCAAATCCCCCCCCCCACCCCCACCTCCAAGATGAGATCAATTGGTTCAGTTTCATGGGTATGTTGCCCCGCGACTGCTCCACTGGCCAACATACTAGCTTTCTTTCGTGTGTGTGTGTGTGTGTCTTGTTTCATTAAATAAAAGCACGCTCGCCCACACAAAGAACATTACTCTCGCTTTTTTTTTTCTTTTTTTTTTTAAAATATATGCATTTTGGTGAACTATCTCCAGGCGGCGAGATGGATTGCATTCTTGAAATGTCAAAAGAGAAAAAGGGAGATCCTTTGCCATTTGATCGCAGCCGTGGAAAGAGTTAAAAATGCAAACTGAGCGTTCGGCTAATTAACACACACACACACACACACACACACACACACACACACACAGACGCGTTTATATGTTTTCTGGGGACCACTTTTTTGTTCATCACTTACGGGGACCACCCTTTCCAAATGACACACACACACACACACACACACACACACACACACACACACACACATATATCTATATTACCGTAATTTCCGGACTATAAACCGCGACTTTTGTCACACGCTTTCAACTCTGCGGCGTATTTAATGAAGCGGCCTATATAAAGACTTTGTTAAAGGCCGCCTGTGTACAACATGTTTTTTTCCTTTCAAAATGTAGTGGTGCGGCTTATAATCAGGTGCGGCCTATAGTCCAGAAATTACGGTACTTTTTTTTTTTTGTCCCAGCAGGCTGAAAGGCTTATAGAATGGTGAATAAATGGTGTCAAGGTCTGCTCATTAATTCAGTCTGCTTGTGCACCTTCCGTGGCAAAGAGAGGAGTTGTTTCTTGTGGTGTCATGCCGCCCTGGAAGCACAATCTCCAACCGGCCCTGACCTTTGCGAGCTTTCCGATGAGGCGCAATCATGTCCTGACCGGAATTGGAATGAATGTACGAGGACTTTGAATTCCATGGCGCGCAGAATGAGCTCGGAGTCATTTGAGTACGTCGCGTGAATTTGCGCTTTGAAGAAACGGCCTGTCGTTAATGGGTGAAGAACATTTGGCGCGATGATATTTTGTAACGCCGAGACCTTGCATAACAGGCGTGAATAACCTTTCCGCAAATGCATTCCAAGAATTCTTGCATCTGCCCGAAAACACAAGCCATTAAGGTGTGTGCCGCACACACTCGGTGATAGCGTTGTGGTAGCAGTAGGACCCTCCTTTCACCGACAGAATAGAATGGAATGAAAAGACGGTTGGGGGGGATTATCTCCTTTTAAGGCTGTAGCAGTGATGCTGATGCAGACTTAGACATGGTGAGCGAGGATTACGGCGGGCTTTTGGCCGCATCTCCTGAGAAAGCTTTTCAAAGTCGCTGTTATACAAAAAACATGGAGCAGAATCACGGGGCTCTTTTGTAAAAGTCTTAGCCGCCGCCCTCATCCGTCGTCTTTGTGAGACTCACCTTGACGATTCGCCAAGGGTTTGCTTCTTAGTTCTGGTTTAGAATCACGTGAAACAATCCTTCCTCCTTCGTCTAGCAGATTCTTGAAATACGCCAATGTAAATATAGATTCCAAATGACCGTCTGGCAGTGACGAACCAGAGCCCATTACGAGAGCACATATTAAACTTTGAATAATTAATGTTTGAAGATGACATTTTTAATGATTAGCTGGAGCGGTTTGAGCATTTGCTCGACTATTTATACTCCGCTTAGGTGATTGTGAGAAGGAATGCGAGTAGCTTACAGCATTCTTATTCCCATGGTCCAAAAATGTTCATGTTAGGCTTCATTAAATACTCTAAACAATCCACGGGGATAAATTAAGTCTGAGGGCCTTATTTTGGTGCCCTGCATAAGTTGATGGCAAAGTGGACTCTCACTGTGAGCATGGGCGTTTGCGCTACGGTGGGAGTGAACACAGCCTACTTGATTCCCGTCCAATCCGTTTTTCACACACAGTGCATGTGCAACTGTTTGCGAAAATCGGGCCGTGAAAGGTGGTTTGTTTCCATGTGCCCTGCGATTGACCGGCGATCGGTTCAGAGTGTACTCTCGCCTGCTGGGCTCCAGATTGCTTGCAACCATCATGTTTCCAAACTCTATAAAAAAGAGATGGATACAAGAACAACCGCTCGACTTGTTGCTGTCTCGCCCTCAGCGGACGTAATTAATCAAAAATCAATTCCCACAGAATTCTTCATCAATTATCACGCGCATCCTTAGAAATGTCAGGGGAAAGCTTTGAACTCCAACTTTGTTTGCAGCATTATAACGTAATCATTTCTGTGTTTTTGGTGGGCGCTTTCAACGCATAAAAAAATCTGAAGCTTGTGTTGTATGCGATGCAAAAATATGCTATTTGCATGTAGATTGAAAAGTCCGGGCTCTGATCTGACGCGTGGCGGACCAGACATAAATGAATTTATATGACACCCCCCCCCCCGCCCCTTTTTGGTCTCCATGCTAAAATAGTCACAGGAAGGTGTTCCAAAATGATCCGTAATCAAAAGAGTCACTCCGGGGGTGTTATTTTTCAATGTCCTTCAAGTATCATTAAAAAATAATGATGACACTGAGAACATGTACTCTCCCTTGCATAATAACACTCGTCCTGTGATCCTCTGAGGGAATAGTCATTTCCACTTGGGAACATAGCCAGCGAGTTGGGGGGGGGGAGGAAAAAAAAAAAGTCACCTTGACTGAGCGAGCCAAAAATAAGATCAGAGGGGGACTTTTCAAGGTGCCCTGTTGAACACCTTTTCCGCTTTTTCATTGATCTACATCCCCGTAAGCTCTCAGCATCTTTAAACACGGACCGTCAAAAAATAACGAGTCAAATCCTGGAAGCCAAATTCCAGAAACGAACACTCCAAATGAAGTTTTTGTGGTGGTGCCAGGCTGCGGAATGTCACAGTTAGCACACCGGATAGCGGTGACCCCTGGTCTGCTCGACCGTGAAGGTTTTTGTTTTTTTTCACAAACATTCATTTTGCTTTCACGTCCACGTTGTTGTCCTTGCTTTCATTCCTTCACAAGATTATTGATCAGCATCCCGGGGAGCAAACTCACAGTCTGTCTGCCTGCTTTTCATTCCTCAACTCAAGCATCTACAGGTCTTTCTATTATTATTATTATTATTAATGAAGTGCAGGCGATTGATGAGCACAAACAGAAATATAAGAGTTCAGTTGGTGCAAATATCTCCGAAATGTACCTTGGACTTGAGAAGGAATATTCAATCAAGCGGATCGGTATCATGAATTAAAAAACGAACAGTGATTCTCCGGGTGAAGCCATCTTCTGGCCGTACGTAGTTATTGGGAGCAAGCGGTTAAAGATCCAAAACAATAATGCAGTTTGGTGTGATGATTGCGAATGAATCAATGGCAAGTTGCACCTTAAGAAAAGAACTGAATAGCCAAGGCGTGGGGGCGGGCTTTCTGTCCATTTCTTTCCATCAGCAATCTAAGCACATCTTAATAATTGATGTTGAGCAAGGCACGGCTGTATCCGCTCACCCGGAGAAGCTCAAGAAACCGCCAATGAAGCGGATGCGCAGCAATATAACGGCAACACGGAACAGCTGTTGTCTCTCGCATCTCTCAATGTTATTCTGAGCAGTTACCATGTGATGCGGCCTGTCTTTGGACTGATTTTTGCAAACCGGTCCGCTCGGAAAAGGGATAAACGCCGACAATGATTGAAATTCAACCTATGCAATATTTACCATCGGAGGTCCCGATGATTACATCATTTCAGCCTGCCATGGACTCAGAGGTTGTGACCGGAGCCAGTTAGGAAGTAACCAGAAGCTCCAGTGGTTGCAGCACACATAGTGAAGTCACGATGCAAATAGCAAAGAAAGAGAAGAGCTTGCAACGGCAGTGTAACTTCATCATGTATGGGGGTCTCTCATTTGAAAAAAAAAATCTGTATGTGTAGACCCATCTTAATGGGTGAACGCATAGTTTTAAGACTCAACCTAAGATCAGAAGGGTACTTAAAAGGGTGCCTTGTTGAGTGCCTTTTCCAGTAATTAAGGATCATTATTTACACAGATTAGAAGAAAGTGTAAAAAAAAAAAAGCCTCGCAATGACCCATTTGCGTGGAAATAGGTGATAAAAACACAATTTCATTTGCTAAAACTTATTTATGCATTTATTTATCTATTTTATATTCGCGAGGGGCACGCTGGTAGTTCGAGCTTGTTTTTTTTTCTCCCCCTCTCCCTCCCTTGTGGTTTCTTCCGACATCCGGGGTTGAGTGAACGCTGGCGCGTTTGGCTGCCGCTGCTCAACCCGTATTGTTTTTATTGCTTTTGTTCCTGATTGTAAAGTGTCCTTGGGTGTCTTGAAAGGCGCTTATAAATAAAATGTATTATTATTATTATTATAAGCCTTTTTTACAGGCGATGGGCCCTCTTTCAAGGCAATTCATATTTTGACGATGCGGAAACAAGGCCTTGTGCGTCTGTATATTTCCAAATGAGCAAAAGCGTTTCCTCCATCTCTGCCAAAGCCCTCCCGCCCCCACCTTTCCTGTGATTACATTGTAAAATGTTAACAGAAGAACCTGCAATCTTCTTCTCCCCGGCGAACCACTTCTGCCTTCCTTTTTCCACTTGATGCTCAATGTAATATACCCCCTGCCCCCCCGTCACTTTACTCCCACTTTCCTCATGGAACACCAAATATTTCCACTAGTCTATGCCTGTAAGATAAACACCAAACTAGGACATTATGGAACAAACAAGCTTTGTTGAACGAAGGAAACGTGGATTCAGGTTGTTTTCAAAATGCAATACAGTGAAACTCCTCTACAACGCAATCTACGTGGATGAAAATACCCCTCTAGTGTGAAAAAATCTTCATGCATTAACTCCATTCCCACTTTCCTGTTTCAAATTTGCTACAGTGAAAAACCCCCTGTTGTGAAAATTTTCTGTTGAACGAAGAAAACGTGGATTCAGGTTGTTTTCAAAATGCAATACAGTGAAACTCCTCTACAACGAAATCTACATGGGTGAAACTACCCCCTAGTGTGAAAAAATCTTCATGCATTAACACCATTCCCACTTTCCTGTTTCAAATTTGCTACGGTGAAAACCCCCCTGTTGTGAAAGATTTCTGTTGAACGAAGGAAACGTGGATTCAGGTTGTTTTCAAAATGCAATACAGTGAAACTCCTCTACAACGCAATCTACATGGGTGAAAATACCCCGAGTGTGAAAAAATCTTCATGCATTAACACCATTCCCACTTTCCTGTTTCAAATTTGCTACAGTGAAAAAAACCCCTGTTGTGAAAAATGTCTTGCTGCAAACATGATTTCGTTGTAGAGGAGTTTCACTGTATTTATTTAGAATTCATGCTCAGTGTATTTGCTTTTATTTGCTGGTCCTTTAACCCTTTTTATACGCTTAAAAGCCCCACTTAAAAAAAGTCTCGGTTCTAGGGTTTCAAAAATCTGCTTTTCACATGGTCAAAGTTTTCATTGATGTGAAGGGGAAATATGGAAAGGTGACTTTTTGTCTCCAAATTTGTAGCCGGCTCCCTGGAGTGCCTACGCAGGCATCTCGTGTGAAATTAAGCAGCAAGGTAAATCGAGCGAGAGGTGCGGCTTTGCAGTTTGGAAAAGGAGAAGGTGAACATCTGCTCATCTAGCGGAATGCTCAGAGTCCCCAAAAGTCTCCAGTAAGAACACAAACAGCCACGAGGTTTGTTGCTTATCACCACCCCCCCAGCCCCCCCCACTCCAAAAAAAATACTATCAATAAATAAGTGCATAAAGAATTGCTATGAGGGTTGAAAAAGATGCCAGGTTACCACGTACCGCTTTCTCTGTTGCTTGGCCCGAGCTCCCCCACAGTCGTCACGGGAACAAAAGCCCAACTTCTGAATTTGCATGAAGCGGCGCCGCTCTCACAAAAAACAAGTGATTTGAACCAATGAGATGTAATAATTTATTATTTTTCGTCTATTTTGACCGAAGAATGGCAGAGATATTTTATTCAGACACCTGTTTAAAAATGCTAAATATTTCTTATTTACCTGTAAAATATCAAATGTAATTTTCTGGAGTTTTTTGTTTGTTTTTTGTGGGACGTCAGAGGGCGGCACTTCACTTAACCAGCCCACAGATGAGGAAAAGGGGACTTTTTTTTTTTTTTTTGTAAGATGCAGTAATGCCCCAGTGTCCTTTGAGAAATGCCAAAATCCTAAATGGCGTTGGATGCCCAGTGTTAAACGTAATGGGGTAGAAAGTCCACCATTTCTGCTGTACAAGTACCATGAAATGGATGCTAATGAAGCACAGATTGCTGTTAAATTGTACTTAAGTGGCGGGCTTGGGAATGTTCCATCATTTCCCGCCTTCCCTTTCCAGCGCGACTATTAATGTCAATCACTTTTCTCCGTGTGCCACTTGCCCACAGTGGCTCGGCTGCTCTTTGTCGATCTCCTCCTCCTCCTTCTCTTCCTAGTTTCTCCATCTCTTTTTTTTTTTTTTTTTTTGTCAAACAGAGGTTGCTGCTTGATAGCTTGTTAACCGGCATCAAAAGAAGAGTCTGATGAAAGCCGGCATTTTCGCTGCGGGTTTCCCGCATTTGGCTCATGTCCGCTTCCCCGCACCGGCGTCGCTTGCCCCCTAGAACACCCTTGCGAGGAGAATTGCTCTTGCCTTTGAATGTTGGATGAAAGGTGCAGATGTGGCGACCCGAGCCACCAGCACGCAATTCTCGCGGGTCATACAAACATCAGACAGGCGCATGGAGGCCGTGTTCCTTTGAGACCAAGACCGGTCTCAAAGGAACACGCAATATGGGGAAAGAGCGTTTCCCCCGCCGTATTGCATGAATCTCCATCTCGGGTTTCTGTTAAGACAGCGACAGTTTTATCGTTGAGTTAATTTCGTGTCGCCGAATACTCGAGGTGACTCAAAACAGAGGATTTTTGCCTTTGAAAAGAATTTTGGAAGGGAACCAAATGCCAATTAAGTATCCAGTTTTTGTATCCACGATATGGTAATTTTTTTGTGCGTGTGATGTGAGAATACAATGTTTATCGGTCGAATGTAAATCATGTTAGTCGTTCAAGACAAAAATAATAGTAATGATCATAATGTTCGTCTCCAACTCTCGTACGTGGCTGTTTTCCAAGTTTTTTTTTTGCTTTTCATCATTGTCTCATCTTGGTTTGACTTTCCAGTTGGTAGGGAGCAAAGGGGTTCACAGGGCCTTTGGGGAAATATGTGGGAGAGACTAATTAGCACCAGCCATGCTGCGAGAAATCACTGGTGCTTTTTAAACAAAAAGACATCCCTCAAAACCCCTTCGCGTCTTACAGTGGGCGCCCCGTTTAAAGTAAAAAAAAATTAAACTAAAAAATGTAACTTTTTTTTTTGTCAGCTGCAATTTCTTTTCACTTTTCAAGGGGGAAAAAAATCATTTAACTAAGTCAACCTAACTGCAACTCATGAATAGAGAAGGAAGCAAAGAGCATGTCTTCTCACAACACACTGCGAGACAAATGAGTTATATTTATATATCATTTAAGTTGGACAAACTTTTAGAGATAAATGATTGACATTTATGGTAACGGTGTTAGCTAGCACAACAAAGCAAAGCAACAAATTGTTTGCTCCAAAACAATTTGCTCAGTTGCTTCTACTTCTATGTTTACGTTTGGACAATACAAGGGAGGAATTTGTTTGGTAAACTCTTTGTTGTGAAAAGCCAAATGTTTTCTTGAATTGTCCGTCTTAAAATTTGGAGCTCACCCAACTTTTTTCGATTTTCGTCCAGCTGTACTTTCACCCTGTTCAGGTCAAGTACAGTCAAACGTCGGTTTTCGAACGTCTCGGTTCTCGACCATTTCGGTTTTTGACCAAAAATTTCGAGTTTGTTATGCCTCGGATGCCGAACAAATTTCAGTTCTCGAACAAACTGAGCGCACTTGAATGCACCATTTGACTCCTCTTGCCTTCCTTACACCAGGAAGTGACGCTTCCTCGGGTAGACGAGGAAGTGACGCCTCCTTGTGTAGCGTTCCATTGTGCACAGACGTATTCAATAAAGATTTATTTTTTTAAAAGAGCGTGGTTTCGGTTTTCGAACAATTTCGGTTTTCGAACAGCCTTCTGGAACGGATTATGGTCGAAAACCGAGGTTTGACTGTACTATCAAAAACGGACGGATGGATGTTTCTCTGGCCGGCCTGCCAATTTTTATTTTCATGCGAATGCATTTACCTCCGAGCACAAAATAGCTGCATGTGCCTCTCCTCGGTGAGCGCAGCAATTATAATTTCAAGGTCTGTCCGAAGGACACTTTGGTTGTCTCTGGGGAAACCAGAGGTCGGCTTCGGTAACCCGCCAAGTATGAAAGGGCCACTCGACTTCCTGAGCCACATCGCTCATTAAGCTCACCACTGGCGTCGACCCCTGCTGGGCGGCAAATGCAACATTAAGGTGTCCACTTTCTAGCTATCCTTTCGCCCTCAATCTCGGGCATATTCCACTGGCCTCATTAGCCATATTAATAAGTCGTTCAGGTACCGTCATCCCTATCAGGGCCGCTAATTGCCCTCCTTTCTGCATAATCCCCCCGCAGCCCCCAAAATTGCCAGACACATTGTCGCCGGTGTGTCTCTTTGACACAACGGTCGGCGAGAAGCTAAACGGGAAAGGCTAAATGACGCGCGGCGGCCGCGGTGATGATTCGGATGATAATGACTGCCATGATAAAGGACGCCTCTCTGGTCGAATGGCGTTTGATTTCCCAGTTGGCTAGCGAGGGCTGAGATGGGGGCAAGGGAGGAGGGGCGCTTGGTATCAGGGTTACTCATCCAGCGAGAATGACCTTTAATTTCACAACAAGGCCCCACAGATTGCAGGCGCTCCTTTCTCGACAAGCCCTCATTAGTTCTCCGAGCCGGGAGCCGACGTGAAACTTGACTTGGTTGTGAGCAGGGAAACTTTGCAAGGTCAAGTACATTGGGTGGGTTTTAAGTATTTGGAATTTAGAGGATCTCTACCTCATTGCAAACTTTATCTCTTGGGAGATAATGAGAGGAGTGCGGGTGGAAATCAATACCCTCCCTATATTTCACTCACCTGTGGACCGTGACTTATGCGCAAAGCTATCAAGCCATCCCACGTACCTCCCAGGTTTCCTTTCTCCCTTGTAAAAATCAACCCCCGGCTCCGGGTTACGCGCTCATATTCCTGCGCAGTAAAAGATTAATCATCCGCTCTGAGATTATCTTTGCCGTGACTTTAACAGGCAATGCCGGGATTCTGAAATTCTTGATTCAATTACGGTGCACTTTGGCATAAGGGGTGATCCTTTTCTGGCGATGTGTCACCCTGAAAATGATGTCAGAGGATCGTAATCTCATCCCGGTGACATCTGACCAACGTTTGGGAGTGTTCCAGGGTAAGGAATGTAAGGTTGAAAACTGTCTCTGTCTTCTCCTGGGAAAACCGAACATCAAAGCGAACAATAGGATTCAGATAAGAAGAGAATACGCCCGCGATCCGGTGCACAGAATCAGTTTTCACGGGAGACAGCGTTGCGCCCTGATAAACATTCTGCGGTACGCACAAGGATCGATGTGCGCCGGCCGGCTCAATGGCGACAGGACTCAAATGCCCGTTTTTATCTGCTATTTGCAGCTGCCCCCCCCGATGACCATCGGCGTGGCTGAGAAAGACCCAAAATAGCAAGACCTACAAGGGCCAGGATGAATTTTAATCACTTAAAAACATGTGTTGTGGCGATGCTGTCATGTTCCCACAGCAGAGCTAGTTAGTACAACAGCACAATCGTGGACGGACTCCGCAGGGAAGCCTATCCAAATAGGAGTCTTGTTTATTCATGAGCTGCTCCTGGCAGGGATGTGGATACCCAATGCTAATGTTTCGACACCATGTGGAGCATTGCCAAGCCAATTGGACAATTATTTTTATTTTTTTGTTGCTGCTGCTATTGTTGTTTTTGACAATGCTGTCAGCAATGTTGCCACAGTTACCATGAAAACCCGATGACTCGACTGACTGACCACTTGATTATTTAAAATAAGCAAGTTACAGTCAAACCTGGGTTTTCGAATGTCTCGGTTCTCGACCAATTCGGTTTTCGAACAAAAATTTTGAGTTTTTTTATGCCTCGGATGACGAACAAATTTCGGTTCCCGAACAAACTGAGCGCACTTTAATGCACCATTTGACTCCTCTCGCCTTCCTTACACGAGGAAGTGACGCTTCCTCGTGTAGTGTTCTATTATTGAGCCAGACGTGTTGAATAAAGATTTTTTATTTTAAAGAGAGCGTGGTTTCGGTTTTCGAACAATTTCGGTTTTCGAACAGCCTTCTGGAACGGATTATGGACGAAAACCGAGGTTTGACTGCACATAAAAATGTACATTTAAAGAGATTGTAGGTCTCTTTATAAACAGATTGGCTAAACCCGGGTGGACGAAAGAAGACGTGGACAGGACAGCTGTTGTTGGTCGAAAAATATCTATTTGGATAGAAAAAGAAAAGAAGAGAAACATACAGTTGAAGGCTATTCAGTATCTTCAGACGAGAAGAAGCATTACTACAGCAGAGGTACCAGGACAGCAGGTGCGAGATAGATTTGATCAGGCAAGACTTCCTGTTTAGCAGATGAGACTCTTGATTGCTGATGGGCGGGGTCAATTAAGTGTGTGCTGTGCTCACAAGCGCAGTTGTCTTTGTGGAGAAGAAATTCCTCCCGTATGTTCGAGTCCTTGACAAGTCTTGGTTTTGCGACTGGACGCTAACCCCGTGTGTCCGACCTGACACCAGTGGCCTTTCAGCTCTCAAATGTTCTTCGTCAGGAATCCATTGTTGTCATTTTTGGGACAGGAAGAGGGAGTTGGCATCGAAACTAGCAAAGAAGTTACGAGCAACTCTATTCCCACGTCCTGCGCGGCCTCACCCGTCACCACCGAGTCAGCAAACGGACATAAACTAGGCTCGGACAAACGGCAGACAAGCACGCTGAGTAATCGTGTCCCTCAAAGTCACTCTCGGCTGTTTTGTTGGTATCGAATGCCGGCGCTTAATGCTGTAATTACCATCTCGTATGAATCCATTTGTCTCTCCATTAGGAGGGAACGCTCTGAAAGGCACGGCGAGAAAACAGACTGGATAATGAGAGTGTAGCCTATTAAAAAGCTCCAGGCTCCTAAGATGATAAATTATACAGCCCAAGTAAGACATACTTAAAATCTGGCTGCTGCCCGCTCATTACAAACCGTTCACTTCGGCATGTAATGCATGCTTAATGGGAGGTCTGGGACTCGCTCCAGAGACTTGATTTACGTTTTCAGTTTTGGAAGTAGCCTTATCAACAACCCCCCCCAAAAAAAAGAACACATGGTTGGATGTAAATGCTTTTCGCCCTGAGACCCAAGTGGCCCAGGGTCCATTTATCATTGGGAACACATGGCGGAATATCAATTTTGCAGTTCAACTGGGTTGCGGGGGCGCCAAAGGAATGTTCAGTCAAAGCGACGCTTTCGTTGTGTCTCGATACGATGAAGAAAAATGAGTCTCTGATCAAATATTATCAGCCGCTTGGAGGAGAAATTTACCACTTGCGGACGGTACAGTGTTGGGTTGCACCTTGAGCGAAGCTGAGGCCAATTCAATATCTCATTAGGTTTGGCGTGAATCGGTTGAGCACCGACGTGTCTGGACAATACGCCGGAGTTGGTGCAAGTAAAAAGGCCGAGCGCTTCTTTCTCATATGAAGTATTGATTGAGCGGGATTGATCCGAACAGAGCCTTATTAAAAGCGCATCGGGGAGCGAGCCGTTCAAGCTGTGATGAAAGAGAAAGAATCAAAATTAGCGAGGAAAAACTGCAGCAGACACCTGAACGGGGGGGAGCAAGTCTGAGAGGGGGGGGGGGGGGTTATTTATGTATTTATTTTTCTGTAGGTGAGAATAAAGAGGGAATCGGAGGAAGAAAGCGAGCCGTGATGCGGAAGGGAGATGACACTAATTGGGTTTGTTGGCAGGTGGAAAATGGTCCTCGTGTTTTCGGAGAGCACGAAGGGCGTGGCGGATGATGGCAATGGCGGTCTGCTCTGTATGTTCAAAGAAATATGCTCAAGAGCAAGACCTGAAGACGGCACTTCCGTTTATTTTTCTGTCATCGGGGACCGAGCGCACCAAGGTTGTCTCATATTTCAACTCTCATATGTCATTAAAGGGACCCAAAATCCAGCATTTTCTCTCCCTCCTATGTCACGACAATCATACACTTTGTCTTTTGTGGTACAAAGGGACCAATAAAATCCTACATGAGGAAGCGTCACTTCCTCGTCTTCACTTCCTCGTCTAAGGAAGGCGAGACTCAAGTGGTGCATTCAAGTGCGCTCAGTTCGAAAACCGAATTTCGAGGCATAAAAAAATCTAAAATTTTGGTCAAAAACTGATTTGGTCGAGAGCAAAGACGTTCGAAAACCTTGACTGTACTCGTCTCCGAGGCATAAAAAAGGAACGTCTCGGGACCAATTCGTTTTCTACCAAAAAGTTTTTTATGCCTCGAGTCAGTTCTCGAGTGAGCGGTGCACCATTTGACTCCTCTCGCCTTCCTTCAAGTGACGCGGGTCACGCTTCCTCGTGTTGTGTGAGCAGACGTGTTCAGTAAACATTTTTATTTTAAAAAGAGCGTGTTTCGGTTTTCGAACAATTTCGGTTTTCGAACAGCCTTCTGGAACGGATTATGGACGAAAACCGAGGTTGACTGTATTCTGATTGCTGTGTGAAACTGTGCTGCCCCTCGCAGGTCAGTCTCGGTATCACGCCCGATTCGCGACTGTCGTTGACAATATCGTTGCGCCGCCCACGATGAGCCGCATGAAAAGATGATCATTTTCCTTCTCAGTTAAGATGTTAAACTCGGTGCACTCGTCTTAATTTGAAATAACCAAAATATTAGTCACGGCCGTCAACATCATGCATTGACCGTCGCTCGGTCAATTGTTTATGTATTTTTATATGCTTTACAAAACCAGCACACTTTTTTTGTTATGTTCTCTTTGTACGTTTTGTTGTGGTGGTGGTCACGGAACAACTTCAAGGCAGCGCTGCATTGTTGAATTCATAACCTCTCTGACAATGAGCATTTGCGAAGGCAGACATTTTAGCACCTCTGACATATGTGTGTCATGTATGTTTACTGCTTCCAGGCCTTCCGCAAGAAGGATCTGATAAAGCTGTCATAAGCATCCTGTTAAAACCGGTCATAGCCAAGCGAAGGGCAAAATGGGGACGCTTCAAGCGCGTTTTATTCACTGGACCACCCGGCTAATAATATTATTTATGTATCGCAGCCGCTGACAAGGTCCCCGAAGCAAGTCTACCAAACCTGAGCAGGTTGCTCACAGCGATCACAGGTAATAGAAATGACAAAGAAATCCGGATATTCTTTTCATGGTTCCTCATTTCTCTGCGGGCAACAGTTTCACGTTTCCTTTGAATGCAAAGGCGTTCTGAGCAGGCCGACTTTTATGTAATCGATGCTGCCAGGCTACACTAGCGCGCCCATGCGTCCATCTTATGGGTGTGTTTTATGGCGAAGCTGTTTAGTCGCAGCGAATCTCTGCATGTGGATACTCCATCGAAGTGTTTTGTATGTGCTGCGGGCGAAACTCGGCGGCCTTGGGGGGTAGCAGACCCCGCCATGCAGGTCAGGGCGGCTGTGTGATCTGAATGGAGGGGATTAATATTTAAATACATGCTCCTGAGGGAGGGACTGTAAATGATTCATGATTTATACTGGCTGGAGGGAGAGGGGGGCGGGGCTCTCTACAACAAAGTCTTGATGTAAAGATTCACACGGTCCAAGGCCACATGTTCCTCGATGGGACGTCCGTCTTCTTGCATCCCGTCGGTCTCCAAGGGTAATTTCTTCGCTCGCTTCATGTGATTACTTTTTTTCCCCGCCGCGCATTAGCGTCCCCTCGTTTCTTCTGGCCTTTAAGTTTGACTTCAGAGCGTGAGTCACTCCTAGGTAATAACGTTGAGACGTGCCGAATGAGAGCAAATTCATTATCACGTCAAATTCACAGCATGATGAATACACGCGCTTGGCTTCATGATGACTTCATAATACCGACCGTATTGGCCCGAAAATAAGACGGTGTTTTTTTGCATTGAAAAAAGACTGAAAAAGTGGGGGTCGTCTTATATTCGGGGTCTAGACATTATACCCATTCACGACGCTAGATGGCGCCAGATATAATTGAAGCAAATGCTTAACTTGACTCCCCAGGCCAAAGTGAACCCCTGTCACGAAGAATAAAAATTAAAAATAGCGGTAGCATGAAGAAGAAAAATAAAAAAATAGCGCAGAGGTCATACTGTAACCACTACAACCCCCACATGGGCACAATGTGCATGCCAAAACATTTTCCCTCCGCCATGTTTGACACACCACACACATCCTTTGAAAGTACTTTGTCAGATATGGGAATATAACAACAACAACAATAATAATACATTTTTTGAAGTTTGTTTGCGTTAGCATCGATCGAGAATGCGCCGCATCATATCAAGAGCCATTTTTCTTACTGACAAACAAACAATGTGTCTTGATGATTAAATAAAGAAGTCCAAGGAGGAAAGCGCCTTGTCTCCCGCATACAATTAATCAACCTTGATGTGTTTGATCATCATCATTCATTGCCTGTAGCTTTGTTTTTATAAATAGCGGCGCGCCGTGGCGCGTCGCCCGAAACGTGCCGTGCCTGTCTGGTTACTCTGAGAGAGATGAATGAAGAAAGACCCGAACCACAAAGCTGCAGGAGGATAAGCAAGAGATGCATGGACAGACATGTGTGAAGTGGCAGAAGTCATTTCTGATGGAGACTGATGCGAGGAGTGGAGGAAGCCGCCAAGATGGATGGAGAAGGAGGCTGCGCGGAAGTGAGTCGGTGCTCGATAGAAATGATGAGCGCCGAGTGAGCCTCGATTCCAAAATGAAGAGATTGATGGCAGGAAAGTGCAATAATTAGCATGTGCTAAGGACTGCCCCCTCGGTTACGGTTGCTAAGCCTGTCGAGCCTTTTTTTTTTTAATAAGCTGTTCCAAAATGTCGGACTCGGCGGCACGATGGTCGACTAGTTAGCATGTCGTCCTCACAGTGCAGCGGTGCAGGGTTCAAAAGCTTGTTCGTTTCTGCGTGCCCTGCGATTGGCTGGCAACCAGTTCAGGGAGTCCCCCGCCTACTGCCGGAAGACAGCAGGGATAGGCTCCGCCCCCCCCCCCCTGACCCTTGTGAGGATAAAGCAGATTTGAAAATGAACGGATGCATGGATGGATGGAAAAGGCCTGACTCAGACTAATTTTCACAACAACCAAATAAACATTCCCCATAGGAAAGAATGTAAATCCAATTAATCCATTCCAGAAACCCCCAAAATGTGAACAAAAAGACCCTAAGGACCAGCGTAAATGGACAGATGTACACATTTCTCAGTGTAGTGTCTGAGTCTGCTCTGTAAAGGGATTGGCCGAGCTGCCACAAGCACTAAAAGCATTAGCGAGCCCCTTAGATTCTTGTCGTCCACAAGAATTTTCCTCCATCTTTTACGTTGCGTAGCAGTGTCGAGTGAAAGGTGACGTGAAGGTGTCCAAATATTGTCTTGACGTCCTCAGTGTCAAAAAGCAAAAATATGTCTCCCATCCTCATTATTCTTCTTTTTTGTTTTTTTTAATTTGTTTTAGACGATCAACGTTGTGAGCCGACTCCTGTCGTTGGCATACCGTTACCCAAACTTCAATTCTGCACTTTTGTCAGTGCCGCATCTCTTAAAATTAGGCCCTTCCCGAAAAATATCTCCCGGTGTGACAGTTTTACATCAAGGGTGACTCTCATTTTCTTTAGTGCGACTTCATTTGCATTCCGATTCACTCACTCGAATTGCTGTCGTATTTCTCACAGGCCTTTATATCATGCGGTTGTTTATATTCGACACGGAGACGTCCACCGTCTCGTCCTTCCTGAACTTTTTTCCAACTTCCCGATTCTTTCCTGCGCAAACTTTCTTCACATTTCCTTTCTGAAAAGCCTTTCGTCAGTTTCGCCATTAAAATAATATGGTTGAAGCAACTAATAAGGCCGTTGCCTGTTCTTTCCCTGCATTTCCTGACACCGGTGGGGAGGCCGTATCCCACATTTAATTTCAACAGACTCCTACTTGCTCAATTCCCACCTCTTGTTAGGAGATTTTTTTTTTTCTCCAACGGAACAGTCTTACAAAACGTCATGATAATGAATCCTAACATTTGTTCATGAAACAGTATATAAATGGTTGTTATTTTGACCTTTTTTTTTTCCAAGAGGGGCGTTCCAACGCTGTCGGGATGATGAAGAACGGGGTCGTGAGACTTAAAACGCATGAGAAAGCCGGTTTTGAATTGCACTTTTATGTATGGCGCGAAACTATAAAAGCTCCAAAGGCGAAAAACTGCCGCCGCTGCTTGTTGACGTCTCGACACTCCACCTCTGAAAGTTTTGTACCAGGCAATTTGTGTTTGAGAGTTCATCATAAATGCACGCTAAGCGTTTCCCATTTCCATCCACAAATGACTGGTTGACTTTGAAAATGTTCTTTTCTCTTTTTACAAATCCATCTGGACACACATTAACGTCCCGCAGGCCCACCCCGGAATGACGCTGAATACACAATTATGCTATTTTCTCTCTGTGTAATGGTGTGAATAACACTGAGGAATGTAATGAGGGGCTGATTGATACAACGTCAGCCGGAGAGGAGAAGGGAAAAAAAAAACACGCACACACACACACACACACACACACAAAACATGCACAACTGTACTGGGTATGTGTGCGTGCCTTAATGTTGACAGAAATAACACTCAGACAAGTGCAAATGAAAATGACACCTCTTGTCAACAGACTGCACCGTCACGAGTGAGACTTCATAAGCCAAGTAACGTATTTGCATCGGCGGTGACGGCGGAGTTGTTTTCAAAGTCTCGGCGTTCCAAGTTTTGCGCCTACTGGCTCTTTTGAGGCTTCAGCCTACCGAGGTGATTAATGGCTTTCTATGAATAGAACGCGCCGTTAAAAACCTTTTGATCGATGCTTTGACGATTGCAGAGCATTCCCGTCGTATACATCACTCCGGCTTTTTTTGTTCTCTTTTTCAGGAAAAACTCAAAGGTGGAAAGGGGCGAGAAGCAGGAGGTGAGACAAGTAAACAAAGCGGCTCCTCTTGTTTTATGTTGAGGGGGGAGAAATTTCATCTGTGCTGTATGTTACACATACGTACAGCACATTTGACAATAAAGTTGTATTCAATTCAATTCAATTCAATTCAATTCAAAGCTTACGGTCTCACCGACGTTCGAGATGTGACGCGATGGTAATCCGTCGCCTCCCTCACGTATGTATTCCTTAAAACTGCCGCTAGAAAACCGTCACCCAAGATACTCGGGTGGCTGAAATGCATTTTGGAGGCCGCGGACGATTCTGCTATTTGGCCGGATGAAATTCTAATCATTGAGTATCATTGTCTTTATCTTACATTGTAATGTCTTAGTCTGTAAAACAAAAACAAACAAAAAAAGCCCTGGCCGATACGCCTTTTGTCTTTTTCGCCGCATGCATATTGCACCATTACATTTGCCGTCAAACCTCGGTTTTGGTCCATAATCCGTTCCAGAAGGCTGTTTGAAAACCGAAATTGTTCGAAAACCGAAACCACGCTCTTTTTAAAATAAAAATGTTTCCTGAACACATCTGCTCACAATGGAAAGCAACACGAGGAAGCGCCACTTCCTCCTCTCCCCGAGGAAACGTCACTTCCTCGTGTAAGGAAGGCGAGAGGAGTCAAATGGTGCATTCAAGTGCGCTCAGTTTGTTGGAGAACCGAAATTTGTTCGTCATCCGAGGCATAAAAAACTCGAAATTTTTGGTCAAAAACCGAATTGGTCAAGAACCGAGACGTTCGAAAACCGAGGTTTGACTGTACATGTTTTCTTATTTCATTGTAACTGCAAATGTACCGAAATATGACATGTGAGTTCATCGAATTTCCTCTTTTTTTTTTTTTTTTTGCTGTGCCGTAATTCCTACAGTCGTTATTTTCTACCCTGTTGTCCACACTGACTTATCCACACTTGTGTGTGTGTGTTTTGTGCTTGCCCTCTGTGCTTCGCGGCATCCATAATTGATGGGCAGGGCCAGGGGGCACGTCGCGGCTCCTCCGCACCACCGCCGTCAGGTGTGACGAGGCCACTCGCGCGCCGACAGGACGACGCGCTGCCCCCCCCCCCCCCGCCGCCACCCACCCTCTTCCTCACTCACTCCATCATCTGCATTCGACACACGCTCCAGCGTTTCTGGGACAGGCATGCCCAGATAGGCAGGTAGAGAAACGAGACAATTAAAACGTACTATATTTGGTCTCAATTAGGGGGGACGCGGCGCTTTATCAGTCAGGATGTGGACTTGTGCAACTCAACAGGCTAACCCAGGGGTCGGCAACCCAATATGTTGAAAGAGCCATATAGGAGACTGGACTGTCTCAGAATTGTTTGTTATTCGTTCCATTGTTGTGTGTTCACAAACGTCCCCATAGAATTTATTTTGTAATTTCATCTCTTGATTTTTTTGTTTTGGTTCATTGTTTTCGCTGTCAGTGAAGTAATCATTAATTTCCGATTTTCTGAGGCTGTCTTTGAACGCCTCTCGAGTCAAACGAGAAGAGAGAGGGCAGACGTGTCTGTATTTGTCGAGACTGTTAAAAGCATAAATAAAGTGTACGTTTAAAAAAACCAACACCACAGCTCTCCTTTTTGGGAGCTGCAACATGTATCTATATCGATTTGAGCTATATTAGCCTACTATCAAAATCATTTTCCATTTTCAAACATGTTTTTTTATAAAGCTCCAGTGAGCCACTAGATGTCACTAAAGAGCCGCACGCGGCTCCGGAGCCGCGTGTTGCCGACCCCCAGGCTAACCAGTCTATTTTTCGGACTCGAATGAGCTACACAGATGTAGAAAGAAAGTCACTTTGTTACCCTCTGTGACGCTACACTTGTGTGATGGTAGCGGAATGGGCAAATGAATCGGCAATTGCAAAGCAAGACACCCCGCCGTCGTCCCCCAAAAAAATAAAAGGATTGTTGATTTGTAACTCAACTTTTTCTTTTAACTAAAAAAAAAAAATGGAGAAAATATAAATCATAGATGATAATGCTGACTTAATATTTTAACCAATTTTTAAAAAAATCATATTGGGTCGACATAATTTCAATAATAGTTCAATTGGATTTGTAAAAAAAAAAAAAGCACTTGGTCAGGATTCCATCACAGTGGCACATATCTTGTACTCTGACTCATAAAGTTAGTGAAACATGAGAGCATCGCGTTCTGATCTTTTTTTTTTTCGCCCCTTCTGCACTCTGGTCCGAAGGGGATCACGGTTCTTTCGTAAATATTTTGTATCCTTCGCTCTTCATCTCTTTCTCTTTTTGTCTTGTCGTCTTCCTTCCACAGCCTTCATTGCATCCATACACAGACACAAGAAGCACATGAATTTTACATTAGTCGCTTTCTGAAAAACCACACCTGACCGCTACGGCTTCAGTAGCCAAAACACACACACACACACACACGCACAAACACGCGCGCGCCCAAATCAAACCCGACCCACAAGTCTGCAGGGGCGTAAACAGCGAGCAGTCGTTCATCAATCTCCTTTTAGATGAATACTGATCAAAACATGCCTCAAATGACTGACATCAAAGCTCCCCTCTGATGTTTTATTGATCATAAAAATCTAAAGTATTTTTCCAACGTGATTTATTTCTGACGGGACTGGTGAGCGGGTGCTCCGGCGCGCCGTGGCCTGTCTGACATATTGAAAAAAAAAAAGGAGACTTCTCGCCCCTGTTAAAACCACCGTCAAGAGTGCTCAATACACAAACGTGGTACAAAGCGAGAGAGCTACAGAGCGTCCGACGGGAGGCCATAAAGTTGAGATGAATTTCGGATGCGCGGCATATAGGCGCGATCTATTCACTTCAGTGCTGTTTGCAAATGAGATCACAGGAGAATGACTGAGCACCCTGATGGTTTTTGCTCTGGCTTCAAAAATATCAAAAATGGTATTTTGATATTTTCCTCACACTCTTTGCCCGAGTTTGTGTTTTAGCTTCTCATCATCGCCGCGGTAGAAGTGAATTTCCATCCCTCAGGATGCAATCTACACTGCAGAGACGATTACAGCGGCGCCTTGAAATGCAAGTGTAATTCGTTGCAGGACCATGCTCGGATCTGAAACGCCATAAGAAAAAAAAAATTCCCCGATGTTTGTAATGTTTTTAATAGTACAGTCAAACCTTGGTTTTCGAACATCTCTGTTCTCGTCCAATTCAGTTTTGGACCAAAAATTTTGAGTTTTTTATGCCTCGGATGACGAACAAATTTTGGTTCTCGAACAAACTGAGCGCACTTGAATGCACCATTTGACTCCTCTCGCCTTCCTTACACGAGGAAGTGACGCTTCCTCGTGTTGCTTTCCATCGTGAGCAGACGTGTTCAGTCAACATTTTTATTTTAAAAAGAGCGTGGTTTCGGTTTTCGAACAATTTCGGTTTTCGAACAGCCTTCTGGAACGGATTATGGACGAAAACCGAGGTTTGACTGTAAAACTATGACTCTACAATATTGCACTCTATAAAAACATAACGCAATGACAAAATGAATAAAATGCGCCAACCTTAAACCACCCATTGCCACACTTACATTTCAATTTTTTTTTTTTTGTTGCTACCATTCAATGGCCGTTGTGCTACTCCTTCTGGTGTGTGCGCCTTGGCCACCCGGTCGCAGCATAATACAGACATGCGGACGGAAATATGTCAGCTCCTCAGTCAGCTGCAGTAATTGTAGTTGTTCTACGCACAGGATAAAGAATATATGCCTGTGTGTTCTGTTATATTGTCTGTCTGTATGTTTTGCTCCACCCTTTATGTCCAGTTCTCCTTTCCTTAAAGGGATACAACACAGTATGCCAAAGCTATTCTTTAGCCATTTTATGGCATTTCCGATGATGTGTTGACATGAAGCTACTGGACTTAAAGGCTTTAACGAGTTTGGTGTCATAGTGTCATTTTCACTCTGACCCAACAAATTAACCAACAGGCGTGTCTTTATTGAGGCAGAATGTATGATCCCTCTTTTGTGTTGGCATACCTGATTTTGGAGCCGGCGAGTGTTTACAGTTCATATCCCTGAGTTGGGTGAGGATTTCACGAGCAGCACTTTGACGCAGCAAGCAGGCCTTGACTCCGTGTTCCAAAAATGGACATTCGTGTGAGGAAACGCGTCAATAGCCGGTATCCATCTGGGCGCTGCGTTCGATCGCTCTGGCATGCGAATGCCATATTAATGGAGGGTAAACATGAGCATGCAGCAAAGAGGCAGACAGAATCCCACTGCTTTCCTTTACGGCATATTTATGAGGATAAATAGCTTTCCAATAAGCAATCTCCGCCTGTCTGTCTCGGCCCTGTCTTCAGATCTTCCTCTATGCGCATTATCGATATTACACCTGTCTCTCGTGGGTTTTTTTTGGTTTTTTTTTTTTTTAACCCCCATGCGGTAATTATCCCAAAATTGGACATTTCGGACACTTTGGACGATTTTGGACGTGGACAAATAACTCCACGAAGCTGAAATTTTGCATAGGACGTATATCTATGTCTTGGCCAATTCCCACTGAACATTTTGAGGGGTTGAAAGTGAAAAAAAATTAAAAGTGAAAAAAGTTGTTGCACATTGGAAGAGGGACATTTTTGGGACGTAATACCCTTCATGCAGCCCCTTAAAAATACTGCATGAGGGTTAATCATCATGTCCCTTCTTTTTCTCATGCTTGTCTTGCTTTGACAAAAGGCCATCACGGGGAAAGATGCGACTTCATGACACAGATGTGTGTGGTGTGGTTGCCAGTGGAGCGTGCACATGTAGACAAGCGCATCTGTGCGTCCTCTTTAAAACGCAGCCCACATTTCCACAAGCGATTTGTTCCGAACTGCGTCTTTCCATTCTAGCCCTTGTCTAACAGCCCCGCCCCAAGACACAATCACACGCACGCACGCACGCACGCACAGAACTCCAGAGGCTCGCTTCCCTGCACCCCTGTAATAGTTTTCCACACCGCAATCTATCCGCTGCCCGTCGAGTCAATTGAGTGTATTATATTCGTAATTGGAGGCTATTGATTGACAGGCTTGTGAGCGGCGGGGACAAAAAAAACAAAAAAAGAAAAAGCTACTCGTACAAAAAAAGATTTGGGAACCGCAACACACAGAGATTTGTGGCCGTTTGAATGATACGCATACACGCACACGAAGTTTACGTTGAGCTGCTCCAATGAAGGTTGAGGACTAGAATTTGCTCAAGGGTATTTGATCGCAGAGCGTTTTAGCGGACTACACAATGAGATGGCAGCGCTCAGTATTTATGATATGGAGTAAGGAGTTTGTCATTTATCAAAATGCGTCTTTTTTCCGCAGCGTGCGTGCCTTTCAGTTTGAATTAGTGTGTGACGTCCTTAATGATGCGGCATTAACGCCTGCTAGCTTTGCAGAACACTGCTGCTTTTAGTGCAAGCAAATGGGGATTTTCCTAACAGGAAGCTCCAACACCTGCAAATTGATGTTAAAGTTGGGGGGAAAAAAAATATGCGACCTGCATTGAGGCTTTGATATTAAGAATCTGATTTACAAATTTAGGAGAGAGAGAGAGAGAGTATTAGCCATGGTCATTTTCTATTTTAGTTGAACCAGGTTCCTTTTATTTTGCCAAGTGGCTGACAGCTGGGGGGGGGGGCTTGCTAGTTAGCGTTTCCACATGAAAAAAATCACTTGCGCTATATTGTTGTCATCGATATCGTTAAATGAATACCAATCTGCGTCGGGATTTTTTTTTTTTTGGGGGGGGGGGGCAAAAAATCTCATATATGTTTCAATTGTACACGAGCGACACGGCCCAACGTGACTGTACTAGTCATCCATCCATTTTCTAATCCGCTTCATCTCACTAAGGTCGCGGGGGCATGCCAGAGCCAATCCCAGCTGTCTTCGGGCCGTAGGCGGTGGGGGGGGGGTACACCCTGAACTGGTCTGCATCATCATAAAGAAGAAATACCTAAAAAGTCTGATTGGTAAATTTGGGCTTCTCTTTGGTCTCACAGAATATCATCCAGCTGCACAAAACAAAACAAGCTAAACATGTTAAGCGAGGATTGTAACCTGCTGAATGTTTTCAGTCATGAGCAAAAAAAAAACAAAACACAAAAAAAACTTCTCACTTGTCTGTGGGTGTGAATGTTTTGTTGAAAATGTGTGAAAAAGAGATTATTGAGAATGCATTTGAAAGGAATTGTCATGGGGTATGTGCACAATCATACTGTAGTCTTCACTGGTCCAGAAGTGCAAGCGAGAGAGAGAGAGAGAGAGGGAGAGAGAGAGAGAGAGAGAGATAAAGGACTGACATCCTGGGCATCCAGCAATTGGCTTTGAAAAGAAATTCACGGCTGAGCAGACTTTAATCCATTTTGCTGCGAGTGTGTGATGTTGTTTTGATTGGCCTTCACGCTGGTCCATTCCTGCTCAATCCAATTCGCATCACACCTGGCCATGCAGAGGCCAAAATAGGTCACGTCGTTGCGCAAACACGCGCGACCATACGGCCACCTCAAGAGAGCCCACCTCGACCCCTTGAAAGACTTTTGATTCGGCTTTTCATTCACTTGAGTGGATTTCTTATTTGTTGAGCCATTAAAATGACATCATCAAAGAGCAAGCGCCCATTTCATTTACTGGAGACCCCAGAGACCCTTTTCTTCTTTGGAAAATGATGAATTATACATTAAATGACTGCTATATGTTCACTGAACACCAACATATATGTTTTTTTCAAATATTCAATGCTTTAATCCTAATTTTGGATAAGGGCCAAATTTGACCCTTTGGGATTTAAGGGTAGCAGAATTTATAGAATTTATTTTGATCCCGTGGGTTCTCCAGGGTTAAAGCAAATACGTGCGTGTAGATACAATCAAAACCAAAACTAGGGGTATGAATAATTTTACCCTTTACTGTGTGTGTGTGTGTGTGTGTGTGTGTGTGTGTGTGTGTGTGTGTGTGTGTGTGTGTGTGTGTGTGTGTGTGTGTATAGATAAAGAGATAGATCGATAACTCCTTTTTGGCTCGACTGTCACAACAACTTGAGCTGTCCTCCAAGCATCTAGCGGCCTCCTTTTCTGTGGCAGATACAAAATGTTTTATTAAAGCTCATCGGTTTGGAAAATGTCACGTCTCGCTGCGAAAAAGAGGAACTCAAGCCAGATGAAAAATAACACAGAGGAAGGCTGAGGAGAAGTTCCCCCAGCATGTTCTTTGCAGGTTAGCGGCGAAAGGGCCTGCGCTCTCACGAGCCGGATCTGTCGCCTCGTTATTTGACATGACGGGCGGAGTTTGCCGCAAAATCTAGTTGGGTTTTGAGATGCAGTCTGCCTTTTTGACTCAGAAAGGAAAATGCCGCCGTGGCAGAATAAAAAATATTTAAAAAAATGTCAGGCGGATATGCGGTCACTTGGTAGATATCAAGTCAAGTCTTAAACAGACAACAGACAACAAGAGGAGCCGCTTAACATAAAATGACAAAATAAAAATATGGTGGATGGAGGATGAAAACGGCATTAAAATCTCCTCTGTCAAAGTTTGTTTGCGAGAAGCAGAAAAAAAAAAAAACAGCATCTGGCTTGGTGCTGCATGGATAAATTAAACACAAGTTCATATTTTTTTCAGGGAAAAAAAATCAAATAAAAACATTCTGCAAATGTTCTGAAACCTCGGCTCGGCTGGGCGCCCAAGTTCTCGGTGTGACACTTTTGCGTCCCACTTTCCGGAAGGCGCCAGATGTTTGGATGCTCTGCACCAAAGGGATACGGCACGGAACTAGATCAACTAGATCAAACTTCGGAGCTGTCAATTATTTGCACGAGTTCTTTTTTTTTTTCGGAGCAAAATTATTCCGTCTGTCGCTTTTCTTACTGTCAGTGAAGTGATCATTAATTTCCGTTTTTCTGAGGCTGTCTTTGAACGCCTCTCGAGTGGAACGAGAAGAGAGAAGGCACGGAGTCGGACGCAGACGTGTCTGTGTTGCCGAAACTGTTGAAATCATAAATAAAGTGTACGTTTAAAAAAAAACTAAACAACACCACAGCTCTCCTTTTTGGGAGCTGCAACATGTATCTATATCTATTTGAGTTTTATATAAATATTTTTTATTTTCAAACATTTTTATAAAGCTCCAGGGAGCCACTAGATGTCGCTAAAGAGCCGCATACGGCTCTGGAGCCGCTTGTTGCCGACCCCCGACCTATACAGACAGCCTGAAGAAGACTTGGGACCAAACCCAGAAGCCTGTCCCAGAATTGTCATCGCCGGGGGTGGGGGGTGGGGGGGGGGGGGGTAACTTCACAAGCATGTGCAGGGAATGTGATGAGCTGACAAGATGGAGATGGGAGGCTTTGTGGAGTCATATCAGGATTCTTTCATGCACATGTAATTAGATGCTCTTTCATCCTAATCACTTTTTCCAGCTCACTCTCAGTCAAACACAGGCGTGCCTTTACCCACTAATGAAAGTCTGCGGATTAATGAGCGCACACCTCTGGTGCTAAGCACAATACGCTCAACACATTAATGACACCTCACTGGCAATGAGCCGAGCGGCGTGACAGGCGTGACTGCCGAAATGTCACGCAGATCGAGACGCGCGCCGACGTGCCGGGAACGGGGGGAGAGATTTAGGCAAGTGTGAATGGCATTGGGGGATCGCCAGGGATCGCGCAGAGATGGGGTGAGGGCGAGCGGGAGGTGGAAGGGCGGATCGCGGGATTGAGAAAGGGGAGGATTGGCTTGGAAATGGGGATTGTTTTTGTGACACCGAGGAAGAGAGATTCTGGAAGCGACGGCTAATCCGTATGCTAAATGGTTTGTCATTGCCACACGCTAATCTCTGTCTTCATCTGGACGTGAGGAATGGCTTCCGCATCGAAATCATCTCAGCTATTCGTCAAAGAAAAAAAGATGAGCTCCATTGCTACTGAGCAAAGGCCGCAAGCTGATTATTCCCTCACGGGGACCAGCTATGCTCAATATTTATCAGTTCCAACTAGGCATGGGCCGAAAATACATTCTGATGAGATGATAACGGTGAGCAAAAATATCATTTATACTATAAAAAGGAAAAAAAAAAACGTTATTCCTTGTTAAGACTTTGGATATTTCAGTGTTTCTCTTTGTTTCTTCTCCTTTCTGCGGAGAGTCTGAATGGCCAAACGGCGGGCCAGTAAATGTAACTGAGTTCTTTTTTGCCCTAATACTTTGCAACCTACCTCTCCCCCTGTCCTCTGTATATGCAAGCATGTTCGTTTTGAATGTGATCTCTTGTCGCTTTTTGTCGACCCCCCCCCCCCCACCCCCCACCCCGCACGCGCCCCCTCTCCAAGATGAGATAAATTGGTTCAGTTTCGTGGTCATGTTGCCCCGCGACTGCTCCACTGGCCAACATACTAGCTTTATTTCGTGTGTGTGTGTGTGTGTGTGTGTGTGTGTGTGTGTGTGTGTGTGTGTGTGTGTGTTTACATCTGAGATCAAATCTGAGATCAAATTTGCTACAGTGAAAAACCCCCTGTTGGGAAAAATGTCTTGCTGCAAACATGATTTCGTTGTAGAGGAGTTTCACTGTATTTTGTATCTCAATCTGTCCCATTACTTTTGTCCACAAAGTGTATTCGACTGCTAATAGAGGCGCTACAATTGATACTGTGTAATATTGAAGAAAAAAAAAAAAAAACTACCCGGGCGTGTGACCTTGCACACAGCGCCTCGACTTCATATACGCAGACGTAAACATCATCAAATCAAGACACCGTATGGCTGAGATCTCATATTTGACTTTGAGATTTCCTCCAGAGGAAACGTCGCAATACGTTGGAGAGGAATTTCCAGTCGGAAAAAAAACAAAAAAAAAACATTCTCATTACTCCCCATCTTCCGTCATTTCTATGCCTGCTGTTGTTGAGTGTGTGTGTGTGTGTGTGTGTGTGTGTGTGTGTGCGTGCGTGCGTGCGTGCGTGTGTGTGTTCATTGACAGAACAGAGGGTGGGAAAGAGCCCGAGGGAATATTGACGCTATGGTGTGGTGGATATTACATCCCTGAATAAAAGGCCCACGGCACAGGCGGCGAGGGGCGGGGCAACAGTAACACAAGAAGAAAAAGAAAGACAGACATTATTTACTTTTAGGATGACTTTGCCTACAATCACCTGCATGACTGATGGCTTGTCCGACAAAATGATACTATGAAAAAAAAAACAGGGACTGGTAAAGTGATCCATTCATAATAAAAAAAAAAAAAACACTAAATAAAAGTGAGAGTACTTTCATCTTTAGAGCCATGACAGAGAAGGAGATGAGATAATGAATTAAAAGTGCCGCTCCCCGCTTCTTGCAAACTTTCTTGTTTTCATCACGGGCAAACGGGCAATAAAAGCAACATGGTGGAACTCACTCAATTCCAAAATGCCCATTTGTTTGTGAAGATATAGACTCCAGAATGCCCGCGGCCCTCGTGAGGATAAGCGGATTAGGAAATGGACGGCTGCATGGATGGACTGCTGTTGTCGCGGTTTACAGTGATGGGGTGCGAACACAGATATCTAAATATACACACCATCAACGGGGAGTGCGAGAAAGAAAGAGAGAAAGAGAGAGAGAGAGAGAGAGATACACACAAGTGTAAAAAGAAGTTAACCGCTTGTCAAAACAAATGACATTCTTCACCTTAACTTTCATGGCCTGACGTTCAGGTCTTCACTGCTTTGAAGGTGAATCCACTTGCTTGAGGGCAGAAGAACGCGACAGCAAAACATGTACAGGTACAAGTCTGCCGGAATCGGTACACCACTTCAGGGGCCAGTGGTTTCAGAGTTGATGCGACATACAGTAATCCGATAGTGAGCGAGGAAAGAGGGTCTGTTTGCAGGACAGAGCACAATCAATTGTTACATGCATTGTAATTGGTGAACACGTGGACTGATCGAATGCGGATCAATGCGTACTATCCACACAAATTGCTTTTATTTACCGCCGATGCTTTTGTCTTATTTTGAAGCTTCCCGCGACAAAGTGTTTTCCACGTCTGGGTGTTATTTTTTTATTTTTTAATATCGCGTTTGTCTCCGTTTTAGCTGCAATTTAGGGCTGCGTATTGCAACAGAAAGGCCTTCAAATGATGCCTTCTGCTTTTTCAGTGAACCTCTCGGCGCCCTGATGTGAGATGGGGGTGGCAGGGGGGGGGCAGACGTAAAGGTGATGTGTATAGCGCTTAACTAGCTCACCATGGGCCTTTCACTGCCTCTCTGCGGTGGTCATAAATCTCCCAACCCCCGTGATTGGACAGAGAAGGTAATGAGGGGCCGAGTGCACTGTGTAACTACACTCGCACACACACACACACACACACACACACACACACACACACACACACACACACACACACACCTCAGTACAGTAAATAACACTAGCACTGACCTGGATAGCAGTCAGACCGTTCCAGTCTGCCCCCAGCAGCTTACCTCTTGTAAATCTATCTAATCAACTGGAGGCAGAAACTGAATGATCCTTTTTTGGGGGGGCGGGGGGGGGGGCAGTCAGAAAGAGGTACAAAAAAGGTGGTGCTTTTATTCACTCTCATTTTTCTGTGAAGAATACAGTCAAACCTCGGATTTCGTCCATAACCCGTTCCAGAAGGCTGTTCGAAAACCGAAATTGTTCGAAAACCGAAACCACGCTCTTTTTAAAATAAAAATGTTTATTGAACACGTCTGCTCACAATGGAAAGCAACACGAGGAAGCGTCACTTCCTCGTGTAAGGAAGGCGAGAGGAGTCAAATGGTGCATTCAAGTGCGCTCAGTTTGTTCGAGAACCGAAATTTGTTAGTCATCCGAGGCATAAAAAACTCTATTTTCGGTCGAAAACCGAATTGGTCGAGAACAGAGACGTTCGAAAACCGCAGTTTGACTGTACTTTGTCTTCTGATGGGGTGCACACAAATGCGTGATTGGGACGATCTTGATCATCATTTTTTTTTCCTCTTCCGATCAAAGTCAGCACAAGTCCAATCGATCAGATCTCCCCAAAAGATGATCCTGACTGATTTTGAGATGCGTCAAGAGTGATTTTTATTGATCTATCTATCTATCTATCTATCTATCTATCTATCTATCTATCTATCTATCTATCTATCTATCTATCTATCTATTTATTTTTGTCCTCCCTAATCTTCTCAAGAAAAAAAGTCAGGGTCAACAATGAACTGTTAGAGATTGTAGTCGGCAGCGCTACATTCCCTTTTGACCGGTCCAGGCCATTTACAATCTCTGCTGACCTTTTTCGATGTCGCGACTGAGTGATGGAACGAGGAGCTGCATCGCGTTTAATTGGTTGCGCTCCATTACTCTGCTGATAACAATTCAGACACATCAAGAAGCTTCACCCACTAATTACATGTGAGCGCGATCTGAAAAGATTTCTTCTTCTTTTTTGGCTCCCAACATTCACGACGTGAAACCTCCAGCCTATTACTGGCACAACATATTTACAATCGCTTGCGAAAACCTAATTAACGGATGAGCATCAGCAAAAATCCTGCAGGTTTTTCATCAATTCTAATACAGTGATCCCTCGCTATTTTGCGGTATTGTTTATCGTTATTTTCGTTTATCGCGGGTGGTTTTGGTCCCCATTAACCGTGATAAACGAGGGATTACCGTACGCTGCTTTTTCCTTGACCGGAAGCGCACAATAGTCCAAGGGCAAGTCCGAGTCTTTGTAAAAGCAAACTTTTATTTTGCAAATTTATTGTACCTTGAATAGCTCTTGGCTGTCATTAGCTTGCGCAAGTACCTGATGTGACGGCTCGATGGTCCGTAAGTGAATATCATTCCCTGAAATCTTGGAGAAATATTTCCACAATATTTGACAAAGTTTTTGCCTGTTGACAGCAAAGATGCTCACGTAATGCGAGTGAAGCATTAATTAAAACAAGATTTATACACGGCTCTGTCGGATTGATATGGTATCACGCGTGTCTGTATCTATATTTTCACTTCCTGCTTTTGCACTTTGGCGATAGACTCGTCTCCCTCTGCGTCTTGTATCCTTTCAGGAAGGAGAATTACTCATTGGTATTCACGCGGCTCGCACAAATCTCCGCCGCACAAGAGGAATGATGGAATGATCCTCGGGAATATTCCCAAAATCGCCTAGTCAGCATCCTTACTTATCTGCTCCTCCACCTGGTCGATGTCGCACAGCCAAGCGAGCAGACAGCGAGACGACGAGAGCGGGCCGCGCCGCTGTTCATCAGATTAAAAGAAAAAAAAAAAAAAAGTAAGTCAAAGACATCGGCGAATGAATTTTGAACACGTTATGAAGACATATCTCCTTTTTTCGCGTATTTGTGCGCCGCGTGCACTGACACACCGCCTCGCTCCGCTTTCCCCAGTGGTGTTATCGCTCTCTCGATATTACCCCCGAGAGCTGAGTTTTCCATAGTGTGGTTTGTGCAAACCCGGTGGTCTCCCTAACACCCCGAGTGGTCCCTAAAGAAAGTGAATACAGTCAAACCTCTGTTTTCGAACGTCTCGGTTCTCGACCAATTCGGTTTTCGACCAAATATTTTGAGTTTTTTATGCCTCGGGTGACGAACACATTTCGGTTCTCGAACAAACTGAGCGCACTTGAATGCACCATTTGACTCCTCTCGCCTTCCTTACACGAGGAAGTGACGCTTCCTCGTGTTGCTTTCCATTGCGAGCAGTAAACATTTTTATTTTAAAAAGAGCGTGGTTTCGGTTTTTGAACAATTCCGTTTTGGAACAACCTTCTGGAACAGATTATGGACGAAAACCGAGGTTTGACTATACAGTGAAACTCCTCTACAACGAAATCATGTTTGCAGCAAGACATTTTTCACAACAGGGGGTTTTTCACTGTAGCAAATTTGAAACAGGAAAGTGGGAATGGTGTTAATGCATGAAGATTTTTCACACTAGGGGGTATTTTCACCCATGTAGATTTCATTGTAGAGGAGTTTCACTGTAGTTTAAAATTTGGATTTTACATTTTGAAACAATGACACAGTTGGCTTCATAAAAGGTCACCAAGGGTTTCAGTGTACAATGCGACATTAAAGTGATTGACAGGCCTGTTTTCGTGAGTAGGTGATCCATTAGTGTTATTGGCGTGATTAGGTGACTGGTAGTTTTCATTTGCCTGCTGTCCTAGAGCATTCAGCCACTATGGAAGAACTCATTTTTATGCACAAATTAGCCTTAACATATCGCACATAATTGAATTAAGGTTCCGTTTAAACGCGGCAAATGAGCACAAACAAGCGCAATCAAGACGAAGCAGATTTCGATGATTTCTTATGGAGTTTATACTCCCCAACTGACTCAATGTGCTCGTTGCCGGGAGAAAGTAGTTCCGTACTCGACTGGAGACGTGACTTTCAGGCAGACGGACTGGCAGAAATTGTCAATTGACCCTTGACTCCTCACAGCGGGGTCAAACTACCCCGTAGGGGCTCCAGAGGTCTTGAACCAGCCCACGTCATGGCCGTTAAAGGAGCCACTTTATTCTTGAATTCACTCGAGAGACTTTTTTTTATGTGCTTCAGTCGTTGCGGTTGTTTTGGGAAGATGATAAATGGCAGTAAACTCACACGTCCGCGGGTGAATAATACCGTCTCGGAGCTCAGATAATTAGTCAATACCCTGACATTGACGCATGAGGATTTCAACGTTCGTTAAATAAATAAATAAATTAAATGTGTGAATTAAAAAATAATTCCCCATAGTCAGTCGAGGAAATGTATTCAAAGGCCCATCGTTATGATATTGTACACTCATCTGCATCTTTTTTTTTTAATCTGCAAAATTGGCATTTGTTTTTTTTATCCATTTAAAATATGCAAGTTGGTCCTCTCAATTTTGCTGACTCAGCCTAGACTGAACTTAACGCTAATGAGGTGGACAGGAAGCGTCCTTATGTCTACTAATTATCTCGGCGGTATGGAAGACAAAATGAGCACACAACCTCCCAGCAATGGTTACAAGGCGTTCACTTATTAATTAGTTGGCAGGGTTTTTTTTGTGCCCTGATGGAAGATTGGCAACACAACGGGTTATGTACATCTGCACCCATTTAGATGGCTTTGGGTTTTAAAACCAGGGTTTACAAATGTGACATTACAAAAATACACTGCTACAATATTACCAAGACAGCTCCTTGTGATCTTCAGTTTCAAACCTGCCTTCAGGTTCCACTTCCGCAAGCTCGCAAAGTCTTCAAGTCAGTCATATAATTTAGAATAAAGTGAACACTTCTTATTTATTGATGTAACTATTTTTTTTTATTTGTGCAGCGAGAAAAATAACCTACGATGGAGCGGGGGCGGTGAAAAAAAGAACGGCGATATCCCCAGGGTTGACTCAATTGGATTGCGCAACACTGTGTAAGTCGACTTAATGGTGTGTACAGTATGTTTAGGTCGGTAGTATGAAAAATAGTTGCAGGCGGTGCAAAAAACAGTCGTCGTCACGTTCATATGTTCCATTGAATGATCGCCGTCTCGCTTCCATAATGATTGATTGTTTACATTTGAATGAGGACCTGGGGAATATTCGGGGGCTAACGATGAGTGCGGAGAGTACATGGGAAGAGCCCCAGTACACGTACACACTCAATCTGAAAGCTTCTCGTCTTCGCTCTCATGACTCCGCCCCACAAGCAGTGGCGTTGATTAATGTGTAACCTTTGCGGCTCGCGTATGTGTATGATGTGCCTCAGCCAGCCTTGAAATGAGAAAAATGGGAAAAAGTGGCAAAGCGGTCGATCTGTGCCAACCAACGCGCTGGGTGCAGCCTGTGCGCCATCCACGCCGGTGGCTCGAGTGGCATGAAACTCATCCCGAAAGCCGCAGCTTGCATCCGTGCGCAGTTTGCTTTTGAAATGGCAATCATGGGATAGGATCTCACATCACCTTGTGTTGTTGATCACTTGACCTCCCGCGCCCTTTCTCTAGCGACAGCCTGCCTGCTGCGGTCTAATTTGTGCAACATTGCCCCCTTTTGTCTGTTCCATCATACGCCATGTGATGGAAGGCAATGCTGCTCGGTAATAAAAGTACATCAATTTAGAAGCAGCTGCTCCAAGCAAATTAAACCACACGTGTGCAATGCTACGTTTTTTCGGTTTGATTTGTTGAAAACACAGTGGGGAGCAGATTTTTTTTTTTAGGAGGGATTAGAACCTGAAATCATATTTCAGGTTGACATTCAATGTGCATTACAAGGTGCTACAGAGGACTTTCAATTAATAAGTGTGCATTCACGCGAGCATCTGTTCAGTAGTCCTCATTTGTGTATGGAATATTTCATATAATGCTTATATTATACGCTTTTCACACAAATATTAGGTCCTATGTTAACATTCCAGTTTTTTTTCCTTTCACCATCACCCGTACTCTTTTGTTGTGGCATCACACTACACAACACAAACAAAAAGCCCGAAGCACTTGTGCAGTGCATCCTGGTTGTTTTTGCAGTACCTCCTGAGCACGCCAGTCCAAACAACATTCCACCATAAAAACACAGATGTACTCCGAAAGAGAAACGCTTGGCAACAGGCTCCAATGCAAATCAGCAGTCTTTGAACCTTGCTGCCATGGCCAGGGTGGGATTTGTTTTAGCCAAGGGAGTTGTTGTCCACCCTCTGACGTGTGATCTATTTCAATGATGTTTACCAAGCTATCACCTGCTTTTCTTTCCCACATAGAGGCCAGAAAGAAAAACGGGATTCATGTTTGTGTCAGTTGGTCGGTTCACTGCAGTGGATGGTCAGTATGATCAAATAAAGCACTCATTTACTCTTGAATGTTTTGTTGTATTACATAGTCGAAAAATCAACTAATAATTAAATTGGATTCATTTCGTCCAAAAAATCCGTCTTGGGCGGCTCAAAGGACTCATGGTTAACACATCTGCCTCACACTTATTGGGTTCAGTGTTTGAATCCTTCCTTGTATGCTTTACGTATTCCGTCTTTTTTTTTTTTTTCAAATTTCCCCAGTGTGGGACAAATAAAGGTTATCTTGTCTTCCTCCCACTTCCCAAAACAAAGTGCTGTACATTAAAATAAATCAAAACATAACATAAATATTTTAAAACAATGAAACAATAACAAAGTTTAAAACAAATACGATAAGTAAATACATACATAGATACATAACTACATAAATAGCTAAAACACTAAAACAGGAGCAGTACATATGTACAGTTTTCTCTAGCTTATTGAACAAAATATTGTTATATTGGGTCATGATTTAAATTATTTGAAAACTATATTACTGATGATGCAACAGATGAATATTAAATAATCAACTATTTTGCATTCTATACATTTGCATTTGAGTACTGTACTGTACTTCAACTGTCAAATCTCCAGCAGATGTCACTGCTGCAGTGAGCGAGATTTGCGGGCGAGCGTAAATCTCGCGTGATTTTGTCAGAGCTGAATTAACGACTGCACCTCCCCTCTCGTGGATGTGACAATTGGATTTTTGTCGGGGGAGGTTTTTGTGCTTTTATTTGAAGTAAAAACGTTTATCGCTGTGAATATAAAAGCTTTTTTTCTTGATTTTGAAGTCGTGTGAGGGAATTGTTGAATAATGTGGGCCTCTGGTGGCAGGAAGTGGTCATATTAATGGCTCCGCCTCCGGCAGACATATTGCTAAACTTACTGGAGCAAATTCTTGAACATAAGCAGAAAGAAAGGCGCTTAAAGTTGTCAACAGTTCGAAGTCACAGCATCATACGCCTGAACCACATGGAGAACCCAATGGGTAAGTTATTCCGAAACACTATAGTTTACTGTAAATACGCTGAGCTTTATGGTGAATCGTCGCGGTTACTGAGTGTGGAAATGTCATTCTTCAGGTTGTAGCTCAACCGAGGCACTTTAGGCGACGTTTACATTTTTACTATTTTACCTAAAAGTTCTGCAGTTTCCATAAATACTTTCATATGTCATCATTTTGACTGAGCCTAGCACCTCACGCGTACATTAGCTTAGCTGATGTTGTGCTAGTCCTCCCTCCCTCCCGACTCTGAAATGCGTCAAATAATACACAAGTGATACCATTTGATGTTGTTCCAAGACTATGCAAGTACACTTTAAATGTTCTACATTCAAGTCACTTTAAATGTTCTACATTGCGCTGTTGGTCACTGTTTTGCTCGATCGATGTTTTGACGTGAGGCTTGCTAACCAACGTGTTCATGTGACACTAAGAATCCTGGCAACTCTTGCGCAACTCTCAATAACATTTCCTAAAAATAAAGTGAAATGTTTGACTGTTAGCCCAAATATCATTGAAAGTGAATTATTGCTTTAATATTGCATAATGCATAGCTACACTGTGATACAATCCGGTTCAACGCTTTGGCAATTCGATTCAGGGGTCATTGTTTTACGACGGGATTAATTTTTACGGCAAAAACTGTGTAAATCGGAATTTAATGACAACACAAGAAACATTCAGGAGCTTACGTGTAAAGAAATCTCAACCAAGTCACAAAAAGCGGATATTGTATACGGGTTTTAACGACAGAACTTCTGCCATCTAGCGGAAAAGCATTTAATTGTTCCGTTTCTGTTTGTCTGACTTGGAATTGTCAAAATATGATTGATGGCACATGGCATACATTTCTTTTCAGGGGGATTGCGTGGTTCCTAAACCTTAAGAACTCAATGTGCACCACCTCAGTGTTGGCAACATTTGGACTGCTGACAGTGTGCTCAGAATGGTCACTTTGTCTTGAATAGGCAGTGTTTTATGCCAACTGTGCGATTTAACTCTGCATACTTTTGTTCCGCATGTGTGTGTGTTTGGTTGTGTATTTTTAGACTGTGCTGTCCACTGGCAGCCAACTAGTGGAAGGCCTTTTTATATCCGGGCCTGTTTACAAGCACTTTCATCATGATGTCCTGTTATTTCTGATGACTCTGTGATACCCCAAAAGTGAATTTGTTCAAACTTGGGTCTGTGGTCTAACAGAGCCATCCGCCAGTCCGGCGAAGGATAACAACTACCGGATGAACCGCTATAAGAACAAAGCTCTGAACCCTGAGGAGATGCGACGCAGGAGAGAGGAAGAGGGCATCCAGCTCAGGAAACAAAAACGAGAGCAACAGGTACCCCCAAACCTCACATCTCGAACCGCCCTATATAAAATACATCTTTCGGTTTTGAAGTGGTGAGAGTTGTCTCCTTTTTCTTCCAAGCTTTGCAAACGAAGGAACGTGGACGTCCTCACTGAAGAGGAAGCCATGCTGGAGAGTCCTCTTGTGGAATCGCAACTCGGCTTACCAGTCACAGTGAGTGTTTACTACATTGGGCCTCGGTGCTTGTTTTCGTCCCCTCCGGCTTGCGAAATAAAGAAAGAGGCCCCTTAAGTTGCAAGTCACATACTTTTTCCTGTCACTGCAAATTCTCCAGTCTCTTTTGAGGAGTCTGTGATGAGCTCAAACAGTCGACGTGTGTGTTATTTGCAGGAAGGAGTCATCACCAGAGATATGGTTGAGACGCTGTTCTCAGAAGACCCCGAGCTTCAACTCACCACCACGCAAAAGTTCAGGAAACTTCTCTCTAAAGGTAGTGTGCAAAACTTGTCTGAGAGAAAACCAGCAGAGCCTTTCGACATATTCCCCCCCCCCCCCCCCCCCCTGATTTCAGAGCCCAACCCGCCTATAGATGAGGTGATAAGCACAAGCGGTGTCGTGGAGAGGTTTGTGGAGTTCCTTAAGATGAGCAGCAACTGCACACTACAGGTCAGTGTGCACAAAACGGTATTGGCGACGGTTAAGACAAACCGGTGAATGCATTTCATAGCACGTTGGCGTGTCTTTGGCAGTTCGAAGCCGCTTGGGCTCTGACCAACATCGCGTCGGGCACGTCCATGCAGACCAAGACTGTGATTGAAGCCGGAGCTGTGCCCATTTTTATTGAGCTTCTTAATTCAGACTTTGAGGATGTGCAGGAGCAGGTAACACAAGCGTGTGTTGTGTGTTGGTTGTTTTTTTTTACCCCCCCACACACATTTGCTGTACATGTTTGTTTTTGTGTGATTTTTTTATCTTCCAGGCTGTGTGGGCTCTGGGGAATATTGCCGGAGACAGTGCCTTGTGCAGGGACTATGTGCTGAACTGCAACATCCTTCCTCCACTATTAACGTAAAAGTGACATTTAGTCTTTGTGCGAGCGCACCAAGTATACTATAAAGAGTTGCGATTGAATATGTGTCATTGCTGTTGCAGGCTCCTGACAAAGTCCACTCGACTGACCATGATCAGGAACGCTGTGTGGGCCCTGTCGAATCTCTGCAGAGGAAAAAACCCTCCGCCCTCCTTTGAAAAGGTTAGCATCAGTCAAGAATAAAAATCACTCGGTCCACTTGCAATGAGCTGCTACCAGAGCGGCAGATAGAAAACGAGCCCAAAGATGGCGATGCTTTCCGAGAAATATTCAATAAATTAGTACAAAGTTTGTTGAGCATCTTTTGCCGGGATTGGTAACATTTGGGTTCACTGCCGAATTTTGTGCTCTGTTCTAATCGCTTGTGTCGTCAATTATGGTTCCTGAGCTCAGATCGATTCCGCCTGTGTGGTTGTAGGTGTCGCCTTGTCTCCCGGTACTCTCCAGACTTCTATTTAGCAGCGACGCAGACCTACTGGCAGACGCCTGCTGGGCTCTGTCCTACCTCTCGGACGGACCCAACGACAAAATCCAGGCTGTAATTGACTCCGGAGTCTGCAGGCGTCTCATCGAGCTGCTCATGTAAACCTGCGTCGCTGCATGCCTCCATCGTGCTATTCCCAGCCCGTTGTTTGAATGGCTCCTGTTTGCAGGCACACAGACTACAAGGTGGTCTCTCCTGCCTTGCGAGCTGTCGGGAACATCGTGACAGGAGATGACATCCAGACGCAGGTGAGAGTCCGAGTAAAACGTTGAAAAGTCAGGGAACTAGTCTTGACCGGTTTCTCATTGAGATCAGTTCCATTTAAGATGACTTATTCTCTTCCAGCTGCTTGCTTTTAAAAGAAATTCTGGCAGTTTGCAGCACAGAAGCCAAGTGACAGAATCTCCGCGTAGCACAAAATGTTGCATCGCTAACATATTGACCGAAATCGATTTTTCGGTGGGAAAACGTTAAGCCGGGGGTTGGCAACACGCGGCTCTTTAGCGACATCTGCTTTAAGCGTTCTGATTTGTCGACACGACGATTTCTCGAAACACTTGTAAACGGCTAATTTAGTTCCGTTTTTCATCTGTTGTTGCTGTGCGCAGGTGGTGTTGAACTGCTCCGCCCTGCCTTGTCTTCTACACCTACTGAGCAGTGCCAAAGAGTCCATTCGCAAAGAAGCGTGCTGGACCATCTCCAACATCACGGCCGGAAACCGAGCGCAGATACAGGTGGGACATGGCCGCGAAGCTCATTGTCACCCGGCGTCACCGAGTCTTTCCTCTGTCCTGATCTTTGGTGGTTTCTCCTCTACAGACAGTTATCGACGCTAACATCTTCCCAGTGTTGATTGAAATTCTACAAAAAGCAGAGTTCAGGACCAGGAAAGAGGCCGCCTGGGCCATCTCCAATGCCACCTCTGGAGGAACGCCAGAACAGATCAGGTGCGGACTCATTTCAAATTTGGATACTTTTCCTTCTCATCGAATTCAATTGTCGGCTTGTCTTTACAACCCCCCGCCCACTTCCGTGTCAACCTGCTGTTGTTGGGTGTCTGCACTTTAGATATCTGGTGAACCTGGGCTGCATCAAGCCGCTGTGCGATCTGCTCACGGTGATGGACTCCAAGATCGTCCAAGTGGCCCTCAACGGCCTGGAGAACATCCTGCGGCTGGGCGAACAGGAAGCCAAGCAGGAGAACCATGGCACGGGCATCAACCCGTACTGCAGCCTCATCGAAGAAGCTTACGGTACTGGGCAGGAAATTGACACAAATGGAACTCGCTGACAAAATGCGAATACACTCAGAAAATCATTTCAGGTGTAAAAATTCTGTCATCAGAATAATATCAACCTCCACTGTTTAGGTCTGGACAAGATTGAGTTCCTCCAGAGTCACGAGAATCAGGAGATCTACCAAAAGGCCTTCGACCTGATCGAGCACTACTTTGGGGTGGAGGACGAGGACAGCAGCCTGGCCCCACAAGTGGATCAGGACAACCAGCAGTTCCTCTTCCCCCAGCAGGAGGCGCCCATGGAGGGTTTCCAACTATAAGGCTAAGGTTTATACTCATCCATTGGATTGGGGAGAAGTGTGGGGAGGGGGGCGTTCTTGACTTCATACCCCTGTTCTGTCACCGGGCGAATACACCTTTCTGCCACTCGCTGTGAGGGGGGGGTCCCCTCCATGGCCTTCTTGATTATTTGGAGACTTTGTCATTTTCATTCCGATTTTTGAACAAAGCCCCCTGCCCCCGTGAAGTTAGCCTGACATACTGACAGTGCAATTGAACCTAAAAGGGGAAGTATAAATATACTTTCCCTTTTTCGTTTTCCCCAAAACAAATCGTTTTCTTTCAAGGAAAGCACTTGTCACAGAGGTTGAGGGAAGGAATTGATTTAATCCACTGTGGGATGGCCTTTCAGAGTCTAATCACAAACCGTGTGTGGTTTTTTGTTGTTGTTGTTGTTTTGTTTATTTTTTTGTAATTGGCAGGCAAGAAAAAATATCAAAAGGGTGGCATCATGTGTTCAACAGTAAATTCCGGGTTCCTACTGGTGCTGCAATTGATGTTCAAAATGCTCGGCGCGTGTTGTTATTAATAGGATGACTTTTGAATTGTGAGGTGATCTAACATGGGAAAAATCCGGTCGTAGTGGCTGCAAGTAAATGCGCATCCGTATACGGTGTTTAGATGAGCGGCTTTTGACAGTAAGGTGAGAATTTTGAGCACTGCTTCTCAGCTGCATGTGGTCAAATTGTTTTTGTGGCTGTCATCTCGGGCCTCATTTGCATAGCAGGAAGCAGCTGTGGTTCTGTCACATATATCGTGCTCGTGGATGTATAGCTTTAATAGGTGCTGAAGCCCGTGTCATCAATTGCAACAGATTTGCATGGTTCTAGTGTAGCGACGCTGTTACGTAGCCCCAGGATGCTTCTCTGAAACAGAACACCGTTAACAAGTTTAGTCACATCGGGGTTTTGTTTTGGTTTTTTTGTTCTTTTTTTTGCGGGCACTGATTATTAATGTATTTGTTTGCACGCACACACTTGCACACGACAACTGCAGACACTACACATAACAGATGACTGGCTAGTTGCAAGCTAACAAAAAGTTTCCATTGTCTGGGAATTCTGATATTCGGTTGCCAAAATATCGGCTGAATTAATGCAAAATGACACCACTTTTCCTGAAGGTATTGATACACTCGTACAAAAGGGGCAGCAATTCAATGGGAATATTATTTACTTTTTTTCCATTGTCAAACCTTTTTTTGTAATTTGTGACGACAATTTTTCTTTTCAGAATGGCCCTAATACTCCTTCACACAAGAAGCACAATGTACGGGGATATATAATTTGGGCTATACTATCTTTGAGGGGGCAATTATCTGGATCCTAGTGCAAATTTATTTTCAGGGTCCCCAACATGACTCCACCCCACAGCTCACTCAATCGGGCACCCCTCGGAAAACCAAAATAAAAACAGTCCAGAGACCAGTTTCACCACACAACCAATAATTGGTTCAACGTGTCTACCGTAACAGAAAACACGAATAAAGACCCATGATGAAATTGAACATTTGGTTTTGAAGCAGCCATATGGGGTGAATCTTAGGCCTTGTATTATGACCCTTACGAGGGACTGCACCCAAATAAGCCCCAATTGAAAGCGAGATGGACACGCCCAAATTGCCAAATCAATCCATCTGATATTTTTTGTAACCAAAAGGTAGTTGTGCTGTAATTTAGAGTGGCAAAATCCTTTCTCTAATTGAAGCTCCTCAATTCAAATTTTTTTTTTTTTTGTGCAATATTATGACTTAATTCTTTTAAAATTTAACACCGATAATACTGCAAGATACAAAAGGACATATGAAAACTTTTCATTTAGCCATTGCTTATAGCCACTGTTGACGTTTGGATGGTTTAAATGAGCGGCGTAAATGCTGACGCGGGTGGTCCGGCGTGCAGGCTTGTATGGCGCTGAAGTCGCGTTGGGATCGTGTGATGTTTTGACTGAGCGGCACTGTGTGAAGAAGAGCGCTCGCTCGACTCTGACTTCCTTCCCCTCCCCCGCCAGAGTCCCGGAGCACGTGTGTTCTGTGGACAGACAAGGACGACTCTCCTACGCTCGTAATTTTGTCTTTTCATTGACAACAGCACCACTCAATCACTCTCTAGTTGACATGCTCTCCACAGAGCATGTGTGCTCTTAAAAAAAAAAAAAAATGTATAGAATAATCGTATTTATATGCTGTGCAACAGGAGTGGGAAACTTAATGCCCTAAATAAAATAATCGCCCTGGAAAAACGGGTTCCCCGCCCCTGTTGTTGGAGATGAAAGCACATCACCAATTGAACATCAACACCTTACTGTATATCCGCTACATCGGAATCGTGTGTAGTAGGGTTTTGAGTCTTTGAAAAGAAAAAAAAAACGGGAAGCTTAATTCCGCAATACTGCACTCCTATTCACAAAAGTGCCAATCCGACCAACCAATCTTTGACCTCTAGATTACTTTTTTCTTTATATATATATAATCTTTTATTTACTTGAATGTGCACACATACTGTGCAAAAAAACACTGCTGCTCTATTATTTTCCTGACCTTTTTTTAAGTTATTTTGCCATTTGTTTGAAAAAAAAAAAAAGGAGAAAAAAAAAGAGGTGGCTTTCTTTTCTGTGGGTGCCTGATTAAGATGTGTCCGTTTGTGGTCTTGATGCATTCAACTTCTCTCTCTACCTACTCTGCTCCCTTATTAGTCTACTAATGGGTTTTTGCTCTACGTTTATTCAAGCTGCGGAAAATCACCTTCATGTGGCTATTTGTAGAGTAATGTGTAGTGTCCATCGGAGAATTTCAGGTACTGACCTTTGTTTACCAAAGTTCCTTCGAAGGCTGTGATATTTCCGTTCCAAGTCCCTCTCTTGTCATTGATGGATTCCCATTCACTGTCAAGGGAGTCGATTAATCAAGTGATCACCAACCCGCGAGACTGCAATAAATGTCCCCCCAAAAAAAATGTTTTAAATCAGGCACTCTGAAGGCAACCTTTGCTTCCTCTCAGACTTTATATATATTTTTTCCTACGCTGAGAAAAGTCTGTCATTGAGATTTAAAGGTGATTTGCATGCAAACAGGGTTAGGGAACCCAGGAAGAGCACCAAAATGTGCTATGTAATATTTTGTGCATCATATGTCTTCATATGAGGATTCAAATACATACAACCTGAATGGTTCCCCACCCCTGTGTGAAAAGGTATTAATTTTATGTATGTTTTGATACATTGACCGGGATTCACATGCAATTCTACTCGCTTCTAAGAAGTGGACAAAAAGCCTCATGTGGAGTATTTGGTAGGAAAATGGGCACAGAACAGGCAGCCGGAAGCCTTTTTCAACATTTTCCTGAGAGGGATAATCAAAGATATATTTTTGGATAATTGTGTTTGGAAAGAAAAAGCTGCCTATTAATCAGGAAATAATTTTTCCAGATGGAATCACGGGGAATCCGACATCTGACGTTTAATGTCTTCCGTCCTGGAAAGTGTTGCCATCTGTATCAAAAGTCCAATAGCTTGTCATGTTATTCTCTGCTTCACTTGTTTACAATGTTTGTCTCCATCTTTTCACATATGCGACATCACTGACCAGTCCTCGTCTTGTCTGCTCTGGTCCTTCTCATTTCTTTTTAAATGTATTTATTTTCCCCTTTTCCTTTTGTTTGCGTATGTGTTATCTTGCCATTTGCTCCGTAAGCGACCTATCTTTGGAAACTGTGACTTGACTCGACTTAACCGACGGTTTGAATGAGCGACGAGAAACTCAACATGACACACAAACATCAACATGAAACAAACGTGTGAAATTAAAATGAAAATATGATCTGAACATATTCAGTGAGCATACTGCGAAAAAGAATAAAGATGTTGAAAAAAATATATATGTGCTTGCTTCTTTGTGTATTCAACTTTTCCTGCTAGTGCTGATATAATTCATTACTACGTCTACTATATTTAATAGTGACATAAATGAACACAACGTTTACATTTTGAATCGTTTGCTTTTTTTCCTCCGGGTTCCTTGACTTCATTCTGCCACCAGATGTCAGTGTTGCTACATACGAAACCAGGCCCACAGTGGGCTTTCTCTGGTTTATGGCAACTCCAGTTGTAGCTACACGCGAATTTATTTAAGTACACTCCCTCCTATTCCCAAAGACCGTCAAAGACACACAGTTTGAGTTATTTTCTTTGTATTTTGTTACATTATTTTGTCCCCAGCGGCTACCATAGGTTTTTAAAAGACAGGAGGAAGTGTGCGCATTGGCAGTGGAGGGTGGTTTACGTAACCCTTTTTGGCTTCGACAATCAATATCGTTTGTCAGCCACAAAGCAGCCTGTGTGCGTGGTGATGAACGCTACTATAATTGCACATTAGCGTTTTTGTGAAATTGATGTAGTGTTGTGCGTTACGTAATTGTCACACAACTCTCTTCAACGCGTCAAATCAGCCCAATGCAACACCGCGCAATTTGATTGGCTGACGAATTGGAACTTGTGTCGGTTCATCGATTTGATTGGTTGAATGTATAGCAGCCCCGCCCTTTCCTCGTGTGTCAGTGAATGCATTGTACTGTATACTGTATTAGGTTGAGCTCTTCGTACAACATAAACATAGCATTTTCCCTTTGTTTACCTACTTGTTTTTCCCTACTTTTCCACCTCCCAAACACACCGCCAGAATGGACAACATTTCGGCTCTATTTTCCTCCCCGGAGGAAGAGCAGTACGTTTTGGACTGCATGGCTTACTTCATGATTTTAATGGCAGCGTGCACGTTTGTTTGCCTGTTGTTCGCGGACGCGGCTTACGGACGTATAGTTCGAGCAAATATGGATTACTGATAAATGCCAAGCTGGCCTGGTTTGTCCAGGAGCTGCCCGCGTTCCTGGTGCCCGTGTATCTGTTAGTGTGGACATCCTCGGGGAAAAGGTCCCTGCTTGCCAATCAGTTGCTCATTGCTATGTTTTTGAGCCACTATGCTCACAGGTAGGTAAATTATCGCAATTCCCGCTGATGTTTGGACACTTGTACACACCATCGTGCTCCTCTATTTTACTGATCATGTATTGGGGGAAAAAAAAAACTAGAAGTGGAAAACATTTGCATTCGTGAATTCACTTGTTTGTGGACTTTTAGAATGAACCTCGACACTCTCTGAGAAACTCACCTATTTGCTCTTTTTGTGCTGAAGTCATGTCTATAAAAAAATATTGCTTTGGTGCCATATATGGGCATTTTGCGGCCAAGTTACTTGGACAAGAATGACTTAATGCTGCACGTACTCCAGTACAGCTCCATATGTAAGTGTTGAGAATCAGTATTACTTTGACACTAATTGTCATTTTGACCACCTTTTTTTCTGTTCCAGAGCACTTATTTATCCATTTTTAATCCGGGAAGGGAAACCGACACCATTTCTCTCCTTTTTCCTGGCTGTTATTTTCTGCACGTACAATGGTTTCATGCAGATCAGATATCTGAGCCACTATGCAGAGTATCCTGCTGACTGGGTGACGAATCCATGCTTCATCGCAGGTACATATGTGCTAAATGTATTGTTTTGAAAGAGCTGTACATAAAATAATTGTAAAGGTAAATTATGATTGGCACTCTCAGAGAGGTATTCATTTTACAGTTTGTTATTGTGGTTACAGTATTTATGTACAGTTCATATTGATTCACACAAATGCCGCTGGCACGTAAGATGACAAAGTAGCTTCTGTGACTCACTGCTTTCAGCTTTCGTGTTTTATCTAAATGAGCTATCGTTTGGTTTGTTACAGGTTCTCTGCTGTGGCTGTTTGGCTGGCTAATAAATTTGCACTCTGACCACATCCTGAGGAATCTGAGGGGGCCTGGAGAGAGCGGATATAAGATCCCCAGAGGTAAAATGCTTTCGGCACGCGACGACCGGCATACATCTGTTATTTTGAAATCCTCTTTATGGTTAAAGGAGACATTTTTGGCATTCCAATTACCACCTCACCTCCCCCCACACACACACAATTTCAAAAACTGTGACTTTAATAACATGTCTGTGACATTCAAAAGAATTCGAGTACACATTCCACACCTTACTTTTCGTCTTGCTGAAATCAGCTCTTTTTAGTTAGTTACTTTGCACCTACTGTGGCGCATTTCATTCCATCATGTTTCCAGACATGTGCTCATTTGCATGTCGTCCCCCATCCCTCCCTCCCTCCCTCCCTCCCACACAGGTGGAATGTTCGAGTATGTATCCGCAGCCAACTATTTTGGGGAGATAACCGAATGGACGGGCTTCGCTCTGGCGGGCCAATCTGTTCACAGCGCGGCCTTCGCCATCTTCACCACAGTGGTCCTTAGCAGCAGAGCTTTTGCCCACCACAAGTAAGAACGCAAACCTGCTTGGTCGCTCCGCCCGTTGCTTTCAGACATTATTAATAGAACATCTCTTATTGTTTGCTCTTTCCAGATGGTACCTTGCTAAATTTGAGGACTACCCCAAAACAAGGAAGGCATTGTTCCCTTTTGTGGTTTAGGATAATCAGCACTTTTTACGTTGACCCACCCGCTACAGGTAAAAATCTGCAATCTAGAGCGATCGTATTGGTGAGGGGGAAGCACTTTTAACAGGTTTTACATGTTTTGAAACTCACTTCAATTTAAATAAATGCTCAAGCAGCTTGCCATGCCAGCCTTGCTATTGAACAGCCACTCGACTGGATGCGATGAGGACGTAAACTTTAATTAATCTGAAGCCCCCCCCCCCCCCCCCCCCAGGCCTCCTCCTGACCTCATCTCCATGTGACCTTAAAAAAACGAAATGAAACCTAAGCGCACCTCAAGCCTGTAACCATAGCAGGCCCGTCCCTTCTTGGATTCCGTGCACAAACAGAGCCCGAACGGGGGAGGGGGGTGGGGGACTTTCAATCGCTCAACCGCGCCTGAAATGAACGCCGTCGAAAGTTGGCACTCGTGGATGTTTTATGAGAGGCCGCTGCAGAGTAAAAGGGATCGCGCAGCGTGTTCGTAAAATGACAATAAATGGTGTGGGATTACAAGAGGAAAGGTGGAGACTTATGCTGGAGACAAGCACAACTGGAGTTGCATTTTTCATTTCGATGAAAACGTACAAGTGACCTTTTAGGCGGCGGCAGGACTGAGTGAAGTGTAAACTGAAGCTTAAGCGTCCACAGTGTGCCCGCAGCAAGCGCCATTCGCATTTTTTTTTTTTTCCCCTGCATAGCTTTACTCAGGTCAACAGAGGGCAAATACTTCTAGCCACCGTCTTGAGCAATAGCAAACACACGCACACATTTTTAACATTTTAAACCATTTTTGAAATGCTTTTTAGCCTCGTTCATGTTTTTATGATTTTTTTTAATTTGAAATAAATGTGCTTTATCATTTGTACACATGGGCGGAGTTGGTGAGTGGAATAAGGAGAAAAGGGGTGTGAAATATCCTTCATGTCAATTAGGCCATTTCTTTTTGTAGCAATATAGCAAATATTACTCCTGACGTGTCTCAGGCGCAAAAAAATGAAATTTTGACTGGGAAAACCCCCCCAAAGAACTGCATCTTGCAGTTATTTTGCTTAATCTGCATAATCTGCAATTATTTTGCTTGCGGTTTAGGCTTTGTCCATCCAACCAACTGCTTTCTATAGTGCTGCCTTGACTTCATTTGAGTCATGGGTGAGCTGAAGCCTCTCCCATTGACTTTGGGCGAGAGGCACGGTCCACCCTGGAGACCACCCTTTGAGAGAAATTACCTACCGTGTGGCCACCAACAAAAAAACGTCTCAGTTCTGAGGTTGAGGGTGAAAATCGCAGCTCCGGCCTTCCTCTCCCTGTCCTTTTGGGACATTGCTCCGAGCACCCTGGCTTCCTTACGCATTACAAATATATTCCAACAAAGGCACTAAGGCTCGTAACCTGCTGCAATTGATACCCGCTACAGGGTGAGATTGAGCTCAAGATAGGAGAAAGCGAGCTTCTATTTGCTCAGTGGGAGTGAGCAGATGCATGCCTGCACCAGCATGTTCGAAGATAGACACATTGCGTCTGGATTTTTTTTTTTTTTTTTTTGGGTCCACTCTGTCACATGCTACACGTGAGCAGCCGGGGTTGCGGGTCTGCATTATGCAAGAGGCTTTCCTCTTTCACTCCCCCTTTATGGTGTACATTATACTGTACTTCCCTGGAGGTGCTGCTTTATGGCTGGCCTCAGTCGTACATTCCAGGCGTAAAACTCGCAGGCAGGGAGATGGCTGTTACTGTGGGGTTGCGAGGCGTGACCACGCGTGCTGTGCGTGGACGTGTTAGAACGGAGCTACCGAGAAATCAGATTACTGTATTTCAGTTTATAGTCTCTGGGCGGCCTCCAGTGTACGTGAGCAGCATATAAAGAGGTTGGGATTATGACCCGAATACGTATTTCATATTCCATCATCCTTCATGTGTTTTAGGTTATGAGTTATGTCTATGATTTTTTTTCCTTTTTTACAGTTCTACATTTTGAGCCTTTGGCTTTTAGTAGGTTAAAGTGCAGCAGATTCTATAGGATTTGAAATTGTAAAGACTGCCTGCATGAAGATAAAAAAATGTACTTTTTGTATAATTATTCTATAATTTTCAAATGTTAGTGTCTAATTAATAATTAAAACAACTACTGTATGAATGTTGATTATTGATAATACGTTGTGCATTTATTCTTCATAAATACATAAAATAATTAAAACTAATGATAAATAAACTGTGAATAGAAAAAGATCAAATGAATAAACATGAATTGTCAAATATACATATTGGCTCTGTCGTGCGAAAGACCTATCGGTCTTTTTTTGTCATTTGTTTACATGAAATGCTACTTGGAATAGTATTCTTAAAGTGAAGGTGGAAAACAAAACGTTTTGATAGATTATTTAACAAAAAATGTTTTTATGTAATACTGTAGTCAAATTTGGGTGCAGTAACCCGATTGGCCTCGTGGGGGCTTCCAAAGGAGTGGGCGCAGTGGTCGTTGAATAAGGATCAGCCACGAGGCGCATGCGTGAAGGTTTGAAGAGAATACGCCATATTGAATCCCAAAAGAAATCAGCCAGCGTTTTCCCCTATCTAGCGGCGTAGTGGGAGCGACTTTACCCATGTTCCTACCTGGAGTTCACGCGTAATTTCCTTGCTCCCCGAGACGGCGCAGGGACATATCTAGGCTCGGCGGCTCGGCACGCGGCATCACGACGGGCTCGGTGGTGTTTTACCCAACAAGGGAGGGGGGGTCACCGGAGAACCAAGTTGAATGGATCCGAGGGTAGCTTGGATTCAGCCCGAACAGAAAGGACCGGCGAACGCCTTATGGATGCACGTCTGGGAAACGTCTCAGGGAGTAAGGACGCTCTCCGCTCAGCACGTCCACAACCAGTGTGTCAACTACGCCGCGCTGGACGTGTTGAAAAATGCCGTGGTGTCGAACAAGAGCCTGGGCAGCGGCGGCGGCGGCGGCGGAGACAGCGGCCATCACAGCATCAAGTACGGCGGCGGCTCGAATTGTGTGAACGACGCCGCGATAACCTCCCTCGGCATGGCCCTCTCCAACTTTTTCCCCCCTGCCTCCGACGCGGGTGAAGGCAAGGCAATGTCCCCGAAGGCTGGGTCGTCCTCTCTGGAATCCCGCACGGCGGCGGACAGTCCCCCCTCCGGCTGCCCGCTGGAAAGAACCACGGCTGGGAATAAAAACGTCGGCCTGTTTTACGCGCTGGGTGACAGCACGGACAACAACCAGTACCACCAACAGCTCCTCCATCACAGCCGTCACATGTTCAATTTGCAGCAGTTGTGCGCTCAAAATCACCAGGTGGCTCCTTCCTTACCTGGGAACCACTCTCACCCTCATCGCCATCACCACCATCATCTTCACCCCGACCGGACGAAAAGTGACAATAAGGCCAGCACTTACGGGGTCAATTACTTGCTTTCAAATTGTACTAATGGCAACGATGCGAGCACTTGGACGCCCTGGAAGACGAGAAAGTATAACCCGGGAGTTCTCGGGTAAATTAAACACTGTTTTGGCTGTTTTTACGTTACGAACTTGGCCAGGTATACTGCTTCTCTAGTTTGAATAGGCCCGTACGCAGCGAGAGTAGCGTGGGCGTTTTGCTGACTCGCATCGGTGGCTTACGCTAGTTGCGCAACGGTGACATATTGGCGTTTAAAAGTTCTCTCTCACACACACACAGACACTCACACCCTAAAAGAAACAGTTCTCGATATAACAGTATAGTTCTCGCGTCTTACTTGAATCACATGTTCTAGTTAGTAGTTATATACATCAGAGTTAAACTACGTAATTTGTTTTCTCACACAGACCTAGTAGGCATACCGGATGAAAACGTTTTTTATTTTTTTTTACCACATTTTGTTGAAAAACAAACCTTTCTTAACCATGTTGTACATTTCATTACAACATAACCAGATTTAGAGGAACAACTTGTCATTACGGACATCTTAACATCCAACTGTGTGTCTTTCAAATAGTCCTGCCCCACATTTCATAAATCTGGCCTGTTACACAAGGCACGTGAGTTTTTTTTGGCGTCTCAGTTCAAACGCTACTTAAAAGGCGTGCTTGGATTACAGACGAAGAACAAATACGAGATGAAGACAAATCTAGACTGTTGGATATACACATGATGTCATGTTACTTCTGTCTGATAACTGCAAACTGCTTCTTGAGAAGACGACATGTTATAAAAATAAAACAGTGGCAGGGCAAATTAATTTAACCATCACGCACTTCCCTTTCATTACCAAGTCGCACTGTGTGAGCAGAACACAGTATCACACGTGTTGGGTTACCTTCAGGGGTAAATTTTCGATATCCTTCTTGGAATGAGAAGATATTTGATGTGCGCTTCAACAACGCTTATGCAACTCCGTCTGACCACTAGTATCTATGCATGGCTGTCTGTCTAGCTGGCTAGCAGAATGTTTTCACCAAGGCGCGGGCACATGGGCCGACTGAATGTCCTGCAGGGCTTTAGTAATTGATTGTGACAGTCCCCCTGTTCCGTATTTCACACTGACACCATGGCATGCATTCTTAGAAAAAAATGAGCGGCCACTGGGGTGGAAACAGAGCCCCACTGTTCCTCGGCATTTGACTGCTCACTAAGAAATCTTCTCGTTGTGCTGTGCCACCTCCAAAGGCGACCGCCATCCGTTGTGTGATGCCGGTCAACATTCAGAACAAATAAGCTGTCACGGAGGCATAAGGAAATCTCCTGATAAGGATCATGTCTATCGTTGCACATAGAAAAAATAAATAAATGACAAAGTCGACTACAATTAATATTGCTGAAATGCACCGAAGGCTCCCATGATATGCTTAGGCCACGAATTATGGCACTTCCCTGTCCACAATCTGACATTAAGGCGTATTTTGCTCTGAAAACATTAGTAAGCTTTGGAGGTTCCAGTGCACAAACATCCTGAAATTGGACAAGTGTAGTTTTGTCGTACTTGCGGTTACGATGGGAATGTCCTCCATTCACCTCACATGCTTGCTGCGGTTAATGCAGATCAGATGTTATTACATGGGTGAAAAATTCTGACATCATGCCTAAAGACATAAATATCGGTCTTTAAGTGTGGTCGGTTTAGTCCGGCTTCAAGAATCACGTTGCTTTCCGTTTTAAAATCGTTGGTTGTTTTGTTGGCAACGTTTCGTCAGGAAAGCATACTTTTTCAATACATATTGACGATTTGATGTGTACTCCTGATGTTTTAAACTCAAGGGCTGTACAAGTGCAAATGCGTTATACTGGTTCTGTTTTTTGACAAATGCAAATGTATAATTTGGATCTAGAGATTGTGGGTAACAGGTTTTGCTGCACAATGTCCCTATTGTGTTGGGGGGGGGGGGTTAACCAAAATAGTGACATAAAATACATAGTGGGGGAGGAAACAACAAAACAGCCAGAAAAGATTGAAATTGTTGTGGTAAATGTAATTTAGAAAACTCACAATTTCAACGATTGTTTTGACTTCCTTAGCGCCAGTCTAGATAGTATAACATTTATGTCGCAGACCAAAAATATTCCACTGTTCGGTTTTGTGAGGCGCTTTGCTTAATGTTACCGCGGAATGCAAAAATCCACAAAGAGGCAAAAAACGCCGCAGCTGAACTATCACCAGTTAATGATCAGAAGTCTAATTTTTGATTGTGGAGGGAAACTGTCCCATAAAATTGCGGTTTAATTCCAAATTCGACCACTATGGTTGCCTGTGTCTGTTGTTGTGTGTCAACACAAACAGTAAATAAATGCTTTTTGTCTTTTATTTAATTTTTTTTTCAGACTCCACGAGGAGGTGATGGACTTCTACAACTTCTTGTCTCCACGGCCCGAGGAGGCCGCAATGAGGAAAGAGGTGGTGAGCCGGATAGAGAGGGTCATCAAGGAGCTGTGGCCCACCGCAGATGTAAGTTACAATTCCCCGTCGAGTTTTTGTTCAAAGGAAATCCAAACAAGTCACACTATTTCGTTCATTGACATAAGTGTCCTGTCAGGCAGAGCTCATTATCGGTCGTCTGATTTGTACCCTCGTCATCCATCGTGCTCTTGTCTTTTTGCTGTTACCGTCTCGTCGTATTTCCCAGACGCAAAAAGGAAAGATATCCACTCAGCCTCCCCCTTTTGGAGAGCTGGTTCTCGCAGCCCAGAAATGCAGCCATTTCTCTCCTCGCCATTGTTTGCTTGGCTTGGCAGCGCTCTCCGCTTGGCACAGTCGGCCCGCTTCAAAGTGGAACCCGGAAATGCATTGTCCCCGCAGTGTGTGGACATTTCAGATGGATATTATGGACTGTAATTCATCGCCGCATATGGGGCTGTTATGCAATAGCGACGTTACAATGAAAGTGTTGAATGTTGTTTTTTTAAACAAAATAAGACCAGTTTCTCTCTCTGTGTCGGATAGATTGATGGGTCCACTTACATGGGCTGTCCGTCAACAGGCGGTAACAGAACTAGGGGGAGCTTTAATTGTAATTTTTTTTTTGTCTCCCCGTGTTTCTGCATTTGTAGGTCCAAATATTTGGCAGCTTCAGCACAGGACTGTACCTTCCAACGAGGCAAGAGAAACTTGACCATGAATCTGTCAATGAGGCATTCTCAACCCCGTGTGTGTTTTTCCATGCGTTGTTTTGACTTGGAATGTGCCCACCCACCTTAGTGACATTGACTTGGTGGTGTTTGGGAAGTGGGAGCGCCCCCCGCTGCAAGACTTGGAGCAGGCTCTTCGCAAGCACAACGTTGCCGAGTCCTTCTCCATCAAAGTGCTGGACAAAGCTACGGTGAGTATTCTGCTATGCTAGGCTTCACATTTTGAAGCAAACAATCACGCGAGGCTTTCTTTCCCCGCCCGGTGTGCTGATGTGATTCAAACCTGAGTCAATGTAACCCAATGATGTGCTGCCCTTTTCAAACAATTTTTACCTCGCAGAAGCACAAGAGCCTCCCTTAACTCATTCACTCCCAAAGACGTTTTTAAACATCTTTTTCAGACTTGGTTTCGAATTAGCCGGTACTGAATGAGTTCATGAGAAACGTTGCGAGGAAGTGGAAGAAGGTCTGCCAAATCACAACTTGGCACTCCTCCTTAAGCGCCCGGGAGGAAAAAAAACAACAAAAACGTTTGGGACTTGAAGTGGTCAGCCAGAAATCTAAAGCTTTGGCTCCATCCCTCCTTTATCTCTTTGAGAGGAGGAGTGGAGAAGTGGTGCACTAAACTAGCAGACATAATCAGTGTCCCCTAGTATTTTGCGAGAGGGCGGGCCTGCTCACAGGTGATTTTGCGCAAATGGCTGACGAGAGGAGTTGGCGTCAAGAGAAGACTGTCGCTGACTCCTAGGAAAGAAGCGTTGCCCTCTTGCCTTACACCCAAGCGTGAACTATTTTCACTTTTTTTTTTCAAAACCATACGACGCGCCGTGCTCTTTCTGTATTTGACGCACACACACGGCGCATTGTAGTATCGGACGCTGGCATTTTCATTTTTCTTTTTCCTTTTACTCCCTACATTTGAAAACAGATATCTATATATTCGACTCCTTTGGTCTCTTGATTGGTTGAGACCGCTAATTTCTACCACTACTTTCGCCCTCCGCGGTCCCTTCCTTCCAGGTGCCAATCATCAAGCTTACAGACCAGGAGACTGAGGTGAAAGTAGACATCAGCTTCAACGTTGAGACTGGCGTCAAGGCGGCGAGCTTCATTAAAGATTGTCTTCAGGTGAGATGCGGTCACGTTGTTTACTGATCAGCCCAGACCCCCTTTCCTTGCATTTTGTGATTTTATGAAAATCACTATTGATCGACCTCATTGCCGTCACTCACGGCATCACAAAAAAAAACGCTAGTAAGACGAAGTCTCATGGATTTGCTGACAAACCCTCTGAGCTCCCAACTTGTTGACTTTTGAGGCCTATTTTTCCAGAAAAAAACTGGTTGAAATCCCAAATTGTACCACTTGTTGGGAATTTGACTCTGGACGTTCCACTGCACCAAGAAATCAATGCCAGTTCGAATCAAGCCATGCCGATGAAGAACGGAAGAGAGCGGCAAACGGGGTCATGCAGACGTAGTTAAATCAAACCAAGCGCCAGCAGAGTCGCATAATTACTGTTTCAGAGTGGCATCTAAATATAGAACTTTGGAAATTCCCCTATGTGAATTGTGGCCGTACAACAGTTCAAAGCATTACACGTGCCTCGCTTTGCTTCATCCTGGAAGCAGCCCCAGATTTCGTCCGTGTCGCCAAGGTTGCTGCTTAATGTACTCTGAAGGCGTCTCCGCCTGAGGTTGGATGTCTGCCCGCGTTAGTCATGCCTGTTTAAACCAACACAAGCCAGGAATTCCAGGTGCTGATCTTCCAGCACGATGTCGTCCTTTGGCCTTTGTTCCTCTGTTTATGGTACGTCGCCGTTCTGCCGGGATTGCGTGTCGGTGGCTTGAAAGTCCGCCGCTGGCAGCCACACTCAATCAAACCCCTGCAAGCGTCGTCATTAATGTGCGAGGGAGTGAGGCTGTGCTTGCAGTCATATCGTCGGGCGGATAGCGGAGGAGGCAGCTTCCTTCCAGTGTAGTTCTCACCTCTTTCAAGCCTCTTTGAAAAAAAGTCAGCCAAGCCATCGACACACGCACACGCAGAACGCCACAGGCTTTTGCAGCCATTGGAAAATGAACATGAATATTTTTCATTTCTGTCTACAGGCCTGCTGGGCTTTTCACATATTTATGCATTATAACACTTCTTGGGAACCCTGTTAGATATATTGATATAAATGTGGGTGTGGAAAAAGCACCAAAAGCCTTTTCACACTGCTCCGTCGACCAACTGATCATTGAGCATCTGTTGCTGCGGCGACTGGTCATCAATATTTCATCATATTACAGTCAAACCTCGGTTTTCGAACGTCTTGGTTCTCGTCCAATTCGGTTTTCGACCAAAAATGGAGTTTTTTATGCCTCGGATGCCGAACAAATTTCGGTTCTCGAACAAACTGAGCGCACTTGAATGCACCATTTGACTCCGCTCGCCCTCCTTACACGAGGAAGTGACGCTTTCTCGGGTAGACAAGGAAGTGACACTTCCTCGTGTTGCTTTCCATTGTGAGCAGACGTGTTCAGTAAACATTTTTATTTTAAAAAGAGCGTGGTTTCGGTTTTCGAACAATTTCAGTTTTCAAACAGCCTTCTGGAACGGATTATGGACGAAAACCGAGGTTTGACTGTATTTAACACATTTTTACATTTGTAAGATACATACTGGCCCAAGGCCATCGAGCCACCATTAATGTCGGATCCTGGATCATTAACACGACAGCCCATTCCATCATATTTTGCCCAAACGATTCACCACGGTGACAATCAGAACATATTCCCAACACTCATGTATTCCCCTGTCCACTTTCAGAAGTACCCGGTGCTGCCTTACCTGATCTTTGTGCTGAAGCAGTTCCTGCTGCAGAGAGACCTGAATGAAGTCTTCACAGGCGGAATAAGCTCCTACTCCCTCATCCTCATGGTCATCAGCTTCTTGCAGGTAACTCGCGAGCTTGTACTCCAAATGGATCAATATGATTTGGCACCGTAAACAGCACTTGCAATACGCGCCTTTCCTCAGCTTCATCCTCGCATCGATGCCAGGAACCCCAGCGAGAACTTGGGCATCCTGCTGATTGAGTTTTTTGAGTTGTACGGTCGCCATTTTAACTACTTGAAAACAGGGATTCGCATCAAAAACGGAGGTGCATACATTGCCAAAGACGACATGGCCATGACCAACGGTTACAGGCCGTCCATGCTTTGCATCGAAGATCCATTGCTTCCAGGTATGTGCATCTCTTGAGCATCAGAAGAGTGAGACTCAGTGGACTTAAACCGCTGCAAATACAACATTGCATCGTATTCCAATTTCCCGCGCAGGCAACGATGTGGGCAGGGGTTCCTACGGCGCCATGCACGTCAAGCAGGTGTTTGACTACGCCTACACTGTCCTCAGCCACGCCGTGTCACCGCTCGCCCGATCGTATCCCAACAAAGACTCCGAAAGGTTGGAAGCCTCAGCGCGAGGAATCGTGTTGTGGTTCGTCACACTGGGTCTCCACTGAAACTGTTCTCCTGTTCCTCTTCGCAGCACCTTAGGAAGAATAATCAGGTTGACCCAGGAAGTGATCGACTACAGAGAGTGGATCATCAAAAAGTGGGGTGGCAGGGATGTGGCTCGAGCGGATAGCAGAGGTATAACTCTTCAGATCTGACTTTCGGCCCATTTGTGGCGCAGCGAAACTTTTGTTTGTCCCCGAGGGGAGGGGGAGAGAGATGTGTGTGTAGTGTTATCCCTCCCACACACTTTAAACATATCAAAACATGTTTTATATTATTCTGGTCCGTTGTGCCTTTTCGCTGTCCCCCCAAAAAATCGGAGACTATTTTACAGCATGAGGAGAGAATGAAAAAGAAGCATCGACAGTTCGGCAAATAAGCGGCGTATAATAATAACTTCACAAAAGTCTGCTAGCTTAACACTAACATAATGGAGAACACCATAGATGAGTTTGCAGAATTTGCATTGATGTTACGGTAACTATTCCTTCGAAAAACTCTCACGGAAATCTGGTAACTCTAAATTCAGACATGTATACAGTAAAAACCTCAGTTTTCGAACGTCGCGGTTCTCAACCAATTCGGTTTTCGACCAAAAATGTCGATTTTTTTTTTATGCCTCGGTTGACGAACAAATTTCAGTTCTCGAACTAACTGAGCGCACTTGAATGCACCATTTGACTCCTCTCGCCTTCCTTACACGAGGAAGTGACGCTTCCTCGGGTCGACGAGGAAGTGACGCTTCCGTGTTGCTTTCCATTGTGAGCAGACGTGTTCAATAAACATTTTTATTTTAAAAAGAGCGTGGTTTCGATTTTCGAACAATTCGGATTTTCGAACAGCCTTCTGGAACGGATTATGGACGAAAACCGAGGTTTGACTGTATATATAAACCCCCCAAATTTTGATATGGCAGAGCTGTGAACGACGAACCATGAAAAAATTGGGTCCCCGCTACTCACATTCCTTCACTCTGCATCTCTAGCACCGACTCCCAAGGAGACGCTTTCTGACCAGTTCCCCAGCTGTGTGGTTGACAACGGCATCGGGTCAGAGGAACCGCAGAGGGACTCGGTGTCCCCCCAGAGCGCCGACTCGCCTATGTCCATCTCCAGTCCACGGCAACACTCATCCGCCTCCTCCGTCTCCTCGCTCTCTGGATCAGACAATGTGAGTAACTTAGAACCCGTAAGCCGATTATTGTACTGCTGCCAGGCACAAGACTTCGGGTGCCGCGCACAGACGTGATCAGGTCCTGCAGTCTTGATTTGGTGTAATTTGCTCCAGCTTTCTGTTCAGCCTGCATATTGCTGAGCGGGCATGAAATTCACCGTGAATCCACTGCTGAGTGGAGGAAAAAGTCCTTAAAAAATTGTTAAATTAGCCCTCAAAAGTCCTTAAAAGGTCCATTCAATAAAAAGCAAGTGGAAGAGTGGGAACCCTGGTTCCAGAGCTCAACCTGTTGACAAAGTAAAAGACCCTCCGCTGTCGACAGGCCTTTGTTCTGATCTTCCTGCTACCCCTCCACACCTTTCATGTTGCTCTCCAGTTGACGACAGTAGGACTCCTTGACCTCACTCGTTCTCACCGCTACCTTATCACCAGTTCTGATTGCCCACCTCTTTCAATTCAGTCGGTCCTTCAAGTCTCAGTCCTGGCTGGAATGATGACATGCCCACCGAATTTAATATATCCCGGGATACAATCCAGAAGGTCATCAGTTTTCCACTCTTGTGACCCTTTGAATGATAGAAAAATACTGAGATGTCAAAGGTTTGAGATTGTGGTTCATTAAACCGAGTGGGCTGAAGGATTGTATGCATCCTTGGTGTTTCCATACAACCGTTTTGTCGCGCAGTGGACATACTGGTCAAAAGTGGTTTGTAGCGAACTGAGCCTGCAGTGATTAAAAATCCCCAGTGAGGCTGTTAAGAGCCTTTGGGTAGAGGCTCCGTAACCTGGCAACAGCTGTATGATTTGTATCACACGCCGTTGCAGATGGTGGAATGTACACAGTTTTGCCGGAGAAGAGAATTCCCACAGCAAACATTTCCAAGTCCAGTGTGCAGAGACATCGTAAAGATTGCTTCCAGCTTCTCATTGACAAACATTGCCATTGAACCTCCCTTCTTCCCCGCTCAGAAACAATCTCTGTCCACAGCACTGTCTTGGAAGCTGCAGCCAGCAACGTTATCAGTACTGCTGAGCCGGTCCGTTTGATTTGCCGATGACTTCAACCTTTCCATTGATAATAGCCAAAACGGAAGCCTGGCTTTCCTCCTCTTCGACTCCGCTTTTACGCCGGCCTTGCATTCTCGTTGCTACGTTTGCATGTTCCGCTTTTCTGGAGGAATCCCCCGCTGGTGCTTTGCATTCGTTCCAAAAGAGGCGAGAGACAACAGCTGGCCGTGCGTGTCTCAGCGCATCTCCATCTGCGTGGCGAATGCCTGGACCGATACCAGAAATACCACGAGAAAGTTGTCAACATTTCTCCAGCTGTCATGCGAAAACTTCACAGAACGACAACAACGCTCACTCTGTTTTAAATGCCAAGTACATCCGGAAAGGAAAAGTACCAACCGCTGTCTTTCATGGTCAACTGCCTCACTTTGCCCCTCACGCTCAACCCCTTCATCCACTTGATCTCCTGGTTTTTGTGCCCATTCTTCAGGACTCGGATTCAGCGCCGCCCTGTCCCGCGCCTCCGCCCCCTCTGCCCCCCTACGCGTCATTCCCACGGCTGGGCCTGGCTTTTCCACAGGGATTCACCATGGGCACCGGCAAACCAGCAATGGCAGGGCACCATCTGGTCTTGCCTCCTGGCTCACAGGTAGACATATGCAGCATAAAAAAAGAAAAAAAATACGGTGCCGTTTATTGCGTTATGGAAGGCAGCAAGTCCTTTTGAATCTTCTTCTTTGCCAGGCTCGTGCCTCTCTCCCCGGGGCTCTCACAATTCACCCCATACCTGGCAGACAGGTGTGTATCGACACCGGTCTCCCCGCCTTCTTCCACATGCACCCCCAAGCCCATGCCCATGCCCCCGCCACTTCCAGTCCCCAGCCTCTGCCCAGCCCCCACTCCAGCCACGCACATAAGGTAGGCTCCGGACGCGCAACCATTTTCAGAATCTCGTTCTAGTGTGCTTATCTTGTGTGTGTTTTAAAAGCATTCTTTAGGGCATTCAGAGTGTTCAGATTTTATTCATTGATATTTTAAAGGGATATTACACGAGCGATATGTTTTAGGTTTCATAAGATAAGCGAGTATTTTTTAAAGGCTATTAGTGAATCGTGAAAATCTGGACCTCGCTTCAAAAATGTTTGTAACTGTCAACAGATGCCACAAGTTGCCCACGACATGCCACTGTCCACATGAAACCCCTCAACTCACTTCAACATACAGTCAAACCTCGGTTTTCGTCCATAATCCGTTCCAGAAGGCTCTTCGAAAACCGAAATTGTTCGAAAACCGAAACCAAGCTCTTTTTAAAATAAAAATGTTTATTGAACACTTCCGCTCACAAAGGAAAGCGTCACTTCCTCGTCTACCCGAGGAAGTGATGCTTCCTCGTGTAAAGAAGGCGAGAGGAGTCAAATGGTGCATTCAAGTGCGCTCAGTTTGTTCGAGAACCGAAATGTGTTCTCATCCGAGGCATAAAAAACTCTAAGTTTTTGGTCGAAAACCGAATTGGACGAGAACCGAGATGTTTGAAAACCGAGGTTTGACTGTAGTTCACTGATACCAAGATGCCAACAGATGGCGTCAAAGCAATACCAAAAAAAAAAAAAAAATGGAATAATAGAACAGAAAAAGATGAATTCTTCAGAAAATAACAGAGGTTCCAAAAAAAACAACAACAATTGTCCAATACGCGGATGCTGAATCGCAAAATATGTCTCAGAAATAGTGTTTGAACGAGCCGGTTTCGGATGCGGCACACGTACCCAATGCGAGCCATCCGAATGGATCTCACTGATCTCAATTTGAGACTGGAAAAACCCCGCTAAATGCTATCGCTAATCTCTTACTGATCTTCTGAGTTTACAACAAGCTGCCACCTGGCCAGCATGATGTCAACATAACATTCATCAGGACATTCGCAGTGTTGCTGCGATGTGACTTTCACCGGTTTCATGGTTGCAAAAAAAAAAATGCAATGAGAGAGGATTCTCCAAAGGGGGTTAACATCTAATTTAAAAATCCTCGTTTAAGTGGAGCAATTATTCTCGTGTCGTCATGTAAACGAGCTGACTAAAATGACACTCCTCCCCCTCTGTCCTCCTCAGAACGCCGTCAAATTCAACATGAAGGTCTTGCACAACCCGCCGCTCATCACCAACCTGATTGCGACCTCGCGCGGACACACTCACTCGCACGCACAGTACCACCGGAACACTTGGCGACGCCGGAAGAGGGACAGCCTACCGGTCAGCCCCAGTAGATAGAGACCGGTCGTGCCCCCCCTCCCTCCCTCCCTCACGGAGACCAGCAGTTTTCACTTGACCGGCGCGACTGCGACATGGAGCAGCCTACAGCTGCGCTTGCGCTTCAGCGTGACCTTTTGTTCACTGCCTTGTAGCGTTTCAGTATTATGTTGCGGTCAGTACTTTTGCTTTCTTCGGTTCTGGCTCTGTCCAGAGCTCATGTCTTGATTGGTTTTTGAAACGACGCTGATGAGAGCTGCCATTGGCCTTTTTTTTTTTTTTTTTTTTTCTTCCCCCCTCAGTTTTGTGCAATATAATTTTTTTTTTTCCTTTTTGGATCTTAAATGCTTATTTAATTTTGTGTGTATATGTCAAAGGCATTTTTTTATACAGTTTATTTTATTTTTGTAGAGTTTTTACATTCTGTTTACAGAACCTTGGAGGTATTTCCGGTGAGAAGGAGCTCAGGTCCAAGACCCCTCCTCTTATCTCAGTCAGCCTCGTGTTTTCCCCTCCGAGACAAGGTGAGTCTGTTGCTCTCTTCGAGGAACTTCTCTCTCATCATCCTGGAGGCGAGCGGCAGGAAAGTTGCACCCTGCGATCAGATCGCGGTGAGAGGATTTCATTGTGTTTTGGCTTTTGCAACTTCAAGATTTTCTATCGTCTTTTCGTGGGACTCTGTTGCTGCAATATTTTTTTTCCGTCACTGCCTTCTTCCCCTTCTTTACTGTTTTTTCCCAAGTTGGGGGAATTGTCAGAATGGGTTAGAAAGATGGAGACTTGACTTGTGAGAGCGACAGAACGGGCTCAGTGGTAAGGGGCTTCCCATTTATAGTCCGGGACAAAAAAAAAAAAAATGCCACCTAATGCAAGGACCCGAGTTTAAAGGGAATTATATTTTGATTCCATTCAGGAATCTTGTGTATATTTGATCGCCACGTACTTCCCTTAATTGTTTGCGATGCCTTTCTTTGTGTTTACTCGCTGTGTTCGTGTGTGAGTGTGTGTGTGTGTGTGTGTGTGTGTCTGTACGCGCACTCACAGAGAAGATGGCGCAAACGGCTGTGACTCGCCATCAACACCACGAACGCTCGCCCGTGTTATTTCTATGCAAGTGTGTTCCTCCAATTATCGCGTCACGTTTTCTGCAGTCGAGGGTTGTTGTTTTTCCTCCCCCTGAGGAAGATGGACAATGCTCAAATAGACTGGACAGAAGTTAATTTATATTCGTGTGAGTGTGTTTGTTGGTGAACCACATCTCCCCCCCCCCCCCCCCTTAGTATGAAACTCCCGAGATGTCCCAAAATTCTAGTTTTGTACACATATCCGCCAAATGTAAGGAGGAGGGGAATTTTATCATCCACGTTTGGGCTCCGAGTCCGTGAAGTGTGTGTGTGTGTGACCTAGTTAAGTCCGCGTCGAACGTCTCGGGACGGTTTTGGTGAGTCAAGACAGGATGCGCCCAGAGAGCGACTTGCCCTCTGTCCGTGCAGCATCATTGTGTCCGCTTTTTACACAATGTTGATGTTCAATGCTGTTACGCGATTTTAACGTTTCTTCTTCTTCTTTTTCTTGCTTTTCTCCACGGGCGAAAGCCCCTGGCAACTCTGACCCGCCCCTCACAACTGCCCGCCCGGGCCCCCATTTGACCCCCAGATGAACGGTTCGACAAGGGAGCTCATTGAGCTGATCGGCAGCACTCACCCGTAGAAATGATCTCACCCAAATTTGAATCATGCACTCGGCCGCTGCCTTTTAAAAAAAATCTTTTATGATTGCATTTGATTACGAACCCCATTCTAAAGTTATCAAATACTTTTTTTTTTTTTTAACCACGTCTGCTTTTATGAGGAAGCAACAACGAAATGGAAAATCGGATTCATCGTCCAATTATGTAATGAATAAATATGCGTTATTTTATTCAATAATATATCCTAGAATATAACATGATATAAGTTTATAAAGCGATGAGTCACAATGACATATTTATACTTCTTCGGCATAAAATGTAAGAGGGTGGAGAAGGATGTAATTCACACAAAATATCATGCTGTCTGCCATGCTTTTCCTTCTCGCCCATACCAGCTGTAAAATTATATCGGTGTTTCAATGGCAAAATTCCAGCCAATTATTTTGAAAAGGCCTGATATCAGCTGATATAATCGGTCGTACCCTGGAAATAAGCACTCGGCAGTTTGTTGGACTGGGTCAGAGTCGCCAAATGTCTTCATGCAGTATCCTCTCTTGTGGAAACATGTCAGTGTTCACTCCTTGCTTCAATTTTAGAGTTCTGAAGTGAAGCAACAATGTAGGTTTTGCCCTTACAATGTACATGGAGGTGCGACATAAACCAACGCCCCCACCCCCCCTCCCCCTTTATTTTCAATCCGGCTGATTTATTGTGAGCCAGAAACCACTTGGCCAGCTTTTGTTTCGGGGCTGTTTTTCTGAACGTTTTTATGTATGTTTTTCTATTTTATTTTTTAAATAAACATCTTAAAATCGCCATACACTGTCTACTTTTTTTTGTTCTGATGATGTAGTAAAAAGCATGTTAACACACAGATCCACTTTCCAAGTTACACCGCTTCACAGCTCAAGGGTAAGTCTTTCTCGTAAAGATCAATGTACTTCATTACTGCAGCAGTCAAGTAAAATGATCCATTTGCAGGTTTGTTTTGGAATGGCAGAAAACCAGCCTTTGCAAAGATCAGCATAAAGAGTGAATGATTTAGGTAAGCATGTTTTTTTTTCTCCTCAAAACCAAAAAAAATTAAATTACCCGGCGTCTTTATCATCTTGATATCTGTGACATCCTTTCATCAAATGTTATCACGAACAACCAATTAGCTGAATCTCGCAGCCACAGTTTTGTTTTTTGTTTTTTGGTGGGGTTTTTTAGCAGGTTGTTTGAAAATTACTGGGTCCACGTGCGATTCTACTGTCGACCACTAGATGGGGCACTTGAGCTTTTGCTGCACATTTTGATTTTAAACGCGCCTAAACGTTGAAGCGTTTCCATACAAGCGTACAACAACGTATTCAAGTGTGCTTTTGGAATTTGTGGATGTTTAGATCATTGTGTTCAATCGAATAAATATTGGTTTTAATATCTTTGACAAATTCGTGCGCATACGCCTTCACGAGGCATCGGTTGTTGTGCTTCATTGATTTCCGTTTTTAAAGGCCGTCCCCGCGTGCCTTAATCACAGACGCGCTCGGTCGATGAGGCCCGTTTTGCCCTCATCAAGGTTAGGCTCGTTTTTGGAGCTCATCAGCCCTCCAGATTCTCATTATCAGGGTGCGCTTAGCCGAAAGCGCGTGATTGGTAATTCAATGGTGGCAAGTTGCTTTTCAAGTCAGAAAGAGCTCGCTTAACCTCTCCCTCACATTCCAAAGGTGATTTCGGTTTGTCTGACCTTTGTGTTGGGCACATGCCAATGATCTCCTCTGTTGATTTCCCACGCGTGCCGCACCAAGATTGTCATACTCTACAGCAGTCTTTTGCAAGCATTGTTGAGCCGAGGCTCAATAATACAGTAGAAAATTGCACCGCACACCACCCAGCATACCAAAAAATGTCACAAAATATTTATATACTGAAATAATGGGACCTGTCTGGTTGAATTGTTAGTTTGGGGTGTCATTTGCGACCTACCAAGGCAGACGTATTGAGCATTCCGACCTTACAGACCATATTGAACTTAACTTGTGCATGTGAACCAAGCGTTTCATCAGTGATCATTAAAACAAACGCACCTAATCCAAGGCCATCCCTGAAGTCAGACTTACACTTAACCTTTTTTCCAAATTGCCTTTTTTTTTTTTCTTTGATGGAGCAACTCTGAGATCATTCCTGTACAAGTCCTCCAAGGCTTTATTCTTCATCTTCGATCGCATCGCTCTCGCTTCTATTAAAAGTGACTAAACGTAATAGGCCTGCCGCTTCTTCGTTGTAAACGGCGAATCACGTCGTTAACAAGCGTGTGGAGCGATCGACTGTAGAAGAGTCTTTTACTGGGTGTCGGGAAGGAAGAATAATAGGAGGTGAAAATGGGGAGCAATTTCGCACAGATCAAGCTTGCAGAAATGTCAGCTTACAAGACACAGCGTGCTTGCTTCGAGCTGTTGGTCAACTTCCGTGTCAAAATGAGATGTTATGAAAAGTACGGAATAATTTTTGTGTCGTGAAACCAAATCGTTTTGTCTGTACAGTCAAACCTCGGTTTTCGTCCATAATCCGTTCCAGAAGGCTGTTTGAAAACCAAAATTGTTCAAAAACCGAAACCACGCTCTTTTGAAAATAAAAATGTTTACTGAACACGTCTGCTCACAATGGAAAGCAACACGAGGAAGCGTCACTTCCTCATGTAAGGAAGGCGAGAGGAGTCAAATGGTGCATTCAAGTGCACTCAGTTTGTTCGAGAACCAAAATTTGCTCGTCATCTGACGCATAAAAAAATCGCAATTTTTGGTCGAGAACCGAATTGGTGGAGAACCGAGACGTTCGAAAACCGAGGTTTGGCTGTATTTGGTGCAAAACAAAACAACAACAACAACACAAAACGAATGGCTCAATGCTAACATGTGACTAGAAATGCCTTCGACAGATGTTAATGGTGGAAAATTACTTGTTCTGATTGAGAATAGCTGAAACAAGTACTTGAAGATGCAATTTATTATCTTTACGAATAAATCAGGCAATTTGACCATGAGACAAATGCGAGTGTTTTTTTTCTCCCCACGCCGCTTGAAGGCAGCATCGCCTCCTCCCGGTGGCGCCGCCGACGTGTTCTTCGCCTCCTTGTCCTTTATTCTGACACCGTGACTCTGTGTGGGAGGGTGTTTGATTCAGAATTAGTATGTTCAGGCCACTCTTCCTCCACGTGTTCCCATTCTGTCACCGCTTTGTGTGTGTGTGTGTGCGCTCGCGCATGGTCATGGGGGTCAGCAGTGGCACCGCCGCACCTGTTTGCGAACATGGTTCACCGAGCGTATACGGTGTTTGAGGTCCGTTTATAGCAACAGCACACACGTTGAATACGTCGGCGGAATGTGGTTTCAAAGCACATCGCTCATTGTTACCTCAACCAGGGAGGTCACGGGGAAGAGATGATTGCATTGAGGAGGGGCTCACGTTAGATCAAGTGCTTTCTTCGATTTTACTGTGAAGGATGGAAATGTAATGGCAAAAAGTCTGTCGTATGCCGGTCGTGGGCATGGGCTTGAGTTATTTTGACATCGTGCAGGTCTGTACTGTAATCTTATTTGGTTTTAGACAAGCACACGGGAGCCCATTTGTCAGTCTTTCGCATGCTTTTGTTTTTTGTTTGTCTTCTTCCAAAATTTCAAAATTGGACGACGATAGTCCTTCCATGTCTATGTTGTGTTCAATTGGGCCAGTGCTCATACCAAGTGTCGGATATCGGCGGATATCGGCCTTATTTTAAGGTTCAGTCATACCTCGGTTTTCGACCATAATCCGTTCCAGAAGGCTGTTCGAAAACCAAAATTGTTCGAAAACCGAAACGACGCTCTTTTAAAATAAAAACATTTATTGACCACGTCTGGTCAGTAATTCCGTCTACCCGAGGAAGCGCCACTTCTTCATGTAAGGAAGGCGAGAGGAGTCAAGTGATGCATTCAAGTGCGCTCAGTTTGTTTGAGAACCGAAATTCGGTCGTCATCCGAGGCATAAAAAAAATCTAAATTTTGGGTCGAAAACCGATTTGGTCGAGAACAGAAACGTTCGAAAACCGAGGTTTGACTGTATTGGGTACTCATTTAGTCGTCTGACGATACCAGCCACTGATACCTAAGGTGGTCAGAAATCTGTCATTCTCTGTTTGTGCGAATATGTTTATTACTCTCTATGACTAGAACTGAATATTTGTGTGTGTGTGTGTGCGTGTGTGTGCGCGCTCGAGTCTGTTCATTTGAGTAAAATGCCTCAATGGCCCATGAAAGGCTTTTATCACAGCAAGACAAGGACACGTTGAATCAAGTAACATGAGACACAGTTCAAGCTGTCTCACGCTTGCAGACACACTTACCCACGTATAGTTAGTGTGCGCGTGCGTGTGCTCGCGCGTGTGCGCGCGCGTATGCGTCGGCGAGTTCATTAACATGTCTCCGCAGCATCAAGGCGGACCCAATTAGCTCATCTCGCATAGGCTCATTCAAGGAAAGGCAGCAGGCAGTGCAAGATCCGAGTGCAGATTGCAATGCGAATGTATATGCAGATTGGGTGTTCACATGTTTTTTTTAACAGCTCACAGTCAAATGCCGTCAGACTTTCAAGAGAATTTCGGCTCTTAAAGTGCTTGACTCCAGGTCTCTCTACTGTGTTACGATCTCAAATTCAATACAGTGTTTATCGCGGCTTCAGTGCATTGCGGATTTTTTCAAACATATTCATAAAAATTGTATTTAAAAATTCTTCATATACATGGAGTACAGTACTGTATATGTTGCCCTATGTAACTCGCTGTTGTTTTGCTGACTTTCGCAGCTTCTCGCGGACCGTTTGCGGACTTTAACATTTTATTTATTTATTTTTTATATATATGTTAATTGGTTGTTTTAGTCCCCATTAACCGCGATAAACAGGGATTACTGTATTACCATTCCAGAAACACTTATGGAAAAACGAAAAAACTAAATTTGGACTCTGCAAACTCTCTCCGAAAACGATCAGATTCATATTTATGTTATTTAGAAAGAGATTGAGACCGGCGTGATTGCGTCGCACCACTGCCGGGGAAATAGGACAACATCTGGCACATCCGTCAAATCAGTGCTAATACATTCGGGCTCATTAAGCTCATTACTTTCACCAGCTGGATGCTGAGTGTCCAAAAATGTTCCCACTGTGTCACTTTTGGCTGATTGTCAAGGAAGCGCCTTATGAAAACCTGATTATTTACATTTGTGGTTTAAATGCTGCAGGGGGGTGATGATGAACAACTGCGAAGACCCATCGTCTTGCGTCTCTTCCGGCTCTATCATGTGGGGCCATCCATCGCGAGTCGATCAATGCATTTTCATCAATACTGTGACGACTCCTCGTGATTCCTCAGCCAGTACCTGCAGCCCTTACACAATTTGGCCATTGTTTACAACGCGGTTTGATCATTTATTTTCACGGCATCCACCTGAAGGACGAACTGTTAGACCAGAAGTCGCGGAAAAATATGTTCCTAATAAGACACGGTTGTTCTACGAGTGCAGTCAAGCCATTCGACTAGTGTGCTGAATTGTCCGTGCCTAGTTATTTGGTATCCATCTTAAAAAAAAACGCAATAGTAGACCAGTCGTTGAAGTCACATAGAACATGAAGTGATTCTGAAGACAGCCAATGACTTTTTAATCACTTAGTTCTTTTTGCTCCATTTTGTTCAATCTTAGCTCGGCTGCGCACTCTGCGGAACGCTCTTTTCTCGTGTTCTTCTGACAACGGCGATCATCGCGCTTCAACTTTTGCCTCATTAGCAGCATTTTCCCGCCTTTTGAAGCTTTGCACTTCCTCCACCACACTCTCTCGCTCGCTTTCTTCCTGATAAGGCTTTTTCTATTTTTTATTTATTTTTTTTACCTTCCGGAGTTTGTTTCCCTTTCCTCTTCCTCCCCATTCTTTTTTAGCCCCCTTTTCATCTTATCAGGTTGATATTTTCTCCCCTTCTTTCCTTCCTTGTCACGGTCCTCGTGCGCTAGCAGTGGTGGGAAGTAACAAAGTAGGCTACAAATGCGTTACTGTTGTATTTAAGTCGATTGGGTATTTTTCTGGTACCTTTTTAATTGTACTCCCTACAGGTAAACAGAGTTACATGTACTTTCTACTCTTAAATCTGGCTTGTTACCCAACGCTCCTGACGACGTGATATGAAGAGAGAGAGGTCACAAGTGAAGTTTCTGTTTTGAACGCCTGGTGTAATTGACTTTGCTATTTACTATTTAACAGTATAGTACTATATAACATTTATTATTTTAGCGGAAATGTATGTGTGTAGTGCACAAATTTGTTGGCCCTCATGTAAACCCGCGTGATTGTGCTAGCATGTTATTTCAGCCGCTATGCTAGCTCATGCTATTGATGTGAAGGTTGTTTGTGTTGAATCTAACCACCGAACACCTGTAACACGGGTTCATGACGGTGTAGTTGCCATCTTGTGGTGTCTATACATAATTACAAACCCTTTTTAAATAATTTGAGGGGAAAAAACAGACGGGGAAGTGTATTTTTTCTACCTGTTAGTTCACAACATGAGCAAAGCTATGGGAACGTGTGGTGTTGATAACACAAAAGCCAAAGCTAACCCAAACTAGTTTTTTTTTTTTTTATTGGTGTTTTTTTTTCTAACTTGAGTCAAAATCAGTACTTCTTCTGTCACAGGGCTATTTTTAGTTCCTGTATTTAATACGGCGAGTGAGTACTTTCCCCACCTTTGTGCTTGAGCACAGCTGGTACAATCTGTCTCACTCACTCATTTTCAAAGGGCCTTTTACACACACACACACACACACACACACACACACACACACACACACACACACGCACATTTATATATTTAGTCAACCCACTGTTATCTTCACCAGTTTCACACCAATTTTACGCGGCTGGACCACATTGGCACATACACAAATCTTTCCCCCACCACACACCCTCTCTCCCTTTCACACTCTTTATTTTTTTCCCCCTCCCTTCCAGCTCCACACAGTCACTCCCTCCCAGTCCTCATCTGCACCTCGGCCGAGTAGCACGCTGCAGCCAGAGAGGACGCCAAACGGAGAAGGGCCAGCGCCTCCAGAAGAGAGCCCACAAGAGGCTCACTTATGCTGTCCTGAAAGGATGTGAGGGAAGCCCCAGGGGGGGCGGGAGGAAGCGCTGGCATCTTTATCCGCTCATCTGTGCATCAATCACACCCAAGCTGAACTTCTGTGGGGTGACCCCCCCTGCTGCCCCCGCCCCCCGGAGGCGCGCACCCATGTGGGAGGAGGCGCTGTGGACCCGCGGTCGCTACCTGCTGGAGAAGAGCGATGGGGCCGAGGGCGGCGAGGGGCCCGACGGCCCCGGCGCGGAGGGCTACCCGGGCTTCCACGGGGTTGAGGCGTGCGCGGAGGGCGAGAAGCGGCAGGACTGGCTGTACGATTCCTATTCCAGGATGAGCCAGCAGCATCCGCTCATCGTCTTCCTGCTGCTCATCGTCATGGGAACCTGCGTGGCACTGTTGGTGGTCTTCTTTGCCTCGGGGCTGGTGAGTGAGCGTCACGAGACCGGGCTTCACGTGCTTTGAACTAAAAGTAATAACTTTTCGTTGTCTGCTCTCGCGCTCTGTATTTAATAGCACGTTTAAAAATGAAACATCTTAGTTTGAAAGAAAATGACTTGGTTGCAAATTCCGAGAGGACAGCTTTGCGATTGCTTCATATCTCGAGCTTTGATGCCTTTTGAATCTGCCTTTTGCTTCATTAACCGTGACTACCGTAGTGCTTTTTTCACTCGATTTTAGCACTTTGGGAATTTGCACTATTCATTCTGTCAGGATTTAACCACACAATGAAGCATTTTTAAAGTAGTTTCAATATAAAGACATCCTCTTAATGTATACAAAAAAATCAAGGTGCAGTAGAAATAAAAATTTGATTGAATTTATTGTCCAACCGCAGAGCAAAAAAAATAAAGAAACTTTTATCGCACTGTTATAAATACAAGTTTTCAAAGTGCTATGCCAGGCAAAGAAGCAAACAGATGATTGTTGTCGGGCATGTATAATGTCGAGCTAAAAAAAAAAGAATAATTACATGTTAAAAAGAACAATAAGCAAAGGGAGGAGATGGGGACGAGTCTGCAATTCCGTGGTGGCGTTGAGTAGAAGGGCCGTTTTTCTCTTGTAGCATGATCTTGTAAATCCCCATAATAATCCAAAACAGTGCTTAGCAGCCCGTATTTAACAGCTTTTGGCATCCATATTGTTTCATATTTCCATGCAAAACAGGCCAACGGTGACTGCGAGCTCTTGGGAGTTTGTTTTGAATGAATTTCACAGTAAACCAGCGGCTCTCCTGATAACGCTGTCCCCAAGTTGAATGAACTTATGCCTCTGCTCCATCACTGAATTCTTTTTGTTGTTGTTTTTTTTTTAATAGAATGGAACAAGTTTTGAGGGCGTCAGTAAGAGTGGAATGAAGGAAATGGATATCTGAGTTGGTGTGGAGCTCGTCTGGGTTAAATGCGCTGAAACGCTTTGCGGTTTTGTTGCAAGCGTGAGGAGAGCAGAGTGAAAGTTAAGCATGTGGCTACGCAGTGGAGATTTATCTTTCAGGGCAAAATAGGACAAGGGGAAGTCGCACCACGGCCGGGAGATGGCACTGTGCCGAAAAACGCATTTTGCGTTGACCTCGCTCTCACCAAGTCATCGACTATATTATGTGGGTGCGGCACATCGGCATGAATCAGGCTGACAACTTCACCGGGCAATCCAGTGTGTGCAACGTAGAGTTTCAGGCAGTGTTGTCTACCCGAGGAATCGTCACTTCCTCGTGTAAGGAAGGTGAGAGGAGTCAAATGGTGCATTCAAGTGCGCTCAGTTTGTTCGAGAACCGAAACTTGTTCGTCATCTGAAGCATAAAAAACTCGAAATTTTTGGTCGAAAACCGAATGGGTTGAGAACCGAGACGTTCGAAAACCGAGGTTTGACTGTAATTGGACGTCCCATCTCAGTGAGCTGCAGTAAAATGAGACTTTCTTCACAGAGGATAATGAATATACAAGTGTGATTCGTAGTTAGTTCCTGTCTAAATGTCTTGCTGCACCATGTGTGTTCACATAGCCAGTGCTTAAAAGCCGATGTTATTCGTTCGCCCGTCTATGGCGTTTTTGCATTGTGTGGACTCTCCACCAAGAACTGTTAACTCGCTGCCAAACAGCCGCTTGATGCATATTTTGCCTTGATTGGAGAACCGCTTTTTTTTTTTTTTTTTTTTGCTCTTTACATAAGCGATGAATGCGCTTCTATTTTTAGTTATTTGTCAAAAGAAATTTAAAAAAACGGAGTATGCAATTTATTAATTGCGGCAAGCTGAGAGACTGTGAAGCGCCACTTTAAAATGGCATCGCCGGGATTGCCAAGTGGCTCAAGAGGCGGCGTGAACGCCATTCACAGCGACGCAGGCGTTAGTGCTTTTGTCAAGAGAAAGCTATTGTTCGGACCACAGACATAAGTTATTGTTTATGAAGTGATGTTTTCTCTTTTTTTTTTTTTTTTTTAAATGGAATTCCATACAAAGGAACGCACGCTTGTGTTTGTTTGTTTTTTTCTCTTTTGGCACTATATCTCCTTTTGTGGTCTGTGCGTCATCTCTGCGGTTCTCTTGTATTCATGCCACCTCCATCCGAAACCATCAATCTTGTATTTGAATTTCAACTGGATCAATAGATGTCATCGCCCCTGTCAGTCACTGTATTCCCACTGTGCGCACGAATCCCCCTCATTACTTTTCTAATTTATTGCCGTCGGGACGGCTGCGTGTACTCAGCCAGGCGTATTGTTATTCGCGCTGGTCAACGAAGAATGGTTGGAATATAGCTGGAGCGGGAAGGGAAGGATGCCATGTATTTTAATCAGCTTGGCCTCAAACAATGTCACCAAAGCAGAGCGGCTAAAATGAAGGCACGCCACGATCGGAACTTTGCGAGTGATGGAATTTGGACTTGATGGTGATGGTGGAGTACTCCACCCATTCTGTAAAAAAGTCACCGTACGTGCTTGTTGTTTGGGTGTGTTTGTCCAAGGAAGTGTCTCATTTCCTTCTTTAGCTTATCTACACTTTTCAGGGCAAAAAAAAAAACAAGTCGCTTGAAATTGTTCGATTTATTTACACGCATGCGTCTACATGGTGGCGTGGTCATAGAAGGGCTTTTGCAGCAGAGTTTGATCAATCAAGAGAGATCGATGCGATAATTCAAAACTGACATTTTATAATGCTCACCATTTTTCATCTTTTTTTGGGTGTGGTGATGAAATTCTCAATTAGGGAATGTGCGGGTTTTTTTCAACATTTTGAAACGTACAAACAGTGCACACAATACGACACAGAAAGGTAAGAGCTAAAAATGAATTGTTGGGATGTCTTGTGTAAGCGTGGCGCTTGACTCCCGTCCTCGTCAGGACTCCATTGTGCACTTGAGCTGAAAAGAGCGCGGTGGCGTCAGTAGTCGATTCCCGCGGGACCCCGGTGCCAGACCGTGACTCATACTACCTTACAAAAGCTACATTACACTAATATACTTCACAAGGCTTCATCTGTAGCACTCTTCGGCTGTGGGGCCTCGACGTTTCTGTTTCTCAATGAGTCAATTCGCCTCTCAAATTAGTCACTTGAGGCACGGCTGATAACGTCTCCTTGACCACAACTTTCCAATCGTGCTCATCCAGTGGTGGGAAGTAACCTACAAATACACTCGTGCTTTGATATACAAGTCACATGACTTTGTAGTTTTTTCAAAATAAGAGCCGTCATTTGAACTTTGTTTTTTTTATTTTTTGCTTTGACTTGCTAAGGAAAATTTGAGAGATCACAACAAGCAGTAGTTAAGCAGAGAGGCAACAATTTGTCCAAATAGTGCCTTGAAGTTGTTTATTGCCACTCCCATTTGAATTTTACAACCATACATACCGTTGCCAAAATGGCCGCTAGCTTAATGCTCACACATCATGCTAACACATAAAGAAAATGCAAAGGCAAGGCTTTTTTTTTTTTTTACCTTAAACTAAGTACAGTAGTTGAATTATTCCTTCATTTCCAAGAGTCTTTTCCTCTCAACTATCTGTACTTCTACGAAGTATTGAATGCGAGTACTTTCGCCACCTCTGCCGACATGTGATTGCTTATTTTTAACACGAGGAAGTTAATGGGCGGTGAGAAAATTCTGCTTAGCCAAATGTTTCAAGAGCATTAATTGGATGGTGTGTGTCCGTGCGTGTGTGTGTGTTGACAGTGTCAAAAATGCTGACTTTGACCGCGCGAGCGCAGAAGTGAAACTCTAGCACATTCTCCGGGCTCAGACCGTCTGTCTATTTGCCGATCTGCGCTTGCAGTCTGTTCATCTGTTTGTGTCATGTTGTACCTCGGTCCCTGCGACGACCGGCTGCCCTCATTAGCATGCTAAAAGATAGCAAGCGCTTTGCTGCTGTTAGCTCGACATGAGTTGTCAGGTCTAAGGTGAAAAAGTAGCGCAGAGTGGTTTTTAATGGCCTTCGATGAGAATAATGTTGATGGTGTGTGTTTGCCGTCCTGATAGGTCATCTATGCACTTTCCCGACTTCAATTTTCTGTTCAGGTATTTTTTTTAGAAGGTGGAAAACAAACGCAAAAAAATAAATAGGTGGGGTTATCTAAATGTTGCCAGGATAAAAGCTTTTCATAACTCAGCATAATAACTTCCTTCTGTGCACTTTGAGGCTGTTGATATTTTTCTTTCTCATGATCATCCTCAGAAGCTCTTGACCAAGGGGATTCGATGGTCTTTTGTGTGTCTTCCACTTTGGAAGTGGGTTGTGCCAATTGTTGCCAAGCCTTTTGCTGATGCGATCCCAACCTCGTCCAGGTCTATAATATCATCGGTGACGTCTTTTGGCAGCTCTTTAGCTTTGCCGATGGTGACCTGGAGATTGGAAGAAATTGTTTCCTCGCAACTGAAACCAATTGAACTGGGTTATTTTACAATCATAGTCGACTCTACTTACAATGTCATATGTATGTCCGGGTGGAACGCAAAGCGCGGAGAGTCTCTGTCGCTGAAATACGTGTGTCTAATCGCACGATAGCACTTTAGCCTTCTTGCCAGTTTCCGCGATTTTTGGCAATCCACTTCCTCCTTGACAATCCCGCCATGTTTTTGTGGTTTACAAGAAAATAATACACTACAGTATGTTGTATAGGGTTAAACGGAGCGAGAAGGTTGGGTACCGGCGGCTGCCGAGGTTCGCGATGTCACCCGGGGAGAGGTTGGACTAAGTGTGGTAGACTAGGCGAACGGCGCGCGTCGACGGGAGTTTCCGCGATAACGAGTACCGTTGCCCGCGAATTTGGGTTTGCTGCTACTTCCCGCTCCGGACTTCGGGTGAGGCCGTGGCACGCGCCGGGGTGCGTCCGCGCCGCCGCCGAAGGTCCGTGCGCTGGGGTTCGATCAGGCCGACGACCTGTGGCACCTAGCCCACCGCCCGTCCCCGTAACGCCCGCCCCCCGCCTCTGCCGCCTTGACAAGAAAATAATACACTACAGTATGTTGTATAGGGTTAAAACCAGATATAGGGTCAGCGTTTTTCCATGCGAGTGTGGGTGAGCCACGACCGGTTATTTTTGTTGCGAAGGTCAGCTTCACTCGCATTTGTTGTTTGCTGTGCGGTGTTTCTTAGTTCAGGTGTGTTTTAAAATGCAGGCTGTCTGATTTTTTTTGTTGCTTTTTTTCTGTGCATTACCATAATCCGTAAACAGCCTGTATATGTGTTCTCTTTTCTCAGAATACCGAGGACCACCTGACCTTTCTAATCACGGTGCCGACGGCCCTTTTCCTCTTCTTGTCCATCTTCATTCTCGTCTGCATCGAGTCCATTTTCAAGCGTATGCTCCGCCTCTTCTCCCTCCTGATATGGGCGTGTCTTGTCACCATGGGTTACCTGTTCATGTTCTCCGGAGGGATCCTCAGTCCCTGGGACCAGGTAAAAGCAATTTGTATGTATTGCAATTTATAAACACACAAGTCCGGAGACGGGTTTCGATAAAACTGTCAGCTTCAATCTCGTAAGGATTATTACGCTTCCATGAGACAGCTTCATTCATACAACTCCTGTTTTTACACATCAGACCGATGGTGTGTCTTTGTCTGCGCCTGGACATTATGTGTGTGCGCGCCCGTGTGTCTAAATTAATTCCACGTCTTAATTAGGTCTGATGCGAGCAAAGGAGCAGACAGACACATTCGTCCTCCATGCCAGACCTCCTCCTCACTCGCTGTCTTGGGAATCCTATTTTCTCCATCTCACACCTTGTCTCCACATATTCATCAAATCCCGTCCTCTCTCCACCTGCCATCAACACTCCGACCCCCCACCCTCCCCCTTGCCCCGGATTTCTGCCGATTTCTCACACACGCTCAGGCCCAAATTTCCTCTCCCCCCGGTGACAATTCTTTGCCTCGTCCTCCATGACGGAAGATATTTTTATCATCAGCCACCTGTGGGAGCACTATCAATCTGAATTATTAATCACTCTATAGCTCATTCTCACCATCCATCTTATCGCGCCGATCGACGCAAAAATATTGGGACACAATATGGAGCGGCGCACATCCCATGCGGCGAAATCAGCGCTGACTTTCTCCAAGAAATAAGGAAGAAAAGCGAGTGGGGGGATGTAATGAGAAAAGAAAGGGGACGGCAAAAAAAAAAAAAGGAAATTGCAGCTACCTCTCTGTGGGTTGCCTGGATGGTGATTACTTGAGCCCACAGAGCTAATAACACCAAAGGTCTGGGGCAGAAGGAGACAAAAGCAACATAGGCTTTTTTTGCTTGCTCACATGCAATCTGTGCATACGCACACGCACGCACGTGCGCAAACAGATAAACACGGCTGTCAAACAGACTGTGTCGGAGGAATGCCAGAGTCATGTCTGCATACAGTACAAGCTCCCATCGAGCGCCATTAACCTTTTGGTCCGAGGCTTTATTCAATTTCTGAGCAGGGCCCCCGTCTCTCTGGCGAGAGGGGCCGAGATGACTCAACGTGTCGTTAAGCTTACTCGGAAACATTTACAATCCAGGCTCGTTTCCACCAAGCATTTTCAAAGAATTTTTTCCGTTGTTTTGTTTTGTTTTGTTTTTGGAGGGGGGGTGTTGTAAATTGCATTAAATGATGTTTTAAAGTTTAAAACGTAAACAATACCATTCCACTTTTGGTTACCATCCTTCCTTTGACAAACTATAAAAATTGACCCTTTGCACTTTTTTACAATATTTGTCAACAACAGCCTACAGGATACTTTCCAGTGGCAAAATAGTGAGTAACTACCACTGAGCCTAAAACTTGTCATTTTTAGGGTTGGAACATACCCCAAAAGGTTTCAATTACCCTAAAAAAAAAAAAAAAAAGAAATAATAATTTAATGCAGCAGAGGTCAGGTGGTAAGTTTACAGTCTAAACCGGGGGTCGGCAACACGCGGCTCCAGAGCCGCATGCGGCTCTTTAGCGACATCTAGTGGCTACCTGGAGCTTTATAAAAAATGTAGGCTAATATAGCTCAAATAGATAAAGATACATGTTGCAGCTCAGAAAAAGGAGAGCTGCGGTGTTGGTTTTTTAAAAACGTACACTTTATTTATGCTTTTAACAGTCTCGACAAACACAGACACGTCTACTACCGACTCTGTGCATTCTCTCCTCTCTTCAACTCGAGAGGCATTCAAAGACAGCCTCCGAAAAACAGAGATCCATGATCACTTCAGTGACACTAAGAAAAGCGAAAATAATGCACCAAAACAAAAAATCAAGCGAGGAAATCACAAAATCAATTCTATGGGGGCGTTTGTGAACACACAACAAAGGAATGAAGAACATAAACAATTCTGAGACAGTCCAGTCTCCTACATTCTTCATCCTTCATTGTAAGTTTTATAGAAGGCTTTTATAGAAGGCTCCAGACATATTTGTTTTTTGGGGTTTTTTTTTGTCCTATATGGCTCTTTCAACATTTTGGGTTGCTGACCCCTGGTCTAAACAGTCTAGTAAAAAATTTGGTCAAAAGGGAAAAAACATTTTTTCCACAAAACAACCCAGTTTTCATTTTTTGGGGGGTACAAAACAACGCAATTTTAGGGGTTGTTTTGTGGATTATTCTTTTGACACGATTTTGGATCAAATTAATAATCCAGAAATTTGCCCCTGTAGTCACTGCACTCTAAAAACATTTGGGTCAAAAATAACCCAATGTGGGTCAAAAACTGCACATTTTTGGGGGTTTGTCTTCAGAAAAAAATGACTCCATTTTTCATGTTGCTTTGTACAAAACAACCCAGAACTTGGGTTGACTCAAGCATCGCTCCATTGTTTCTCGAAAGTGCTTTATTTTTGACCCAACTGTTTTTATAGTGTGTAGTGGACGTCTGACATCGTTGTGCAATGGCCCTGCTACCAGCTGGCCAACTGCACAGAGATCTGAACCACTGTTTGAGTGGGATGGGATACGAGAAAGAGTGATACTATTTGGAACGGGAGGAACACAAGAATCACTTTCCTCGCTAAACTGAACCACAGGTGGAAAAAAAAAAGGAGTCTTTAGTGAAGACACTCCTGTCAAGCTAAGAGAGTGGAAAATTCTGGAAGCTTACCGCTGGTTTCTGCGATCAGAGGGGCTGACATCAGAGTGGGAGGTAATCAAGGTAGCCGAAGCCGGATGATGGCGGCTGCAGCTCCCATCTCAAGGTGTTGGAAGGGGCGGATTAACATTCAGGTGGGAGTACGGCGGAGATGAAATGCACCTAGCTGGCTTCGGAGGGGGCGGGGAGTGACGGGCCTGAAATTGGACTGCCAACGTCAATTCGAACCAAAATTACTGGACGCCGCACTCTCCATCTACGGGAGGCTGGAGCGCTTTTCCGACGTCAGCCTTCTTGGTTTCCATGGCAACGGGAAGCCTATACCAAGCGCCCCTTTCCCTCCCGTCTTGCACGGGATCAAGGCTTCTGGACCTGCGACTCAGTCCGCCTTATCTCACTACTGGAAGCTTTTTTGTGCTTGGTAAAACCCCCCCCCCCCCCAAAAAAAAAATGTAAGAGCAATAATATCTGTCTTGCACACGTACACGCAGATCCCTTGTGCCAAATAGCTGTCGCCCTCAGCGGACGCTGGGAGACACAGGAAGACAAACGGACAGACAAGGCAGGAAGGTCAAGAGTTCATCGGGTTGAAACGGTGACCCGTCTGCGACGGTCACCATCACAACAGGAAAGGGTGGGCTGACCGCAGAGGAAGCCCCACAAGGACAGCGTCAGAAGTCACACTTTTGATGGGGAGCCGCCGTTTGTAGGTTCACGCGCAATCACTGGCCACTACATTAGGTACACATGCACAATACGACGAGACAGTCGGAAAATTGTGCAGGTGTACTCAATGTGGGGAATTGCGCTCAAATTTCTTTTGGTGGCGCGTGATTTGAATTATGATGAATAAAAAGCAGTCATTTTACAATTTCCACAACAAGAAATTGATTTTTGGGGGAATTCCTCTCACACCGATAGTTTTGTTTGTCTTTTGTGTTTTCAGGTCTCCTTCTTCCTGTTCATTGTGTTTGTTGTGTACACCATGCTGCCTTTCTCCATGCGAGGGGCCATCATGGCCAGCGCCGTCACCTGCTTGTCACACACCGTCACCCTCAGCGTCTGCTTGGCTTCCGTCGCCAAGGACTTGGAAGCTCTCGTCTGGCAGGTGAGACAGTAATTCAATTTTGGACCCCTGGAGATTTGCAGGGTGATTGAAAAGTAACTAAAGAGGGTGGGGGGGGGGGGGGCTGGGACAGATCGATGGCATTTCAAAACAGTAAGTTGAGTAAAATGGTTAAGCTTGGTCACGAAACCAATTCAAGTCAAAGTCAAGGTACCACTCTACTTAACGAGTAAAAGTCCAAAAATAGACTACGGAGCGTGTCTGGAACTAAAACTAATTTTGGTGAATGATGTCCACTTATCTAAATCGAGAATTGTTTGACACATAAAGAGCACCCGGGTAAATGCTCTTGATTGTCCCCATAAATACACTAAGTGCATTCTAAAGCCCAGAGATGGAGGCAAATGTTGGCCAGACTTCCACAAAGTGATGCCCAAGATGTGTGCATACACACACACACACACACACACACACAAAATAAAAAATGTCTAAAGAAGCCCGTTGCCCTTGGCTAGCGGAGCAAAGGACAACCTATTGATATGCACGGCCACAGTTCTAAACAGCCTGCGGTTGACACAGCGGTGGAAAAGTGCGGTTGAAGTGTGCGCTCTTATCTGGTTTTCCAAGGTAATCATGTAGGCGGAGATGGCGGGGAACCGTGCGTCACCTCGGTGCGTTTTTTTTTTAAAACGCCGTGTTCTTTTGGTGTGCATACATGTGCAGATCCTGGCCAACGTGATTATCTTCACCTGCGGTAATTTAGCGGGGGCGTACCACAAGCACCTGATGGACCTGGCCCTCAAGCAGACCTACCAAGACACCTGTAACTGCATCAAGTCTCCCATCAAGCTGGAGTTTGAGAAGCACCAGCAGGTAGAAACGGACAATTGATACATTTGTGGCCGAGGATAAAGAGAGAAGAAACGATTTATGGCGTGGCTAAAACGGCCTCAGATGATGCACGTTGGAGTGCGGCAAAAGTTGCCCCTTTTGCCACTAAATATCGACTTCAACGTTATCCGCCGCATTTGCGACATGCAATTAGCCACACCCCCAAAATGCTTCCTCCCTTCATATAGTCAGCTGCGTGGCCACCAGAGTGCCTCGTTGTCAGCTGTGAGCGTTCATGTCAAATGGATGGATGGGTATTAAGAATTTGAAAAAAGAAATTTTTTGGTGCAGATTTTCCGAGAGCCAAAAATGAATTGCAACCTCTTCTCCTGCAAAATATTTTCAGACCTCACTTTGTCAGATTCAGATTGAGAAACCTATTGATCCCCACAGGGCCATTAACTTTAATTAAGGTTAATTTGGTTATTTCCCAATACCATATGGAAGGAGGCATTTTTCTGTGACATTTGCTTGGCATTAAAATCTTGACATTCACCATTTGTTTGAGCCCGTGAAAGGGCACCGAGAGCCCAAATTAATAACTGAGAGAACACTCAGGTGGGACTGGCTATGACGAGCCATCCATTTTCGACAGGGCCCATCCTCCGAAGGGTCACGGGTGAGCTGGAGTCGATCCCAGTTGATTTTGGGAAAGAGGCGGAACACACCCGGGATTGCTTGGCGGTCAATCGTAGAGCTTTGTATATTTTCGTTTTAAAAAATTCCATTTCGCTGTATGTATCTCGCTCTCGCTCGCTTCTAATCTCGATGGTCATGACACAGTGTGAATGTCATCAATGACAGCGTTGAATAATATGTCATATTTCAATGCATCCGACCCGGTCCACAAATTGGAGTGTAAAAGCAAAATGGCCCACCATCCCATTCATTACCCTACCACTGACTAAAAGATCACTTTAGTCCATTTATCCAACATCCCTTGTAATAAGAGAGGCATGCAGTGGAGTGGGTGGTAAAGTTGTCTATTTTTGGTGCAGCCCAGCACCCTGCAACCTCTCAATCTTGTTAATTTTCCGCTGTGTTTTAGGAAATGAGTTGGTGCTGTGAGCGAACGGTGTAATGACCCTCTGTGCTCTTAGCTGCATTTGTGAGTCACACCCCCCTAAGGCGACTACTCAGTCTCTGTAGCATACACACGCACACACGTCTGAAACATCAGCCTGGAACACCTAATGGGCATTCTACTAAATGAAAGCAGCCCCCCCCCCCCAAAAAAAAAACACAAAAAAAAAATAATCCCAAACTGTACTTTTAGTGGTTACACAACTGTTACAGTCATGTAACGCCCCAAACTCTTCAACAAAACCCACCAAAGTGCAGGCTAGTATGCCTTTTTTAGCGTGTGTGTGTGTGTGTGTGTGTGTGTGTGTGTGTGTGTGTGTGTGTGTGTGTGTGTGTGTGTGTGTGTGTGTGTGTGTGTGGGCGTGTGTGAAAATCGTTAAGGATTTGTTCATCTGCCCAGTTTTGAATCTTTTGTCTAAATCAGGGATGGACAACTTCAAAATCAACTTTAAATGCAAGAACTCATTTTGTATATTTTTTCCCACATAAATTAACTCCCTCAAAATTGCAAGGTTTTTTTTTTGTGGAAAATGCACGCGATTATAATATAATATATAATTAATCGGGGGCCACACAGAATGGGCCCGCGGGCCCGCCGTTGCCCGTTTGTCATGTTTCGGTTTGCGACCAACAGGTGGCACTGTGGGGCTTTTCCCTGCAGCTGCACACCTGTTGGTCGTTAGGCAATGATGGCTTTAAAAGGACTCCCAGCCCAACCGCTCATTGTCGCGTCATTGTTTGCTTGTTAGCTGCTGTCAGGTTTGTTTGTCATGTTTTTGGTCACGTTCGTTCCGGTCATGTTTCATTTAGTGATTTGCTTCAGTCATGGTTTTGTTTGATACTTTGGATTCCTTTTGTTTTGAATTTAGTTTCTGTGTTTTAATACAGTTCTTCAAGTACACCCTGCTCCTCCTCCCTCTTGCCTGCTTTTTGGGGTCCACCTCCACCGCGTCACGTGACACCGTTACTGCGATCAACTCCATTCACGATTTGTCAAGTCACTCCCCCCCCCCCCCCATCACCCCTCCTTAGGAACGTTTGCTCCTGTCCCTGTTGCCGTCTCACATCGCCAGAGTGATGAAAGCCGAGATCATCCAGCGGCTTCAGGGCCCAAAGTTCGGTCGCACCGAGAACACCAACAACTTCCACAACCTGTATGTGCAGCGGCACACCAACGTCAGGTGAATTTATTTTCTCATCGCTCCTCTCTGCTCTTTTGTTGAAACTATGACACAATAGTCCTCCCCTACTACTTACTCGTGATCGTCTGTCTTTTTTTTTAACTGTGACCCACTCTCGCGTCCTCTCATCTTCGATCACCCGCTTTTATTTCCATACCGTCGTCGTCCGTCCTTCTCCCCCTCCCAATCTTTGTATTCGTATTGTTGCCATGGACAATATCAAATCAGCGTTAATCCGACTTCATTGTATGCCGAGGTCACTTTATCTCCCCCCCCCCCTTCCCCTTTTCATGTACAAAAGCGAGGCGAGTACAATCATTTTGGCTTAATGTGAGAGCCTCTCCAAGGAATGTCCTCTGGAAAGCTGATTTCCTAAACAAGGAAAGAATATGACAATATCCTGAAGTGGCCTTCAAGAGTGTGTCTGTGTGTGTGTGTGGTTGTGCGCCAGAGGTTGGGAAACAATCACACATGCACACGATACTCAACTTCCTTTCTATAGCGCTCGAACAACAACCGCAGCTGGAACAAAGTGCTGTGCATAGAACAAGAAAATATATATTTTTTTTTCATTGAAAGATACAAGAGCCCCTTATTAAGGTGCAATGACGGCAAATTACTCTTTTTTTTCCCGATTCCCGCAGTATTCTTTATGCTGACATCGTGGGCTTCACCAGGCTGGCCAGCGATTGCGCACCAGGGGAGCTCGTGCACATGCTCAACGAACTTTTTGGAAAGTTTGACCAGATTGCTAAGGTATGGTCACAAAAATGTTCCTTATCATGTATTCAATGTTAATCAGCCATCCATCCAATCACTTTCTCAAGCGAGCTGAAGCCAATCACAACCTGTACACGACTGAGCTGCCTTTGAATTAATTTGGTTTTATTTTGCCACACAATGATGGTACAGTGAAACTCCTCTACATTGAAATCATGTTTGCAGCAAGAAATTTTTCACAACAGGGGGTTTTTCACTGTTGCAAATTTGAAACAGGAAAGTGGGAATGGTGTTAATGCATGAAGATTTTTTTCACACTAGGGGGTATTTTCACCCATGTAGATTTCGTTGTAGAGGAGTTTCACTGTATCTGAAATGTTTTTACATTATTTAATAAAAATATATAGGCTGTATAGTATGCCTTTAAAAAGATTTGGCTCTTAGTACTTTTTTTTTTCCTCGAAATTAGCTGAAAGCCAATTTTTTAAAAATATGCATTTCATTGAGCAGCTTCTGCTGAAGCAGAGTTTTTTACTTGATCTTTTATGATGGATGAAAAAAAATAAAGCCCATCTCTTTAACCTTCGATTTTTACCAAAATTTGCTGTGTGTATGCAAGGTCGGAAACCATTTAATTTTTTAATGTGGAAAATCCCATTCACGGTTGTCGTATGTTCAAATCAGGCAAAGTTCATCTAAGGACGGAGTAAGATTTTCACAGGTGACAAATGCTTCAGCCTTGTTAAAAGTTTGAGTTTCTGTTAGACTTTAATGATTGGAAATAAAGTAGCGTGTAAAATAATGGCTCCTTTTCTCCTTTGTTACCGCCTGATCAATCTTTTTATAAATAATAATGAGAGAGTCTGTCTGGCGCCGTCAATCAACACATCCCTGCCTCTGTCCTGCGGCCATTCACGGCCCCTCTAATGGCCCTTCTCCACCGCACTTGTGCTTTTGCTTGTTCCGGCCCAGTGCCCAGGTTAGCACCGTTTCTTTGTTTTTCCACCACCGAAATTGGCTCTGGTCCTCTTAAGCTGGCCCCAATTATTTGTCGGCCCAGACTCTGTCACCAACTATGTCATGGGGCGTGGTCTGGGGTTATCATGACGATGGCAGCAAGCGATCTTGGGTAAACGTCGACGTAGGGGGTAACGTTTGTGCGCTTTATGATGACGTAACGATGTAGCTCCTAACTTGGCTCTTTGCCGGTGGAAAAAAACCCCACGTACAGTCAAATCTCGGTTTTCGTCCATAATCCGTTCCAGAAGGCTGTTCGAAAACCGAAATTGTTCGAAAACCGAAACCACGCTCTTTTAAAGAAAAAAAAAATCTTTATTGAACACGTCTGTTCACAATGGAACGCTACAACGAGGAAGCGTCACTTCCTCGTCGAACCGGGGAAGTGTCACTTCCTCGTGTAAGGAAGGCCAGAGGAGTCAAATGGTGCATTCAAATGCGCTCAGTTTGTTCGAATTTTTTTCGTTATCCGAGGCATTAAAAAACTCCCATTTTGGTCGAGAACCGAGACGTCCGAAAACCGAGGTTTGACTGTACTTCGTAAAAACTTGTTAAGCACCAACGAAGCGCAGCGCTGACTCCAGCACCGAACGAGCACCAATTTTTATTTTCTATGGTGGAAAAGGGGTATAAAACACGTGGGCTGCAAGAGCTTATCTGGTGCTTCTGAGAGCTTGAGTCAGGCTCTTGACGCTTCGTGCCCGCCGGTGGACAGAGCCGCGGTTATATAATACCGGTCCAGCCACGAACTGACGCTCCGCATCCCACATTTGGAATGTAGACTCGTGTTATGTGAGTGGGTGCGTGATGTTGGCCTTGATGGATGCGTCGAAAGCGATGGTTCTCAAAAGTTGAAAATGTACTTACAAAAGGTGACATCCAATCAACGCGATCAGGATGACTAAAAATACGGCTTCAAGGCAAAACGGAAATATAAAATGGTCATTTATTTAGTTGCAACCTTGATGACTTTTGTGCTACGCATTTGAATCGAATCGTGATTTGAAACGGAGAGCTTGGTATACTTTCAGGCGTGATTTGCTGTTGAAAGATTTGAGAACAGCTGGTCTCGAGGAGGGAGGGAAAAAAAAAACTAAAACAGCGTACCGCACATAACTTTGTCAGAAAGGTGCACGATTTTTGACTCATTCAAAACATTTCTTCCATATTTTCCTCCTTGTGCTCTCCCGTTAGGAAAACGAGTGCATGCGAATCAAGATCCTGGGGGACTGTTATTATTGCGTGTCTGGTCTGCCGGAATCTTTGCCTCACCACGCCAGGAATTGTGTGAAGATGGGCTTGGATATGTGTGAGGCCATCAAGTAAAATACCAAATCTCTCTCTCTCTCTCTCGCTCTCTCTCTCTCTCTCTGTCTCACTCTTTGGCTCTCTCCTCTTCACACGTACGCGCGCACACACATGCCCCGTCAGAGCAGGAAGAAAGCCAGAGCTGGCTTTCGTTTTGTTTGAACTCACGAGTAAACAAAATGTGAATGCATTGTGATAAGCCTGCTCCAGGCAAATACTAATGACTTCAAACAAATGACAGGAAGAAAAAAAATCTCTGGCATGATAAATCCGATTTTTATTTATTTATTTTTATTTTTTATTTTTTTTAAAGCGTTTTTGTTTGTCTCCATTAGTCATTTGTTGTCGGGCAGAATTGGTTGTTTCCAAAACCCAACGGCCTTCGCACTCATATTCGCGGAGTCTTCAACAAAACTAAAAGTGCATGTGTTTTTTTTTTTTAGCAGTGGGGACATCTTCCCCTTTCAAATGTGTAAACGTGGCGTCGCTTTCCAGGAAAGTTCGAGATGCCACCAGGGTCGACATCAACATGCGTGTCGGCGTTCACTCCGGGAATGTCCTGTGCGGCGTGATCGGCCTCCGCAAGTGGCAATACGACGTGTGGTCACATGACGTGACGCTCGCTAATCACATGGAGGCGGGAGGTGTGCCGGGGTATGACACACGCACACCAGTCACACTATATTAGGCACTGTTGGCATACTGAAATAATGGAATGTGACATGCATTTTGACAATCCAAGTTTTGGAGTTAGATTCTGCAAAAGTGTACAACAGCTCGTGTTTTTAGTTCCCCGTGGTGCCCAAATGTGAGCTTGTCTTCTGCAGGAGGGTGCACATCTCGTCAGTGACTCTGGAGTACCTGAAGGGCTCCTACAAGGTGGAGCCAGGCGACGGACAGAGTCGAGACTCGTACCTGAAAGAACACGGCGTGGTCACCTTCCTGGTCATCAACCCCAAGGTGAGGAGAACACATCAAAGTCAGGGACACATCCTTGAATGGAAATACTTGTACGGCCCTTGATTTTTCAAAAGCTTTCACTCACCCAGACAATTTGATGTTTGAAAAGAAAGACACATTGTTGGATATGCAGGATACACTGTCATGCAAAGATTTGGCGGATATTTTTTAGAAAGGTCTGCTGTTGAAAGAAAAGCACGGGTTTTATTTGTTGACATCGTATTTCCGATTTCCACGTTTGAGAGGCAATTTTGAGTAAGTCCTCCTCAACAGTAGTTGGCGCTATAGTGCGGCGGCACTAACCCGATTTTGGTCACATTTTTTTTTGTGATTGTGGCAAATGAAATTTTATATCTCAAAAGTATTGGGACAACGGTGTCTGTGAGCATTTGGTCAAATTTTTTTTTTGTGATTGTGGCAAATGAAATTATATATATCAAAAGTATTGGTACAATGGTGACGATGAGCACTCGGAGAGTAAATACTCAGACTGGGATCCATCAGAAAAAGAAAAAAAAAATGAACAGCCCTAATCTACAGAACAGTATACACTCAAACCTCTGTTTTCGTCCATAATCCGTTCCAGAAGGCTTTTCGAAAACCGAAATTGTCCGAAAACCGAAACCACGCTCTTTTTAAATATAAAAATGTTTACCGAACACGTCTGCTCACAATGGAAAGCAACACGAGGAAGCGTCACTTCCTCGTCTACCCGAGAAAGCGTCACTTCCTCGTGTAAGGAAGGTGAGAGGAGTCAAATGGTGCATTCAAGTACGCTCAGTTTGTTCGAGAACTGAAATTTGTTCGTCATCCGAGGCATAAAAACCGAGACGTTCGAAAATTGAGGTTTGACTGTATATAGAAGAAAGGACTATTCATGGACTGGATTCACAGAGAGAAGTAGCACAGAGCAGGCAAAATGATTATTTCATGCGACTCCCTTACAAAGTAAAGATGGACTTCCGCCTTGCACTCCCTCCATTCACATTTATGAGCTTTTTAATATCCTGCCAGATATTCGAAAAAGGCGGCAGGACTTTGATGACATTTTCAAGAAGCTTTGAATGGAGAAGGCCACATAGGGGCCGCTGGCTTGACGGCATGTGTCGTCTTTGCAGTCATTGTTATTGAATGTCACTGTCAGTGCACCCGCGGTGGCATTAGCGCAACCATTAAGGGCCGTGTCGCTTTCAATTCCTACAGGGATCGCTTTTCGGCGGCCTGTTACACACCCTCCATTTAACTTCGCTCGATGTAAATCGCTGGGGAACATCCAGCGAGTTCTCGCAGGTTATATTCCAGAAACAGTCCGCCAAAATTTGGGGGGAAAGAGCAGAAAAAGGACATGGAGAAATCTGAGAAGAAATTGACTCTGAAATAGCATGATGAGCCATTTTTTCCCCCCAAAAAATGTTCATGCTTACATACAAATAGATGAATAGCATCACGACAGCAACAGAGAGTATTCCCAAAATGATTTTCTTCATTAACAAAACATGATTTAAATATGTGGGGGGGGGATTTTTTTTGGGGTGGCAGACCGCCAAGCACAGCCCTCTGCTGGGCTTGCGCTCTCGCCCGTCTCTGGATGGCGGCAAGATGAGGGCGTCCGTCCGCATGACCCGCTACTTGGAGTCGTGGGGCGCCGCCAAGCCCTTCGCCAACCTCCACCACCGTGACAGCATGAGCACGGACAACGGCAAGATCAACACCACGGTCAGGACGACTACTCGTGATCGTACGACTCTTTAAAAAAAAAAAAAAAAATCCGCTCTGACATTCAAAACGGATTCTTGTTGCTAGGACGTTCCGATGGGGCAGTACCACTTCCAGCGACGTGAAAGGTGAGTCGCAATTGGGGTCGCGTTTTTGATTTCGATGTGTCATTTCAACCCGCTCTTGCTTTGCTCAATAAGGTCCAAATCGCAGAGGAGGAGATTTGAGGAAGAACTCAACGAGCGGATGATTCGCACCATCGACGACATCAACTCACAGAAGTAAGCGGAAACCAACGCATTTTTAAATTCCAAATATGACTCGCGTGCAGGTTGTGCGGCTGAACTGCCTAATAAATACTGTGTTCCTCCGCTCTGCAGGCAGTGGCTGAAGTCAGAGGACATCCAGAGGATCTCATTGTTCTTTCACAACAAAGCCCTGGAGGCAGAGGTAAAGCCAATGCATATAAAACGCCGGCGGGGTCGCCATTGTTCTCGGAGTCAATCAATTGCTATGAACTGCTACTTGTGCAGCTGAGGTCATTAAAGAGACGCTCCAGTTGCTAGCAACATGACGTGTATGTACTTCATCTCCTCTTCTATGATCTTGAACCCTTAACCAAAGCAATTTAACCCTCATGCAGTATTTTCAAGCGGCTGCATGAAGGGTATTACGTCCTCGAGGATTGTCCCAAAAATGTCCCTCCTCCAATGTGCAACAACTTTTTTCACTTTTAATTTTTTTTCACTTTCAACCCCTCAAAATGTTCAGTGGGAATTGGCCAAGACATAGATATACATCCTATGCAAAATTTCAGCTTCGTGGAGTTATTCTTCACTGTTTTGTCTGTGGTGTCCATTTGTCCAACAGTCCAAAATCGTCCAAAGTGTCCGAAATGTCCAATTTTGGGATAATTACTGCATGGGGGTTAAAAAAAAAAAAAAAAAAAGTTTTGTTTTGTACTTGGCTAATCGTCGTGGGTGCGTTGAGTTCCCTCCGAGTAGCCAAGAGTTGATTTTGCCTCACAAGCAAAACGCCACATCCCGATTCACGGTGACTAACGAATGCAACAGCTGTGCGAGCCAATTAAAAATAAAACAACAAATTGGTGCCGAATCTGTTTGAGGGCGACGTGGCAGATGAGCCCAGATGTAATTAAATATCTGCTTTTGCGGGTTTTGTGGGCCTCGAGTGATGCGATGCACGGCACTGCAAACCAATATTTTTTTAATGACCACTCCAGCCAGTTTCCTATATACAAAAAAAAAGAAAAAAATGCTAATTAGATTTTTCTGTGTGTGTGTGTGTGTGTGTGTGTGTGTGTGTGTGTGTGTGTGTGTGTGTGTGTGGGTGTGTCCTTCCCATAATTGATCTGATTATTTGATGATCAATTACAAAATACAATGCATTTCTTTTTTTTAAATGTAGGAAATACAAACGATACAAACAAATGTGTGACACCCTTGCTAAATATACGCACCGTAGATATACAATCAAACCTCTGTTTTCGTCCATAATTCGTTCCAGAAGGCTGTTCGAAAACCGAAATTGTTCGAAAACCGAAACCACGCTTACAATACAGTATTTCCAAATATTATTATAGTTATTTGTTGAAAATGTTTTGGGTTTTTTTGTGCTTGGGCCTGAAAACAGGTTTTGGTCTTTGGTTTCATTGTATACATAGTTCAGTATTGTGTAATAACTGTAAAAAATAAAGCTCACTACGTCACGGATTTCACCCATCACTGGTTCTTTTTGGAACGTAACCCCCCCGGCGATAAACGAGGGATGACTGTACATTATTTTATTCTCAATCATCCTTCTGTCCTGAATTGACCGCATCCTCTCCTCTGTCAACAGTACAGATCCACCACCTTACCCGCGTTCAAGTACTACATCACGTGCGCCTGCCTCATTTTCTCCTGCATATTCATCGTGCAAGTCCTCGTCTTGCCCAAGTAAGTTCGCTCCTCCGGTCGCCGGGCTGGAGACGTCGACGCGCTGTGTCGCCTGAGCGCCAGCTGCGGCGGCAGATTGATGTTGGAAAAGCTATTTGATGGCAGTGGACTCATGAAAGAGGTTTGGGGGGGGGGGCTGGGGAGCGGCAGGAGGGATGTTAAAATACAGACGGCCGATGCAATGACGCTGTGCTGTCGGTGGTTATAGATCAGGTAAATCAGAGTGCGGCGGGCAGGAGAGCGAGTCATGCTAATTTACTGCCTGGGTGGGCCAAAAGGGGTTATTCAGCATCTGAACGGTTATTGATTTTCCAATTTGGCTGTCTTCTTTCTTACCCCTTGGTCTATTTGTGGCAGGGCCGCGCCGTGACATCATCCACTTTCTGACGCTCGTCCTTAAATTGGACTCGCCGATGCGTTCAAGTAACGCCATGACACCCAAAAAAAAAAAAAAAAACACGTAGATCCTCACTATACTCTGATAAATGCTGACTTCTGATCAATGGATTGCTGGGCAGGATACATTAGAAATCTTCATTACGTTCCTTGGTTACCGTGCGTGTGTGTGTGTGTGAAAGATTACACGGAAATCCCAAAATGTCACCAGGACTAGTCACAACCAGTTGTCAACTAGTGCAGGGGGTCCCCGACCGGTTTATGTCAGACAATATTTTCAGGGACCGGCATTTAAGGTGTGGCGGATTAATACAACAAAATAATATGGTATGAGCTGCTGTGGTGTTTTCGAAATATAATAATAAACACAAGGAGCGTCTAATCTGGCCGCAACACTCTGATCGCTATGGTAATGTTTTAATGCCTTCAAAATACGATACAACGCAAATTCAAAGTGCATGAAAATGACGACTCACCACAACCCCAAGCTTGATTTTCTGCTCTTTTTATGTCCAGTCTACTTCGTAATTTTGTTTTAGTCGCCGTTGCTGCAGAAAACTACCACCTCACACAGGTAGCATGTCGGAAATAGCAACAGTGCTATTGTGGCGATCTCAGAGTATTCAGCCATAACTTTAATCCAGTTGTCTCGGAACGTACTTTTAAGGCCGCCGCCGTCATTTGCGATCTCCAGCGGGGTTTTTTTTTTTTTTTTACTCATTTTGCGAGCTCCAGCGTTATGTTTTTAGCGTAATCGGTCACGTGACGGAGAAGCGTGGCACAGACGAATGTAACGGAGAATCCGTTCATTTTTCAAAATAAAACATCTTTTCGTATTCCGAAATAAATAAAACTGAATTAAGGCAAGTTCTTTCTGTGCGGCCCGATACCAAATGCCCTGCGGACCGGTACCAGTCCGCGGACCGTCGGTTGAGGACCCCTGAACTAGTGCCTATCCTTACCTCGCTTGGTAACATGTCGTTGTCCTACTAGTATGCTAAAGCTTGTCTTACATGTTGGGGCTACTAGTCGTTCCAGGCGGCTATTAACGTCTCACAAATGTCAACTCGATGAGCCGAGTAGTGTAACAAGTGCAGCACAATAAGGTCAGACATGGTCACAAGTCACTCTACTGTTGTTCTGATTTGTCTTACAAGTGAGGACGAAGGAGGCATACGAGGACATAGACCTGAAGTTGGATATCAGGGATAATAAATGCTCCCACGGCTTTTCCTTCTGTGTCCGTGTCCTAGAACTGCTGTGCTGGGGATATCCTTCGGCCTGGCCTTCTTGCTTTTGGCACTGATCCTGGTTCTTTGCTTTGCTGGTCACGTTCTGGTGGGTATGAACGTATTTCTCGACGAGCATCCGCGATGTTCACCTCAGTTTTGCAGATTTTTTTTAGGTTTTTTTTTTTTTTTGTAACAGCCTTATTCCAAAAGAAAGTGAGCTCTTTTTTGGGGGGGGGAGGGGTGGGGGGGGGGAGTTAAAATCTACTCACAGCACCCCAGTAATGACAATGAGAAAATCTTATAAATATGATACGAGTGCAAACCATTGGACAATTTGGTCCGATTTGGTTTTGTGGTCCTCCGTTGTCGTTATCCCACTCAGCTGGTTTTTAAGAGTCAAACCTCGGTTTTCGAACGTCTCGGTTCTCGACCAATTCGGTTTTTGACAAAAAATTGTGATTTTTTTATGCCTCGGATGACGAAAAATTTCGGTTCTCGAACAAACTGAGCGCACTTGAATGCACCATTTGACTCCTCTCGCCTTCCTTACACGAGGAAGTGACGCTTCCTCGGGTTGCTTTCCATTGTGAGCAGACGTGTTCAGTAAACATTTTGATTTTAAAAAGAGCGTGGTTTCGGTTTTCGAACAATTTCGGTTTTCGAACAGCCTTCTGGAACGGATTATGGACGAAAACCGAGGTTTGACTGTAGTTGTTTATGGGAACATTGCAGAGTCCATACAACATCGCTTCCACCTTAATCTGGAGAGTGTCTGTAGAATCCTGCAAATGGGTCGCCTCAACTCATTTACCAATCATATAATTACAGGCTTGAGTCTAGAAAACTTTGAAAGCTGGTTGTTAATTTCAACATGTGGGTCATTAATTCGGCAGTCCCGAAAGTAATCCGGGTGCATAATACCTCATTATTTAAACTGCTCATTTCTATTGTTCAAGAGGGACTTGATCAAAGGTCCTCACGGTCACCAAAATGGAGGGAAAAACACAAGAAAGCAAATACCTTGCTGTTTTTTTCCCTCCATTTTGTGCGCCTACCGTGAGGACCGATTTCAAAAGCGAGTTCTTTCAATCCGGAGAAATGTCAGCAGTGTTAAATAATGAGGTATTATGCACCCGGATTACTTCCGGGACTGGCCACCCCGTGTGAAATTAAGCTTTTATTGAGAAACGCGCGCCGAATTAATGCCCTTTGCAAAAACAATCCCTTTCACCGAGTCAGACGTCATTGATAGGGGAGCGAAAGCTCCTGCGTTCCTGTATGGACTCTGCATGTTCCTCCGATAAACTAACTACAGTCAAACCTCGGTTTTCGTCCATAATCCGTTCCAGAAGGCTGTTCGAACAACAGACGAAACTTTGTAGTTGCGAAAAAAACCACGCTTTTTTTAAAATAAAAATGTTTACTGAACACGTCTGCTCACAATGGAAAGCAACACGAGGAAGCGTCACCTCCTCGTCTACCCGAGGAAGCGTCACTTCCTCGTGTAAGGAAGGCGAGAGGAGTCAAATGGTGCATTCAAGTGCGCTCAGTTTGTTCGAGAACCGAAATTTGTTAGTCATCCGAGGCATAAAAAACTCAAAATTTTGGGGCGAAAACCGAATTGGTCGAGAACCGAGACATTCGAAAACCGAGGTTTGACTGTATACAATTCTTTGATCTTTTGATACCTCTGTCATTTTATTTATTTTTTGCATGTCCAAGCAAGGACGAAAGGGACCGGTGTGCTCTTTCCCCTGGTGGAACGCTTCCTCCCGCATCATCGTCACTAACAATCCTTGGCTGCGACTGGTCCTCACCATGACGACCACCGCCCTGATCCTCGTGATGGCCGTCTTCAACATGGTGAGAACGTCGGACGCACGGGAACGAGTGCGTTTGTGAAGCGGCGACGGGATCCCGATGTCCATTGTCACGTTTCACGTTTAATTACCGGTACATTTGATAATGTGTGACGGCCGCGACAAGCGCTTGTTACGTCAAGCACACATCGCCACCAACACTTTCGGTTGTAGATTTCCATTAGGCCTGACGTGTGCTTCACTTTGTCTTGGTCCTGTGACACGCTTGATCATCACTTTCATTAAATCAAATGTGGCTTTTGTTGTTTAAATAGAAATGACAATAAATTGTCATAGGTTTACTGACATTGAAATGCTATCGTGCGAAGAGATGTTTTATTTATTTTTGTAATCGGGGCTTCAAAATGTTCCTTTTTTTAAATTATGATTTTCTTAATACAGCAATCCCTCGTTTATCGCGGTTAATGGGGACCAAAACCACCCGCGATAAACGAAAATCCGCGAAGTAGCGACCAATAAACATATTTTTAAAAAAAATAAAAATTGCCCCACGTGGGCCTTCGCGCTTGAGCAGAGCGCACCTAACACACACACACACACACAGGCCAGCGATCCTGCAGCGTGCAGCAGACGTGTTTATGATTAGACAATTAAGGATGGAAGAGACCTGCTTTTGTTCTTATAAGTCTCCTCTCTCTCTCTCTTGCTTGCTTTATGTGACTGACTGTTGTTTTGCTGACTTTCGCTGCTTCTCGCTGACTTTTTTTGCGGACTTCAAAAAAAAAAATTGTTTTAATTTTTTTTAATGAATATGTTTGAAAAAATCCGCGATGCACTGAAGCCGCGATAAATGAACCGCGAAATAGCAAAAGGATCACTGTACTGTTTTTGGCGTAGACAGTCACTCATAATTTGAGCCCGAATTCACGACTTCCGGAATTGCTTGCAGTTCTTTGTGGAGGATCCTGGGAAATCCATGCAGGAAGTCTCCGCAGTGGGTTCCCCTGAAGCGATCGCAACCGGTCCCCCTGCGAATCTAACAAATGGCACCATGCCCATCCCGGACTACCAGGCTCAATCAGCGGGCGAAAGCCGTTTTTATCTACCGGTAAGTATTCCAAGAAAGACCAACCCAGAGTTCCCTGGTTGCTGCAGGCATGATCATTTCGACATGGTGAGATTCTCACCGAGCAAGAAAAAAAAAAAAGACTGAGTCCCCGCGGAGAAGTTGGAGGGTTCTCAAGTGATTCACTTCATGTGTCACACGCAAGGGGACTTCTTGTGAGATCAAAAGCTTCCTCTTTCTGTGACTGATTAATTCTGAATGTGCACACGAGAAACCTATCCCGGCCAGCAAGTCACGATTATTTACTGCGTTCTTGAACGTGACATAAAGTAGCCTTCCCGCATTTGAATGCCAACGGGGATTCTGCGGAAGAAAGTGCCTTTTCGTGATTACCTCCGAGGATTGAGCTAATGGTCAATTGTGAGCGTTTCCGTTTGGACTGTCAATCAAAATTAAACAAGGGACTGAACGAGCGTATCCCCCCCCCCACAGTACTTCATCTACTGCTGCATTCTGGGCTTGGTTTCGTGCTCTGTTTTCCTGAGAATCAACTACGAGCTGAAGATGGTGGTGATGCTGGTCGCCTTGGTGATCTACAACATCATCATCCTCCAGACGCACGCCTCGCTGCTCGACGGCTTCAGCAAAGCTCTGTACAGCACCCAGGCGCTGGACCGGTACCCGAGCGTACTCTCCGCGGGCACTTTTGATTGGCAGCTGGAATTGCCGTGGCTGAGAGAGAGAGATAATGGATGCTCTTCCTCCCTCACGTCACCTTCGCTTCTTGTTTAATGGGAGTTTGCGCCGAGGCCGTTCATATGGAGAAAGGTCCCAATTAAAAAGCGGGGATTCACATGCCACTTTTGCATATACAATTGCCCTCGTCGTATGATTGCGATACGCTGGATTCACCACATTTGCACATTTTTCACGGGAATCTGGCCTCCAACTAGAACAGGGGTCGGCAACCCAAAATGTTGAAAGAGTCATATAGGACAAAAAAAAACAAAAAACAAATATGTCTGGAGCCGCAAAAAAATTAAAGCCTTCTATAAAACTTACAATGAAGGAAACACTTTGTTGAGTATTCCCAGACGCCCCCATAGAATTTATTTTGTAATTTCCTCGCTTGATTTTTTTGGTTTTGGTGCATTATTTTCGCTTTTCTTAGTGTCAGTGAAGTGATCATTAATTTCCGTTTTTTCGGAGGCAGTCTTTGAACGCCTCTCGGGTTGAACGAGAAGAGAGAAGGCACGGAGTCGGACGCAGACGTGCAAGTATAAATAAAGTGTACGTTTTAAAAAAACCAACACCACAGCTTTCCTTTTTCGGATAATCTATATCGATTTGAGCTATATTAACCTACTATCAAAATCTTTTTCCATTTTCAAACATTTTTTTTATAAAGCTCCAGGGAGCCACTAGATGTCGCTAAAAAGCCGCATGCGGCTCTGGAGCCGCGTGTTGCCGACCCCCGAACTAGAACAAACCTTCTTCCTAGGTTGTCTATTTTTACTTCTCAAAATATTTTTATCGAGTTGTACAAGTCTCTTCTTTTGAATAGATCACCAAAAAATCTGGCATTTAGGATTGCTGTAGATCATTTTCTATTGCGCTCGAAGATCGGCGTTGACTTGATTTGGATACTCTGCTTTGACTGCGCTTCTTCCCGACTAGACCAGGAATTCTGAAGGACCTCAAGACAATGGGCTCCGTGTCGCTCTTCATCTTCTTCATCACTCTGCTGGTCTTGGCTCGACAGGTCAGTCACTGGCTGTTCTTAAAATGCCCTGTTTGATGCGGTTTAGGGTCCTGCCTCTCATATTTGACTTACTCCGAAACAAGCCATCTGGGAGAAGTCAACATGATTTGATAGGAATGCGGATTCAGCGCAGTGTTGCCACCCCGTCTTGAGTCAAGGCTACGTTTTACACCCCCGCCCCCTCGCCCCGAACAGCAAGTACACTAACTGCAATATTTACTTCCCTTGAACTACAATTGAAAGCAATTCTATGAAACGCCGGCGTAGCTTCGAAGCCGCCCTGCGTTGACCCGCTTTCTTCCATCTCCCCCTCCACGTCGCCAAAAGTGAGTGAGACAAAAAAAAAAGCTCAGCCGACACAGTTTTATCACTGGCCTGTTTTTATCTTTCTTTTGGCAATGCCATCCGTCAGCGTTGACCCCAGAGCAGATGTTCTCGATGGGAGGGCACCCAAGAAGGCACACGCTTTCCCCAGCGAGCCACAGTTGGTCCAGACAGCGCAGCGTGTCCTCATTCTGTGTCGCTGTCAACAGATGGGAGGAGGACATTCTGTCTCGGAAACAAAATGTGTCGTGTGACTGTCCTATTATTAGGTTTGTCCTACCTGCATGCGGTTTGAAGCTTGAACCATCGCCCCCATCCTCCGAATAATTCCACATCGTGGAAGAGTCTATTTGAGGGGTGTGTAGGGGGGGTGTTGGAGTCGTAAAAATTGGTTTTATTGGATTTGCGCACTTTTTATTTTTTGTTTGGGACATATTTGTCTTAACTTTCGTAAATGTTCTACATTTATACTTTGACTATTAGACTATTTTTCAAATGATGTGAGACATCTCATTGGGTTGAAAATGGCTCGCTGCAATGTGCGCGTCTGAACAAGGATTCTGCCTGATGCCAGCAATGTACTCTGACATTTTGTACGCTTCCCTTTTCTTTGGCTTATTCAGCACTAAGCAGATGAGCACAAACCTGAATACCAAACAAACTCCTGTCTGGTGTCTGGCACTTGAACATCGCCCACGTAATTGTCAATGTTGTGCGAAAAAAACAAAATCAATAAGGCGACGCCGAGTCATGCGTAAACTAATCCTGCATATTGTGGCCGCGGCGCATCCATTTTAATCGCCAACTTTAGATCATTTGCATTGCAAAATTCCACAGTCAGCTCAAATGAGACTTTTTCAATCCATTTAGAGCGAAGCTTGTTTACAATCATGTTAGCTGCTTTCCAAACTGCATCTAAAATGAGCCCCCCCCCCCCCTCCTCTCTTCCCTTTCCTTCCGGCCCACTTTTTTTCTCCCCTTGGACCAGACACATGCTGTATGTTGATATAGATAGATAGCGCTTCAACTCTCCAGTTGGCGCCATACTCAAATCGCAAGGGGCGAGGAAAAAAAAAAGAAAAGCTGCACAGCTCACATCTATCATGTGGGTCGCTAATAGCTCACACACTCTGCGGGAGGGGGGGGGGGGGGGGGCACAGGTAGCCCGGAGCTCCCGGAAATGTGAGCACAACGGCGGTGTCTCCAACACACACACACACACACTCCAGGGAGATTTTGACCTGCATAGGTGACGCCAGCTGTTGACAACAAAATGTTGACTAAAGGCCCTCAAGCGCGGAGGATGAGGAAATATTGGCTACTAGCCGAGTATCTGAACATTGTGGTTGATCAGACGGCAGGTGCGATTCATTCATTTTGAACGTGTGCTTGGCTGTGCAAGCACATTATCTCGGTTTTTTTTTTTTTTTTAGTTCCCCTTATTGAAATTATTGTACAGTTTTTTTTTCAATGAGCTTGCAGTACACATCAATGGGGCAAACGTTTTGGAATGAATGAGCTTCGTGTCCTTTTCTGGATCACAAAAACTTGGCATTCGAACCGGGGTGTGTAGACTTTTGAGATACAGTCAAACCTCGGTTTTCGTCCATAATCCGTTCCAGAAGGCTGTTCAAAACCGAAACCACGCTCTTTTGAAAACAAAAATGTTTACTGAACACGTCTGCTCACAATGGAAAGCAACACGAGGAAGCGTCACTTTCTCGTCTACCCGAGGAAGCGTCACTTCCTCGTGTAAGGAAGGCGAGAGGAGTCAAATGGTGCATTCAAGTGCGCTCAGTTTGTTCGAGAACCGAAATTTGTTTGTCATTCGAGGCATAAAAAACTCGAAAGTTTTGGTTGAAAACCGAATTGGTCGAGAACCGAGACGTTCGAAAACCGAGTTTTGACTGTATATTGGAGACAAGCAGAATCCAAAAAGATGTTTTTCAAAAGTGAGAAGAAGCCGGAGTACCTGTGTAAGAAAAAAATTAAAAACTAAGAGCTTCGGATCTATGAGACAAACATGCGGCCCACTAGTTGTCCGTGTTACACAGGCAAACCATGAAAAGGAATTAATCATCAAGAAAATAAGCATATAAGATCTAATACGCGAATCTTCTGATGCGGGAGGCCTACTTTGTGCGATACGGTGATCCATGACCCAAATGCTGTCTGGGAATGACGGCCGTGTCTCTTTACTCTGTGTCCTCCTGTAACAGAATGAATATTACTGTAGGTTGGACTTCCTGTGGAGGGACAAGTTCAAGCGGGAGTGCGAAGAGATCGAAACGATGGAGAATCTCAACCGAGTCCTGTTGGAGAACGTCCTGCCCGCCCACGTGGCCGAACACTTCCTGGGACGCAACTGGAAGAATGAGGTCAGTTTGTGGCTTGGTTGTCTTGACGACGACAATACTGCAACCTCACCTTGCAAAATACTTTGCTCGCCATAATCGCCATAGCTCCATCTTTCTGGCAAGTCTACTGAGACTATCCCGTCTTTTGGCCTGTTCCTGTTTGGAGAACATTGTGACCATTCAAGATAAAATGATCGGGATTTTTTCCAGAACTTTTCAGTTGGAGCCGTGACCCGGATTCGAAGGGAGGTTTCTGCGGATGCACACATATTCACAGTTTGACAAATTCACCAAGCTGTGGATTTTTTTTTTAATTTCCCATGTGTTACAATTTCTACGATTTTTGTAGATTTTTGCGTATTTACGTATGTTTTGGTCCATAGCACAGTACCGCTTTTAGTGTCCATAGAGGACAAAAATACAGAGAAAAAAAAAAAAGAACTACATGTGTATGTATAGTGCTGATGCCACTGAACATCTTGAGTGGTTTAAAGTCAAATAAAAATTCACGAATAATACTTTTACAATTTTTGTAAATTATTTAAACTTATTTACATCAACTGCAGCACAAGGGATTTATCCCTTTGTTATTAACGTGTTATTAACATGTTACTTTGATGGCATTTCGTAGCCTCGTGGTGCCACCCGGCCAGTACCTGCCTCTTAAAGGCACATCATACAGCATTTCCTATGTCTTTTTTTTTTTTTTGGGTCTCTTCAAATAAGTCTTCAATGTATTCCAAAGGTGTGTTTCAGGTTGATGTATGTTTGAAGAAGTTTACTTGTCTTCAGGACCTTTATCATCAGTCGTACGACTCCGTGTGCGTGATGTTCGCCTCCATCCCGGACTTCAAGGAGTTTTACACCGAGTCGGATGTCAACAAGGAAGGACTCGAATGCCTCCGTCTCCTCAATGAGATCATCGCAGATTTTGATGAGGTACAGAAGACCTGCTTTTTCCGCTCGTCGGAGCAAACAACGGCTTGTCGTGTGTGAGCGTAAACCACGGAGGGTGGTGCGAGTGCCGAGCGAAACGCGGCCGGCGGTGTAACGTGACTTCCTGTTTGTGTTCCCATTATGCGACGCGCTTTAACCCCACTCTTGGCCCCCGCCGTGTCCTCAGCTGCTTTCAAAGCCAAAGTTCAGTGGAGTGGAGAAGATTAAGACCATCGGGAGTACTTACATGGCGGCCACCGGACTCAACTTGACGCCAGGACCAGAGTGCGCACAGGCACGCTTTGACACTCCATTTTGCACACACACACACACAGGAAAAAAAGATAAATTTTTAATCAGCACAGAAATAGTGGGTCATTATTTTCCGTTGTAGAACAATTTAATGTGCTAATTATTTTGTACCTTTTCCAGTGCCAAATAGATAAAGGTAAGATGTAGCCGTTAATCGAGGTTAGCATAGTGGCAAGTTTTTATAAGTCCCATTTAAAAAACCAAAAATGTCTTAACCCTCATATTATGTTGAAAAAAAATCACATTGATTATGTTGTGGGTCATTTTGACCCGTACTGTAAAAATCCACACAAAATAGTCAAAAAACAGGTTACACCAGTAACAACTTTGTTTAAAATGATGTAAACATTCAGAAAGAGATAGACAACAGCTTATTAATTAAAAAAAAAAAAAAAATTAACTGATGTGCTAGACAAAAAGTTAAAAAAAATTCTGAAATCAGTGTCCAAAAACACAACTGGGGACCCATTAAGCCACCTCTGATTAAAATTTGACCAGTGTTATGTTGCATTGTTTGTCCTCCATAATGAAAAACATAATTTCCACGGGAAACACAAATACATTTTTCATGCGATCCATTTATGGGCACGATTACAGTTTTAATTGTTTTGAAGGTTATGCTTCGTTCCGACAGGAACATGACAGACAGTACATGCACATCGGCACCATGGTGGAGTTTGCCTTCGCTCTGGTCGGGAAACTCGACGTCATCAACAAACATTCTTTCAATGACTTCCGGCTGCGAATCGGTAAGAGCAGACCATGTGAGCGTCATTACTCTCTGGAGTATAACTTGTTGATTTGTGTGTTTTGCGTGTGCCAAGGGATAAATCATGGACCGGTCATTGCGGGGGTCATCGGGGCACAGAAGCCTCAGTATGACATCTGGGGAAACAGTGTGAATGTGGCCAGCAGGATGGAGACCACGGGCGTTCTGGGCAAAATCCAGGTGTGGAATTTGAAAAAAAAGAAAAAAACGTTTTGCATGTTGTTGTTTTAAAAATGTCTTCTTGGCTGTTCCTGCAGGTGACTGAGGAGACGAGCGAAATCTTATCCACGCTGGGCTACATGTGCTCATGTCGAGGCATCATCAACGTGAAGGGCAAAGGGGAATTGAAGACCTACTTTGTCCACACCGAGATGACCCGATCCCTGTCACAAAGCACCGTCATGCCTTGAGTGCTCAGTTGTTGGGGGGGGGGGGGGGATAAAAAATAAATACATCAAAAATCTAAATTTGACACAACATACAATTGGTCATGCTCGGGGCGTACAAGTTACTCGCGGAGGCCCCGGCGTCACACCGGACAAACAACTGTGAAGACGGCGGCACTGTCGGAAGTCGGTGGGCGCCGCTTCCTGTCGAGTGTTGATTTTTTTTTCTGTGTTGCTGCAGCCTCTCAAGGAACGCAGTCAACCATTTATCCACAAGTAGCGTGGAGGTAATTAGCCATGCCAGTGTGGCGAGCAGGGTGCTTCAGGGGCCGCCTTATGCTTGAGCAAAGGCGGCTCTATAAATAGTATACACTCTATGGACAAAAGAAGACACACCAATTAATTCTTGACAAGTTCTGAATGGACCTTGCCTCGAGTCAGACTCATTGTAAATTCGCCCCTGTTAGGACTTGCCACTTGGTCAGCAAACAAGTGTGAGACGCTTGAATTAACTTTGACTTGGTACAAGTGAAGCCGTTCACATTTAGGATCGCGGCAGCCATTTTATCCGCTTTTATTTCTGTTGTTTTCCTCATCATGCTACCGTGGCGCAAAAAAAATTAAATTTAAAAAAAAAACTCCCCCCCCCCCCCCCCCAAGCCTCTGAACAAAGCTTGCATGAACCCCTCACTTGACATGCACACGTGTGATGTTCGTAACAGGGTGGCGTGTGATTATGAGAGGGCATAGTTGAAATAAATGGTCACAGAGAATGTCTAGTTCCTGGAATGCTAAGTAAGGTAGCATTAGCAGGCCAACGTTAGCCATGAAAACGACGCTGTTAGCATGACTTATTCATAATTTTTACTCTCGCACTAAATGTTATTGGCTTCACATATTAAAAAATAAAAGTGACAAGCATGTTGGCCAATATTGTTGCTAATTCTGATCACTTCTGAATCGCTCACTGGTTGATAGTCTTGTGCCCCGGTGTTAATAAATGAGGGAGAGACAATTTTTAAAAATGTGTCTCTGTCTGGTTGTGAATCCTCTGATGCAGTGGTTTCTTAAAAAATATATATAATAATAATAATACAACAACTGCTACCCCACCTTTATCTTAACTCTTTACCATTCCATTTTGGACTCTCAAGGCGTGATGTATAAATATGGTGTGGACCCTTCTTACAATCCGTACTCTAGCGGAAATCCTTACCAGAAGAGTTAAATATATTCCATAGTTTAACAGGGAGGACCAGTGCCCCTATTTTCTTCCCTTCTGACTTCTGTACGCGTAATACTTTTGTCCATGCAATGTATACTTAAGCCAAATCTGCTCTGTGAGCCAATTTGCTCATTTATTTCAACTGGATGTTAGGCTAGTTTATTGTCACGCTGCCAACAAATTCCCACAATGACAGGTAGTTTGAATGTGAATTATTGTTGGTAGTTTTAGATTTGGAATTAGTGTTTGAAGTCGTTGACTTGAGAAGAAAAGTAGATTGTTGCTTTTTATAAATATCCTCTGGAAGAAAACCCGCCACACTGTGTGTTTAAATGTCCCTATGCTGCCACACTTTTGTTATTCATTAAATATTTGTATATAATGTACCCTGTCTCATAATTGTGTTTTCATACTTGCTTGAACGTGTGCTTGCATATATTTTTATTTCACACTTAAAATTATACGAATGTGTAATCTCAATGGATCTTTTTTTTTTTTTTTACAGTGGATGTAAAAAAAATCTCCACACCCCTGTCCAAAAAGGCTTTTTTGGGGGGGTGATACAGTATAATAAAAATGAAACGAGGATCCCTTTTTCCAACGTGTGTGACCTATAGAGACGAGAGGGCTGCAGTGGTCTTTCGTGGCATTTCATCAACAACCATAGCCTGCCCTCTACTGGAATTTCAGTGAAGTGCAGGCCGATTCAATTCCAAAACGACGCTCTCTACTGGCGCTCCAACCGAAAGTGTACGTAAATCGGAATGCAGCGAAGGCTATCGCTCATCCCTTCACTAATGCGGTATTAAAGTCATAATTACATTAACTCTTGTTCTGAAAAACACTTATCGGCCATAAATGAAACAGTAGGTGTGAATGAGTGTCGAAAACCGGGAGATACTGTACAATAAATGTGAAGGAACAACGCGAAACCATTTTTTTTTTAACATTCTCTCATTGAAATGTATGCAAGTGTAAAATAAAGTGTCCCGTGTGTCCCAACTGTGAGTCCCCTTTTTTTGTCCATAGAGTACGTTGAAAATGGGGCGCTTTTATTTGTTTGCTTTTTGCAGTTCCGGAGAATTACTGCGAGAGGCAGCAGCATACCGCAGTTGACCAAGGAGAAGCGAGCAAGAATCAACCACAGACAAAATGTAAATCAAAACAGTTGACCTTTTCTCCTTCCTTCATAGTTGTTCACGAATGACATTTTTAAAGTGTCTCATATGAATCGACTATGCATTTCATTTCTGATTTTTCATTATTTCTGTAATTTTAATGTAGTCCTCGCTGTCGTACCTTTGACACGCTGTCCCGTCGTTGAACGTGGATGAGCCACCAGCCAGCGGCCCCTCCCGCCCGCTTTCCTCCGTGCGAGTGACTCTCCCCTCGGCTTCACTACGAGGAGGAACCGGGTGCACCCGGTTCGTCGTTTCTTTTCTTTTTTTTTTTACAACTACCCCGAAGATGGAGACTCGCAGATGGCAAGATTAGTTCTTCGAATACAACCCTACCGCCCGCCTGTCTTTAATGACGCCTTGGTTGGCAGCAGTCGAGATTTTTCTCACATCTTTTTACCCATTTTGAAGGATCTAATCGGGAGATATTGAGCTCCGGGTGTCGCGGTTGTGGCAACCATGAGCTCCGGGGAGGGAGCGGAGGAGACGACTAACGACCCCGGGGACATAACGTTCAGGACAGGTAAGCTAAACGCTGACGGGATTCATCGGTGATGGTGATGGACATTTATCCTCGACTATGGTGACTGGTTTCGGGGTGCTAGACAGTGAACGATTGGGGTCAAGGGGGACTACTGAACTTGACTATAAATTGTATTAAAGTCATAAATCGACTGTCAGTGTTCAACCCGTAGAAATGTTGATGTATGTTGGTATTTTTTTTTACGTGTAATTGACTACAGTATGTTAGACTGTGTAGCGAAGCATTAGCTTGGGTGCTAATGTTTCGACCCCCATCTTTTTCCAACATGTGGCACCGTTTATCGACAAGCTACCAAAAGGAAACACTCTCCGACACTTTTGGCTTTACTCTGGCCCAATTTACATCCATTACACGTGTAATAGATTGTGAGCAATGTGAGTTTTTTACCCAAGTAAACTTGGAAGGCGTACAGCAACCGCGTGCAATGCACCTTCCAAGCACCACAAATGGAGCGCAAATCGAGCATCTGCCATTAATATTAAGTCGCCCGTTGAGCTTGTGTGCGCGCTTGACACTTGATTTGTGTTTCAACCTGGTGAACTGTGAGTCGAAAAGCGGCAGAGAGGCTATGGGGCGGGCTGACCCAGTATGCACCTCTATGGTGAGCGTTTTAGCTTGGAGTTAGCCTCCTAAAAAGCCACCCAAAGCCTGTTTGGCTACCAAATGCTAATGTAGCATCGCTAGCTCACCACTGAGTTGACAAAGCCGGCGTTTCCTTTGACCGACTTATTCCTTGTGAAGGAAAAAAACGTCGATACAATGTGAATAGTTTGAATTCAACGCCCCCCACCCCCAGTAGATCATTTTCTGCTCTTAGTGTTGTCAAAACTGAACAACAGTGCGAGCTATGTAAACAATACATGGCACATCCAGCATTCTGGGTGTGTTAGGCTAAGCTAAGTGTGGCACATAATGCACACTCAGGCTAAAAACAGGCTTTCGAAACTATATCACGGTCTATGACTTGGGAGGTCGCAACCGCAGGAAATCAGTGCTTTAATTGTGTCACGACGACACCAATGCTTTGCACAATGCTAAGATGACCCCTTTCAACTCAACTAACACAAAAAGAGTGACAGGCCTGAAGGATGCAAAAGACAACAATGGACCATAAACTGTGAATTCCAAGAAGTTAAATGCACATTGTTAGGGTCTGAGAACGGGTTTAACAACACTTTTCAGTGCCAACACAGGCACGAGTGGTTTATTTTGGTAACTTCTCAGGTTATTCCACCGTCCCACCTATGCTCGGTATACATTTTAAGTGTTCAGACATGATTGAATTATATGGTGGATCTGGATAAGCCCGTGGGCTTGGCTACACTTGTGCAACTATGCCAAGACACCCCCCCCAGCACAGTTCGCTCTTTGCAGGCATTGAACTGCTTCCAGCGCCTGATGTCATGCCTGCTTTTGTCATCATGCTTGAGCTTTGCTGCTTAAATGCATTTCAAATCAATTCCTATTTTGTCAGAGTCTCTTCGTGGCATTCTCACATGTCCACGAGTGACCATTTTGCATTGGCTGAGATTTAGTTGCAATAAATACAGAGATACCCTTGCTTTAGTGTTATAAACCAAGCTCTGAATAGCCCCCCCAAAAAATAAATGTCAGATTCGTACTCTCTCCTCCCCTCTCACAATAGTCTAAAATTAACACTAAGGTTTAACTATATCCAGAAATATGATCCTAAAACAAATATAATTTCAAACTCTCTCTTACATTACGCTTAAAAGATAAACAACTTCCTGTTTGTTTGACTCCTGCATATTCTTTATGTATTGATTTAAAGTTTTACTAATTCACAGTGTCACGAGCTGAAACGATCAAAGCTTTGCAGTGCTAATTTTCCACACGTAATAAGGTTACCGCTGACTCACGCGCCACTCTGTGTGAGACGAGCTGGGAGGAAAAGATTGTTCCAAAAACAAAATTTAAAAAATGTGCGTGTCATTTCACATTTTAAACTAGAAGATTAAGTGCTACTACTGCAGAACAGCTCTTTACGTACAACAACAGCATGGCTACGATTGCCAATCGACTTTAAAATGGCCTTCCGCCACTTGTTAGAATGTATTGTACCGTTTGTATATAATATTGTCGCTAACGTGTGCTCACGCTAGCAAATTTGACGCTCTGAATTCGCTGACTTCCATGTCACTCACCAGGCCAGGGCCTCACATTTGAAAGCCTCACACACTCAAGACTCCTGGATGTTGTCGAGTGGAATGTGAAGATGGTACAGTGAAACTCCTCTACAACGAAATCATGTTTGCAGCAAGAACATTTTTCACAACAGGGTTTTTTTTCACTGTAGCAAATTTGAAACAGGAAAGTGGGAATGGTGTTAATGCATGAAGATTTTTTCACACTAGGGGGTATTTTCCACCCATGTAGATTTCGTTGTAGAGGAGTTTCACTGGAACCCCAAATGGCTCACAGTAATCCCCGCCCCTCACACGATGCACATTTTGTTTTGTTTTAATAATTCAAAACTCAGTTTTGATCACTTGAGGCTGCTTTAAACAGGATTGAACAGCTAACTAAATATACCAGGCACATGGTGACACTTGTTGCTTGAAATAAATGTGAATTAAAAATGTTCCAAAAACCCAGTGCAGCTCTCGTGTTTTAAGTAATCCCACACGGAGCTAGATAAAACCAGTTGCGGAACCGCTACAACCTGACTCGAGATCTTGTACCTTTTTACTTGTTACACAAAGCTAACGAAAGGCTAGAGTGTGACATACAAGCTCTTGTTTTGCGCTCGCAGCTTCTTCCTCCATCCTGGGTCTCTTGTTCAGACTTGCACAATTTTGCGTGTCTGGCCACAGGCTACACGCGCCCTCACTCCCTTTCTCTACATTTCTTCATCCTCATCATCCTTTTCCCTCGGCATTGCTTTTTGTCAATCCGACGTTGTCTGTTGTTGCGCGTTTCCTTCCTCTGTCATTCTTGTTGCGTCGTGTCAGGACAATTCACGCTGATGCGCCGTGACAATTAAAGGGAAAAAAAAATCCTTCCTTCCTCTTCTCTTTTTTCCCCTTCCAGACTGGAATTAATATCTTGGCTTTGCTGCACAGAGACGGCGGGGGAGGTTTGTTGTGGCCTCTTGTCAATCATCAACTTGTTTCATGCCAGGAACGTCGCTTTGCACATGACTTCAATATTGATTCCAAACGTTTATTGCAAGTCGGTCATGCGGGCTTTTCTTGTGCGGCCGACACAAAGTCCGCATCATCCAGACTTCATGAATGAACATTTCGGGGCAGCATGGCGGCCGTTTCCGGTATGTTTGAATGAGCGGCGGTGTGTGTTTGTGTGTTTAGCAAGCTAGCAGCCCAGGGATGGAAATTTGATTCAGAGCCTACATTTAATGACTCAGGCCCATTCACCCAGGAAGAGGTTTGCGCGCGCGCACACACACACACACACACACACGCACACGCACACACACGCGTCGCTAATGGATATTGATCCCGGATATGGAGACTGATTGAGGTTTCCCTTCAGGCTCAATGCAAAGACGTCAGGGGAAAAAAACAACAACAAAAAACAAAAAATGGAATGACACGCTTAGTTGTGCTTCCTTGAGTGCATTTTGCTAAATTAGTCCTGCAGCCTTTTTTTTCTTATCACAAAAGTGATACGACAGGACGACTGGTCATCTGGGTCAGGTTTACTTTGGCTTTGCAGTGACGTAGTTCAATGTCTGCAGTTGTTTGCGCAGCTTTGGTAACGCTCGACTCGAAGGAGAGAGAGTTTGATGTTCAACTCGCTTTATCTGGCCATCCTAGTCGAGTATTTTAATAACGGGCTGGGCTAGACCCCTTAGTTCTCTCCCAATATTAGCTTGTCTTATAAAGACTTTTTTTGTTGTTGACGATTTTACGCTCCCAACGTTGTAGGAACAGCTTGGGGAAGGCCCTTTTTTGTTCCAGCAGTTCCAGCGTGACTCTGCCAACATCTTGTAGCAATAACGTCAGGGTCCCAAAAGCTTCTATTCGTAGTGTGGATGTCATAAGGTAAACCGAGGGAGGCTTTTCTAATACGTGCATCAGCCCGGTAATAGTTTCCTGTGTGAAACACTCAAGACTTTAGAGGTGGAAGCCCATCTGGCAGGAAATTGTGTTAGCTCAGATAAGCGCAAACTGACCAGCCACTGTTGAAATTATGCAGGTCGTTAAATGGTGACGTCGTCGTCGTCGTATTCCCACGAAGATGCAAGTGCTGACGCCAAGATTTTGGGCACTGTCATGGGAACGAACGAGCAAAGAAGGGGGAAAATGTTGTGACCTCATAGTTGGGTTTTATCGCCCCCCCCCCCCCCCCCCAAAAAAGAAAGAAATGGAAAAATTCATCCCACATGCCTAGCTGCGCCGCACACTGTAATTATTCAATGAGAGCACGACGAGCGAAGCCATGCAACGCGCGGCGCTGCGCTCGCTGGGACCCCGAAGCCCGCATGACGTCACGCGCCGGCCTTTCGGTGCGCCTCAACAATACGAGCCTAAACTGCAACAAAGCGCCGCAGATTGAATTACAGAGCTCAGTGTGAACTATTTGGCCTTTTGCTGGATGTGTTCGACCAACAACTCGATTTGAAGAATGGAATCGTGACTGTCAGGCGTCAGTGTGAGCTCGGGTCGCGATTCGCACGGACAGATGAATCAGAGCGACCCATTTCCTAGGATTGTCATTGTCCCAACATTCTTCAGCGGAGTAGCAGTAAAAAATTTTGTGGTGCGGCCAGCATGAACGGCCTCGGGCCTATTAGAGGTGAGAGGTCATTGGATTACACGCTAACCCAGGGGTCTGCAACTCAAAATGTTGAAAGAGCCATATAGGACAAAAAACAAATATGTCTGGAGCCGCAAAAAAATAAAAGCCTTCTATAAAACTTACAATGAAGGAAACACATGCTGTATGTATGTAGGAGACTGGACTGTCTCAGAATTGTTTATGTTATTCATTCCTTTGTTGTGTTCACAAACGCCCCCCATAGAATTTATTTTGTGATTTCCTCACTTGATTTTTCATTTTGGTGCATTATTTTCGCTTTACTTAGTGTCAGTGAAGTGATCATGAATTTCTGTTTTTCGGAGGCTGTCTTTGAACGCCTCTCGAGTCGAACGAGAAGAGAGAAGGCACGGAGTCGGACGCAGACGTGTCTGTGTTTGTCGAGACGGTTAAAAACATAAATAAAGTGTACGTTTTAAAAAAAAAACAACAACACCACAGCTCTCCTTTTTCGGAGCTGCAACATGTATCTATATCTGTTTGAGCTATATTAGCCTACCATCAAAATCTTTTTCCATTTTAAAATTTTTTTTATAAAGCTACAGGGAGCCACTAGATGTCGCTAAAGAGCCGCATGCGGCTCTGGAGCCGCGTGTTGCCAACCCCCCGCGCTAACCTAATCCAGACGTGTTTGTTCTGCGCCGGTGTGTATTTTTTGTGTGGCTTTCAGGAACTGAAGTCCTAGTTTAGTTCCTTTTGTGGAAGTTGGTGGGGGGTGGATGACGCACACAAAACGAGCCGTTTAGTCACTGCGTCTCAAAAAGTTTTCAAAGGTGAAAAACGATTACAGTAATCCCTCGTTTATCGCGGTTAATGGGGACCAAAACCACCCGCGATAAACGAAAATCCGCGAAGTAGTGACCAATTAACATATACAGATTAAAAAAAATTTTATGTTTGAAAAAATCCGCGATGCACCGAAGCCGTGATAAACGAACCGCGAAATAGCGGGGGATCACTGTATTGCCGATGCTAAATTATTTACCGCCCACAATTCGGCGTTTCCACCAAGCTGTCTGGTCCACTCCAACTTTGATACCATCGCTCCAAATGTCTCTGGCCGCTATGCGGCGAAAGCAGTCGCACCAATGCATTTTTTACGCAACTAATTGGCTGGGTGCGCACTCTTATGTCGCCCATGTGCCAATTTGCTGCAAAGGGCAGCATGAAAGCAGCTTTTATTTAGTTAATTGGCAAATTACAAAATGAACCACTCGTATGGAATGATGTCGCACTTTATGTCGCTGACAACGCTGTCAGCATCCCACCAACGGCCGCCTGTGGTGAAAACACGCCCCGGGAGAGTTGGCCAAATGTATTGGAACTGAACGCTACTGCTTTTGGAATACGTGACTGACTGAATGTGACCTTGACACGATTTGCTCAATCTTTGCATCGGCGCTGATAAATGGAAGCTGAGTTTTGGTTCGGAGAAGAAAATGAACGATCAGAAACTGTACCTAGCTTTTTCCTTTTGACATCCAAAGGTTTCTATCCAAGGCCTGTGCAAAGGACCTTCTCCTTTGCAATCTTGAAGCCCAGGTCTGTTTTCATCGAGATTTACACGAACTGGGTTTCATCACGACACAATTTCCCACCACCTGTCCTGACTAACAAGCCTCTATTTTAAAACCATGTCAGTCAAGGCACGTCGGACTTTACAACTTCCACAAAAAGCCTCAGACTAGATACGTCAAAGGCTAACTGACCTCGAGCAATACGTAGTGTCATTCCTTTGCGTTACTTTGCGCCAGATAGATTGAAACCGATCATCATGTAAACGCGGCGCTCATAATCAACGACATTTTGTTAGCTTTGGTGTAAAGAAGGCTCTTGGAAGACTTTTGGGCTTCAACGAGTCGATTCAATGAGTCGACCCCTGCGGGGTTGAGGTGTTTGGTACATTTGGGTTGATTCAAAGGAGCTTGTTCCCCCCCCGACCCCCCAACTCCTCTGTTGAGCTCTCCTTCGCTAATGTCCGGCGCGTAAGCCAATTTGGTGCAAGCTCAAGGTAAATTTCTCCTTTTCCAACAATTTTAAAGGAGAGAGTCAGGAGCACAAAAGCGAGAGCGAGAGAGCAGGACGTAGGTGGGTACAGGTTGGTTGCAAGACGCCGTGACATCATGAATTGGAGAGAATCATTTCTTGTCGCAGCGGTGGAAACCAGAAGCCGATGTCTGCCCTGCCTTGTGCAGATATTGTTCGAAAAACCTCCTTGCACTTGACGCAACTAGGATACGCATTTAACAGGGAGGCAGTGAAGACTTCACCAAACTAGGACAGGTCCTGAAAGACCGCTGTACTCCTTTTGCCTCGCTCTCGTCTCTAGAGCATGCAAAGGTGCTAACTCACTGTTGCCCGTTTCTCTTACAAATTTACGTTGTATTTTTTGGGGTCTCGGTCACTGTCTACTCCTTACCCGTGACTTTTCTTAACCCTCCTGTTGTCTTCGGGTCAAAATGACCCGCCACTGTGTTAAAAACGCCCAAAAAATCCACTAAATTATATTTTTTTAACTTGAAATTTTATGACTTTTCCTAGATTGGCTCTAACTGCAGAAAAATTGAAATTTTGTTTTTATTCACATTTCCATGGAAGCTGTACAAAAAAATGTACAAAGGTGGTCTTCGGGTCAAAATGACCCGTGAGGCAAATAGAGTTGAAATCAAGGTCACCAAGTTATTTACACACCACAGAATGTTTCAATGTTTTAGTTGTGTCTCAGAAATAATTAGTAGTACACATGAACAAGACAATAGCAGTCATAAACAAGACCAGATAGGTGGCGTTCTCACAGACGGCAGAGCTCTTTTTTGTGGATTTCAAGGAGTTGTAAAGGTGCCACAGATGACAGGACCCTGATTTATCTCTGTGCTGATGCCATGAGTGTGCGTTATGACACTGAAGAGGCTCTAGAGCTGATTTTTCTGATGTCCAGCAAGACAACTGATTCAGAAGAGGAAAAGGAGGATGTATCTGAAGAAGATGGGGAGGAATATAATCCAGAGCATGATGAATCATCTTCAGAATAAGAAGAAAATCCTGAAGCTGAAAGAGAGACTTTCCTTTCAAAAAATGGCAAAATAACATGGTCCTCAACAGCATATAACCAACACAGCAGGCATGCAGAACAAAACATCATGAAGATGACCCCAGGACCCACAAAGTATGCCGTTTCTCATGCCCATGACATTGTCTCTACATTCTACATGTTTATCACACCAGCAATAGAAAGAATAATCCTGGAGATGACACATCTGGAGGGTTTTCACAAATGTGGAAACAGGTGGATAAAGATGTATGAGACTGACCTGCAGGCCTACTTAGGGCTACTAATCTGCAGGTCATCGGGAGAGAGATCAACTCGACCTGATATCTCATGAGAAGAACAAGAGGAGGGTGTTCCTGGAGCAGCTAGGAAAGGCAATGGTAGCTCCACTCATTGAAAGAAGGAAGCATGTCTCCCGCACAGAAGCCACATCAGCAGTTGTGAAAGCTATTCAGAGTGCAGGAGGTCCTGAGAAACCTGAGGATCCAGCCACCACAGCCACTTCCCCAGCTAGGGCAAGTAAGAGGAAGAGATGCCAGTTCTGCCCTCAAAAGAAGGACTGTAAAACACATAGTGTGCTGCAGGTGTAAGAAATATATCTGCGAAGGCTGTGCGCTTGAATGCTGTGTGACGTGTGCTAATTAGTTGAATGGGTTATCTTATTTTTTCATATTTTTGTCTTGTATTGTATTGTTTTGTATTGTCCTAAATTGTTCACTCAAGGAAAAAAAAAGAAAGAAACTTTAGTCATTGGAATGAATACAATTAATCCAAAACTCCTTTCTGCACATTTCCTTTCCTTTTCTTAAACTATAAAAATTCAATGTGAAGAGGGTGAACTATATCACACATATTGTGGTTAAGGACAAGTTCTTTCTTCAAGCAATATGAAATTTGGTGTTTAAAATTCAATTTAGCTGCTTATTTGGGGGGTTTAGTGAAGACGGGTCATTTTGACCCAGAGGACACGGGGTGTGTACAGAAAATGAGGACAACAGGAGGGTTAATCTAAGGACCGGAAGCAAAAAGGACATCGATGAGTATACCTGATCTCTCTTTGCTCCATACAGCCTTGTCGTCTTTGCTAGCAAATAGAGCGGCAACCAACGATCCCCACTTTGGCCTGTATAACAGAATATAAATACAAACCTCGGTTTTCGAACGTCTCGGTTCTCGACCAATTCGGTCTTTAGCCAAAAAGTTCGAATTTTTTATGCCTTGGATCACGAACAAATTTCGTTTCTCGAACAAACTGAGCGCACTTGAATGCAGACGTGTTCAGTAAACATTTTTATTATAAAAAGAGCGTGGTTTCGGCTTTTGAACAATTTCGATTTTCGAACATCCTTCTGGAACGGATTATGGATGAAAACTGAGGTTTGACTGTATATTTTAAAAAATCTTTTTCGTATCACTTCCTAGCATCTCCGTCGGGGTATGAGCTACAAAATCTCCTTATGCAGTGCCTATCTTGAGAGCTCTGCTGACTTTTCCATCATTAAAATAAGGTGCCACGGTTTCACGAGAGCCGAGCTGATAACACTCAGGTGACATAAACCACTGCTGCCGGCTCATTGGTTGCGTTAGTTTTGCATACTCCGGCGGTACCAACAATTAAGCTAATGACCGAGATGCAAGTTCTTCCTAGTTCTTGTTTGCTCGCATCTCATTAGGACCGTTCCGTTTTTTAAAATGTTTTGCAGTTTTTACGCAAATAGGAAACAGACTGCCCCGAACCGAGGTAGCCTTTGGCTTTAGTTCTCATTTCCGAGTCAGCGAAGGAAGTATCAAGTCAAGGGGGAAGTTCTGAATCCCTGAATTGAAAGTTGTCTGTGCCCGTCAAAACATCAGCGCGTGTTTATTTTCTGCGTGACATTTGGCTGGAATGAAGAACAACTCGCTAGCGTAAAGATGACTATTTCATCTGTTTACGCGACCGCGACAAAATAACATCGTGCAGACTCCCGTAATACTTCAAGTGGTATTTTAAGAAATGAATTTGAACAGGGTTCTCACGGGTCATTAAAGTTCATAAGAATCCATAAAAAAAAGAAGTTGTAAAATGATGTTCTTAATTGTCCTTAATTTTCAGGGAAAGCTTCTAAAATCAATAAAAATCCATAAAAAATTAACCTGTGGTGTTCATTTCATTTGTGTATGTAATTTTCCCCACCCTTCCAATTGATAGTTTTGTCGGAAAATGCGCCTGGCGCCCTTCCCCTCAAACCCCGCTGTCGGGCTACATGCAATACAGCAATAATTTGAACACCAGCTCAGTGATATGTGGCTTTCTGTTCATTAAATCCACCGTGAATCCCCTGCTCGATAGAGAAAAACTCCTTAAAAATGGCTAAATTAGCCCTCAAAAGTCCTTAAAAGGTCCATAAATAACAAGAGTGTTGAAATGAAAAACCTCAACTTTATTCTGTTAACTCATTCAGTACCAGCCAATTCTGGACCAAGTCTGAAAAGACGTTTAAAAACGTCTTTGGGAGTGAATGAGTTAATTTTATGGCTACGACTCCAGAAAAATGATTCCCCGCTCCTCCTCAAAAAAAAAAACCTTACTCCTGGAATAGTCGGGGCCCTGGGCATACCTATAATCCTACAGCGGTGCCACAAAGGCAAATTTGCCTTTGCTGAACTGGATTTATCACTTTTTAATGTTTGGTGCCACAACAACTTCAGATGTCACATCAGGTTCAAGCCGAATTGTTTTGTTTTTGGCGGTTTCACAGCTTATGGTAACGCTCACAAGTTTCTGTCTCCCCTCCGTGCAAGTGTTTCGATCACATTCTTTGCTCATTCGCTGGATATCGTCCTCGGCAGAACGTCTTCAACACTAGTAGGCCATTAATAGTTTTCCTGCCCGACGTCTCCATTTGAATCAGCGTGACCAAGACCAAAAGTATTCTCCAAATCAAGGGGCTTCGTTCTTGCCTGCTCGTGAGTCAAGCGATGAGTGTGTCTGCCGAGAAGGGGAAAGCAGGGGCCCCCGTAGCGAGGGTGGTCTTGTGTTCACGTGGGCCGTGACACCGAAACGGGCCGGCGTTGGGGACAAGAGGGAGCTGTTTGAGCGCGGCGTGCTCACTTTGAGGCGACTGAGGTCTATGTGAGTTCACTGTACATAGACGCGAGACGTCCGGGCCTCGTCATTTCCTCAGCGGTGGTTATAGAAGTGTGTGTGTGTGAGCTGTCAATTTTTTTTTGGTGTGAATGCATGTAACGTGCGTCTGTGTGCATGTGTAGTTTGCATTCAACCGTTGTCAGTACTGAAAAGCTTGAGCGTGTGAACGTCATATCTATGCTGATGGTTTTTATCTGTGGTTCGTCTGTTGTTTATATAGTGATGCAATGTGGGCGGTCCCACATGTGGCCCCAGCTTTGCTTTGTTGCACGCTGCAGTCTATGTCCGCGTTTGGGCATTGCAAAAATGCAAAGTATGTTTTGTATTTTATTTTTTGGGGTGGGGGGTGTTGATTCTCTGAAGTGATTACCGGATTTCCTGAGAGCCTTTCAAGTGCTTGACAAACGACCACACTTTGCCCATACGGCAGTTGCGTGCAAAGCTAATACGCGAATTCTGTGTCTGGGCCGTGCGGTTTTAAGGTAAACTATACCATAAGACGCGTGTTTGCAATTTCTACAGTTCCGTCTCGCATGATTGGCACTCATGATCTTTTGGTAAAAATAAATAATTAAATCCTATCGTCGGTCTGGGAACATGTTTTGTGGACAGATAAAGATTTTTTTTTTGGGGCAGTGCACACCTGTGATTTGTTTATAGCGATGAAATAAAAGATACGGGCCCTGTGTCATAAAAGATCCATTTCATATACAAAGTGCAAACTACAAGTTGTCCTCCGAGTCCAACCCCCAGAGTCACGACTTCACGCGCTCCTGGAAGGCTTCTTTCCGGGAATCCTTCGCAACACCTTTGTTGTCAGACACCTGTCTCGAGTTTACTCGGTGGTGACGCCAGTTAGAAACCGGAATGTCCCCTCTGAGGTCCAACAGGAAGCAGTCCGAGGCAGAGTCCCCACTGAGTCCCCACTGAGTCCCCACTGAGTCACCCACTTGACCCGCTTGACCAGTCACCGTGTTTACATTTAGACACCGCGTGACACGGAGTCGGAGCACGTCTTCGCTTCGGTCACGGCAGCAGCGGCAGACTCTCGTGCTCACGCTATGAATAGATTGCCTCAATGGCCTGATTGTTGTTTGGGCCGCAGTATTTGACCGCTCCCTCCCCATGCGATTGGTTGACGACCAATCCGGGTTGTCGCTGGTCTCTCGCCCAGAATCTGCTGCGAAAGAATGCAGCTCATCCACAAACCTCGTGAAGAGCCAATTCTAAACCAAGTCTGAAAAGACGTATAAAAACGTCTTTGGGAGTGAATGAGTTAATATCAGTATGTTTAGGTTGGCTTGAATCAATGATCCAACTCAATTGCCGCCTAAACAGCCCAAACAGATCAACGGCACCCCCCCGCCCCCCTTCGTGTGAAGCTAAAATACTAAATAGCGAAGCAATCAAGCTAAACGCCGGATCGTTCAGACTTGAAATCAAATTTGAGTCGCACCGACAGACGCTGATGATCTTAAGACACTTGTCATGAAATGAACCGGTCGAGGGTTGGTGACATCCTCATGCTCATTTTGATCTGTCTTGCGTTTCTTCCAGATGGATCCCTCCCAAAGGAGACGAAAGGAGACGTGTCCAGTCAGATTGCAGGTGAAACGGCACAAACTCACATCCGATTTTTTATTTTTTTTTGCCCCTCCTCAAATGCGTCTGCGCACGCATGACTCGTGTCTATTTTATTAGTTTGCCGGATGAGGCCTGACCGCTGTCACGGTAATGTCTCACCACCACACTCACCTCGACTCCCTCTCCTCTTATTGTCGCCTCCCTCTCCCGATTGGGTGCCCGTCGCCGTAGCGACAGCGGCCTCTCTCTCTCACTCTCTCGCATGATTACAGATAGATGCGCATGGCCGTCGAGGATTTCAGCCCTCTGCTATCCTTTTTTTGATGGGGATTTTATCGTTTGATGTGGGTCGATATACCGTAATTTCCGGACTATAAGCCGCGACTTTTGTCACACGCTTTCAACTCTGCGGCTTATTTAATGAAGCGGCCTATATAAAGACTTTTTGAACGGCCGCCTGTGTACCGTCTTTCTTTGTAAATATCTCATGTAACAATATGGGCACCTGCGGCTTATAGACAGGTGCGGCTTATGTGTGTACAAAATGTTTTTTTTTCCTTTTAAAATGTAGTGGTGCGGCTTATAATCCGGTGCGGTCTATAGTCCAGAAATTACGGTACTTTGAAATTTTGTGTGGTTGTGTGTATCCGTCCCGAAAGGAGGAACTGATGGCACATTTTGATACGTCGCCTCCCGTTGCTTGTAAAAAGAAACAGATAAATAACCGAACGTCGAAAACCCACATCGAAAGGAGGCCAGTGAATTTGGCGGGTTGCACCGAGGCCCGGGGGCAATGCTGGGAATGGCTCCCGTTGACCAATACGATGAAAACACGAATTCAATTGCTACGTGGCATCACTGCCGCTGTGTCTTCCCAGTTGTCTTTGCACACTATTTTTCTTCAGATTCTGTCGCTTTCCAGTCATTACTCGAGATTTGTCAGGGATTAACTCTCTCCCCATCTGTCGGCCCGGCGATACGACTGGTCCGACTGGGCCAAGGTTAGCAGCGGAACAGTTATGTCATGACTGTTGTGCCTTCAAAGCCCGGCGGATGGGCGGAAAAGCATTTTTGATGTTGCCTTTGTATTTCCTTTGAATGCAATCCAAAATACATCCCAAACCTTCAAAATGTCCCATTGAGGAGTCAATTGCATTATTGCGGTTGGAATGTAATGCCAGTTTCACCTGCAGAGGGCGCATTCGTATCGAGTACGATATCAAGAGCAGAGGGCCTGCATTGAATCTCCTCTCGTCATTAAAACTTAACCGTGCAGTCGGACCGTATTCATAATCTAATTAGATTGTTAAACATTATGCTTTGTTGTGGCTTGTTCTCCGATTGTCACAAGGAGATCCGTAAATGAACGCTTGGCACCGATGAGCCATCCTCCTCTGACTTTTTCTCCCTGTCCCCCTTTTTTTTTTTTTTTTTTTTCTTTCCTTCGTCATCTTCTGGTCACTGGGGCAACCTTGGCCTGCTTTTCAATTGGTAAGCCTACCCTGCCATTTGAGGTCTGGACCAAGGGAGAAAACCCGAACAAGGCGAAGAAGGCTCTTGGCATCGTACGCCATCGCCAACGAATGAAGGAGGGACAAGAACGGGAGCCGCCAATGATTGCGAATGTCATCGCACTACTTGCCGTTTTTACAGCCAATTCCGAGACACAGTCAGTGTCACATTCCCGCGTGCACAATAAGAGTCGATCCCAATCAACACTGGATCATGCATTTATCCCAACGAGGCAATGAGGATGTAGGTTAGGATTCCAGGTCACGGATGTCCTATTCCTGTCCAACTCCATCCCACCTTAGAGAAATCCTGCTCATGCCACACATCACCGCGACAGGAATTTCTGGCACGCGGTCAATGCGTAAACTTGGCAGCTCTGCGGGGGGGAGCGCACATGTGCAAGCGTTCTGGTTTCTCTTGCCCCGCAACAGCTGGCCCGCAGGCCGCGCATCCCAATCAGCTGCCAGGGAGCTATTACGCTCTGACACCGTTTGCGATCGCTCTTCAACCCGGTATGAAGGGGAACTGTGCCCCTCCCTCCCTTTGGACCTGTCCCATCTGTCCCGGTCTGGGCAGCCGTCGCCTTCTGTCTTTCTCCCCCAAGCGAAACACTGCGGAGGTATTTGTCACACAGTCGTCTTGTGGTTTACTTGACTAATCTGCTTTGTTGTATCAAGCCCATCTAATGCCCACTTGACCTCCTGAAAGCCCCCAAGAGGCTCCGACTATTGAGAAAGTGTCGCCGGCCTTTGATGTTTCCTGACACGCATGACTCGCGAACAGTTTGACTGTGCTCGCAGTCACACTGACTGTCCGGCAGGATGCAAAGAACGATTGACATGTGTAGAATTTCACTCGCATCCTTCGCCCTTTCTCTATGTGGGGGCGTAGTCCCATATCCATTTCGCCACTGCCTACTTATAAATCAATTCAAGGAGAGATCCTGGCAGCTCCGCGCCCTGAAACATTTTGGGAATAACCTGTATTGAATGGACAGTTAACCCTCGGATCTGCCTTTGTAACTCAGCAACCAGGTAACAAACAACCTCTTGTCAAATAAAGGCGATGCCCCCCAAATTAAAAAAAAAAAAAAAGCATTCTATCATAGAAATATTACCGTATTTTCCGGACTATAAGTCGCTCCTCAATATGAAGCGCACCAGCCATAAAATGCATAATAAAGAACAAAAAAACACATACATAAATCGTACTGGAGTATAAGTTGCATTTTGGGGGGAAATTTATGTGATAAAATCCAACCCCAAGAACAGATATGTCATCAATTAAAAAAAAAAAAGAAAACAACATGCTGAATAAGTGTACAATATGCGAACGTTACATGACGCATAAACGACAAACTATTTTTCAGATAACTATAGCATAAAGAAGATTTCGCTGTAGAGGAGTTTCACTGTATTGAGATGATGAAAGCTAATGAGGTTCACGAAGCTTCACCCTTGAGATGTTGTGCCAGTGCGTTTTGTCACAAAGCGGTGCGGGCACAGCCGTTGCCGTTTGCCATTGAGCCACGCCACAACGTTCCCAGCAGAGCACAAATGTTTTTTTCCCCCCCACCTCTCCTTTTCTGTCAGTCTCAAGTCTTCATGCTAAGCAGCTTGTCAGGATGCATAAATGCTGTGCAGGCATGTTGTAATTATGTGCCGGCCCTAAACATTCAGGATTACCTCCTGCAACCTGGCCCGACCAAAATGCAGCACAGATGAACGGCTTGGTGTATGTACGCCCCGTACCCGACACCTAGAGGCGCCTGTCTGCTCGGAAACGTTAGCCCCCCCCCCCCCCCCCCCCCCCCGGCTTTTCCAGGGGAATGCGTATAGACCGGAGCAAAGCGCACGGTTTTGGTTGTCTCCCGGATTGGAATATCTCTGCCGAGGAATGCCAGGATTAGGTGCAGCTGCTGCGGCCGTGCCCGCAGCCGACCGGGATTGGTCAGTCATTCGCGCCAATGGTGCCGTCGGATGACACCCCCTTCCATCTTTTTTTGAATTTGAAATTATTTCTGGAAGAAGTGTTCAGGATGGCTTGCTGGTCATATGTGTGGCAGGTACTAATCCTTGTGTGTGTCCTGAATGATTTTGGGGGGGCCTCACTGAAGTGTTTTTGTACCGTCACTTCCTTACCTCGGACCCGACGCGTGCTTTTGTTTGCATGTGTGTGCGTAGCTGTGACCGGGCCGCGCTTTATTTAGCCCCTGTGCTACTTTTGCCTGTCTCTTGAACAGGATAAGTTATGTATGCGGGTGCCTAAACTTAGCTTTTGTTTTTTTGCCTGTGTCCTACTGAGTTAATTGTCTGGCTAAATATAGAAGAAAAAAAAAAGGATGTTGCAGGGATGTTTTCAGGCAGTTCGCACTCGAAGGCATTCTTGGAAAGACTGCAGTTACGTTGTTTCTTCTCTCTGTAGGAATTCATGTTTTGCAAAACTGCAGCGGAAATGAAACCATAATTCCCGAACTGCCCTAAACAAAAAAAGATTGTTTTTTTTTAATAGTACAAGACAATCCGTGGTTTTAGTCCAATCCAAAGGTTATTGAATTTCTGACAAACTCCATGACTTAACATGCACGTTTACTTTGGTCTACGAGCGGCGGATTGCGTTTACCGGAAATGTTGGGCCTCGAAACGGCCTTTAACATTCACGCAGTGTTTTTTTTTTTTTCTCCCATCTTGTCAGCATCGGTACGCTTCATTGACCTTTTGATAATCCCCGCGCTTGGTGGCGGCCTGCCAGACTGCGCATCAGAGATTGTCCTTTTTATTTGAAGATGACTCACTCTGGGGGGGCAAAAAGACACTGACGTCGTTGCCATCCGTCACTGACACTCTCCCTTATTTCGTTTTCCCCTCACACTTTTTCCGCATTCATTCGCACGCCTCTTAACGGCTGCTAATTTAGCATGACTCAGCGGCGGACAAAGTACCCGGCTTTCGGGAACGGTAATGACTCTGCGACGTTAATAAGCGTTCACGCTGAAAATAGCTCATCTCTCATCCGTAACGGAACGAATGCGTCTTCACATCTTGACTGCTGCGCTCCTGCAAATGAGAGGATTGGTCTCCGGGCGGCCCTCCATCCTTCTCATTGATCACCTGTTCAGAAATGCAAGCTGTTTCTTTTGCTGGAGCGCACTGTGGGAAAATGGACTTGATCTTAGCAATTTGTCTTTGTGGCACCTGAAGAGGTCGGTAAAAGCACAGCGGCCGGCCGGAATAAACACACCCATTCTCGGCCATCGTTATTATGCTGTAGAAGCAGGCACGTTATAGTAAGCACTATGAAGAATAAATACAGTAATTAAATACCGATAAAAATTGCAAGAAAAAAACATATTCAAGTCGCTCAAATGTTTAAGGTGAAATTTGGGGAGAAATTTACTTGCGAAAAACCAAGACGTGTAGAGATCAGACTCGTCCCCCAAATTCGCATTCCCTCATTGCTTCACTCTGACCATTCGCAAGCGTAGCGCCTTGGTCAAATGTGCCCTTCAGTTCTTCTGATTGCTTCAAATAAGTGCTGAACCCCACTGCGCCAGGTCGTAAAAGGAAAGAAACTGCACATTTGTAAATTGATGGAACGGGAGCGCACTCTGCCTCTTCGCACACACACACGCTCTGGGGTGTGTTAGGGCCTCAGCGTGACTTTCTGAATGCACCCCATGTTGACGGCAGCGAACGAGTTCCAGTTGGACAAAACTCCACTTCTAACTGTGGCAACGGTTTTCTTTTTACAGTGAGACTCCTCTACAACGAAACCTACATGGGCGAAAATACCCCCTAGTGTGAAAAAAATGTTCATACATTAACGCCATTCCCACTCTCCTGCCCCCCATACAAAAAAAAAACCCTGTTGCGTTATACGAAATCTTTTTCTCTGCTCTTACCTCGCGAAGAGATTCACTACAACAAAGTCTCAGCCAACAACGACCTCTACTGCTTCGTTCGGAAACGGCAACAGCAACCACCACACTGGTTTACACATGCGCAGTAGTCCAGGAAGTACCGTAATTTCTGGACTATAGAGCGCGCCTGATTATAAGCCGCACCCACTACATTTTTAAAGGGAAAAACATTTTGTACAAGGCATAAGCCGCACCTGTTTATAAGCCGCAGGTGCCCATATTGTGTAACATGACATATTTACATAGAAAGATGGTACACAGGCGGCCGTGAGAAAAAAAATCTCTATATAAGCCGCTTCATTAAATAAGCCGCAGAGTTGAAAGTGTGTGAAAAAAGCCGCGGCTTATAGTCCGGAAATTACGGTACTTGTTATTGTTAGTTTCAGACGCAGCACGAAAGTTTCATTGCTAAAATGGCTACAAAACGGACCTTTGGATGCCAAGCAGTGTGTGTGTGTGTGTGTGTGTGTGTGTGTGTGTGTGTGTGTGTGTGTGTGTGTTTACATCTGAGATCAAATTTGCTACAGTGAAAAACCCCTGTTGTGAAAAATTTCTTGCTGCAAACTTGATTTCGTTGTAGAGGAGTTTCACTGTAGTTTAAAATGGCATACCTTAACTAGAATCCCCTGTTGCAAATACTGGTTGCCTACTGCACCTTTTAGTGCTGGAAATACTCAATCCTTGTGTGCGGTGTACGCCGCATGCTCATGTTTTGAACAGGGTTTGTCATCTTTGAACATCTCCAGACAGCCGGCGCATCACTCTTGCCGCTTATTAGCAGCACGGCGGAGACCCCCTTGTCGTCAGTCGTGAGATACAAGTTGATGCTCGCAGAGGGGCTGTTTGTTATTGACGTTATTGTCGCGTTGGGATTTGCACTCGTTCCATTTCATATTTGATTCATTCCAGAAGCAAACTGTGATACACTGCATTACTTTTATGCCGTTTGCTTTAGGACTAGAACAAGACATTTTCAAACAGTGCATGATTTGTGTCCCATGGTTTCATCCGACTACCGCTCACTTTGTGATGTCGTTTAAAGGTTGAACTTGAGTCTCTCGTTTAAAAACAAAACACATACAAAAAAGTTTTGAACTCAGTATATCTCTCCACCAGTGATTCCCAGACACTATCAAGTGTGCACTATAGACTCAATGTTCCCAATAATCTGCCTCCAGGCATGAAAAAAAAACACATTTTCCCATAAATGGACATTCCGTTTTAATAAGATAAAAGAGCTTTCTCTCCTCCAGCAAGACTTGTGGTCTTCATTTTCTCTTTCTTCCTTTCTGTCTTTCAGGTTTCAGGCGTAATGAGGACATGAGAGCGATGGAGGTGCTTCCCATCCTTAAAGAAAAAGTCGCTTTTTTGTCAGGTAAGAAAACTGTACGACTCCCAAAAAAAAAAAAAAAAAGACAAATGCATTTTTTGGGTGTTCGGATTTGCACCTTGCACGTCGCTGAGGGATTTCTTGACTTGTACATCCAACATTTCAAATGAGGTTATGAACGTACAACGATGTGACAAAGGCAGACGTTTCGTCATCTTTTGAACCCAAGAGGTTCCACCAGGAGCTCGAGAGTCAATAGTTGGCCCCTTGCCTTGACCCCGCCTGCATGCATGTATGCAAACCTCCCCCGCCGGTTGTCTCGTCAGCGTCTCGTCCAGTGTCGATGCCCCCCCCCCCCAACACTGCATATGTGACCATCCGTCAGTGTTTGTATTCAAGTATCTGTGTGTGTGCGTGTCTGTGTAACTGTGTATGTGACTTTTCCGTCTGACACACCACCCACAAACATACACACACAAAAAGTGTGTGTCGTGTGTGTGTACCACTTTGTCTGTGTCAGTGTGTGCCAGTGTGTGTTTTCCAATGTGCCCGTCTGTTTCAGTATCACCTATGTCAGTGTGGGCCAGTGTCTGTTTTTCTTTTTTTTCCTTGTCTTTGCACTCTTCATTTTGGGTAAGGTCAAACAGAATAGCAGTGACAGTCACGATGACTCAGACAAACAAACCGATATGCAGAGAAACAAAGTGGGAGGGACGGCGTTGCCATAGTGACGGCAAATCGTCGGCAGCGGCATCCCCCGAGTTGTAATTGGGTTCAGATTGAAGAAAGGGGCAACCTAAAGGAGAGATCGCAGATGAAAATGGAGTCGAATGAGCCACGTTATTATAGCTGTCTCCTAAAATTCCGTTTTTATTTTATATATATATTTTTTTTGGTTTTACATTTTCTCCCCCGGCCTACGTGCTCGCCGCACGCCGCCTCGACTGACTAATTTGTGGGCTGAGCGCATTCATCTCGTGTTTAACAGCACAGCATCTCGAGTGAACGCTGGCGCGTTTGGCTGCCGCTGCTCAACCCGTATTGTGTTTTATTGTTTTTGTTCCTGATTGTAAAGTGTCCTTGGGTGTCTTGAAAGGCGCTTATAAATAAAATGTATTATTATTATTATTATATGCTTCCATTTCAGGAGCAAAATGTTCTGTGTTCCCAATCTCATGTTATTGTGATGCAGTATAATGGAAATTCCTCCCGCTGGCCCATTTTCTGCAAACAGTAAGTTGTGGTTTTAGGCAGCGTATGGTGCAAGAGCGCAGGCAGCAGGAAGTCAGTCAGCATACCAAGAAGTTACAGCCGGCTGCCCGCATGCTCAATGTGACCGCTGCTTCTCGTTTATTGCGCCTTGCAGCATACGCAACTGATCTGTTGTTTAAAATCTGAAAGAAAAATGCCTCTGCTTGGACATACATTAAGGCATACTGTTGCGTTGCGGCCATTGAGACTGAGAGTGACGCTGCGATGGGAGATTCTTACCCCGCCCGATTTTACATTGCACGATTTACAGTGTCGGCTGCCGCGATGCGGAGCCGAATTGTGCAAAAAGATGAGAACACCTTCCTGTTTCTGATGAAGGTGATGCAACAGATGCGCGCTCAGTGCAAACGGAAAGATGAGATTCATTAACGTAGAATCTCTTTTCAAGCCCTGTGGCAGATGCGCGCCGATGTAACGAAAAGTGGATCGGAGTTCCCGAATGTGAGGCATGATTCACAGCCTTCGCTTATGACCGTCTCACTCTCTGCAGTTCCATGTTTAATATCATATTGGCCAATGGCAACTATGTAGTAAGGACAAAAAGTAGTGGGGTTGAGGTGGTTCCTTGTAGTTTCTCACTTCTCCGCCCAAAAAAAGATCATGCGTTTTTGTGTCTTAGGTGGCAGGGACCGACGCGGTGGTCCAGTGTTAACCTTCCCATCACGCAGCAACCACGACAGAATACGGACCGATGACCTGAGGAGACTGATCGCCTACCTGGCTGGCATTCCCAGGTTTGACTCTTGATTTTGCCCCTCTTAAAAAAAATTTTTTTTTTAAATGCACATGGTGTTCCAAATCAAGCTTGTGTGTGAGCGCATACGTGAAAGTGCTGAGTGCAGCATGTGACGTGTGAGAGGACAAGCGACAGAGGGTGAGAGAAGGGACTTATTCAAGAGCGGTTAGCTTGCTGCATTTAAAAAAAAAAAAAATTCTTGGCTGCCAAAAAATCAGTTGAGATGCCCAGAAAGGACATGAGGGAAAGCCTGGATGAGGGAAGGGAAGAAGGGAGCCACTGGGAGAAAGCAGTGAGGAGGAGGAGGAGAAGGATTAAAAACCCACAGAGATGCAACGCGCATGTGTGAGCTCGTGTGCGTGCGTGCGTGCGTGTGTGCACAAGCAAAACAAAACGTCTCAGTCGCTGAGGCAGTGCAGCAGTTATACTCAGTGTGGACCGGTACTCACTTTTGCAGGTAAATCCCTCCATTCATCTCCATTTTCATCCTCCAAATACACACCTATAAAACTCAAGTTTTAAAATGTACATCCACGTCATCCTTTGGCAAAGTGCGTTTGTATTCGGCAGCCGTACGTTTTGTCCCGTTCTATTTCGGGAACGCGCTCTCGTGGCGGACGACCTTTCCAATCTCGTGGAAGTAGTTTCAGTGGGAAAGGAGGGTTCAGAAATAGTTCACGTCACAGCGGATGTACGAAATGTGCCGATTATTCGTAATTTTTTTGATGGCGCGCTGAGCGTTGCAGGTTTCACCGTGCGTATGTGTGGGCGGCGGTGTGTGTGTGTGAGTGGGTGTGTGGGATGCATGTTTTGACTGCATCTGCTTGTAACGCGGTAGAGAACGGCGTCACCTCATGGATTTCCCCCCTCGCCCCCCTTTTTTTTTCCCCCCCCTCCCCATCATCCTTTCCGTCATCCGTCCCCTCTCGCTGGATTACCTCCAACCTCCGCCCCGCCTCCAGCGACGAGGTCTGTAAACATGGCTTCACGGTCATCGTGGACATGCGCGGCTCCAAGTGGGACAGCATCAAGCCGCTGCTGAAGATCCTGCAGGAGTCGTTCCCGTCGTGCATCCACGTCGCTCTCATCATCAAGCCGGACAACTTCTGGCAAAAGCAGAGGACCAATTTCGGCAGCTCCAAGTTTGAGTTTGAGGTAAGGTGGCTTGACTTGAAACGACAACTCTATTTTGTTGTTGCTGTATTTTTATTGTGAACCTAGGCGGTAATCGCAGTACAGTGAGCCCTCGCTATTTCGCGGTTCGTTTATCGCGGCTTCGGTGCATCGCGGATTTTTTCAAACATATTCATAAAAAAAAGTTGTTTTTTTTTTTGAAGTCCGCAAAAATCAGTGTCTAAGTGTTGTTTACTATGCGTGCTAGTGTGTGGGCTTATAAGAACAAAAGCAGGTCTCTTTCATCCTTAATTGTCTTAATTGACTAATTATAAACACGTCTGCTGCACAAGCGGGATCACTGGCCTGTGTGTGTGTGTGTGTGTGTGTGTGTGTTTTTTTTTAATAATAATAATACATTTTATTTATGAGCGCCTTTCAAGACACCCAAGGACACTTTAAACCGGTTTTAAAGTTTATAGACAAGTTTGAATGTAGAGTTTTGCGCACCTGCACTCCCACGTTGTGCTCCAAACGTGCCGGACTGTATTGAGGTCTACTGAAAGAGATGCAGTGCAATTAAGTGTGCAAAGAAGGTCTCATACTCATCTGCAGTAATACTAATTGTTCCCACAGAGCAGAGGGAATAGAAGCCCCCTGAGTATGATTGGAGCAGAATTAGTACGTATGTTTGTGTTCCTGCGCCATGTGTGTTGTAAAACATGCAACGGTGGCTGAACGGCACGGTGGCTTCTGCGGTTGGCGGTTGGCGGCGTTGCAATGGTGTAGATGTAAGAGGCAAACAAAAATGCGGGGCTCATCCTTGCCGACAGCCTCTCGGTTAGCCACACGCTCTCCTTTGTCACCCGTTTCCAACCACCCCATCCCAAAAAAAAAAAAAAGGAAGCTCTCTTTGTTCACCGCCAGACTCTCACTGAACTACTGTTGTCGCACGTCCTTATCGATTATTTGAGTGGCAAAATCGCGCGCAAGCTGCCGTCGGAACGCTGTAAACTTCTACTCCGTGAAAGAGCTGCTCGTCAGTCTGCCTTTTATTCACTTCATCAGCCATGACAGTAATTCATTTATGAATTGCATGTTTCTGTATGTGATGACAAAAAAAAAATGCTCACGGCTCATTTCCTCACTCACACGCTCACAAATCAATTAACCTGGCAACAATACCCACAACACAATGGCGTCAACGCTCCCCCCCCCCCCCCGCCTCGCATCGGTCGGCCTTCAGCGAGCTGTGTAGCCTCGCTTCTCTGCCCATGTGTGTGGGGGTGTTGTGCGGAGGAGGAGGCTTTGCACAAGATGCGTCGAGATGCTCAAGGCTTCTTTCTCCTCGCTCTCCTGTGCGCAAAAAATGCCATGTCGCCAAATGCGATTGTTGCCTTGTATGCTGTTATATTGAATTAGTAGATGATCATGAGGGAGGAGTGGGGGGGGGGGAATGGCACACCGAGTTGCGAGGGATCCAGTGCGGCTCGCTGACATAATTGTAGGAAGACCAAGTGTTCAAGTCAACTGCTAAATGCTTAATGAGTTGGCCACACCGTCTGCGGAGATTAGTGAAGACTCGCGCTAATTCCGCTCCATTAGGATCCCGTGTTGGTAGTTTTCGGGAGGTAAATGTTGCGCTCAAGGGCGCTAATTAAAAAGTTTTCAACAGGGAGGATTAGATGAAGCAATTTGCACCCATTTGACTGACTCCGCTTTTGAGCGCTCTCCATCTTTTCCCCCCAGACTACCATGGTTTCACTCGAGGGCCTGACGAAGGTGGTGGACCCTTCCCAGCTGACGTCGGACTTTGACGGCAGCCTGGACTACAATCATGAAGAGTGGATCGAGGTGAGAAGCCTTTACTGACTTTTCAACAAGGTTTTTGATCGAGGTGGGAGAGTCACATTACAGCCTCCAAGTTTCAAGCAAGTTCCAACCTATCGCGGCAAAAACCTGTGAATTAAATGATTATTCTCGCTTAATCAACGCAAGTATTGATACTCATTTACATTTTTTTGCCCCTTTTTTGGCCAAAAAACATAGCAATAGTTTTGGTAGAGGTAAATTGTAAATGGAAGTTCCTCAGTCAGTTTGAAATGTTCACCCTGACCTTGGTCAGATGTGCAGCAGACGCGGGGCACAGATAGTAGACACAGAATGGAATGGGACCCAGGCATGACCCCTGTGGGATACCCGTGAAAAGATCTTTGAAATTAAATGTTGTATTATGTATTTTAACACACTGAGATATGATTTGAATCGATTGCATGTAGACTGGAAACATTTAAGTTGATTCAATTTAGACCGGAGAATATGATGTGACTCAAGTCCCGCCGCGCTGGTTTTGCTCATCGGAGTGACTTTGTTGGCTTCCCGTCCAGGTCCGCGTGGCGTTTGAGGAGTTCTCCGGTCACGCCACGCAGATGCTCGCCCGGCTGGAGGAGATGCAGGAAACAGTGTCACGTAAAGACTTCCCCCAGGACCTGGAGGGAGCGCGTAGGATGATTGAAGAACACGGCACGCTAAAGAAAAAGGTCATCAAAGCGCCTATCGAGGAGCTGGACACGGAGGGACAGAGGTAACCATGCAATGTTTTGATAACACACACGTTTTAAAAACCATTTGGTTCATGAATGGTTGATTTCTGCCACGTCACACTCATCCAGGCTACTGCAGCGGATCCAGAGCAGCGAGCCCTCATCCAACCGCAACGGCGGCGGTGGCGGCAGCAACACGAGCACCAGCGGCGGCGGCGGCGCTGGGGTGTCCAATGCCGACACGCAGGGTTTGGTTCCACGTATCACCCAGCTGCTGGACAAGCTGCACAGCACCCGACAGCACCTCCACCAGGCCTGGCATGTCCGCAAGCTGCAGCTGGACCAGTGCTTCCAGCTCCGCCTCTTCGAGCAGGACGCTGAGAAGGTCGGTTGGCCGGGCGTTGGCGGTGTCGCTCACTGCGAGCGGTGATGCGGCGGTAATTCGGAACAACAGCGGCCGATCACTGCGGGGCACGCAATATAAACAGAACCTACTTATGGCCGCGGTGAATTGATTTTCACTGTGTGTGCCGAGCACATCGATTTTAGGCCAGCTTTTGTTTTAGAGGAGGAAAAAAGCACAGCAAACCCCCGTTTGTCGCGAGGGATACATTTGACATGCAGCTTGAAGAAATTCAGCACATATAAGGTAATGTTCACGGATTATTACAACACCCTTTGAATGAAGGTTCGCAACCTGCTACGAGAGGCGACTTATTCGCAATTACTGAAACAAAGATAGACGTGCAACCAAGGCATATTAGTAGTTAACTAGCATGGCGATGTTGCCTCACAAAGCAGAGAAGTAGAGTCTAATTTTCTGGGGAATAAGTTTTTTTTTTTTTAAATTTTCACTTTTATTAATGTACCTTCCATGCCTGTTCAATTGGGAAAAAATTAGATCACCAAACATTTTAGATCTTATTGCTTAGATTTGTCATCCCGAATGAAATAGGCCTGCGCCTTCTTTAAACCCAGTAATTTTGTAATTATCCCAAAATTGGACATTTCGGACACTTTGGACGATTTTGGACTGTTGGACAAATGGACACCACAGACAAAACAGTGCAAAATAACTCCACGAAGCTGAAATTTTGCATAGGATGTATATCTATGTCTAGGCCAATTCCCACTGAACATTTTGAGGGGTTGAAAGTGAAAAAAAATTAAAAGTGAAAAAAGTTGTTGCACATTGGAAGAGGGACATTTTTGGGACAATCCTCAAGGACGTAATACCCTTCATGCAGCCGCTTAAAAATACTGCATGAGGGTTAAACACACTTTAACTTAATAAAACACCACACAGTTCTGGTTCTCAAGTCTGTCCCCAAAATAAATGAAAGCCGTTTATTTCTCAACTCCTCTGAGGTTGCCAGCGGTTGCAAAATTTTCGCTTGTGTGATGTTGCCGTCATCCATTTTTCCTGAGTTTGAGTGGGCTCCTAGCAAACACCAAGTGGGCTGGTGCTTGAATAATGAGTGGCCAATCCATGTCACGGGGACAAACTCAAATACGCTTGTTTTTGCAGTAAAACACTGTTATTACAGTAAAACCACGTAAACCTTGAAACGGCTGCTGCTGTTCCGCACACGGTGCAGCAACACACACAAAAAAAAGCCATTTTATCTTACCCATATATGCTCACTGCTCTGTAGCAACAAATTCTTGCTGGAGTTTTGTTGCGGACTGCGTCTGCCTCCTGCTTTTCGTCGAGCGGTATTCCTGTACCTGACAACTGATAAAAGCCACTGCATGAAAAAAAGACAGAATGAGGCAAATTTATCAGATCAATCTTGAAGTGAACGAAGGAAAAAAAAAAAAAAAGCGAAAAAACGGGTTGCAATACCACAGATAGCTGTTGTCTTAGACACACTGCAGTAGCAGAAGCTTGTTGCTAGGACACCATAGGCCACCAGTTGTTCTCTGGATGCTACACTTAATAGATTCATTTGTCTGCATGCTGACCTGGAAAAATGACAGCTCCGCACCGGCTGCGGTTCACCAACGCACCTGCACTGCTTGTATTCCACCTGGTACACAATCAAGTGTCAACAATATCTTTATTTCTGTGTGTGTTTGATCTCTCGTCCCCCCCCCCCTTGTGCCACAGATGTTTGACTGGATCATGCATAACAAGGGTTTGTTCCTGGCTGGCTACACCGAGATTGGCAACAACCACCCGCACGCCGTGGAGCTGCAAACCCAACACAACCACTTTGCTATGAACTGCATGGTAAGACGCACACTTGCTCGCGGCGCGCTAGTCATGTCCCGCGCTTTACGGACAGTTAAACATCCAAAGTCGCACACATCCATTTTCTTTTTTTCCTCTCCCAGCTGAATTTGAACGAGGGGTGGAGTACACCCTGGCCTAGTCCCCCGGCCCGTTCCATTCATGCATTCACACTCACATGATCACCCGTGGACAAATTAGCCTTCAAATGGTTTGCCCAACAACTTGAATTAGACGTCGCAGGTTCCGCTGTATGCGCCTGCTCACGTAGAAAAGGAATTCTCGATGTTGAACCAGAGCCGCCTCTATTTGCGCAGACCTTGTTTTAGTCCCGCTTTTCACCCCACATTACATAAGCATTATGAAACTAGTGAGCCCCCCCCCCCCCCCCCCCGGGGAGATTCTCTCCACACTTGAGAAACGAAGGCGATGCACAAGTCGAGCCGTAGAAGTCGTTCAGCGAATCTGTCTACTCCTCAGAATGTCTACGTGAACATCAACCGCATCATGTCGGTGGGCAACCGGCTACTGGAGTCGGGCCACTACGCCTCCCATCAGATCAAGCAGATCTCCGGCCAGCTGGAGCAGGAGTGGAAGGCCTTTGCGGCCGCGCTGGACGAGCGCAGCACGCTGCTGGAGATGTCCGCCAGCTTCCACCAGAAGTGTGATCAGGTTTGGGAAATGCACACTCAATAGCCAAATCAGCGGCTTACGAAATCAAGGGAACAAAGTAGCCAACGAAACCTTGTCTTCAGGTGCCACCAAATGGCGGCCAAGGACTACTTCTGTCTAAATGAAGCTCCCCCAACTGACTTGATACCGATACTGACTTGAGCAACATTTTTCTCGAACTCAATGTACTCAAATGGGGCATCTCCCCAGTGGCCGGATTCAGTACTCGGGCTTTTCCAACACCAATTTGACTTGATTAAACCTGCAAAGCTTGATGCATGCGCCGCATTTGCATTCATTTGCATACATGACATTTCCATACATCTTGTCCAGCGTTATTCCTGCTCATTAGTGGCACGATAAAATGGCCGGAAGCCAGATTGGGAACGTTCTTGGTTTCATTTCCCGGACCTGGAACAAGTCTTTAATGTCTGTGAGCAGGAATAGTAATTGTTCGGGTTTAATCTCACCCATTTTATAGATGCGCACGCCCGTCTTGCTTTCATCATGTGAGCAATATTTAAAGGCCCTAATAAGCTCACACGGCCTTTCTTCTCTCACATGAGGCTTTAGGAAGTTCTTTTCAGTCACTGCAGACCAATTAGCATCCCCGGAGAGTTCACAAACCTAGTGGAACGGGAAAGAAAAGGCTGTCTTACTAGCACGTGACAGTTTCTGCCGCCCCCCTCCTACCACCCCCCTGCAGTACATGAGCAACGTGGAGTCGTGGTGTAAGGCCTGCGGCGAAGTGGATTTACCCTCCGAGCTACAGGACCTGGAAGATGCCATTCATCACCACCAAGGCTTATACGAGCACATCACCGCTGCTTATTCAGAGGTATAAAAAAAAAAAAAAATCCGTTAGGATGTTACAATCGGACTCTTTGTCACTAAAAATGGAGAATTCCGCCCATTTTTATTTTTTGGTCTGTCTTCCCTTCATTTCGAACCCCAGGTGAGCCAGGATGGCAAAGCCTTGTTGGACAAACTGCAGCGACCGCTCACGCCGGGCAGCGCCGACTCGCTGACGGCGTCGGCCAACTACTCCAAGGCGGTGCATCATGTCCTGGACATCATCCACGAGGTGCTGCATCATCAGAGGCAGCTGGAGAACATCTGGCAACACCGCAAGGTCCGCCTGCACCAGCGGCTGCAGCTCTGCGTCTTCCAGCAGGACGTACAGCAGGTACGCACAAAATGTTATCTATTTATTTATTTGTACTCGCCGTGGTTGTTTTAGTTTGTAGTTGATTCAATTACCCGGGGAGTCGACAAAAATGACCTTCAATTTAGTACAGTCAAACCTTGGTTTTCGAACGTCTTGGTTCTCGTCCAATTCGGATTTCGACCAAAAATTTAGATTTTTTTATGCCTCGGATGACGAACAAATTTCGGTTCTCGAACAAACTGAGCGCACTTGAATGCACCATTTGACTCTTCTCGCGTTCCTTACACCAGGAAGTGACGCTTCCTCGTGTTGCTTTCCATTGTGAGCAGACGTGTTCAGTTAACATTTTTATTTGAAAAAGAGCGTGATTTTGGTTTTTGAACAATTTCGGTTTTCAAACAATTTCGGTTTTGGAACAGCCTTCTGGAACGGATTATGGACGAAAACCAAGGTTTGACTGTATATTGAAACCGTTTGTTTGAATGAAAAACACTTTACATCGTGAACGTTATCTGCACAAATGAAACCTTTCCTGATCACTTTATTTGAATTCCACAAAAAATATTGAAAGCACTCTGCATTAATAACCAGTGTGATCTCTCAGCATTAAACGTAAACATGAGTGCCATTTATGGTTCAAATAGTCATTGCTCATGTGCTGTCATTATCACTGAAGCATCCAACATATTTATTTGCTTCGATTCATCTGAAGCTGTTGCCCTTGCTGCGTTGTGACACCAAATTTCCTCACCTCGGTTAAAGGTTTGACATTTTAAAAGTATGCCAGTGTCACAGCTGATGGATTGTGAAAGCTTTTTATGGTGCTTGTCGAGGTTTTTTTGGGTGTGCGCTGCCCCTCACAGAGTGTGAAAATCAACATTTCATTTCGAAGAAAAAAATGTGTTCCGCCAGTCAAAGGTCGCAAAACCAAGTGGATTCAAAAGGACATATGAAGGTTCCAAAAAGGTCCCGCGTATGATAATGTGCATACGGCCCGTCCTAAAATACCAGGGGGCATTCTGCACCGTGTTGACATGGCAACCGTTGCCACGGAGAGTGCATGCAGATGCTGCGAGGCTGCAAGTGAGAGGCTCCGCAGATTGTAATAATCCCTGCAGTGTTTCTTCTTTGAACCATTTTTACAACTGCAAGCGCGACGTATGAGCTCCCCCTGTACGGTTTCATCGCAGGTACTAGACTGGATCGAGAACCACGGCGAGGCCTTCCTCAGCAAGCACACAGGTGTGGGCAAGTCCCTCCACCGAGCCCGAGCCCTCCAGAAACGACACGAAGACTTTGAGGAAGTGGCGCAGGTACACAAACAAAAAAATCAGTGCCGTGCATAAGGTCCATACCGTTTATTAACTGGGACAAGTGAGGCTCCACTGTGTTGAATGTGAGTAACGAAAAGTAAGCATTCTCTCTCTCTCTCTCTCTCTCATTCACTCCCTCTCTCTCTCTCATTTCTCTAATTCTCTCTCTCATCTCTCTCTGATTCTCTCTCTCTCTCATTCTCTCTCTCTCTCTCATTCTCTCTCTCTCTCTCATTCTCTCTCTCTCTCTCTCTCTCATTCTCTCTCTCTCTCATTTTCTCTCTCATTCTCTCTCTCGCCTTCATTCTCTCTCTCTCTCATTCAATCTCTCATTCAGTCTCTCTCATTCTCTCTCTCTCTCATTCTCTCTCTCTCATTCTCTCGCTCTCTCTCATTCAATCTCTCTCATTCTCTCTCTCTCATTCTCTCTCTCTCTCTCTCTGAATGTGTGCGTGCGTGCGTATGTGTGTGTGAGATCAATGACAAGCATTGGTTGTAATTTCACTCATGGAGGCATCACATCATCAAGCCTAATGTATGGATCTCTGTATGTGGCGCATGCAGCTGACATGTTGCCAAACACAAGTGGATGACTAGAGTGCCACAAGTGAGCTCGAATCTCAACAGCTTTCTTAGAGACACCGTTTCAGAAATAGGCAGCTCACAAAAGGATTTGCTCATTTCACACCCGGGTGGACAAGCGCTCGAGGGACCCAAATATCTGTGTGAAAAGTACATTTGGTCTGCTTGACGTGCTCCGGCAACATTATTCTCGTACATAATGCTTGTTAATTATCCATTGGTGCTGTAATCACAATAATGATCATCTCTGTCATCAAGCTTGTCCTCCCTGTATGTTCACGATGGAAACGCGTTCGCCTCACTCACTTTGTCCGTCCCCTCCTGGCGTAGAACACTTACACCAATGCAGACAAGCTACTGGAGGCGGCCGAACAGCTGGCCCAGACGGGAGAGTGCGACCCGGAGGAGATCTACCAGGCCGCCCACCAGCTTGAAGACCGGATCCAAGACTTTGTTCGCCGCGTGGAGCAACGCAAAGTCCTGCTGGACATGTCTGTCGCCTTCCACACGCACGTCAAAGAGGTGGGCGGACGGACGGACGGACGGGGGGGGATCGTGGGTTGGTGACGTAATGCTGAAGTGGATGGTGGGCTGCCTGTTGAGAGCCGTTAACTCCGTCGAGGCAGATAATTTTCACACTGTATTCTATTGTCCTGACATATGATTAGTCAACTCTGAAGCAAAGGAGGAGGCCACGAAGGAAAATATGGCAGGGGAAAAAAAAAACTGCCAATAAAATCATTTTTGGGGTGTTTGTAATTTTGGCCCAACCCGTAAATATGTAAGAATCACTGACCAGTTTACTCCATCCATCCATTGTCTGTACTGCTCAAGATGGTTGGCGATGTGGAGTCCCGAAGTAAAAATTAATTTGCGTTGCTGTTCTCGCACCCTTTTTTTTTAAAAGCTGTGGTCGTGGCTGGAGGAGCTCCAGAAGGAGTTGCTGGATGACGTGTACGCCGAGTCGGTGGAAGCCGTCCAGGATCTGATCAAACGCTTCGGGCAGCAGCAGCAGACCACGCTGCAGGTCACAGTCAACGTCATCAAGGAGGGCGAGGACCTCATCCAGCAGCTCAGGTTAGCCACAATGGCAGAAAAAAAAAAAATGTGTGAAAGTGAAAGGTCCGGAAAAATGAATCGATAACCGGTTTAAAAAGAACACGACATTTGCAGATGACCCGTGGCTTCCATTTCTGTTTTCATACTCTTCATCCATCTCTTCTTGCTCTGCCCCCCCCCCCCCTCCTCATTTGTTCTGTTCATCATGGCCTCGTCCCCGGTGTGTTGGCTCCTCCGTGTATTGCGTAACTCCGCTTTTAAAAGCGTACGTCTAATTGTGCGGCAGTCTCCTCCACGCATCTCTGGTGTACGTGTGTTCGTGAGTGTGTGGGAGTGTTTGCGATTAGCCTCCCAACAACAATCAGTTGTCAACGTTCTCACTTGTTGGCCCTTTTTTGTTCAGCGATTGAATGTTTTTGTTTCTCTCATAAATGAAGATCCATGCGTCATTTGCATGCATTCACATATGACCATACTGTATTTTTCAGACTCAATTTTATTGAATTTCTGGCCAGTCGATGTCATCGTTTTCCAGCACTGAGCTTACGGCGTCCTCGGCAGGTTGCAACAGAGGACTGGAAAAGTCACGGAAAGGCATTGAAATGAACATCCTTTGAAATCAAATTTAATAAGACGTCTTCCGTTTTTGTTTTGTTTTTCTTTTCGGATTTTGCCGTTCAACAGCCAGTTAGACATGTCAACGTTATCGCACATTGAGGTTCATCCCAAAAGCCCTAACTTTGAGTGCCGTAGTGTACCATTTGCATACTTTATAGTTTGACTGCGTGTCTCCCATTACCAGGGACTCGGCCATCTCGAGCAACAAAACGCCGCACAACAGCTCCATCAACCACATTGAGAGTGTGCTGCAGCAGCTGGATGAGGCTCAGGCCCAGATGGAGGAGCTCTTCCAGGAAAGGAAGATCAAACTGGAGCTCTTCCTCCAGCTACGCATCTTCGAGAGGGACGCCATTGATGTGAGATTTTTTATTTATTTATTTTTTAACGCACATGCCGCCGCTCAGTCGTCTTCTGGCACGTTGACCTGGCGTCGCTCCCGCCCTTAGATTATCTCCGACCTGGAGTCGTGGAACGAGGAGCTGACGGGTCAGATGAGCGACTTTGACACGGAGGACCTGACGGTGGCCGAGCAGAGGCTGCAGCATCACGCCGACAAGGCCTTGACCATGAACAACCTCACCTTTGACGTCATCCACCAGGGACAGGAGCTGCTTCAGTGTGTTAATGAAGTCCAGGCCTCAGGTAAGTCCCTTTCGAAAGAGAAATGAAGACCCAAGTTTTTTTTGTTGTTTTTTTTTACATTCAAACTTGAGTTTAGAAACAGAAGCTGCGGCAGAGCACATTCTTCTTGCTGTGCTGGAGTTTGATATTGACACTGCGGAGGTGTTTGGAGGGTCATATTTGGCCAGTGTATTTGACGAGAGGCGCCCACGCACAAAAGCATAAAAAAAATTCACCTGTGAGGCCGCATGCTAATGGCTGCTCAAGAAGCGCGTCGCATTGTTGGCTTGGAGCTCGCTGGCCAATGAACACAAAGGTTTTTTTTACTTGTCGGTTTTCAGTGTGAACCTCAAAAATAAGTTAGCCAGTTTGGCTAACTTATTGTAGTGTTGGATTGGACAGGAGGATTTTATTTTTGTGTGTGGCCGAACACAAGGTGTTTTCTGTGGTCATAATGACAATGATGGTAATCCTTGTCATTGCAGTTTTTATTTTTTTAATTTTTCGATGACCTCATTATCGGAACGTGTTTGTTTCTTTGAACCCTTTTATGCTTGTGGCAGTTTGGTCCAAAAATGCTTGAAGTGAATTGAAGAGCATAATTTTGACAAAAGTCATGTTTTTCCACGATGTTCTGGCATTTGGATGACAAGGACCTATGTTGAGTTTTATTTCGATAACAGTCGTGGTTACGCAATTACGCACAGATTATTGATCTTCGCGGCAGGGCGTCGTCGCTATCCCCCAGAAAAATCGAAATGGGGCACATCTGCTCGAGAAATTAATGTTTTAAAGACTGACAGTGAAGTAATGATATCTCTTGACATAAATCTGCCATGATAAGATTGATAACATTCACCAAGAGTACGACTTTGCAATATGATTTGCGCCAAATGATATGTGTGGCGAACGTAGGACGTGACTGGATTGCCTCTGTTCTATGTCCGAGTATATTTCACGTCTCGACTTGTTGTTTTTGCCCTCCAGGCGTCGAGCTGCTCTGCGACCGTGACGTGGACATGGCGACCCGTGTTCAGGACCTGCTGGAGTTCCTCCACGAGAAGCAGCAAGAGTTGGACTTGGCCGCCGAGCAGCACCGCCGGCACTTGGAGCAGTGCGTCCAGCTGAGACATTTGCAGGCCGAGGTCAAACAGGTGAAATATCGTTACTTTGACACGGTGTCGCACTTGTTCACAAGTTTCCCCATTTGGCGGGGGGGATTTAATAGTATTTATCCGTGCAGGTTCTGGGTTGGATTCGTAACGGCGAGTCCATGTTAAACGCGGGTCTCATCACGGCCAGCTCCTTGCAGGAAGCCGAGCAGCTGCAGAGGGAACATGAACAGTTTCAGCACGCCATTGAGGTTCCGTTCGTCTTTTGCAGCGTTTCCCAACATTTGTTGGGCCAATGCTTCTTGTCTCCATTCCCGGCCACCCGCTCATTGTGTTTTGTTTTGTTTTTTTCCCCCCGCTTCCTGCCTGCAGAAGACCCACCAGAGCGCCCTGCAGGTTCAACAGAAGGCCGAGGCTCTGCTGCAGGCCAACCACTACGACATGGACTTGATCAGGGACTGCGCCGAGAGCGTGGCGTCGCACTGGCAGCAGCTCATGCTCAAAATGGAAGACAGGCTCAAGCTGGTCAACGCCTCTGTGGCCTTCTACAAAACTTCGGAGCAAGTAGGACATGCACTAAGCCATATTTCACATTGTAATTACATTTCATCCATTTGAATTGTGCCCCCCCCCCCCCTTTTATTTTTTAGTGCATGCTATTAATCCGAGCAGGATGCATTTATGGGGCTGAAAAAAAAACACATTCTCCATTGTAGGAGTCTGTATCATATGTTCTCCCCCTTGCAGGTGTGTAGTGTGTTGGAAAGCCTGGAGCAGGAGTATAAGAGGGAGGAGGACTGGTGCGGAGGAGCCGACAAACTTGGCCCCAACTGCGAGACGGACCATGTGACCCCCATGATCAGTAAACACCTGGAGCAGAAGGAAGCCTTCCTCAAGGTTGAAATGAGCCCATGGAAGCTCGAAAGCAGGGTTTCTACGGGACACCACTGAGCTCGCCCATTTGTTCTTGTTGTCAATCAGGCGTGCACCCTGGCCAGGAGAAACGCGGACGTCTTCCTCAAGTACATGCACAGGAACAGCGTCAACATGCCGGGATTGCTGAGTCACGTCAAAGCACCGGAGCAGCAAGTTAAAAGTGAGTTGGGGGTGGGCAGGGGGGGGCGTAGCTGCACAATTTGTCCTCCAAAGATGGCAATTTAGACAGCACACCGTATCAAGATGGGCTGGACGGATCTAATAGAAAACAAAGAGTCTCTGTTTTAAAGTAGGAATCCATAAGAAATGGTTGATTCGCTTCGGATAGGGAATCATTTTCACACATTCAATAGGAATGTTGGCGAAAGCTTGAACTCCACTGACTTGTTTTGGAACTCTTCATAGCGTTACTTTGTAATACCACTTAGCAACATGCCTTCCACAAACCGAATAAAATACGATTGCGTCAAAGTATTTGTTCAAGAACAATCGGCCGGCTTAAGATGCTTATACACTGGTTCGAGTGAACTCCCTTGTCTTACCGACGTTTGAATTTGAAAGCGTACTTGCGCATGGATGCCAATACTCAAAGTAGCTTGCCATAGATGAACTAACTGATTCCTTCCACCTAACTAAAAACTGATTGTTTGCGGTCTTCGAATTGTCCAATATCGATTTGATTGGAGAATCTCGACTCATCTTTGCTTCCCTCACGTGTGAGTGTTGTTCCACCTTTGCAGACATCCTCAATGAGCTACTGCAGAGAGAAAACCGCGTCCTCCACTTCTGGACCATGCGGAAGCGCCGTCTGGACCAGTGTCAGCAGTACGTGGTGTTTGAACGCAGTGCCAAACAGGTGAGAGAGATGGGGAGACATTCGTCTGGTTCCGCCGAGGTCGGAAGGCTTGACCGGAGATGAATTTTTTTTTTCAGGCCCTTGAGTGGATTCACGACACGGGCGAGTTTTACCTCTCCACACACACCTCCACGGGCTCAAGCATCCACCACACGCAGGAGCTGTTGAAGGAGCACGAGGATTTCCACATCACCGCCAAGGTGGGTCGCGCCTCACTCTCTCTCGCCCGGCCCGGGTGGACGCACGCATGCGAGCCTTGTCGCTTGGTCCCCCCCAGCAAACCAAGGAGCGCGTCAAGCTGCTCATCCAGCTGGCCGACGGCTTCTGCGACAAAGGTCACAGCCACGCCGGCGAGATCAAGAAGTGGGTGACGGCCGTGGACAAGCGCTACCGGGACTTCTCCCTGCGAATGGACAAGTACCGCTGCAGCCTGGAGAAAGCCTTGGGCATCTCGTCCGACTCCAACAAGGCTGTAAGTCCGTACAAACTCCGTCGCCCAGTGCGACCGTCTTGTAAATGTAATCATCCGCCCAAAAATGACATCAGCTTTCTCGTCATCTCTTCTTTGTCAGAGTAAGGATCTGCAGCTGGACATCATTCCTGCCACAGCTCCGGGCTCGGACGTCAAGCTGAGGGATGCCGCCCATGAGCTCAACGAGGAGAAACGAAAGTCCGCACGCAGAAAAGAGTACGTCGCCACTTTTTCACCGTTCGTCCGGTTAAAAACCCCCACACAGCTGAACAGATGAAGCGAGCTGCTCTCGTGAATCGTGGTTTGCAGTAGTTCTGAGCCATTGGCTGCTGAATAGCAGATGATGTCCGTGCAAAAGGCCCATATACGTCATACATTTGCATGATTGAAAGTGTCCTCTCCTTGGCGGGCGCAAGAACAGCAGCTTATGCCACTGACGCATCTTACCCAACACGCGGAGGAAGCAAGCGTGTCATTTTTTTACGAGTTTCACAAATCACCGCCACCGTGTCCATCAACGACGGCCGCTTTACGGACCGCCTTTTACAACCTCTGACTGTATTTTACCCGAGTGAAGTGTTCTGCACTCGTTATGGTAAATGGGGGACGGGATTCGCCTGTGAAAAGCTGAGATCGTTGCAATCAATCGCGCCTTGATATCTTTTTTTTTTTGTTTAGGTTCATCATGGCAGAGCTGATCCAGACGGAAAAGGCCTACGTGCGAGACCTGCGGGAGTGCATGGATGTCAGTTTGAAATCTGTTTACTTTTTTTTTTTTTTTTTTAAACATAGACAAGCAGCACAAATGAATCTTCATGTGGCTTCTTGCAGACTTACCTGTGGGAGATGACGAGCGGGGTGGAGGAGATCCCCCCGGGAATCCTCAATAAGGAGCACATCATCTTTGGGAACATGCAGGATCTTTATGAATTCCATCATAAGTAAGCCCGATTTTTTTTTTGCATCTACTCGGCCAAACAAAATACTGAAGCAAACGAGCGTGTTTTTTTGCTACCCGTAGAGCGCCTCCTAGTGTTCGCTTAGCTCTTTCCCCCCTCACCGTACAGGCATTGCCTCATTAAACGCGCGTTGTCGGGGTGTAAAACAGGCTTTCGCATCCTCTCCTTTTTCAGCATCTTTCTCAAGGAGCTGGAGAAATACGAGCAGTTGCCCGAAGATGTTGGCCATTGCTTTGTCACGTGGGTATGTGTGACTTTCTCAAAAAAGAAAATCATCTCGATCACCGGTGAAGAATCTTGATCATTAATGACTCTTGTTTTTATAGGCCGATAAATTCCAAATGTACGTGAATTACTGCAAGAACAAGCCAGACTCCACTCAGCTCATCCTGGAGCATGCCGGGAACTATTTCGATGTACGTTAAAATGTCACGGCGATCACAATGGCAGGACATGATGTTTTCGTGTCTGACGTATGTTTTCTCTCTCTCCGCCGGGTTTGACAGGAAATTCAGCAAAGGCACCGACTAGCCAACTCAATCTCCTCCTATCTGATTAAGCCTGTGCAGAGAATCACAAAATATCAGCTCCTGCTAAAGGTACCCGCATCAAACTGACAAACAAAAAGAGAATACAGTCAAACCTCGGTTTTCAGACGTCTCGGTTCTCGTCCAATTCGGTTTTCGACCAAAATTTCGAGTTTTTTATGCCTCGGATGACGAACAAATTTCGGTTCTGGAACAAACTGAGCGCACTTGAATGCACCATTTGACTCCTCTCGCCTTCCTTACACGAGGAAGTGACTTGCTTTCCATTGTGAGCAGATGTGTTCAGTAAACATTTTTATTTTAAAAAGAGCGTGGTTTCGGTTTTCGAACACGTTCGGTTTTCGAACAGCCTTCTGGAACGGATTATGGACGAAAAAACCGAGGTTTGACTGTATGTTGAAGTGAGTTGAGGGATTTCATGTGGACAGTGGCATGTCGTGGGCAACTTTTGGCATCTGTTGACAGTTACAAACATTTTTGAAGCGAGGTCCAGATTTTCACGATTCACTAATAGCCTTTAAAAAATACTTGCTTATCTTATAAAACCTAAAACCTTTGCTTTTTAATTGAACTCGCATGTCTTGCGGCGAACCCGAATGTCGTCGGGGATGTAGTGGCACTTAAAATTGGGACTTGCCTGCGTACCGTAAAACACAAAGAGAACTGAATGTGCAATGTAGCGGAGGCATGAACGATGAGCCGAATTCTAGCGTGTGTTCACTGAATTATGTGGTTCGGATCAAATGTGTTTATTTGTGCTTTTCCAGGAGCTGCTGACATGCTGCGAAGAAGGCAAAGGCGAGATCAAGGACGGGCTGGAGGTGATGCTCAGCGTTCCCAAGCGAGCCAACGACGCCATGCATCTCTCCATGCTGGAAGGTGAACCACGCATTCAGTCGCTCATCGCCGACGTGTTATCCGCTTACGCTCCCTCCTCCCTCGTCCCGCAGGTTTTGATGAGAACATTGAATCGCAAGGCGAGCTGATCCTCCAGGAGTCCTTCCAGGTGTGGGATCCGAAGACTCTGATCCGCAAGGGCCGAGAGAGACACCTGTTCCTCTTTGAGATGTCCTTGGTCTTCAGCAAGGAGGTCAAGGACTCCAACGGCAGGAGCAAATACATCTACAAGAGCAAACTCTTTGTGAGTCCTCCGCAATGCTTTTATCTTTGCGACATTCCCAGTCACATGATCATTAACCGGCTCTCTCCGTAGACCTCCGAGTTAGGGGTGACCGAGCATGTTGAGGGAGATCCCTGCAAGTTTGCTCTTTGGGTGGGACGCACGCCGACGTCGGACAACAAAATCGTTCTCAAGGTAAGACACTGTTCACTTTTTCCCCCCCACAAAGCAATTTCATGTCGTAGTCTCCAAACTGCACTCTGAAAGACGTAACGAATGACAGCATTTAGATTTCAATAAGTGGAGATCTCCTCGGTTGACCGTGGAGAAAAAAAAATTGTTATCAAAGTCAAAGCTATGCTGGCTGTTTAAAAAAAGTACTTGAGCTATATAAGGAAGAAGGAAAAAAAAAGATACAGTCAAACCTCGGTTTTCGTCCATAATCCGTTCAGAAGGCTGTTCGAAAACCGAAATTGTTCGAAAAATGAAACCACGCTCTTTTTAAAATAAAAATGTTTACTGAACACGTCTGCTCACAATGGAAAGCAAGACGAGGAAGCATCACTTCCTCGTCTACCCGAGGAAGCGCCACTTCCTCGTGTAAGGAAGGCGAGAGGAGTCAAATGGTGCGTTCAAGTGCGCTCAGTTTGTTCGAGAACCGAAATTTGTTCGTCATCCGGGACATAAAAAACTCAAAATTTTTGGTCGAAAACCGAATTGGACGAGAACCGGGACGTTCGAAAACCAAGGTTTGACTGTAATACACATTGAAATTGATTTTTCACGTGACAAAAACTGATGAGTTAAAAAAAAAAAAAGAAAAACTCAGATAAAACTGCTGGACCTAACAGTGTAGTGGTGCATTCAGTTGATGCAGATTGAATGAAAATCAACATTTGTAACATTCACGAATGACTAACTATAGATTAATGTCATGTAAACACCCTCTGAAATAATTGGGAATGACACCCAGCAAATAGCAATGAAGATGTTTTTATACGGTCTTTGTGTTTTAAAAAAAACGGACTCTGCTTGGTCTGGTCTCGCGTCTTGACTGTTTACTGTCCTCTTTGCTGTCACTCCGAGACATCTGCTTTTGCTCGCATGAGCGGCTTCAGGATGGCTGGCCACTTTTCTGTCGTCACGATGCCCACCTCAGTTTCCCCTTTTCGCTTTTTTTTTTTTTTCTGTTGATCCTTTTGCTTTTGATTGTGCCTTGTTAGCGCTCGCGTCTGTCTATCCGGGACTGTGTTTTCTGTGGATGTTTGTCTCCAAAGTCTCTCTGTGGGCTGACATGCTTCCACCAACGCCGCTGACACTTGTTTGACTTCTCAACGCCCACAAGCTGGCTGCACGCCGTTGTTTCGAAGCAACAACTCCACTTTTTATTGATTGGACCATCACTTTCGGTGTCATTTTCTCTACAACCCCCCCCCTTCCCTGCTTTATTTTCCAAAGTGGCAAAAAGGTTGCGATTTGTGTCAGTGTTTGGAAGAGTATGAAGCTAAAGTCAACTTTCCACTGAATAACAAATAGAGTTGCTTAACTAACAGCTATGGAATGCTCTGTACGTGCTATGCAACAAGCTCTCATGACTAACTCCATATTCACCACCGTTACGGTCTTAATTGGGCTACACCGTCAAGACGGGTTGTTGGTCTTGTGCCCCTATTTGTTTTGTTGTTATTTTAATGACCGGTAATCATGTCATTGTATCTTGTGATCAAAAAGAAAATGTATCCACTTGTAAAGCCAAACCAGTGAAATTGTCTATCTCATATTTCAAATTCAAAGCTAAGTCAGGGATCCAAACACGGAGCGATGGTGAGTACAAAATATCCCCCCGCAACACAGCCCTTTCTCCCAAGTCTGAAACCGCAACGCAAAAGCAACTCTTAATTTTGGGGTCTGATTGTCCGACTGAAAGGTACTTCCAAGGCGATAATTAAAGAACTGCTTCGTAGGACTCAAACTTTGCATTATACTTCTTTATGTATCTATTTTTGTTACTTTACTGTATTGACTTTCTTCAGCGTGCAATTTAACTCATTCACTCCCAAAGACGTTTTTAAACGTCTTTTCAGACTTGGTCTAGAATTGGCTGGTACTGAATGAGTTAAAAGAACCCCTGTAACTACCAGAGTGCATCCATCATGTAAACCTCCAACTGCTAAGAGAAGCCAATGTTACAATTCAGACTTGTGGGGAAACACAGAGCCAAACCGCAAATCTCAAGACGCGCTTGATTTCCAAATGGGCCGTAACCTTTTGACTGACCTCCTAATCAACAGGCCTCCAACATTGAGAACAAGCAGGACTGGATCAAGCACATCAGGGAGGTGATCCAGGAGCGCACCATCCACCTGAGGGGTGCGCTCAAGGAACCCATCCATATTCCCAAAGCTAACACTGCCAAACACCACAAGGGCCGAAGGTAACCAAATGGCAACGTTTAGACTCGAGCCAATTCTTGTTCGTGTTGTCAGGGTAACGACTGCGGGATAGAAACCGAATCGATGTTGTGCTTTAGGGACGGGGAGATCTCGACAGTCAAGGTGAAGGCAGCAGTCAACCGGACACCATCTCGCTGGCATCACGCACGTCCCAGAACACGCTGGACAGTGACAAGGTGAGGTGCGCCCGTCCGTCTCGCTTTACACCCGCGACCCGCTCGGCTTTCTCCTCACCTCCTTCCCGGCGTGCCGCAGCTCTCCGGCGGCTGCGAGCTGACGGTGGTGATTCACGACTTCATGGCGAGCAACAGCAACGAGCTGACGGTGCGCCGCGGGCAGACGGTGGAGGTTCTGGAGCGCTGCCACGACAAGCCCGACTGGTGCCTGGTGAGGACCACCGACCGCTCCCCGGCTCTGGAGGGCTTGGTCCCCTGCTCCACGCTCTGCATCGCGCACTCGCGCTCCTCCATGGAGATGGAGGGCATCTTCAACCACAAAGGTAACAAAAGAGTGTTCCGTTGAATGACCATCGCAGCAGCTGAAATTGCTCTCGATATCAGGGTTCCCACGGGTCCTTAAAGTTCATAAAAATCCATAAAAATAGAAGTTGTAAAATTATGTTCTTAATTGTCCTTAATTTTCAGGGAAAGCTTCTAAAATCAATAAAAATTCTTACAATGTATTTTTATTCGAAAATAAATTGTTTTATATTTTTGAAATGGAAATTTTTTTTAGTGTACTTTATTTGAGAATGAATTCAGTTTTTTTTTTTTTTCGTTTTCCTCCCTGTCGAAAATTTGACATACAGTATGTCAAATAAAGGGTTAGCTGATTGGCCCTAAAAATAAAGATGTGCCCTTCCTTTGGCAGCAATGATTTGAACACCAGCTCAGTGATATGTGGCATTCTGTTCAGCCCGCGTATTGCTAAGTGGGCCTTAAATCCACCGCGAATCCCCTGCTCAATTGAGAAAAGGTCCTTAAAAATGGCTAAATTAGCCCTCGAAAGTCCTTAAAAGGTCCATAAATAAAACACAAGTAGAAGAGTGGGAACCCTGGCATATGATGAAGTCATATTCGATAAGATGCACCATGAGTTTTTGACGAGAAGTTATGTCATTGCAGACACCTTGTCAGTGTGCAGCAATGACTCCATCTTGCCAGGATCCTCTGCTACACTCCAGCCCGGTCACGGCCATGCTTCACCGGGGCCCAAACGACCAGGTAGGCTAGACGACGCCACCTCAAAAAAAAAAAAACGGCGTCCGACTGTCTCAACATATCGCTGACCGCTGCGTCCGGCAGGCAACACGTTGCGAAAGTGGCTCACCAGCCCCGTGCGGCGGCTGAGCAGCGGCAAGGCAGACGGCCACGTGAAGAAACTGGCCCACAAGCACAAGAAGAGCCGCGAGGTAAGGAAGAGCGGCGAGATGACGATGGGATCCCAGAAAGACTCGGACGACAGCGCCGCCACGCCTCAGGACGAAAGCGTGGAGGAGGTGGACGGACGCCGCCGCCGTCCGCCGCCGCCTTCTGTCTGCGGAACGATGCGATTCGATACGCCGTTTGTCTGTGTTGCAGAGGGTGCGCAACGAGGGGCTGTCGAGCGGCACCTTGTCCAAATCCAGTTCTTCGGGCATGCAGAGCTGCGGCGAGGAGGAAGGCGAGGAGGGTCCCGACTCGGTGCCACTGCCTCCACCGATGGCCATCCAGCAGCATAGCCTGCTGCAGCCGGACTCGCAGGACGATAAGGTGACGCCGCGGGCGCGACACTCGGCAATACGAAGCCGATGCACAGGAAACACTTGAGATTGGCAAAACACGTTTGGAGCTTTCCGAAAAGTCACCTCGAAGTGATGGGTTTTTTTTTTTTGTTTTTTTTTTTAACTCATTCATTCCCAAAGACGTTTTTAAACGTCTTTTCAGACTTGGTCTAGAACTGGCTGGTACTGAATGAGTTAATGTTCCGATATCGATAGTATGTTTGAGTGATGCAAGTAGCGTGGGAAAAAAAAAGGTTTTGGGACGTTGACAGGAGAAACCAGATGATCATCTTCTGATGTTTACCTCAGAAGTTGGTTATTAAAAAAAAAAAAAATGGAGGAGGGGAGGTGACACTAGCAGAACACGTCATTACTCATCCTAATTTTTAATTTGTCCCGGTTTGAATTTAATTTTAGTCTGAATATTTTGTGACAGTTTGAGGTCGATCTTCCTGTGTCGCATCCTATTCTTTCCTTTTCTGACGATTTATTTGAGGCCCGCTGCGAGTTTTTCTCCTGACACTAATTTGTGTTTCTCTTTTTTTTTTTTTTTCTTTTCCTGATTGTATTGTTTGCCATACTGTGTAGCATTACCTTGATTTATGTCCTGTCTTTGCTTTGTCACAGTTTCCGTACCTCTCCATCTGAAAAGCCTCATCTTCCTCCCGCTTTCTTCCCTCACTTCTCCGCGTCCTCCCCCCCCCTCCCCCCCTCTAAATGCTCTTTTCCAATTGCTCTTTTTCTTTTGCTTTTTCTAACAATGTATCGCCACGGATGAAGTCCCCCCTTTTTTTCTGATGTGAGCTTCTTGAAACTTTTAGTACCCCCCCCCCCCCCGATCCCCCAAACAATACTCAGTATCTTAGTGAATGTTCCCACCGGTTCATCTATTTCTCTTCTTTTTGACTTGAAGTTTCTCGAGACTACAGTTGTCGTCAGGGCAACGGAATCGAGAAGCCGTATGTGTGCCAAAGTGCCCCTTCAGCCTGTTGCAATGTAACCACGCCGCAGCTTTTTCTGCGCGCCGAGAAGCTCGAAAGACTTTGCCGAAAGCGCAAGACAATGCTCACGTATCAAAAGTCCAAAGATGAGCCAAGCCCAACGCCGTAATCAAAAGAGGTTCAAACGTTTCCCCCTTGTTGCCATCACCACCCCCTCCCTCACCCCGCTCGTCCCTCATCTCCCTTTTTTTACCCTCTGTGCGTTTAATCTCATAATTGGCATCTGTATAAACGCTGGCGAGGCCACAAGAGCACACAGGCTCACGCAGAAAACCTAATTGGGGAAGCACAGCAGCGCAAGGGTGAGACTCTCCTGAAATATGCATATTGATTTTTATTTTTATTTTTAAATATCTATACATATATATCTCTTTACATCAACATAAAAGGACTCCATTTCCCTTTCGCCCCATTGTAAAGATGACATCACCTCAAAAGCAGGACCGCATATTGCACTTGAACAATATTTTCTCCAATTTTTTTTTTTTTTATCCTCACACGATCCTGTATTTTCCTTTTCTTTACGCATTTTCACCTTTACACTTTCAGCCTTTCCAAAAGTTTGAGTGGCACATCTTTTTCAACTTTTGTTCTTTAACCCCGTAACTGTGTTTTCACCGGATTAGAGCTTTGATCATGGTTGACCATAGCTCGATATTTAAAATCACATCACTAACAAGTAAGACGAATCACCCTGCAAGAAAACTGTCAAGGGGATTCACTTCCCAACACCAGACATTAAATGTTGCACTCCATTTATACGCTACTGGTTCATCGGAGTCCACTTAGACCACTTTAGAAGAAGGGCTTCGGGGGTCTGTGTTCACCAAGACGTCGTTTGCGCAGCTATCGTCAACAATTGTCGAGACTCCGACATTTTCCTTCCCGCTAATGTGAGCTGCGCGACGCGCGTGTCTGTGGTGGACATGGAACCCCCAAAGGAGCAGTTTTGTTTTGAAGCGAAGCTCATTTTCTCTCCGTATTCCCGCAGAACTCCTCTCGTCTGTCGGTCCGCCCCTCCAGCTCAGAGACGCCCAGTGCCGCCGAGTTGGTGAGCGCCATTGAGGAGCTGGTCAAGAGCAAGATGGTAGGACAATTTGAGTGTGCGTCGGCCATTTTGACCACAAACGGAAGGCTAATGAAACCAGAAATGACAGTATCTTGAACGCAGCCTGCATATTCGGTTTAAAGAGACTCCTGGCTAGCTTGCCACTAAAGACATTTTGTGGACAGGACAGCTATGGTTTGTAGAAAAATATATATTTGAATAGAAAAAGGAAAGAAGAGAAACATACAGTTGAAGGAGAGAGCGAGCGTGTCCGTCCGACCTCGAGCGTGGTATCGTCTCAGCTACACTAGCTTAGCTGTTCGTCGCGGCTAAGCTAGCTGAGCTGATGAAAGAGATCAAAGCTCTTTGATAGGTAACGTCCGTTGCGTCAGCACTGATTGGTTGAGGCCAATCAGTGCTATATTTAGCCACGACGAACAGCTAAGCTAGTGGAGTTGATGAAAGAGATCAAAGCTCTTTGATATGTAACGTCCGTTGCGTCAGCACTGATTGGTTGAGGCCAAGAGAGGTGTGCGCCTGCGCGCGTCGCTACAGGTTCATTGTCGTTCACCTCGCTGCCGCAGGTTCTCGAGGACCGTCCCAGCTCGCTGTCAGTAGAACAAGGAGACAGCAGCTCCCCCTCCTTCAACCCGTCTGACAACTCCCTGCTCTCCTCATCCTCCCCCGTGGAAGAGATGGACGAACGGCGGGCCGGCGTTCTCAAAAAGAGACAGTAATGTCACCTTCCGTTCGAAATCCCGCCGCAATTTTTGTAAGTCTCTCCTGACTAATAATCTGCTCTTTCTGTGAAGCTGCGTTCTGATGGATTTGGTGGAAACGGAGAGGGATTATATCAAAGACCTCAGTCAGGTGGTGGAGGTGAATGAAGCGTCACTCATTTGCTGTTAAGTGTGCGCGCATGTGTGCTTTATCGCCGCTGTTATTGTGTGTTTGTCTGTGAAGGGTTACATGAGAAGAATGAAGGAGGAGGGCGTCCCGGATGACATGAAGGGCAAAGACAAAATTGTGTTTGGCAACATCCATCAAATCTTTGACTGGCACAAAGAGTAAGTCATTGATGTCTGACAAGATTTTCTGCGATAAAGCTGACTTTTCTTCCTTCCTTCAGTTTCTTCCTCGGTGAGTTGGAAAAATGTTTGGACGATCCCGACAGACTGGGACCGCTCTTTCTCAAGCAGGTTAGTTGTCTATGTTGGCGGTGCGGGCACCCGCAGCGGCTCCTCTTGGTGTATGTTGTGAGAGGGAAGAAATGTCATCAACATTTGACAATAAAGTTTTACAGTCAAACCCTCGGTTTTTCGAACGTCTCGGTTCACGACCAATTCGTTTTTCGACCAAAAATTTCGAGTTTTTTATGCCTCGGATGACGAACTTATTTCGGTTCTCGAACAAACTGAGCGCACTTGAATGCACCATTTGACTCCTCTCGCCTCCTTACACAAGGAAGTGACGCTTCCGCGTGTTGCTTTCCATTGTGAGCAGACGTGTTCAGTAAACATTTTTATTTTAAAAAGAGCGTGGTTTCGGTTTTCGAACAGCCTTCTGGAACGGGTTATGGATGAAAACCGAGGTTTGACTGTACTTGATATGTCGTTCCAATCCTGTTTGTGGCCATTTGTTTTTCTACCCCTCATCTACTCATCTACATTATTTACTTTTTTTTTTTTGTGTAGGAGCGGAGACTAAACATGTATGTGGTGTATTGTCAAAACAAGCCCAAGTCCGAGCACATTGTGGCAGAGTTCATCGATACTTACTTTGAGGTAATGTGGGGAAAATAGAAACGCCAGTGAAACGCGTGCCGGCGAGCTTCCTTTTCACGGAGCTTTACCGTCTGTCGCGCAGGACCTGAAACAGCGGCTTGGCCACCGACTGCCGATCACAGACTTGCTCATCAAGCCCGTCCAGCGGATCATGAAGTACCAGCTCTTGCTCAAGGTTGGTGTCTTGTTGTACACTAGAGGGCGCCAGATATGCAAACATTTAGAAATCTTGCTCCCCCTCTCTGTTTTTTGCGGGCTCTCTGAAATGCCAAGATATTCCGCAAGATAGCACCAAACGTTGTCCATGTGCATCTTGAGGGATTACTTATGACACAAACTTACAAACCACAATAGCGTCTTGATCCTGCGTTTGTTGTAGGACTTCTTGAAGCACTCGAAAAAGGCAGGGCTGGAGTCTTTGGATCTGGAGGTAAGAAAACCGATGAGACTCCTGATTTCCCTTCGGCAGCAACACCGTTTGTGACTCTTCCAGAAAGCAGTCGAGGTCATGTGCATCGTACCTAAAAGGTGCAACGACATGATGAACGTTGGCCGGCTTCAGGGATTTGAAGTAAGAAATCCAAGCAAACCCCCCCCCCCCCCCCGCCGGATCCTTTTGTTTCAAACGTGGGCTCACGCGGGCTATCGGCCGTCGTCTCCAGGGTAAGATCGTGGCCCAGGGACGCCTTCTGCTGCAGGACACGTTCATGGTGACGGACGCGGAGAGCAGCGCTTCGGGCCGCGTGAAGGAGAGGAGAGTCTTCCTCTTTGAGCAGCTGCTCATCTTCAGCGAGCCGCTGGACAAGAAAAAAGGCTTCTCCTTACCCGGCTTCCTGTATAAGAACAGCATCAAGGTGGGGGGGGGGGGGGGGGGGAAAGCGGATTTCTTGTCGCTTTTGAAGCATCTGCCGTCATCCAAAACGTTGATTTGTTGTATCTGCTGCTTCAGGTGAACAGTTTGGGTCTGGAAGACGACGCGGAGGGCGACCCCTGCGAGTTTGTGTTAACTTCCCGCTTGACAAACGGCAGCGCGGAGTCGTTTACGTTGCACTCCTCTCACCCGGGCGTGCGCGAAGTGTGGACTCTTCAGATCGGCCAAATACTGGAGAGCCAACGCAATTTCTTAAAGAGTGAGCCGAAATGGAAGATATGAAAGGGGGAGGGGCATGTTTTACAGAAGTCAAAGAGCACGTTCTGTCTTGTCTCCCAGCTCTGACCTCACCTATCGACTATCAGAGGAACCATGTCGGGGCGAGCGCGGGGCCTTGCGTGTCCAGCGCGGGCTCTCCAGGCGGAAGCAGTAGTGGGCCAAGCGCAGCGGGAAGTTCCGCGGCGAGCGTCTCCACCCCTCCGGGATCCCAAGGCGGCTGCCGTCGACCATCCAGGATCCCCCAGCCCTCTCGCCTGCCCCAACCCCTCCGCCACCACCCCGGGGCCGATCCCGAAGGCCCCAACAAGATGTCCGGTACGACCCCGCGCACGAGCCACATACTCTCGTCTGTATCATCATCAAACGTTGGCTTGATGTTTTAGTTGTGCTCACTTATGATCCAGGTCCAGGTCCCCGTCCTGTTCCTCCCCTCGCCCTCCCCCCAGGGGGTAGTCCGCAGGGCAAGCGTCCCATGCAGAACCTAGAGGAGCAAACGCAGACCCCTACCAGTATCGTGGCTCCTATGGTCCGGGCCACAGTCGGGCAGTTGCCCTCGATCCCCTCTCCCAAAACGCGGCCCGCAGCCGTGCCCCCTTTGGTCCTTCCGCCGCCGCCGGCCAGCCCCAGCCAGAAGTCCGGCTTCTGGAGCTCCATGCCGGGCTCCCCGGCGAGCCGACCCGGCTCGTTCACTTTCCCGGGAGAGGCGTCCGAGAGTCCGGTCCGCCAGAATTCTAACCAGAACCCAAATCAAAGCCACAGACACTCCACGCACAGCAAGGACGCTGACCGCATGAGCACCTGCTCGTCCGCCAGCGAGCAGTCCATCCAGTCCACTCAGAGTAACGGGGTAAGAGCCAAAGAGCGCCGCTGATCCGACTAACACGGAGGCCGAGGGGGAGACCGGCCGTATCCCGTCATCGCCGCTGCAGCCGCCGCACCGCTAATCTGACCACTCCTACGCATCTCCGCTCTTCAGCACCATCTCCTCTGGCTTTGATAATCTCTGAAGAATCTAGCAGCGCCTTTCTTTGATCTCAACTTGTCTGGCGGACCAAAGACTTGAGACCGCTTCTCGATTTCCGACTTCTAACCCCCCCCCCCCCCACGCTTTACTAACACCCGACCTGGGTCCTTCTCTTGCTGTCGTCCTGGTGCGGTTCTCAAACGGTCCACTTTCCTGCAACTAACTCTGACGTTTGTAGGCCGACTGCAAATGGATGCTCTGACCGAAGCCAACGACCCAATTTTTACCCGGAGCCGCCGAACAAAGAAAAACCTTCCCTTTTCCAACCTTCTCTTCAAATGATCCTACGTTTCCATCTACTGTTTCACAATGCACTTAAGCGACTTGTTAATGTAATCCTTAGGAGATGGCAGTTTAATTTATTTTTTTTTCCCCCCCTCCTTCCATGTGACGCAGAGTGAAAGCAGCAGCAGCAGTAGCGTCTCCACCATGTTGGTGACCCAGGACTACATTGCGGTGAAGGAGGATGAGATCAGCGTAAGTCAAGGCGAGGTGGTCCAGATTTTGGCCAGCAACCAGCAGAACATGTTCCTGGTGTTCCGAGCGGCGACCGAGCAGGGTCTCGCGGCCGAAGGCTGGATCCCCGGATTCGTCCTCGGTCACACCTCAGCCATTACACCCGAGTGCCCCGAGGGACCCATTAAGTAAGTTGGAATGTCCGTCAGCACACTCGCGATCAAAATGTTTTCTCCTCTTGGCACCCAAATATTGATTAAAATACTTATTATTATTGCAGTCGGAAGTCTTCTTCCTGGCATACAACCTTGCGCATCCGAAAGAAATCTGAGAAGAAGGACAAGGAGGCCAAGAAAGACACCAAGTTGGAAAATGGCTATCGGAAGTCCAGAGATGGCAACAAAGTTTCTGTAAAGGTGAGTTCATTTCAGTAGAGTCTAAAGCTTGAGTCACTCCATCCTCTCATATTGTCTCCTCTTTCCTTTCTAGCTTCTAAATCCAAACTACATTTATGATGGTAAGTGCCATGCGGAATGTTTTTGAAAAAAATATATACCGTAATTTCTGGACTATAGAGCGCACCTGATTATAAGCCGCACCCACTACATTTTTAAAGGAAAAAAACATTTTGTACACACATAAGCCGCACCTGTTTATAAGCCGCAGGTGCCCATATTGTTACATGAGATATTTACAAAGAAAGACGGTACACAGGCGGCCGTTAAAAAAGTCTTTATATAGGCCGCCTCATTAAATAAGCCGCAGAGTTGAAAGCGTTTGACAAAAGCCGCGGCTTATAGTCCGGAAATTACGGTATATGTATTATAATTTTGCTCTCGCCCTTCCAGTTCCACCCGAGTTCCTGGTGCCTCTGAGCGACGTCACGTGTGACAATGGCGAGAGCGTCACCCTCAGGTGTAAGGTGTGCGGTCGGCCCCGGGCCTCCGTCACCTGGAGGGGCCCCAACCAGAGCAACCTCACCAACAACGGCCGCTTCAGCATCGCTTACAGGTAGGGTAGCAAATGGATGGGCCCCCGACACGCGTGAGCCGGCTTTTAGCCACCCGCGAACACAATCGTCAGCGAATGCGTTTGTCTCAGTGACACCGGCGAAGCGACCCTGCGGATCGTCGGCGTGGCCTCGGACGATGACGGCGTGTACACGTGCATCGCCGCCAACGAGCTGGGCAGCTCCACGTCCACGGCAAGCCTCCGGGTGCTGGGTGAGTCGGTCGGAGACACCGGCGCGGCCCCGCGCGGTCCGCTTTTTTGCTACGTCACGCCTGTTTAAACGGCGCGTGTGTGTGTGTGTGTGTGTTTGTCAGCCGTGTCCACTGACGGATTGCGAGTGAGCTGGAAAGACAACTTCGATTCTCACTACATCGAGGTGGTGGAACTGGGCAGGTAATTTGTTGTCGTTGTAGAGACACGCACTGGACATTTCATTAGGTACACGTGGGCCGAACCACGATATGTGAATTTACTGCGCTCCTCATAAAGTAGCTTGTGGGTTTATTATCTCAATGGCCAGGAGCTCTTTGTCCTCACTGTCAACAGCGAGCTTACCAGTGAAATGAATACAGTGAAACTCCTCTACAACGAAACCTACATGGGTGAAAATACCCCCTCGTGTGAAAAAATCTTCATGCATTAACACCATTCCCACTTTCCTGTTTCAAATTTGCTACGGTGAAAAAACCCCTGTTGTGACAAATTTCTGTTGAACGAAGAAAACGTGGATTCAGGTTGTTTTCAAAATGCAATACAGTGAAACTCCTCTACAACGAAACCTGCATGGGCAAAAATACCCCCTCGTGTGAAAAAATCTTCATGCATTAACACCATTCCCATTTTCCTGCCCCCCATACAACGGAGAAAAAAACCCCTGTTGCGTTATACGAAATCTTTTTCTCTGCTCTTGCCTCACGACGAGATTCACTACAACAAAGTCTAATCCAACAGCGACCTCCACTGCTTCGTTCGGAAACGGCAACAGCAACCACCACACTGGTTTACACATGCGCAGTAGTCCAGCAAGTATTTGTTATTGTTAGCTTAAAATGGCTACAAGAAGAGCTCTGACGCTGGACGAGAGGGTAAAAGTGATCAAAATGAAAGACAGAGGAAGCAAAATAAAAGACATTATCCAAGAAATTGATGTCAGTGAAAGTGAATGCTGACCGTAAATTTCGCCATTTCTTTTTCTTTCTACACTGACTATATGAAGTGTCAAATAAGGGTATGCTCATACTTATGCACTATTGGAATAAAAATAGAGTACACATACATTTGTGTGTGTGGGTGTCTTTACATCTTGAGATCAAATTTGCTACAGTGAAAAAACCCCTGTTGTGAAAAATGTCTTGCTGCAAACATGATTTCATTGTAGAGGAGTTTCACTGTATCCCAAAAAGAACCTTTTTTCCCCCTACTATAGCATGACAGTTCTGGCCAAAGTAGGCTAAAGATGTCAATGAGCGGCATGCAGATGTCGGCTTGAGCAGTTTAGCGCCACAAATAATCTTAGCTCCAAGTGAGGACCAAGAGCAGACTCTAAAATGGACCTCAAGTTAAATCCCGAGGCAATTGAATGAAGCTTCCCATGGACGTGATCCTGACTTCCTTTGTTGCCCACCAGGGGTCGCTTCTCAGTCGTCAAGCGGTGTGACCACCGGGCCACGAAGAGGCCTGTGGCCGTCAAGCAGGTGAACAAGAAGCTGATGAGGCGGGACCTAGTCACGCAGGAGGTCAACCTGCTCCACAGGCTCCAACATCCCAACATTGTCAACCTGGTGGACACGTACGAAACCCCCAGCAGCTACGTCTTGGTCCTAGAGATGTGAGCAGAAACACACATAGGCGTATTAGTATGACAGCAAGAACCCTTGACCGAATGTTTTTTTGTTGTTGTTTTTTAAAAATCAGGGCCGACCAAGGCCGTCTGCTGGACTACATCGTCAGCTGGGGCAATTTGACCGAGGAGAAGGTGGCCTGTTACCTCCGAGACCTTTTAGATGCTTTACACTACTTGCATAACAGCAGAATCGCCCATCTGGACGTGAAAGTAAGATTCAACCAAAATGTTGTTTTGTTTTTATTTGTGTCTCGACTGGACTCCAAATAATGCGCTGTGTGTGTGTGCGTGTGTGTGTGTTCAGCCTGAGAACTTGCTGGTGGTGCACGGTTCCAATGGCCAGCCACTGGTCAAACTGACCGACTTGGGCGACGCCGTGCAGCTGGGCGCCGCCCCTTACGTCCACCCGCTGCTGGGCAGCCCCGAGTTCGCGTCCCCGGAGCTGGTGCTGGGCGAGCCGGTGTCGCCGACGTCGGACGTGTGGAGCGTGGGCGTGGTGGCCTACGTGACGCTGAGCGGCGCCTCGCCCTTCCTGGACGAGAGCGCGGAGGAGACGTGCCTCAACATCTGCCGGCAGGACTTCAGCTTCCCCAAGGATTACTTCCACGGCATTAGCCGGGAGGCCTGCGACTTTATCCGCCTGCTCCTGCGATCCGAGCCCGCCGGGAGACCGTCCTCGGGGCTGTGCTTGCAAGAGGCGTGGCTGCGGGCGGCCAGCGACGACCACGCCGCGGCCGAGTGCTGCCTGGACACCTCGCGCCTCGTTTCCTTCATCGACCGCCGGAAGAATCAGACGGACGCGCGCCCCATCGGAGGAGTGCGCGGCTTCATCCGGAGTCGCCTGCAGAAGCCGGTCTGAACTGGGGCTGCAAAGGGCTGGGAAATGTCCCAAAAATGGTCAATTCCCATGGGATGTTAAATGGGACGGTTTGTCGCGGCGAAACTCGTCCAAGTCATCAATTGAAGGCAACCTTCGATTTGCCGAAGCACCGTTTTGTTCCCCTTGCCTTCCCATGGGAACTTTCCAACTTTTGAAAAAATCCAGTAATTTTGCAACCCGGGTCGAAACAAACATCGGGAACGTTGGCTGCGCCAAAAGAAACGTTGAGCTCATCCTTCTTTGCAAGAAGAAAAAAACAAACAAAACCCCCAAAACAAAGCACGAATGACCCAAAGTCCTTACGGCGGTCACGGATGCCCTCGTCTACTGCTGCTCGCTGCTTCACACTCACATTTTGTAGGGAAACTGACCCCCAAAAAGGAAAGAAAAAAAAGTCAATCGTAAAAAAAAAAAAAGAATGCAAAGTCTATATACAGTACTGTATGAGTAATTTATTTTTCTGAGCAATGGTTCAAACGTGACTCGTGTTGAGCTTTTCCATAGAAAGTGACCCCCCACGGTGTGCGTTTGCGTTTGCTCTTTATGCACCGACGACGTTTTGTACATTTCTAGAAACGACAGGCACGGCACTCCAATTTGAGGACCGTTGCCGCCGAGCCGTGGAGACGTATGAGTACGCTGTCCAGCGAGGACACGCCCCCCCCCCCCCCGCCCCCCACCCAACTTGTTAAAGGAAGAAACGTTGCATTTAAGCCTTACCGTGTCGATACCTTACTCTCTGAAAAGTTGGGGTGTTGGCTTCACGGAAAAATCCAGAATGAAGCGATACTATGTCTGAATGGCATTGCGGAGTTGAGGGCCACCCTCAAATCGCGCCTAAGATATCCCCAACTTTTCGTAAGCAACGTATTTGACTCCATCGCCTAAGGAAAAACACAAGTGTAAATGCACTCATTTTACGTTCTTTTTCCTCATGTGCAATGTTCCCGTTTTAACGTTGAGTGCAACTATTTATGAAGACATTCGTCAATATGTTTGAGCGGAATGAAGATATGGACCAGGTACTGCGAGAATTACCGGTTGTTGCGTGCCACCTGCTACAATCATCATTCGCTTTGATCAAAAGTTGTTTTTTTTTGGGGGGGGTGAATGTCTGTCCTGCGTAGTATTGGTACACCAAAGTTGCTCGCATTTAATTGTACTTTTTGTTTGTTCCTGAGGGTTAGATGTGCGTAAAACAGTTGGCTATGTGAAAAGATTGTTTACACAAGGCAAAAAGCGGTTTCGGGAGGAAAAAAAACAAATGCAAAAGAGGAGTGGAATTGGAGGAGCAGTTTTCGAAATTGTTTTGTTCGACTCAGTTGTGGATAGATCTATTTCTTGCCAAAATCAAGATCAGAAAGTCTTTCTGTGTAACGTATTTATTTTGTGACAAAGTGCGCATACTTTAACTGGATACCTCAGTCGAGGGCTTTTTTGTTTTCTTTTTTTTTTTGGTTACATGTCCACATTTCACTCGTTTGACAAAGTGTTTGCTCCTTGTTTTTATTTTGTACTTTTGCATGTATATTTCATTGTACAGATCGAGTTTAACTTGTAAATAGTTCCATTTTGCCATCAGTTATTTGAAGATTAAACATAATGTAAACGAGCTCTGTTTAGTAGTGTCCTCACTTTTAATGTAGTTGTTGATTCCTTGACAGTTTTTCAGTTGTCAAACCTGTCAAAACTTGGACGTTTTCCCCGTGTTTTATACGTTTTTTTTATCATTTCAAATCATGTACGGCATATTACAACTTTAATATGGAAAAAAAAACAATATATATAGTATAGTAAGTACAGTAAGGCTTTTTTTAATGAAAAAAACGACCATGTAAGGTAAGGCGTTTTTCGATGAAAACAACGACCATGTATAGTAAGGCGTTTTTTGACGAAAAAAACGACCATGTATAGTAAGGCGTTTTTTGACGAAAAAAACGACCATGTACAGGAAGGCGTTTTAGCCCCAAAAAAACGACCATGTATAGTAAGGCGTTTTTAGCCCAAAAAAACGACCATGTATAGTAAGGTGTTTTTGGATGAAAAAACCGACCATGTATAGTAAGGCGTTTTAGCCCCAAAAAAACGACCATGTATAGTAAGGCATTTTTAGCCGGAAAAAACGACCATGTATAGTAAGGTGTTTTTGGATGAAAAAAACGACCATGTATAGTAAGGCGTTTTAGCCCCAAAAAAACGACCATGTATAGTAAGGCGTTTTTAGCCCAAAAAAGCGACCATGTATAGTAAGGCGTTTTAGCCCCAAAAAAACGACCATGTATAGTAAGGCGTTTTTAGCCCAAAAAAGCGACCATGTATAGTAAGGCGTTTTTCACTGAAAAAAACGACCATGTATAGTAAGGCGTTTTAGCCCCAAAAAAACGACCATGTATAGTAAGGCGTTTTTAGCCGAAAAAAACGACCATGTATAGTAAGGCGTTTTTCACTGAAAAAAACGACCATGTATAGTAAGGCGTTTTTAGCCGAAAAAAACGACCATGTATAGTAAGGCTTATTTAGCCGAAAAAAACGACCATGTATAGTAAGGCGTTTTTAGCCGAAAAAAACAACCACGTAGAGTAAGGGGTTTTTTGATGAAAAAACGACCATGTATAGTAAGGCTTATTTAGCCGAAAAAAACGACCATGTATAGTAAGGCGTTTTTAGCCGAAAAAAACGACCATGTATAGTAAGGCGTTTTTAGCCGAAAAAAACAACCACGTAGAGTAAGGGGTTTTTTGATGAAAAAACGACCATGTATAGTAAGGCTTATTTAGCCGAAAAAAACGACCATGTATAGTAAGGCGTTTTTTGACGAAAAAACGACCATGCATAGTAAGGCGTTTTTAGCCGAAAAAAGCGACCATGGGCGTAAGGCGTTTTTTGACGAAAAAAACGACCATGTATAGTAAGGCATTTTTAGCCGGAAAAAACGACCATGTATAGTAAGGCGTTTTTGTCGCTTTTTTGGGCTAAAAACGCCTTACTATACATGGTCGTTTTTTTGGGGCTAAAACGCCTTACTATACATGGTCGCTTTTTTGGGCTAAAAACGCCTTACTATACATGGTCGTTTTTTTGGGGCTAAAACGCCTTACTGTACATGGTCGTTTTTTCCGGCTAAAAATGCCTTACTATACATGGTCGTTTTTTTCGGCTAAAAACGCCTTACTATACATGGTTGTTTGTTTCGGGCTAAAAACGCCTTACTAAATACCGTCGTTTTTTTCGGGCTAAAAGCGCATTACTATAAATGGTCGGTTTTTTGCTGTTAAAAAACAGCAGACTATACATGGTCTTTTTTTAATGTAAAACACGCCTTACTATATACATGGTTGTTTTTTAATGTAAAAAAAACACCTTACTCAAGATAATCTTTTCAAATGTCATCATGAAATATCAATGAACACGGTTAAAGAAATTCAAAATATAGTTTCATCTCCTCCCTTGAGAACCTAGATCACATTGAATTATGTATATATTCCATTAAAAAAAACAAAAACATTCACATGATACCATACTGAAAGCTACGTCACAGAGAGCAGCTGCAGTCAAGTGTGGGTAGCTATTTATTTACACGTGACACAAAAAAAAATGAAAGTTAACAATTCTAGATCACAACAGTCCATGAGAAAAATACTCAATATTACCCCCCCACAATTTCCCCAATTACAACGTAAAATCTCACGGGAGTCTAAATATACAGTTAAGAGAGGGTGAAATTCAATCACACACATTTTCTTGTCCATGCAGGTTCAATGTCCTGTTAGGATGTAAAACCAGTCCAAAAACAAACAAAAAAACCAAAGTGTTTCAAATGCACCTCCTGGCTCCGTCACGGGCATCGGGTACTGCAAGGGTCGCCCGATGCAAAAAGGCTGTACACGCTGACCATGGGGAACATGGCGACGGCGCCCAGCAGGGAGCCCAGCTGCACCACAGCCCCACACCACACCAGGGCGCAGTGGCCCTCGTCGCGCAGGATCACGCCGATGATCACCTTGACGTAGGACAGAGTGAGGACCATGACGATCCACGCCAGCACCTGCGGCGTGTGAGTAAATGGGAGACAGCCCGTTAAACAAAGTCGTCCCTCAACAGGGAAACGGTTTCCTCAACTCACCATGACGACGACGCCCCAGACGTTGTTCACCAACAACGGACACGGACTCAGGGCGGCCATGCTCATTATAAACGCCCCCACGCCACTGCCGAGCAATGTGAGTGCCCCCATCAGCCACAAAGATCTGGTTACAAATGAGACATCGTTTGCATTTTTTTCATTTTTCGCCGTTTTAAACACTCACCGGGTGTATTCACAGCTGTGGTTTGTAAAAAAAAATTGTTTTTTTTAAATACAGTCATACCTCGGTTTTGGTCCATAATCCATTCCAGAAGGCTGTTCGAAAACCGAATTGTTCGAAAACCGAAACCACGCTCTTTTTAAAATAAAAATGTTTACTGAACACGTCTGCTCACGACGGAAAGCAGCATGAGGAAGCGTCACTTCCTTGTGTAAGGAAGGTGGGAGGAGTCAAATGGTGCATTCAAGTGCGCTCAGTTTGGTCGAGAACCGAATTTCGGTCGTAATCCGAGGCATAAAAAACTAGAAATTTTTGGTCGAAAACCGAATTGGTTGAGAACAGAGACGTTCGAAAAACAAGGTTTGACCGTACTCCGAGGATCAAGAATGACAGTTCTGTGACCGACTTGCCTTATTGGAAAAAACATGGCGATGAAGCAGGCCAGAGGATTGGACACCGCCGCCATGGTGGCGGACAGGTGGTAGGCTTTGTTTCCGTACGGCATGCACGAGTACGACTGCACCGACGGAAGCACGGCGTTGGTGAGAGCGTTGGCCCACGCCAGGATCGCAAAGATGTACGACACTTGAATCCAGCTGTAAGTCCCAACCCCAAAACTGCTCTTCTCCCTTGAGGGTCTGTATGGCTTCACCATGGGCCTCTTCTCCACCCAGTTCTTCTCCTGGACCCCGCCGGTGTAGTGGCTTTTGGTCGTCTCCCGGGCAACGGCGGGGTGACGGTTGAGCAGAAAAAACACCACCAGGCACACCAGCATCATGGCACTCAGGAAGAAGAAGAACACCTCGGCTGAGAAGTTGGCCGGCTGCATCTCAGCCCGAAGCGTGGGAAACTCATCGGTGGTGTTTTGGTCGCGGGTCCCGTTGATGCAACGGATCACACCCACGCCCTGGCCGAGCGCCACGACAGCCGGCAGCAGGCCGCTCATGCCCTCGCCGATATAGTAGGTGGTGAGGTACTGGGGCTCGAGGCGCATCATGAAGGGAAGGAAGGTAACCGAGGAGGTGCAGTCGACGGCGGCCAGGAAGAAGGTGAGGACGAGTAACGCCACGCTGCGGGGTGACCCCGCCACCACAAGCGTCTCCTTCCAGAAGAAAGCCAACAGGAAACTGGCCACCGTGCCCAGGGCGATGACGAAGTAAATGACCGCCGTCTCGTTGAGGGCTCCCGGTCGGAAGCGGTGCGTCAGGGTGACCAGGAGCGGGCCGACGTTGGCCATCTGGATGAGAACCGAGAGGTACGAGGGGAGGTACCAGCCCTCCGGAATCTGGGGGACGATCAACGGAAGCTCCACCCACAGACCACTGATGGACACCCAGGAGCCCAGACCGAAGAGGCACGCCAGCAGGTGGGTGAGCGCGGACATGGTCGGGGTTCTTTTCTAGAAGGGACAAAGTTCAGGGTTGGGCGTCCGAGATTTACCTCGTTGTGTAGGACATACACAGCACACAAAAATTGATGAATAAGTCATTTTAAAACCAGAAGTCAAGAACAACTGTTATTGTGGATTACATTTGACAATTTGATGAACATACTTAATTTGCTTTTTGCGGGCCACATAAAACGATGTGACGGGCCAGATCTGCCCCCCCCGAGCCTTGAGTTTGACACCAGTGGTCTAGAGCTGGGGTGTCAAATCCATTTTCGTCACGGGCAACATTTTGGTTACCGTTTCCCTCGGCGCGCCATTATGACTGAAATCATATAAAAAAAGAATAACGATGTATTCAATTATTGTTTTAAGTTACTGTCATGAGGTGTTTGGCGACAAGACATGCGTACAATATGTCTCTAATTTGTTACAAATGAGAATTTGAAAATTTGGTCCATATTTTAGCAAGCGTCGTGGAAGTTGCCGTGTTTGATTTGCGTTCGCGGGCCGCATACAATGATGTGGCGGGCCAGATCTGGCCCCCCCGGGCCTTGACTTTGACACCATGGTCATCAAGTCCTCTAAAGGTGCAGTACAGTACTGCTGACGTTGAGTAGCATAAATTTTTTTTTTTTAAATCAATGCAAAAAAAATAGTTCCAAATTAATGTGTTACCTGCGGCTTGGCGGCGTCTCGATGTCAACTTTGCGACAATCGTCGTACGGGGTTAATCTTTACTTCGTTATCTGGTCCTGCGATGCGGTGGGGCGAAAAGAACAATTTGGAAATCATTAAAATAAAGGAATGTTGCGCACGTGTCTCGCCAGTCAAGTTTTCGAGTTCGCATCAACAATCCTGCGAGGCTAGTTACATAAAGTGGGACTGACTGGTTTGTTTATTATCGTTAAGGAGGCTTTACAAGACTGAGAGGATCAGGATCAAACTTTCCGACATTCCTGCCTCCCCACCGAGTCCCAGATGCTCGGGCTAAGACATCACAACCGCACTTGCATCATTTTTGTTTTTACAATTCTTCATAATTGAAACAACTAAATTTTATTCAAGCCAGTCAGGGTCGGTACAATTGAGCCGCAGCAAGTTCATAAAATCAAAAGGCAACATTGCTTGATCCTCCTCGGCCCCGCCCCCCAATCAAAAAAGTGACAACAATGAAAAGAATCACAAAGTGTTAGCGGAGCAACAAAAACACTTGATTAAACATGCATGCATGAAACCATTATTATTATTTTTTTTTTTAAGTCAAACATGTATACTCACAAATACTCGGGATGGAGTGTTCGGAGCGACTGACTGCAAACCCAAAGTCCAGGATTAAGACCCTCCTAGCCGAGGGCGGGCGCGCTCGTGTTCATGTTCATCCAGCCGTGCCACGTGCTGATTTTTGCTGATCGCAATGTTTTCAAGAGCGGGTCCGTGTGACACCTCGGAGGGGGTGGGGGTGGGGGGGGGCATCACATGTTGTCGTTTGGCACCACTTTGCCTGCAAGCGGTGTTGGGGTTTTTTTCTTCAAATGATGGGACGCAAGTTGGACTTACTTGCGGGTTTGTAATTTGCCACTTCATCCAAGACAATAAATGTCTACATCACTTCCAAAGGATGTTTTTTTTTTTTTTTTAAATGTGTAATTTGATAAATGGTCTTAATTCATTCAGTAGCAGCCAATTCTAGACCAAGTCTGAAAAGACGTTTCAAAACGTCGTTGGGAGTGAATGAGTTCAATAAGACACCGTGGGCAGAACTGCCATTAAATAAAAGCTGTTTTATTACATGAGTCGTCATTCATACGAAATAAGTCATCTATTTTATTAATCAACATTGTTTTCCCGAATGAAAAGTATTGCAGTGTGTGATTAATTAAACAAGTAAAATAAAAAAAAATTAAAACAAAAACTCCTCGCCTCTATTAGACTCCTGGTCTCTTGAGGTTTAGTAAACGCAGGAAATACTTCGTTCAAAACGCAGATTATGAGGGCTCCACTTCCAGCGTTTATAAAAAGTCCACACACTCGTGTTTTAGCGCCAGGTTTTCTGTGACCGATAAAAATAAAAGGCATGAGCAGCGTTGCTTCTGCACCAAACATTCTTTTTGAAGAGGACTGCCATGAAGTAAAGCAATCAGCGTTACGATAAAAACAGTCCAGCTTTTGCGGGAACGCAAAACAAAAGGACAGGAAAAGCCCACTAAAACAACTCAACATTATTTGAGGTGAGTCAGAGGCACGTTTCGGTCAATGTTGGCAATGTCGTGAATAGATGGATCACTTTTGTTTTTTATTGAGTTGGAACGTGTGTATGTCAGGCACATAAATGTTTAAAAAAAAGGGCTCTTTTTTTTATTAATTTTTTTTAAATATGTCACAAAATCCTGCCATTTCAACAAAGTGTGTAGACCAGGGGTCGGCAAACCAAAATGTTGAAAGAGCCATTTAGGACAAAAACAAATATGTCTGGAGCCGCAAAAAAATTAAAAGCCTTCTATAAAAGTTACAATGAAGGAAACACATGCTGTATTCATTCCTTTGTTGTGTGTTCACAAACGCCCCCATAGAATTTTTGTTTTGGAGCATTATTTTCGCTTTTCTTAGTGTCAGTGAAGTGATCATTGATTTCCGTTTTTCGGAGGCTGTCTTTGAACGCCTCTCGAGTCGAACGAGAAGGGAGAAGGCACGGAGTCGGACGCGGACGTGTCTGTGTTTGTCGAGACTGTTAAAAGCATAAAGAAAGTGTATGTTTTTTAAAAAAACAACACCACAGCTCTCCAATTCGGAGCTGCAACGTGTATCTATATCTATTTGACCTATATTAACCTACTATCAAAAAAAATTTCCATTTTCAAACATTTTTTATAAAGCTCCAGGGAGCCACTAGATGTCGATAAAGAGCCGCGTGTGGCTCTGGAGCCGCGTGTTGCCAACCCCCGGTGTAGACTTTTGGCATGTTACTGACTTTGGTGTGCGACAGCAAAAGAGCAAAACACACACACACACACACACACACACACACACACACACACACACACAAAGACACACGGCAGCCATGTGATGCTCCACAAGACAGGCGCATACGAAGGCAAACAAGAGTTCAATTGATGAAAACGGCGACAACGCAAACATCCTTTGCAAGAGGTCCTACTTGCACCCGAGATCCTTACACGCTCTCAACGTTGGCTTCGGCGAACAAGTTCCGAACTGGTTTGCGTCTTTTGCATTTTTTTCATGAATCAAGTTCACAACTGAAAATAACAAAAGCCTCACAGTCACTTATTTGAAAACTTGTAATTGAAGCGTGTACTCAACACTGGCGGCTGCGGGTTTGCATTCCTCAAGCTTGTTTTTTTGCGTTCGGTTTGTAATGGAGTTTGTAATAACTTGAACCAGGTTCCTGCTGCGCACTGCAAAATGCGGCTTGGTTATCGGATCTCTTGGTGTGGTCCGGAATAAATTCGCATTCACTTTTCCACGCCGGCTCAAAGCCCCCATCATCTGAATTCATTCCAATCAACGGTGATTTCAAGACAAAAAGCCACAATTCCTACTTTGACGTTAAAGCAGCACAACAAGGAGCAGACTTTCGTGTAAACAAAGATGGCAGGAAGTCATTAGGAAGGATGGTGCAATATTGAAGCGGTTAGTGCAGACTGAAAGGGCGACTCACTGAGGAGATGTGTGTTTGTGTTGTTCTGTCCTTGAGGAAATAGTGTCACATGTTTAAAAAAAAAAAAAGAAAAAGAAACAGGTTCAGTTCTCAGAGCACAAGAGCCCCTCGGCCAGCGTGCGGCAAAACAACGCTCCCACTTGTCATCCACCAGTTTGGACCGCGTCAAGTGATGCTTCTATGGGATCTGTGTGTTAAAAGTGTGAAAATAGGAAAGGGGGAGGGAGGGGAGGGGGTTCTTATCTGCACCCGTCGACGCAGTCCTGCCCCCGCTTGAAAACGTCGTAGATGTTGACCAGCGGGAACATGGCGAGCGCGCCCAGCAGTGAGCCGGCTTGAATGGCGATGCCGCACCAGAGCAGGCCGGCGTGGCCCGCCTCGTGCAGGAGCGTGCCAATCACCACCTTCAGGTAGGAGAAGAGCCCCGTGAACATGATCCAGGAAGCCACCTGTGAGGGAGCCAGGCGGCGGTTTACTCATTTGCACAGAGGATTGCCATGTTTCACGACTTTTCCAAAAATTCATTTGGAACAGCGCTTTGTGTACAGCGGCGGTTGTTTTCAAGTGCTCTATAAATACAGTATTTGGTTGTTTTTTTTTTTTAAACAGACAACTTTAAAAAGTTGCCTGGAATGCAAGGCTTTTCGGTTCTGTGGTGTCTCAGTCTAAACGCTAGGGGGCACTATGTGAATAGAGTACAGTCAAATCTCGGTTTTAATAATAACAATAACAATACATTTTATTTATAAGCGCCTTTCAAGACACCCAAGGACACTTTACAATCAGGAACAAATTTTGGTCCATAATCCGTTCCAGAAGGCTGTTCGAAAACCGAAACCATGCTCTTTTTAAAATAAAAATGTTTACTGAACACGTCTGCCCACAATGGAAAGCAACACGAGGAAGCGTCATTTCCTCATGTAAGGAAGGCGAGAGGAGTCAAATGGTGCATTCAAGTGCGCTCAGTTTGTTCCAGAACCAAAATTTGTCATCCGAGGCATAAAAAACTACAAATATTTGGTCAAAAACCGAATTGGACGAGAACCGAGACATTCGAAAACCGAGGTTTGACTGTACATGCATTAATGGGGGGGGGGGGGGGGGGGGGGGGGTACTCCAAGTATGAGGACAGGCAAAGTATCAGAACTTTTTTTTTTTTTGGGCACTCTGAGTATGAGGACAAAGTATCAGCACCAATACAGAATATGGTTAGTTATTCGGCGAAGATTTCCGATTAAAACCCGGCCACTCACCACTAAAACTACACCAGTGGTGGTCCCCTGCAGAGGAGGACAAGGACTGCGGGAAGCCAGAACCATCAGGTATGCCGCAAAGGCCCCTCCTGCCAAGGACAAGACACATAGACGCGTAGAGGACCTGCAAGGCCAAAACAAAATCGTTAGCTCAGAATCCACATGTTGGATTTGGAGGGTCGTGATCAGACGGGTTGGGGGGGGGGGCACGACAAGTTGTCCGTAGTCGGCTGTCGCCTGCCCGTCTCACCTCAGGATCACAAACATGGCGAGGAAGCAGGCCAGCGGGTTGGCGATGTTGCCGAGGACCACCGAGAGGTGGAAGGTCATGGTGCCGTAAGGCAAACAGGTGAAGCTCTGGACGGACGGCAGGACGCCGTTGGTGAGCGCGTTGGAGACTGCGAGGAGGGCCAGAAGGTAGACGTTGTGCGGCGTCCAAAACGTCGGCGCGGGCGGCGACGACGACGACGCCGACGACGCCTCCTCCGGATGCGCCTCCTCCTGAGACGCCGCCGAGCTGCCGTTGTTCAGTGGGCGCATCTCGTCATCGCTTTTAACCGCTGCGTCCAGGGTGCCTAAACCTTTCAAATGGTGAAATGGCAAACCTTTTACAAACCATAACTCCCAGAATTATCCGTACAACAACAACAAAAATCTGATAATCCACTGTGAAATACAGAGTGAATGGCTTCAGGTAAATAAATCCATTACAGCACAGGTGTCAAAGTCAAGGCCCGGGGGCCAGATCTGGCCCGCCACATCATTATTTGTGGGCCGCGAAAAGCAAATTAAGCAAGTCAAGTTCCATGATGGTTGCTAAAGTCTGAACCAAAATTTCAAATTGTCACATGTAATCCGCAATAGCAGTCATTATTCTTAACTTCTGATTTTAAAACTAGTTATCCATCAATTTGTTGTGCACTGTGTCATATGTGGAGGCGATTAAACATTTCCACGGTTTCCCAAAATTCATAGCGGCCCTCCCAGGGAAACTGTAACTGTTTGAATGATGCCTTAAGATCATAAGCTGAGTCACAAGTTGGGGGCAAAAGATCAGCTAATAAGTAGCAAGGAAAGTAGCAATTGAAAGTAGCAAGGGAACAAAGTTCAAGTGACACTTGGGATACTGTTTCAAATCCTTGGATATTGGGGAGGAGCCAAGTTTAGCTTGGGTTGTGTTGTAACTTAGCGGGTGGGACACTTGCTAGTCAAAGTAGTCCTGTGTATTTAGAATTTTAACTATTAGCAAGCACAAACATTTTGGGGGGGGGGGGGGGGGCTAAATTAGTTGCATTTTTCACCATTATACAGGATGAGATGACTGCAGCCTAGGAAATATATATATTTTTTCTATTATCATTCTTAAGGCATCATCCCTAGAAATTTACAAAGTCAAATTCCATATTTTTCCATACTTTCAATATTTGTGTATGACCCCTGCGCATTGTCAGAGGGGGGCGGTGCGGCTTCTTTCGACGGTGTCAGCCGGCGCGTCAAAGCCAGGAAGCTCACCGCGGAAACCGACAGCATGACAAACAAGAACCAGAAGAAGTTCTGCGCCGGGAAATTCTCCTTGAGGTAGTGCGGCTGAACGGTGCCATTGACGACGGGGCACTCCAGCTGGCCCACGCCCTGCCCCAGCGCCACCACGCACGGGAACAACGCGCTCAGACCCTGTCCGATGAAAAAGGTGCGGATGTACTCCGGCGGGTAGCGGAACATGAAGGGCAGGAAGGTGACGTTGGACGTGCAGCACACAAGCGACAGCACGAAGGTGAGGAGCAGGAAGGACAGCGAGTGCAGCTGCCCCGCCACAATCGCTGTGTGCGCCCAGAAGATGGCCAGCAGCGCCGACGCCACCACCGCCAATGCCTGGATGCCGTGGATGAGCAGGCGCTCGTTGAGGCGGCCTGGCGCGCAGTGATGCGTGATGGTCACCGCCACTGGACCAACGTTGCCGAACGCGATCAGCACTGAGAGGTATGCTGGCAAATTCCAACCTGCAATAACACACACACACAAAAAATACCTTTTAATACAACTCAAACAGCATTTTTTCCGACATCAGGTTAATAATCCTCAATCATCAGCAAGAATACTTACTTTAGAAAAATATGACTCAAAAATAGGGAAAATAATGGACCTGCAATAATCACTTGAGTCAGACTCAATGATTAAAAAAAAAAAAACGACTCAAATATTGAATAACTGGTGAGTGTGTAATTATTATTTTTTAAATCAGAGCATACATTTTTAATGGGACACAAATACAAACATAGGAATGTAACATTTCTGATGCAGCCCAACAATATCAATTCCACGAAAGCATTAATACGTCTTTACAAATGTTAGGCAATGAATACGCATTATAAGTGTACGCTTTTGTTAAATTGTTAATTTTTATCATTTATCACGAAGCTTACCTAAGTGTCAGAAATAATGCGATAAAAAAAGTCATTTTCTGGAGCCGTCATTTGAGATGCGAAACCTCCAGAGTAACTATTTGCTGTGACGTCGCTGTATGTGAATTAAGCAATTATGTTACATTTTAGCACATTTGTACGGGCTATTATTGCTACAAAGTTCAATAACTGTTGGCATGACTTCATGGACATTTTGTATGTCAAGTGTAATTGTTAGCAGAATCCCAATGTGCTATTTCCGTTTCATTTCAAAGCGAATAAGCGAATAAATGGGTTAGTGTTACACGCTAGCTGGCTAATGGCTAGCCTGAATGATTTCCACCGGTGAGCAAAGTCTTGCGGGTGGTCGACGACGGAACGTCACGAGGTGTACACTGACCTTCGGGCAGCACGCCGACGATGATTGGGAGCTCGACCCACAAACTATTGACTGAAATCCACGACCCCATAGCGAACAGCGCAATGAGGCCGTGGGTTACCGCTTTGCTCCTCCACCAGCCGGGCGACATGACGCCGCCGACTTCGGCCCAAAGAACGGAGAAGGGACCGCGGTGAACAAGCCGGCGAGTGGTTCGTTCACCTTGTTTCTTTTTTTTTTTTTTTTAAAGAGACACCAGTAAACCTCCGCTTCTCAGGCCGCGTCGGAGTGGAAGCAATGGTGGACACTCGCCAAGGAGTTCCCGCCCCTTGAGATGCCTTCAAGTACTCTTTGTAAACTAATTATCCCTTGCTTTTTGTTTGACGCGTTCGCGGCTCTATCAAACGTGGATGCAACACGTTATGTGAATATCGTACAGAATGTACACCCGTAACCATAAACATTTCTATTAACAGATTGTCATCGTGTTTCCTTGTTTTTTTTTTCTCGAAGTTAGAAGGCATTCAATATTTTTGAGAGCATTGAAAGCATCACCGTCTGCCTTGTGACCCCCCACCCCCCCGGAGAAGGGTGCGTTCGTTTTAGGACCACAATACAACTAAGAAGGACGGATGCTCAAATACTGTACATTTCGTTCACTTATCCTCGAAAATCTTGACACATTTCTGCCTGATGTGGGAAGTGTTTGCTCACATTTGTGATTTTCTTGGCCCAGACAAGTACTTTTAAAAAGCATGACTTCAAGTTACCGGGATAATGGCTTAACATGCGACAACTAATGACCACCAAATACCACTTGAGAAAACAAAACACTCACGTTGCTTGAACGCACAATGTCAGTGCAAAATGGGTCCACAAAAATCCAGGCCGACTAACCATACAGATATTTACAGATGTTTTTATTTTTCCGGTAATACAGTACTCCATCAATTTAGTTGTCAGTCAGTCCTGACAGCATGTTTAAAATGAAGCGCCCCCAAATACCTCCCCCCCCAGCATGATCGATGACGCTACAACATTTAAAAATAAATACATTATCAGTCCCCAAATAAAGGGGACCCAGAAATGACTAGCCGTAAAAAAAACAACAACAACATACTTGCATTTGAGTGGAAAAGACTGAGCCATTTAGCTCTATTAATGCTTTGTGAATGAATACTCCTAATTCGTTGACAATATTACACCTGTTGGTTCACTTCAGGTTTGGGAAGGCTGTCCTCTACGCTCGGACGCACGCACTTCTTCACCGCAGTCTTCCTGGGGGCCAAAACGATCGAGTAGCCCGGCTTGAGGCGGGGAAGGGAGAGTTTCAACTTTATCGTCATGTCGGTGGTGGTGCGGAAATTAGAGTTGAGGATGGGGTCGGTATTGTGCAGCACCATTTTCTGAAAGGCAATCTCGCATCGGATCGCCTCGCACTTTGTCTGCCTGTCACTGTCGGCCAACCGCAGGAGCAGCTTGTCCACATCCTGCTGGGTGCGGCACGGCCCCCCATTTCTATCCACGATGGCGGTGATGTAATCCAGGTCCATGCACTCCGAAATGACAGCCTTAATTGCTGGACGTTTTACCATCTTCTGCCGTCCCCGACCTTTTACCCAATGTGCCGCGCTGGCAGCGTTGGGAGTCTGCCCGTCAATATGGTCTTCAACATCAGACGAACTCAAGTCCTCTGAACTATCAGAGTCCGTGGGGCATCTTTTGTCTTTTTGCCCTGGTGGCGGGCTGTAGGGATAGTCGGCCATCAGGACGGCAAACTTGCAATTCAACAGCTTCATGTTCAAATCAGATGACGGCACTTTAGCGTAACGTCCTCCCGGCAAGAAGTCAATCAGGTGCTCCTCAGCAACGCCGGCAATCACCTTAATCATCCTTTTCAGGCAGACCCTGATGAGGTCCCTGTTGGTGTGCAAGTCGTCACAGTATTGGTACACGCCGTTGTACATCTTATCTTGCAGTGCGAACTGCAGGAAGACATTGGTGACCTTCTCGGGCGCCATCAGAGTGGAGGGGTCTTTGGACCATTCTAGGAACTTCTGGTAAAGGCAAAGCAGGTACTGGCTGAAGAGGGAGTACTCGCCTGCGCTCTTCAGAAGCTGCCAGTAGGGGCCCACTACTTTGCAGTAGATGATTGCGAGAACGCACACAATGCTTTGGATGACAGAATCACTGGCGTCGGCGACCACGCTCTCAAGGAGGACGTTGGGGCACTCATCGTTGTTAAGAGCCAGCATGTCAGAGAAGAAGGGCGCAACCTCGTTGTGGTGGTGAATGAGGCCTGCGGCGGCCTCAAAGTAGCTGCTGAACAACGTCGACGCCCTCCTGACGAGCCGCGAGGGGTTTTTCTTCTCCTTGCAGAAGGCCAGCCAGTGCTTCTTGTAACTCAGCAAAGCCCCCTTGCCAGGGGTCAGCATGTCTGTGGCCATGTGGATAAAGCGTGAGGTGGCGCTCTCGGTGAGGCCGACCACGTTCTTAAAAAGGGGGTTTCCGTCCCGGCCCAGCTTGTACCCCCGTGACTGGGTGATCTCTCTCTCGAAAGCCATAATCTGCTGCTCCACCATGTCGTGCACGTCCACTAAGAAATTGGCGTTGTGGTGTAGGAAGACCACCGGGGGCGCCAGCGACGCCTGCTCTCCGACCGAGTGAAGGATTTTCTCAAACACCACCATGGTGGGGTGCTCCTTGCATGTTAGCGCATACTGATTTCTGAGAAGGTCCCAGGAAATTCTCCTGCACTTTTTGGTTTGTCCATGGTGTATACTCGACAACTTTTGGACAGATAACATAGCCACATCTAAAAGAGACGGCAATACTACTTCTTTTTTCACTGCGGCTACGTCGGACATGCACCCAGCGTTATCGCTACCACTGCTGACCGACACACATACCGAAGAATTCTCCGACTCCCTGCTGGGAGAGATTTCGTAGTGATCCTGTTCCTCCTTGATCATCATCTTTTCACATGGAGATGACTGTGTGCGCTTCTTGGCAGAGGTCTTGTGGTAGTCCCTTGAATTCACCAGCTCAAATGGACTCTGAAGCAAATTCTCCATCACAAAGTTTCGCCTGTGACTTCTCGTTTGAGAATTGTGGTGGCACATCTTTAACTTTTTGATCTGAACCTTCAGGACTTTGTAAGCTTTTTGAATTTTGCCGTCTTTGCAGTATTCCGGGTTGAAGTTCCTCAACCAGGTGACCAGGTTGATGGGGGAAACCCTCTCCCTTGTCACAAAGTTGTTCAACTCTAGGATCAAGCCGTTGGTGACCTCTATGGACTGCGCCCGGTCAGAAAAGTCTTTCATCTTTAAAAGGTGGTCTCGTTCAACACCAATGCTGTCGCATATGGGGCCCACAAAGTTGAAGTTCACATACGAATCCAGAAACGTCTGCCTGGCCTCGCCCGCCAAGCTCAAGGTGGTGGCAATGCCTCTTTCGATCAAGCACCGAAAGTCCGCCGAATGGTAAACTGGGAAAATCCTTTTTAGCCAATCAATGACAGAAATCCATGGGAAGTTATTGTCCTCCCTCATGAGTCCACTTTGAATTAACAGCCTGTTTTTGCAAAGCTCTCTGTCCAGATCCAAACCTTCCCCCGTCTGAGAGCCAACAAAGTCTGCCACCAGCTTCCAATAATAATCGTCTCCTGAAAAACAGAAATATTAACCAATTATACACCACGTGGGACAGAATAGTACAAATATCAATTTCTATTCCATCTTACTTTACAAAAATGTTTTTAGACTTACTCAAATTTGCTTCAATTACAGCTGCTTTTCCACAAAGAGAGAAATTCCCCCCGGATTCCATTGTCAGCTGTTATGGTAGAGAAAGTTCATGTGTCATCAATACACTAGCTGTGATCTATACTTTATTACTGGTGTGTTCAAGTGTTTATTGGAATTAGTAGCCTAGTTAGAGCTGATTCTACACAAAGTAAATGTTTGTAAAACTACATTAAATGTTACTGCAGGTCACGTGCGAAGCTAACGTTAGCATAACTGTTGGCTCGGAAGACCGTTCGTCAGCGGTAGATTGCAGGCGGTAACATTAGCACCGTTTAAGCTAAGAGTTCAAATAAACAACATGCAGATGGATTTTAAAACGTTAACGTTCGTTTTACCGCGAAATGTCCGAGGCGACTGCAAGGCGTCTTTCAGCTTGTTTTGCACAGAAGTAAATAAAAACCTGTGATTGGTTGAATGATGAAAGGCGGGTCTTTAGTGAGTTTTCCACCAATCGCATGGCCGCGTTATTTGCAATTTCTCAAATAGGCTCAATACGCCAATGAGCAAGACACATGTGTCAACGTGGCAGCCACCTTGGATGTGACAACGTTCCCGTCAAACATACATTGAAAATGCATTTTTTACCAGAATGAACACAGCGAAACATACAACTATTAACAAAAAAGAGAGGAAGGGAAGCGACAGTACGGCATAAAAAGTCCACACCAGTTCAAAAGGCACGTTTTTGTGATACAGTATACAAAAAGGAACCACGATAAATCATTTAAAAACTTATTTTTTCCTCACAATCGCTCCTAACCTATAACCCATGACCATTCAAAACATGTAAACCATTGGTGCGAAATGAAAAAAATATATATATATAACATTTGTTATTATGGTTAGAGTGGCTTCGAATTTGTGGAATTCACAATCACACCGATCGAGTTACTTCCTGTAGGGCGTGACCTGGATGCAGCAGCCAACCATATTGCAGCAATGTGCGTCCTGCAGCCAATCATATTGCAGAAAGGCGTATCCTTCCTAGGTTGGATTGAAGAAACAACAACAAATAGCTGCTCGAACATCGGGTTCTAAAATAGCAATCAAAAAAATAATCTCGCGAAATATAACGACCCGTCTTAAACGTCAGTTCGCACTTATTAGAATTGTGACTTTTGTCGTCGATATGTCGCGCGGTGCTGACTTCTTTAGCTAACACCTAGCAGCAGGGACGAGGTGCTCAATGGTGTTGTCGAAGTTCATTTATTCCCGAGTTGATCTAACTTTTGCCCAAATTGGTTGTGAACGTTTGGGTCTGTCAGTGTCACAAGAAAAGAGCTGCTGAGGTTTCAGGTAATATAAGAACATGGATAATTCAGAACTATCAATACATTTTGATTGTTTGTGGAATTGAATTGAATACAACTTTATTGTCAAATGTGCTGTACGTATGTGTAACATACAGCACCGATGAAATTTCTTCCCCCTCAACATAAAACAAGAGGAGCCGCTGCGGGTGTCCGCGCCGCCATCAAAAGAAAAGTTGACCCAAAGAAATGACAAAATAATACAAGATAACACATGAAACACAAACAATTGTGCAATCTTAACCACTTTCCTGCATACACTTTGTTGTTTGAAGCCGTAATAGATGAAAGAGGAGCGAATCAAAGTGTCCTTTTCACCAGTGGATCAAAGACGTCATGCGGCAACGTGCACACGTCTGCTACAAGCTAAGCTGTAGCAACAAGATTGGCTGGCGACCAATTCAGGGTGTCCCCCGCCTACTGCCCGAAGACTGCTGGGATAGGCTGTAGCATCCATTAACGAAAAAGAGGGATTGGCTCTCTTCTCCTGGGGAACATGGCGTACTCATCACTGTGAAAATTCTGAATGACTCATAATTAATGAAGGAATGCCACTTTGTAATGGCTCAGATTGGTTAGTACCGGTCATATAAATCGTAATGTAATGATGACAAGGCAAAAAGCGCTTCATAGTCATGTATGGGTGAATTGAACCAGTTCAAAATAGAGAAATATGCAAACGTGACCATGACAAGTGTAGAATATTATGTAAAACAGAGTACAATTTCAGTAATGTTCGTCGATGTCTATTTTTCAGGTTATGTTAATTGGCTTATAAAGAAAAGAAAACATGGCATCCACTGAAGGTGCTGTTGAAGACGAGGCATCCTCATCCACCCAGGGAAACGACGCACCACATCCCTCAAAAGCCTCACTGAAGAGGAAAACCAATCAGCCCCACAACCAAAAGGCAAAAAAGAAAAAAAGAGGTGTGAAGAGAACAGCTAAGCCCAGATTCACCGTCCACGAGTGTGAGGACATGCTCCTTGTAATATCCAGCAGCACCTCGCAGGACGACGGCCCCGTCTGGGCCCACAAAAAGAAGAAGGGAGGAAAGAAAAAGAATGCCACTATCAAAGGAAAGGGGGAGAAAAAGAGAACAGTGAAGAAGAAAAAAACAAAAGCTAATATTATTCGTACCCCGGCTGTTGAGAAAAAAGAGGAGGTGACGCCTCCTGTGTTTGTGGCGGAGAAGCCAAACGACCACAGATGGGGCCTAAGTCTTCCGGAGGAGGTTCTGGTCAATATTTTTAAGATGGTGGTCATGCAAGATGGTGCTGTCCCATTTCTGTGCAGGTAGTATGTAACCAGGGTTTGGTTTCTAAATAAATATTGGCGTCATCATCAAAATGAGAAGCTTCGTAATATAGACATTACCAACAGTAAACTTTATTTTTACACATTTTGTTAAAAATTTCAGATAATTTGAGTGAGAATTGTCCATGTTATTAGGATACAAAATTATGATGGACATTTGTTTTGATGTTTGCTTGATTACCAAAGCTAAAAAGCACGCGTCTTCCGTGCTAGGGTGGGAAGGGTGTGCCGCCTGTGGAACTCTGCCGCCGCCACACCTGTACTGTGGCGCAAAGTCTCCGTCGGCCACTGCTGGATCGCGCCGGGCAAAACTCAGCTGCCAAAAACGCAGAGTCGGATTAAAGACACATTAAACTGGATGGCGCAGAACAGGTATGGTCCTCGATGTTGCCACGACGATTAGCTGTGTCAACCTTCTGTATAAATAGATCAATATTTTTTTTTTAAGATTCTCTCAGCTGCGGGATTTCTCCCTCCACCACTGGACCAAGAATGTGGACCACGTCGTCAATGTTAGTTGATTCACCAAAATCTGCTTTTTTTGTTCATGCTAGCTCCAGTTTGAAATATTGATATCGGCGATGATATAAAATAAGAATCCCTCGGCAGGTTGTGTCGCAGTTCTGCCCTCGCTTGAGTGCCCTCACGCTCTCCTACTGTACTGGTCTTACGGAGTTGGCCTTCCAGAGCCTGGGCCTGCACAGCCGCTCGCTGCAAAGCTTAAATCTACAGTACACGGAGGTGAGCCAATCGCGTGCAGCAAAAAAATCTGTTTCTGTCAAATAACTTAAATGTTTTATACGGGGGGAAAAATGGCGTGTTTGTGTTGCTGTAGTTTCAAGTGGAAGGACTTCTCACGTACCTCGAAAGTCACGGCGCTCAGATCCAACAGATTTGGTTCACCCACGGCTTGAAGTATGACCGACTCCTAGCCGCCATCTCTGTAAGTAAAACACAAGCTTTTTCTCAAGCGCAATCGGGGGAAAAAAAAGGGAAAAAAAGCTTCATCCTGCGCTTCGGTTTTCAGAGGGGATGCTGTCCTGATCTGGAGTTGCTGGAGGTGAACACAAAGCTGGACAGTAAAGACGGCGAACTTCCCCTTTGCGTCCAAGCACTCCAGATGGCTTGCCCTAAACTTAAGGTAGAAGACGGTAAATATAAGAGGGGTAGAGGAGGGGGGGCTCAAGGCACATCACTTTGACGCGAGTTAGCCTTAAATTGCCAATTTTGTGAACGTGTTCGTACAGCTAACTAACCCAATTATAGAAACTGTCCGACTCCACTTGCTTGAAGTTCGGTAGTGACTTGACTTGCTTGATTTTGCCACAGTCATTTGGGACTTGCTTGAAACTCGGAAGTTTAAGATTTGACAATTCTTTATGAAACGCACGTGTGACTTTTACTCTCACCTCTGGCAAATATTTTCTTGCGGTGTCCTTATTTTAATCATTACCAAGAAGGGAAAAAAAATCCTCAATTTTACTTGTCATCAGACGTTCCGTATGCTGAATGTCCGGCCACTGCAGAAGAACATGCGGAATGGTGCTGAATTAGCTCTTGGCTTCCCTCTACTGGAGGAGCTGTGTATCGCCACCACATCATACTCCTACATGACCGACAAATACTTATGGGATGTACTCTTTGGCTCCCCGCGACTGCGAGTTCTGGACCTGAGAGGCTGCTCGCGCATCACGTCTGAGGGTCTGGCGGCGCTACCCTGTCTTGGTAAGGACGTCTTTTTGTAATTTATTGATTGATTGATTGATTTCAGTGCCTGGTTTTGGGGGTTCAAATTGGGCAAGGTTTTCAAATTGGAATTGGAGGTCAGAGTTAGGGTTTTAAAAGACAGAGTGAGCAGTGAAAACGAAGAAAGGGATTTTCAAATCAGGGGTATAAACATGTTAGGATTACTAATTTGGAGTTTTAAACCAGGGTTAGAGTTTGGTTTAAAAAAGTAAATGATTGATCAAAATTCCAACAAGAAACCGATAAGCTTTTGCAATGAAGAGATTTAACAATGCTCTTTAAAAAAATCCGAAATGGGCCCACCTTGTCTCTGGCAGAGCTGGAGTGTCTCTTCTGGGGTCAGTATTTCAGCAGCCAAGTGGGCACGTCGTCCCTGAGGAAGGGCCTCCACGCCGTGACGCAGAAATGGAGTCACTCACTGCGGCAGCTGGATGTGGCCAATCAGCCATTCTCCGAGGAGGACCTGAAGGTGGCCATGTGCCACCTGGCGCAGGCCAACGATGCAAACACCCTTCGGTCGCTCAACCTGAGCGGGACCAGAATCACGGCAGCTGCACTGAGGTACGAGGAAATGCTTTTCTTTGTTGACCTTTTGAATGACCAGCATTAGCTCCATGGGAAAGGATCACTGCCGTGGACGATTAGAGTACTGTAACCCTTTCAGGGACAACGGTTACGACAGAGGACAGCTTATCAGGTTACAGGTTATCATTATTGGTGCATGAAAGGGTGAAATCAAAAGTCAAATATGTATCCCGGCTCGATAAAGGTTGGGAAACATTGTTCTAAACCACAAAGAATACCTTCATCTTTCCTGTGGTTTCGCAGGTCTGTCATCGGGCAAAAAACAGCGTTAGATTACCTCAACCTGTCCTCCTGTCGGTACCTTCCCAGGGGGCTGAAGAGGATTTACCGTGGACAAGAGGACATTCGCCAGTTATTGGACAAATTGGAGTAGGGAAAAAATAATGACACACGATGGCCTCAACAATATGCATCTTTTTTTTTTGTAGGACCACAAGTGAAGCCGGGATTCACTCGCTGCATTTTACTCTTCAAATACACTCTTGTTATTGAATTGATGATTGGAAATAAACGTTTACAGTTCTCTAGTGCATTTGAGTGGTTCTTTAAATATGGCAAAGTTTGGGGATATTTGAGTCAAAATCATCATTACACGAAAGGTTTTCAGTTGTTGCATTGCTCATTTTACTTCTTGGCGCTGAAAAGGCAACAAGCTAAATTCGCAAGGTTTTGGGGTTTTTGCTTGTCGACTGTTCGCCCTTGACATTTACTCTTAACTTTTTAAGTCCAGGCTGGAAAACCTGTTTGCAAAGCAAATAAGAGCTTCAGAAATCCAGATAATACTTGTGACTGAAACAAAACAAGCATCAGTGCTCACATTCTTGTTTATTAGGTCGTATTTTACAGTACAGACATATTCAAAATGCTTTTTTTTTTTTAGTAAAACAAGCTGAACAATTTCTGAGAATATCAGTATGAAACTAGGATTAAGGGTTTTGGAGCGAAAAAGAATAATGCTCAACTCAGTACTATTTAAACAACAAAGCATTAATACGTGAAAAGATTCATTTTTTAATCAAGGGGAGTAAACTTAATCCAGTGATGGGGTCTGTGATGCACCTTTCAAGCAGTTGGACATAGGTGAGGTTTTCCTGTGTGTTTGGATCAAAAAAGCCCTTAGTGTCGTCACCTGAGTCAGACAGAATCTGATTCATTTCCTCGTCAAAGTACCCTCTTTGGTAAGCCACCTGCACAGGGACTCTGTGGCTGTACACCGGGTCAATAATACCTCCTGTTGCAATTTGAGCTTCCAGGAGACGGATTCCATGATCTTTGACGATCAGGTCTTTCTTCAGGGCCTGGAAGAGAGATATTGTTTTTTCCGTGTAAGGGTCTTTGTATCCTGTGACGGCTCGTTCTGCTGAGAGCAGCTTCTTTTGCCATTCGCCGCCAATCACTCTCAGGGCCGCAGCCTCTTCCACAGAGAGCTTCTCGTTCTTGACTGGGTCGATGACAAAACCAGTGGCAGCTTGGGCCTCTAGCAGCACAAGAGACGTTCCGGGAGTCAGCAGGCCTCTGGACTTGGCTTCATAGATGCTCAGGGTCTCCTTGGTGGACTGCAAGTACACTCCTGCAATGCAGTTGGTCCCTTCTAGATACCGACGGACAGAGTCCATTTCACTTATTTCCTTGACTGTGATTGTTCCTGTGTTGAGGTCTTTGTAGAGGTCTTCATTGATAATTTTGGATTCAAGCAACTCCGCAGCACTGACGTCCTTTCGAATACCATGGAAGCTGTCGGTCTCTGTGACTGTGGTGGTGATGGTGGTCTTTGTGGTGCTCTTGTCAATGTCTGTTTCCGCTCTTTGACATGTGATGGCTGATGAGGAGGTTGTGGTCGTGGTCTGCTGCAGAATGATCGTCAAGATGATTTCCAAAAAGCGTTCAATCGTGATAGTTCCGGACTTGTACTGTTGCACAAGCTCTCGCCTCTTCTCCTCAGTGATGTATCTGGAGTAGAGCAGATCCCACAGCGACACAGTGCTTCCCTGATACTTTCCACCCGCTCTGGTGGTAGTTGTTGATTTCAGTATAAATTTTGTGGCCTCGTCAACAAAGAAGTAAAACTCCCCTTTCTTCACAATAACCAACAGGCTGAGTCCAGTGACGGGATCGGTGATACACCTCTCGATCAGCTGGAGATAGGTGAGGTTCTCTTGTGTATTGGGATCGAAAAACCCCTTGGTGTCATCATCTGGGTCAGAGAGAATCTGGTTCATTTCCTCGTCAAAGTACCCTCTTTGGTAAGCCACCTGCACAGGGACTCTGTGGCTGTATACCGGGTCAATAATACCTCCTGTTGCAATTTGAGCTTCCAGGAGACGGATTCCATGATCTTTGACGATCAGGTCTTTCTTCAGGGCCTGGAAGAGAGATATTGTTTTTTCCGTGTAAGGGTCTTTGTATCCTGTGACGGCTCGTTCTGCTGAGAGCAGCTTCTTTTGCCATTCGCCGCCAATCACTCTCAGGGCCGCAGCCTCTTCCACAGAGAGCTTCTCGTTCTTGACTGGGTCGATGACAAAACCAGTGGCAGCTTGGGCCTCTAGCAGCACAAGAGACGTTCCGGGAGTCAGCAGGCCTCTGGACTTGGCTTCATAGATGCTCAGGGTCTCCTTGGTGGACTGCAAGTACACTCCTGCAATGCAGTTGGTCCCTTCTAGATACCGACGGACAGAGTCCATTTCACTTATTTCCTTGACTGTGATTGTTCCTGTGTTGAGGTCTTTGTAGAGGTCTTCATTGATAATTTTGGATTCAAGCAACTCCGCAGCACTGACGTCCTTTCGAATACCATGGAAGCTGTCGGTCTCTGTGACTGTGGTGGTGATGGTGGTCTTTGTGGTGCTCTTGTCAATGTCTGTTTCCGCTCTTTGACATGTGATGGCTGATGAGGAGGTTGTGGTCGTGGTCTGCTGCAGAATGATCGTCAAGATGATTTCCAAAAAGCGTTCAATCGTGATAGTTCCGGACTTGTACTGTTGCACAAGCTCTCGCCTCTTCTCCTCAGTGATGTATCTGGAGTAGAGCAGATCCCACAGCGACACAGTGCTTCCCTGATACTTTCCACCCGCTCTGGTGGTAGTTGTTGATTTCAGTATAAATTTTGTGGCCTCGTCAACAAAGAAGTAAAACTCCCCTTTCTTCACAATAACCAACAGGCTGAGTCCAGTGACGGGATCGGTGATACACCTCTCGATCAGCTGGAGATAGGTGAGGTTCTCTTGTGTATTGGGATCGAAAAACCCCTTGGTGTCATCATCTGGGTCAGAGAGAATCTGGTTCATTTCCTTGTCAAAGTAGCCTCTTTGGTAAGCCACCTGCACAGGGACTCTGTGGCTGTATACCGGGTCAATAATACCTCCTGTTGCAATTTGAGCTTCCAGGAGACGGATTCCATGATCTTTGACGATCAGGTCTTTCTTCAGGGCCTGGAAGAGAGATATTGTTTTTTCCGTGTAAGGGTCTTTGTATCCTGTGACGGCTCGTTCTGCTGAGAGCAGCTTCTTTTGCCACTCGCCGCCAATCACTCTCAGGGCCGCAGCCTCTTCCACAGAGAGCTTCTCGTTCTTGACTGGGTCGATGACAAAACCAGTGGCAGCTTGGGCCTCTAGCAGCACAAGAGACGTTCCGGGAGTCAGCAGGCCTCTGGACTTGGCTTCATAGATGCTCAGGGTCTCCTTGGTGGACTGCAAGTACACTCCTGCAATGCAGTTGGTCCCTTCTAGATACCGACGGACAGAGTCCATTTCACTTATTTCCTTGACTGTGATTGTTCCTGTGTTGAGGTCTTTGTAGAGGTCTTCATTGATAATTTTGGATTCAAGCAACTCTGCAGCACTGACGTCCTTTCGAATACCATGGAAGCTGTCGGTCTCTGTGACTGTGGTGGTGATGGTGGTCTTTGTGGTGCTCTTGTCAATGTCTGTTTCCGCTCTTTGACATGTGATGGCTGATGAGGAGGTTGTGGTCGTGGTCTGCTGCAGAATGATCGTCAAGATGATTTCCAAAAAGCGTTCAATCGTGATAGTTCCGGACTTGTACTGTTGCACAAGCTCTCGCCTCTTCTCCTCAGTGATGTATCTGGAGTAGAGCAGATCCCACAGCGACACAGTGCTTCCCTGATACTTTCCACCCGCTCTGGTGGTAGTTGTTGATTTCAGTATAAATTTTGTGGCCTCGTCAACAAAGAAGTAAAACTCCCCTTTCTTCACAATAACCAACAGGCTGAGTCCAGTGACGGGATCGGTGATACACCTCTCGATCAGCTGGAGATAGGTGAGGTTCTCTTGTGTATTGGGATCGAAAAACCCCTTGGTGTCATCATCTGGGTCAGAGAGAATCTGGTTCATTTCCTCGTCAAAGTACCCTCTTTGGTAAGCCACCTGCACAGGGACTCTGTGGCTGTATACCGGGTCAATAATACCTCCTGTTGCAATTTGAGCTTCCAGGAGACGGATTCCATGATCTTTGACGATCAGGTCTTTCTTCAGGGCCTGGAAGAGAGATATTGTTTTTTCCGTGTAAGGGTCTTTGTATCCTGTGACGGCTCGTTCTGCTGAGAGCAGCTTCTTTTGCCACTCGCCGCCAATCACTCTCAGGGCCGCAGCCTCTTCCACAGAGAGCTTCTCGTTCTTGACTGGGTCGATGACAAAACCAGTGGCAGCTTGGGCCTCTAGCAGCACAAGAGACGTTCCGGGAGTCAGCAGGCCTCTGGACTTGGCTTCATAGATGCTCAGGGTCTCCTTGGTGGACTGCAAGTACACTCCTGCAATGCAGTTGGTCCCTTCTAGATACCGACGGACAGAGTCCATTTCACTTATTTCCTTGACTGTGATTGTTCCTGTGTTGAGGTCTTTGTAGAGGTCTTCATTGATAATTTTGGATTCAAGCAACTCCGCAGCACTGACGTCCTTTCGAATACCATGGAAGCTGTCGGTCTCTGTGACTGTGGTGGTGATGGTGGTCTTTGTGGTGCTCTTGTCAATGTCTGTTTCCGCTCTTTGACATGTGATGGCTGATGAGGAGGTTGTGGTCGTGGTCTGCTGCAGAATGATCGTCAAGATGATTTCCAAAAAGCGTTCAATCGTGATAGTTCCGGACTTGTACTGTTGCACAAGCTCTCGCCTCTTCTCCTCAGTGATGTATCTGGAGTAGAGCAGATCCCACAGCGACACAGTGCTTCCCTGATACTTTCCACCCGCTCTGGTGGTAGTTGTTGATTTCAGTATAAATTTTGTGGCCTCGTCAACAAAGAAGTAAAACTCCCCTTTCTTCACAATAACCAACAGGCTGAGTCCAGTGACGGGATCGGTGATACACCTCTCGATCAGCTGGAGATAGGTGAGGTTCTCTTGTGTATTGGGATCGAAAAACCCCTTGGTGTCATCATCTGGGTCAGAGAGAATCTGGTTCATTTCCTTGTCAAAGTAGCCTCTTTGGTAAGCCACCTGCACAGGGACTCTGTGGCTGTATACCGGGTCAATAATACCTCCTGTTGCAATTTGAGCTTCCAGGAGACGGATTCCATGATCTTTGACGATCAGGTCTTTCTTCAGGGCCTGGAAGAGAGATATTGTTTTTTCCGTGTAAGGGTCTTTGTATCCTGTGACGGCTCGTTCTGCTGAGAGCAGCTTCTTTTGCCACTCGCCGCCAATCACTCTCAGGGCCGCAGCCTCTTCCACAGAGAGCTTCTCGTTCTTGACTGGGTCGATGACAAAACCAGTGGCAGCTTGGGCCTCTAGCAGCACAAGAGACGTTCCGGGAGTCAGCAGGCCTCTGGACTTGGCTTCATAGATGCTCAGGGTCTCCTTGGTGGACTGCAAGTACACTCCTGCAATGCAGTTGGTCCCTTCTAGATACCGACGGACAGAGTCCATTTCACTTATTTCCTTGACTGTGATTGTTCCTGTGTTGAGGTCTTTGTAGAGGTCTTCATTGATAATTTTGGATTCAAGCAACTCCGCAGCACTGACGTCCTTTCGAATACCATGGAAGCTGTCGGTCTCTGTGACTGTGGTGGTGATGGTGGTCTTTGTGGTGCTCTTGTCAATGTCTGTTTCCGCTCTTTGACATGTGATGGCTGATGAGGAGGTTGTGGTCGTGGTCTGCTGCAGAATGATCGTCAAGATGATTTCCAAAAAGCGTTCAATCGTGATAGTTCCGGACTTGTACTGTTGCACAAGCTCTCGCCTCTTCTCCTCAGTGATGTATCTGGAGTAGAGCAGATCCCACAGCGACACAGTGCTTCCCTGATACTTTCCACCCGCTCTGGTGGTAGTTGTTGATTTCAGTATAAATTTTGTGGCCTCGTCAACAAAGAAGTAAAACTCCCCTTTCTTCACAATAACCAACAGGCTGAGTCCAGTGACGGGATCGGTGATACACCTCTCGATCAGCTGGAGATAGGTGAGGTTCTCTTGTGTATTGGGATCGAAAAACCCCTTGGTGTCATCATCTGGGTCAGAGAGAATCTGGTTCATTTCCTTGTCAAAGTAGCCTCTTTGGTAAGCCACCTGCACAGGGACTCTGTGGCTGTATACCGGGTCAATAATACCTCCTGTTGCAATTTGAGCTTCCAGGAGACGGATTCCATGATCTTTGACGATCAGGTCTTTCTTCAGGGCCTGGAAGAGAGATATTGTTTTTTCCGTGTAAGGGTCTTTGTATCCTGTGACGGCTCGTTCTGCTGAGAGCAGCTTCTTTTGCCACTCGCCGCCAATCACTCTCAGGGCCGCAGCCTCTTCCACAGAGAGCTTCTCGTTCTTGACTGGGTCGATGACAAAACCAGTGGCAGCTTGGGCCTCTAGCAGCACAAGAGACGTTCCGGGAGTCAGCAGGCCTCTGGACTTGGCTTCATAGATGCTCAGGGTCTCCTTGGTGGACTGCAAGTACACTCCTGCAATGCAGTTGGTCCCTTCTAGATACCGACGGACAGAGTCCATTTCACTTATTTCCTTGACTGTGATTGTTCCTGTGTTGAGGTCTTTGTAGAGGTCTTCATTGATAATTTTGGATTCAAGCAACTCCGCAGCACTGACGTCCTTTCGAATACCATGGAAGCTGTCGGTCTCTGTGACTGTGGTGGTGATGGTGGTCTTTGTGGTGCTCTTGTCAATGTCTGTTTCCGCTCTTTGACATGTGATGGCTGATGAGGAGGTTGTGGTCGTGGTCTGCTGCAGAATGATCGTCAAGATGATTTCCAAAAAGCGTTCAATCGTGATAGTTCCGGACTTGTACTGTTGCACAAGCTCTCGCCTCTTCTCCTCAGTGATGTATCTGGAGTAGAGCAGATCCCACAGCGACACAGTGCTTCCCTGATACTTTCCACCCGCTCTGGTGGTAGTTGTTGATTTCAGTATAAATTTTGTGGCCTCGTCAACAAAGAAGTAAAACTCCCCTTTCTTCACAATAACCAACAGGCTGAGTCCAGTGACGGGATCGGTGATACACCTCTCGATCAGCTGGAGATAGGTGAGGTTCTCTTGTGTATTGGGATCGAAAAACCCCTTGGTGTCATCATCTGGGTCAGAGAGAATCTGGTTCATTTCCTCGTCAAAGTAGCCTCTTTGGTAAGCCACCTGCACAGGGACTCTGTGGCTGTATACCGGGTCAATAATACCTCCTGTTGCAATTTGAGCTTCCAGGAGACGGATTCCATGATCTTTGACGATCAGGTCTTTCTTCAGGCCTGGAAGAGAGATATTGTTTTTTCCGTGTAAGGGTCTTTGTATCCTGTGACGGCTCGTTCTGCTGAGAGCAGCTTCTTTTGCCACTCGCCGCCAATCACTCTCAGGGCCGCAGCCTCTTCCACAGAGAGCTTCTCGTTCTTGACTGGGTCGATGACAAAACCAGTGGCAGCTTGGGCCTCTAGCAGCACAAGAGACGTTCCGGGAGTCAGCAGGCCTCTGGACTTGGCTTCATAGATGCTCAGGGTCTCCTTGGTGGACTGCAAGTACACTCCTGCAATGCAGTTGGTCCCTTCTAGATACCGACGGACAGAGTCCATTTCACTTATTTCCTTGACTGTGATTGTTCCTGTGTTGAGGTCTTTGTAGAGGTCTTCATTGATAATTTTGGATTCAAGCAACTCCGCAGCACTGACGTCCTTTCGAATACCATGGAAGCTGTCGGTCTCTGTGACTGTGGTGGTGATGGTGGTCTTTGTGGTGCTCTTGTCAATGTCTGTTTCCGCTCTTTGACATGTGATGGCTGATGAGGAGGTTGTGGTCGTGGTCTGCTGCAGAATGATCGTCAAGATGATTTCCAAAAAGCGTTCAATCGTGATAGTTCCGGACTTGTACTGTTGCACAAGCTCTCGCCTCTTCTCCTCAGTGATGTATCTGGAGTAGAGCAGATCCCACAGCGACACAGTGCTTCCCTGATACTTTCCACCCGCTCTGGTGGTAGTTGTTGATTTCAGTATAAATTTTGTGGCCTCGTCAACAAAGAAGTAAAACTCCCCTTTCTTCACAATAACCAACAGGCTGAGTCCAGTGACGGGATCGGTGATACACCTCTCGATCAGCTGGAGATAGGTGAGGTTCTCTTGTGTATTGGGATCGAAAAACCCCTTGGTGTCATCATCTGGGTCAGAGAGAATCTGGTTCATTTCCTTGTCAAAGTAGCCTCTTTGGTAAGCCACCTGCACAGGGACTCTGTGGCTGTATACCGGGTCAATAATACCTCCTGTTGCAATTTGAGCTTCCAGGAGACGGATTCCATGATCTTTGACGATCAGGTCTTTCTTCAGGGCCTGGAAGAGAGATATTGTTTTTTCCGTGTAAGGGTCTTTGTATCCTGTGACGGCTCGTTCTGCTGAGAGCAGCTTCTTTTGCCACTCGCCGCCAATCACTCTCAGGGCCGCAGCCTCTTCCACAGAGAGCTTCTCGTTCTTGACTGGGTCGATGACAAAACCAGTGGCAGCTTGGGCCTCTAGCAGCACAAGAGACGTTCCGGGAGTCAGCAGGCCTCTGGACTTGGCTTCATAGATGCTCAGGGTCTCCTTGGTGGACTGCAAGTACACTCCTGCAATGCAGTTGGTCCCTTCTAGATACCGACGGACAGAGTCCATTTCACTTATTTCCTTGACTGTGATTGTTCCTGTGTTGAGGTCTTTGTAGAGGTCTTCATTGATAATTTTGGATTCAAGCAACTCCGCAGCACTGACGTCCTTTCGAATACCATGGAAGCTGTCGGTCTCTGTGACTGTGGTGGTGATGGTGGTCTTTGTGGTGCTCTTGTCAATGTCTGTTTCCGCTCTTTGACATGTGATGGCTGATGAGGAGGTTGTGGTCGTGGTCTGCTGCAGAATGATCGTCAAGATGATTTCCAAAAAGCGTTCAATCGTGATAGTTCCGGACTTGTACTGTTGCACAAGCTCTCGCCTCTTCTCCTCAGTGATGTATCTGGAGTAGAGCAGATCCCACAGCGACACAGTGCTTCCCTGATACTTTCCACCCGCTCTGGTGGTAGTTGTTGATTTCAGTATAAATTTTGTGGCCTCGTCAACAAAGAAGTAAAACTCCCCTTTCTTCACAATAACCAACAGGCTGAGTCCAGTGACGGGATCGGTGATACACCTCTCGATCAGCTGGAGATAGGTGAGGTTCTCTTGTGTATTGGGATCGAAAAACCCTTGGTGTCATCATCTGGGTCAGAGAGAATCTGGTTCATTTCCTTGTCAAAGTAGCCTCTTTGGTAAGCCACCTGCACAGGGACTCTGTGGCTGTATACCGGGTCAATAATACCTCCTGTTGCAATTTGAGCTTCCAGGAGACGGATTCCATGATCTTTGACGATCAGGTCTTTCTTCAGGGCCTGGAAGAGAGATATTGTTTTTTCCGTGTAAGGGTCTTTGTATCCTGTGACGGCTCGTTCTGCTGAGAGCAGCTTCTTTTGCCACTCGCCGCCAATCACTCTCAGGGCCGCAGCCTCTTCCACAGAGAGCTTCTCGTTCTTGACTGGGTCGATGACAAAACCAGTGGCAGCTTGGGCCTCTAGCAGCACAAGAGACGTTCCGGGAGTCAGCAGGCCTCTGGACTTGGCTTCATAGATGCTCAGGGTCTCCTTGGTGGACTGCAAGTACACTCCTGCAATGCAGTTGGTCCCTTCTAGATACCGACGGACAGAGTCCATTTCACTTATTTCCTTGACTGTGATTGTTCCTGTGTTGAGGTCTTTGTAGAGGTCTTCATTGATAATTTTGGATTCAAGCAACTCCGCAGCACTGACGTCCTTTCGAATACCATGGAAGCTGCCGGTCTCTGTGACTGTGGTGGTGATGGTGGTCTTTGTGGTGCTCTTGTCAATGTCTGTTTCCGCTCTTTGACATGTGATGGCTGATGAGGAGGTTGTGGTCGTGGTCTGCTGCAGAATGATCGTCAAGATGATTTCCAAAAAGCGTTCAATCGTGATAGTTCCGGACTTGTACTGTTGCACAAGCTCTCGCCTCTTCTCCTCAGTGATGTATCTGGAGTAGAGCAGATCCCACAGCGACACAGTGCTTCCCTGATACTTTCCACCCGCTCTGGTGGTAGTTGTTGATTTCAGTATAAATTTTGTGGCCTCGTCAACAAAGAAGTAAAACTCCCCTTTCTTCACAATAACCAACAGGCTGAGTCCAGTGACGGGATCGGTGATACACCTCTCGATCAGCTGGAGATAGGTGAGGTTCTCTTGTGTATTGGGATCGAAAAACCCCTTGGTGTCATCATCTGGGTCAGAGAGAATCTGGTTCATTTCCTCGTCAAAGTAGCCTCTTTGGTAAGCCACCTGCACAGGGACTCTGTGGCTGTATACCGGGTCAATAATACCTCCTGTTGCAATTTGAGCTTCCAGGAGACGGATTCCATGATCTTTGACGATCAGGTCTTTCTTCAGGGCCTGGAAGAGAGATATTGTTTTTTCCGTGTAAGGGTCTTTGTATCCTGTGACGGCTCGTTCTGCTGAGAGCAGCTTCTTTTGCCACTCGCCGCCAATCACTCTCAGGGCCGCAGCCTCTTCCACAGAGAGCTTCTCGTTCTTGACTGGGTCGATGACAAAACCAGTGGCAGCTTGGGCCTCTAGCAGCACAAGAGACGTTCCGGGAGTCAGCAGGCCTCTGGACTTGGCTTCATAGATGCTCAGGGTCTCCTTGGTGGACTGCAAGTACACTCCTGCAATGCAGTTGGTCCCTTCTAGATACCGACGGACAGAGTCCATTTCACTTATTTCCTTGACTGTGATTGTTCCTGTGTTGAGGTCTTTGTAGAGGTCTTCATTGATAATTTTGGATTCAAGCAACTCCGCAGCACTGACGTCCTTTCGAATACCATGGAAGCTGTCGGTCTCTGTGACTGTGGTGGTGATGGTGGTCTTTGTGGTGCTCTTGTCAATGTCTGTTTCCGCTCTTTGACATGTGATGGCTGATGAGGAGGTTGTGGTCGTGGTCTGCTGCAGAATGATCGTCAAGATGATTTCCAAAAAGCGTTCAATCGTGATAGTTCCGGACTTGTACTGTTGCACAAGCTCTCGCCTCTTCTCCTCAGTGATGTATCTGGAGTAGAGCAGATCCCACAGCGACACAGTGCTTCCCTGATACTTTCCACCCGCTCTGGTGGTAGTTGTTGATTTCAGTATAAATTTTGTGGCCTCGTCAACAAAGAAGTAAAACTCCCCTTTCTTCACAATAACCAACAGGCTGAGTCCAGTGACGGGATCGGTGATACACCTCTCGATCAGCTGGAGATAGGTGAGGTTCTCTTGTGTATTGGGATCGAAAAACCCCTTGGTGTCATCATCTGGGTCAGAGAGAATCTGGTTCATTTCCTTGTCAAAGTAGCCTCTTTGGTAAGCCACCTGCACAGGGACTCTGTGGCTGTATACCGGGTCAATAATACCTCCTGTTGCAATTTGAGCTTCCAGGAGACGGATTCCATGATCTTTGACGATCAGGTCTTTCTTCAGGGCCTGGAAGAGAGATATTGTTTCTTCCGTGTAAGGGTCTTTGTATCCTGTGACGGCTCGTTCTGCTGAGAGCAGCTTCTTTTGCCACTCGCCGCCAATCACTCTCAGGGCCGCAGCCTCTTCCACAGAGAGCTTCTCGTTCTTGACTGGGTCGATGACAAAACCAGTGGCAGCTTGGGCCTCTAGCAGCACAAGAGACGTTCCGGGAGTCAGCAGGCCTCTGGACTTGGCTTCATAGATGCTCAGGGTCTCCTTGGTGGACTGCAAGTACACTCCTGCAATGCAGTTGGTCCCTTCTAGATACCGACGGACAGAGTCCATTTCACTTATTTCCTTGACTGTGATTGTTCCTGTGTTGAGGTCTTTGTAGAGGTCTTCATTGATAATTTTGGATTCAAGCAACTCCGCAGCACTGACGTCCTTTCGAATACCATGGAAGCTGTCGGTCTCTGTGACTGTGGTGGTGATGGTGGTCTTTGTGGTGCTCTTGTCAATGTCTGTTTCCGCTCTTTGACATGTGATGGCTGATGAGGAGGTTGTGGTCGTGGTCTGCTGCAGAATGATCGTCAAGATGATTTCCAAAAAGCGTTCAATCGTGATAGTTCCGGACTTGTACTGTTGCACAAGCTCTCGCCTCTTCTCCTCAGTGATGTATCTGGAGTAGAGCAGATCCCACAGCGACACAGTGCTTCCCTGATACTTTCCACCCGCTCTGGTGGTAGTTGTTGATTTCAGTATAAATTTTGTGGCCTCGTCAACAAAGAAGTAAAACTCCCCTTTCTTCACAATAACCAACAGGCTGAGTCCAGTGACGGGATCGGTGATACACCTCTCGATCAGCTGGAGATAGGTGAGGTTCTCTTGTGTATTGGGATCGAAAAACCCCTTGGTGTCATCATCTGGGTCAGAGAGAATCTGGTTCATTTCCTTGTCAAAGTAGCCTCTTTGGTAAGCCACCTGCACAGGGACTCTGTGGCTGTATACCGGGTCAATAATACCTCCTGTTGCAATTTGAGCTTCCAGGAGACGGATTCCATGATCTTTGACGATCAGGTCTTTCTTCAGGGCCTGGAAGAGAGATATTGTTTTTTCCGTGTAAGGGTCTTTGTATCCTGTGACGGCTCGTTCTGCTGAGAGCAGCTTCTTTTGCCACTCGCCGCCAATCACTCTCAGGGCCGCAGCCTCTTCCACAGAGAGCTTCTCGTTCTTGACTGGGTCGATGACAAAACCAGTGGCAGCTTGGGCCTCTAGCAGCACAAGAGACGTTCCGGGAGTCAGCAGGCCTCTGGACTTGGCTTCATAGATGCTCAGGGTCTCCTTGGTGGACTGCAAGTACACTCCTGCAATGCAGTTGGTCCCTTCTAGATACCGACGGACAGAGTCCATTTCACTTATTTCCTTGACTGTGATTGTTCCTGTGTTGAGGTCTTTGTAGAGGTCTTCATTGATAATTTTGGATTCAAGCAACTCCGCAGCACTGACGTCCTTTCGAATACCATGGAAGCTGCCGGTCTCTGTGACTGTGGTGGTGATGGTGGTCTTTGTGGTGCTCTTGTCAATGTCTGTTTCCGCTCTTTGACATGTGATGGCTGATGAGGAGGTTGTGGTCGTGGTCTGCTGCAGAATGATCGTCAAGATGATTTCCAAAAAGCGTTCAATCGTGATAGTTCCGGACTTGTACTGTTGCACAAGCTCTCGCCTCTTCTCCTCAGTGATGTATCTGGAGTAGAGCAGATCCCACAGCGACACAGTGCTTCCCTGATACTTTCCACCCGCTCTGGTGGTAGTTGTTGATTTCAGTATAAATTTTGTGGCCTCGTCAACAAAGAAGTAAAACTCCCCTTTCTTCACAATAACCAACAGGCTGAGTCCAGTGACGGGATCGGTGATACACCTCTCGATCAGCTGGAGATAGGTGAGGTTCTCTTGTGTATTGGGATCGAAAAACCCCTTGGTGTCATCATCTGGGTCAGAGAGAATCTGGTTCATTTCCTTGTCAAAGTAGCCTCTTTGGTAAGCCACCTGCACAGGGACTCTGTGGCTGTATACCGGGTCAATAATACCTCCTGTTGCAATTTGAGCTTCCAGGAGACGGATTCCATGATCTTTGACGATCAGGTCTTTCTTCAGGGCCTGGAAGAGAGATATTGTTTTTTCCGTGTAAGGGTCTTTGTATCCTGTGACGGCTCGTTCTGCTGAGAGCAGCTTCTTTTGCCACTCGCCGCCAATCACTCTCAGGGCCGCAGCCTCTTCCACAGAGAGCTTCTCGTTCTTGACTGGGTCGATGACAAAACCAGTGGCAGCTTGGGCCTCTAGCAGCACAAGAGACGTTCCGGGAGTCAGCAGGCCTCTGGACTTGGCTTCATAGATGCTCAGGGTCTCCTTGGTGGACTGCAAGTACACTCCTGCAATGCAGTTGGTCCCTTCTAGATACCGACGGACAGAGTCCATTTCACTTATTTCCTTGACTGTGATTGTTCCTGTGTTGAGGTCTTTGTAGAGGTCTTCATTGATAATTTTGGATTCAAGCAACTCCGCAGCACTGACGTCCTTTCGAATACCATGGAAGCTGTCGGTCTCTGTGACTGTGGTGGTGATGGTGGTCTTTGTGGTGCTCTTGTCAATGTCTGTTTCCGCTCTTTGACATGTGATGGCTGATGAGGAGGTTGTGGTCGTGGTCTGCTGCAGAATGATCGTCAAGATGATTTCCAAAAAGCGTTCAATCGTGATAGTTCCGGACTTGTACTGTTGCACAAGCTCTCGCCTCTTCTCCTCAGTGATGTATCTGGAGTAGAGCAGATCCCACAGCGACACAGTGCTTCCCTGATACTTTCCACCCGCTCTGGTGGTAGTTGTTGATTTCAGTATAAATTTTGTGGCCTCGTCAACAAAGAAGTAAAACTCCCCTTTCTTCACAATAACCAACAGGCTGAGTCCAGTGACGGGATCGGTGATACACCTCTCGATCAGCTGGAGATAGGTGAGGTTCTCTTGTGTATTGGGATCGAAAAACCCCTTGGTGTCATCATCTGGGTCAGAGAGAATCTGGTTCATTTCCTTGTCAAAGTAGCCTCTTTGGTAAGCCACCTGCACAGGGACTCTGTGGCTGTATACCGGGTCAATAATACCTCCTGTTGCAATTTGAGCTTCCAGGAGACGGATTCCATGATCTTTGACGATCAGGTCTTTCTTCAGGGCCTGGAAGAGAGATATTGTTTTTCCGTGTAAGGGTCTTTGTATCCTGTGACGGCTCGTTCTGCTGAGAGCAGCTTCTTTTGCCACTCGCCGCCAATCACTCTCAGGGCCGCAGCCTCTTCCACAGAGAGCTTCTCGTTCTTGACTGGGTCGATGACAAAACCAGTGGCAGCTTGGGCCTCTAGCAGCACAAGAGACGTTCCGGGAGTCAGCAGGCCTCTGGACTTGGCTTCATAGATGCTCAGGGTCTCCTTGGTGGACTGCAAGTACACTCCTGCAATGCAGTTGGTCCCTTCTAGATACCGACGGACAGAGTCCATTTCACTTATTTCCTTGACTGTGATTGTTCCTGTGTTGAGGTCTTTGTAGAGGTCTTCATTGATAATTTTGGATTCAAGCAACTCCGCAGCACTGACGTCCTTTCGAATACCATGGAAGCTGTCGGTCTCTGTGACTGTGGTGGTGATGGTGGTCTTTGTGGTGCTCTTGTCAATGTCTGTTTCCGCTCTTTGACATGTGATGGCTGATGAGGAGGTTGTGGTCGTGGTCTGCTGCAGAATGATCGTCAAGATGATTTCCAAAAAGCGTTCAATCGTGATAGTTCCGGACTTGTACTGTTGCACAAGCTCTCGCCTCTTCTCCTCAGTGATGTATCTGGAGTAGAGCAGATCCCACAGCGACACAGTGCTTCCCTGATACTTTCCACCCGCTCTGGTGGTAGTTGTTGATTTCAGTATAAATTTTGTGGCCTCGTCAACAAAGAAGTAAAACTCCCCTTTCTTCACAATAACCAACAGGCTGAGTCCAGTGACGGGATCGGTGATACACCTCTCGATCAGCTGGAGATAGGTGAGGTTCTCTTGTGTATTGGGATCGAAAAACCCCTTGGTGTCATCATCTGGGTCAGAGAGAATCTGGTTCATTTCCTTGTCAAAGTAGCCTCTTTGGTAAGCCACCTGCACAGGGACTCTGTGGCTGTATACCGGGTCAATAATACCTCCTGTTGCAATTTGAGCTTCCAGGAGACGGATTCCATGATCTTTGACGATCAGGTCTTTCTTCAGGGCCTGGAAGAGAGATATTGTTTTTTCCGTGTAAGGGTCTTTGTATCCTGTGACGGCTCGTTCTGCTGAGAGCAGCTTCTTTTGCCATTCGCTGCCAATCACTCTCAGGGCCGCAGCCTCTTCCACAGAGAGCTTCTCGTTCTTGACTGGGTCGATGACAAAACCAGTGGCAGCTTGGGCCTCTAGCAGCACAAGAGACGTTCCGGGAGTCAGCAGGCCTCTGGACTTGGCTTCATAGATGCTCAGGGTCTCCTTGGTGGACTGCAAGTACACTCCTGCAATGCAGTTGGTCCCTTCTAGATACCGACGGACAGAGTCCATTTCACTTATTTCCTTGACTGTGATTGTTCCTGTGTTGAGGTCTTTGTAGAGGTCTTCATTGATAATTTTGGATTCAAGCAACTCTGCAGCACTGACGTCCTTTCGAATACCATGGAAGCTGTCGGTCTCTGTGACTGTGGTGGTGATGGTGGTCTTTGTGGTGCTCTTGTCAATGTCTGTTTCCGGTCTTTGACATGTGATGGCTGATGAGGAGGTTGTGGTCGTGGTCTGCTGCAGAATGATCGTCAAGATGATTTCCAAAAAGCGTTCAATCGTGATAGTTCCGGACTTGTACTGTTGCACAAGCTCTCGCCTCTTCTCCTCAGTGATGTATCTGGAGTAGAGCAGATCCCACAGCGACACAGTGCTTCCCTGATACTTTCCACCCGCTCTGGTGGTAGTTGTTGATTTCAGTATAAATTTTGTGGCCTCGTCAACAAAGAAGTAGAACTCCCCTTTCTTCACAATGGTTAGAAGGTTAAGGCCGGTGTTTGGGTCCGTGACACACCTTTCTATAAGTTGGAGATAAGTAAGGTTCTCTTGCGTGTTGGGATCAAAAAAGCCCTTGGTGTCGTCATCTGGGTCAGACAAAATGTGGTTCATTTCCTCATCAAAGTAGCCTCTCTGGTAAGCCACCTCCACAGGCACTCTGTGACTGTATACTGGGTCAATGATGCCTCCTGTGGCAATTTGAGCTTCCAGGAGACGAATTCCGTGATCTCTAACTATGAGATCTTTTATCAGAGCCTGGAATAAGGAAATTGTATCACCAGTGTAGGGGTCAATGTATCCTGTGACAGCTCGTTCTGCTGAGAGCAGCTTCTTTTTCCACTCACTGCCGACTACTTTCTGAGCCACAGCTTCAGCCACTGAAAGCCTCTTGTTGTTGACAGGGTCAATGACAAAGCCAGTTGCAGCTTGAGCCTCAAGGAGAACAAGAGACGTCCCAGGAGTCAGCAGGCCTCTGGATTTTGCTTCATAGATGCTCATAATCTTCTTTGTCGACTCATCTCTGACACCGGCTATGCAGTTTGTCGCCCCAAGGTACTTTTGGACGGATTCCATTTTGTTCACATTGTCTACAGTCACTTCCCCTTGTATAATTTGCGTGAAAAGCTCCTTCGAGATGATCTTTGACTCAAAGAGCTGACTTGCTGAGACCTGCTTCCTCAGTCCTTTGAACTTTCTTTTTTTGGAGGAGACCTCTGTAATGATGACTGTGAGTATTTCAATCAATTCTTCAACTGTTATGACGCCAGCCTTGTATTGTTCTATGAGCTGCTCCCTCTTCTTCTGTGATATGTATTCAGAAAGCAGCAATTCCCACAATGTCACGTTTGTGTTTTGGAATTTTCCCACATCCATGATAACGGTTTTGTTTTTAAATTCCAGCACTATTTGCTCCTTTGTGTGAAAAACATTTGATGTCTCCTCATGCAGTGCTATAAGAAGGAGGCCTGTTTTAGGATCTCTTTCACATCTCTCCATCAACTCGAGGTAAGAGAGTTTTTCCTTTGTGTTTGGGTCAAAGTATCCCTTTGAATTTTCAGGGCTTGTCAGCAGGCTTTTGAGTTGGTCATCCAGAAGTCCCCTTTTGACTGCAACATGAACAGGCAGCCTGTGACTCATGTTTGGGTCTACGATTCCGCCAGTTGCTATTTGTGCTTCAAGAAAACGAAGAGCATCACTTCTTTGAATCAGTTGCTCATTCATCGCCTCAAACAGTGATATTGTTCTGTCGGTGTAGGGGTTTTTATAACCGGTGATGGCTCGCTCGGCCAACAGAAGCCGCTCACACACATCTGGCCCGACGACTTCCTCTTTCACAGCCTCATCAACAGCATAGAACTTGTTTGTGAGAGGGTCAATGACCCATCCTGTAGAAGCCTGCGCTTCGAGCAGTAAACGTGCAATGCCATCTGTCAACATACCTTCCGTTTTTGCACTGTATATGCTCAGAACTGCTTGCGATGGATACACTTTAACCCCAGCGATGCTTCTTGATCCATTCAGGTATTGTTGCACGCGCTCACATTTGGTGACCTCTGCCAAAGTCACTTTGTCTTCCTGCACCTGTTTGAATGTGTCATCGTCGATAATGCCGGAGTCCAGCAGTTCTATGGCCGAGACAAGCTTTCTCAGGCCCATTGTCATTTTGGGAGCTTCACTCTTCTCCAGTTTCTCAATGGTCGATATCACTAGGGTGGTGATAGTGTGTGTGGTGACCTTTCTTGTTTGGAATTTTTCTATCAGTTGATTTCGCTGGTCTTCAGTGAAGTAGCCAGAGTGGATCAATTCCCAAAGAGAAACTGATTTTCCTGCATAGCGTCCCAACGATATGTTCACTGTTGTCTCTTCAAAAATTTGCCTTATTCCACTGTCAGTGTACAGTCTCCCTTTTGTTTTTGAGGTTTTTGGTGTGTTAGTCATTGGTAGGAGGAACAGTCCCGTTTCTTTGTCTTTTACACACCTTCCCAACATCTCCATGTATGTCAGATTCGCTTTGGTGTTGGGGTCGAAAAAACCTTTTGTGTCATCGCTTGGGTCCAATAGAATTTGATTCATTTCTTCATCAAAATATCCTTTCCTGTAGGCGACGTCAAGAGGTAAGTGAAGACACTTCAAGGGGTCAATGATACCCCCTGTTGCAATTTGGGCCTCCAGTAATCGAATACCATGCTCCTTCACAATGAGATTCTTTTTCAAGGCTTGGAAAAGAGAGATCTTTTGACCCGTGTATGGGTCAGTGTAACCAGTGACAGCCCTCTCCGCAGACAGAAGCTTTTCATAAATTTGAGGACCAATTAACATTTCTCGAAGTGCTTGTTCCACTGTGAGCTTTTTGTTTGCCAATGGATTGACAATGAACCCCGTGGCTGCCTGCGCCTCTAGGAGGCAAAGAGCTGTGCCGGGTGTCAGGATGCCAGTTTTTTGTGCTTCGTAGATGCTCAGCTTCTGATTGGAGGGCTGGAGTATCACACCGGCGACACAGCTCTTCCCTTGTAGGTAGGCCCTCACGCTCTCCATTTGCAACACATCTGTGCTCCTTAGCGTTCCATCAATCAAGTTGCTGTAGGTTTTTTCATCCACTATTTTAAGCTCCAAAAGATCCACAACGGAAATCTTCCCTCTGAGGCCTTGGAAGCTGAGCTCCACTTGCTGTTTTATTTCCTTGCTCTCAATGATGATTAAAGTCGACTCAATGATTTCCTCAATTGTGAGTCTCCTTGACTTGAAGAGTTTGAAGAACTCTTGTCTTTTATCCTCAGAGAGATACTCTGAATTAATGAGGTCCCAAAGAGTGGCATGCTTTCCCTTGAAACGGCCATACCGCACAGAAACGACTGTTGTTCTGAACAGTTCCTTCATGGCGTCGTCGATGTTGACTTTGTGACTCTTGCCTTTGAGTGGCAGGAGACAAAGTCCCGTACTGGGATCTTTGACACATCTGGCCATGAGCTGCAAGTAGGTGAGGTTCTCATGTGTGTTCGGGTCAAAAAAACCTTTGGTGTCATCACTGGGATCACTTAAGATCTCATTCATTTCCTCATTGAAGTACCCACGCTTGTAGGCCACTTGAACGGGAATGCGATGGCTGTTCACTGGGTCGATGATGCCGCCAGTGGCAATTTGTGCCTCCAGGAGTCGAATACCGTGGTCCTTCACTATGAGGTCTTTTTGCATTGCTTGGAACAGAGAGATTGTGGTCCCGTAGTACGGGTCTTTGTATCCTGTCACCGCTTTCTCTGCAGAGCGCAGCTTTTGGCATACATCAGGCCCAACAATCTTGGCTTTGATGGCATCATCCACCGAAAACTTTCTGTTTCCAATAGGATCGATGATGAATCCTGTTGCCGCCTGTGCCTCAAGTAAAATCAGAGCTGTTCCTGGCATCAGTTTGCCTTTGGCTTTGGCTTGGTAGATGGTCATAATCTGGGAGTCAGGAAGAAGAACACCGGCGATACTGTCTTTCCCCTGGAGGTACACGTGTAGGTTTTGATCCTCAACCACCTCCTTAACAGACTTCCTCCCTTTCTTCAGATCATCGAGGACGTCCTGGCTAATGATGTCGGCCTCAACCAGCTGTTTGGCCGTGACCGTTTCTCTGATGCCTTCAAAGATGACCTTGGTGTTTTTGACAGATGTCTCAATGGTTTCTAGAACTATTGTGACAATCATCTCGATTGAGAACTTCCTCTCACGGTATTTGCGTATGATCTCTTTCCTCTGCTCTTCATCAAAGTAGTCTGACATCAGCAGCTCCCACAGCGATACCGTCATTCCCGCATACTTGCCACATGTCACTTTCACCTTCTGCTGTTTGAAGGCCATCTTTGTTTGGTATTCAATAAAGGCGAAGTTGAGTCCATCGGATTTGTCTCGGAGAGGAAGGAGGCAGAGTCCAGTGGAAGGATCTGTAACACACCTTTCTATCAGCTGAAGATATGTCAGATTCTCCTCTGTGTTTGGGTCAAAGAATCCCTTTGTGTCATCTCCCGAATCCTCGAGTATGGCTTTCATTTCTTGGTCAAAATAGCCTCTTTTGAAGGCCACCTCTGTGGGGAGTCTGTGGCTGTGGATCGGGTCGATGATTCCCCCTGTGGCAATTTGCGCCTCCAGTAGGCGGATCCCGTGTTCTTTCAAGATGAGATCTTTGGAAAGTGCTTGAAAGAGCGAAATGGTTTCTTCGGTGTATGGGTCCTTGTATCCAGTCACAGCTCGTTCGGCAGAGCGCATCTTGGCATAATATTCGGGGCCAATGAGCTTGTTTTTTACAGCCTCGTCCACAGTAAACTTTTTGTTTTCGACGGGATCAATCATGAACCCCGTTGCAGCCTGCGCCTCCAGCAGAACCAGCGCCGTCCCAGGCATCAGTATGCTGTGCTTCATGGCTTCATAGATGTTCAGTATCTGATTGGATGAGAGTACCGCAATGCCCGCAATGCTGCCTTTCCCCTGAAGGTATTCTTTCACAGTCTCATTCAGCATCACTTCCTGGGTTGTGGTCTTGCCTTTCTGCAGTTTATCATAGATTTCCTTGTCAATGATCTTGGACTCAAAGAGCTCTGCGGAGGAAATTCCCCGTCTCAACCCTTTGAAGGTGATGAAGATGGGGAGAAGAAGTAGACCTGTGTCAGCTTCCACAATGCACTTGTCCACCAGTGCTTTGTAGTTGACGTGCTGTTGTGTGCTCGGATCGTAGAACACATTTAACTCTGACATCTTGTCATCCAGCAGACCTTTTTCATAGTAGCCTTTCTGGATGGCTGACTCCACTGGAATGTTTGTCTTCTCAATGGGATCAAACAGGCCGCGCGTGGCCATTTGCGCTTGAAGTAGTCTCAAACCGTAATCTCTGGGCACTAAGTCTTTTTGCATGGCTTGGAACACAGATATGGTTTGGTTAGTGTAAGGGTCTTCGTAACCGGTGACACCCTTCTCTGCAAAAAGGAGCTTCTCCTTCAACTCAGGTCCGACGAGTTCCTCCTTGATGGCCTCCATGATTGGAAGTATTCGGTTCTTCACAGGGTCTACAACACCTACTGTGGCGGCCTGGGCTTCCAGCAGGGCCAGTGCGGTTCCAGGTTTAAGCAGACCTTTCTTCATGGCTTCGTATATGCTGATCTTCTGCTTGGACTTGCCCAGATAAACACCCGCCACAGGGCCATGGATTTGGGTGTGGCCACTTTGCTTCTTCTCATTTGAATCAACAGGCTCCATCTTGGCCTACGGTTTAAGGGAAACATTTGTATCAGAACTGTCTAACAGAGCGATTCTCAACCAACAGGTTGAGAGCCAAAAGTATTGCATGGGCCCATTATGGAGAAGTAGTTAAAAATGACAGGTTTACAACAGCCCAACATAACACAATTTGAGTACATTTTCCACAATGCTGTCTTGGAATTTACAGTCCATTCTACACATATATGCAGAATCTGATTAATATTTAAAACAAATGAGGGATACAAGTTTAATTTGTTCTGTGGCCATTTTTGGAATTCAATACATTTGTATCTCAAATAATACTTTCCCATTACAATGAATGAAAATTAATCCATTGAAGCACAGGTGTCACACTCAAGGCCCGGGGGCCAGATCCGGCCTGCCACCTCATTTCATGTGGCCCGCAAAAACAAATCAAACATGTCAACTTCCATGATGCCAGATAAAATCTATACCAAAATTTCAAATTCTCATCTGGAATAAATAAGAAGGATATAGTTAGCATTATCTTCGACCCAAACCCATCATGACAGTAACTTAAACAAAACTGGAGTACACTCTTATTCTCGACTTCTTTATATGGTTTCAGTCATAACGGCCCTCCATGGGAAACGGTAACTAAAATATGGCCCACGACAAAAATGAGTTTACACCCCTGTAAAATTGCATCTCCACCAAAAAAAAATATATATATATATATATATATATATATATACACACATATACATATATGTGTGTGTGTATATATATATATATATATTAGATATATATATATAGCATTCTCTAATAATTTACTTGATAAAAACCCGCAGCAGCAAGAACATATTTAAATAGAATTTAAAGAATTAATCATTTTAACGCTTTTTCTTTGCTTTAGTTCAATGGGCATTGTGCTGCTCCTTCTGTTCTGTGCACCACTGCCACCTGGGGGCAGTATAATATAGATCTGGATATCTTTTTTTTTTTCTTCAAATACAAAACATGTATTCATTTCTCTTTGTATTTTGTTTAGTTTGACAGTTGAACTTTCACAAGGGGATTGCAATGAAAAAAAATATTGTTCAGCCCTCATCAAAACTGCGGCTTGGAGTGATATGAGATAAGTTGACTGCCACCAGACAGCATTCAAAGCACCTCTTGTATTCATATTGTTGTATTCACAGTAGACAATTTCTTAGCTACATTGAAAATATTCACCTTTGAAAAAGTACCAAAAAAAAACTTACCCCAATTCGATAGATGGGTTTTGTTTTGAGTATGTTGGCAGCCTTCACGCTGGATCGGCTTTCCCAAATCCAAAATTTCCAAGGTTTATGGCTCAATCACTCCCCTGTGGAGGGAAGGCATTCACTTCATCATTCAACCATCAGTTTCAGTTTTCACAATAAACCATCACCGGAACGCCTTTATGACCCCCGTGATTACATCGCGACTTAAAAACAGCAGTTTCGGCATTACCCGCGAATGCTAATTTTGCGAGTCAAGTTGCCTGTCAAGTACTCGGTGCTATTTTGCCATGGAGTCGCCAATTTAAAAATGGCCTCTGTCACTCTTTTATCTTCCCGCGTCTGCACACAAAACACAAGTGCCTCTTGTTTGCGCAACTGCAGCTTGCATGTGCCCCCGGTTTTACTAAAGTGTTGCATGCTTCTATCAACAATTTGAAAGTTGACTTTGAGGAAATGTACCCGAATCAAACACGACGTTGCGCAAGTGAGATTTCACTTTCACATCAGACGGTCATAAAGCTTTTACAACTGCAATAATTATAGACGCACATCACACTCCCTTATCGCACCAATAAACTATTCTATAGAATAATAACTGAATATTAGGCCTCTAAGCGATATTTACAAGTGTTCATGTCAAAATAGATGTCCACAATCCGATTCTTTATGTCAGGAACAATTCGTTTACTCATTTAATCATTGCATGACAGCAACTGTCATTGCCAGCGTGTCCTTGTTTACCGCAGGAAAACTGGAAAGATTATAAAAGGTTCCAGTAAAGGCACTTGGATGTCATTGCACGTCAACTTGTATCTGAGCACATTTCCAGAGCTGAAAAGGGAAAAAAATGAGGCATCTCAAATTAACTAAGATGGACAGTCCACCTATCAGGGGAAATGTAGGTGAAGTATTTCTATTGATAGTTTTACTTAAGTAGGTAACGTGACTCAAAAATATCGTGCCGGAATATTTGAGGTCCCCGTTTACATTTTATGTTGCGTGCAGTATTGAGGTAGAATTAGAATTTTTTTTTTTTAATAATTACATAACATTTACGCTTCCCAAATGTTGAAATCTCATTTCAGCATATTTTTTTTTTCCAAATAAAAATGAAAGTTGAAGGTTTGTGTACACAGTTGTGACTTGTCACTCAAGAGATATTGAATTGGGGAAGACGGCCGGTGAGAGATTATGCAGTTGAATGAATCAAATATGCAAAATAAGGGATCTAAATTAAAACATTTCCGCCTCCCTTTTACTGTTACTTCTGCGTTAACATGTTTGATGACAATTAATGTTTGAAAACGTCTTAAAATACAGTCGTGAAAGAATGAAACAGTAATGTGACTAATTACTTCCCTCTTCCCTCAATGCCGAAAAACAAAACCAAGCCGTTTAAGAAAAGAAAAAGGAACATGACTATTAAAGCTGCGTTTCATGTGATTTATGCATATTTCCTTCCAGGTGCTAATTGACGTCTCACCTTCCTGTCTTTGTGAGTTACAAGCGTCGTGCAGCCGAGCGAAAAAAGTACGTCTGGGAGCAAACCAACGATGCTTGTCGCGTCAATCAAAAGTCAACAGCCTCCAAGCTAAAAAAAAAAGAAAGAAAGAAAAAAAGTTGGGGGGTAGTAAGGATATTCTCTACAATCCGTTCAGTAGATTCGCTCTTGGAAATAAATAAATAATAAATAGTCCGTCTGCATATGAGGTCATAGTTTCTGTCGCGCTGCTTACCTTGCGTCAACCAGTCTCAACTTGTGAGATGTTAAGGAAGTTACGAGTGACATTTGTACAAGCAAGGTGAAAGGCGACTGCGTGAGGAATGCTTGCTTTCTCTTTTCTTTTTTTTTTTATTCAGGGAGGGTGTTGGCTCACCACGCAGGATATTGACATTTCACTATCAGTGCAAGGAAAGAAACTAAAACTTCTACACTTAAAGTGCTGAGTCGTGTCAAATCACACTTTTGACTAAATTACGCTTTCCGTTCGTTCGTTCTATTGAGGCTTGACATGAATGACAGGACGGGATAAGGCAAGGAGAAGAAGAAAAAAAAAAAGCTCACTTGTTGCCGCAGTCTGGAGTGCGCAAAGTCCAACGTCAGCAGCCGATGTCATCCGGTGTAAGAGATATTCCCAAGGTGCTCACAAAATCTCCTCGGAAGTCCAGCGGGGCGGCCGGATTTAAAAAGAGTCCCGGTGGGCCAAGCCCCACCCCCACTTACGCCTCTGTGGAACATCCTCCTCCTTTGGGGCAGTCTAGATCCAGAGACCGACGCTGCAGCATGCTCAGAATTCTTTTCGACTTCCTTGAGCGACCCCATTGTTCTCTGAAATAATAAGAGCCTCGTGGGGGCGGGGGTGTAATTGTGCTACAGGTGCGCTTTGAAATGACAGGAACACAGCCAGTCATCTGTCAAAGTTGGATTTGAACATAACGGGTAGATGATTTACCTTGCGGTGGATCTTCGACTGCGGGTGATCCCCAACCACTGCGCGGCGCAGTCGGATGCGACTTATCTGTTTTGCAGTGTGCAGGGTTCTGCAACTACTTTTGCAGATGTAGTGGCCAAACTTTTTTACAAATTTTTTTAGAGTTAAAAAGTAACCAAATAAATCAAATCCCATGCTCCCCTATTTTTTATATTTTTTTAATGAAATAAAAACAAAATGGACTTTCAAAAAATTTAAAAAACTCACAGAAAGTACATATGACATTAACCAAAACAACCTCAATTTATGGCAAAAATCTTCTTTCTCATCTTTGTCAGTTATATCGTACATGAGCTTTCGGGGTACATTTTGAAGGTTTTAATTTCAGTATTGCTGTTTGGCCATGCAGAAGAAGGAAGGTCAAAGAGTCGTTTGAGTAGTGTAGCTGATATACTTTCTTACACAACACTAAATTATTTATTTATTATTTTAAATCTGGCACTCTAATACTTCATATATTAAAAATTGAAACAAACACTATTTTTTTTTTTAAAAACAAACAAACCTGCCCCCCAAATAATTTAAAAGTAATTTTTATTTATTTTTTTTAAAAGGTCTAAACAAAATAAAAACTAACTGGGATGAAAAACCCAAAACTAATATAAACCAGCACCGTTCAGGAGAAAAATTGTTTCCGGGTATAAAGTGAGATCCCATCAGCCACACCAATAAAGTAAAGTTGTATATCCAGTTTCACTTGTCAATTAGATTAGATCTAGAATTACTTGTTTACCTGTGGCTAAAAAGCGAAGTGTGGAGAGTTTCTGTCGCTCAAATGCAAGAGTACAGTCCATTAGTTCAAGTTTACGCTCCAATTAAACATCAAATAAAGAGAATTACAGGTCTATTGAAAACAACCACATCCCGTTGCCGATTTAGCTTCATGCTAACAAACAATGCAAAGCGCCACTGATGGGCTCACGAATCTAGCAACATTGCAGTACTTATAACCCTTTCCTCAACGGACATCTGAACACAAATGGCAGAGGAATGCATGTAGACAGACAATATAACATTCACAGGTCTTTTTTTTAATAAAAAAAAAAGGTCATATCGGTTTTGTTTTTTTTTTTTGTCAAGCGCCAGTTCAGTAGCCTATTTTTTTTCAGAATATAAAATATGTGCCTTGGCTCAAAGGTTGGGCAATGTTGTTTTACAGCATAGCAGCGGAGATGTGAAATCTTATCTGTTATGGGTAACCACGCACACACGTGCACATGAACATGTAGACACACGATGCAGTTTTACGCATGGAAAATTAAAAACATCACTCAAGCAGCCATTACTCAAATGATGATGCATGGTCGGAAACTTAACGGCTTTAAATGACAGGCGAGTTAGGACTTCTACTAGCGCGTCGTCACGTCAACGCGCTTGGATTCCATTACATCACGAGCAAGCAGGAACTTTAGTGTAGGTGTGCATTTCGATCAGATAAGCGGCAATTGTTTTGTGCATGTATGTGCTCGGCACCTAGATTAATTTGATCTTCTGTTAAACAATGCAATGACTTTTTTTTATGGCCAAACCGTTTCAGGTGCCAAGATAAGAGGAGTTTAAAGTGCAAAATGATATTAGCAGAGAAAGCGCAAAACGACTCTAGATGATGCTGTACCACTCCAGAACTATAGGTGGCAGTAATTACAAAAAGGGGAAGTCACAGTTCCACTTGGCCACAAAGCCAAATGGATTCGAAAGGGGAAGGGGGAAAAAAAGAAAATAAATGTCCTTAGGTCTCAACAAAACATAATGGAACTTTGTTGTTTCTGTAATTAACACCCTAAAATTCTTAAAACACCGACTAACATTGAATTTCTTTTTCTTCATGAAAAATGAGAGGAAAGGGGGATAAAATAAAAAAAAACAACACGACGATCAAATATGCAAATGAGCGATTCTTGCAAGTATGCGGAGGTTGGCAGTTGTCAATACTGTCATCTTGTGGATGGCGGAGGTTGGAACGGCATTTTAGACGCCCGACGTCAAATGGCGCCATATTGTTTGTTGTCATAGCTTGCTTTGCCAGCATATGCGCCAACCAGCTAACAGCAAATAAATATGAGCCTACCTTGTGTTTGGGGGAGATAATAAAGCCTTTTAGGCCGTTCATGGTGAAATATTATTGGATTTCATCTTCGCCCACCCCACTTCCGTGGGAAATAGTTTCGTTTGTAATTTTGCGATCTAATGAACGACAGGTGGGCGTAAGTCTCAGGTGTGCAACTTTTTTTTTTCGGGGTAAAATGGCGGTTCCTCCGAGGTGACGTCAATGAATCCGGTTGACGAACAAGCGTGTACGATTTTGAAATTGAAAGCCGACTCATCGCATTTACCTCATGATGAAATAATGTTGCTATAAAGGAGAAGGAGTGGCATCCACAGGGAGTTTTTTTTTTTAAGGTTACTGGTTTAAGTGGGAACAGGTTCTAACAAAGCAAAAGCTCACCTGAAATCACAGCCAACACATTTACAACGCAAAAAGAAAACAAACACAAAACATTAAGAGATTACTGCAAATCCACAATAGTAAAATTGAAATAGAACACAGGAAGAGATGGTTTTATTTTTTGCCTGTGGGCATTTTTTTTTTTTTTTTGGGCTAGACGCTGTCGGCGTGTTTACTTTCCGTGGGGGGGGGAGTGGCAAGATGAATTCACCATCACTACCTAATTCATTGATTATACACTTGAAAATTAAACTACATTAATAAGCAACAGCTAAATGAAGGCAACGGATATATATTATGAGACTCCTATATTTATGTGTATAGAGTGAGAGAGACAGAGAGAGAGATTCACTATTTTATTTGAAAGTAAGCTTCAACCAAGGTGTTATCCTAATTTTATGTCAAAGTTTTTTTTGTTTTGTTTTTTAAATCGTGTTAGACGGCCGGTATGGTTCTAATATTTAAAATTGCTGACCCCTGCCCTACAAAGGATTCCACCCCATTCCTAACTTTCCCTGGCTAGGAATGTTAGCAGTGGCGTTCCCACATTGTCCACTGCTGTCATGGACCGCACCTAGTTTTCAAGTCTGTCTAACATCAGCCTGCTGTTTTGCCTCAAATCTTCAGCTTTTGTGTGTTTTTAAGATGAACCTTGCTCTGGGCTTAATCCTGCTTCGGTTTGTACACCGCAAGAAACCGCAGAAGCTGACCCACTCACTCTTCAAAAGATTCATCAGGCACTCAAAACACACATTAGCCATCGAAAGACTCGAGGCATGTCAGACCGACAACTCGCCCACACATTTCACCGCAACACAAAACCAAGTCGTTTTAAACGCATGCCTTCACGCTCTAATCGCACCAGGCAGGTTTTTAATGTTTGGGCAATCATAGGCGCACCCAGTTTCAGACGAAAGGGGGGGGGGGGGGGGGTTGGTTGAAGTCTTGCTTGAGAGAGTAGTTTGCTTATCAGTGCTTGTCAAGACATCTCAACTGAAAAGGCGTGAATGTTAAACACGAGACACGGATTTGTTGCGTGTTGTATCTGGCTACTCGGTGCACTTATTTCCCACACAAACACTTCAAAACAAAAGCAGTGACTTGATGATTGACAGGGAAGTCAACATTAAATCAGAACTCTGGCAAGGATAGCTGCTTCCTGCACATCCTTAATCTTTGCTCTTACAATCCTGCACGTCCTTATCTTTGCCATTCATGTGTTATTCAGTGGAAAATTAAGAAGAAACAAAAACAAAAAAAGTTGGATACTCACCTGCGTTTAAACTCCCTTTTGCACTGGTTTTATCTCTGGCCTGGATATCAGGATGGGAGGTTGAATTCAAACCGGGAAATTTCCGGCGTTCAACAGAGATTAAATCTGTTTGGAAAGGAGCAGCCACCACAGTGACAAGTTTAACACCTTGTGTTGAAAGCACTTGCCACTGTCCAAGAGCTCAACATGTAATTACACTGGGGTCACTTTTTTTTTTTTTTTCTCCCCATGGAGTGACATGAAAAATTGACAGACTGCTCATCTAGAAGGGTATTACGTTGATCTCTGCTTGGGGCAAAAATTCCAATTTGGACAATGATTCACCACCTGCACATGGCCCACTTTTTGCTATTACAATTCTTCCTCCACCCTGACGTCTTATTACAGGTTGTCCTTGGCTTTTTTTGATACACCCAAGAGTCAAATTACCAAACCCCTTTAATATTGGCCATCAAATGTGTCTTTTCCCCGTTTTACGGTTGTGCTCTGTGGTGGGTTGGCCAATTTCAACATTGCCATATTTTTAGTATCCCACCTCTGTGTAAGAAGCCGTGACCAGAATGTGATGTTTAACATCCGGGGCTCAGTGACCCCCTGTGACCCCCCCCCCCCCTCCCGCTACACACTTGTTCCAGACATTTGGGCTGACCACACCACACACCTTATCTGAATGTGTAAAGCCGCAATGACAAAGTCCTGATTTCTTTACGCCGTTTTTGCCAAGAAGAGGGTGGTAAGGACATGTGAAAGGGGCTTTTAAAATTTTTTTAAACATCATGTTTTTAAGTCTGATGAGTAATGGTCATAGAGTCATAAGCATTTCATGTCCTTTATTTACATAGCGAGGGTGTTACAACTTGATTCCTTTTCAGGGTTTTTTAATTATAAATACAGCACGCATTAAAATATATCCTTCAAACCCCTTTGGTGCATCATCATCATCATCATAATAACACAACAAATGATTTAAAGGGTACAACGACCCTCGTGAGCATAAGCGGCTCGGATAATTGGGTAGGGAGCCAGATTCAGATTTTTTTTTTTTTTTAAATGTTAGTAAATCATGCAACTCAAATATAGTGTGTAGGAAAATAAAAGGATATAAGATAGATAATTAGGTGTTGCTTTCACACCGAAAAATAAACACTGTGGCTGGTGGCTTCCCCCCAAAAAAAAACAAATTAAAAAGCTGAAAAACTAAGAATCTGTTAATGGCTTCCAGCAGTCGTGGTTATACAGTACATACAGTCATGTCAATATTAACATTCATGAGTGTTTGTGGATTGTGAGATAAACCTGATTGCATCCTGCTCGGTCAGTCATGCAGGTGTCAATAAACCTCAGCACCATCTTTATAATATGCATCAGCCACGTAATTGTTTTTTTGGGGGGGGTTTGCAGGCACTTGATGGGTTTCTAACATCAACTGAGCTCAAGGTTAGTCGCGAGAGTGACTTTTTTCATAAATTCCGGCTACAGTGAAAGTCCAGGTGAAGGTCTCTGGGAAGAAGCGGAGCACGGTATCTAAAAAGGAGAAGACGGGATATCAGGACAAGCGGGCAAGACATTGCTAACTATTGTGTCCTCACGTACCAGTCGGCGGGGTCCGGACAAGCAGCGACTATTTGGGTTACTTTGGTGTCAAGAGTCTATAAAGTCAGATTGATGTGTTGGTGGTCTACCAGTGCATGGGAATATGCCCTTTGGTGGTTCCCATTGAGTCCATGTTTTATTCCAGATGACGGGAATAGGGCCCGGCTGTAGTTTAGTAGGTATGCAATCGAGGACAACGATCTTGAAGGTTAGTGTTGAGAGACATTCTTAATGTCAGCGATCGTTACAAGACTCCGGATTCTGCTCTGCAGAGTGGCCTTGAGCTTTCAGTATATTCATTTTTGAGAAATACGCTCCATATTCAGAAGGCTTGACAGACGATGATCAAAGAGTATGTTCTTTCGGTTGTAGTGTTAACACTCAAAGCTAATTTCCTGTCTATTACAGTGATTAAACGATACAACAAAATGTACATAGGTTAAGGTATATAGATACACAAAGAGGTCTACGGAGTACAAAATTAAACATCTAATGTCTTGCAATGACCACATGCAGAGCAGAAACTGCGTAGTCTTGAGTTCACTGACAGGCATCTCAGTGGCTTTACAGTTGATCCTCAATATCGTCGCCCATAACTCGGCGAACTGTAGGAGGATGAAGACGAAGAGAAGGTGGTGGTGAAACTGGATCCAGTTGCGTCAAAGCTTCCTCTTCTGGACCCGGATCTGGAGCCCGAACGTGAGCCGGTTGCCGAGCCAGAGCCGCTGATGCTGTAGGGACTGTAGAGGCTTTTGCTGGACTGGGAGGATGCCTCCAGAAGCCTGAGGCCAGTACCTTCCTCAATCATGCTTCTGTCCAAAGCATCCTTGTAGGAGATCTTGAGTTTGGTTTTGGGGCATGTGAGGTACTTGGAGTGGGTGCTGACATCACGCAGCTTCTGCGCGGTGCGAGCATCCAAGGTGCCTTTCTTCATGGCATCGTCCAGAGATACTCGCCCGGTGACATCTGGTTCAATTAAACCACCAGTCAGATATTGGACTTCCAGGAACCGCTGGCCGGCCTCGTAGTACAACCAGCCTTTCTTGAGGGCTTGAGCAGCTGACATTTTAGTTTTGGTTCGAGGGTCCTCATATCCATTGCAAGCCTTCTGTGCAAGGCTAATGCGGTCCACCATGATCTTGTCCACAAGTCCTTGGTTCACTGCGTCTGTGACGGAGAATTTTTCACCAGTGTTTGGGTCAATGATTCCTCCAGTGCAGGCCTGACCTTCCAGCAGCCTCTGACCGGTTATGTTGTCCACTAGGTTTCTGTGAATGGCCTCAGTGACAGACACCTTCTCCAGCGTTTCCGTGTCCAAGATTCCAGCTACAGGGCCACTTTCCTCGGTGGGGTCATTCCACGGGACAGATGGTGTTTTTATGCTAGACATCGGACTTGAGGTGTAAGAGGAAGTGGATCCAAAGGAGGATGACCTTGATCTCACGCCACTGGAATTTCCAGATAGCATGTCTGCAAACTCCGTGATAGATAGAGTTCCAGAGCGGTATTGGTCCAACGCCGACTTCTCAATCAGGCCGCTTGAGATGGCGTCATCGATGTCGTACTGTCGTCCGGACCTCCTATCAATGATCTTGGATTTTACAACTCCATCAGACGAGGTGCTGGTTATTTCCTCCCATTCGCACTCCTGCTCTGCGAGCTCTAAATAAGTCTGGTGGTCAATGAGTCCTTTCTGGTAGGCCTCATACACTGACATCTCCTTGCCCGTTTCTGGATCAACGATAACAACTCTGCGTTTACGAACAGATGACTTGGAGGAGGTCTTCCTTTCCCGTTTCTTTTCCTTCAGCAATAGGAGCGCGAGCCCTGTTTGAGGGTCCGTCATGCATCTTTCCATGAGCTGGAGGTAAGTGAGGTTTTCCTCTGTGTTAGGGTCAAAGAAGCCCTTAGTGTCGTCAGACGGGTCGGTGAGAATTTGGTTCATTTCTTCGTCAAAGAGGCCACGTTCATATGCCGCTTCCACTGGCAGGCGATGGCTCTCCTGTGGGTCAATGATTCCCCCCGTGGCGATCTGAGCTTCGAGCAGGCGGATGCCGTGGTCTTTCAAGATCAAGTCCTTCTTCATGGCCTGGAACAATGAGATGACCTTGCCAGAATAGGGATCCCTATAGCCCGTGACTGCTCGCTCAGCTGACAGCAGTTTGTCTTTAAACTCCGGACCCACGACACCCATCTTAACGGCTTCATTGACATTCAGTTTCAGATTTTTGATGGGGTCGATAACGTACCCCGTCGCAGCCTGGGCCTCAAGAAGCTCAAAGGCAGTTCCTGGTCTGATCATGTTCTTCTTCATGGCTTGGTAGATAGACAAGCGGTCTTTGGTAGATTCTACAAAGACACCGGCAATGCAGCTGACGCCTTCGAGGTACTTCTTTAGGTCCCTGCTGACCTCCTCCACACTGATGGTGCCCTGAGTGAGTTCATTGTACATCTTTTGGTCAATAATCTGAGAACGAAGCAGCTCATCCGCAGTGATTTGCTTCCTGAGACCCTTGAATAGAAGACTCCTGTCCGCAAGAGAAAGCAGCTTCAGTCCACTCTCTTTGTCCAGCCGACATCTTTTCAGGAGCTGAGAATACGACACATTCTCGTCTGTCGTGGGGTCGGTGTAACCTTGCACATTGGCAGCCGGCTCGGATATTCTGTCCAAAGTCTCTTTGTTGATGTACCCACGCTGCATGGCAACGTCCGCAGGCAGGCGGAAGTAGTATTCGGGATCCATTAACCCCCCGGTGGCATTTTGGGCTTCCAGAAGCCTCAAAGCATAATCTTCAGGAACCAGATCTTTCTTCATTGCCTGGAAAAGAGAAATCACTTTTCCGGTGTATGGATCCTTGTAGCCTGTCACGGCTCTCTCGGCAGAGAGAAGTTTGTCGTGAAGTTCAGGCCCCACGAGCCCCTTGCGCACTGCTTCATCCACCGTGAGAAGTTCATCTTTTACCGGATCGATGATAAAGCCAGTTGCTGCTTGGGCCTCGAGAAGCGTCAGAGCAACTTCGGGCTTAATCTTCCCGTTTTTCATGGCTTGATAGATGCTGACTTTTCTGGGAGTGTCTGACATAATGCCAGCAATGCATCCGGTTCCAAAAAGGTACTGTTTGACCGATGGCATTGCCATGATCTCACTGATGGTCATTTTTTCTTGCTTCAAAAGGTTGTAAGTCTGCAGGTCTATAATTCGAGCACTGTACAGCTCCTCGATTGTAATTCTCCTTCTAATGATGTCACACGACATGCCCTGTTCAGCCTTTTCGGCCTCCCTTTGCTCAATGATTTCAATGATGATGATGAGCATTCTCTCTTTTGTGATTGTTCCCAAGCGAAACTGCTCCATGAGGCGGTGTTTCTCCTCCTCGGGAAGTATGCTAGAGTTCATGATTTCCCAAATGGTCATGCTCTTGCCTTCAAAGCTCTTGAGGGGGATCTCAATTTGAGTGTTTGCTAGATCTGCCTGGGCTTGCTCCTCAGTGTACTCGTAGGACTTCTCAGCAGGAGTAGCCACTTCAGCTTTGGACAGCGGCAAGTAGCACAGACCCGAGTTGGGATCTTTGACACATTTCTCTAGAAGCTGCTTGTATGTGAGACTTTCATTGGTGTTGGGATTGGTGAAGCACTGGACGTCACCTGAGGGTTCGTTAAAAGATTTGGCCATTTGTTTACTTAAAAAGCCACGCTGAACAGCAACATCAGTGGAAATGCGATGGCTCCCGACGGGATCAATGATGCCTCCCGTGTTAAGCTGAGCCTCCAGAAGAGGAATGGCATGCTCCCTCAGCACCAGCTCTTTCTTCAGGGCTTGGAACAAAGAAATCTTATTGCCCGTGTATGGATCTTTGTATCCCGTCACTGCTTTTTCGGCAGAGAGAAGTTTCTCGTGAAGCTCTGGACCAACAGTTCCGGCCTTGACAGCATCATCCACAGAATATTTCATGTTTTTTACTGGGTCTGTTATGAAGCCAGTTCCAGCTTGGGCTTCAAGCAGTGCAAGGCCAGTATTCGGCTGCAGAATGTTATTTTTCATAGCTTGATATATGCTCATCTTTTCGTTTGTGGCTTCCATTGCAATGGCGTCAATACGCTCTGTGCCGTGCAGATACTTCCTGACTTTTTCGTCTTGACCCACTTCCTGAGGAGTCTTTGTGCCTTGCTGGAGCTGATCAAATGTGGCTTTGTCAATGATATTGGCATCCATCAACGCGCTGGCGGGAACTGGTTCCCTAAGACCTTCAAAACAGAGTTTCTCTTTTGCCTGGGTCTCTCTTTCCTCCATGATGGTCATCACAACCTTTATCAGCTTTTCTATTGTCACATGGCCCATTCGGTACTGGCGAATCAGTTCGATTCTTTTCTCCTCTGTGATGTACTCGGAGGTGATGATTTCCCAGATTGTGACCTTTCTGCCTTTAAAAGGTCCATAGTCCAGCTCCACGGTGCTTTGGTTCAAAGCCTCTTTGGTTTTGGCCTCTGTAATCTCTTGATCCTCTTTGGGCTTTGGCGCCTTCTTTGAGAGGGGGAGCAAGGGAAGACCCGTTTCATTGTCGGAGATGCATTTCTTCATCAACTGCGCATACGTGGCAGACTCCAGTGTGTTGGGATCGTGGAAGACCTTGTTCTCGTCCGCAGTATTGCTGGTTTCCTCGTCTAAATAGCCACGTTTGCAGGCAACCTCGTGTGGGACGCGGTAGCTTTTAACTGGGTCAATAATTCCCCCCGTGGAGAGTTGTGCTTCTAACAGACGAATGCCATGGTCCCTCTTGATGAGACCTTTATTCAAGGCTTCAAACAGAGATACCTTCTTGCCAGAATAAGGATCTCTGTAGCCACTGACTGCTCGCTCTGCAGATAGCAGTCGCTCGTGGAGTTCTGGACCCACCAACCCCGACTTGACTGCTTCGTCGACAGGCATCCGCTCATTTTTGACGGGATCAATTATGAAGCCAGTAGCCGCTTGAGCCTCAAGAAGATTAATGGCCGTCTCGGCTGAGAGCAGCTCTTTCTTCAAGGCTTGATAGAAAGGCATTTTCTCCTTGGTGGGTTCGTTAAACAGTCCAGCGATGCTCGGTGTTCCTTGGAGCGCTTTCTTCACAGGGTCCATCTCCGCGATTTCTTTGACAGTGATTTTGCCGTTGCTTAGCTTGTTGAATATGTCTTTGCTTATAACCTTCGACTCGAGAAGTTCGCTGGCTGGCACAGGAGCCCTGAGTCCGTTCAACACGTTTTCATTGTTCTTCTCCTTGTCCTCCACGACAGTGATAACGATTTTGATTATCTTCTCCACCGTGATCTTGCCCGTTTTATATTGGCGGATAAGCTCTCGTCGCTGCTCTTCTGTGAAATACTCAGAGTTGATCACTTCCCAAATGGTGACCGTCTTTCCTTTGAACTTGCCAAAGGGCACATCCACTTTGGACTTGCTGAACACTTCTTTCATCTCGGCATCTGTGTAGGTTCTCTCAGTTTGGCCTGCTTTTTCAGTCACAGGTAGAATCATCAAGCCTGACCCTGTGTCCTTGGTGCATTTGTCCAGTATCTGCTTGTAGGTGAGGGCCTCCTGGGTGCTTGGTTCCACAAACAACTTGTGATCCGGCATTTGCTTATTCATCTCGGCGTCAAACTGCCCCTGCTTGTAGGCTGTTTGCAGGGAGACTCTATGGCTGTTGATGGGGTCAATGATGCCGCCCGTTGTAAGCTGCACATCCAGGAACCTGGTGGCCTGTTCCTTCTCAATCAGACCTTTCTTCATGGCCTCGAAAAGGGAGATTTTGTCTCCCGTGTAAGGGTCTTTGAAGCCTGTGGCAGCTCGCTCAGCAGACAGCATTTTGTCATGGAGTTCGGGGCCAATCAACTGCTCTTTAACAGCCTCATCCACAGAGAGGAATTTGTTTGTAACAGGATCGATGAGGTAGCCAGACGCTGCCTGAGCTTCCAGCAGCATTGTGGCGGTATTGGGTGTAATCTTATTGTCTTTCATGGCCTGATAGACACTCACTTTCACCTTTGAGGGAGTCAAGATGCCACCGATGCAGCTCTGACCCTGAAGACAAGAGTGAATCTTGTCTGTCTTTGCCAGGTCTTGCAGAGAGACTTTACCCTTCTTCAGTTTGTCAAACTCTTTTTTGGTCAGGACACCGATGTCATGAAGCCTCTCAGCAGGAACTTGGTCTCTTATTCCGTCAAAAGCCCAAGGTGAATCTTTCTTCTTGCCTTCGACATCTGAGCCATTGTAAACTTTCTTTGTTGTGACAGACACTGTGGCAGAGACTAACTCTTCCCCATTGCCCTTCTCTGTCTGGACCTCAGTTTCCTTCCTTTTCGATGCAATTTCTTTGGATGCTACCTCGAGATTGTTTAGTTTGTCCCTCAGTTTTTTGTTCTCCTCTTCCAACAGTTTCTCTTGTTCATTCTTTTTCTTTTCAAGCACCTCCATTTCCTTCTGCTTCTTCTTCATCTCCGTCTCAGCTTCCTTCTGCTTCCGCAAGGCGTCATCCATGATGGCCTGTAGCTTGTTCCTCTCATCCTCCATCAGCTTTTGCTGACGCTCTTGCTCCTCTTTGAGGGACTTGGCTCGGATCACTTCATCCTTGAGCTGTTTTTCCAGCTTCTTCTTCTCATCTTCCACCTCGCGCTCTCTTTTCAACAGCAGCTCTTTCTCGGTGAGGAAGGTCTTTTGAAGAATGGCCTTCTGTTGCTCAATTTCTTCTTGCTGGGCAATGGCCATCTAGAAAACAAGAGTCAGTCAAAACATTGTTTCATCATGATGGAGTATCGATTATTTTTGTTACATTACCTCTTTGGAATTTTTCTGAAGCTCCTCTGCCTCTTTTTTCAGCTTCTCCCTCTCTTTTTCCAAGGCAGTGATGGCTTTGTTAAGGTCGTCGGCTTCTTTAGTGCTTTGCAGCCGCTGAGTTTCCAGCTTTTGCACCACAGTCTCGGTGGCTTTCTGTTGCGAGTCCTCCAGACGAGCTTTGGCCTCATCTGCCAGCTTCTTGAACTTCTTGGCCTCCTCCTGGGCTTTTGCCTGAGCATCACTGAGCTCCTTCACCTTTAGCTTCAGCTTCTCCGCCTCGGCTGACACCTCTTGCTTCCTCTTTCGTTCGGCCTCCAGTGATTTCTGGAAGCCTTCGGTCTCCTTGTCCAGCCGCTGCTGGATCTGCTGTTTGTCCTCCAGGAGCTTCTTGGCCGCCTCCTGTGCCTTGTCCTTCTGCCTCTGGAGGTCTTCGGCCTCTGCTTTCAACTTGGTAGCCTCCTGGATGGCCTGCATTTTCTCCTTGAGCATTTTCTCTGCGAGTGCCCTCTGTTCGGCTAAGTCGGACTCTGCAGTCTTTCGGAGTTTGGCGGCTTCCTCTGCCTCTGCACTCAGCTGGGCTGCTTCCTGTGCCAGGATCTTCATCCTCTCGGCTTCATCTGCGAGCAACTTCTTTGTGTTATCTTTGTCCTTTTGCATGAGACGCTTGTTTTCGCTCTCAATTTTGATCTTAAGCTTTAGAAGCTCCTCCATCTGAATCCTAACTTTGGAGAGTTCATCCTCGACCTGCGTTTTCTGTTTAACGGCGTCATTGACCTCGCCCTTCACCCGCTGGAGCTCCTCATCCAAAACCGCCTTTTGTTTGTCGGTTTTGTCGAGCTGGAGTTTGATAGTTGACAGCTCCTTCTCCACCTGCGACTTCTGCTTCAACGCCTGCTCGGCATCCTTTTTGTGCTTGTTCATTTCTTCATCAGCCTGCTGCTTTTGTTTGAGAGCAGCGGCCTCAGCTTCCGCTCGCTTGGAGGCCTCCTTCTCTGCCTCTTTCCTCAGTTTCTCTGCATCTTTCTGAGCTTTGGCCTGCTTGGAGGCTTCATCCTCCGCAGCTTTTTTCTGTTTCTCAGCCTCCTCAGCTTTCTGGCGGAGCAGGGCCGCCTCTTTCTCTGCTTTCTCTTTGGCCTTTTCAGCTTCTCGTGCCAGTTTTTTGGCATTCTCAAAGTCCTCTTTGAGCTTCTCCTGAGCCAGATCGCCCTCTTTGTTCTTGCTGAGGACATCTTGAGCCTTTTGCTCAGCCGCGCTGCATTTCTGTGCGGCCTCCTTGGCCAGAACCACCTGCTGCTTGGCGTCTTTCTCCGCTTTTTCTCGTTGCTTGTTAGCTTCCGCCGCCTTTATTTTCAGACGCTCCACCTCCTCCTGAGCGGCTTTGCATTGTCGTGCCGCCTCTTCCTCCGCTGCTGTGATGCTCTTAACCTTGGCCTCAGCTTCCTTTCGCTTCTTCTCCTCGTCCGCGGCAAGCTGCTTCAACGTCTCAGCTTCCTTCTCGGCTTTAAGTTTGCTCTTTTGCGTGTCGTCCGCAATCTCTTTCAGTTTCTTTAACTCTTTCTCCAAATCTGATTTGTCCTTTGAGGCCTTCTCAAAGTTGATCCTGATGATGTGGATCTCCTCCTCCACCACTTTTCTTTGCCTGAGAGTTTCCTCAATGATTGTTTTCTGTCGCTCCAATTCAGAGTTGGATGAGCTCTGCAGATGCTGCATTTTTTCCGTAATGTCTTGTTTGTGCTGAGCAGCCTGATCCTCCAGCAGTTTTCTTTGGTAGGCTTCATCCTCAGCTTGTCTTTTCAGCCTTTCGTTCTCGGCCTCTTTGGCCTTCAGGGTGATCTCTGCTTCCGTCTTGAAGCGGGTCGCCTCATTGATGGCGGCCAGTTTCTCCTTCAGGATTTTCTCAGCTTCAGCTCGCTGTTTGGCCGCCTCCTCCTCAGCGAGCTGCCTCTGCTTCTTGGCCTCCTCGGCCACAGACCTCAGCCTGGCCGCTTCGTCTGCAAGTTGCTTCATTTTTAGGACTTCCGAGTCGAGAAGCTGCTTGGTCTTTTCCGTGGTGGACAGTGTTTCCTTCTCAGCTTTCATCTTTAGCTGGAGAAGGGCATCCATTTCACTTCGTACCTTGGCCAGCTCCTCCTCCAACTTCTTTCTCTGGTTTTCAGCGCTGTTCACTTCGTTCTTTAGACGGTGGAGCTCGTTGTCCAGGAGGCTCCTCTGTTGCTCGGCGTGTTCAAAGTCAGCTTTTAGGCGGATGCATTCTTGCTCGGCTGACAGCTTCTGTTGGGCGATCTGCTCGGCGAAAGTCCTTTGCCTGTCCAGCTCTTTCTCTGCACTCTCCTTCTGTTTAAGGGCGGCCTCTTCAGCCTTTGCCTTCTTCTTGGCGTCACGTTCAGCCTCCAATTTCTGCCTCTCTGCTTCCTCTTGCGCCTGACTCTTCCTCTGGGCCTCCTCCTCAGCTTGCAGCCTCAAGCGGAGAGCCTCATTGGCCTTTTGCCTCCACGTCTCCAGCTCCTTCTCTGCCTGTTCCCGAGCTTTGCTGGCCTCCTCTTGCTGCTTGCGGAGTTTCTCAGCTTCCTCCTGCAACTGGAGGACAGTGCCCTGCTCTCTCTTGAGGGACTCCTCAAGTTTGGTCGCTCTTTCGTTGAAGGTTTTGGAGGTGCTCTGCAACTGGGCGGCAGCACTCTTCTGCGCGACTTCCTCCACTACCTTGACCTGCCGGAGTTTCTCCTCCTCTGCCTGTTTCATGCGGCGCTCGGCTTCCTCCGCTTGCATCTTGAAATTCTCCAGTTCGTCCAGGGCCTTCTGCTTCTGCTTAGAGGCTTCCCTCTCCGTCTCGGCTTTGCGCTTCAGCTCGTCTTCCGCATTCTTCTTTTTCTGGGTCTCCTCGGCCACCTGCTTGCGAAGCCTCTCGGCCTCCTCCTGAGCAGCTTTACGCAGCTTGTCGGCATCGGCGGCTCTGTTGCGAAGCTGCTGCAGCTCCTCGTCAGCTGTGCTCTTCTGCCTCGTGGTCGTCTCCAGCTGGAGTCGGATGATGTGTATCTCCTCCTCAATCCTAGTCCGATTTATCAGAGCCTCCTCCAACTGAAGGTTCTTTGTCTTGATCTCCTGGTCCGACAGACTCTTGAGCTGTTGCAGTTCCTGCTGGATGTTCTGCTTCTGCTTCTCGGTATTCAAAGCGACATCCTGTCGCTTTCCGGCCTCCTCTTTCATCTTCTGCTTAAGTGCGTCAGCCTCTTGTTGTGCCTTGGCCACCGACTGAGCGTGAGCCTCGGCCAGCTGCCTCTGTTTGTCCAACTCGGCCTGGATCTCAGCCAGCTTCTTTCGCTCAGCTTCTTTCAGCTTCTCAGACGCTTTCTGCGTGAGCAAACAGTAGGTGTTGGGGTTAGGCAGCTATTTGAAAACATTGATACAAAAATGGCAGCATGAGAAGATATTTTTTTTGTCTGACGGAAGACACCGTCACTCCACAAAATGAACACAAATGCACTTTTCATGCACGATAAGGGGTTTCGTATTCATTTATGCTGGACATAAGGCATAATAAACCAGATTTTCACAAGTGTGCAGAGTATGTTGCTTGTTTGCTGATCCAGTCATGTGCAGAGTATGTTGCTTGTTCCATCCACAAGCAATGTGATCCATTAAACGAGACCGGGGTCATCCAGAGCCGCATGCGGCTTGAGGACTTGCCATTAATAGATACATGTTGCAGCTGAGAGGCAAAACACTTTATTTATGCTTTTAACAGTCTCGACAAACACAAACACGTCTGCGTCCGACTCTGTGCCTTCTCTCTTCTCGTTCGACTCGAGAGGCGTTCAAAGACATCCTCCAAAAAACGGAAATTAATGATCACTTCATTGACACTAAGAAAAGCGAAAATAATGCACCAAAACAAAAAATCAAGCGAGGAAATTACAAAATAAATTCTATGGGGGCGTTTGTGAACACACAACAAAGAAATGAATAACAAACAATTCTGAGACCGTCCAGTCTCCTACATACATAAAGCATGTGTTTCCTTCATTGGAAGTTTTAGAGAAGGCTTTTATTTTTTTGCGGCTCCAGACATTTGTTTTTTTTTGTGTGTTTTTTTGTCCTGTATGGCTCTTTCAACATTTTGGGTGGCCGACCCCTGAACTAGACAAATGATTGGACAGACATGATTGACAAATCAAAGGAAGGCTCAGCATTCACATGACCGGCAGAATTAGATGAGCGGGCAATAACCAATCAAATGTGAAATAACGTGTCAGCTTAATTGAGCGTTTAAATCCTGAACATTCCCCCTTTGGCAATGCACAGATATTTTCAGATAAGTACCTGCTTCATCTTTGGGGTTAACTGCCCTCTTAAGATTAGTATTTATCGTGACAAAGCGCTGGCAAGCAATACAAAAAGGAAATGAGGATAAAAAACCAAAAAGTCATGAAAACATCCGATGAAAATTAAAGTGGTCTAGAAAAAAGTTCTGAGCAGGCAAGTAAAGCAAAAAAAAAAAAAAAAAAAAAAAAGAAACAAGCCGGTGAGTGATACGAATTGGAAAATTTCAAGAGCAAATAAAGAGGAAAAATCCAAAGCTAAAATAGGTGAAGAGGCAGTGAGTGAGGAGTTTATGTGACATGATGCAGAGGGAATGAGAAAGTTGTGATGTGATGCAATGTGACAGTTCAATGGCTGTAGATTCCGCTTAACTCTGGCTTGGAATTTTTTTTTTTTGGTGCAAAACAGGCCCCAATTTTATATGGTCGCTGTTTTGTTCATTTTTAACAGTTCTGTGATCTTTGTATTAGACAAAAAGGTATGTCACGCTTCAACTTTGACCAAATTATGAAATTAGTTGTTCAAGAATGCTGTTCAGGGGAAGTAGTTACCTCATCTTCCTCCAGACGACGGCGCGCATCCGTGATGAACTTTATGTATTGGCTGACAAGCGTCAAGAGCTCGCTGTAGCGGGTTCTCAGCGCGACGTACTGCGTGAGATGGCAAAGCAGAGACAGGGTTAAAACGATTTTGGTTCATTTCAATTGGTCAGCGCCATCTTGCCCGTGAAAACCTGCCTCTTGGATGATGTCGTCCGAAGCGCACTCCATTTTGGGCTTCTTCAGTGGCGAGGCAGTGGGATCCTGCAGGGCTTTGTAAGTCAAGAGCTGAAGCTCGTAATCCTAAAAGGACAAACGTGAGATGTTTCACTGGGTCGTGCATGGACAAACTGGTACACGACAGCGCACGCGGGGCAGTTGAAGCACGCACGTCAACACGACACTTCTGTTGTAGCATGAAATGATTCATCATTGAAGCACAGTTGCAGTCGAATCTGAATTTGAGTTCTTTGTCATTTGTTCCTGACTTTCTATTTATTGATGGCTATCAGTAAGTTCTGATAATACAGTCAAACTTCGCTTTTCGTCCATAATCCGTTCCAGAAGGCTGTTCTAAAAACCGAAATTGTTCGAAAGCGGAAACCACGCTCTTTTTAAAATAAAAATGTTTACTGAACACGTCTGCTCACAATGGAAAGCAACACGAGGAAGCGTCACTTCCTCGTGTAAGGAAGGCGGGAGGAGTCAAATGGTGCATTCAGGTGCGCTCAGTTTGTCCGAGAACCGAAATTTGTTTGTCATCCGAGGCATAAAAAACTCGACATTTTTGGTCGAAAACCCAATTGGTCGAGAACTGAGACATTCGAAAACCGAGGTTTGACTGGAATAATAATAATAAAAAATCCAAACGGATGCTTTTAGTTTGATTTATTTTCTTTAAAAAAAATCTAAAAATAATAATATCAGATTTTTTTTCTTAATAGAAAAATCAAATAATAATATTAGCGTATCGTTCGCAATGTACCTGGCAAAAGTAGAGATATTCAATTTTAGCCATTTTGCACGGGCCCTCGAGTGATTACACACACCACCTATGTACATACACACTCGCAGAGGCGCACACACACCTTAACCGAGTCAATGTAGTCTTTGGCATTTTTCTGGCACTTGTCGATCTTGCCCTTGTTCTTCTCGATCTCATCCAGGAGTTCCTGCGTGAATCAAGAAATAAACACGTTGACTCATAATTCTTTCTAATTATGAGTCAACTCGTCCAGTGAATGCATGTGAAATACCTTCTCCTCAGCTAGTTGCTCCTTCAGTGCGGCTCCGCCCCCAACCGGTAGCGCCTGGATTGCCTCCTGGCGCTGCCTGGCCTCTGCCAGCCAGCGCATGAGCCACTCGTAGCTGTCCCGGTAGCTACCCATATGGCGTCGGAGCAACTCCAGCTCCTGCTTTCGGATCTCCAGTTGAGCCAGCACCGCCTGCCAGCGTTCCTGCAGGCCGGCCACCAGCTGGCGATAGTGCTCCAACTCAGCGTCGCGCTCGCTGTGGACGCGCGTCATCTTGTCGTGCACGGCCGACGCTTGCTTGAGCTGGTCCTGCATGCGGTCGAACACAGCCTGGTCTGCTTCGGATTCCGTTTGCATTTTCTGGTGGAGAGGAGTCATCAGAATTAAAGCTAGCGATAACACCTCCGCTTATTTGGACTTCTAACCGTAGTTCGAGTTTACCAAAGTCTCATTCGGGGGTGTCAAACTCATTTTTGTCGCGGGCCATTTCGGAGTTTACATCTTTCCTCAGAAGGCCGTTACGACAGTGAAGTCGAATAAATGTTTAATCAGCACATCGTATTATTACTTGTACACAAAAAAAAAATGATGGCTCACTAGCTTTGAAATCAGCCAAGTACAGTCAAACCTCGGTTTTTGTCCATAATCTGTTCCAGAAGGCTGTTCGAAAACCGAAATTGTTCCAAAACCGAAACTATGCTCTTTTTAAAATAAAAATGTTTACTGAACACGTCTGTAACACTACGAGGAAGCGTCACTTCCTCATGTAAGGAAGGCGAGACGAGTCAAATGGTGCATTCAAGTGCACTCAGTTTGTTCGAGAACCGAAATTTATTCGTCATCCGAGGCATAAAAACTCGAAATTTTTGGTCGAAAACCGAATCGGACGAGAACCGAGACGTTCGAAAACCGAGGTTTGACTGTATTTGTTCAATTAATTTTTTTTGCTAATTTTTGCAAAATGTTACCGTTATTTATTACGTATGACAATTTGAGATTTCGGTACAGATTTAAGCAAGGATCTGTACAGATTTAAATTGACAGAGATGATTTGCTTTCGCGGGCCACATAAAATGACATGGCGGGCCAGATCTGGCCCCCCGGGCCTTGACTTTGACACCCGTGGTCTAGTTCATACCTTTATCTGGCTCTGCTGCTTCTCCGCCACCTTCTCCTCAGTGGGGACTCTGTGGACGTCCAGCAGACGAGTCTCGTAGCTCTTCAGAGTCTCTTCTGCGTCATTGGTGTTTCTGATCACCACGTCGATTGCCTTCAGCCTGAGGAAAAGAACGTGAGCATCAGGATGATGTGTCTAAAATGTAAACCGGGGGACCCTTACTTGTTCAGATAGATGGACGAGACGGCGTAGACGTGGTCCATCTTCTTCTGGGCGCCGTCCAGTTCGGAGCGCAGCAAGGGGCCGGAGCTGGACGGCTGAGGCGAGGCAAGAACCTCCTCGGCTTTCTCCGCGATTGAGTTCAAGTTCTTTCTGGAGGCCTTCCAGCTCGGTTTGGACTTTCTGCCAGCAGGAATGAGAATTGTTGAAAGAGTCATGACAAGAACATCAATCATGTCTCCGTTTGGGATTTTCACCATCTGTTCGGTGGTCTTCTGGGCGCAGGCTTTGAGCGGCTCTTTGTCAGCCAGCTGGTGAAGTCGTGTCACCGTTCGGTTCTCGCAGCCCTCCAGCCTCAGGCGGAGGTCCTTGAGCTTGTTCAAGTAAATCCTGCACACTGACTCATCCTGCTCTCCTGGGTGGGAGGAGAAAACCGGGCAGAGGCACTTACCATCCAATCCGTCAAATCCACTTTTCATCGTCTGAACGGGATCAAACATGCCCTTCATTCAAGTTCAATCACGTGAGAGATTCAGCCGGCGAATCGTCAATTGACTTCATGCGTGATTAGACGGGTCTCCGCATTGAGGTCCGTTGACATTCAAAGCCATGACAAGTGTAGGTTAGGAGGAAAAAATAAATAAATCAGTGAAGATGATGATGATTGGTGAGGTTAATTTAGGGAAATCGGAAGCACGACAGTGCAAAGTCCTGCCACGGCAATCACAACACACTAACTGTGCAGACGGACGGGGGCCATCCTGGCAACATACAGCCCCACACAGGAACACATACTGGGTCAAGACGACAACACACCAGGACACACTGAGACACACTCGGGACGCAATGGGAGACACCAGAACACACAACACACTAGCACACACAGGAACCTTACCTGTCTTTGTCGGCACGTAGCCTGCAATTTGAAGCCGACAGTCAACTTATTCGTCGGTCGTGAACAATGCGATTGATTCATGAGCTTATGGTCTTAAAATAATCAATAAAGGATGAGTTGGAAAAAAAAAAATGCAGCCCTGAGGTAAGGAAATGAGAAGACACACACACACCTTGTTCCGCGGTGCTGACCAGCGTGTTGTAGTGCTGGTTGGCCTTATTGTAGCGAGACTCCACCTGCATGCGGTCCTCGGCCCCGAAAGCTTGCGAATCCTGGCTGTCCCTCAGGAAATCCTGGTAGTGTTGCTCCAGGTTCCTCAGGGCCAGCCGGTACTCCTCCACCGTCAGGGTCTTGAACTGACAAAGAGAAACCGCATGAGTCTCGACCACCGCGGCCGGCATTTGAAAGGACCTTGAACCTCATCGACATTCGACCACTAGGAGAGGAGCAGCTTCAGTTGACAAGCTGTGACGTGAATAAACTGATGGGCTCACATTACAGAGGTGTGTGTGTGTGTGTGTGTGTGTGTGTGTGTGTGGTTTGCATGTTCTCCCCGTGGCTGAGTAGTCCGGTTTCCTCCCGCATCCCCAAAAACATGCACGGTAGGCTCAGTGGATTCTCTCGACCACGGGTGTCAAAGTCAAGGCCCGGGGGCCGGATCTGGCCCGCCACATCATTTTATGCGGCCCGCGAAAGCAAATCAAACACGGCAACTTCCACGATGCTCGCGAAAATATGGACCAAAATTTCAAATTCTCGTGTGTAATAAATAAGAGAGAAATTGTAAGCATTTTATTGTTACCAAACCCCTAATTTGGAGTAAGATATTAAAAGGTTGAACGGTTGTTTGTCTATGAGTGTCGTGCGATTGGCTGGCAACCAGTTCGGGGTGTACACCGCCTACTGCGCAAAGACAGCTGAGATTGGCTCTAGCGTATCCGTGACCCTCAATGCGGGATAAGCGGTTTGGATAACGGATGGATGGATGGGTAAACAGAAGGACCCAAAATCGAATTTGCTTGCGGTAGGCATGGACCTTCTCTGGTAGAAATGTTGGGTGTTACCATGGAGATGTTCCAAGTCTTGATGATATGAATGTCTCGCATGAGATACTGCCAAGAGAGGAGGCTCCTCAGGTCCACAAACAAGCTCTGCCACATTGTCTGCAGCTTCTGCAGGTTCCCTTCCAGCCTGAGAACAAAAGACAACACGGGTCAGTGGGTTCACCGGAGTTGAAAAGTTGCCTCGACGACGCCTTCGCCGTCCTCACCCGGCGACGCTGTTGACCGCGTCCTTGTTGGTGGGCGGCACCAGGAAGCAGATGGACGGCACCGTTGCTTCGCTGCCTTGGCTGTTGAGCACTCGCCACTTGTACGGCTGGGAGTTGTTGAGCAGGGCGCACCCATCTCCGCGGTGCACCGTGATCTGGAAGGAGGCGACATGAGTGCCATCAGTGCCATCTGCTGCTTTATCGGTGGTATTGCAGGTTGGGACATGCCCTCAGGTGAACTCACGAGCACACACTGGAAAACATACTGAGTTGACATACAGTCAAACCTCGGTTTTCGTACATAATCCGTTCCAGAAGACTGTTTGAAACCCGAATTGTTCAAAAACCTAAACCATGTTTCCCATTGGAATCAATGTAAACATTTTTAATCCGTTCCAAGTCAAGAAAACACATTTTTTTAAACCACTTTTTTCCCAATTTCACACCATAAACTGTACACGTGTAATAAGAGAGCAGGTAATATGTAAAATACTGTACAAACAAACTGTAATATGTTTTATTTTCACCAATTTTAACATAGTAACAAAAATTTAAGGATCTCTCTCCCCCGTGCTGCTGGGGCAAACCATTCTGAAAAGAGGGGGGTTTCACTCCCCCTAACAGAAGCGTCTCACCAAACACGTCTGCTTTTTAAAAAAAATCTTTATTGAACAATACAAACTCGTCTGCTCACAATGGACGCTACAGGAGGAAGCGAAGCCAGAGAGGAGTGAAGTGACGCATTCAAGTGCGATCAGTTAGTTCGAGAACCGAAATTTGTTCGTCATCCGAGACATAAAAAACTCGAAATTTTTGTTCGAAAACCGAATTGTACGAGAACCGAGACGTTCCAAAACCGAGGTCTGACTGTATTGGGAAATACGACATCCCGGGACACATTCGGACATAGCGTGACACATCACAACAACATACAACGCCGGGACACTCAAGACCGATTACCTCCATTTGCTTGAAGTCGCAAACCGCCTGGATGGGCAGCTTGCTCTTGATGGCGGTGGCCGGGTTGCGTGGCTTCAGCTGCACCACGTTCTTGGATCGCCGCTTCAGACCTTCCACGTGAGTTTGAAACTCGGCCAGCTGCTCTTTCTCATCCTGGATACCAACCAGCAACAGCATAACAACTCAAAACAGGCGCACTTTGAGGAAATACAGTTTTAAAAAAATAAATAATGACGCACAGCGGCATCCTGCAGGAGGTCTTCCAGCCTGGTCACGGTGACGGAGCGGTCGCACGTGTACTTCCTCTTCATGGTGTCCTGCATTTTTTTCAGCTTGTCCTCTGCCTCTTTTACGTCGGCAAAGAACTGCAAAGACAGAAAGTCTGTGTTCAGGAAAACTGGGTACGGTATTTTCCGCACTAAAAGGCACACCTAAAAGCCTTCCATTTTCTTCAACGCTCACAGCGCGCCTTAAAATCCGCTGCGCCTTGCGTATGGTTATTACGGTAATATGTCAACCCCAAAATGGCTCCTTGCTAGAGACATACTTGCCACGCCGAGTTCTAACTTAAGGCGATCGGTTTGGCAATTGAACACGGAAATAGAGCAGCAGCAAGAGAGTTCAACGTTAACGAGTCCATGTTATAACTTGCTGTTGGTTAAGTGAACTGTGTCGCCGCTTTATTAACCCTCATGCAGTATTTTTAAGCGGCTGCATGAAGGGTATTACGTCCCAAAAATGTCCCTCTTCCAATGTGCAACAACTTTTTTCACTTTTAATTTTTTTTCACTTTCAACCCCTCAAAATGTTCAGTGGGAATTGGCCAAGACATGGATATACATCCTATGCAAAATTTCAGCTTTGTGGAGTTACTGTTTTGTCTGTGGTGTCCATTTGTCCAACAGTCCAAAACCGTCCAAAGTGTCCGAAATGTCCAATTTTGGGATAATTACTGCATGGGGGTTAAAGAAGTTTGACTGACATCTGATCGTCGCTATAAAAGTGTAGTGTAGGGTTCCGTTGGCATCTCCTTGGTCGTAGCTCCATCTAGTGGATGCAATGTAAATTGCGTCTTATAACGCGGTGCAACCAATATACAGTCAAACCTCGGTTTTCGTCCATAATCCGTTCCAGAAGGCTGTTCGAAAACCGAAATTGTTCGAAAACCGAAACCACGCTCTTTTTAAAATAAAAATGTTTATTGAACACGTCTGCTCACAATGGAAAGCAACACGAGAAAGCCTCACTTCCTTGTGTAAGTAAGGCGAGAGGAGTCAAATGGTGCATTCAAGTGCGCTCAGTTTGTTCGAGAACCAAAATTTGTTCGTCATCCGAGGCATAAAATAGTCTAAATTTTTGGTCGAAAACCAAATTGGTCGAGAACCGAGACGTTCGAAAACCGAGGTTTGACTGTCTTTTGAAATGCTAAACATCGATGTAAAACTGCGATTTATTTATTCCATTTTTTTTTACAGTAAACCGTTTGACCAATTGCAGTTACTACTTAATATAGAAAACGGACGACCGAATGGATTCCGAGTTGTTGGACCCACCTGGAAGTAGGCGGTGTTTTCCTTCAGGTGGCTTTCGATGCAGCAGCACAGCTGGAGGATCCAGCTCCACTGAGTCTGCATGGCGGCGGTGAAGGACTGCGGAGGGGACGACCATGACGGCCGCGTGCAAACATCACCGTGGTATTCATTTCAGGGGCGTAACCATCTGGGCCGAGGTACTTACTTCGATGGTCTTCCTGCCGGGGTGTCCGTCTCTCAGCAGCTTGTCTCCCGTCACCTGCACAGTGCTCATCTTCTTCTCCCGTAGCTCCAGCTCCCGCATCAGACCCTGGAAATGCAGCAAGAACACTTTCAGGCCTGTCATTGTACTGTATGGACAGTGGATATAAAAGGTCAACACAACCCGGTTGAAATGCCATTGTAAATTATTTCAAAACGTTTTCCAAAATTAATGTGATCAAGTACAGTGAAACTCCTCTAGAACGAAACCTGCATGGGCGAAATACCCTCTAGTGTGAAAAAAAATCTTCATGCATTAACACCATTCCCACTCTCCTGCCCCCCATACAACGAAAAAAAAGCCCTGTTGCGTTATACGAAATCTTTTTCTCTGCTCTTGCCTCGCGAGATTCACTACAACGAAGTCTAATCCAACAGCGACCTCTACTGCTTCGTTCGGAAACGGCAACAGCAACCACCACACTGGTTTACACAGTTCCGAGTTTCCTGAACGCAACAGTCATAGCTGCTCTACCATTGGCTACTGAGCATCATCCTGGCCTCCGATTGGCCAAGAGGGACCTGCAGCTAGATCCGTGGAAAATAGAGCGGAATGCATCCGATTAGCTGCTCAGAGTAAATTGCTTATGGCTCGACGGACAGTCAAATAAACGAACGTTTCCTGGAATGCTTTACTTGTTAACATGCTAAAAACATGACGCTAACTGGAGCGCTAATTAGAGAGAAGGCGAGTTCCATGGCGCTAACTATGGCCATCGAGGACCACGAAGCGTCCCGTGGCTGGCTTTAAAAGTTCAAAACCCCCTGTTGTGAAAAATTTCTTGCTGCAAACATGATTTCGTTGTCGAGGAGTTTCAGTGTAAAAAAAAAAAAAAAAAACTGTACAAGTTTTTTTTTACTATTACCGAGTAGTTGTCCTTCTTGGCCGCCATATTGGTGTTGCGCTCACTCCAGTCGTAGTTGACCTCCTCCTCCTCTTTCTCGTTGAGCCACATCAGCTCCTTGGTGGCGGCCGTCACAAAGGCGTGCAGCTGCTCCAGGTTGCGTAGGCGAGACTTGGACGAGGTCTGAGCGCAGAAGGTGAAACATTTGGTCAAACATTGGAAGCATTTTTTTCCTCTGCAGATTCCTAGGGAGAGGAGAGAATGAGTTTAAGGTACTGTAAAGCATGGTACTGACTCACCAGGAGCTTCCCATACTGTTGGTCCAGTTGGGTCAGGTAGTCTCTGTAGGCCGCCTTACTCACAGGTGAGATCTGACTCTGTATCCGAGAGTTCAACATTAAACGCTGCGCACATGTGGGCGGAAAAGAAGCAAGAGGAGGAAAACGCGCACCTCGTCGGCCTTGGCCCGCTCCAGCTTGGAGCGGAACTCCTCCACGGAGAGGTGCAGGCCGCGGTGGCTACCCAGATGCGACTCGACGGCGGGCAGGTCGACACCCCACTCGCCCTGGTCCACGCGCCGCTGGTTCTCCTCGACCCAGCCCAGCAGGTCCTGGACGTAGCGCAGCGTCACCTCGTCCAGCTCGGGACGCAGCCTCACGGGGGCCTGCTGGAGGGCCTGCGACGTGTGCACCGACGTCAGGGGCATCTGCACCGTGGGCACCTGCGCCACGCTCACGCCCGACTTGAGGCGCAGGTTGTACTCGCTGCGCAGGTTCACCAGTCGCTCGTGCAGGCGGTACACTCTGGAAGAAAATCATATTGAGATTTTGTGACTAATTAGTTGGATTAATTCGGCTATGATTTCGAACAGGGGTGGCCAACCCGCGGCTCGCGAGCCACATGTGGCTCTTTGGCTGGTTCAATGCGGCTCCCGAGCTTTCGCACGACAAGCGTCGAAAACGCCTCGGCAGTGGCGATGCCATTCAAAAACGGCGCTAACTACACAGAACGTACGACGTCAGCCTATCATCGCACCGTTACTTGATTGACATCGAGGGCAACCAATCAGATGACTGCATCACCGCTCAGGCGCAAACAATGGCGCTAAGCGCTAAGCTAGTCAGCGAATTACCTCAGATTTTAAGGCAGGGGTGCCCAATACGTCGATCAGAATCGACCGGGAGCCAGCAAACTGGTCCCAAGTCGCCCGCAAGGGGTGGGAGGAGGAAATGGGTGGGGAAAAAAAAAAAGATTTGTTTGTTTGTATCTTTAGCTTTCATTCATTTTCGGCCTGTTTCGACTGCTGCTCATCGTGGTGTGCGTGCATATGTGCGCGAGTGCACTGGTGTGTGTGTGTGTGTGTGTGTGTGTGTGTGTGTGTGTGTGTGTGTGTGTGTGTGTGTGTGCGATATCGGGTCGTTCGTGAGAGGTTGGTCGCTTCAAATGTCGATCTTTGGCCACAAAAGTGTGCTTGTGTGTGTGTGTGTGTGTGTGTGTGTGTGTGTGTGTGTGTGTGCGTGAGGAAGCGTATGATGTGGCTCTTTGCAGTAACACAGTAAAAAGTAAAAAGGCTCTTCGTCTCCGACTGGTAGGCCACCTCTGATATAGAATCTGCATTTTTTTGTCGGTATTGTCAGAGTAAGTTTAAAATGACTTCTGCTATTATGTCACGAGGTGACCAATATACAGGATTTTTTTTTTTTTAGTACCTGCGGTACATCTGTTCGGCCTGAAGGTGGCGCCCGTCTTTAAGCGTCTGCACGTCGTTGAAAAGGAATCGAATCATGCCCTCCGCCTTTTCCAGGTCCGCCTCCACCTCGGCTGGGTGCTGGGCGGGATTGCCCGAGTTCAGGAGCCGCACGTCCTGCAACATGACAAAAGTCACGTGTCGTCAAGAGCCGCTTTTGCAAGTTTGAATGAGATTTTGTGGTATTTTTGACATACATTGATTGAGTCGCTTTTGCTTTATTTGGTTATTAGTTATTTATTTCGAATTTTAATTCAATATTGTATTTTATTTTGAAACACTGAATTTAGCACAATGTAAATTTAATTATTAATTACACCCGATTTAGATTTTATTTTATCACACGAAATTAACATTTATTATGTACATTTCAATTTTATTAAATTTAGTACAATTACATTCAATACTTTTATTTTGGAACCTTTTAATTGATTAAATATCTTCTTGAATATTCTTTTTTATAATTTAGTATTTACTGTAATCTACTAACGCTTGACAGCATTTTCTAACATTTAATTGTTGGATTGTGTCTGTACAGAATTTTCCTCGTACTTTATTTCCCCTCACCGTTTGCAACAGCGCCTCCGCCTGGTTGAGTTGCTCCTCGCACATGCCCGACTCCATCTGCACCTTGCCGACGATTCTCTGAAGACGCTCCAGCCTGCCATGCGGGGAAAAAAGGTCAACGTTTAAAGGTCGGACAAAGACGAGACAAAACAGACGAGCGCTCACTCTGTCCTACGTCGGATTAAAAACTTGAAATCGTATCCCTGATGCATAAAAGCCATGACGGACGCCGGTGAAGCTCAAGCCAAGAGGATACGTTTGATGCGGCGTGAGCGAGATGATTGAAGAAGTAAAACGAGTGAGCCGACTGCCTGCTCAACTTGTGATTCTTTATGCAACTGTTTTGTGCAACTGACCGCGTTTCTTTGTTGGATTATTGCTCTGCCTGCAGCAATCATGCGGTTCCTCTTCGTTTTCTTGCCAAAGTGGAAATGAGTCATCCCGGTGGTCACATTGTGCTATGCATCTCATGACTTTTTTTTTTCTTTTTCTTTTTTTTAAATGTTAATGCATGTATTGTTTTGTGCTTTGGACAAGGTGGGCAACTCGCCTCTCGAACTCGGTCCTCAGCAGGCGCTCTCGCTCCAGAATGGCAACGTGCAGGCGACCCCACTCCTTCTCCACGTCCAGCGGGTGGTAGCCCGGTGGCACCTTGACGTGGCCCGTCTGCGCCGCGCCCTATAGATAGATATAGATAGATATATATAAAGATCAAAACGCAATCCAATGGCGATTGCGCACCTTGGCCACTAAGGGGCAGTATAATACAGAAACAATAAAGACATGGAAGGCGGTCACAACTCCATTTCATCAGATACAATGAAATTCAATATTTTGTGCAGAGGATAAGGAATATATGCCAGTAAGTGTTGTTGTATTTTGTGTTCCTTGTGTTCAAATATCCCTTGCTGAAAGGATTAAAAGTACCACAACAGCAACGCGAGTTCCGTTAGCTCGTCTATGCGTTTTTCAACTGTGTGTTAGCATTAGGCTAGCGTACTTTTACAAGACAAAGTAATGGTTGAATCTAACATGAAGGGAGTCAAAATGTCTTTTACACTTCGGAATGTTTGACGATGGTAATGTAACACAATGTCAACAATGCTACACTGCAGCTATCAAATACTTTTAGGATCGATTTTTCCTCAGCGATTAACTGAATAAACATTTTTCTTTTAAGCTGTACATAGGAATACTGTAGTTGTTACGATTGCATTACTGTCTATGTCGATAATTATCAGCCACCGACATATCAGATCGTTTCTACTTTTTGGTAACGTAAAAGTGACCGATCGGTATTTGGTGACGGTCCGTTAACTCCAAGCTTGTGAAAAGACTCACCTCAAAGGACTTGAAGATGTGTTTGGAGCGGTTCTTGTCAGCCTCCTTGGCAGGGAGCTCCGTCTCCTTGAACTTGAGGAACTGACGCCAGAGAACCTGTGCCAGAAAAAAAAAAGTCCTCAGTCATGGAGGATGTTTTGAAAATGAGGTACATGCGGTTAAATTCGGGGGTGCCACAACCTCGATCTCCTCGTAGCTGGTGGGGAACTTGCGCTCCTCAAAGACCAGGACGTGGTGTCTGATCCACTGCAGCAGCATGGTGACCAACTCGTAGTACTCTTGCCAGCGTAGCTCCAGTTCCTACAACAAGGTACTTTTCAGTCACAACGCCTTGGAGCTAAATTGTCAAACGACCGACCCAGGACGACATTCCGTACTCACGTTAGCCTTGACGCCGTCCTGAGCGTCGGGCACCCTGGGCATGGCGTCGTACAGCGACGACACGTACGTGATGATGGATTTCTCATCGGGATGCTGCACGTCCACATCTGGGAGCGCGCATGACGATAGCGTTTGGTTTCGGGCTCGACATTTGATTGGCTGATGATGCAGCGGCGGTCCTCACCTTCTGGGTCCAGCAGTCTGGTGACGCCCAGCTCGCGCTCGGCCACGCTGAAGGCCTGCTCCAGGTTCTGCTGGTTGGTCTGGCGACCCACTTTGCCCATGTCGATCAGTTTGGGCCTGCGGAGGCGGCGAGCGTTAACATTTTGTTAAAGTAGTACAGTCAAACCTCGGTTTTCGTTCATAATCCGTTCCAGAAGGCTGTTCGAAAACCGAAATTGTTCGAAAACCGAAACCACGCTCTTTAAAAAAAAAAAATTTATTGAACACTTCTGCTCACAATGGAAAGCAATACGAGGAAGCGTCACTTCCTCGTGTAAGGAAGGCGAGAGCAGTCAAATGGTGCATTCAAGTGCGCTCAGTTTGTTCGAGAACCGAAATTTGGTCGTCATCCGAGGCATAAAAACTCGAAATTTTGGTCGAAAACTGAGGTTTGACTGTAGTTACTTTTTTATTTTTTTAGATTTCAATTATATTTAGCTTTTTAAGTAATTTATTTTATAAGTAGAATGCAGTTATACACTTCAGTCCCATTCGCATTTATTTAATTAGACAAATTTGACTGGAGTGAAGTGAATTCAGATTGAATCATTATTGATGAATAGTTTTTATTTTCCATTATTTAATCACAGCTAGCTTAATGTTAACTCATTCTCTCCCAAAGACGTTTTTAAACGTCTTTTCAGACTTGGTCTAGAATTGGCTGGTACTGAATGAGTTAAAAATGTGAATAATGTTGGAGTGGCTTACAATAATATTAAAGATATTTAGACCCCGGCCTAATTTCTGAATGAACACGATGAGCTACTGTATTTAATTTTGGTGGCACGTATTTTTATTTTTTTTCCCCCACACACAGCCGTGCTATAGCCGCAGGCCAGCTAGGTACGAGCCGGGACACGAGCACTAATACCACAGAAGCTTCACATTCCCAAATTCGAAATGATAAGCGGTGACGTCGACTAGCATGCAGCCACAAGCACAACTTAGAAAAATAATCTTTGTGTGCATGTGCAGGTTCCAGTCCTGCTTCAGGTAGTTGGCGCATCTGGAGGACAGCCCTTCCCTGCTCGCGAGAAAGACGTCCGATTCAGGACGCTTTACAAAGTGCGATGAAACACCAACCCGAACCATGCCGAGACCGGACTGAGAAACCGAGTGAGCGCAGTAGACAGATATTTAGTATATCATATACAGTGGTACCTCTACTTACGACATGAATTGGTTCTGGAAGAAATTTTTTAACGAGAAAATGTAAGTAGAGACGTGGTTTCCATGTAAATGCCCTAATTCGTTCCAAGCCCCTCCAAAATTCAGACAAAAATGTTTCTTAAACCATCAAAATGCATCAAAATATGTAACAAATACATGTTACAATTAGATTATTGCCCAATAAATGAGAGTTGTGCATAATGTCAAAAACAAAAGAATGAAGAATGAAAATGATGGTCATTTAACTGTTAATTGCATTTTTTTTTTGCCATCTTTAGTTCATGTTCTCTCTCAGAAGTGGTTTTTGCCCTGCCGTTTTGTAAAGAACTGATCCAAGGACGTTTGCTTTTGTCGGCTTTTAACAATCCTTCGAAAACATCAGCGTCGTGAGCGAACGCCCGACTGGTCAACACTTTTTCTGGGTGATTCGCATTTACGTAAAACTATTGAAACGCCTCATGGCCCGAAGGGCGAATGACGTGGACACAACTTTCTATGCACATACAGGCGAGGTCCCTCTTAGCCAATGGGATGCCAGGAGGACGATAGGTAATAGCCAATGGCAGAGCAGCTGTAAGCATGTTGCGTTCAGGAAACTCGGAACTGCGAGTAGCAACCCAGACTGTATTTTTACCTTTTGTATCTTGAAATTTCTTTCGTAACAAGAGGTCATATTTTCCTGTGGAGACGTTTCGTAACTAGAAAATTTCGTATGTAGAGATATTTACCAAACACGAAGGAACTCTACGGTTGTGGAAGGAGTGTTTGCCGATTCCCCACAAAAGCTCTCACCTGTGTTTGTGTATGATGGCGTTGAAAAGTTTGCCGTCCCTCCAGTTGCTGGTGAAGTTGTCGCAGCGGAGACCCTGGTAGCCCTCCACCATCCGCTGCGACCACAGCAACAGACGCTCCTTGGCGGTCATGTCGTCCGACTGCCCGTTCACCTGAATGTCGGAGATCTGCGGGGGGAGGGGGCGGGGCAAATGGGCATGTGTCATTGACTAAAAAGACAATTTACACAATGGTCTAGGTGTACTTAATAAAGTGACTTGAAAGTCATTATTTCGACACAAGCAGAAGCCCGCCAACTGATTTTCTTCCGACGTGCGTTTTATGAGTCAGTCAAAACCGCGACTCAACTCAGTGTTTCCAGACTTGTCGATGAACACGCAGTTTACAAAATGTGCAAGAAATGAGTCACATAACAAGTTTTAAATAAACTCTCATTAAAGTCAACGATGGCAGCTGCAGAGGAATGTTGGGACGTTTTTTTTCTCCCTCACTGCCTCCAAGGGCATTTTTTAAAAAATAAATCACACCAGTGGAAAAATGTAAATGTAGAGGTGAGTCAAGGTCTTTTGGGTCGTTTGTTTTGGCCCAACTTTATACGCCAGAAGGGTGGATTTTATGGCAGCATAACCGGCAGGTACAATGATAGGAAATCTGCTTTTTTTTTTTTTTAATACCCCTTTGACATTTCATTTATTTATTTTTTCGAATATCAGTGTACAGTGGTCCCCTGCTACATTACTGTTTTGTTTTGTTTTTCAAACTGCGTACAAGCCGCATTGTGTCTTTTTTGACTTCCTGTATTTCTTACAGTGCAAGTCTGCATACCGGTTTGTTTGTTTTTTTAAATAGAGTACAAACCCCGCATTGTATACTGCATCCTGACTGGATATGGTACAATTTGAATCTATCTCCTCCATGCCACGTCTCCTGCGCAATAACCATTCATTAATAATAATCATCATAATTATTATGATTATTATTATTATTATACTGTATACTTATTTTTCTTGCACAGGTTTGAACTTTGAGCGTGTTTAAACAAGAGAGAAATGTGAGAAACTGTTAATGTGAGGTTTACGGCGTTATAACAGGATAATAAATTGGAAAAAAAAAAAAATCGAAAAATTTCCTACTTTGCCAATTTCCCCGATCACGGGTTAATGTTTGCAACGTCAACCCCGCGATAAACGAGGGGACACTTTATTTACAGTTTGACTTTAAGTGTTTCAATGACTCACGGCCGACTTTCACGAACGAGCTGTTTTTGTGCAAGAAAATGGGGAAACCCGAGAATAATGATTCAGATCCTGAATGGAAATAGGACCTCCACCCAGTTCCTTCTAAAAACCTATGCATGAGGATTTTTTTTTTTTGTTGGGTGCTTTTTGGCATTGAAAATATGGAAGCTGAGTAAGAAATGCCAGCCGGGAATTCGGTGTGTTCTTTCCCACCACAGTTGGAGGCGATCCCGCCCACATCTTTGGCCCTTGGCATCCCCCAGGGAAGCACTGAGTCACTCAGAAAAATGAAAATCACATCCCAATGTGATCATTACGCTCATTATAGCTTTCACCAAAAAAAAAAAAACCCAAAACAAACCAAAAAAAAAAAACGCATCATGTACTCCCACTGCTGTAGACTCAAACTTTCCAAGCTATGCTGCTTCATGAAAGGCTCATTCTTGTTCTCTCTCTTTTCTAATTGCTAACATCCTTTCCAGAATTTTTTTTCCTCTATTTGCCTTTGATGGTTTGTTTTTTTTTTTTGCCCCTTCTTTTTTCCTTCTCCTTGTTTCACCTCATTCAGGGGGAAGTCTTTCTAATAGAAAAACTATATATTTTTTTTAAAAATGTCTTCTTAAAAGAAAACTCAGTACATCAGCGAGGGGCACACGGTTTGAATTCCGTCCAACGAGTACCTGGAAGTGCAGGATGATGGTCCATATGAGCCCGAGGGTCAGCTTGGGGTTTCCGTCGGCGATGTCGTCATTCCTGATGTTGACCAATTTGACCTGAAATAGTTGCATCTAAGTTTGAGTTTTGGAGACCAATGAAGGAATACGTGCTCGTCGGATAAGAATTCTTTGCTAACCTGTCTGCGCTTGAGGAAGTCCAGCGCGATCTGAACATTCTGGAGCTTGTGGAAGCGCATGCGGCCCTTCTCCCGAGGCTGAAAGAAACCAAAGCATACAAAGATTTGGAAGGGGGGAAAAAAAATGCATTCTGTAGGACTTGGATGAAGGTGCCAGGTCACATGTGACCTAGCGTCAGATCCACATGAGAGCACACGTGACCGAGTCAGGATGTCGGATGTGGATGGCTGGCGGTGATGATCTCCGTCAGTTTATAATCATGCGTCAGTCAAAAATACCAAAGGACCTACTTACGAGTACTGGTGTAAAGACATGTATGTAATGCACATCTGTCAATCGAAATAATTGCAACTGCAACATGGTATATTATGGGATGTGCAGAAAAATATCTAAGCGACGAATCAAAGATGTTTTTGTTTGATTCTTTAATGAAGTCATCACAATGTAGCTTGAGCTGCTAATGACTACGTAACTGAAAGAAGGGATTTGATTTAAGGTCATTGCAATCATTTTATACTTCTATTGTTATTAGTTTTTTCTTTATAAAGTCCAATAAAAACATGTTTTTTAAATATATATATACATATCTATATATATATATATATATATATTTTTTTTAATATATATATTTTTTTTAAATATATATATTTATATTTTTTAAAAAAATATATATATATATTTCTAATTATATATATATTCTTTTTTTTGGGGGGGTAATAAAAAATGCAAATAAAACCAAAAAAAAACATCTAAAACTCTAAAGTACTTTTTAATATTGATACTGTCATATACAGCACTGATTCCCAACCTTTATTGAGCCAACGAATTTTTAAAAAAAATTTTTTAAGTTCGAAAAATCGCACGGCACACCACCAAACAAAATTGTGGAAAAAAAAGAAGAGCACATGTCAATTTGGGATTTTGAGGGGTTTGTGGTCGTGCATTGACACATGCCATGGTGGAGCCAGCGTGCAGGCAGCACTCACCAAGCGCACGTTCCTCACTAGGTCACGTTCCCTCGGCTAGCACAGCAAGAGCATCACAGGGAGGAGGATGAGGAGGGATGGGGGCGGGGGGTTGGGGTGTAAGGTAGTTAGAGGCCGCCCCCCAAAAAATGAGTCGACAAATGGTGGCCAAGAATGAAAATTAGTCTAACAGGAGAATCAACACATGCCACATAACAGTACAACAACAACAGTAGAAGACAGCACAAGAAGCGAAGGAGGAGGCGGGAGGGGAGGGGCTAGACGGGAAGGTGAGGGTGGGTTTGAAGGGTCAAAGGTCACTCACCAGGGTCTCTCCGGAGAGAACCTCCAGCAGGGAAATGAGGTTGTGGCCATCGCGCAGGTCCTCATACAGGTCGCTGACGTGGCGCTGCGACTAAAGAAAAGGCACAATTAATTTGATTGTAAATTAACGGCAGCACGTGTGGGAGTGGTTAGCACATCTGCCACGCAGTTAAGAGGTTCTGGGTTTGCATGCCTATGAACCATCCCACCTCCCCCCCCCAAAAGAGATGTGAGGCTCACGATAGACTCAATTGTCCATATGGGCCACAATATTAGAGACAGCCAGGTGGAGGGATTTTCAATGGGGAAGACACACTGACAGACGGTTTCAGCACTGCACTGCACTCATTTAGCATTTAGCAAATATTTTGGGGCCAATCAAGAAGAACCTACCTCAGCCTTCCAGTGCTGATGGAACAGTGTGGTGGATGGGGTGGAAAACAGAGTGATGGGGGGGGGATCAGAATACAAGACTATGAAAAGAATATAGAAGCTGACAGATTTTTTTAATTGGATAGATGAATGCAGTTCATAGCTAGCTATTGGTAAACCTAGAAATTAAATAGAATGTTTTTTCTTCATTAACTTTTGCTTTATTTTTACTAAATTCTCAGAAGTAGCTGCTTCTCTGCTCTTGTGAAGTAAGAGGAATGAACTGATGCAGGCCAATCTAGCTAGCTAGCTAGCTAATTATCTGCGGCCGCAGCAAGTCTTAGCTATTAGCTCACTAATTCCAGACAAGCTAACTTGTAGCTGGTTAAAAGCGGGCATTTCAAGGCAACATTATAGTAAAATAACTTTACCTTGAATTTGTTTGTGATATCATATTGGAAATAAATCCTCCTATAGCAAATAAAATCCATTCACAATCACATTTTGCATTTTCATCTATTGGGTCGCTATACCCAAAATATTTCTCTGAGGCAACTTTTTCGACAATGGGAAAAGTCGTCAGGCTCACAACAACGAAATGGGGAGGGGTGGTGCCACTTGTATCACTGATAGAAAGTTTGTGCGGTTTTTAAAGCAGTGACACAAACCGGTAACCACCCCGTGCCAAGTTGTACCCCAACGGAAGGATGCTTTAAAAAATTTTTATTTTTTTTTTAAAGAATGAGAATGAGTCAGCCCCTGCATGGCCACGTTTCCATAGATGCAGACTAATCAAAACACACAACAGCAACAACACATCCTGGCCAACCCTGCATGCTCCATTTTCATGTTTGTTAGCCCGATGCTATCGCAGGACGGTTATGGCGAGCCGCGGCAGTCCAACATGACAACTCAGACTTATGCTGGCAGACTGGAAAATGTATTTTTTTTTGCTTGAGTTTCTTTTGCCTCGTCCTTGCGGCCCATGTTGTTGGTCTTGTGGCTTGAATGTCACAAGACTTTCACTTACAGTCAAATCTTTCATATCGACTCATAATGGCCCACCAAGGAGAAAAAAAAAATAACGCTTTAGTGTGACCCGGTGGTGAGACGTCAAAGCCACGTGTTGTCTCTGAATCTCCTTTCGATAAGAGATGCATCACAGATTAGCCCTTTGCTATCGAGCCATCCTTGTTAAAAACGAGCAGGCGAGTGAAAGCGTGCGTCGGTGTCTTGTACCTTCACCAGATGCTTGTTGACCCATTTGGTGAAGGTCTTCTTCTGAACTCGGTCGCGCTCGTCTGAGGAAGGGAGAGGAAAAAAAAATATTACGTTTGTGTTCAAAAGACAATAAAGCTGCTGCTTATTTTTTACTATTGTTGTTTGTCAGCAGGACAAGTCAGTGAATCAATGAACAATGAATACATTTTATCGAAAATGTGTCAATGGGCCAAGATCCAGAGCCACTTTCAAGCAATGGCCAGACTACACCGTTTAAGGCACTAGCCACTACTATCGTGTCAAAAGTAAACAGAGATAAAATGAAAGTATGTTTAAAAAAAAAAAAAAACTAAATCTTGATCCTCAGCGTGTTCTTATTATTAAGAATTTTGCGAACTGTTTTACAAATATGGCAGGGTCATTATTTAGCAAACGAGATTAAAACAGAGGAGTTTGCAAGACAAAAAGACGCTGAAATAACGTCAGTCGTGCTTCATATCAGCCCATGTACAGGAACATGTTTCACCATGCAAGATTGTTCCTGCACACATTCCTCAGCATCAGGACATCAAAGACACACGAGTTCAACTTCAGCCCCTGCGCAGAGAAAATCCGACGTGGATCCATCGTGTTTTTCATAACCGAGGCGCGTGACGGCGAGATGTTTTCAAACAAAAAGAGACGCGAGCTGCACAACAAAAACAAACAAAAAACTTAACGGAGGCACGCTGCCGAATGATGCGACACAAGACCATTTTAATGTTAAAACATTTTTCTTCAAACTCATTTTGAGTGGAGGAGAAGCTGAAGATTGTGATTTTACAGAAGCATACACATGATTATATATTATTGACAACAATACAATTTGTTCAAATTTACTGAATAAAAATAAAATATGTCCATTTTCACATCACACCGTAGAGAAACTGTATTAATTGATAATGATTTTTTTTTTGGATCATATGCAAATTCTCTGACTTTTTTTTTTTTACATTTTGAAAAATAATTAGAGATATTCCTCTGACAGAGGTCAGGCGGTGCAGATAATGATGGCGAGAGGATATTTAATTGAACAGTATTATATGAATGATATTTATAAAAAAATATCCAAATCAATTTAAAACAATGTCCCACATTTCATTTGTACACAATATATTGAATATATACAATTGTTTGGAGAGCGACTGCAAAAAATGTGTGAATCAATACAATTTTTTTAAGTATGACTAAAAAAACACGCCAATTAAAATGAAATAATAATCAAAATATATAAACATCAGGGTGCTGTTTTCAGGATGACTTTTGAAGTCCCTCTTCAGGTTTATCATCCCTTCCCAAAGGTCATGACATTTCAAGGGGAGTGGCCAGTTCGAAGCCCATCACCATCATCCCCATCACCACCACCATCATCATCATCATCAACATGCGGCACACACAGACTTCATTCCGCTTCAACAACCTCACCAGAAATGCAAGTTCAACCCCCAGGCTACCTTTCCTGGAGTCCATGGGCTTGAGCATGCCCTGGTAAGGCGAGTCCTCGATGAACACGCCATCGCTGCCCAAACTGTCCGACGAGTACTGTCGCATTCTGGCCTCCATTGTGAAGACAAATCCCCGGCCAGAGAACGATGACTACCTTTAACTACTTTGAAAAGCGACTGCCTGCTGCGTCAGAGTCAGTTTGCTCCGTCCCTTGTCGACTCCCCACCCCTCACCCCCACCCTTCGTGCGCCGCCACGCTTTCTGTTCCCCACGCGCGTAACAAAGCGTGCCTGCGGACGACTGTGTCACTCAAAAGGCAACACGAGACGGAAAGGGGAAGAAGAGAGTCTCCTTACTGGACCAGTATGGTAAAGGTGCGACCACACCCTGACACAACAACAAAACTCCCTCTCCGCGTAGACCACCCGAGACATGACAAGTGTTTGTCAGATTGTGACTTTGATTATCTTTCTCCCGGAACGACTTCAGAAAATTAAAAAAAAAAACGGTCTCCTTTTGTCAGAAGTGTATCTTATTTGCTCCTATGGAATCGCAGGACAGGAGTTAGCCGCACTAGCTAGCTAGCTTGTAGCTAATGGGGAGCAAAATCAGTTTTGCCCTCAAAATGTTCCGTTTTACCTCATGACACCCCTATCACAAAGTGAATGAATGGGTCACATGGGGAAATCATTAAAAGATAACCAGCTCTTTGTTCCCAGTAGAAACGGTGAACAGAACCAAAACTCTAGTGTGGGTGGGACATGTTCCAAGACCGCTTTGGGCTGCTGCAAAGAGCACATGATGGCCGTGTGTCAAGGAATAAGGTCATTCTTCATCACACACGCAAAAATAAAATTTTGTGTATATATATATATATATGTATATACACACAGTCAAACCTCGGTTTTCGAACGTCTCAGTTCTCATCCAATTCGGTATTCGACCAAAAATTTCGAGTTTTTGCCTCGGATGACAAACAAATTTCGGTTCTCGAACAAACTGAGCGCACTTGATTGGTGCGCTCAGTTTGTTCGACTGTATATATATATACAGTATATACTGTATATATATATTATATACTGTATATATATATATACTGGATTATGGACGATAAATTATTTATCGTCCATAATCCGTTTGAAAACCGGGGTTCGACTGTATATATATATATATATATATATATATATCATCTATTTCAATCAGCAAGGACTCAAGTATTCCAGTAACAGCATCCGCACTTGGAAAAATGGGCTTTCCCTGTTTCTCTTGGATCGTTGACAGTCTTTTATGAAAGCTTCTGTTTTACGGTGCTCGAAACAAAATAAAACAGGGCAGCCTTTGAGTTTCATCTTCAACCGTTACCAACATGTCAATGACCGAGGTCGATTGGGAGCATTTAACAAAGCAAAAGAACAACCAAAAAATAGCATTGACTCATCTCCGTCCCATAAATTCCTGCGAGAGAGATTTCACTGTCGGAAAGGATTTCTGGGATTCTTCCTCAGGGAGGAGGCTTGTCACGACAAGAGGAGCAAGAGGGCTTGAGGTGTTTCCGCCTCCTTCACTCGACCCCTAACCCACCGTGAAGGCACACCCCAAAAAAACAACAAAAAAAAGACCCACCTAAATACCAAAGAAAAGCTAAATATCCACACCAAAGATGGTCCTAATATTTGTAGGGTCCATCTCAAAATCCATGCCTGAACGATCTACATTAAAAGACCCATTTTCAAACAGACTCTTCAAAAATAAATCAGAAAGATCAACCTCAAAGACTAACCGTCCTGAAAACCCACCGACTAGCAACATGCAGATAAAAATGATTCCTGTGACTCTTTCTGCAAATTCAAATGAAATTAATAGAATATGTCTTCTCGGTTGCCATGCATGTTTTTGGTTTTTCACAGACTGCCACGCTTCTGCATTCTAGAGGAGGGCGTGCCCGCCCTCCCACAAGCCCACCCTTCCGAACCTTCTTTTCACGGATTAGGGGAGCCACCACTTGCTGATTTCATTTCCACCATGTTAAAAAAAAAACAACAACAACAACACACAAAAAACAGGTGTGCAAGTGAAAGCATGCGTACCTATCACAGAAACAAGAACGCAAAGCTGCGGCCAGGAACCATCACGCCCCGCAGCGTTATGGGCCGGTGCCAAGTTGACATTCAACTGCCGCAGTAATAGTAGCTCTGTTCCTGTTCAACATTGTGGAATGTGCTCCCTTGTAAACATTACACATGAGACATTTGCGGGTGAAAATTAACTCGTTGGGTTAACACGCTTTTTCGGCGCTGTTTTTGTCTCCCTCTAGGGGCAACAGGCTGCAATGACGCAGGAGGTTGGAAAAAGGGGAGGAACGGGGGTATTTTAGGTTGGGCGGTAGTCACGGCAACGCAGTGAAAACACATGCCTCTGTTTGCACCACTTTGTAGTTCGAACAGTTTACTGATACCAAATTCAACTCTGTGATGTTGAATACGTTTGTGACATCAAAACAATGACATCACAATAGAACACAATGAATCAGACATCTTGTGCTGGCCAGGCTAAAAAATGTATTTAAAAAAAAAAATAATATGGAATATAGAAATAAAAGTCATTTATGAATATTTATGAATGGTTGGGTTCAGCAATAGGTGGCTTTTTTTTTCTTCCGGAAACGTTTATAGCGATGAATTATAATGCATGGTAAAATCTGTCAGCTTTGATAGGTCCCAAAAAAAAAAAAAAATCCGGAAAAAAAGTCTAGATATTTTAGAAATGAGCACCAAAACTACTTTTAGGGACACAAGGCTGATGAAAACATTTGTTTCCACTTTACTTGGGTTTGAATGACTATTTCCAGCTGCCCTTATCAGCCCTCTGTGAATTGTAACAAGACATGAGCTATCGATCTCGCATGAACTCAAAGTTTCCAACTTGAACGAACACTTACACCACCCAACCGCTCACTCACGCCGCGATTTACTGCCGTTACCCAAAATGCAAACAACCAAAACCACAACAACGCACAGTGCGCATGCGTGCGCCTTCTAACTCCGCCTCCTCTTCCCCGGATCAAATCCGCCCGCGGGGGGAAAGTCGGCGCGCGCACGCGCAAACGTACCTGCGCAGCACATACGGCTGTAGAGGTGCGAGCAGACTTCCTCGCACCTCATCTCGTGGATATAATTCATCGTGCGGTAAGCGAAGACGCGCTCCGCCACGCCGCCGTCTTCCACGCGAGCCTTAATGCTGCTGGCCATCGACGTAGGAAGAAAAAAAAAACCCGCGTGGACTCTTTTGAAACCAACTTTTGTCTCTCGTGGAGCTACATGGAGGAGTTGATATGTCCGTCTCGGATTGCACTAAATCCAACCCACTCCTGATGGTGCGTTCACTGGCCGCGTGTAAAAAAACTGCTTTTTACGCACAGCCACGTGCACGCGTCCTAAACTCCCCCCCCCCCCCCGTTTTTTTTTTCTTTTTACATGTGTGCCTCTGCTCCGCCCAACACTTGCATAACCCACCCCAAAGCTCCAATTAAACGCACACACATACTGGGGGCACAGAAGCACACACTGCATAGCGTGGGGGACACCATCGTCGTAAATAACTTGTAATAGAAGTCCAACTCCTTTTCTTGCTAAAGCAGTCACACACTTACACACTTTTTTTTCAACAAATATAGATATTAAAGTGCATTCATCTTGCAATAAGACGTTAAAATATCAATATTTCAACATATTCTACAAATGTTGTTTGGCTCATTTTTACACCTTTTTCACAAATCGATTTGATTTCTTTGCATCGATTTTGTTTGCGCTCCCCCCCGCCCCAATAAAAAATGTAATTTCACCATACCTATAGAAAATGCCTTGTACATTGTCACATTTTTTTGTTGTTAAGATTGCTTTTTTTTTTTTGCAGCGACTGAGACTGCAAACCAACTAAAAAAAAAAATACTAACGATACATTGTTTAAACAAAAACAAAAAAGAAAACTTTTGTGAGTCATTATTTGACGCAACCAGGCCGATTTAGGGCCACGGGCCACCAGTTGTTACAGTACAGAGTGCACATTAAGCCTCACCTCGGCCATGTTTGCAACAGCTGTGCGTCATAAATAATCTACACACACATGCACACTTGCGCACATGCTGAAGCTAAAGTATTCTTGTCTTGCGTGCAAGAGTGCTCAACCATTCATGTCCTTCACAGAGTGCGAAGGAGAAATTTGCAGACGTAAGATGTGGGACGGACTCTTGAAAGGAACCGTTTGTCTGGAGTAATTCTCTACAAGCGGGCACATACAGAAATGTGTGGTCGTGGACCGCCGCAAAGTATCACGGGGTGTTGACGACACAGTAAATTGTTGAGGAAAACCGAATTCATCGGGCATTGAGTGTTTTGGCATGTTTTCAAACAACCCTGTCAAGGTCACTTCAAACTATAAATGCCAGACGTTTGAGGCATATCTTCATGAGACTTTTTTTTTGTGGGTCTCCTTATGATAGTCATTTGCACCAACTTTCATGTTGCTCAATGTAACAGGCTATGGGGGCTGAAGTTTCAAAAGACAGCGCTTAGCAAACTGGCCAAACCACCGTGGTAGACTTCCTGTGTGGGATGGGTGCTGGGGACTTTTTTTTGTGGGTCTGATCATGACAGACATGCCATCTAAGTTTCATTCTTGCCAACTGAAAAAAGCTACGGGGGCTTCATTTATTTATTTTTTTGACGTAAAGCTACCACAAAGGAAACATTCTTCTATAGCAGTCTTCTTGTTCGGGTGCCTCACACGTGAGGGGCTCTCCTATTGTGAAGTCAGATTTTAGTTCAAGGAGACAGCAGAGTGAGTCACTGCGGCACGGAATATAAAATGCACTGCAGTTTTGGGTGCGGCTCGCCACCAAATGGAAGCGGCCTTTAATGGACTCCGTTGCGGCTGGACGGTCTATGAAAGCTGTAAAAGTCTCGAAGGCTTCTCGAGAAAAGTTTGCAGGAGAATCTTTTGTGACGACTTCTTTGTTTCCAGGATAGAGCGTGGGGCCGCCACCCGCCAGTGTCAAGTTCGCCGCCTGCCGCGGAACTTTCCGAGCTTTTTTTAAAACGCCCGCCGCCTGCCTCCCAACTGGGTCAAAGGCACCTTGGGCTCAAACTTTAATTACAGCTCTCAAATTCACCCCACTGATTATGGTGATGATAAGAAGCAGATGATCCTTAATAATAATTACCATAGAGAGGTGTCACGTCGCTGTGCGGGACACGCTCGGAAGAGATATCAAATTCAGACGTGACATCAACATGGCCGCTGGCGTCGTCTGTCACTCGATACCTTCTCCAGTGCAAACGGGTCGAGTATTGACACTGAGCTTTCATATTTGCATGTCATTTTGCAGTCAAAGGCCGTCTGGTTTTAACCTACAGCTTCCAGGAAGCAGATGTCATTATGAATACAGAATCATCGTGATAATGATAATAATGAGCTCCACGCTGCTCCCACGTGAGGAGACTTCAACAACTGGTAGCAAAATAAACACATACCGTGCGTAAACAATGGCTGAAACTGACGCCAAGTAGCCAGTCAACAGCTAGCCGCTAACCTGAGCTCGCAAAAACAGCCAACGCTACACTATCATTCGCCGACACCCATATCACTCACCAGGCCCGACCGCACCGTTTCAAGCCACTCCCACTCCAAATTACAGATGTTACAGTGTGGAACAAGAAGATGGCGACCCCAAGTGGACAACAGCGACCCCTGCGCCTCACATGCACATTTTGTTGTTCATCGAAAACACAAACGTCAAAACGTTACGGACAACCACAAGAATGCAAAAAAAAAAAAAAATGCGAGGAACAAAAAGTGCTTCCATTTTGGATTAACAAAACAGAAGGATGTCAGTATAAGAAACGTCAATCAATTTAAGGTTTATTTTTCATTTACTTTCTATTTATTATATTTGAGAAAATAATTCCTCTAACAAACTATTCAATACATGATTGTTTGAGGCAACTACCGTATTGGCCCGAATATAAGACGGTGTTTTTTGCATTGAAATAAGACTGAAAAAGTGGGAGTCATCTTATATTCGGGGTCTAGACGTTACACCCATTCACGACGCTAGATGGCGCCAGATACCATTGAAGCGAATGCTGAATTTAACTCCCCAGGCCAAAGTGAACCCTCGTCACGAAGAATAAAAATAAAAATAGCGGTAGCACGAAGAAGATGAAAAATAAAAATCGCGGTAAGACAGTAAAGAAGAAAATAATAGAAAAGATAACAGAAAATGGAGAAACGTAGCGACAATCTGGAGAAAAGTGGGTCGAAGATTGGCCCGATTAACCGGCAGCTGAGAAGTTATGTAGTTTACATTTCAAAAACCAGAAGCCATTCATTTACGAATGTGATTGCACTTTAGATTTGAATGAGGCAAAATAACATACTTTTTCTCTCAAATATATTGTTATAATCATTTGTTTCTGATTTACTGTGATTATTTTCTGTCTAAAAATTAATTTGGTGGTCAAAGAGTCTTTTTTTCAAACTTGAGTCTTGAAAAAGAGGGGGGGGTCATCTTATAATCAGGACCGTCTTATATTCAGGCCAATACGGTAATCATTTCTCATTGTTCACGTTGAAGTACGCGTGTCAAAAGGGAGCACGGGTATTTATCTCGCCAAAAGGTGTGTCGCGTCCTCTTCCTTTCACAGAGCATTTTATGACCCAGCTCTACCGGCGGGACCGCTAAAGGAAAAAAAGAGCCCAGCCCAGTTCTCGGGCAAGCAATCACAAAAAGATGGCCGCCGCCTTCACAACAAGGAACGCGGTCGCGACTTTACTTTGAGGAAACATAAACAGGTTTATCCAACATGCCAAACAATCATCCTCCCTTTTTTTTTTACTCGGGGCTCAGGCGGTTCGCTTATGAGGGCCGCCATTGTGTCGCATGGCGGCAACACGTCTGATTTATGTGCGTCCATAATCACTGAAAGCGACTTTCAAACTAGTTGAGCGGGTAGTTCTCCTTACGTGTCGGTTTGAAGTCTATTTTAAGCGCAATGACTATTATCGTTTTTATAATCGGAAATTATGCAACGCGGAGAGTACGTCTCAACTAAAAACCAGAGCGTGAAGATTAATTGCACATTTAAAGGTTAAATACAACTGAACTGTTAAAAAAAAAAAAAAAAGAAGCCCTGCAGTTGATGTCAAAAAGGTGTACGTCGTACATTTTTTGTATTTCTACTTCTGCGATTTTTTGCCTACCACTAGAGGGAGCCCTTGAACCACTAAGGGGACGCCTAAAACAGAATCACCCGCGCAGAGTAACCAACCTTACATTTTGTAAATGACGTATCACAATTCAACAATTGTGCGACTATTCAAGTAAAAAAAAAAATAATATTACGTCAAGAATAAAGGTATACATATTTTTTAGAGGACTTCCTTCAAAATATTTGGTGCCTATAATTTTCTGGAAAAATCTCTCTCAAACTTATTCTTGCAGTATTTTTTTTTTTTTGTCATTGATAATCTTAAAAGCATACATAGTTGACGCTTGTATGGGTGTTGAATCAAAAGAAAAGAAAAAAAAAACAATGCAACATGTACATGACATCGTATTCACTCACTTTTGGAGGTTAGCATGAACTGGAATTTGCAATACGTACATAGAGTAGAATACGTACTGTGTTTGTATGTGTTGCCGCTCCGTATATGTGAAGTAGCAGTTCCTTTTAAGGTTTATAATCACCATAGTCGGCCATTTTGCTACGTGTGTTAGCATTAAGCTCGCGGTGTTTCGCTAGCGGAAATTATGTGATTTGGTTGAACTTTTTGGTGTTCAAACAGCTTAACTCCATTGCGTGACTCAATTTTACCGTTCCCCCTTCAACTAGAATGACAAATTCAACACACGAGCAGCCTTCCGGAATGTAAATTGTTCCTCAGTAGGCGTTAGTTGTCATGTAAACGCACCCAAAGACACTCAGAGCAGTCTGAGCCCTTGGGGCTGTACAGTCTGAGGAAGGACAAATTGACACGCGTCAAAAACCAAAACCAGATGTCGCCTTCCAGCCAGCATTCATGGAGTTAACTACGACACTGTCATTCCGCAGGAAACTAAGCAGAGGGAGGAGCAAGAGGGTGGCCAAATGGGGGTGTGTGGGGGGGGGGGGGGTGAGCGGTGACGCAGATGGGATACGAGAGAAGCGAGGACAGTTGCAAAGACCGAGGCGAGCGAGCGGGTGAGCATTCAAGGGAAAAAGTTTCCGTCCTTGGACTTTAAAGCCCCCCCCCTCCTTGAAATAGGCACGGCGCTTACCTTGCTTCTTGCGCAACCTCCAGCGCCACGCCAGCAGCAAGGTGACCAGGTGGCCCGCCGCCACCAGCGAGGGGAACAAATTTCCAGGGGGAATCGCCGGCATCGGGCCTGGCTTCGGAGTGTGACGATCGCGGCGGCGGATTTGCCCCACGAGCGGGTGGGGGCCGTGACGGGGGGGGGGGGGGGAGGTGGTGTGGGGTGACAGGTGAGGAGAGGAAGGAAGGAGTGGAGCGGAAAGGGGTGGGGTTGAGGGGGGGCGGTTTTAGGGGTGTGGTGCCATCGGGGAGGTTTGCGAGCTGCAACCAACTCCTCCAGTCGTTTTTATAAAGAGAGAAAAGTCATAGCAGGAGCACACCTCCCTCCCTCCCTCCCTCCCTCCCTCTCACTGACTCCGTCCCTCCCTCCCCTCTCTCGCCTTTCACCCTCCCTCCTGCACTTAGTCCTGAATGATAGCGACAGATACTAACTTCGCGGCGGCAACTCGCTTCCTACGCCACTTCCCTCAGACATCCAATCCAGCCGCCGCGACGCTCTTGAACATTCGCGAGCAAACAAAAATCCTCAACCTGTTATTAAAAAAAAGAAGATGAGTCAGAGCAAGGGAATGAGTGCCTTTTGCGTACTCCCTGCCTGCACCCCAAATACGTCATGTACGACCAACTGCTCGGATGACGAGCAAATTTGCTCGAACAAACGACGCCTTGAATGCACCAACTCCGCATTACACGAGGAAGTGATGCTTCCTCGTGTTGCTTTCCAGCAGACTACATTTTATTTTAAAAAGAGCGTGGTTTGGCAATTTCGGTTTTCAACCTCTGGACGGATTCTGGACTCGAGGTTGGACAATGCTAGTTTTACAAAGTAGAGATGACAACTGAGGTGACGATCACCCTGCAGATTCCACCAATCCAGATGCACGCAACAAAAATTTCACCCAAAAGCAAACGCCACTGCTATTCCAAATACAGTCAAACCTCGGTTTTCGAACGTCTCTGTTCTCGACCAATTCGGTTTTCGACCAAAAATTTCGAGTTTTTTTATGCCTCGGATGACGAACAAATTTCGGATCTCGGACAAACTGAGCGCACTTGAATGCACCATTTGACTCCTCTCGCCTTCCTTATACGACGCTTCCTCGGGTAGACGAGGAAGTGACGCTTCCTCGTGTTGCTTTTTATTGTGAGCAGACGTGTTCAGTAAACTTTTTTTTTTTTTTAAAGAGCGTGGTTTCGGTTTTCGAACTATTTCGTTTTTCGAACAGCCTTCTGGAACGGATTCTGGACGAAAACCGAGGTTTGACTGTACAGTATATGAAATCAATCACCACTGACACTCCCTCCTCCTTGCCGCTCACCCCCCCATCCCCCCTCCGCCACACCCCTTCACTCCTGCTGCTCAACGTTGCCACACAAGCAGTTACCAAAATAAACAACGGGTGACTCGGCTGGCCTTGCTAGACAGACTCACTCACTGCAGTCTTTTAATCAGAAATGCGTACACATTTATAAACACACACGTATAGACCGATCAGGCCTGATCAGCAGGCAAACTAACTTTCATCCACAGTTGATCCCTTTTCCATCCTTTCTACATTGAGCCTGAGTCATTTTTTCCCTAACCCTCCGCCCCCTGTTACGCCTTCATCCCACACTCCCGAGACTCTATTCTGCGACTGTAAACGCAAATTGCAACCTCATGCTACGGTACAATAGGACAGCAATCACACGCCAAAAAAAATTCTTTGCAGCTCGTAAACTGACAGAAGCCAGAATGCTTTCCTCACCCCTATTTCAGCCCCTTTCACACTGTAAAATCCATATCAATCGAGAATGGCGGGGGCGGATTTCCCGGATTCCAAAGTAGCACCAGAAGCGCCATTTTGGCAGCAAGTCAGCTGAATAGAGACGTTCCGTCTGCAGTGTCAAACAATTCACTCCGGGCAAAAATAAATAAGGGGGGGGGGCGTTGGCGCTGCTCTGATCGACCCGTGGAAAATGAAAAAAAAAAAAAACACGGAGGATGGAAGAGGATGATGATGATGATGCTGTTGTGTCTCGAACAGGTGTGGCTTTCATCTCTAAGAAACTCGATGCCGAGAAGACGCTGTCACAATGCAAGCGCCCGACAGGCACGCACCAAAATAGTTGGACTTACAAACTTAGCGCTTAAGCATTAGCGCCAAGTGTTTGTCTTCATGTTGATAGTGGGGGGGTATGGTATTTAAGATCACTTTTAGAGGCATTGAGAAGATGATGTTTTGGTGTTAAAAATAGAACTCGCAGAACAAATAATCAGCTGAGCGGATAAGCGGTGCTGCTGTGATGACTGACAAATGAAAGGACCAAAAAGGCAGCAGTGCCCTGGCGAAAATGCAAATCACGCTACAGTCACATCAAGTCCATTATTGCGTGATGGCTCCTCATGACATAGATGTCATTCCCTTTCCGTGAAATTATGCTGACTTGTTGAAAAAAGAAATATAGCAATTGATTTTATGACATTTTATTTTGTTTATGATAAACATTTTAAAAGTTTAGAGATTTTTTTTGTTGTGTTTGTTTTTAAAAGAAAATTCCATTTTAAGTTTTCATCCCCAAAAACCGTCCAGTTTATTTTCTTGTTTAGGATAACAAGAAAATAACTAAAAAAACTGACAGCTTGTCAGAAAAAATGTGCAAATATGTTTAAAAAAAAATTTTTAAAGTATTTTTACCCCCAAAATTTACAAAAACAATTCTTTGATGTAGATAAAAAGAAAAATCACAAAATTTGGGTTTTTTTTTGTTCTGGATAAGTATGGAATAAAAACAGAACAATTTTTTTTAAACAAGAAATATTTTGTTTATGACAAACATTTTAAAAGTTTAGAGATTTTTTGCTGTTTGTTTTTAAAAGAAATTCCATTCTAAGTTTTCATCCCCAAAAACATCCAGTTTATTTTCTTGTTTAGGATAACAGAGAAAATAACCGAAAAAACTGACAGCTTGTCGGAAAAAAATTGCAAATATATATTTTTTTGCCTTGGATCAAAGAAAAAAGTCATTTTCACCCCCAAAATTTACAAAAACAATTCTCTGATGTAGATCAAAAGAAAAATCACAAAAGATTTTTTTTTGTTCTCTTTGTTTTGGATAAGTATGGAATAAAAACACAACTATTTTTTTTTTTTCAAACAAGAAATATTTTCTGTTTCTCCTTAAAAAAGGGTTTAGATATTCTTAGTTTTACACAAAAAGGAGGGAATCACTTCAAAATTGTGAAATTTAATGCCAATTTTTACAATTTCTTTCGGACTAAAAAAAAAAAGTTGACATGTAACCCGCAAAATTTTAATTGCGTGTGTTAAGAGCTCAAAATGTGACTAATAATAATTCCACCCCAAAAGTTCTGTTGATGGCAACACGGGCACCCGCAGCGGCTCCTCTCTCTCACGTGGTTGAGAGGAAAGACATTTCATCTGAGCACATTTGACAAAGTTGACTTGAACTTGAAGATTTGTGTCTTCTACCGTTTGGGGGAAAGGGGGGGGGATATCGCTTTGATTAAAAAAAAAAAAAATTACAAAGGCCACACATGGTGCCAACGAGATGTATGCATGTATGTGTACCTAATAAAGTGACTTGTTTGTACAGTATACTCCATTTGACTCACATCAACACAAACTAGCCTTGAAGCGGAAAAGTTCTATCCAGCTCTCCGAGCCATGTGAGCGGAACAGATCTGCCGCTCTGCCGCACCCCCCTCCCACCCTCGCTTCTCCAAAAGGGAGGAGCCGCCGACCGCTCCCACATGTGCGACGACGCAGCATCCTGAAACCGTTAGTTTGCTCGTCGCCCAATGAACACACGTAAACACAACATAAGCAAGATGCCGTCACACCACTCAGTGGCTTACATAAAAAAAAAAAAAAGAGCTTTAAAGTGGATACTCGCGGCAAAATAAATACATAAATAAAATAAACATACCACGAGGAGATCCGGGGCAAACGCAGCAGCACAAGTCCATTCTGCCTTCTTGCGCGCTTGCCACTTTTCCACAAAATCCTCCTCCTCCTCAGACCTGACCTTGAAACATTGTGTCTTCTAATCAGAACCCAATGGGAGGCGGAGGCGGGCGGACGGAGGGAGGGAGAGGGGGGCCGTGCTAGGGAAAATAAGCTGAGGGGGGGGGGGGAAAAAAAAAGTGGAGGCTCGTCAGCCGGGGAAGCGAAAAGCAGACGGCCCTGAGCGCTGTGAGCTTAGTGGAAAGAGCATCTCATGCGTACTGCTTTTCCCTGGACGGTTTCCATGAGTTGCAGGGGAGAAAAAAAAAAATTGGGACAAAGAGCGGAAAAGTGGTCTGACAAAGAGGCCTCTGTGGAAGTCGTTTAAAAAAAAAAATAAAAAAATTGCTGCGCCTCGCCCGCATGATGTGCCTCTTTTTTTTTTTTTCTAAAAGTGTTATGGCAATGTTCTGCACAGTAATGCTTCAGTCTGGACGCAACCATTGATTAAAGCAACCTATGGGATACCGGGTCCTTAAAGCAAAAAGCTTGAAAACCTTCATTTGTCGCCACGGCAACTACAAAACCCCCAATTTAGCGGTCTATGAGACGAGTGGGTTATCCAGCAGTGGTTCTCAAAGTTGGAGAAATACTTTGCTTGCCAAGTACTGCCAGAAAGACCAACATTAACTCATTCACTCCCAAGGCCGCCTTAAATGCGTCTTGGACGTCCATAGCCGTCAATGGCAGCGACCGAATTAAAAAAAAAAAAACAGTCGTAGACAGTACTAGAGCGCGGCTGCAAACTCAAAAATATAACAAATAATGCTAACGACAATGCAAAACAGCATCAAAGGGCAAACGAATAGCGTGGGTGTCGTGAGATTATAAATCTTGGCTGACTTGCACCAAAAACGCTTCATTGAATCAAACTATTTGCTCTAATCAGAGATGAGTAAAAACCAAATTTAAAAAGGAGTTCATCCAGTTTTAAAATGAAACAGAGCTATGTTGCACCATTCAGAATGAATGTGTTTGATAAAACTCAAGTTTAACTGAATTCAGAATCGCGGTGATTGTGCATCCCGAAATCCAAATGAAGAATTATGCAGTTAAAATAGGCTACACGACTGTCAGGCCCCGTGTCAATGAGTGGTTTTTTTTCGCGCCCCCCCCCCTTCGATTAAACATTACAGCGCATATCTCACTGGGTGGCAGAGGTTTGCTTTGCGCAGTATTTGCGCATGTAGATAATGTTTTCTTGTCAGGGTTCATTCCAGGTTGCAGAAAGTTTGCCAGACACTCAGTTTTTCTTGTCCCATAACATTTCCATTATCATCAAAAGCTAAAAAAAAAAAAAAAGATAACTCAGCTGCGCGATACAGAAATAAAAGAAAATAAGCAAAGCCTTTAAAAAAATAAATCAAAAATCCTGTTAAGCTAACCTGGGGGTCGGCAACACGCGGCTCCAGAGCCGCATGCGGCTCTTTGGTGACATCTAGTGGCTCCCTGGAGCAATATGGCTCTTTCAACATTTTGGGTTGCTGACCCCTGAGCTAACTGAACAAGAGACACCTCATCGAAATGACTCACTACCACCACCCGAGGACAAATGTGGTATTACATCTTTTAATCCCCCAAATTTAAAACAGACAGTAATCATTCTGAAGCTCAAATGTCTCCAAAAGAAAGTCAACAATCTGCTTCCAAAATGAATCAGATTTAGCCAACAACAGAGCAGGCCGCATCAGCTGCCGGCCACTAAAAAGCATTTACGTGCTGACACCTTTTGGCAGAAAGACTGAACTGTCGCCACCCTACCTTGACCGTTCTGAATCAAAAGCTCCATGAAGTCTCGGCTACAGATGGACTCCATTTTAAGGCTCTCTAGTCACGTCCCGACGCATCACACGGAGAAGACAGAAAAGCAAGCAGACGCCACAGCCACAGCAGGCAGTCCGGCCAGAGAGACGCCGGGAGGGGGGCCACTTCTTGCCACATGTTGCGGCAGCTTCTTCACCCTCCCTAAGAGAGGCACTGGCTGGAAAACATGAGCCTGCCTGCCTGCCTGCCTGCGCCACACCAACATTTCCATCTCCAGCCTGGTTATTTTTTCTTTAATGTGCAAATTAGACACACTTCATTTTTTTTTTTTCATTCCTATTTATATCAAAAAGAAAATAAAACCGACCCTAATGCAATTTAAGCGCAGCTGGCGGCATCAGGGGAAAAAAAACCTCAAAATGTGTACGATCAAGAAAGTTAATCCTTCCGCTCAGTTGCGGGTCAAACTGACCCACGTTAACATTATTTAAAAATACAAAAATATCCTTAGCCTTGTTTTGTTCTTTTCATGATGTATTAAAAAAATATTTCCATTTAATAAATGTAAATATCTAGCCAAGAGGCTAAAAGGTCAGAAGTCAAAAATGTATTTAAAAAAAAAAGTTTGAAGATTTATTTTTATGGTTAAAAAATGCAGTAGTTTTAAAAACATGATGCAAAAAAAATCATTTTTGTAAAAACAAAAAAAAAAAAACATGAACCTAACCGTAACACAAGAGGGTAAAGGCAGGAATATATTTATATTTCATCCATGTTTTTAAAATATTTTTACGCTGACACATGCAGCTGATTTAAAAATAGAAACTTTTTTATGGTTAAACAGGAAGCGGGTCACATTGACCAATAATTAACATTTTTTGGTGTACCAAACAAAACAATAAGTCATAATCATGTTTATACCATATAATAATAATAATTAGTGTAGCTAAAATATAGCATAAAAAAAAAAGAATACACAAATCCATAGAGTGGTTCTTCCCAACACGCATTTCATCGGCCAAACTATTTTTATCCACGGATATAAAACTTAATGGGACATCGGACAACATGAGCGCGGTATCTTTCCGCCTGCTTCTCATTTAGTCGGATTGAAAACGACAGGCTCATCACTTCAACGGTCAGCAAATCGTATTATCGGCCTCCCACAAACGAGTCGAGATGACAGAGATGATAATCCCGGACACAATTAAAATAATTAACCAACAAACAGAGCGACATGTGAAAAATCCAAATATGTCAAACGTGGCATCCTGAGGGAGGTCCAGGACTAAAGAAGAGCAGATTGGAAGAGGGTAGCGCGGGGATCGCGGTTGTCAGCATCTGGAAGCTATACCCAGGACGCCATACCCAGCCGAAAGCGTTTAGGATCATAAATCTTCTGATGTGCGCATTGAATTACATAATCCAACATTTTAGAACTGGGAGCAGTCAATGCTGTTTACGTTCGATATGCTTAAGGATTGATGAGCTGTTGCAGGCTAAAGCTACAATTCGACCCCGCCCCCTCCCACCAAAAAAAAAGTCAAGCTAAAATAAATTGAATTAATATAGAAGAAGTGAAGATAAATCATTGTGTGGTTGAGTTGTTCCTCTTTAAAAGTATGACAGGGATTCATTGTGCGATCAAGTATGTGTTGGGTTGCCAACTAATCCGTCCGCCGTGAAAACGTGTGTGTGTGGCGTTTCTTTTGGACCCGATGAAATATCACACAGAGCGTCGCACTCATTTCCTTCCCGTTCACAAGAAGGCAATTGTTCTTTCCAAGTCAAGCTTCTTTCGCGAGGAGGTTGACATGGAAAGAACGCGGCTTCGGGGAGGTACCGCGGTTGTTGCTGGGGCCAAAAATATACAAGGGGAGGTTTGGAACAAATTTTTTTTTTGGGTACTTCTCCCCCGTAATTTGCTTTTAAACACACTGGTGGAATTGCGCCATCCTCTAATTTGCATGCTGCTTTCTTTATACTAACAAAAATAAACAAATAAGTAAGGGAAACTTCCCATGTCTTTTTGGGGGCGTGGCTTCTTTTTTTGTAGATCTACTCATTTCGACCAAATACCAAATGTTATGTTGCTAAGTGAAACTGTTTTGACCATGGCCGAATTTGTATGTACAGTCAACCCTCGGTTTTCGAATGTCTCGGTTCTCGACCAATTCGATTTTCGACCAAAAATTGAGTTTTTTTTATGCCTCGGATGACGAACAAATTTCGGTTCTCGAACTAACCGAGCGCACTTGAATGCACCATTTGACTCCTCTGCCTTCCTTACACGAGGAGGTTGCTTTCCATTGTGAGCAGACGTGTACAGTAAACATTTTTATTTTAAAAAGAGCGTGGCTTCGGTTTTGGAACAATTTCGGTTTTCGAACTGCCTTTTGGAACGGATTAAGGCCGAAAACCGAGGTTTGACTGTATTTGTGGCAATGGATTCTTGCGGTTTTCTATGGGTCTCCTCGTGAAAAACGAGGCTCCCGGATTTCTTGTTGCGAAGTGAAACCCAACCAAACATTTGCGCATGGAAGAACACCTGAGAAATTTGGAGAGTTTTTGAATATGGAAAAAAACAGATAAATTGGGATAGTAAATCATCCACACATTCACCAATTTTGATACGCATCAATGCTGGGAAAATCCCCAAATGTGGGAGATCACAGGGATGTTTTTTAACATCAAGGTCTGGGTTGAGTTGTGCTTTTTGGATGGCAAGAGCAGACCTCTTGCTCTTCATAACCTGAATCATACATCACAAAGTCCAAAGATTTATGCCACGGGAGTGTGATGAAATATTTTTATATCTGACAGTATAATCCTCAAGAGATGGCATCAGCCACTGAATCCAATTGCAGAAATGAGCGGCGAGGCTGCAGCTTTTTGTGTTTAGTTAGCAGCCGTCGCGTTCAGATGCATTCCTGCTGGACTTTTACGGTGAGTGATTTAAGTCGCGTGGTTGTCTTCCAAACTTTTAAAAATGCAACCCAGCAGTTGAGCATTCGGGAGCGGCCCGCGTGGGAACATCTGGGAGTGAATTGTTGGGAGCATTCCAACAAGGATCACCTTTCACCCAACAAACGAGGAGAATATGACGAGAGGTAGTTGGTACAACTGAGCTTTGTGTTCCCAACTGGATGTTATCATAGATTAAGTGACTGTTTAAATATTTTAACAGCAAGTAGGAGTAGCAAGTAAACTATTAAGTGCAATGGTTTGAGAAGTGAGCCCTGCGGCACTCCACAACGCTATGATTGATGCCCTGCGGAATAATCTGATTTCTTATGTGTGTTATCAAAGATTAAATGATTCTGTTCGACATTTTAACAACGCCCAGAGTTTAAATGACAGTAAACTGAGTGCAAACCCCTGCGGGACGTCACATGCGCAACATGAAAGAAACAAGAAAATGAGTATGTGAAGGAGCACGAAAGAAGCTTACCGGTTAGTCATGGTATAAAATCTTAACCTGAATGCACGGCATGAAAGAAATACCGCAAATGTCAAGCAGCTCATTACTGCAGTAGCAGCTTGTAAAGTTCCAATTACAACAAGCCGAGAAGTGAGCCCTGTGGGACTCCACATGCTTGGCTTTAGTTTCTTAAATGAATTATTTATGATCTTGACGTCTGCTAATCATCTCACTGAGTTATGCAACAATGTGGCATGGCTTGTTCTTCTGTTTGAATGACATCATGGCAAATTTATGCAATGAAATCCAACTAGAAATCGTCAAAAATGGGTGAGAGGCACCAACAGATGCTAAACTGCCGAACTGCCTCAAGAATTTGGTCCAAAGGTGACTGCACTCAAGTTTTTGCCAGTGTGTTATAAACCTCTCATTGCGATGTATTATCTAAAAATGCCGGATTACCATGGCAATGTGAGCCTCCCAAAACATGAGTCAATGCGGTTGAGACAGAGAGCTAACATTGTTGCTAGTGGCAACAGTTCCGCTAAAAGAAAAACAATAACAAAAGACACACTTCCTGGTAGTGAGTGTGTGACAATGGGGGGGAGGTGGGGGGGGGGGGGGTTGTTTATGCTAGGTATACGTCATGCTAATTTATGCTACCCTCTGGAGGAAATAATTATGTGATCCAGTGCAAACTACAACCCCAATAACTCAAACGGAGCAATGTTATCGACATAAAGGCAGACATTTAAAAAAAAATATTTGGACCTCATTCGATTGCAAAATCATGTTTTTATTGTATTTGGAGGTTTTCACTTCGAACGTCTCGCTCAGAGGGCTGTACAGATGTCATAAAACATCTTGCATCAATAATATTGTGGCTGGGTGGTTTTAAGACGCTTACGTGCAGGCAGTGAGGATGCAAACCAGTGCGACGACGACGATGACAAAGCACACGTTTTGAGTCCCCAGGTTAGCGTGACGCCCGCGCAAAGACCCGCCCCGCCTTAGCCTGGATGCTACTTGTAGGAGTCAAGACTCGGGGGGTTGTCTTCTCAACAAAATAAAGTAGTTCATAAATAACAATAGACTCCTTTCAGACTCTAGCCATCTGCAGGCATTTGGCACCGCCTCGAGGGTAAAAAAACAAAACAAGACGCTCCACTGTAGCATCCATCAGGAAATAGCACTTAAACTTCACAATACTCCTAAATCTAATCAAATATTACACCAGTGCAAGAATCATCTTGCTTCATGAGAGGGTCCCGGCCAAGAGCACCACCCAATGGCCACTCAAGGGAAACTCCTGACTTGAAAACGTGTGGTTCCAGCACAGGACAGTCAGTGCCAATTTACACAATTACACACAATGTTTTAAGGCAGGGGTGTTAAACTCATTTCACATTGTGGGCCACATACGGCCTCGGTAGATGTCAAGTGGGCCGGACTATTAAAATGACACCATACTCTGCTATGAATAACCAAAATATCATGTTTTCCCTTTGTTTTGGTCTAAAAAAAGCACAAGAACATTCGGAAAATTGAATGAACATGTCTTTTACAAAACATTTACATGAAGCACCTTAGAATACCTTAGACAAATGTCCAATTTACTTGATAAAACTTTAACAAGTAATTGGTATTGAAAAATATAGTAAAGCATTTTAACCCCCATGCAGTAATTATCCCAAAATTGGACATTTCGGACACTTTGGTCGATTTTGGACTGTTGGACAAATGGACACCACAGACAAAACAGTGAAAAATAACTCCACGAAGCTGAAATTTTGCATCGGATGTATATCTATGTCTTGGGCAATTCCCACTGAACATTTTGAGGGGTTGAAAGTGAAAAAAAATTAAAAGTGAAAAAAGTTGTTGCACATTGGAAGAGGGACATTTTTGGGACAATCCTCGAGGACGTAATACCCTTCATGCAGCCGCTTAAAAATACTGCATGAGGGTTAAGATTAAACGGGATTTATAAAGAAAGGAATTTTTAAACCATTTACACGTGCACATAAAATCGAAATATAATTCCTGAAACTAAGGAGAGTGCTATTAAATGTGTAAAGAATAAAGTATTCTCATGTCCTTGATGGCGTGTTGGGTCTGTCTCAGCGACAGATTGAGACTACTGTTGTCTTCTTCTCTGATCAAAACAATGTTGTCTTCTATTCTGATCAAAACAGTGTGTCACCCTAGCGGATGATCCATGAATTACACATTATTAAAAATATTCATTCCGTGTCTTTTATGCATTTTTATTTGACTTTTAAATTATCCTGCGCGCCTGATCAAACCCTCCTTGGGGACCGGTTCCTGCCCGCGGGCCATATGTTTGACACCCCCTGAGGGTATCCCGAAGGCTGCTTTGGAGAATCACTTGCCGCATGCAAATTCCATAAGAACTTGCTCATGCGATCAATCAAATATGGCTGCCAAGAATATCTAACCATAATAACTATATCGGATACAAAAATATACTTTTGCGTGATATGGTCTACATGCATCGGGGCCAAGTGACGACTATATGTACCCGATTGTGCCGAATCACAGATGAAATCAATCAATTGGGAATTGGTTGTAGCTTATTACTTTTAACTAATAAATGACATGCTCGGAAGCGTCGCATAAGACGCAATATCGCTTTTTATCTTGCTTCATTTCATGAGTGGTCATTGACACCGGATGGTTTCAAGTGAGGGCTTGGTGCCAACAAAAAATGAAAAGCTTCAGATGCAGCCTTGAGCTGTAATATGACATCACTTCCTGTCATCTTATCTGTTGGCTGAATACGTCCGGCTTCTCCCAAAGCAACAAGCCAAAAGACCCGGTTTTGACCCGCTAGCTTTATTAGCACTTTCACCACGAGTCTGTGTACACTACAAACTTAACACCGAGACCGCACAGCAGCTGACCTTGTGGAAGCCGACATCGTGTCGTCGTTACTGGTGAGCCGTGAGACTTTGCTGCCACCAAATCGAAAACGTTTCACAGTTCATCGACAGGCACTGAATCTTTGGTCTTTGCAATTTGCCAGGTCAAGACAGGATCAATCCCAAATAAACTGGGAATATAGAGCCTATCCCAGCTGTCTTCAGGCAGTAGGCGGGGACACCCTGAACCGGTCGTCCGCCAATCGCAGGGCACACAGAGACGAACAACCATTCGCAATCACACCTAGGGACAATTTAGAGTGTTCAATCAGCCTGCCATGCATGTTTTGGAATGTGGGAGGAAACTGGATTACCCGGAGAAAACCCACACAGGCCCGGGGAGAGCATACAAACTCCACACAGGGAGACCGGAGTTGGAATTGAACCTCTGCACTGTGAGGTTGACGTGCTCACCACTGGACCACCGGGCCGCCCAGTTCATTAGGTAATAAAGGGCATAATGAGTAAACCATCTTTTTAGTAGGTTAGTGAATAAGTAAGACTAATTCGCAAGTTAGTCATTCTTCAGTGTGTTTGTCCTGTAGTAAATTTGGTGATAAGTGAGTATGACGGGGATCTACTGAGTTACTGTGTGTAATACGGAGGTCGGTTGAGGTGGAAGTGCCTTGGTTAGCAAGTTAGTTATCTTGTCAATAAGTTAATGATGAAGTAAGTTAGATCAGTAAGCTAGTTATATTGTTAGCGTGCAAGTAATTCAGTTATCTGGTTAGTTAGCAAGTCAGTGACTAGGTTACTTAGTAAAGTTAGAGTTGGTAAGCTGACACAGGTCTGGTTTAAGACAAAAACAGAGGGATTTATTTCCACTTTTGGTCAGTTACAGTCCACTTGCATTGGGGCTGAATTAGGGCAGTGACCGAGCAGATTCAGCAGATGGCGCTGGAGTTTAAAAAAGAAAAAAAAAAAAGAAGAAGAAAGCCTGCCGTGCAAAATCGGAGCTGACAGGCACTTTGTAATGCTGCCTAACATCAATGATTTTTAAGGTTGCAGCTAACGCATGTTTCTCCGGTCCGCCAAGTCACATCAATTCAAAGAGAAGGCAGGCGAGCGGGAGCTCCCGATTGGATGCCAAGCCGTCATGATGTCACACATCTCGGACACAGTCACGCCCCTTGAAGGCAACTTCACACGCGCTTCAAAAACAGAGAGTCTAGTCCACATACCTCCACAAACTTGTTGCCACGGCGATGCTGCATTGCAGCTCCGCTTTGCCGCATGCATGCAGTTGCCCCCCCAACCCCGCTCGCCCCCCCCCCCCACAAAAGGCAACAAAAGCTACGGAATGATCCTCATTCCTCAACTTCTTATCGCCGGCCTCTGATGCATTGTGAGCGAACTAGCTAATGATGCTAACAGGGTCAAGTACCTTTAAGAGAGCTGATCTCGTGCTGGATTGACCTGGCCGGATCCATGCTCGCTGACTCCCAAACGGCCAGCTTGAGGATGGAATAGTCTCAAAACTGCAAACGGCCAGCCTATCTACTGCCCCCCTCTCTCTCCCTCCCTCTCTCTCTCTCTCTCTTGCTGGCTCGCTCAATGAGTTGGCAGCTTTCGTGTTTTTGTCCCCTCCTGCCTTGCACAAAAACCCTTTCATTGGGGGATGTGGGGAAAAAAAAAAAATAGCGCACCTCCTCTTGCCCCACCCTGATGGTGCATCCTCCTCCTACTCCTCCTTAACAGGAAGGTGCCAGGACAATCGAGGTGAACTTGCTCTAAGTGACGAAATGCTACGATTGATACAGAAATCGTTTTGTCACCCAGAAGGTGACTCGGCATGACTTGCCACGGAGGCTGCCTGCAGTGAAATAAGTAAATAAGCAGGTAAATCGATGCATCCGACAACATTGCAGGTCTGTTTCGGATTTCACTTGAACCCTTTCGGGGACAGCGGTTACGACAGTGGACAGCTTGTCATGTTATCAGGTTACCGGCTGTAGGGAAGGGTTAAATCTGTCTGTACGTTGCTTAGGAGAAAGATTGGTCAAATGGAAAATGAATCATCTTTAGCGCTCAATATGTTAAGGGATATCGATATATATTTTTTAATCGGCTGATAACTATTACTTTGCCTCATACCAGAATTAGCCTAAAAACAAAAAAAATATATACAGTAATCCCTCGTTTATCGCGGGGGGTTACGTTCCAAAAAGAACCAGTGATAAGTGAAATCCGTGAAGACGTCAACTTTATTTGTTTACAGTTATTACACAATAATTAACTACATATACAATGAATTCAAAGACCAAACCCTGTTTTCAGGCCCAATTACCCCAAAAAAACTTTTCAACACTGTACTGTTGACACACGCCCCCGCCGACGCGTTCTGATTTAAAGGGTTAAAAGCATAAAAAAAAAAAACTGCACAAAAAAATCTGTGAAACAGTGACGCCGCGGAAAGTGAACCGCGTTAGAGCGAGGGATCACTGTATATATATCGGTCAGGCCCAATTAACTCAGTTGACATCATTCTGTAAACTTTCAACTGAGTGATGAGTCAGCATTTTAAAAAGGCGGATACGTTTGGGGAAACTTTCAGTTCCGCGTCACATAACGGGATTAATCAAATAGCTTTGACAGTCACATGATGGCCGTCATGCCACTTGGTCAGTGCAATGGTTTGTGGGGAGTTGGGATCAAAGCGCTCGCAGCTGCGTTCGATTTTATGGCATAAATGCCGGACATTTTTCACAAGTTAGCCAATCGGAGAGAATTATGATGGAGTGGTAAATTTGAACCGGAATTCTTGAATCACCTGGAGGGTTTCCCCCCCCCCCCCCCCCTACTCCCCCCTCTAACAGGAACCTGCTGAATTCAACAGCAAGACTGAGAACTTGTTCATTTTCAACAACGACCGCTTTCAATCCTTGGTTTACAACTTCCAGTTTGCAAGTTTTGGCATTGCAAATTTAAATTTTTATGCTGACGAAACTGTAATCATAAAAATACAATTAATAAAATGATGCTGCATTTTTTTCAAGGGGTATTCCTATTTATTTTTTTATCAAGTAGATGTTACCTGACCACACGTTTTTTGCTATTCGTCACTCTTCCCGTTTGTAAAAACCACTTCACGATATCTCAACTCTAATGCAATTAAAACAACTTCTTGTCAAACCAGGTTTAATCTGGCTCTGATCCAGAATAGGCAAACATAATTAAGAGGCCCTGAAAAGTACATTCCGAGATTTATTTTGAAATATATGAAGCTTGTTTGCTGATAATTGCTGAAAACATTCAAAAAATGCAGCGATATGGCACGATACCGTTTTTCACCTTTTCAGTTTCCCCGATGGTTTTTTCTTTGTTTTTGGGTGCCTGGCTAAAACGGGCAGTGACACACGTGACCGTGGCCGCTTTAGAGTGCCTCGTTGTCCGCCATAAGTGTGTGCGCATATAGGAGAGAAGGCGAAACAGCAAAAGGAGTTGGCGGGGAAAACAAGCCATATGTGACCGTTAGCATGTGGGCTTTGCGCTAGCTATAGCATGGTTTCTTTAGAGCGCCTCGTGGTCTTGGGATGAAAAAGCTCCGCATGAGAAATAAAATATTAGCATAGTAGAAGTTGCTCAGTGACTAATTCCACAGATGGGGGGGGGGGGGGGGGGAGCCTTGGGAGAGGTTAGCGCTCATTAAACGTGGTTGACTTGGTTGAAATGAGTCGTTAGTGTCGAAAAAAGCTGACAAAGCAAAGTCTATCCGTTGGAAGCTTTTCTTTCACGCGGCGCTGGACGCAAAAAACGGCGGCTGAGGGCGAACACGTACGGTCTGACGGCAGACATTCCGCGCGTGAGTCGGGCTCGCTGTGGCGTGCCTGAACCCGCTCGGCGTTAGCACTATTGTTGGAGGGATGAGCAGGCGGCAGACACTCAGTCATGTTTACCGATGACATCAGAAGATATTGGTGAAGCAGCATGTGGCTTATAATGCAAGCGTAACACTCCGTTCTGAGTACAACAACAGCCATGTGTGGTCTCATTGCATTTAGTGATCAGAAATTGTCCAAAAGTGGACTTTGAGAGTAAAAGTGGACTTGGACTTGACCTTTCTGCAGCTTCCACTCCTGTGTCTGTTTTTAGGAACGGGTGTTGGGGGTATTGCATAATTAATGTCAGCTGTTGCTAAATCTCAAGCTTGGGATTGGAGGAGAAAGAAACTAAATCCCTTGCCCGACGGTCCTCTTATCCCAGATCCATTTCAAACAACACTTCCTACTCCAGTTCCGAGCCACGCTCACTTTGCACCTGACCAAGGATGTGTCACTAACTGCAAAGTTTCAAACGCAGCCCTGTGCTTTTGCCCAAATACATCGAGACTTGAGATAACTTGGGATGAATTATTTCCTGCATTTTCGTCCCTTGGTACCTCCATAAATTCGAAGAAGAATACGGTTCACACACTAGAATGTTTTATCGCGGCTCAACAGTGAAAAGTGCTTTTGACCCGCTGGCGCCAAGTCTCGCATGAGGTTGAGAACGTAGTGTTCAGATCCAAAGTGGCACCTCGGTGGGAACATAAGTGAAGATAATTTACTAGCAGGACCTCTGTCAACGGAGGTCACATCAGCGCCCACCCCATGAAGCCTGCCCTACACCCCCCCATCAAAAAAAAAAAAAAAGTTTTTATATATTTATTTAAAAAATACATATATATTTATATGTATCTAAATATATAAATTAATATATATAAATAAAATTAATATTTTATATATAAATAAAATATTTTATATATATATATATATAAATAATATATATATAAAATATATATATATATATATATATAAAATTCACACACAATATTTATTTTATTTATCAAGTGCGCCTGCATCACGATCAGTCCAACGGCAGTTGTGCTGCTCCTTCCGGTGCGTGAATCTTGGCCACCAAGAGACATGCCAAATTTGGTGACCAAAAACCATTGCAACTAAACTGCTTTAACATTAGTAATGTCTGCATAGAGGATAAAGAATATATGTGTCTGTCAGTAGTGTTATATTGACCACATTTTGCCATATCAGTTGTTGAAAGGTTTGTAATTATAGATGCAAGTTTGGTTCGACCACCTATGGGGTTTTGCATTGTGTGTTGGGATTAAGCTCGCGGTAAAAAAAAAAAGGAAATATGTTTCGGTTAAAAACAGTGTTAAATACTCTTGATATGATGTTTACTTAAATGGTACTTTTCAGCAGGGACTGGCCACAAGAAATGCAGCAGAAGCGTGTGTGTGTGTGTGTGTGTGTGTGTGTGTGTGTGTGTGTGTGACTATTTTTGAGTTGCATGAAAGTGATCTGAGGGAAGTACGGTATTAACGGAGGCTGGGTATACACACACACACACTCCCAAAACAAACTCGTCAGACGACGCCGCTTTAGATTTAGACGTGAGCTTTCCTGCTATTTGCACACACACACACACACACACACACACAAGGGAGCGTATTCCAAAGTGTGTATTTCGGGTGCCTAAGGAGGGTGAGGCACATTGCATGCTGGGATGTATTTAGACCGCCACGTCTAAATGCAGTGCAAACAAGGAGGCTCTGTTTGCTTTGCGCTTTCAAAATAAAACATCTGAAAAGCAATGCCTTTTTATTGGTGTGGGGTTTGTGTATAACATTTAGATTTATAGCCTCACCTTAAAAAAAAAAAAGTGCTCGATTGCATTTTACTGTGAAAGCATTTCCACTTCCTGTTTTCCAAGCAAACCGACAGTTAAGCCTCCACTCTCTTGACACATGGGCTCACATTTTCTGACATAGTGAGCCTGTCCAATCCGTATTAAAAAAAAAATTTTTTTTAAAAGATGCCAATTGCATTTTACTGTGAAAGCATTCCATTTCCTCCTTCCCAAGTAAGTCAACGTCGGAGCCATTAGTGGTCCGCTTGCCTTGCAACATGGGCTTGGCGCGCGGGCTTGCATGTGCTCTCATTGGCAGCTCATCTCGCCCCTGACAAAAAAAAAGTGCCAGATTGTTTTTTTAATATTGGAATCTGTGTTTTTCTGGATCTTTCTGTTCCTCCGGCAAATCACTGCCGTACCGATAGGTTGGCACAAGGGCTTGACACATGGGCTCACGTTCTAAGCCCGGGCAGATCATCTGGTCCTAATAAAAGTGTGCGATTGCATTCCACTTCCTGTTTCCACAGCAAAGCGGCATTCCCCTCCCTTGCCACACAGGCTGAGCGGAGCAAGCGTTACCTTTATACTTCTCCCTCACGTTCTCGTAGGCCTGCATGTAATCCTGTTCCTCGGGCAAACGCTGGCCCGGGGTGAGCACGGCGGGCTGGGCCTGGCCCCGCTCCACAGGACGCATGCTCTCCTTGACGCTGGCCACCGCCTCGCTTGCACTCATCTTGGGTCAAAACAAAAGGAAAAGTAGCACACAAAGCCTTCCCTGCCCCTGCCAGCCTGGCCTGCCCCGTCTGCGTGGCCCAAGACTCAGCCTGGACTGTGTGTGCCCCCCCCCCCCGCACCCCCCTCAGACACACACACCTCAACACAGACATATGTCATGACATGCCTGACCCTCCTCTTAAAGGCACAGACCGTGTGCTTACGGGGGCCCGGGGAGATGACACGCGTCTGCTGCAAAGCACAAATGATATCAGAGGTCATTTGGGGTCTTTCTAGACTCAATTCGGCGCAGAACAAACTCACATAAAAGCCACAGCTTGAAACCCAAACTTGAATTCCAAACCCCAGGCTAGAAGGCCTACCTTGATAACTCTGCCATCAAACCCAACTTTGAAAGCTAAGAGCATATTTTTAACAGGACAAGGCGGAAAGCACCAAAAATATCATTCCATTGAGTTGAAAAGCGCCAATCATCAAGCGGAGCAACATGTTCATCAGCAGACAGAGAGGACATACAGTCACGCCCATTATCATTTGATATTTATCATATTTGATTTATTAAAAGTGAACTTGCGCTTTTTGGATCCTTTGGCTGTCTCTCAACAAGCTGGACAACAAATGTTCCTGTCGCCATGAGTGCTGACGTCAAATCTCAACACCTTCCTTGTGCGCGTGCGTCACGACAAAGGCGCACTCGATCAGCGGCGTTTGTGCTAAGGGGCCGCATTTCATTTTTCAAACGAACAAGACATTTGTAGATGAGGTTGAAATCAAATGTAAACCGTAGTGCTCATTTTTTAAACATTTGAATCCATATTAAGGTGAACTACAGTGAAACTCCTCTAGACCGAAACCTACATGGGCGAAAATACCCCCTAGTGTGAAAAAATCTTCATGCATTAACACCATTCCCACTCTCTTACCCCCATAGAACGGAAAAAAAAAACCCTGTTACGCTATACGAAATCTTTTTCTCTGCTCTTGCCTCACGACGAGAATCACTACAACGAAGTCTAATCCAACAGCGACCTCTACTGCTTTGTTCGGAAACAGCAAGAGCAACCACCACACTGGTTTACACATGCGCAGTATTCCAGGAAGTATTTGTTATTGTTAGTTTCAAACGCAGCAAGAACGTTGCATTGCTAAAATGGCTACAAAACGGACCTTTGGCTTTCAAGCAGCTCAAACAAGAAGAGCTTTGACGCTGGAAGAGAGGGTGAAAGTGATCAAAATGAAAGACACAGGAAGGAAAATAAAAGACATCAGAGGCGATTGCTCTAAGACTGCAAGGGAGCTTCACTGTGCTTTAAACTGTGTGGACGCGGAGCGTCGACCGCGCTGTGTTTGCATCTGAGATGAAATTCGCTACAGTGAAAAACCCCCTGTTGTGAAAACTTTCTTGCTGCAAACATGATTTCGTTGTAGAGGACTTTCACTGTATATTTCATTGCAGAGTAAACATTTGATGAAGACTCATTCTAACAGTATTATGTGTCATGCATATCATTGCCAGTTTCTGTTTCAAAAACATTTTAATTTTACTCATCGTTTCCTACAATGGTTTAATCATAAAATGATAATTGAATCTATTTTTTAATTGGATTGAATAAAAACTAAATGTCGTTATTTTAAAAATATTCTGCGAACAATATACTCATGAATTATTTAATGAGATTAATGTATTAAAAATGTATCATTTTAAATGACCACCCCCCGCCCCTCCCAAAAAAAAGATAGGACTCTGGATGAATACTTGGTTGGTCGACTTTGCTCTTCACTATCTTGTGTATCCATATGACATTACACTGCAGAACCCCACCCCGAGTAATCAATATCGAGGGGGTCTTATTTCATACCACATGTCCGCTTGTAAATCGATAAGCGCAGACACTCACTGGCCACTTCATTAGGTACACACAGTCCGGTGAGACGTCAATACAAAAGCAGACGCTGTGCAATGCGGCCTTCCAAAATGAGATACTGTCCCTAATATTTGGAACCTGTACCTAATGAAGTGGGCAGTGGGTGTGCGTCAAAAAAAAAAAAAAAAAAAAGATGGTACCTGCGATGCGGATGATGGCGCGCTCGGCCGGGTCCAGCACATCGCCCGAGGCCGACTTGGAACGCTTGATGCGATGATGCTTGGGCAGGTTCCAGGGGAGCGTGTCCCCCGGGGAAGGCGAACCCCCCAGGGGGTACATGTCGGCGGTGCTCTCATCCGACGCCGCCCGGACCAAGGGCCTCCTTTTGGGCTGGTCCTGCACCTCCTCTAAGGCCTGCGGGCAGGAATGCAGAATTACTACAGCACTTCACGACATACAATAGATATAAAAAGTCGACGCGACCTTCTTTTTTTATGCATTTTGCTAGCTCACGGGTTTCATTTCAACGGTAACCTATCACGTGACCGAGAAGCGCGCCTTGACCTGCGTCAAGAGTGACATACTGTAGACGACTGTAACAGAGAATCCGGTAAATTTTCAAAATAAAACATCTTTCAGATTCCGAAATGAATAAAATGGAAGTAATGTAATTCATTTATTTTTTTCTGTGCGGCCTGGTACCAAATGACCCACGGACCGGTACCGGTCCACGGCCCGGGGGTTGGGGACCCCTGCTGTAACCTGATGGTTGACTGTCAACACTGCCACATTAGCACGACTTATAAGAGGGTGTGCACACATTTGCAAACAGTCTTTAACCACATCAAAGTAAAAATATGAAACTAACTACTAAATGACTATACAGTACATTTTGGATTATTTATTGTATTAAATACTGTAATTGGTTATCATTTCGAATGTGTTGCTTTTTTTTGTTTTTTTTTTGCTCATGAGCAGAGTGTACTTCCGAATGCGCCTGAAGGGCACTTCCGCCTCGACGGTGCTGAGTCACCGTCGGGCACAGAGCAACCACACTGCCTCGACAGGGCGCTGGCTGCACCATCACGCACTCTGTGATCGGATGAAGTCCCCGAACGGCATCTGTCTGAGCACAACGACTACATCATATCTCCCCCGTGTCAAATTTCAAATCCCGCCAGACTCTGTTGCTAACGTACTATAACACTTATCTGTGGAAAATGTACTTATAAATACAGTACATCTTGAAAAGGAATTTAAAAAAAAATCATTGGAATGGACATGATCTGGAGTAAGAGATAAACAGCTCTAGAACAAAACAAGAGATTGTTCTAATAGGCAGAGAGATGTAGCAGAGGCCGATCTCGGGTGCATAGCAAAATGGATCTCGAATAGACCGCAACAGAGTCATAAATTAAAGACAACAAAGCACTATATTAGCTAGTCTCGAGACTAGCCAGTTACAGTCTGGCTGGATAGAGGAGATTAAACATATGGTAGGTGAACAGATTCAGAAGAGAAATAATACTAGAACTACATACTATATTCCAGAAATATTGTAAATATAGCCGGAATGGATATAATGACTAGATTGGCCAAAAATGGAGCGAGAATAGACTTGAGTAGTGAAAAAGGCAAAGATCCAGAATGAATAGGTCAATCTACATTGTAGGATAGGTCTTAAATAGCTCACTACACCTATAGTGCAAATGGATTGATTTATAATAGATTTCGAAGAATAACACTAGATTTCAATGAAATATCGTCAAAATTTACACCAAGCATGGAGCTTGAATTAACAGATAAGATAACCTTTATTTTTCCCACACTGGGGAAATTTTCCGTTTACAGCAGCAAAATTGGGGGGTGGGGGGGGAAGAAAAAAAAAACTGTTTCATTGTACAAAATAAATGTTTCAGAAAGAACTGTACACAGTTCAATAAAAGTGCAATATAAAGTATAGCATTAGCAATATATTTGTAGAATAAATATAATATAAATATATAAGTATATATTTATATATATTTATAATAAATATAAATTTATATAGATTCATAATAGATAAATATATAATAAATATATTTTTTTAAATAAATTAAAAGATGAAGATTTACATGACCTTTTTTTTTTTTTCATTTTTAATGTCTGTCAGGATAGTATAGCTGCACAGATGTGGAAGGCAGAGCTCTAGACTACAATGATTCGATGCGGAGTAGCTCGAAAGAGCAAGACGAAGTGTTGAGAGATCGAGACCACGAGTCAAAAACACCCAGGATGGATGAATCTCCGATCAATCAACAGAACTAAAACAGCTAGCCAGGTAGACCGAACAAAAACGGTTCTAGAACAACCAAACTAGTTAAAATAGTTAAGACCATGGATGACATGACAGGATTATATCTTTCTTTTAATGTATTATTATGGTAACAAAGACGCATAGATCAAGACGACATAACTCCAGGTTGAAATGAGTTAATGGAGACTAGCGAGACCTAGCATAGTTGCGGCAAGAAAAGACAAGACGGTTTTCCCCAGAATTGGCTTTCCTGAGCTTGTGCGGGTGTACCTAATGAAGTGGCCTGCACGTATGCCGCACGCGTCACTCGCAGAACTTAAAGGGAAACTCATCAACATTGACACATCCCCAAAATAGCCACCACGTGATTTACGTGAGTTGGACATTATGAATACTTTTCACGTCCATTACGAATGCATCGTTCTAAGTGGCCTCAACGAGGCCGCCCTGCACCTGCAACCTACCCCCTCACCCCCCCACCGCGTCCGAACCGACACCGAACCTGCCCACGTCATCAGCATACTCACGGTCGACATGTCCGCAGGAGTGGCGCTGATGGGGCTGCTGGACGTGGCGGTGGTGGGGCCACGCAAACAGTGCGTTAACAAGCGTCGCATGCAGAACTTGATGGCACACCTCAAGGCGCCCTCATCATATTCTCTGCAGCAGCAGCAGCAGCAGCAGCAGCGACCGCGGCGGGAGAGGAAGCGCGCATGCGCACTGAGCGATTTATTTATTAATTTTAAATGGCGGTCCGTCCTGGCACTGAACCCAACGCAAAACTTAACACGGTGTTATTTGCGCTACATTGGCGCATACATGAACATGACATGACAAGCGGTGTTTGACGGGCATGATAGTTCCAGAATATATATATATATATATACAGTCAAACTTCGGTTTTCGAACGTCTCTGTTCTCGACCAAAAATTGATTTTTTTTATGCCTCGGATGAGGAACAAATTTCAGTTCTCGAACAAACTGAGCGCACTTGAATGCACCATTTGACTCCTCTCGCCTTCCTTACACGAACGAGGAAGTGACGCTTCCTCGTGTTGCTTTCCATTGTGAGCAGATGTGTTAAATATATATTTTTATTTTAAAAAGAGCGTGGTTTCGGTTTTCGAACAATTTCGGTTTTCGAACAGCCTTCTGGAACGGATTATGGACGAAAACCGAGATTTGACTGTATATATAAAAACTGTATTTTAAAAGTGAATTCAACAAAATGGCAGTATAATAAGCCTCTGAGTATATTCTTTAAAATAAATGTTATAATATTCACCATTAACATGAAGGTTTTTTTTGTTCCTCACGATGGTGAAGCAAACCTAGCGGAATTATAGTCAGCTTGCCGGATCCGTATGCAGAGTTGCTGCTGGCTAGCTTGCACCCTGCTCAGTCGCTTGCATGCTTCCTTTCTGGAGTCTCCCAAAGGGTTATTTTGATGTCAATGTCGTATGGTGCGTGTCAAAGTGCCGCTTTACATTCGACAGTTTCATTGATGGTATTTTGTCATTGCAAATTAGACACACCACAGAACCTGTTTTCTCCACATTCGTCCTGAAGTCTACCATACTCGTCATCTTTTTTTTCTTTTCGCCATCTTATTCGTTTAGGATTAGCTTTGAGCTAATGACCGAGCGGGCTGATTCAACAGGGGGCGTTTACCCGTTCCTACAGCAACGGCCTACGTAGGCCAGTATCATCCAATTAAAATTGCTCCTGCAACTGCAGCCCTAAATAGGACACGAGCAGTGAAAAATCAATGGATGGATTAAACAAGCGAGAATATTTTGTTTCATCTGCCAGCCAGATGCAAATCGCATGCTTTTCGATAACAGTTTTTTCCCCTCGCTTCTAAAAAAGCATGTAAACCACGTAGAAAAGAACACTAAGTTCAGCCAGTCGAAACTAAAGTTGTCCTGCTGGGCGAGGTTACATAATGAGCGACCAATGTGTTTGTGTGTCATGGTGTGAATGGACCACTGTGTGCTGCTCCACTTTTGTTCCCATCGAGTCCGCATGCCATCACGGCATCTCGTGCCAGTTCCGTGAGGCCGCCATCGACATCCCTGAGGGACCGGCTTTTTAAAAACGATTCGAATCGAATGATATCAGACACAAAATGTCTGCCCGGTGGACGGCACAGGTGTCGCGAATGTGTCCGGTGAGCGTAAACATTAACAACCCGATGACAGCTCACCTTCTGTGGTCTCCGCCTCCTCCTCCTTTTCCCAGATGGGGCTGAAGCCTCCAGGGAAGACGCCTCAGATTCCTTCAGAGGCACTTCTATAACTTCCTGGTTCACCTTCAGCTCCACCATCTTGACCGGCTTCACCTTCTTCGCCTCTTGGATCACCTTCACCTCCTCCTCCATTGTTTTCTTCACCTCCTGGGTGACCCTCACCTTGACTGTCTTTGGCTTCTTCACTTCCTGCGGCATCACCGTCAATGTCTCCTTGGCCGGTTGATCTATCTTCACCTTGTCCTTCGTTGTTTCCTTTACCTCCTTCACCTTTTTGACCGGTTTTGCCATCTTCAAGTCCTCCTGGACCACAGTCACCGTTTCCTTGGCCTGCTGGATGACCTTCACCTTGTCCTTCATTGTTTCCTTGACCTTTTTTGCCTTCTTCAAGTCCTCCTGGACCACAGTCACCGTTTCCTTGGCTTGCTGGATGACCTTCACCTTGTCCATCATTGTTTCCTTGACCTTTTTTGCCTTCTTCAAGTCCTCCTGGACCACAGTCACCGTTTCCTTGGCCTGCTGGATGACCTTCACTTTGTCCTTTATTGTTTCCGTCACCTTTTTGACCGGTTTTGCCTTCTTCAAGTCCTCCTGGACCACAGTCACTATCTCCTTGGCCTGCTGGACTACCCTCACCTTCTCCTTCTTGACCGACTCGGGCTTCTTCACCTCTTCCTTTGCTTCCAGGACTACCTTCGCCTCCTTCCTCTTTTTGCTTTCCTTAGACTCCAGGATGTCATTTGACTTTTTGATAGGTTTCAATTTTTCCTTTCTGTCTTCCTGGACGACCAGCTTGCCCTCCTTCTGCATAATTTCCTTCACTTCCTGGACGGACTTCTTGACTGCCTTTGGCTTCTTCACATCCTCCCAGACTGCCTTCACATCTTTAGTCATCACTTTTGCGTCTCTGTCCTTAACATTTGCCTTCTTGATCTTCTCGGTCATTGTTTTGGTCTCTTGGACCACTTTCAGTACCTTCTCCTTTACCTTCTTTGCTACCTCAACCTTCTGGATCACCCCCTGATCCACCTTCAACTTCATCTCCTTTGATTTCTTGACTTCCTCCTCTTGATGCTTCTTCACATCTTTTGCATTCGGGACCACCTTGGTCTCTTTTGCCTTCTCCGTCTTGACCACTTTAATTGCCTTCGCTTGAATTGTCTCGGCATGCTTCTCTTTGTGCTTTTTCTTCCTCTGAAACATGACAAAAAGTCACCACTTAGCGTGCTGTTTTTTTTTTTGGTCACATTTTTTTTTTTAAACTTTTGTTGTCAAAGTACTATTTCAATGGCATTCTACAGAATTCTAAAAGCCAACACTCAGGTTGAACACAATGGGAGGGTGTTTCTGTGTGGATGTTGTACAATATTCCGACTGTTAACCGTGGCATTTGCACACACACACGCCTCTCATTCACTGACGTCATTTTGATGGACGGGTGCAAAAAAAAAAGCCTGTTGGCTCCCATTGTGTCGTGTGTGTACGCCGTAACATTTTTGATCTTTGTTCATATGTTAGCGCCGCACAAACGGCTTCGCATATGCAGGCATGTTGAAAGGTCATGCACACACACTCACTCACTCAATCACACTCAGCCATGCACTCTTTGAAATTTAATTGTATTTGTCCAGCAAACTGGCAGCAAGGTGGTCCTCACAGTCCGGACAAAAAAAAAAAAAAAATCAAACTTTACTCATCAGTTTGTAGCTGATTTTAAATGTTGTACTTTAAATAGCTTGAAGCGCTTCGAGTTACCTTTTGTATGAAATGCGATAAATAAAGCTGGCTAGCATTAAATATCATTTCATTTGGAGGACAGGTGACAGGAGGGCGGTTTGAGACGGGATGGTGGTTTTGTTATATCATCTGGCCGCGGGAAGACAACTGGGGCCAAGTACAAGTGAGCAGAGACCCCTAAAGTCCAAAAGGAGGCATTACATAATGATTCCCGAGTCAACGCTGGTCTCACCTGAGCGGGACCTTTGGATCCGGGCGGCTTCACCATCACTGTGTGGGAAGGGGGGGGGAAAAAACGAAAAACAAACACATTTACTACTTTTCCTGAGCAAAAGCAGATATTCCACATCTCACGGCACACCAATGAACAAAAACATCATTAAAAAGCTTTATTCTGTTCAGTCTTTATTTTGCATTCAGTATTTCGCTCTCTAAATAAAACATTCATGGCCGCAGGTTAATTGTAACTTCAGCTATCGCATAGAGGAGCGTTTATTTGTTGTGCTTGTCACTGTAAGTCACTGGCATAGAGAGATGAAAGAAGACACATTCATAGTAAATAATTTATGGGCCAAAAATCAAATTTGTTCATTTTCTGCAGCACACCCGATGATGCCTCCAGCACATTCGTGGACAGCATGCATTATTATTATTATATTTTTTTAAGTACGCTTATACTGCAAGTCTCGCAGAACTATCTTTGTGTATATTTTTATTGTAACTGTAAGCGTGACAGAGTTATTGTACACATCCCAGCCGTCCAATCAGCACATTTCCAACCACAAACTGGAAGCAGAAGCAATTCGGTGGCAGAACCCCCCCCCCCCCCCCCCCCCCCCCACACACACACACACACAGTCGCGCAAGCGAGTTAGAGTGGAAACAGAAACAGCCTATCACGTGGCGCGGGATGGGAGGGGAGTATCCACCCTACCTTCCAGGTAGCGCTCCATGGAAGCCGAGGAAGAGCCGTGGTTCCACGTGTAGCAGCAGAAGGAAAAGAACCACACCAGTAGAGGGGCCAGCACCAGCGCCAAGATCCATAGGACCCGGACCACAGCCGGGTCGTTCGCCACCCAGGATGTCAGCGGGTCCATGCTCGCGCAAGTCACTCGGTAGACGAAAGGAGCAGAGGAATCGAGTCAGGAAGTAGCAGGGAGGCAGGCTGATGGATTCCAGCTGCCGGGGCCCACGTCAGCTGCAGGGAAACAGAAGAAAAGAGGAGAGGAAGAGGCGTGGATAGCAGCTGGTATGGCCATCGGCCCCTCCTCCTTGACACATCAGAGGGAATCCTCACTTGAGGAGACAAGTGACAGAGAAAAATGCACCTGACGCACTTTCCCCGCAAACACAACACATTAATTGACTGCAAGTATTCAGCAAACCGGTTTGGGTAATAAAAAGTCCCATGGTTTGCTGACGCCAAAGCTTGGTAACTGGTTTCACTGGACATTATCGAAGGCAAATATTTGCCTGGGGAAGGTGGATGCAGGTCAGGTTTATAAACAGTGACGTGTAATATTATAAAGGTGTGGTTCTAGTCAAAGTGTCACGCTTTATGCATTTGATTTAGCCCCAAAGCAGGAATTGACAGCAATACACTTCCCTCTGATGGAATAACAAAGGTGTCCCATTATCGATGAGTTAAATAGTACTCAATAATCAACAGTCCCACATTTGTAGACGTCAGCAGAAAAGGTCAAGACGGCAGACGTTGAAATGCTGCAGCCGGAGATAACTGGGGAAACATCGCCATCTGGTGGACGAAAGCGAAACAGAAAAGCCAGACAGACGTTGGAATGCTGCAGCCGGCGATAACTGGGGAAACATCGCCATCTAGCGGACGAAAGTGAAACAAATTTGTACCCAGCTCTGAGGAGAAGCACGAACACCGAAATCCTGCAGGCAGCGAAAAAAAAATGATACAACATCAACACCAAGTGGACGTATTAGGAATCGACAGGAATACATGAAAAATGAAAAAACACTTTTCGGATTTGTTTTCCAAAGAGGAAAAAGCTTTAATGTCATGTTAACTGCTTTCAGACTATTGACCTGGAAAAAAAAAAGGGGAATCCAATAACAATAAGAAAGGTGGCACATCTGAAAGTCCAATAACCCAATTGTGTGACGCCCGCTTCAAGCAGCCAGTTGGAATGACGCAGGCAGATAAACCACGTGTGGGAATCCGGTTAAAAGTTGTGGGATTATTTTCCAAGAGCCATTGGCCTCCTCTTTTTTTGGTTTTCCTTTTTTAGTAGAATCCAGAGTCTGGAGCGGCCCAGTTTGGCGTCTGTGGAAATCAGATGAGACAAAATGGATACAAGAAGAAAGGCACAAATTAGACTCTTGTACACAATTCTCATCGTGTCAGTTAGCAGTCTAGTTATTATTTAGACGAATAATAAAGGCAATGAATTATTTTTTGGGGTTGCCCTGCTAGTCACGAACACATTGTTTTGCTCTGGCGTACCTCGTTCCTGTTGCTGTGAGCCACCTTCTTCTCAATGTTCATGGCCAGCATTTGGCTGCGGAAGGACAAGCTCTTGGTCTTCTCGATGACCTGCTGGTAGGGCGACACGGCATTGTTGCCCATCACCACGTGACCCTGCGAGACACACACACACACACAAGACACGGCAGGTGAATAGCGAGGTTGCAGACCTTTGCTGTAGAGTGGTGTTTCGTTGCTCACCAGCTTGGAGTCGATCTTTGCATCCAACCGGGCATTGCGGATCAGGTTGACAATCCACCTCTCCGCTTCCTCGGGCGTCATGTTCAGCTTGTCGGCCAGCATGCTGTTTGTGAGAAAACAAAAACAGATGAGTCAGTAAAAATAATACTCCACATGGAGCTAAGATCGGTCCTAAAAAAAAAATCAAGCCCGACCCGCCAGAGGGTATGCCATTACAAATCCCTGTGAGGGGGTGGGATTTGTAATGGCACACAGTTGGCCACAGGATGGCGACAAAGCGCTTTAAAATGGAGATGATCAAAACGCATCAACGCAATGCTCTTTCACAGATTTGTCACTATCCGCACTTGATGCTGATGCACTGATGGATGCGGCAGAAGGTCTCGAAGATGAAGAGGCGAGCGTTCTCAATGAAGTCCTCCAGACACGCCACCAGGAAGAAGTCATTGACGAGAACCTGCAGGAGAACGACATCGGCAGCTCAGAAGTCAACCAGAATGCCTCATCAACATTTGAACAAATCCACCTTTTTCTAGGGAGTATGGGTATGCATTTGATGTTTATATTTCGTTAGTCTAATAGCATACTTGCCCTAGTCATTTTTAACTAACTGTACCCCACCAAAAATCCCAAACGTGCTTCCTTAAAAAAAAAAAATTCTTAGCCTGTCAGGAAAATGTCATTTGCAAAAATTGAGCCGAGGCAACGGGGCTTGTCATTTTTTTCCTTCTTGTTTGACAAAAAAAAAAAAAGGAGGGTGGGGATACAAAGGAATACAAGGGAAACAATTTTTAAAAATTATACACAATTGAGTGTCATTGATTTCAACTACAAAATTGCTATCCAATCAAATCTGACTCATATTCACATTTTGTGAATTCTCTTTTCATTTATAATAAAGGGAAAATATATATATTTTTGGCAAAAACCCCTCAAAACAGAGAAATGCCCAAATATGGCTTTTGTTCCCAAAACACAATTCAATCTTGCAAAGCCTTTAGTGTTTCTCAATTTTTGCAAAAAGTCTTTTTTTTTTCTGTCCTAAAATCAATTCTGCATTCAGGAAAAAAGAAACCAAACAAAACAAAACAACCAAGCTTCCACAAGCTTTAGAAACAAAAATCCTGTAGGCAAAAAAGACAAACGACAGCCCAGGGGACGCGCACAAGTCGTGCGTGACAGGACAAACGAAGCACTTCGCTGCCACAAAAATTCTAAAAAAGCAAATCCCAGCCAAGTACAAAGTGGTCCCAAAGCGGCGCATCAAAACTGCAGGCTGGCCCCAAAGCTGACAGCTGTTCCGCTTAAAAAAATAAAATAAATAACTGAATTCGAGAAGGATTTATTGACTGGATTTGGTGCAGCAGCCTCAGTCAAAGTTAAACGGCGAACGTGCATCCGTGGCGGAGAAGACGCCGCAAGAAATGCTCTCTCACCGACTCGCACTCCCTCAGCTTCTTCTGGGCGCTGTCAAAGTCAAAGTTGACGTAAAGGCACTCCACAAACTCCGTGATGGGGTCTTTGTACGTGTACGACTCCTGCGCAAACACAACCATCATGAATCACCGTTCCGGACGGGTTTGGTCAAATAATGAGGGTTTTACCTGCTGGATGACCTTCACCAAGTCCTTGAGAACTTGTCTGCGCTTGCGCACGTCCTTGTTGGTGATGACGGCGGTGGTCAGGTAGCGCAGGATATGCGGGCACATGGTCTGGATGGCGTTCAAGTACCTGGATTGAGGAAGTATTTGCTGATTTACAAATGGATAGGAAAAGTCTACACACCTCAGCTGAAATGTCATGGCTTTTGGCGATTTAAAAAAAAACTGGACCGAGATAGAACCTTTTTCTAACATTAACATGACCGATAAGCTGCACAAATAGTTTGAAAAATATACACCTTTCTGAGAGTGTAAAGAAAAACAGGTCATATGGTCGCACATGTGTAAACACCCTCTTAAAAGTGGCCATGTGACCGTGTTCTGAAGAAACCAATCCCATTCAAACGAGGTCAATATTTCAAGTGATGGATACGCACCAAGTTCAAGTTCAAGTAGGCTTTTCCCGACATTTATCTGCTTACATTCACTTGAATTAATTGCAGTTTGGTAATCAGTTGCATTTATGGAGTTCCAGTTACTCAGCTCCTGTTCGTGCCTCGTGCCTCCGATTAACCCCAAATAAAGTTCAGCTGTTCCACTGGGCCTTTCCTGACATTTTCCTTTTGCGCTGGAGCAGAAAGTGAAAGGTTTCGTGGTAACACTGACAGATATTTGGAACTATTAACAATGCCCGCCCACCTTCACATTAATGAAAAAAAAAGTGATCAAATTATTCATTTTGGCCTCATTTTGAGAACATGACCTGCTGATTTGAACACGGGGTGTGTCGACTTCCAATAGCCACTGAATACACAGCAAGGACTCACTGAGGCTGGTAGAGGAAGAGCTCGATAATGTTGTCCCGGCCTTTGGGGTGGTTGAAGAACACAAAGAGGGACCAGTGGATGAGCCAGGTCCTCTGCTGGAGCGACTGGAGAGGAGAGCTCACCGACTGTGCATTTGGGGGTTGGAGAGAAAAGATGACAAAAATGCACCTGAAAGTTGAAGACACATTGCGGTAAGAAACACACCAAAATTAGTTTCTCTCACTCACATTGTTGTCAATGGTCTCCCTGAGTCGTGTCAGGTCCTCCATGGCGGCCTCCCAGTTCTGCATCAAGATCTCAGATGCCAGTTTACCCCAAAGAGAACTCAGAGCGTTCCTGTCGGTTGACGGAACCTAAAAGAAGAACCCAAAATTCAATGTATAGATAGATGACTTAAGTCTACGCATCCCACTTGAGGTTTTGGTGATATCAAACAATAAGAAATATAATTTTTAAAAACCTTTACATTTTAGGGCTTTGTGCTAACAGTAACTGCTAACAAATAGTTAACTCATTCAGTACCAGCCAATTCTAGACCCCTTTAAAAAAATTTTTTTTTTTTAACTTAAGTCTTGGAAAAATTGAAAGAAAAAAAAATATCTGGGGTTGAACGTGTGGAGTGTGAAAAGACAAATATGTCTTTGGGAGTGAATGAGTTTTAATTTCTTCATCCTGTGGGTGTCAACTCTTTACCATTATATGCTGAAGAATGTTAATAAAGTTTGGATTGGGCCAGTTATACATTATTTCCTACGGGAACACAGCATTCAAGTGTGAGCAAATCACAGAGGAACAATGTTTGACCGTTTTATTTGACTTTGAAATAAATATTAGTTTTTCTGTTCTTACCAACACACGGAAAAGGTAGAGGTACTCGGCCGCACCAGAGTAGTTTCCACACTCATACTGGAACTTGGCGTATCTGTACAGAGTGTCCAGGTACTCTTGGCGGAACTAAAGAAATGGCAAAATTGTTAAAAACGAACAGGCATAATTTGCATCGCCTTCAGAAAATGTGTGAATGTTGTGAATCAACTGAAAAACTCACATTGTGTTTCTCTGAAAGATAGTCGAAGAGCATCCTCCCGTCTCTGTCCAACAAATGTCAAGTTAAAATCCCACCGCTGGCTCACTCAAAAGAATCCTGTCTACAAACAATATTTTAGAAGGACCTGGTGGACTGCATCTGCCTCGTTGTCTCGGGGTCCTCAAACATCTTGACAATGGGCTCCGTCTCTGACTGGAGCTGCTTGAGCTGAGCCACCACAGTGCCTCTCTTCTCCCTCAAAGCTACAAGGACAGTTTTCATCAGTAGCACACAGAAAAAGTACATCGAGAAATCTAGTGGCGCTATTTGTATAGCCATGTTAGTAAAAGTAGTGCATGATGGGACACACTGAGAGCGACACAATGAAAACAAAGAACATCCTGACCATGGAAATCGTCAAGCCTTTCGTCAAATTACGTCATTAGTTGATAAACTGTATATTTTTGGGGGGCAGATGCATATCGCACCGTGTCTACTTACAATGCGGGATCTCCTTGTCGGGATAAAGGTTCTTGTACACGTCCATGGCAAAATCCACCATGTTGGTTTCGCTGAGAAGGTCCAGCTTGCCTTGGAGAAGCTCCTTTTCATTGTAAATCTGTTGTGAGCCAAACAAGTGTTGTCCGTTAAAGACAATATTTACAACTGCATCCACATTATGTTTGATTCGATTACACGAATGCCGGCTAATTAAAGTTTGATAGGCGGTGCAAGAAAACTAAAGATGGCATAAAGTATGGTCAGTTACCATCATAGTTGTTTTTTCAGACTTTGTCGTGTATTGGTCAAGAAGTGCTTTCATGCACTTGTTTCCACTGAAAAATAAATTAGTGATCGCCGGTGGTTTTGGTCCCTATTACCAGCGATAAACGAGGGATTACGGTAGCACCAAGATGAGTGGAACTTTGTGGTCCTATTTGGTGCAAGTTTTGTCATAATTCTACAAGCCCTTTCAGCACATGGAGTCATGTTCTTATTCAGTTTCTTACAAATAGGTTGCGTACAGTTATATTTGAACAATAGATTGTCTTTATAGGGCTTAACTCAAAAAAAAAAAAGCCAGCTGCTTCCATACAGTACACACAAATAAGGCTAGGCTAACAGGATGACAGTACATCCCTTGGCGTCAAATTGCGGTATATTACAGTCATGGCGCTAACATGGAAACATTCTAAAACGTCAATCTAATTGATGAAGTACTAAAATAAATACTGTACATCGACTTCTTAGCATCAGCTAATTTACCAACGTGACTGTTAGCTAACGCGAGCCCAGGCACGGTGGGTGGCTTTATTCGCATTTCCAGGACCAAAACGCCAAATAAAAATGGCTACAATGAATCAAAAGGTCATCTGGCAAGGAAATCAACGTACCTCTTTCACGGAAAGGAATTCCAGAAGGGGAAAAACCAAATGCCGGTCGAGAAAATGTGCTATCTTGGTGGTGAGATCGTAATCCGCCATCTTGGCTGCTTTGAAAAGAGGAACTTTATTGACAATGAGAGTGGAAGACATAAGTAAATGATGACGTCACATACCGTGCTCTCCTCCCCCCCAAATCGTAAAAAAATGTAAATAAAATAGCGACACTTTACTATTAACATGTTTTAATCGGAAATCGTTTATCTTTCTTTTTTTGTTTGTTTTCAAATTAATATTGATAATCTTTTTTGGGCTTCAGCAACAACACAGTTCATTACCATTTCAAAGCTAAACATTTAGTACAAAAGGATATTGATATGGGAAATATTGAAGGCAGTTCTCATTTTCTGATTTTATTTTTGAAACCACGGGCAACCCCACTGCCCGACGACTGACAAATGCAGAAACCCAACCAACGAAAACGTTCTTTTTCCAAACTTCCATTGAGTTTAATTGAAAACATATTGGGTCCACATGGTGGATTTTTCCTTGACCTAACCCTAAAACCTCTTGGTGGTGGCCAACTTCAACTGACTTCCCTGACCAATATGTAAACAGAGTTCAAGGGGGAAATTACTAAGAGTTACCCGAATTGTGGTTGGCAACAAGGGCAAGAGCGGCAACAAGGAACGTCAGAAAGCATGAAAAGACTGCCCGGAGTCAAGATCATAAACTGCTGTCTCATCACTTTCTCACTTTTCCTATTTCAGTGTAAAATGGTCCATTTTTAGATTAACTGTAGTCTGTAAAAAAAAAAAAAAAACACTGCTCAGTACAGAAGCTATGACAAACAGGATGGCTCCACATTTAAAGTTGCAAAAACAAAGCACTTGAATGAAACACACAAAAACAACAACAAGGATAAAAATGCTACCCACTACAGTATATCCATCTGTTGCATAATGTACTCCGCTCGCATCGTTCAAGCTTGCAGGTGGCGGGGCTGTGTCAAAGCTGGTTAATTTCCATGTTGTGACAGCGTTTTTAGAGAGAAAACTGCATGGGAGGGAAGACGGCGTGTCCCGGGGACGCTCCTGCAACTTCCCACTCAAGAGCTCGGCGGATGATTATGACTCGAGCTGAAAACATGCTGCAGCGTCTTAGGTGCGCTGGCGGGCGACACTGATAAGACTCTTTCCCCTGGTTTAAGTGACGCTAAGAATAAAGTGGTGGTGTTTTGAATGCCAAGGGGGCCAGTCACTTCAAGCGGTGCTACAGGGAGGAGTGAAAAAGTTCTTTGTGCAAGTCACATGACTCATGGGGTGACATTCAAGTTGTTTATACAGCCATACCTCGGTTTTCGACCATAATCCGCTCCAGAAGGCTGTTCGAAAACCGAAATTGTTCGAAAACCGAAACCACGCTCTTTTAACCTGGCCGATATTCGACCCACTTTTCTCCAGATTGTCGCTACGTTTCTCCGGTTTCTGTTATCTCTTCTATTATTTTCTTTACTTTTCTTTCTTACCGCCATTTTTTATTTTTCTTCTTCGTGCTACTGCTATTTTTATTTTTATTCTTCGTGACAGGGGTTCGCTTTGGCTTGGGGAGTCAAATTCAGCATTCGCTTCAATGGTATCTGGCGCCATCTAGCGTCACGAATGGGTATAACGTCTAGACCTCGAATATAAGACGACCACTTTTTCAGTCTTATTTCAATGCAAAAAAGACTGTCTTATATTCGGGCCAATACGGTAAGTATGGCCGTACGATTAAAAAAAACAACAAATCCCAGCATTATAGATCTTAATTTTTGTAAAGATCACAGCATTTTGTACTCGTGGGTGCCATTGATCATCAGTCACCGATAGGCCGCCCGTCATGAGTCCGGAGGCCTCTTGAACTTGCGTTAATGACTTAGTCAATAACGCTTAAGACGTGGTCGCGTAGCAACCGAAGGCTCCCACCAAAAGGGAAAGCCACCCACCTCGGGGGGGGGATTTGTTAAATAAGAAAAGACAGATAATAGAGCAAAAAGCGAGTAGGGAATAAAATCACCCACCTCATCGTTTATCAGCTACATTCCTTGCGCTCAGTGGAAGGATTTAAAGTGCAAATCCTGTACATGAGAAGCCCTCGACTTTTAATAGGCGATATCCGTCGGCTTCACGAAAATGCTGACAAATTCTAGCAGGTGTTTATTCTCTCTGTTAAAGGAGACACACACACACACACACACACACACACAAAAAGTTCCCAGATTTCTTTCTTTGAAATAGCCTCGAGAACTGTCTGTGTCGCCACATTTTCACAGCTTCCCGCAGAACAATTCACTTCCTCCTTTTCTCTAAAACGTTGACTTAGGATCATTCACTAAATGCTAGGAGGCAATTTTTACATTTTAAATTAGCATATCGTAGTTTCATAGAGACAACGAGGTTCAAATTGACCCAGAATATTCTGTGCGCTGATGGAAAATGAGCAGTAAGTATTAGAACACCCACAACATTTGCCTCGTGGCAATTACCCGCTGAGGCACTGCCCACATACTGTACATGTTCTTTCTCCTTCTTGCTTGCCATTGTCGCGGTGGAAGCAAAGCAGACGGGACATTACCATAGCAACGGGGTCGGCCTGTTGCTACGGAGAAACCACGGCGAAGGAGGGTAGCAAGAGGGGATGCGGGAGCGCACGGCGGAGGATGACACCTTTATTTTACACTTGCTTTTTACCTTGACTGGTTAGTATTGAGTTTGATTGTTCAAGTGTAGTGGAATGAAGTGCGCAATCATTTGTTTTCGCTCAGTCAAGTCTTCCTCGATCAGCTTTTCAATGCAAACGCAAGCACTCAAGGTTGCCCCCCCTTGATTTGTCATCATCAGTGTGTGTTTTAAGTTATCCTCAGGTTGTCTCCGCCGTATGTTTGGGATCCAAAGAGCCTTTTAAGATGATTAAATGTCAAAACTGGATGGCGCCTCAGGAGCTCTAAGTGCATTTATTGTGCTGTGTGGCTCCGTCAATGGAATGAAAATATGTTTCTCCATCCCAAAGTGCTTTTAACATTTCCACTACCGGTAGTTTGTTTCGAAGAGCTTCTCGCGTAAAAGAAATAGTTATGCAAAATGATTCTTGTAATTTATCAGCATGATGACAAATGATTATACTTATCTCAAATCATCTTTCTCCTTTGAAATGAATGCAAATGCTCATAATGCGTCCTGGCATCTCATTAAAAACTAAAATATACACAGTATTGTACTTTATGAAAACATACAGTAATTTCATGATATCATTAAATAGGATACAAGAATTAATCAGTTATTGCCTATCTTCCATGAGTCCATACCGACCAATAACAAACATTATTTCTGCTTGTGATGAGATTGCAGAGTTGAACCGTAAACCAACAGCAGAAGTGGACCAAGAAGGGCACCCTGAGGTAACAGACACGTACTGATCATAAATGCAAATGTTTCAACGTTTTTATTGAGGCAGACTCATATATCCATGAGAGACTGCAACATTGAATGCAGTCATAAACACACACACACAAAAAAAACATTAATATCGTACAATTCCGAGGTTAATGAATTCCAACTGTAAGTCACAATCTCGCATTCAGTCGTTTGCTCGTTCTTTTGTCGACTTATGAGTCATTCAAGTCTCCACAGGGATTTCAATGACCCAAAGGGAAACATTCAGACACTTTGGGAAGGGGATTGTCTCCACTTGATATTGGTCTGCCTTCGGTCAAATCATTAGGGACAGCACACGTTTCAAATATTATTCGTTTAACAATGTGTTTATTATTGTGGTTAGAGGCTTCAAAGTTTTTTTTGGGGGGGGGGTGTGCAATCGGGGTTTTAGAATGATTTAAGCACTGAAGAAGCTCCTAAGTGTCAAAATACAGTCATACCTCGGTTTTCAACCATAATCCGTTCCAGCAGGCTGTTCGAAAACCGATTTGTTGGAAAACCGAAACTATTGAACATGTCTGTTCACAATGGAACGCTACACGAGGAAGCGTCACTTCCTCGTCTACCCGAGGAAGCGTCACTTCTTCGTGTAAGGAAGGCGAGAGGAGTCAAATGGTGCATTCAAGTGCGCTCAGTTTGTTCGAGAACAGAAATTCGGACGTCATCCGAGGCGTAAAAAACTCGAAATTTTTGGTCGAATACCGATTTGGTCAAGAACAGAGACGTTCGAAAACCGAGGTTTGACTGTATTAGAAAGAATGCTTAGTAAGGTGCAGTCTAACAACAGTACAAGTTACGACAAATTTTTCATTAAAAAAAAAAAAAAAAAGGTTTCCCGATTCAAAATTCAAACGAGTCATCAGCAGTGGCGGGCAAATTCGTGCCAGGGTCCGAGTGCCCCCGCCCAATGGCCCCATACAGATTGTGCTTGGCTGCGTGCGCCAGCGCCCTCCTGCGCATCATCTCCCCCTTCCACATGGACGCCATGAGCAGGCTGGAGAGCAGCACGCCGCCCAGCGTGAGCAGGCACAGGCCGGCGATGACGCAGCGGTCCAGGTGCGCGCCCAATCGCGCTCGCTGCTGCTGCAGCCGCTCCATCTCGCGCGCCGCCACGCCGTCCGCCTCCACGGGGACCCGCGCGTCCCGAGGCACCGCGAACGAGATGGCCACCAGGGAGATGCCCGTCACCAGGCAGCAGACAGCTGCGATGAAGCCGTAGTCCACGGAGCCCTCTGAGGACAGCTCCGAGTAAAGTTCCTCCTCCGCATCCTCCGCTTCTTCCGCGCAGAATCCACTCAAGCAGTCCTCCGTTGGGTCTTCGCCCGTCAAAGGAGACTCATCCTCGGCTGGGCTCGGGCTCTCTCCTGCGGAGGGACCCGGTGCTCTGGCGCGCGACTGCGTCCCCGGGCTCGTGGTCACTCCCATGGAGGAAGGAGAAGAAGGAGGAGGCGTGGATCCAAAGTTTGCAAAGTGACGCTCATCTTAAGCGCGGTGCACAGAAGCGAGGAGGGAAATAAGAGGAGTCACGCCTCATTTGCACAATCTCCTCTGCCTCCGCCGCCTTGTCAATTAGTGGGGAGCGGGTGGCAGACCCCTCCCACGGGCGCCACGGCATCCAACGCGTATAGTCTCATCGACACCAGGATGCGCCAGTCAGTAGTGAAATGTATGCGTGCTTTTATTGCAGCCCCCGAGTTGATACCTTATTTAAAAAAAAAAACACTGTTGGATCAGGGGCGTACAGCCGTCATTTCAGAAGTAGGGGACGGAGGGGGCCCGGGGGGGGGTAGTGTTTGAACTAAATCACTACAGTGAAACTCCTCTACAACGAAATCATGTTTGCAGCAAGAAATTTTCACAACAGGGGGTTTTTCACTATAGCAAATATGATTTTTTATTTTGCTTCCTCCGTCTTTCATTGTGATCACCTTTACCCTCTCTTCCAGCGTCAGAGCTCTTCTTGTCTTAGCTGCTTGACATCTAAAGGTCGTTTTGTAGCCATTTTAGCAATGCAACGTTCGTGCTGAGTCTGAAACTAACAATAACAAGTACTTCCTGGACTACTGTGCATGTGTAAACCAGTGTAGGGGTTGCTGTTGCCATTTCCCAACGAAACAGTAGAGGTCGCTGTTGGATTAGACTTCGTTGTAGTGAATCTCTTTGCGAGGCAAGAGCAGAAAAAAAGATTTCGTATTACGCAACAGGGTTTTTTTTGTATGGGGGGCAGGAGAGTGGGAATGGTGTTAATGAGTGAAGATTTTTTCACACTAGGGGGTATTTTCACCCATGTAGGTTTCGTTGTAGAGGGGTTTCACTGTATTGAATTAATGAAGGTGTTTTTATTTGATTGTGAAACATGACTATTCACCAATTTCACAACGTACAATTTATAAAAGAACAATGACAAAATAAATCTAGATGATATGAATTTGCATCTCATTCGATGTCGCTTTATGCCAACTGTCACCAAATGGCGATGTTAGAAAGTAAAAATAAGCTCGAAAGGTTTATAGAAATGCCATCATGTGGGGGGGGGGGAAGGAAGATTTACAATGGCGGAAAAAAAAGGAGGATTTTCCACTTGCTGAGCTTGTTACGGAAAGCCTCTTGAATGTGTGTGTGTGTGTGTGTGTGTGTGTGTGTCTGTCTGTGTGTTTTGCAAATGTAGGTTATACTTTGCCAAAGGTCACAATTCGAAACGAATGTGTGTGTGTGTGTGTGTGTGTGTGTGTGTGTGTGTGTGTGTGTCTGTCTGTGTGTTTTGCAAATGTAGGTTATACTTTGCCAAAGGTCACAATTCGAAACGAGTTAAGTTCTGTCGTTCCGCTGCTGCCGCCTTCCTCCAAAAAGACAGAACACCCTGTACTTTCGCTTTAGTCCACAACCGGAGACGATGCATTGCTTACTTGAGTGTGCGCGGAGGTGACCGGAGGACATATTTTTGCGCTTTTCTGCTTCATTTGGCATCTTGCTGCAAGTGTGAAAACACCACAAACTCACACGGCTTCGTTCCTTCCTTTCTTCCTTTTGGCAGCTACAAAAAATAAAATAAAAGAAACAAATGAATGAATGAATACAAGGTTCTATTTTTAAGCTCCAATTCAATTGTTGTTCTGTTTTTGCATTTTTTTTTTCCGTTCAACTGAAATGCACTCGTGTCAACGAATAAAACACTCTTACATACACTCGTGAATCATTCTCACACACACTATTGAAACACTCTTATCAAACCTAAGCAAATTGTTTTAAAAAACGGGACTAAAATGCTCCCGTACACAGAATTGAAATGCACATTTCAGTTTGCTATATGAGCATCTTTTTTTCATCTCCTTGTCACATCACACGAGAGCTTTTCCGAATATTTCGACCGTCTCATGTAGGTGAATAATGACAATCATCATTCCTTTGTAAAAAAAAAAAGATTTTTTTTTCATTGGGTACCATCATAGTGCGTGAACCCAATGAAGTCGCTGCTCAAACAAAAGATTAAGTCAGGCTGCCTCTCATTTAATAAGCAGAAGTCATGCACACGCGCACACACACACACACACACGCACACACGCACACACGCACGCACACACACCTGGAGGGCATCAGTCCAACACGGCATACATACAGAAAATGTTGAAAGATGCCCACGAAGACGCTTGAGCCATTCTTGGGCTCGGAAGTAAACATTGTGCACTGTTTGATTAATAAGAAGCATGAATCATAAATATGCTTGACTCATTTCAACGGCGACGTCACACAATTTGTGCCAAGAGCCCACAGAGGATCTTAAAAAAAAACGTGTGTGTGTGTGTTGGGGGGGGGGAGTTCCTCTTCGTAGATGATTATGATTTCTTCAAAGCAGTGGGGGTTGGGAGGTTAGTTTTAGGATTTAAGAGTTATGTTCGATTGGGATTAGGGCTGATGGGTTCGGGGAGAGGTGTTTGGGTTATCTTTTAGATAAGGATCAGGATTTTATATGCAGGGGTTATGGACTGTCGAAAAAATATATTTTTGTCTGAAAACAGTTACCCAAGTTGGAAAGTAGTCTTGCGGTTATTAAAAATAAACACATGCGTGATTTTTTTTTTAATACAGTCAAACCTCGGTTTTCGTCCATAATCCGTTCCAGAAGGCAGAAGAATTGTTCGAAAACCGAAACCACGCTCTTTTTAAAATAAAAATGTTCACTGAACACGTCTGCTCACAATGGAAAGCAACATGAGGAAGCGTCACTTCCTCGCCTACCCGAGGAAGCGTGACTTCCTCGCGTAAGGAAGGCGAGAGTGAGTCAAATGGTGCATTCAAATGCGCTCAGTTTGTTCGAGAACCGAAATTTGTTCGTCATTCGAGGCATAAACAAAAGAGAGAGAGAGAGAGAGAAAGAGTGTGATTTTCACCTCTGTCCTGCAGGTGGCAGTAAAACCCTTTTAGACATGTTGAGGAGAACTACTTCCAAAAAGCACGATGAAAATAAAACAAATACCTGCATGTTTTGGGACACCGAGGCTGCTTTCGATGACCCCAACTTGGATGTAAAATTCCTCATTTTGTACTTTTGTACCATCCTGCAGGGAAGAAGTCAGGTGGAGGCCTTTTGTTGTACGGGTCCACCTAAGAACCATAAAAGAAGACACGGCTCGCGATTAAAGTCTAGTGTTTCTTCTTTTCTTGATTTCTTAGCTGGCGTGTGTGTGTGTGTGCACAGTTGGTGTGTGTGGGAGCTTCGACCGCCCCCACACACGCTGGCCTCGGCACAGAGAGACATGTTATTAAGAAAATAAAAATAAAATAACAACTGTTGTGCGTTGCTCGCTGCCGAACTGAATGAAACGCTGCAGTTGTTGGAAGGAAAAGCTGCGGAGTCAATCAAAAACTCCTTTGTTGGTTACATAACGAAGGTTTTATAACAATATCACATAGAAATGAATTTGGGAGCGGGGGGGGGGGGGGGGGGTGTAAAAATCGCATCGAGTGTGCACGTACAGCTACTTTCGAGTGACCAGAAATAACCAGTCAACCAAATATGGGCTGCAAGAAAAAAAAAGCAAAGACGCGTTATACATGACGTCATAGCTACGTGCGTAATGAGAGTTTGAGCAAAAACTAAGCAACAGAACCAAGGAGGTGGATTTTTACAAACAGCTCTGATTGAATTCCACTGTTCGCTTGGCAAGGAAGTGCAATTTTAACGCACATCCCCAGTGGCACAAAATGGTTTGGTGAGGCGGGTGATTTTTTTTTTTGCACGGCCTAAATTTTCACGCACAATTCTCTGACGGAATACGAACGAGATAGATTTGTTTCTTTTTCCCGCACGGCTCTGCTTTGGTTTCCGAGGAGGTGGACTTTTACGCAACGGGCTTTGGTTTTTACTGGCGAGTAGATTGAGTTTCACGCAACTAACATCGGGTCGCTCTTCAAGAAATGGGACTTTTACGCACAGCTTACGCGAGAATAACAACGCGAGGACATTGACTTTTTACGCGCAGCTGTGATTTGGTGGCGAGGAAGGTGGACTTTTCCCGCGCCGCTCTTTCCTTCAGGGGGCGAGGAGGACTTTTACGCACACTTCCTCTCGTTCCTCCTCGCGCGCCACCACACCATTCCGGGCGCTCGCTCAGGATTGCAAGCTGCAGGGGGAGCCCATTGATGAAACTCGCTTTTCCAAGAAACCCCCAAACTAATTCAAAATGGAGAACTCGACCAACCAGACTCTGGGCGCGTGGACGGACTCGAGCGTGGCGTACAAAGTGATCAGCACGGCGTTGCTGCTGCTGATCTGCTTGGCAGGCGTGGTGGGCAACGTGATGGTGGTGCTGGTGGTGCTGACCACCAAGCACATGCGCACGCCCACCAACTGCTACCTGGTGAGCCTGGCCGCCGCCGACCTGATAGTTCTGACGGCGGCCGGCTTGCCCACGGCGGCCGAGGGCGCTTTGGGTTCTTGGGTGTTGGGTCACTGGGGTTGTGTGGGCATTACATACCTGCAGTACCTGGGCATCAACGCCTCATCGTGTTCTATCGCCGCCTTCACCGTCGAGAGGTACATCGCCATCTGCCATCCCATCAAGGCGCAGTTCCTGTGCACGCTGTCCCGCGCCAAGAAGATCATCCTTCTGGTTTGGACGCTGACGTCCGCCTACTGCGTCATGTGGTTCTACCTGGCCAACCTGCAGGTGTTGGTTTACGACAACGCCAAGGTGACTGCGTGCGGCTACCGGGTGTCCAGGAAGCTCTACCTGCCCGTGTACTTCTTTGACTTCGGGGTGTTCTTTGTGGTGCCACTGCTGCTGAGCGCGGTGCTGTACGGGCTGATCGGGCGCATCCTTTTCCTCAATCCGCTTCCGTCCGACCCCAAGGAGCAGCAGCAGCTGCAGCGGCACGACAACCACGACGTGGGCAAGAGGAGCTACAGGAGCTCCAGCTCCACCGCAGCCTCGCGGAGACAGGTGAGAACCTGAGACATACGCGGACAAAACATTAGGGACGCCAACCGAGTGGGAGCTCGTCAAATAAGCATTCAATGTTTGGTTTCCACCCAAAAAAACGAACACACACACACAAAAAAAAAAACTGGGGTGGCCGGTGAGAAAAAAAAAAAAAAAAGTAAAATCATAGATCCTAAAGATTAAATGTTGATATGTAAGGGACACAATTTAAAAAAAAAAAAAGAAGAGCAAAACACATTTTAAATTTGAACATTTTTTATCAATTAAATGCCGATACACTAATATTAATTTGGTTTAAAAAAAAAAATGGCGGCGAAAAAGAACAACCAGTTGGCAGGCGTGATGGATGAGGTGCCGATTGCACACTCGCGGCCGCTCGCCGACATGCTAGCTTGAGCTTCAGGAGCTTTGCTGAAGGTATTTGGGAATATCCACCCCCAAAAAGTTTTTGGATACAAAGGGCAAAAATCATAGTCTGAAAAAGAAAAATGGCAACGGCATCGATTTTGGGACCACGTTGTATCAGTTATGGATTAAAATGAATACATTTAAAAACTGTTACCGTATTTTCCACACTAAAAGGCGCACTGGATTATGAGGCGCACCTTCAATGACTGGCCTATTTTGTCATTTTTTTTTCTTAAATTGGGCGCACCGCATTACACAATCTACAATGCATCCACTAGATGGTGCTACGCTAAAAGAAATGCCAACAGAACGATCAGATGTCAGTAAAAGCAGCGACACAGTTCACTTAACCAACAGGAAGTTATAACATTGACTCGTTAACGTCTAACTCTTTTGCCGCTGCTCTATTTCCGTGTTCAACTGCATAACCGATCGCCTTCATTTTGAACCCTGCGTTGTAAGCATGTCTCTAGCAAGGAGCCATTTTGAGGTTGACATATTACCGTAATGACCATGCACAAGACGCATCGGATTTTAAGGCGCTGTGAGCTTTTAAGAAAACTTTTAGGTGCGGCTTTTAGTGCGGAAAATACGGTACTTAAATCCTGTAAATTCAAAAATTTTGACAAAATTAAGCAATTTTAGTTGAGTCATTCTTTCGTTCACCACTAGAGGGAGCCCGCGTAAAAGACTTTTGAGAATCATTGCTGAAATGAACCCGTGTAATCCCCGCGCCAGGTGACCAAGATGCTAGCAGTGGTGGTGATCCTGTTCGCCGTGCTGTGGATGCCGTACCGCACCCTGGTGGTGGTCAACTCCTTCCTGGACCGTCCGTACCTGAACAGCTGGTTCCTGCTCTTCTGTCGAGTGTGCGTGTATCTGAACAGCGCCATCAACCCGCTCATCTACAACGCCATGTCGCAAAAGTTCCGCGCCGCCTTCCTCAAGATCTGCCGATGCGGCCGCAAGGCTTCCGACAAGCCGGTCGGCTCTTACGGCGCGGCGCTGAGCTACAGCGCCGTCAAGGACTCGTCAGCGGCAGAGTGCACAGACCGCTTTCCCACCGACGTGGAGGAAGTCACCATCACCGACGGGCTCCTGGTAGATCACAAGGGCATCTTCGGCGGATCCTCCTCGTCTCCCTCCTATGAGAAAGCGGACTTCAAGATGGTGGCTTGAGCGTCTTCACAGAACCCAACTTTTCTCGAGCTGAGGCACATTTTATTCCAAAAATGTCAGTTAATGTCGAGCGTGTTGCTACAGAGTCGTCTATGTAACATGGGTTCATTATTGTGGTCATGCTACTTGTACGGCTTGATGACGCTTTGCTGATTATTCGGTGTCGTGACAGACCACGGTAAATAACGCAAGCTAGTACTTTTGAGGAGACTCAGGGGTGTTTGTGTCGATCAATTTACCTACCAAATGTAACATGGTCTTTCGATTACGGTCATGCTAGATGCATGGCGTGGTTACTTTGCCGATTATTGGTCTGTGTCCCAGGTCAGAGTAAATAAAGCCAGCCATGACGGTTTTGGGGCAGGGTTAGGGTGTCAAACAAGGGGGATCATTTGAAAATGCGAAGTTAGGGTTTCAAATTAGGGTTTCCAAGTATGTTTTACAGGAAGGGCTGGTGTTTTGAATTACGGTTTCAAGCCTGTGTTGGGGGTTCAGGTTAGGGTTTCAAATGAGGTCTCTCAGCCTGGTTTAGGAATTTGAAATTGACAACAAAGGTCAGGTGTCTGAATTGGGATTTCAAACTTGGTTTAGGGTTTCAAAGTTGGCTTCCCAGCCAGGGCTAAAGATTTTTAAATGGGTTTTCAAGTAAGGGATCAAGATTTGGCTTGGCTGGAAAATTCTTCAGACAAAATCCAAAGGAATAATCCTTCAATTTACATCATGACTCGACATTGTACATAGCAAGATGACAAAAATGACAGCCCGATGGAAATGTAATGCAAATGCAATTACAAATGCAAAAAAATGTTTTGCAGCTAAAACTAGTCATTTTCTCAATTAGAAACGACCAAGAAAAGGGACACCATGATTTTCATTGTACAGGATGGACTTTTGTTCAATGTGCAATTGTTATTGTGCCTTTTCACGGAATGACTTTTTTTCTGGCATCTGACTGGCTGAGAGGACCATACACTTACCTGTTGCTTTGGGAAACAACTCTTTACGTGCACATTTCCTTTCTCCGCCATCACGGACGCGAGGCCGAACTAAGAAGGCTGCCTGCGGTCTCCTGGCAACCGCCTCCCTTGATTGACGAGATTCCAACGAGGACGACGTTAATTGAAGCAGTCATGCATTTCGAAAAACTCTTGTTTCATGTCATATGTTCGTGTGTGTGAGCTTTGGGTGGCAATTGTTTTTTTTTCCTTCCCTGGACCGAAAAAAAAAAGGCTTTTGTTCAGCTGCTGTTCTGTCCTTATTTATAATGAAAGCACGGAATGTAAATGGCTGTCAGATGGAGCGGGAGATGCGACAGCACCAGCGGAGGAGGACGAAGATGCTGCGTCGCTGCCGATAAACACCGTCTTATCTATTGTGTTAAGTGTGAAACTATGTGTGTGTATTGGTGCAAGACTGTTTTATTGTCCGTGACTTGTTTTAAAAAATATTTAAGATTGTATTTTTATATTGATTACTGGCCCACACGGATAAGTGGGTGTTGTTTAGTTGCAAGTCCTATTTAAGATGCCGCCGTTGTTGGAAAGTGGAGCTGTGTTGTGCTGCCAATAAAGATGCTTGTGGAAGTGGGGTTGAGACTTATGATTAATAATGTGGATGCTAATGCTATTTTTCCATTCAAAAAGGACTTTTTTTGCCCCCCACAAAGTCAGAAAAAAAAAAATCCATCTTCTGAGGTGAGAGACGAGTTGACCCTCCATTAGACGCCTGACATGGACGACGTGCCGGAACTTTATTAGGAATTGCGCCGCCACAACTTTTCAAGAAATGAGCGAGAGGCGACCTGTTGACTCTGAAGGCCTCCTTGCGCGTCTGCTTTAGGCTTGCTAATAAAAAAAAGGCAGGAAGGGGAAATTCAATTGTACGCCGTTAATGCCATTACGCGTGTTTTTTTTTTTTTACACAGAACCTACCACCCCTTGCCCGAGGGGGGGCGATCAAAAAACAAAACAAAAAAATCAAGAAGAGGCAATATGAAAAGAACCAAGAGTGAGGATACAGACTATTTTCTGCAGGATTTAGTGGATGAATGAGAACAGCTCCAAAAAAATGACAAAGGCTTGACCTCATAGGACAGGACAGTAAAGTCAAATAACTTGACACATATCAAAACACCACACACAGGAAACTTGTCATTCATAATGTATGTCAATAATCATAGCTAAATATGTATATCATAAAATGAACGTAGGCGTAAAAAACAGGATCGAAGAGGACTTTGCACCCCATAATCTTCAGCAAAAACTGAAGTAACATGTTTCCCGTTTTCATCATTCTTATTTTATATTTGGACTGTGTTCAACAAAATAGTGAGCCAGCCAAAACAAATGGGAGTGAGAACAAAATATAAACTGTACAAAAATACATTAAATAGCGTGAAAACAAACCCAGATGCCGTGATGGAAAGGGGATAACTGTACTCTACTTCTTGAATAATGTAATCTCACAAGAATAAAGACAGACCTTATGTGAGGAAAGAAATGATGTATATATTTCCAAGAAAAAAAAAAAATGAAATCCCCCAAGAATGAATTCCAATTTCTTTCAAGAATGCAGGCATTTTTAGATGAGTTCATCTTCTGATTCGTGATCGGTTACCGATTTTTTTTTTAACACGTTCATCGGCTCCAAAATCCTAGTCATGTAAAGCCGACATGATAATAAAGTCAGAATTCTATTATTATTATTATTTTATTTTTTTTTAAGAGGTATTGGAGAGATAACTCATCTGCAAACCTCATAAATTGTTTGACAAAGAAGTGAAAATTCACAACACAAGTCTTGGATATAGACTGACTAACATAACCAAATAAGTACCCATTTCGAGTGGTGTATTGATAGCGCGTCATGCGTGATAACGACGCACAGGGCGAAAACACAATTGCGTGTCATCCCAGTGAGCGTCAAACAAGATCGCTATTCCGGGGATAGCAAGCTTCGGGTCAAACTATATCAATGGTGTTTATGCAAATGCATGCAAATGAGTGCAAACTGTCAAAGGTGCAGCGCTATGGGGTGCAACGTCGTGCAATCTAATTGACGAAGAAGGAACGGCAGGAAATTATGAATGTGAGGGAAAATTGGCGGGCGTGTGGAGAATAAGAAACAAGCAGGGGTTGCCAACGTGGGGAGGTCCGTCCCACTGAGACTTAATATTAAGAAAAGTTGACAAAAGATTTGTCGCAGTGCACAAATTGTTCAATTCCACTGGGGTTCTTAATTTAGTTTTTTTGATGTGCTTTCAAAAATGAATTTAATCACAAAAATGAGTTGTGAAATGATTTATGGTAAAAATAGAGAAAATAGACCAGGGATGGCGCCAGTATATATTTATCTATATATGTCTAGCTAGCTATCTATATGTGTAGGTATTCAATAAGTTATTCACTAAATTAGTTCGGAACGATATGACAAAAAATAATTTGATTATGATCAAATGTGAGTTGGTCCACCCCTGGACTAAGCAGACATTTGACACTTTCAGTCTGAGGGAATGCACGTTTATTTTCCAGACTGCTCTGCATCCATCTTAATTATTATTAACCTTTAGCACAAAGAGGTTACCGGAGGTGAGGGCGAAGAGCCTCTCATCGGTGGCCCTGAAGCCCAGCACGGGTTTGTCCGAGTCCAGGCTGGCCACCTGTTGCTTGGCAACCTGCCCTACCTGCCGGCCCTGCTTCCTGTTGAAAAGCACGCCGTCCACCGGGGACGGCTGGCGGTAGATGAAGGCGCGGCGCAGGCACTCGCACAGCGATGCGTATGAGTAGTTAGGGGCGCACGTGGAGAACTTCTTGTCCCGCTTGGACGCCTGCACGTAGCCTAGCAAAGAGGAGATACACGCTCACAATTAAGCTGGCATGCTAAGCTCATACCGTTGATGAGCCTCACGTGAAGCTGGTTTGTTCAGGAAACCACTGTAAAACATTTATGTGACATAGACGCAACATCTTGCAAAAAGGCACATGGTGTGTGTGTGGGGTGGGGTGGGGGGGGGGCTTGCGACAAACAAAAGGGCACAAAGCTTTCTGGTGGCTGAAAAACTAATTATCCTCCACCGAAAAAAAAACAACAAAACTGATTAGCACAAGTGCCCCTTTGCAGCCTGCCGACTGCTCCTTCTGCTCCTCATTAGGACTTACGAAACTTGTCCTAACCGTCTCCCAAACTTAGGAGAATAGTTGTATTTTTTTCCGAGACAGATAGATATAATACAGTCATGCATTAACTTGTTCTTGCTTCAAACTATTTATTGGCACTCCCAGTGGAAGTTTACTCCAAAACAAAACAAAATGAAGACAATAGATGTTGGGTAGTTAGCCAAACCAAAAAAATCACGACCGAAAGTCAGCTAGCTTAATGCTAACACATAATGGGAAACACTGTAGACTGGCTGACAAAATTAGCATAAATATTGCACTAGTTATTGAAAAAAAAAAAAAAAAAAAAAGAATTAAACAACAGCAGAGACAATATGACAAAACCCAAGAAAATATTCCTTATCCTCCGCAAATAACTAAAGGTCCGTTGAGACTTCAGGGTTAGGGTGTCCCCCGCTTACTGCCCAAAGACGGCTGGGATAGGCTCCGGCACACCCCACACGGTGCAAAATCATTATTGTTGAATGAATAGTACATATGCAATTTCAACTCGCTCTATTTTTTATTTTTTTAATAAATTTGCTTTCAAAATCAAGGCGAGCATGAATTTTCTTACCCAGGGCGTTGAAGGTGGCGACGTGCTCCCACATGTCGGCGGGCCGGTCAGGCCGCGGCTGCCACAGCAGGGCGTCCACGTCGTGACGGAGGCACATACACGGCATCTGGGTCGGGTCCACGGTGACGGTGAAGAGGTACTGATGGCTGCCCAGGTTCACCTGCGAGCGGGCAACAGATAATCCACCAAATCGGTTTTTGACCTTTCATGTCTGGTTAACTGCGTTGGTATTTGTCGCGTCAAGTTGAGACACGTGCGCCTGCATCATGCTGGGTGGCTATTTTAGATTAATATAGTTGTTGATAATTACTGTATTTGTCATATGTCAATTTTAAAAATGGTGTGCGTTCGAAATCACAAAAAGCAAACCCTGGTTTGAATAAAGACAATGACATTTACTTTTTTTAATAAGCAAAGGGACGGTGGGGGTTTTAAAATCCTGAATAGGACTTTTGCGAAAATAATAATCAGGAGCTTTCAGCTTCCAGCCCGAGCGCCTCGTCAAGTGGAAGGCGACGACAAACATTTCAGCGAGCTCTCACGCCTCCACTCCAAATCTCATTTTCCCGCCACTTGCCAGGCCAGCGCGGAAGAACACAGCAAAAATGGCGAGCAGGGATGTTGGGGAGGTACGTGACCCAACTTGAACATGAACAATCGAAACCAAGACGAGAGATAAAGCGAACACGGACACGGAGGCGCCTAGCGTGACAAAAATGGTTAATGATAATTTTGCACCCATCAGGCATAATTACCCATTGCGAACTACCTGCCACGAATTACACGGACAATTAGTCTGGGTATTGACTGTCAGTCATCCATGAAATGATATGATAATCTGCAACGGGTGGATGGTGGAACTGGACACTTAGTGGGCAGTGCATTATGATGATGAGTGGATTACGTTTTTTGGATTACAGACACAATTTGAGTTACTGGCACTGCCTGCTAGGAACATGTTTTTGTTGTCATCGCTGATAAATATGATAAGCATAATATGGCCGTCAACATATTTATTTATTTTTCATCCAAAGCCTTTTGGGTTTCACCTTTCAAATCCAGTGGTACCTCTACTTGCGAAATTAATTGGTTCTAGGAAAAAAATACATTTCTTAACTTGAACATTTTGTAAGTGGAGACGCGTTTTCCATGTAAACCCCCTAATTCGTTCCAAGATCCACCAAAATTCAGACATAAATGTTTCCTCAACCATAAAAATGCAGCAAAATATGTAACAAATGCATGTTACAATTAGATTACTGTATTGCACAATCAATGACAGTTGTGCATGGACCAAAAAAAAACCAAAGAATAAAGAATAAAACTGATGGTCATTTCACTTTTAAGTGCGTCCTCATCGGTTTTTGCCCACTTTAGTCCATGTTCTCTCTCAGAAGTGCTTTTTGCCTGCCGTTTTGTAAAGAACTGATCCAAGGACGTTTGCTTTTGTTGGCTTTTAACAATCCTTTGAAAATGTCCAAGGCAAAAATCAGCAGAGTGAGCGATCGCCCGACTGGTGAACACTTTTTCTGGGTGATTCACATTTACGTACAACTATCGGAACACCTCATAGCCCGAAGGGCAAATGACGAGGATGCTGGATATCTGTCTACACACATAGACACATTCGGTAGAGGTCCCTCTTAGCCAATGGAATGCCAGGATAATGGTCGGGAATAGCCAATGCTATACGTATGTTGCGTTCAGGAAACTGGGAGCTGCAACCAGCAGCCCATACTGTATTTTTTACCTTTCGTATCTTGACATTTCTTTTGTAACAAGAGGCAATATTTTCCTGTTGAGACGTTTCGTAGCTTAAAAAAATCGTATGAAGAGACATTCGTAAGTAGAGGTACCACTGCACATATGGAAGCTGAAGTCTGATATCAGGGAGGGTTTGATCTAATCGGCATTATGCATGATGCATAACACTGTCAACAATGAGTCATTGTGCATTTGTTCATGTCGAGTATCACGGCCCTATGCGGTGCTGAGGCTTAATGCTGTCTAATTATTGTTTGGCAACCACTCCGCGGTTGTCACGGGGGTCTCTCAAGAACCTGTTTCCCGATACAAAAGAGGACAAGGATGCAGCGATCAAAGGCCGACATTACGAAAACAAGTCTACATAACATTTTTAAACAGACAACAGCAAAAACAGCAGTGATGCTCACATCGTATCTGTTTTATTTGCTTCCAATCACTGATATCACAAACTCATTAATTTAATTAAAAAATAATAATATATTTTCCTGTTTGACTGGCTCTGTTTTCAAGCAGATAGCCAGAATAAGGCTGGGAAGTTCAACTTGATCATCAAGAACAAAAGGTGCTAAATGGATTGGATACGCTGCAATTTCATGATGAAAGGTCTTTTGCAGAAGGAAAGACATATTAAACCTGGCACAAAGCCGGCTGCAAGAAAAACAGGATACGCCTCCCTGAATGAAGTTGTGATAAAGGCACACATGCACTGAGTCACATGCTCACACAGGTAGTGGTAGCCTTCAAAAAGGGCGGATGGCTATTTGTGAGCAGCGGGGAAACATTAAAAGGGCTTTTCATTTTCCGGAAAGACACGGCATCGCTTACATTCAAGCTAATGATGAGCCTCTCATTCATTAGGCCATGAAGTGGACTCCTGTGGGAGCTTTGTAATGGACGGACAACCAAATCGAGAGAGGGCCATTAACCCTGGAACACACATCATTCAGACCTCCTCTCCATTCTTAAAAAAAAAAAAAAAAAAGTTTAGAATTGAAAAGAAAGGACCACATTACTTGTGTGTCACATGTTTTGGACGAATGTCGAGCTGGTGATAAAAATAGCACACACGTGACGCATTGTTCACCTTGGCGCCCAGAAGGTCACCAGGAGCCTTTTCATACTTGGATGGATGTAAGCTCCTCAAACAAGCTAAATCAAGCTAAAAGCAATAAAGCACAGACGGAGGGGGCTGTAAATGACAAAGTATACCTCGGCACGACATTAATGCCACCATAAATCATATAAAAACACTAACCTAAGTGCGTATGCAATGCAGAAGTCCCAGAAATGGACAATAGCAGGAAAGCATCATTACAGGATACAATCAGCGGTTCATTTAATGGATGGACGGAAGTCTCCTTGGAAGAACGCTCCTCAAAATGGCAAGCGCACACAGACCCAAAAAGAAAAGGTAAATCTACATCAGCGTGGGGTGACTCTCAATAAGCCCACAAATTAGTTGAACTACAGAGCAGGGCTGGACAGGAAAATAAGTTTAATCTATTCATATTCCATGGCATGTAGAAACGGTTCATGTTTGACTTTCACCAGTAGGTGCTCGACATGGTTTATCATTATTATACAGTGTGTTGCCAATTTTTTTTTTTTTAATTTAAAAAATCAATTCTGTTCCATTTTAATAGCAGTAATATATGAATCTGTTTAGCATTTTATTCAAAAGCATATATTTTCTTCATATAAAGCCTATTTAGAATCCAATAGGATTCCTTGCCTGGGTGTGCATTTTTTGTTTTTCATAAGGGGCCAAATGACCACGCCCCGAGGCAAATAGCTAGCTAGCTGGCTAGATAAATAAATAAATGAATGACCGAATAATTAAATAATTTTTTTTTTTAAAATAAACTATTTATTTACTTATATAATTGACTATTCAGTCATACCTCGGTTTTCAACCATAATCCGTTCCAGAAGGCTGTTCGAAAACCGAAACCACGCTCTTTAAAAAAAAAAAATCTTTATTGAACACGTCTGTTCACAATGGAACGCTACACGAGGAAGCGTCACTTCCTCGTCTACCCGAGGAAGCGTCACTTCCTCGTGTAAGGAAGGCGAGAGGAGTCAAGTGGCGCATTCTAGTGCGCTCAGTTTGTTCGAGAACCGAAATTCGGTCGTCATCCGAGGCATAAAAAACTCGAAATATTTGGTCGAAAACCGATTTGGTCGAGAACAGAGACGTTCGAAAACCGAGGTTTGACTGTATTAACAGTTTAAACCTTAAATACGATGTAAAAAAAAAAAAAAAAGCCTGTTGTGAATTTTGCCATTCCGCTCCTCGTTAGAGAACAGCAACTTGTGCAAAAAGTACTGAAACACGTAACAGTTGGATATGTGCATTCAAAAACTTAGAGAAGATCGCATTAAGTTCAGGTGTAAAGGTTTGAATCCATTTTAGGCTCGTCCTGAAATGTCACCCAAAAGGCAAATGTCCCTAGTTTTTGTCAGTAGAGTGTGAAAAAAATGTTAAATGCCTGTAAATCATATTTTCATCGGCAAAGGGTAAAGGAACCCAAAAAGAAATTGTTATTCATTCTGTATGTATTTCTTTATTAATCGTCCAATTAATCATTACTGAAATTTTATTCTGCCAAATAATGCCATTGGCCACAAAAAGATCATATCCGTCAGGCCCTCGTGCACCGGATGGGGGAGTTTCGACAATGTCAGAAGTGGTCATGTACTCACCACCTGAGTGGCCTTCAGCGACTCGCCGTCGAAGTGCACCAGGCTAGAGGTGTCCTCAGGGTAGCCGTCGCAGTCTTCGAGTTCTTGGGAGTTGCAGGCTGGCTTGTCCAGGTCGGGATTAGCGTGCTGGGGAAATCGTCAAGAGAGCACAGAGGCGGACGAGTTATTCTTGTTCTGCATTTATTAGCATGAGAGCAGGCCTTGATTAGCCTGGAGAAGCCAATGTGGGAACAGATGACGCTAACAAAGGCTGAGAGGAAGTGGGCCCCAAACATCTGACTAAGGGTGTGAGGAAAGGGGGGCTCAGAGCAACCGAAAGTGGCTGGTCATCAGTACATATGAAGGCTAATTTAAAAATTGGAGGGATTAATTTAATCTGGAAAGGAGGCAAAGCGGAACAGAGCATGCCTGAAAGACGAGATATAAATTATCGTGACAAGAATAAGGTTATTATAGTACTAGTGGTTGATGAGGACACTGATATGTCTCACTGAGCAAAACTGTTTGTACTGGGGGACCTTGCGTGAAGACTTTGAATCCACCTTAATTGACTGCTGCAGGTGAGATGGGAGCCTGTACTATTTCGGGAAAAAAATGCATATGTTATCTCTTTAATTCCACAAGACGTGCTTATACGTCTTTTTAAAATTAGGCCCCGCCTACCAAGGACGTACTTGTACGTCCAAGTCTTTTTTTGCAAGTCTTTTTTTGCGTCATAGAGAGAAGGAGGGTCTGATGCAATCTGTGAATGAGAATAAGCCGTGTGCATTGTAAATCATGTACAAAAGCGACCAGTAGGTGGCAGTGGTGCCTCACGTGCTTGAAATGCCTGCTTTTACAAAAAGCTCTTTTTCTTCGTTTTTTTGGCCCAGGAATCGCCATTTTGATGAAATGTAGCCATTTTGTAATGCCGATTGCTGAAGAATGGAAAAAGATAGCATTTTTTTTCCTGCTGAAAGAAGAGAGTCCACACTTTATTTTGGTAGGCTCCATGTTTATATAGCATTAGAACCAAATATTCTGTGGGCCTTGCAAGATCAGTCAAAATCCAGTAAAACGCTGGGATTGAGAGGGGGTTGCTCCAGTGAAAATGGCTGCGATTGAATGAGTAATAAATAAGTGACTAAAGGAAATGACAAGCACATTGGGAAAACTGAGGACTTTGAAAAATAAATGGGGAAACCTTTCGTCAAACTTACTTCACAAAGGTATCAAGTGTTTGTGGAGGCTGCCAAAACCAGCCAATGATTTGTAAAGCAAAAAAAAAAAATCATCTAACATGGAGTAAATCGTTGTCGGTAGTATTTGGCGCTATACTGTCGCAGTTGAAACATCGGCAAATCATCATTGGCGAATCAGAAAGAAAAGTCTTTGGCTCACCATGTCCGCTGAGGTCAGGTGGGTGAGCCTCTCCTGGACGAGGGCAGCCTGCTCATCGCTCATCACGTGCTCCCCTCGACGATCACCCATCACCAGCTCGGGCCACATGGGACCTTCGGTGCGCTTCTGCAAACTCACTTCCAGGCTGCGGAGGCCAAAATAACAACCACCATCAAATATAATGTTTTCCAGTCAAACCTCGGTTTTCGTCCATAATCCGTTCCAGAAGGCTGTTCGAAAAAAACGAAATGGTTCGAAAACCGAAACCACGCTCTTTTTAAAATAAAAATGTTTACTGAACACGTCTGTTCACAATGGAACGCTACACAAGGAAGCGTCACTTCCTCGTCTACACGAGGAAGCGTCACTTCCTCCTGTGAGGAAAGCGAGAGGAGTCAAATGGTGCATTCAAGTGCGCTCAGTTTGTTCGAGAACCGAAATTTATACGTCATCCGAGGCATAAAAAACTCGAAATTTTTGGTCGAAAACTGAATTGGACGAGAACCGAGACGTTTGAAAACCGAGGTTTGACTGTACTTTGAAACGTCTTTAGACTAAAAACCTTTTGTCATCCCTGAGGATCCAGGCACAGGCCTCGGGGTCGACGGAGGCATACAGCTGGCCCTCCAGCAGGGGGGCGAATCCCTGCACGCCGACGCTCATGGAGTCCGCCGTCAGCCGGAACTGGACCGCGTCCTTGGTCACGCCCTCAGGCAGGCGCACGCTGGCCGTGATGTCGTCTGACGTCTGCTGCCAGAAGTAGACGGGATCTGGATTGCGAGGGGCATCGAGTGTTTATAATTAGCACTTCAAAACTTGTTTTGAGGAGCACTTACAATCATATTTGATTATGAGCAGCCAAACTTGCAACTTCAGTCTGTACCAAAAAACTCCTCTATACGAACCCCCCCCACCACCCTCCCAAAAAAATCCTGCTACTGTGTGTGACTGCCACTTTTGGATGAGACATTGCCATTTGTGTCATGATCTTGGCAGTAGTCGACGTATCACACGTTATGCAGCCATTCTGTCACTGCTGCTCTGTTTTAATTAGTCAGATTGGGCTCAGGCAAATTTTCCAATTAGTCAGACATCAAGCGATATCTGACTAATTGGAAGATTAGCTTATGTAACAGAACTGCCGTTAATCGGGAATGTTCGGTTCAGTTTGCTTGTCGTCAAGCTTTCCCTGCAGGCGCTAGCAATGCTCTTTTTTTCCCCCCTCCTTTCTTCGATCATTGGCAGCTGAGTGACACCAGGGAGCAAATTTTTTGACCTGAGGTAGGAATGCCGTGGTGCATTTCTTTCTCTGGGTCGCTTTCTCTCACCAGGTCACCGGAGGACAAGAATGAGGATGTTGTTTGGCATCTTGGAATCAACATCACCATCTTGAGCGAGAGGCAGCCTGCGACTCAAGTACGAGGTAGTGAAGTGGCCCTCGTTCACATTTTGTGATTTGATGTTGGTTCACTCCACGAGTGCACACTTGGCAGGCAAAAAGTCATTTCTTTGATCCTTGGTGGACTCTTATGAGGGGAGTTAAAGCGGACGTGATACATCGAAGCTTTGGAAAAGTGCAAAACGTAGGCCTGCTGCTCCGTACTTGCAAATATGTACTCATGTCAAACAGTGCCATATTTTAGCTGTCTTTATGTGTTGTTACCTCAAACTATGTTCCCAAAAACACTTAAACATTTCAAAGTCAACATAAAAGACCACACCCTTAAAAATAAATGCATCACAGACAAACGGATTTTGAAGAAAAAAACTAATGCACTGGAAATACAGTCAAACCTCGGTTTTCGTCCATAATCCGTTCCAGAAGGCTGTTCGAAAACCGAAATTGTTCGAAAAATGAAACCACGCTCTTTTTAAAAGAAAAATGTTGATTGAACACGTCTGTTCACAATGGAACGCTACACGAGGATTCCTCGTGTAAGGAAGGTGGGAGGAGTCAAATGGTGCATTCAAGGCATAAAAAACTAGAAATTTTTGGTCGAAAACCGAAATGGTCGAGAACCGAGACGTTCAAAAACTGAGGTTTGACTGTACAGCGAAGATTACGCGTGACTTCCACTAACAACCCGGTCGAAACCCAGCTCCTCCCCAACATGCAAAGCTTGTCTCGACTGTACTTTTTCACTTCCTTGGGACCCATTACTGGACAGTGACCGCTCCGTTACATCGTGCTAATTCCATTTTATGTTGCCATTAAACTGCGGACTTCTGTTAGACAGAATTCGACTTTAACCGTTGTTTTGTACCTAGTGCGTGTGAGCCTGGAACTGATATATAATAAAAGACGCTGATCTGTATGAGTGCAATGAATGACAGACTGTCAGGCATGAATAACACGATTAGACCATCACAAAGAGAAGAAAATGTCAGATGCCTCGCTTGCTGTGACTATGCGCACGACTTCATCGCAGCAAATTGAACATGATAAAACGAAACAGCTTGTCTTCTACCCACCTGCCTTCTCCACCTCCATTGCTTGTTCATCCGCCGCCGACTGCGCCTGCTTGAGGGGCTCGCCGTCCACGTGCGTGAAGTCGAATGGCTTCTCTGACGCCACCATCAGACCGTCGCCCCGAGGCGTCACTGCGGCGTAATGAGGCACCGACTTTCCTTGGAGAAGGCACCTCTTCTTCACTTTGTAATTCTTTTCCACGCCTTGTGCGAAAAGACATCCGTTATTACAAGCCCCCTGTAGCCATGTTTAAAAAAAAAAATAATGTGATGGAGAGTTGAAAGAGATATTTAATGGCAACATATGCATGTAGTTGCAAGTGGAAGACTATTAGCTTGGCACAAAAACAAATTATACAGTTTAGTTACGTAGTTTTGTGAATTAATTTGTTGGTTTTTTTTAGTTTGTTTTGTTGGCTTATCTGACAAAATGATCCCCGAATATGTCCCAAATGACCACTTTGAAACAAAATGGCTGAAAACACATCATTTTGGGCATTGGCCCCCCCAAAATGGCCGCCAACCTCTGGAATGAACAAGGCAGCCAAACGGATTTAAGTTTCTTGCCCACACCTTGCCCCGCCGCGTTGGTGACCGTGATCCACTCGAGCGTCACCGAGTATCCACTTCCCGCTGTTTCCTGAGTGTCCTTGACGACACGCAGCAGCAGGACCTCCAGTGTGTGGGTGCCCGCCTGGACGTGGGCCACGCTGTGGAGGACAATGAAGGGCTCGCCCAGGTCTTCTGTGAACAGCGGCTGGAAATGCAAATAGCCCATTGGAGTCCCTTATTTACATCAATCGATATGATTGGAAATAACAGTGGATAAGAAAAGTGTGATTCAGCCTGTTTAAACCCCAGGTGTGTACACTTTTTATATACACTCGAAAACAACCACGACTGCAAACAAAGTGCTGTGGATGGAGAACAATTTTGATTTACATCAACAAAGACAGTTAAAACAATATGTTTATGCCATGCAAATAGGAAAAAACATAAAACACACAACGCCGAGTCTCATGCTGAATCAAAAGGCATAGAATAAAATAAGACGAGTTTCAAAATTTAGTTCGCTACCTAAGAAGAAAAAAGCTGAATTCAACAACAGCACCAATTTGCTGATCCAATTTAAAATCCAAGTTTGTGATTGTTGGCTTTAAATAAGGCACTACAATTTCTGTTTTCTTTTCATTGAAATAAAATACATTCAGTGCTATCTAGGCCTTGATTTCCTCCAGATAGGACAAAAGTGGCCTTGAATAGAACACGTCCCTTATTGCTCAGACTGACTGTCTAGATCTGACTGTCATCCACATAGCAGTGGAAAGAAATACCATGCTAAGATTGGAACCCAGAGGCAGCAAATACAATGAAAACAGCAGAGGCTCCAAAATTGAACCCTGTGGAATACCAAACACAGTAGAGGAGAGCGGGACTCAGAGCTACCAAGGCTAAAAATAAGAATACAAGAAGTATGCAAGCAAGCATACGAACCTCCCACTTTCCATGGGCAACTGTCTCCCCGTTTGCTGGTACGAAGCAGGTAGAGTCGCCCGGCGCCGTCGGAGAGGGCGGCCCAGGTGGCCGACGTGAGGCTGAGGGAGGGGCACACGCGGTCTTCGCGTTGATTCCATTCGGGTGGTAGGCGAAATACCTCTCTTGGCTTGCCCAAAACTGTGTCCTGCAAAAGCAAACATACACAAAAAGATGACGCCGACCGTAAAAAAGGACGACAAGGTTACTGCATACGGTTATCTAACAATTCCTGTATTTTTGTGTAATCTTTTTTTAATATTTGTATATTTTACATCTAATCATTTTACCTACAACTTTTGTACTATTTCTCTACGAAGTTAAAACATTTTTCTGATAAAATTTTTTGCTAATTTCACCTCAACATTTTTTGTACCGTCATCTAATATTTGTGTATGCCTTTAATGTTTCTTTTTCATTTTGTATTTTTCTAAAGTTTTCGTACCTCGTTGAAATAAATCTACATTTTTCCATCTGCATTTTTGGTTAAAAGTGGAATTTGCGATATGCGGCTTCTCTGCACAATAGGAACAATACCTTTAATTCAATTACCCACACAAATTCATTTCATGGTAATACAACCCATGATTAATTACGGCAAAACCAGTAAATCTTCTCTATTTCTATTCTTGTTACTATTACTTCCAAAGTGCAAAAATTGAAGTCACACTTCCACTTTGGAGCCAACCAAAGAAGCAAGGAGGGGAAAACAACAACAACAAATACGAAATAACACACAGCCGAGCCTGCATGTCTCCTTCGTGATAGACAGATGTGTCCTTCCCGTTGCCGTGGCGATAGGTCCCGGGAGTTTTACGTGGCAAACTGGCCTTGCACATCCACATCTGTGGCGTGAACGTGACTACACACACGCACGCATGCAAGCACACGCGGCAATGATGATTGGGACATAACAAGACTGTGTGAAGTGTGCGGCCGATGTGCCAATCAAGAGACTAGCCGAGCTTCATCTTGAAAACAAAACTGTCTTATCAGTTATCTAGTCTAGTAAGTCTCAGTGCGCATCAAAAATGAGACATTAGAAACTATCCATCCATCGTTTATCTGATCATCTTATCCTGAGGCTCGCGGGTGTGCTGGGGGCCATCCAAGCTGTCTTCGGGTAGTCAGCGGGGTACACGCTGAACTTGACCAAATACGTACACAGAAGGTTTCCTCCCGATGGCAACAGTATCTTACAAATACATTATTATATACTCATCATATACCCATCTGTCTGTTTTGAATCTGAAATGTGGCCCTTCAGCCCCAAAACTTTGCCCACCACTTTGCTTGTTCGTTCATGAGTGCAATGAAAGATACAAAGCACTTTGAGCCGTGTGGTGCTGTTGGTCACCACCTGCTGGTGAACAGAGGCATTGAAGCGTCATTGCAAAATGAACAAGAGTGGAGGATCGTGTCCAGGAAACTCACACACGCACACACAAAAAGCATAATTCCAGGCCTACCAAAGTGACGCTGAGACTGAGCACTCGCCCTTTGCAGTCCACAAACAACACGCTGTCTTGGTACCAGGGGTCCAAGTGGAGGTAATTGTACATGCCAAACGCACGCATGTGCTCCAGCGTGTACTGGCAATCCTTCAACGTCACCTCCTCCACAGCTGCATGGAAACGAGAGAGCAGAAAGGTCAGGCGGAGAAAAAAAGGCAAGGGAAATGCCAGCTTTTGCAACCCCCCCCCAAAAAAAAATACAGTACTTATAAACACCTTATTTATTATTTATATATTATTTATTTATTAAGTGATATTTTTAAGCAATATCTGAAATTGCACATGACCATGCTCTGATCATGATGTCATTGTCATAGGCGGACACAACAAAAAAAATCAATTGCAAATGGAATAGAGATTTTATGGCAAAGCCATATCGGCCAGCCTGACAAAAAAAGGATAATGTGGCCACATCACAAAGAGCACCTCTATTCACAAGCTGGACAAATAGTGCAATTTACATGATGAGCCACTTTTTGGTCACCTAATAGGCCTGATTAGAGGTTTAATGATGGGTTTAGGCCAATCTAATTAACTTCGACTCATATTATGAGTCTCACAAACATCCATCCAACCTCCTTTGGGTTGTGGAGAAAATGGGCCTATCCCAGTTTACTTCTAACGACAGGACTGGTTGTCAGTCAATCTAAATTAGACAAGAACGGAGGAAGAAGCAAGTGAGGCATTAATTGCAAGGCACATATAGACACACAGTCAATTACACTGATGGACAATGTCGAGACTTAGTGAAGCTAAAATGCATGTTTTTGGAATGAATGATGGAAGCGAGAACATGCAAACATCACATCTGGATTTGGTCTCAGAACCTGCAAATTGTGAAACCGACATGCCAACCACTTGTCCAACATGCTGCCTTCTCACAAACATGTTGCGCTAAAATGACACTGGGTGGAGAGCAAATCTAACCAAGTAACATCAACAAGGACATTTTTTGTGATGCTGATAAATATCAGTGTCGTCACATTGATATGTGTTATAAAGATGACTACATCTACTGGAAATTATGCAGTCCTGATATAATACAGCTCAGGGCTGATTGAATCTAAGTACAATTTTGCATTAACTGTAAATGAGGATATTTAATACTTGCTATATTTACAGAAATTGAACCACAACTTTTATGAGGATAAAATGCATTTTCTTTTTACTTCTAAACACTGCCAGAAGAAAAAAAAGAATCAAAGGAGGCCGTGAAAAGATTTTCAGATTTTATAATAAACTAAATTATTAAAACGTATCAATACAATATCGGCAAGATTTTCCTGGGTATCAAAGTGACACTAATCTTGCAGTATCGTACACACTACTTAAAATAAATACTGAACCGATTTATACATTTATTTATGCAATTATAGATATATTAAGGTTAATGACAACATTGGCCAACATATAAAATCGACAATTCAGATTTATAATTTGGCGGAGTTTACTTTTAAAACGGTCACTAGCGAATTAAGGTTGTATTAAAACGCTTTTATCATTAACTTAAATAATCACAATATGAGTATCTAGTAGTTATGAAGCTCTTTTTTGGTGCAAAATGGCATAATTGCCTACAGTGTGTGCCTTGCGAAAATTTCAAGCTAACTTCAAGCTTACCAGCGTCCAGCTCAACGTTGTACGTCGGTATGACGTCCAAGGATAGCCGGTAACTCTCGAAGTTTGGATCCAACAGCTCTCTGTTTACCTTTAGGGTATAATTCGACGTGGTCATGGTGTTTGTTTATATATTTCAACAGCCAAGGTTTTTTTTATTTTATTTTTGGAGTGAGAGGGAGGAAAGGGCACGTTATTCATGCACTTGTGGAGAGAGCGGTTTTTGTTTCGGGCCGGGGATATTTTAACAGAGAACGGAAATGGGAAGTTGAGGCGTCAGTATAATTTAATAAAAAAATAACCAATGCGGACTTACGGCTGTGATAATATAATTTTAATGAACAAATTATTCAGATGAAATAATGAAATTATAGAATGACATTTTGTGCGAATTTATCGAACAGCACCATCGCAGCGGAATCAAAGTAGTTCCAGCCGTGTTTTTGCCGGTATATTGTTAACCGGGGACAAGGTGCTCCCGAGCAGATCACATCCAGTAAAAAGGTAAACCAACGAAAAATGTCACAATCCATCTCGCTTTTACCTCGCTAAAATATGTTCGTCCGTGCTTATTCGCTTTTATTCCCCATCAGATCATGAGTAAGGACTCACAGATGAGGGCTGCTATTAACCAGAAGCTGATTGAAATGGGCGAGAGGGAGCGGTGAGCAAACTGAAGTCCTTTACAACAATCACGGGCGTTTTTTCTCTTATTTTCAGAAATACATTTTATATACTCTTTTGGCCACAAAATTATGTACACTTGCACTATTCAAAGTGAGAATGTACAACTGTGCCCAAAGTGCCAGCCTACAAAAAAACTATTTGCAACTGTACTTGAGTAGATTTTACGGGTATCTGTACTGTACTCATTTTACTGACCACCTTTTTACTTTACTTAAAGGAGGTGAATAAGTCCATTTAATTTGACCAAGTGGGGTTTTTTTTGGGGGGGGGGGGCACAAGTGTCTGTACTTCCACTTGTGTGAGTACTTTTGCCATTTCTGCAGGTTGAAAGAGTTGCTCAGGGCAAAGCTGGTGGAGTGCGGTTGGAAGGATCAGCTTAAGGCACACTGCAAAGGTAGTAATTGTGATCGGACCTCTTGTGTACACTTGTGAAACTGACCCCCTCATAAGTGTTACATTGCATCCCGTGTGTCCAGACGTGATTCGAGAAAAAGGCCTAGACCATGTCACGGTGGAGGACCTCGTCAACGAAATCACACCAAAAGGCAGAGGTAATACATCTTTACGTAGCGCTTTCACAACAGCTGCAGCTGTAACAAAACACTTTACAGAACAGTTAACATAAAAGAAAATAAACACATAACATAAAACAATTATACAATCGTAACAACTACTCCTGCACACGCCTTGTTGTTTGAAGCAGTTATAGATGAAAGAGAATCAAAGTCCTTTCACCGGTGGATCAAAGACGTCTCACACGTCGGCTAAAAGTGGCCACCAGGGGACAGTATGACACACAGTACATGTAGACTTTATGAAATAGAAGATTGTAATTAGTCTTTTTTTTTTTTTTTTACAGAGGTAAAATAATACATGCCAGTCAGTGTTATTATATGTCAAATGTAAAGTGTTGGTTAAAAGTCAACTAGACATTAAAGTTCCCATCTTCGCTCTCCCACTCTAACTGGCCCGTGAAAGCTACTCAAAAATGTCAAAAGTTCTTTACCATATTTCAAGGTTTTTCAAAAAAAGTAAAACAAATGACTTTTCCCTCAAAACTATTCCCAATCATGAAACGTAATACATTTACGAATGGAATTATTTGGGGGAGGAAAGTAGTAACTATAATTTCAATAAAATTGCAATCTCAACTAAAGCCAAGTCATTTTTGAGAGGAAATTTTCATAGGAAAAAGAATAATTCAACCTTGTCAGATGACCGTGGCCGTGATGACTGAGAATCTGCAAAGAGACAAAAATAAATACATTTTAGCAAGGACATTGGTGTTGTACATTGCGGTTTTGATGGTTAGATAAAAATTGTCATTTGCAATTATGCTATTCGGCGAACAATTTTGCTATTTTCTCCCTTCTTCCCTTAGCACTGGTTCCCGACAGCGTGAAAAAGGAGCTCCTGCAGAGAATCCGCGCGTTTCTAGCTCAACATGCGGCCTTGTGACCAACACCTCTGCTGTCTGCTTTTTTTTTTTCCTTTTCTTTTTTTTTTTAAACCCACTTTAGCTCGCAAGATCGATCCATAGGTAAAACCCAGACTGAGGTTCATTTACATCGTGTTGTTTTGTAATGCGTTTCATATATTTTTTTTGTTTTGTTTTAGTTTGTTATACAAGCATTTTTTGGAGAAAAGAAATAAAAGTCATGCCTATTTTGGTTATCAGTGCTTGCTGTTTTTTGTTTTGACACCCGACTAATGATATAGCTTTCAACGCAGGCAGAAATGTGACGCATCACGTTGGTTGTTGTCGCTGAAACAGTTTGATGGCAGAAACAGTGACAACATGACAAAAATGCAGCCGACTTTGTTTGACGGCGTCTTAAAGATGTCTGATGTTATATTTCCCGTGGTACAGCCGCTGAAGTTACATAAGAGATAATCCAGTATGTCGCAGACGGTGACTGCAAAAAGTTTACACACCCCTGGTCAAATACCAGCATTTGATTCTTTTAATAATAATAATAATAATACATTTTATTTATAAGCGCCTTTCAAGACACCCAAGGACACTTTACAATCAGGAACAAAAACAATAAAACAATACGGGTTGAGCAATGGCAGCCAAACGCGCCAGCGTTCACTCAACCCCGGAAGTCGGAAGAAACCACAAGGGAGGGAGAGGGGGAGAAAAAAAACCACGCTCGAACTATCCTCATTTTAATGTTTTGTTTTAGAAAGTTAAAATGTTTGTTGACAGAAATGATAAGATTTTTCTGAAAACACGAATTAAAAATAACTCCAATTATGTAATCAAATGAATGCACAGGGTTTCTGTAAAGTCTGGTCGCACACTCTCGGTCGAACAATTTCAAAATGAATCCAACTTTTTCTTCAAAGAACACCTCAAAGATGATTTCCATCATTTGCAATGCATCGGTTGATCAGCTTGACAACATTTTAGGGAACTCGATGCAACAAATCCACATCGTCTTTAATTTTGATACATTCATTCCTTATTTGTTGAGTCAAGTACCGTAATGGCCCGAATATAAGACAGCCCTGATTATAAGACTGAAGTTTGAAAAAAGACTTTTTGAACACCAAATTAATGTTTATACAGAAAATAATTATAGTAAATCTGAAACAAATGATTCTAACAATATATTTGAGAGAAAAAGCATGTTATTTTGCCTCATTCAAATTTTAATATCTGAACATTTAAATATGTAAACTAAAGTTCTTCATTCGCTTTGGCCTAGGGAATCAAATTCAGCATTCGCGTCATTGATACCTGGCGCCATTTAGCGTCGTGAAGGGGTATAATGTCAAGACCCCGAATATAAGACGACCCCCACTTTTTTAGTCTTATTTCAATGCAAAAAACACTGTCTTATTTTCGGGCTAATACGGTAATATTAACCATGGAGTCAATGTCATCATCAATTCTTTCTTCCATTGCCAATTATCTTGTGTGTCCAGATTTTACAGAGAACCCTGTACATTTATCAATCTTCATTTTGGTTGAACACCAAAGACATCCAATGATTATTTAGTGATATTTTAAGAGGGGTGGGGGACAACGCAAAACGAATACAACAACTCTTGATCATGTAATAGCTTGGTGAACGAGCTTAAATGGCCACCCTTGGCCCGGCTTTTCGATACGAATGTGACTTTTGCCTCTATATTTCAAAACAATTCCAGGTAGCGTGACAAATAACTGTGGCGAAAGTGTGACACCTGACACCCCCCCCCCCCACCCCCACACACACACCATCGCCAGTTGACAGCTCTTTTGTCTCAGTACCGTTTCGTTGCGGTTCGAGCATCTGGGCGTGGTAAGCTCACCTGCGGGCTCAGCCCACTATTTCGCAAGTGAGGCCACGTTCATAAAGAACCACCACTCACCGCAGCAAACAAAACGGAAAAAAAAAAACACTCCACAAAGAGTATGTCTCATTTCTTTTCTTGAAGACCCTAAGAGACATTCAAGATTTTTGAGACTAGAAACAGGTGAGAAAAATACTTTCTTAGAGTTGAGTATTTATCGCATTTTACATCCATTTATTGACGATTTTTGTTTTTCTGATGCTGCAGCGACAAAAGGATGACTGTCCGACCGGCGGCTCTCCTCCTCGCACTTTGCTGCTGCAGCTGTGAGTGAAAATGATCACACTATTCTCACGACGACTGCAAAATTTAGCGACGTGAACACACTGCCCATGTAAAATGAAATACTTGACATCAAGTCAAAAGCAATGACAGAACAATGGGCACAACAACTGTCGTGTCAACAACAGTCGTCATCCCATTCCTCTTCTCAATTGATCACCTTCACAATATTCCTTGGAATCGTTCCATACATTTTTCTTTTTACATTCAACTGACTGTGATGTTTTACTCAGATGCTCAGCGCCTGGATAACGTGCGACCGCATACAGGGAGCACAGAGGGAGCGACGCGTCTCACCCTGACGGGAGAAGGTAAACCCCACCACCCGCCCCCCTCCCAAGTGTGACATTGCAATACTTCATTTACGGTGAACGTGGCCTTTTGTTTGTTCATCTGTCCACAAAAAGGTTTCGCTCAAGAAGGACAGTTCCAGCTCAATCCCCAAAACGACACATTTGGGAACCGCGTGACGCTGGTGTCCGACACTTTGTCCATCCCGTGTGATGTTGAGAGAGACTCCACGCATGGCAACCAGATCATGTGCTACACCAGGTATAGACCACAACAACAACAAAACAAAATGAGGGTGTACAAATTAAATCAAGGGGGCAACGCGGTGGTGTCGTGGTTAGCACATCTGCCATGCAGTCATGCGGCCCGGCGTTCGAATCTCGCTGCATGTTCTCCCCGTGTGTGAGTGCATTTTTTTCCCCCCAATTACTTTGTTTTCTTATTCTTATTCTTAAATACATTTATGGATATCAATGGAAAACATTCACACACCTTGTAGCCAGAATGTAGTCGTGTTACTTTACCACGTACATCATCTTCTTGGCAGACCTATGCCGAGTGACCGGTACACGGTCCGTGTCAGCATCAACGGCATTCCCATTCCTGATGGAGACATATGCAAAGGTCATATCAAGTCATACCATTGCAGCTTCTACGTAAGAGTCCCTAACGTCCAAATAAAATAATCTATCTTCTTTTTTAATGGTGTTTTGTAACATCTCACTGTCCCCTTCAGACAAGATGGTATCGCACACCAACCATCCAGTCTCTCAGTCCCGTCAGTGGTCTTCCAGGTGATATCCTGAATCGGACCTCCGCCACCCCCAAAAAAACTCCACCAAAAAACTGTTGAAATCATTCACTCGCCCACTGCGTGAACTGCTAAAAATGGAAAATCATCTGCCGCAGGGACCTTGGTGACGGTGCGAGGACGCATTTTCACAGACGTCTACGGCAGCAACACTGCGCTGAGCTCCAATGGAAGGAACATCAGATTTCTCAGGTAACAACCAGTCCCATGGTCCTAAGTGGGTGATTGAAAAATAGTGTCATGTTCTCCCAGTGCCTGCGTGGGTTTTCTCCGGGTACTCCGGTTTTCTCCCACATTCCAAAAACATGCATGGCAGGTTGTTCGGGCATTCCAAATTGTCCCTAGGTGTGATTGTGAGAGCGAACAGTTGTTTGTCTATGTGTGCCTTGCGATTGGGGGGCAACCGGTTCAGTGTGTCCACCGCGTACTGCCTGAAGATGTCTGGGAGAGGCTCCAGCACACCCGCGACCATCGTGAGGGTAAGCAGATTAGGAAAATGGATGGATGGATGGTCAGTTTAGTTTATATCGTTGGCAAAGCTAAGGGAACTTTTTTGGGGGGGGGGGAGTCCCCCTAACCCTCGCTAGCTAGTTCTTAAGCAACACGAAACGTAACACGCATGCGCCACCTCTGCTACCTTGTAAATTGACGTGAAGAACGTGAAATGCTCCTTCACGCAGGACCTACATGAAGGGGATGCCATGTGAGCTGCTCAAAACGGATTCTGATGAACTGTCAGTATTACACACACACACACAAAAAAGTTGATTAAATGTATTTCATAGTCGCTGCAGATGCTACAAAGTGCAACATATTCATATTTCTGTGAGGAGTTGAATTACCATATGTGCCTTTGAAGATATAATCTGAGACTTGATTCGGAGACCTCTGTCTGGGGATATATGAGCTGCAAAATGACAGGGACTTACGTCGGTAAGTTACAGTAGCTGACTAAAATGTATTATATTTTGTGTGTGTGTTTTGGTAAAGAGGGTCAGCGTTTGCTAGAGTGGGATTAAAACAAAAAAACAAAACAAAAAACCCAAATTGTATTAATTTGTCAATTTTAACCATTTTTTTCCTGAACTGCCTCCTACAGGACATCACAACATGAGCTACATTTTGGATGCAAATTATGGCAGGTGAGGGGGGGGAAAGTCATTGTTTTAATATGAATCAAAAATAATTTGATAGTTTAATAGGACTGCCATCACTCAGGAACTGAATAACGCATCTACAAATAAATTGAACATGTCAAAAATACCAATCGACCTGACAAAGGAATTTATTTTAACCACAGTTTGACTCATTTATTAAATTATAGCCAGGGTGCTGATAGCAGTAGGAAGCCATTTTAATTGTGTGGGGTTTTTTTCCCCTGAGCTATTAAAGTAGAAACAATTCCGGTTTGCATTTAAATGAAAATGTCATAACGCAGTCCTGTTTAAATGCAGGAGTTTACCGGACAAGAACCTCTTCAAGGTCTCAGCCACTGGACACCTCGGCATGTTTCAGACATTTGCGGGTAAGTAAAATTGAAAGTTAATTCAAACAATCAGAATCACGACTAAACCGTGTTCTGCATTTCAGAGGTTACGCAAATCACGCCATCCGCCGGCAGCGTCATGGGCGGAACTCTCCTGACCATCCACGGGCGCTTCTTTGACGAGACTGACCTTCCGGCGCGTGTTCTCGTGGGAGGTAATCACAAATAACCCCCGCCTCACTCCCCTACCCTTGTTTCCGTGACGATTCCTCAGCAGACATTGTGTGTCAATCATAAGACGACAAAAGGAGAAAACATTGTCTGTGGGCTCGCACGCAACACGATAATCCTCGGGTGCACATACTGTACTTGACAACAATGGAAAAGAAGATGGGTACGGTAATTGCACAGATTCTTCTGGCAGATTAGAGAGACCGTTTCATGGTCACTTAGCTCTGCCAAGTCAAAAGTCAGAGCACACCACCATGCAAATATGTCACAACAAGTATGTCGTTTGCCTGATAGCATACCAAGTCATTTTGAACTTACTGGTCCCAAAAAGAATAAACTAAAAAAATCCATGCCCCACTCCTCAACATTTTCACAGGGCTGCCGTGTGAAATCAAGAGCCTGCGTGACGACGAGATCACCTGCGTGACGCAACGGCAACAGACGGATAACAGCCGCGGCGACGACACGAGCGTCTACCCGGGTGAGACGCTCCGATGCTTATTTCTACAGCCACCTCGTCACTGTCCACTCTTAAGAATTTAAAACATGTGGAAAGACATGCTATACGTGCCACCGTGTCTCACCATCGCTCATCAACACTTTGATCCTTTGTGTTCGTACCTAAATGAGATGAGATGATAAATGACTCTGAAAGTCACGCATCAAGCACTGTCTTAAGGTTGTTTTGGTGTTCAAACAACTTAAAGAGTACCTGCTCTTGACAGCAGAGGCCTGCTAGAACCACCTTTGATTAAAATACCAGAGGTGTTCGTGCAAAGCAGGGAGAGTCTTTCCGGGGGACTGCACTGGAACTCAGGAGTGACAAAAGCTCGACTGAACGGATGATTCGGAGAGCGATAGCGCTTTGCCCGTACCGACTTCCAAGTTGTTGAAATAAAAGATAGCGATGATCAGTTAACACTTGAGTCGATCTTCAAAGCATCTACCGAACTGAGCTTTTGTTGACACGGAGTTCCAGTACAGCTGGATCGCTTTCCCTGTCTGTGCAAATAAATGCTTGATGTAGGAGTCAGGTGTTTTCATCAGTGTGGTTTGTGATGAACAGACTCTGTTTTCAAGAAACTTGACATCGAGCCATACGGGGAGCGCGTGACCCGACCCATACCGCACCCTAGGGCAGTATGAAATAAACAAAAGATTCCCACTGGCATGAACTGCAGTCGGGACAGAAAAACTGTTTGCCAGGTGGCAATTTTGCAAAGCTGGTCCAATGTCAACTGGCGAGCCATGACCTGAGGTCTTTCCGACTGCCTTAAACGAAGTGGTTAAAAAATCAAATAAAATAGTGACGGTGACTTGTGAGTGGACAGAGACAGCAAAACGAGAAATATAAGCAAAGTCAAACCCATCAGTACTCATTGTGAAAAGTGCTCCATAAGCGTAAATAAAATCTACTTCCCGACGTATGGCATCCAACCCAGGTGGCCGAGGCTTGAAGATGCAGGTGTGGAACGACACAAGACATTCCCAACTGGGCGACATACGCAGCTACAACGAGAGCAAAGAAGGCTACTGGGAGCAGTGGATCGACTTCTTGCCCTACAACTTTGCGCCAGAACTGGACCATTTCAGCACGAGAACCACAGGCTTCTTTGTGCCACCGGCTAGCGGCAACTACACTATTTACCTCAACTGCGACGATCGCTGCGAACTGTACTTCAGCAACTCCAGCCGCCCAGAGGACAAGGCATGACGATTTACAGCACATCAATGACTTTTTTTTTCTTCAAACCTCATCTTTCCTCCTCAAAACAATTGTTTCACAAACACCCGTTTAGGTCCGAGTGGCCTATCAGCCGAGCTACGTCTCAGACTACACAAAGCTCGCATCGCAAAAGTCTGATATCATGACGCTTGAGAAAGGAAACGCGTAAGTGCAACGATTGATACTAAGAGTGGCCGGTCATCAGAATAACCGGGCCAACATTTACAACCGAACTTCGAACAGATGTTTTGTCCAGTCAAATTTCAGCTTCTTAATCACAGCATTGTCAATCGAATTTGCCTAAGGCCTTCGGAATCAAAAGTTCTGGGAGATGTAACAAACTATAGTCACAATCAGGACGACTTTTTGAACCAATCACACACAGATTATTGGTTGGTGACAGCAAAATCACCACTGAAGGCCCAGTTTATTAAATGCATGGCCAACCACTGAAATCCACAATACCCACTCTATGTTCACAAGAGCTGCAAAGTTCCAGTTTCTTTCCATTGTTCCTGCAGCTACTACATTGAAATTCTGCAACAAGAATATAGCGGAGTCGCTGGAATCAACTTGGCCATGTTCCGAGCAGAGAGTCCATTTACAGAAGCCCAGACGAACGATGCTATCAACGAAGTGCAGCATATTTTGGTGGAGTATGAGGCGTTTGATGAGAAACAGGTGCGTGGAGGGTTCGTCTCATTTCTTAAAAGAAGTGGATCTCTGCGAGTCCCGACACCGTTTTTCTGGAATCTTCCAGATGATTACCTTGGAGTCATGGCCAAGCAATGCGAATGGCGTCAAAGAAGTCCAGAAAGTAAGCGTCAATAGCAGCTGCATCGGCTCTCAGTGTGGAAATGTCTACTTCCGTCTGCGCTATGAAGGCGCAATCACTGGTAACTTCGATGCATTGTCAAAATCCGACCAGCCACAAAGCTGTTGTGAAGGATCCGTGTATCATTTCCAAAGGTTGATACATCAAATGAATGATCTTAAATCCCTTTAAGGTTCGATCGCAGTGAGCGCCACCGCGGCTGTGGTGGAGAGAGCCTTGAACAACCTGTGGTCGATCAAACCAGACTCTGTCCAAGTTACCAGGGACGAGGACGCTGATGGAGTTCATTTCACGGTGACCTTCTATTCTGACAGAGGTGAGCAGTCTTTCTCTAAGAGTTGCGCTGGACTTGTGTCAACAGTCGAAACACACCAGTTTTTGACTCTCAGGTGACTTCAAGCCCCTTTATCACGAGAGTCATGACCTGTACACCAACATCACCGTTTCCGAGGTGACCAAAGGCAGGACCAACATGGAAACCTTCACCTTGCTCTGGGGAGGGGTTGCTTCAAAGCCCATTCCCTACAATGCCAGCGGTTTCGAGGTCAGTTCCAGGATTAACTCCAAACTGCTCATGCTCACAGCAAACCTAACGGGAATTTTGGGTCACCATGACCAGGTCCAGTCGGTTTTGGAGGACCTGATGAAGGCCGAATGTCCCGTTGAGATTCTCAGCGAGGAAGGAAGAGATGTGATGTTCTTCAAGGATTACGAAGATGACAATACCATGGTCAGTGGAGTGATGATGGCGAAATAATCAATTGATCAGATTTTGATTTTGAAAACGACCTTACGTGACTCTTACATTGAGCAGTTTGTCAACGACGGAGGGACTCCTACGAGAAATGCTTTCTGCGGTTTGTGGTCGCTGAAAAACGCCAAGATTCTTTTTAAGAAAAGTTACACCAAAAAATCCGGCGAGGCCTATGAGGAAATTTCCCTGAACCTGTATCCAATGGTAAATGCGCTTTATTTGTGGCTGCACAGATGAAACTGAGATGCTTATCTGGATTTAAACCACACTGTTCCCTTTCCTTCCAGCTTTGCTTTGCACATAAGGGAATGCTCAAAGATGAAATTGGGGTCAAGTTTACATATAAGAACGCTGATGGCACTACTCAGACAACGACAGCAAAGGTCAACATAGTTTTTACCAAAGGTCACGCGTAAGTAAAAAGAGCATCCAGTAAATCTATTGGAGTCTAAAACACAGATGACGACTTGGCTTATTTCTCCGCAGATGGAGCTACAAGTGCGTGGACCTGCACACGTCTCTGCAGACAGAGTACAAAGGAAGTGCCTACACTGTTGAGGAAATTTACTTGGACAATGATGACTCTGGGGAAGATTTCTATGTGGATGCTGTCCACATCGGCAAGAAGCGCACCGTCCAGGACGAACAAAGTAAGTAGCTCAGGTTTTAGGGTGACTGCTTTGAGAACGACCATATTCTGTTGCCTGAAAATCATTCCATGGTATTCATGTGATTTTCCCATAGCTGTTCCCCACAAGAGGAGACCTTCACCATTTGAGGGCTCTGGTCGTGCTTTCCAGGATATCTCTGTCGTGAAAGAGATAAAGTCAAATGCTTCACAGATCTGCTATGAGATCACAGCCACACCATTGGACTGCACCTCTGGCTTCCCCCTCATAGACGTCGGCTTCCTGCAGGTACAGGAACTCATCAAAAGAGATCCCACAAGCATCATCTGTGCCTTGGTTGAATATTTTTTTTTTCCCGCTTATTGGAAGATGTCCAACAGTAGCGAGGACATGAGCGAGTTTCAGGAAGGGGCAGCAAGGATCACCGTCACTCGCATCCACAAAGCCACCCCTGCCATAAATGGCACTTTTGACGTGGAGATGCATGGACAACGTATTGAAGGTAGCCCAGCTGGACTAGAGATGTTCTAGAAATACTATACCAGTCACAATTTGATATGAGAGCTGGTCATATGAAGGTCAAATCAGTTCTTTGTAGAAGCATGAGAAATTAGGTTGGCTGATCAGCGCTTCTACTCAGGTTTGTCTGTGGACATCGGCGCAGAGGACCTGAAGTATGCCCTGGAGGGAATTGCCGGTATGGGCGTGGTTGATGTCAGATATGGCGGAACGTGCAAGAGGCCCAAGTGGGTGGTAGAGTGGCTGACACAGCCGGGAGACCAGCCTCTGCTGCAGCTCAACGGTTCATCGCTTCAAGGCAAGGATGTGGCTATCTGGGCCCAAGAGAAAAAGAAAGGAGGACAGATGATATCAAGTTTGATGGGAGACTTCTTCCGTGTCGGGGAGACCAAACCGCAGGTATTTGTCCAACATTTATCACAACACCACCACTCCTAAATCTGGTTGCGGTTGGATGATCACCGTTGGCGGCTACTCCGTTTCATTGTAGTGACACTTCTAATTCAAGAGATGATGCTTTCCAAATCCAAACCTTTTCCACAAGAACTCTGACATTCTCACAGGTGGAAGTTTACATCAATGACATTCCCTCAAAGTGTTCTGGAGACTGTGGCTTTGAGTGGTTGGCAGAGAAAACACCGGTAATAAGCGGAATCAGCCCATCTCAAGGTGATTTCCTCATTCTCATTGCCAGAAACTGGCGTTCGAATCCTAATTGAAACTTATTGTTGGGTGCTGAGATTATGGGATGTGGTAGGTTTAAGATATGGGCTTTATTTCCCACTGCTGATCAAATGCAAACAAATTAAATGTAACAAGCTCAACCTTACCAGGATCCATTGGACTGGGGACCCTTTTGACGGTCACTGGCAGTGGCTTCAGCAATGAAAGCGTCTCTATCAAAGTGGGAGAAGCTAAGTGTGTTGTTGAAGAAGTCTCAGGTCAGTTCAGAATCCATTTAATCTAGTAAAACTCAAATGAATTGAGACTGAGACGTTTTGGGGTTTTTTTCGCAGCTGAGCGCATAGTGTGCCGACTGGGAAGCGCTGGCGCGGATACCTTCCCAGTGTGGATCAACTTCCCCTCGCTGGGTCGTCCTCGTTTTGCAGGTGGTATCGTCCTCAACTTCACCTACCAGCTCATCGTTTCCTCGTTCTCCCCCACGACTGGGAGCGCTGCGGGTAAAGCTCAAATTGCGATACGACTCACACAGTCAGAGGTAACAAAAGAAGTCGAAGTGGTAGGACTTAACGGCTGTTTTGTCCGCCTCCCAGGGGGAACGCTTTTGACCGTGACGGGCTTCGGCTTCAGCTGGGACGCCACCGTCACCGTTGGCGGCGCAGTGTGCGAGGTGGTCCATGCGAGTCCCACGGAGCTCAAATGCACAACGCCAGCGGTGAGTTTTCACATAAAAAAAATACATAAATTTGGTAGTACATATCGCACATACCTGAAACAGCCACCGAGTGAAAATTTGGTGCTGATCCACACAAAGAAACTGCAAGTGTTTCTTAATTTTCCACTTTATACATGCACAGCTGTCAGTTTGGTTTTGATCCATATCATGATTTACCCACTGTAGTTCTCAGTGGCTTAAATGTATCATTTCACTTGCGTTGGTCAGGGGAGTGTGGGCTCGCAGACAGTCACGGTGAGCGTCGGTAGCATGAGCAAGGAGGCCAATGGCACCTTCACCTTTGACCTCGCCCTGACACCTCAGATCACTGACCTGAGCCCTGCCAAGACCACCGTCTTTGGTAAGAGCAAATTTGTGCTTCGGCACATGAATCCTGTCAGACATTAACAAAAATCTACACTAAACAAACAATTCACAGATGACGATCGTCTTCCGTCACGTGATTTTCTGGTCACAGTTAGTTGAATCGATATTATTTCAAATTTGTATGTGCTTAAGACATGTTATTTGATGATGTTGTATTCCAATTACATATGTATTCAAATTAGGGAATTTTATACAGATAGACTTTTGGATTTAAAAAGTAACAATAAGACCAAGTCCAAGTGTCTTTTGGTGGATGGGTTCCCGGGAGTGTCAATTCTAAAATCATTTACTGTGCTGCGAATGTGTCTCTGCGACCTGCCGTTATTGTTAAGAGGACATTCTAAATAAACCATCTACAGTAATTATACAGCTGAGCAGGTAAACAATCCACTTCTAGGAATCACAATCACACAAGGCTGCACATTGGTTGCTGCCAATCACCTCAAAAAGGTGTTAAAAGTGTCATGCTTCAGTTTTTCTGATGTAACCTTGCCAACGTGTTTTTCAGAACTCTGCACCTTACGCTCGCAACATGTAATTACCCCCACACAATGGCAACAATAGTGATAGGAACGGCATGTTTGGTGGGGGGTAAAAAGAAGAAAAAAAAGCTCACGTGCGCGTGTGGTTATTTTATCAGGACGTCGCGTCCTCACGGTGATGGGGTCAAATATGGGTGAGCCAGCCAATGACAGCAGAGTGTACGTGGGCAAGGTGGACTGCAATATCGAGCTGTGGACGTCCACAAATGTCACCTGCCTACTGCCTGTGTTGCCACCGGGCCTACATGACGTGCACGTCCAGGTTGGGAACAAGGGTTACGCCCAGACCAGGTACCACATAAAAGTTATATGAAAACTGTACCAAATAAAAGTTTTTAAAAATACTGTAAAACTGAACTGTACATTGGCAGTAATTATTTCAATTAAAACCAGATTTTTGGTTTGTTTGTTTAAAGGCCATATAGCAAAAGCCCTGGGATACATTTTACCTTTCAAGGCAAATAAACACAGTTGACTTTGGATCTTGTTTGGTTTCCATAGCAATGGCTTGGACGCAAGCATCGAGTACGTCCTGGAAGTCCACAGCATCTCCCCGACGACAGGCTCACTGATGGGAGGAACCCAGCTCACCATTTCGGGATCTGGTTTCAGCCAAAACGTCTCCGACAACAAAGTCTATTTTGGTAAGCAATATAAGCGTGATTAACCGCATAATGTAATTCAAATACTGTACAGTATATTTTGGAAAATATATATATATATTTTTTAATACATTTAATTTATACACATTTATATTTTCTTTCAATTTGATGACAAATACAACTCTCTAAGCTGTATGATTTTTATCTTCCGCTAAGCGTAACCCTTACTTTAACAATTCAGAAAACCTATTTTGCTCATATTTAAAAATCAATACAATAAAATTCACAACTTGGACATGACGCGACTCCAGTATCCAAACTAAAGTGTCACACCGTTTGTGTGCGTGTGATAGGCGAATCTGAATGCGAGGTGCAGGTGGCCTCAGAGAACGAACTGCGCTGCCGTCTGCAGTCCCAGGAGGAGACCCACATTGTTACCAACCAAGGGAGCCACCCTGGTAGGTTTGTTTTTCCCTCTCTTTGTTCACGTCAAGTGGAATCTCAACCACAATTGGAGTCACGTTCCGGAAAGTGCTCTGAGCGAGGAAACTCTCACCAACTACTTTAACATCTTTTTTACCCCATAATTATGAGATTGTCAAGAGCCACAGATATGACATGGGGACGAAAATGTAATTGTGGCCACAAAATTGAACAATGTGCGCACACAATGCCAATTTTGGTGTAACTTGCACATTAGCAAGTCTACGTGTGTTTAAAGGATGTGGGAGGAATGACAACAAAACCTGAATTTGGGGGGGGAAAAATCCCCATGTCATGCCTGGTGTCGTGCAAAATTGAGAGCTTTATCCATAGAAAAACAATACTTGTCTCTGTGTTGTCCAGTTCACGGTCAGGGATACTCTTGGGATCCCCCTTCCATCAACGTAAAGGTGGGAGATAAAGTGTTGTGGAGGTGGGCGGTACCGATGTTCCAAAATACCGTTCGTATCGGTGTCCACCATGTTCCTAGCCCCGGTGATGCCAGTGACGAGCATGACGTGATGTTCTCCAGTGGAGAGCCAAAGCCTGGGAATGGTAAACAATGCAGTTTCTTAAAGAAGAAAAAAAAAATCCTCCATGTCACAGAGATTTCCCCAAACTTTTTTAACCCAAGCACCTGCTACAACACCATGATCCTCCACCCCCCAATACAACCACTTTTTTGTGTTTATCTACATTTATGTATCCCAAATCGTTTGACACACGCATACCTTGGTGCACCTGCTAACCCCGACACAACAATCCTCCAATGCAGCAATCTGAAATTGTCTAAAGAAGCCATGCACCCATATCCCAAGCACCTCAGGTGTGGGCGCACCACCGTCTGCTGTAACATAATTCCAAACCACTATAGTACATCATATCACCTCCATTGTGGTGAGCCCGACACCGTTAGATCCAAAAAGTAAACCATGCTTTACAAAGAAGAACCTGACCTATTTGTTCTCTCCCTGCAGGCTACTTCAGCTACCGTTTCACCATTCCCGGTGTGTATTACTACAGCAGCGGGTACATCGACGAGAACAACAAGTTGGAGCTACGGGGTGCTGTGAGGGTCGAGTCCCGGCTCACAAGCGTCAAGGATGTCAACGTCCGAGTCGGGGGTCTGGACGCCCTACACGTGACAGGCAGTATGAAGGTGTTTTATACCCAGTCTTGTATAGAGCACTGTAATTGTAATTGTAAAAGCATCTTGGGGCATTACAGAAAGTGCAACTAAATGTGATTTAGTTTTTTGTTTTTTTTAACCAAATAGCTGTAGATAGATGAATTTATGAATAACAAAGCAGGAATCGGTGGGGGTTCACGGCAGACGTGCTGGTTCAGTTTTCGCATCAGATCCTGATTCGTCATCTTTGTCATCCGCCCAGAGTCGCATCGCATCTCCAGGTCAACACACGAGTGCATCGCCAGACCGGACTGCAATCAGACCAACCAATCATCGGACAGCCTTTCCTTCAGCACCTTAGCTTGCTTCACCCCCACTGTCCACTCCATCTGGCCCAACCAGGGCTCATACCACCAGGTCATCCATATCCAAGGGGACGGCCTCAGCAATGTGACCTGCGCTCTGGAGGTTTGTGGCATTTTACACTTCCTCCTTAGACATTCCTTGATGGTGGAACCCAATATAAGAACTACAGCGGCTCAAGAGATTGATGATCTGATGAAGCATATCATTTGTTGACATGCTACCGTGTTGTGCAGGTGACAGTGGGGGATGAGCCCTGCCAGGTGATCAACAGCACCCATTCGGAGATCTTTTGCCAGCTGAATGCCAACAATAGTCTGCCAATCGGCGTCGCTTTACCCATAGAGGTTAGAGTCAAGAACTTGGGTAACGCTGTCATCGCCGTGGCTAAGGAGCTGGAGCGCCGCTTTGTCGTTTTGCCTGTTGTCGACTCGGTATGGCCCTCTGAAGGCAGCTACACCGGCCACACCCAGCTCTTTATCCAAGGGTCTGGTTTCTCAGAGGGGCTTTTGACCGTTGCTGGAGAACCGTGTCCTGTGGTGTCAATGAATTACACCTTGGTAGTCTGTGACAGCATCCCATCCCAGCCACATGAAGGCAATGTTGTTTTCCATTGGGGAAGTATCCAGACTTCCTGTTCCGCAGACTGTTCCTTTCTGTACACATCTTCCGTCACTCCAAACGTCACCGCCATTTCTCCTGACAGCATCCGCAATGACACCAATGTCACCATCTCCGGCGCAGGGTTTGGCGCCGACGTTGAGGATGTCGCAGTTTTCGCTAGGGGCATCGAATTGCAAGTTACCGCAGTTGTTGACAACGTCATTACGGCAATGGCCGAAGCTCTTCCTGCGGGCGAGCATGCCATTCAAGTGATTGTGAGAAGTAAAGGCTTGGCGACTGGAGATGTCACCCTGACCAGCCAGGCTCATGCCGCACTGAGCCCGAGTGAGGGAAGCCTGGAGGGGGGCACCTGGCTTCAGGTTACAGGGAATGGCTTCCTCCCGGGAAACACCAGCGTGATGGTCGATAGCAAACGGTGTGAGATTGAGGAGGTGACGCCACGTAGCCTTAGGTGCCAGATGCCTCCTCATGACGAAGGGCAGGTGTTAGTCAACATCCAGGTTTTAGACGTGGAATATCCTCCTCTCAACTTTACCTACTCTGCAGGCCAGACTCCCATCCTCAGCACCATCAGTCCTGCCACTGGTAAGCGTGATCCCACTGGTCTTGAAGATCCAGCCGTCAAAACCTAACCTGACATTTCGTCCCTTGGACTTTTTAAAACCCAGGTCCGAGTGGTTCAGCGATTACATTGACTGGGTCAGGGTTTGGCACCGACAGGATGCATCTGACCATCACGGTGAACGGCGTAACTTGCAACAATCTCACGCTCACAGACAACCAGGTGGAATGCAATATTGGAGACAACCCAGGGGGGGAGTACCTTGTCATGCTGTACCACCACATCAAAGGTTATGCTCGGTCAAACGTCACTTTCAGTTATGAACTGACGCTCGGCAGCGTGCAGCCCAACGAGGGTAAGCATTTAACATCGGAAAACCCAATGCAAACCAAAGAGCGCTGATGTGGCTGTTTCGTCTGCTCTCCAGGTAGTTTTGGCGGTGGGGCTGAGCTGACTATCCAGGGTTCTGGCTTTGACCCGCTCAAATCCATCGTGTTGATCTGTGATGAGGAATGCAGTATCAACAGAGAAGCGTCCACGTCCACACACCTCTACTGCCTGTCTCCATTCAACAATGGTATGAATATGACATTTTCCATTACCAACCAAAAATCTCAGAACTGTGAGGCAAATGTTCTCAACAGTAGGGCACCGCACTGCCCCAATATACCGTAAAACAATCATATAGTGTCTCACAGTACAGTTCAAGGCAGGATTTGACAATAGAAGCTCTTTATTAAATTGCACCAGTGCCTCAGATAGTTTTTCCTAATGCAATTTAACCCTAACCCATTTAACTGCTAATCATTCCAAAGAATGTGAACGTGCTGGTTCTCTGAGGGTTTCCACTTGACATATGGTGAAGTCCATTCTATATGATCGACCAGACTGCAGGAATGCCGTCTGCCTTGACAATGACAATAAGGTGTCACGGATGAGGAGACGTTCTTGTCATCCTTTTGTGATGTTTTCATTCAGACACCAACTCGGAGGCGATCTGCACGGTGGCTGTGATTAACACGCTGATTGCTGTCAACATGTCGGATGGCTTCACGTACAAGACCCAGCTCACGCCTGTGATCACGGAGGTGTCGCCGCGGCGGGGAGGCACCGCCGGAGGAACCAAGCTCACCATCAGCGGCTCAGGTTTCAGGTGCAGCCACGGGAACAGTCCCTATTCATGTACCACATGCAACACAATGGCACACTTGGATTAACGAAGTCCATCTTAAATTACATCACATGTTCGTCACATGCTATTACATTTGTAAAAGCGGAATGCTGAATAACACAATACTTAAATTAATCTGGTGTTTACACCGACTAACGACTTCCTGTCTCACAGCCCCAACTTGAATGAGGTCAACGTGACCATCGCAGGATCTGTGTGCGATGTTCAGTCGGCCAATGAAACGCACATTGTGTGTGTCACCGGCGACCAGCGTCAGTCTCAGGAGACCACAGTGCAAGTCGGCATTAAAGGCCAGGGCATCGCCAAGACGGTACTTGTGTTCTTATTTCAGCCACTGAGAACAGGAATGGGAGAACTACATTTTTGTCATTTTGCAGGAGTGATGCAAGTCCCAGTATACCTGTATCTCGGAATTGTAACCAAACTTCGCTTTAAATCAGCATTAATTTGAAAGCCTCTATTCATTGCTCACTTTCACCTATCCTGAGTAGGTCTGGAACACATCATCATCTGTCATCTGACTTTTGCTTTAGGAAAACGCCTATTACTTCTACATTGATGTATGGTCTTCGAAATACACGTGGGGTGGGTTGCATCCACCGGAGAAAGGTGCTTTCGCCATCATCACCAAAGGACAAACGATTCTTTTGGACACCAGCACCCCTGTACTCAAAATGCTTCTAATTCAAGGTGACTTATTAAAAAGGAATTCATCCACTATGCCAAGCTTGTTTTGATGGTTTCCCACAGGGGTTTTGGTTTTAAAGTGAAAATTAATGAACTAATAACTAGATTTGGAAAGAAGTCAAGGAAGATTTGGACAGTCGTGGATTGCAATGCCTTGTAAGGACTAAAGTAGCTGCTGTTTGGGTTCAGGTGGCACGCTGGTGTTCGACGAGGCTGACATTGAGCTGCAGGCAGAAAACATCCTCATCACTGACGGCGGACGGTTGCAGGTGGGCCTGGAGGAGGCGCCGTTCCAGCACAAAGCCATCATCACACTGCACGGACACCCGCGCTCGCCCGAACTTCCCGTGTATGGCGCCAAAACGTTGGCTATCAGAGAGGGCATCCTGGACTTGCATGGTAAGGAAACAAAAGAGTGGACAAGGAACCTTTTGTCCCCTATGTGTGTTCTTCAGATTTTTTTGAGGAGCTTCTGGTCCAATTGTAAAACAGTCCTTTTTTCCTTCTGTTCCTGAAGGTAAACATGTTCCAGTCGTCTGGACCCACCTGGCCCAGACCGTGGATGAAAACTCCTCCACGCTGTCCCTAATGAAGGCGGTGACGTGGAAAGCTGGAGATGAGATTGTCATTGCCTCTACCGGCCACAGGTAGATGTTGACTTTCATTACTTTTCAGATGTCAAAACAATGTCAAAAAAGATCAACAAATTTTCAAGAGGCTTCAAGCTGTTGATTACCAGGAGAGTCTGGTCACACACAAGGCAAAACATCTTTGTTGGGCTAAGGAAACTGGCATTTATGCTCAAGTCTTGTAAACAACAGATATTTGAACACAAACGGTGCAGTAACATGAACAATACTCACAAGCATGTGTTATTTATCCTCTGTGAAAAACAACTACCGTAATAGTAATGCAACTTACTGAGCCGGTATGCCCGTCTTCTGGTAGAGATGAATGTTTGCATCAGACTGCCCCCTTGTGGCGAAAATGCACATACAAGAAGGTACACAATGTAGAAAAATAATGGGATTGCATTTCAGTCTGTGCTTTTTACTTTTATTTATCCAAGTACAGGAGTTGAATCAGAATTGTACTCGTCTTTTATTTTCACAAAAGTATCTGTACTTCTACTTACAATGCAGGTTGTGACTACTTTTGCCACTTCTGCTTGTAGTCTTTTGATCAGAATCAGAGTCATCTTTATTGGCCAAGTGTAGAACACACAAGGAATTTGTGTCCGGTAGAACACGCTGCACTAGTATCATCATAAAGGGTACGATAAACGATAAACCGACTGACGTCCTGTCATCTTCCAGGCACAGTCAGAGAGAAAACGAAGTCAAGATCATCGCAAGCGTGTCGGCCGATGGAAAGACAGTCACACTGACCGAACCCCTCAAGTACTCCCACCTCGGGGTATCCGTCACCCTGCCCGATGCCACGGTCTTTGAGGCCCGGGCGGAGGTGGGTCTGCTGACCAGAAACGTGGTGGTGCGAGGCTCCCAAAACATAGACTGGCAGGAGAAGATTGAGGCCTGTGCAGATGGTTTCAACACAGGTATTGTTTTGCTCTGGTGGCGGAGTCAGGTTGAATGAGAATTTTTTTTTTAATGAAACTGACGACTGTGTGCAGGAGAGTTCAGCACCCAAACTTGCTTCCAAGGAAAATTTGGGGAGGAGGCGGGCAGTGATGAGTTTGGTGTCGGAATCATGTTCCATGCCCCGCGACCGAGCGAGGGTCTTGCCGTTGGGAGGTTGACCTACGTTGAGGTACGGTCTTCACTCAATTCTGTATATAGCGTTTCACCTACCGCAGCCCCCCCCGCCCCCCATCCGATATTATGGAAGCCTGAGGTTTATAGCAATCGCCTTTTAGGGGTTTTGACAAAGTCTTACTTTGCTAGAAATACTGCACTGGCAACGTATACTGAGCCTAACAAACCCCTCTCAAGTATCGCCACTTAACTTTCTTCTGAGCTGAAGGAGCCTGTTGTAATGGGCATTGTTTCTCAACCTTCATCTTTTGACATGGTTTGGTTCTTTGACACAGATCTACCATGCAGGACAGGCCTTCAGGCTGGGCCGCTACCCCATTCATTGGCATTTGATGGGGAACCTCGAATACAAATCATATATCCGCGGTTGTTCCATCCACAAGACGTTCAACAGGGCCGTCACCATCCACAACACCCACCGGCTCCTAGTGGAGCACAATGTCATCTTCAACATCATGGGCGGCGCCTTCTTCATTGAAGACGGCATCGAAACGGAGAACATCCTGCAGTACAACCTGGCTGTGTTTGTCAGGCAGAGCAGCAGCCTGTTGAATGACGACATCACCCCAGCCGCCTACTGGGTCACCAATCCCAACAACATTATTCGACACAATGTCGCAGCAGGAGGCACCCACTTTGGCTTCTGGTACCGCATGCACGAGCACCCTGACGGCCCTTCCTACGACAGGAACGTCTGCCAGAAGAAGGTTCCCCTCGGGGAGTTCCGCAACAACACAGTGCACTCTCAAGGTTGGTTCGGCCTATGGATCTTCCAGGACTTTTTCCCCATGAAGAATGGCGATTGCGGTTCCACTATGCCAAAACCCGCCAAATTCCATAGCCTTACCACCTGGAACTGTGAGAAAGGGGCTGAGTGGGTCAATGTGGGCGCTGTGCAGTTTGTGGATTTCCTGGCGGTCAACAACGAGAAAGCCGGGCTAGAAGGCAAACTCATCCTTCCGTGGGCAGTGACAGGCTTTGGGGAGGACGGCGGAGCTGGGGTGTTCAACTCCACCATCGTTGGCCACGTGGACGACCTCGGATTAGGCGTCGACTACTGCACGCATCGTGGCATCATCACGCCATTCGCTGATGGCATGAGTGTCGACGGCACCAAATTCTTGAACTTTGACCGCGACTCCTGCGCAGCTATCGGGGTGACTACAATTGACGGGACATGCGGGGATCGCTGCGGTGGCTGGGCTGTCCGTTTAAGTGGGCTGCAGTTTGTGAATTCGCCCAACAAGGCCGCCTTCAGGTGGGAGCATGAGGTGCTGCTGGTGGACATGGACGGCTCCCTCACAGGTATTCTTGTCTTAACTTATGGGCCGTTTCATGAGGAGAGACTTTCAAAAGGGTCCCCATAAACCTAAAGCAAATTGACCTACTGAGAACTACTCCACTCCACTCCCCCAGAAAATAATTTCATTCCCGTTTGTTTTATTGGTGTGTCAGTCCCCATCCGTAGCTATGCACTTTTTTAAAACGATATGTCATCATTTTTGAGAACCATCGCCTTTAGCAGCTATTCACGTCAAGTTTGCGAATATTCTTTGACATCACATTGACATTGTTTTCCAGGGAATATTAACCATAAAGTCATTCCAGTGAGCGGCCTCCTTGACTTGGCGCATTGCTCCAAGAGTCCAGACTTCAGCTTGGTGTTCCCTGCAGCTGTGTGCGACCATATGGTCAATTTTCATCGTGTGGGTCTGAATAATCCCACGCCGTCTTCTTTAAACTCCAAGGATCTCGTATTCAACAACTTGCATGGTATTACATCACATAGACAAGCCGCTCTTGATAATATCTTTGGTTATTTTTTAACTTATGTTTTGCATACAGATACCAGGATCATACAGTAATATCATGATGAGCACTACCCAGCTCAGTGCTAACACCTTCAGGGATGCATAAAAATATATATTTTTTTAAAGGCAGCAGTGTGATCCCCTACTTGAAGAAGAGATTGACCCACAAGTTTGGCTGGATGGGCATTCTACCTTCAGGCCTCACGTACAACATGTACTTTGATAAGGCTGACCAACTCACAAACATCACCTATAGTGCAACTTTCTACGGCTTTGAGGTACAACAGCCCAAAAGTCTGCGACGATGATGGCACTGGGTTGTGCATCGATTCACCAGGATTGGTTCTGTCTCACAGTCAGATCAATTTGTGATCATCCACCACAACTTCAGCCAGAATCCAAATAAGGTCCGAATCCTGGATGAGAGGAATGCCTCATCGTCGCCCCTCAGCTTCGACACTAACCACAACGGCGACTGGTACCTCGACAATAAAGACCTCTTTTATATGGGTGAGGCCTGCTTTTTTTGTTTTATTCATTCACACCTGCGTACATGTGGGAGACATCTTAAGCAATTTGGAGACCCCACATGTGATAAGGAAAAATTGCGTACTTTCAGCTCTCATGTGTGATGTAATGGAAAATACACCACACAAATCACGTCTGTCGTAGTACAAACACACTCCACACCACAGGACAATCTTTTAGAGACATTTTATAGTCAGGCGATAGCTAATTTTGATCATACACGAATTGCCGGATTGACACAAAATCAGGCTTATCATTGGTATGCGTTCATTCATTCATTCATTCAGTGTCTGGGAAGACGAACCAGCGCAAGCGTCGCAGCAGCGTGGATCGTAACTCAGTGGACGTAGCGGTAGACTTCAAGGTCTACCGATGCTTTTTCGACAATTGCATCCCACCGCCGCCCGCCACCGTCGCCCCGCTGCCCACCCATCGGCCTGACGACTTCATGTACGATAACATTTAGCACTCCCCTGCTACATGATGGTCATGATTGCAATGTAGTCTGTGTGCTTTGCAGTCTGTGGTCCAACACATCGTTCTGGGAGAGCTCGGCTGAAAATGGCTTCAGTGTGCCAAAAGAAGGGGCAGATGTGCTCATTCCATCAGGTAATATTAAAATTTGCATTGAAACATTTGCAAATTCCAAAATTTATGGGAGTGACTTGCACTAGCAAACCTTGACGGAACAAGCCGAGATTTGTGGCTGGCAATCCGAAGTGCGACTAGTCACTTGTCCATCCACAGGAATGTGGATGGTCTTGGACGGCAATACGCCTCCCCTCAACAAACTGATAATCAACGGAGTCCTGGAGGTCCCACAACCGTCCAACAGCTCATCCGGTCGCCTGTCGCGGGCTGTGCCGCAGAACCACACAGTTGTCATCGATGCAGTCTACATCTTTATTCAGGTAAGGGTCAAAGCTGGAATCTCTCTAATGACCATCAAGTGGGTGCTGATAGAAGTGATGTGTTCTTGGGTTCCAGGGCGGCAGGCTGTTGGCAGGCTGGAAGGATGAACCCTTCACTGGGGATCTGCACATCAGACTGAGGGGGAACCACAGCACCCCTGACTGGCCTCTGCCAAATGGGCCCAACCAGGGATCCAAGGTACTGGGTGTGTTTGGCACCCTGGAGCTTTATGGACAACACCACAGCGTGTATCACACCAAGCTCGCCACCACGGCTAACGCCGGGTCCAGCACACTCACCCTGGTGGAGCCTGTCGACTGGAAGGTCCGGCTCCATTTTTTTTTTAAAGTTCATTTTCAATTTGTGAGTCTGCACGTGGTTATAGTTATGTACGTATGCACACGTGGACAGGCTGGAGACGAGGTGATCATCTCTACCACCAGCTACAGCGTCTGGGAGACGGAGGAGCGAGAGATAGCTGTTGTCTCCGCCGACGGCCGCGTCCTCACCTTGAACCGTCCTCTGAGCCACACTCACGTCGGTCAGCTGACGCAGAAACTCTTTAAATAACCACGATTACACGCTTTTAAAGGGGACAGAGGGGGTATGAGACTCTTGATTATTGAAGATGGTTCACCTTTAATCCAAATTGCTTCTTCAGTTCTAAGATTAAGGGTGGTTAATTTGCCCAGAGGGGGGCCCACAGGGTTGTTGTTGTTGCTAGGTTTAGCGGGTGATTGACGGGTTTGCTGGACATCCAGTGGTTTACCTGTCTGGGGACAAAATGGCTCATTGTTGGCCACTTTTTCAGTACTCGAAAACCAAGTTTTCAGATCATTCCAATTTCTCAACAAAGGGACATTACTTTGCGTCTCCCGTTCAAGGTGAAATTCACTCAATTGAGGGAACATTGCGGTCCTACAAGCTGGCGGCAGACGTCGGCCTGCTGACCAGAAATATCAAGATCATCGGCGACGAATATGCCAACATGTTTGCCGAATCATTTGGTGCCCGTGTGCTAGTCGGCGACTTCTCCACGGAAGGGATCGACTTCAGAGGTATTCATGGAAAAGAAATGTCTTAAGAAGAACTGGAATCGGTTGCCTGATTTTGTGAAAGACATGTCCCAAAACTTTTACTCTCATAGTCTAACCGTTCTTCTAGGCAAGGCTCAACTCTGGAATGTAGAGTTCTTTCACTCCGGTCAGGAAGGCTGGACCAATGAGTACGACCCGCGATATTCTGTGGCCTTCATCGGCCTGGGAAGGGTACATGCAAATTTTGTCTGCTCTATCGTCTTTTTATTCGGTACACCTGCTGAACATACTTAAGGGGACTCTATTGTTTTCCAGGCCAACGACTCATCTATTCAGGGCTGCTCCTTCCACAACGGCTTCTCGCCGGCCATCGGCGTATTCAGAACAGACGACTTAGCCATCGAGGACAATGTCATCCATCACACCGTGGGCGACGGTACAGACAATCTACATTTTATTTAGTTGAGCTGCTGTGTCTTTATTTTAATCATCTGTCATGGTCCTGGTCCAGGGATCAGAGTGTGGGGCAACAGGATCATGTTGAAGAGGAACCTGGTTACCATGACTTTGTGGCCCGGATCGTACCAGGACAGAAGGGAGGAATTCAACTATGACTGGAGCGCCGCCTTCAAGGTCGGTCCAAAATTGTCACTTTAAAAGTTAAGGTTCATGAGGGTATTTGTTGGAGAAAAAAAAGAGAAAGCCAGCCTTCCTACATTTTGATTGTTCTTGGCATCAGGTGAATGAAGGGGCGGAGGTGGTGATGCAGCACAACATTGCGGCGGGCTACGAGCGAGTTGCCTTCCGCATTGATGGCGAGGCATGTCCGGGTAAGGCTTTTTTTTGGTTGTTTTAAAATATGCATTTTAAAAACAATCATCCTCCAAGAGGTGACGCAATCTTGTGCAGGTGCCTCCAACGGAAACGAGCCTTGGTCTAACAATGAGGCTCACGGCGGCCTCTACGGCGTTTTCATGAACCGCGACGGGCTGTCCGGGTGCTCGTTAATCCGCGAGTTCTTCATCTGGAGAAACTTTGACTATGGAATCTACTTCCAGGTGGGAACTCATCACCTTGTATTATTGTTGTAGTTTATTTTGATTAGATATATGTTTTTCTTGCATTAACTGAGCCACTTCGAGCTAAAGTGGGCTAACTCCATCACTACTTAGTCCATTGGTTGTAGTCGTGACATCAAGTTTTATGGCTACAACAAAATCTGTTGGATTTATGACATCATCATTTTCCTTAATCTCTCCCAGACCATCATGAGCATCACGGTGTCCAACGTGACTTTGGTGGACAACGGCATGGGAATCATGCCCATGATCTTTGAACCGCCCTCTCTGTCCCACTTGTATGCTGATAAGAAGGTCCGCGTGGAGGTAAGACGTCAACACCGCCTGGCTTTTCCTTTTCTTTTTTTAATACAGTATGCGTACGCCGCGACCTGGTCTTATTTTCTGCTTTTTTTTCCCCAGAATGCTGTGATTGTTGGCGGAAGCCCCCACTTCAACTGCTCCCACACACTGGATGCCAATGACTTTAATACAATCAGTAGCAACTTCCATCGGGCACCCAGGCCCATCAATGGTAACAAATTATACCCCCCCCCAAAAAAAAAAAAAAAAATTTTGTTACCTGGTTTATGCTTGTGTCCAGGTGGCAGATCGGGAATCTGCTGGCCATCTTTCGCGTCCACACACAACAACGCTCCGGTGAAGCCCTTTCCCGGCAACATCAACTACAATGCCATCAATGGCCTGATGGAAGTGGCTGGTGAGTTGTAAAAACGGCCGACGCATGACTCGTCACGGGAGAGTATCCCCCACAAGAGTGTCAACTTGCTGCCCCGTCCAGATTCAACGTTCGTGGGGTTCCGCGGCGTGTGCTCGGGCCAGACAAACGTGATGTTCATTAGCAACCCTTTCAACGAGGACCTGCAACACCCCGTCCATGTTTGGAACTTGACCATCGTCAACAGCACCAAGGATGCTAGAATCTTCATCCACAGGCCTGACGTCAGGTTATATATTTTTCCCCAAAATTATTTATCTATTTTATTTTTTCTTTCATTATTGTACTATTAAAATATCTCTATTGATTTGTTATGTTTTCCAATAAAAGCAAAGTCAGTGTCTGTCTATGATATTATTTCAGGGACTTTATTAATTTCATTATCATGTTTTCTCTTTATTTTAAATGTTACTTTGTGACGTCTGTGTGTCTATCAGCAAAGCGAACCCGGCCGACTGTGTGGACATGGACTGTGACGGCAAGAAGAAGACTATGCTACGCGACCAGGACGGTTCCTTGCTGTCGGTGGTGGGCAGCGTGCTGCCCCAGTCCGAGTTCGAGTGGAATGGGGACCCCAGGAGGGGGTTGGGCGACTACCGCATCCCCAAGGCCATGCTGACCCACCCCAACGGCTCCCGCATCCCCGTGGAGCAGATTGCCCCGAATAAAGGTAAACCGGCAGGCAATGTCCTTGCCATGCATGGCTTAAAAGTAATTTCCGTTTAAGAATTCAGTCAGTTCATTCATATTTTTAAACCAATTAAATCAAACATGTAAATTCAATCGTATTTGTAAATTAAATGAAGTCTGTGAAGTAATTTCGAAATGTAGATTATATTTGGAAATGAAAGGGTCCATTCAAATAATTTAGAAAGATGAGAAACCACAATTTCATTTGTATATTATATTTACAATGAGTCAATTCAATTTGTGAACTAAATTTGAAATTTCATTTTTTTTTCAATTAAAGTGACAATGACATAAATCAAATTAGTAAATTAAATGAACAAATACTCACGGTTCAGTGGTAGAGTGATCGTTTCCCAACCCAGAAGTTTATGGTTCGATCCCCCGGCCATTGCATCCATGTCGAATTGGCCTTCAGCAAGATACTGAACACCCAGTTGCTCCCGATGCTGCGTCATCAGTAGGTGAATGAGATCACAGTGTAAAACGCTTTGAGTACCTGAGGTAGGAAAGCGCTATTTAAGTGACAGCCCATTTACCATTTACAATCAATGAAAATATATTTGTCTGTAAGTGGACAAGCTGGCAGGCATTCCCGAGTGACATTTGCGGCATCTTCTTTGCAATCAGGCGTGATCCGATCCAACTGCACGTACGTGAGTGCTTGGCAGGCGTACGAATGTTCCACGCTCAACTACAGGATGATGGTCATCGAAAGTCTGGACGCTGACACGGAGACCCGACGTCTCAGCCCGGTAGCCGTACTGAGCGAAGGCTACATCGACCTCATCAACGGTACGAGCGCCACAACGTTAAAGTGTATCCGAACCGATATAAAGTCTACACAGCCCTGTGCAAATGACAGGTTTTTTTTTGTGTGACGAAATGAGACCAAAATAAATTACTTCAATGTGACCTATAAACTGGACAACTACATTTTGATTTTTTTTCGATTAAGTCAAGTCCAGAGAACAAATAAAAAATAAAAATAAAAACAAGACGGTAGTTTACGCTAAGTGGAATCCAGAAAGGCTCGTTTTTTTAACATAAAAACATTCATGTGATTTCCAAAAAGTTGTCTTTATTTTATATTTAATTTGAAAAAAGAAATGTTGGTCTCAAACGTAACTGCTAAATTGCATTTCCAAGAAAGCATTGGCAAAACCACTTGCCGTTTTTTGGTTTCTGTATCTGCTAACATCTTACTTGGTTACTTTAAAAGGCACAAAAATGCCACCAATTAGCAGTAAAATAAAGTGACTAAGTTACTTTGAAAACCAAATACAGTACAGGTACTGTAAACAGTAAAGTCCGTTACTTTTTCAAGGTAACTATGGCAACACCGCCGGTACCGCTCTCCAGCCGGGGACACAAAATGGCGGCGCCCATTAAGTGCACACCGTCAAACTTAGTGCAGACTCTACGTGCCACATAAGTACAAAACAACAATAAACATCAAATACGCGTCCCTACACACGCTTAACAAAGTGAAAAGACCGCATTAACATCCACAAGCTGCGTGTAAGACACTTAATTAGGTTCTTGGCGAATTTAAGAGATGCCAGAGAGCTGTACCAGAGAGCTGTCAATCAAATTAGCTAGGCAGAAACGGCAAATCGACACAAAATAAAACGACTCGATCACTATTTAGTGTACTCACTTGTGGATCAGAGACGCACACAATCACTGCAGCACTGGACAAATTCTCCCATGCTGGCGCAATAATTCAGACTGAACAACAGGCAATGGACAATATCACCCAGAATGCATTGCGCTTCTCATGTGAGAAGGTAAATTTTAGTGACGTAAGTCTAGGCGTCATTTACAACCCCCCTCCTCCCCCCAATATAATAATAATAATAATAATAATAATAATGAACATGAATATTTGGAACTGGTCTAAGGGGTCGTAAAAACAAATATTATAAAAGGTTGTTGCACACGTGTGCACACCCTTTTGGCTGTGTTCAGAATGACGCAATCAAATTCAACCCTTTTTTTTTTTTCTCCTGACGTTTTCACTTACTTTCATTTACTTTCTTGTGTGTGTGTCTGTGTGTGTGTGTGTGTGTGTGTGTGTGTGTGTGTGTGTGTCCAGGCCCTCAGGACCACGGCTGGTGTTCAGGTTACACGTGTCAGAAGAGGGTGTCCCTCTTCCACAGCATCGTGGCCACAGGGCGCGCTGTGGACGTTTTCTTCACGAGCACCAGTCCTCAAAAGCTGCGACTCATGATGCTCAACGCCGACGAGAATGAGGTCAGAGTACATAAAAAAAAAAAAAAAGAATTCATTCTGTGCCTGCATGTCCACATTATGTTCCGGTTTCCTGCAATTTATTTTCCTTCAAATATTTTTGATGTTATTTACTGTATGTAGATGATTGTTGATGGCTTTATTTTGTTACTTGGTTCCCCGCAGAGTGTGCTGGTGTCCGTCTTCTACTCCAAGCCGCAGCAGATGGACGTGTACGTCGGCAACCAGCTGGTGGCACCCACCAATGCCGAGTGGAATGACGACAACACCGACTTCACCCTCAAGGAGCCCACCTACGATGGTATTAAACATCAAATAGAGCCAAATGTGTGTGTGTGTGTGTGGCCACTAGGGAACAGTACATATGAGTAAGCAGCCGTAATATTAGTTAACATGAATATTTTTTGCAGAGGATAAAGAATATATGACTGACTTTTGTAATATTGTTTGTCTACATGTGTCCAACACATGTTTGTGTTGTTATACAAGTTGTTCAAAGGTTTATAAATTGTGCAATATTGATGCTAATTTTTCATTAGCCTGTCTATGATGTTTCCCATTATGTTTTAGCGTTAAGCTAGCACACGTGGCCTCTTTCGTGTCACCTGAATGAGTTGTCAATATGTTTTGCCTGCAGGTCAATATGTCCCAGAGCTCAACGGCTCCACACTGGGCACCAACTTCTTTGATCAGACCTCCAAGATGTTGAAGGTCCTGCTGAGAGGATCGGAGCCCGTGGAGATCCGGATGTCGCCCAAGCTCTTCATCTCATTCAACCTGCCCACCATGACTGAGGACGAGTTCTTTAGCGACAACCTGATCCGCAACCTGGCCGCTTTCTTTAAGGTCCCGTCCAACATGATTCGGGTCACCAAGATCATCAGGGAGGAATCCAGGCGGAGGAAGAGGTCCACTGGCTTGACGGTGGAGGTGGAGATCAAGAAGCCGCCAGTCCAGCAGGTTTCCAACACCACCGATGGTGAGATTTGGATCACGGTGGACTAATTGGCTAGCATGTCTTCGTCACAGTTTTGAGGTTACGCATTTGAATCCCGTGATTTAAAAAAACAAAACAAATTGTGGGTACTCTCTCACCGAATATCTGTTAGCCTTAAAGCCTTAGCATTCCTGATTTTGTGCCCCCAGATGAGGAGGATTTCAAGGTATTGCAGAACATTGCCGACAATTTGGGTCAGGCGGCCATCTCGGGCAACCTCAGTCAGTCCATCGGCTTCAACATCTCGTCAGTGGGAGTGATTGCGCCCCCGCCTCCGTCTTCGGACCCTCGCTGGAATGAAGTAAGACCAAAATCACTGAATGACAGGAAAAAACAAGAAGGGAAATTATACCTTGGCCTGGGCGTGCAGGAGGCCTCCGTGGAAGTGACGAGAGAGGAGCCAAAGGTGAGCCACGTGTCCAGCGTGGAGAAGCTGCTCGTGGTGCAGGAGCCCATCGCGGGTAACTACGTGGGGCCGCTGATGCAGCAGCCAAGCGTCATGGCCGTGGACCAGCAGGTGAGCCGCTACACGTATTTACTCTACAACCCCAGCCCCCCCACCCCAAAAAAGCACATTCACTTTTTGAAAAATTCTATAAAACCCTTGACGACTATCGATACTGCCAATCAGCAACACTTGACTTATGAAAAATACAAGTAGATACGTTTTCAGGAAATACAAGACAAGGATGTAATCGTTCCTAAATACTACACTTATTTAAAATAAAAATACATTGGACAAAAATAAAATTATGTGGGAACATTTTTAAAGATTTAGTAAAAAAAAAAATCTATTCTAAAATTGAAAAAAAAAAACGAAACAAAAAAATTAAAAACCACGACAAAAAATGAATACATTTTCTAAAATGCAAGTCAAAAATCCTGAATATTACACTTCCATATAAATATAAAATATAATTTGAAAATGTATTATTAAAAAAAAAAACAATGCCAGAAAAAGGAAAACAATGTACAAAAAAAACTACAAATAGAAATGTAAAATAAATCACGCAAAATAAAACTAAAATAACTACAATGAATACATAAAAAAAATTTAATCCATTTGTGACAAGAGTTACCTATATTTTCCACCGTAAAAGAAATCAACAAAAAAGAAAAACACTGTTTTCAAAACACTCAAATTCAAGCAGCAATTCTTTCACATACCACTAGAGGGAGGCCGCGTTCCACTCTGACACACCGCAAATCACCGCCCCAAACAATTCTGACCTTCAGGGCGACTGCGTCTCGGTGGGTGTGACCACCATGACGGTGACGGCCAGTCTGAAGGACTCCACCGGCGCCAGCGTGAACGGTCTGGAAGGCAACTCCACCATCATGTTCCGCTCCTGCTGGGCCAACTTCAGCGACCTGTCAGTGGTCAACAGTGGCGACAACCTCACCATGGTGTTCAGCTTGAACGACTGGCGAGCCACCTCGCAGGAATTCAGCGTCCGGGAGATACCCACGCCCATTCCGACACCCTTTGACAACGTCACGCGAGCCAACATACCTGACGACAGCGTGTTCGGCACGGGTAGCACCGTCTTGCCTGGGAGTTTGTGCCTGGTCAGCGTCATTTACACGTTCGCTTGCTGTACCGACAACGTGCCCATTTGTTAGGGTGCACTCTCCAGTCACCAAAAAATGTGCCGGGTTAATTCATCTATCCATTTTCTGTGATCATTTAATAATTTTACAGTGAAACTCCTCTACAATGAAATCATGTTTGCAGCAAGAAATTTTTCACAACAGGGGGGTTTTCACTGTAGCAAATTTGATCTAAAATGTAAACACACACACACACACACATGCCGTTTCCGAACGAAGCAGTAGAGTTCGCTGTTGAATTAGACTTCGTTGTAGTGAATCTCATCGCGAGGCAAGAGCAGAGAAAAACATTTCGTCTAACGCAACAGGGGTTTTTTTTCGTTGTATGGGGGGCAGGAGAGTGGGAATGGGGTTAATGCATGATGATTTTTTTCACACTACGGGGTATTTTTCGCCCATGTAGGTTTCGTTGTCGAGGAGTTTCACTGTCGTAATAATTTGGGTTTACAAACTCAAAATGTGATTTTCTTCTTCCTTATTTGTGCATTAATTGTGTGAATGCTGCAAGCATGTTATTCCAATTTCTCTCTCGCCCATTATTTTGACATATAACTACTTCCACGTAATTCATATTCCTATTATTCTACTGGTTCCAAAAATGTGCAGTTTTCCCAAAATTTAACATTTTCAACCAAAAATGTCCTATTTGTTCCCCGTGGGACATGTAACATCCCAGATTCACATGGTTCCCATTTGAAATTCAATTCATTCGAGTTCATTCATCCAATCCCATAAGCAGCTTCTTTATTTTTCCATTCAGCATTTCCGCATTCACGCTCAAAATTCTCCAGAAATTGCAAATGTCTCGTTATAAATAAAGTCTATGATGCTAAATTCAATTGAGGGGGGAAACATGTGTAAAAAAAATTCTGACCGGCTAATTTGCGAGATACATATAAACCACTGGACTACCGGGCCGCCCACAAGAAATACAAGTACAGTCAAACCTCGGTTTTTGTCCATAATCCGTTCCAGAAGGCTGTTCGAAAACCGAAATTGTTCGAAAACCGAAACCACGCTCTTTTTAAAATAAAAAATGCTTCCTGACCACGTCTGCTCACAATGGAAAGCAACACGAGGAAGCGTCACTTCCTCGTCTACCCGAGGAAGCGTCACTTCCTCGTGTAAGGAAGGCGAGAGGAGTCAAATGGTGCATTCAAGTGCGCTCAGTTTGTTCAAGAACCGAAATTTGTTCGTCATCCGAGGCATACATTTGTACTGTAGATGCCTTGAAATTTTCAGTCCACTGTCCATGGTCCTGATCGACGTCCGCCTGACGTTTTTTTTTTTGTCCTTTGTTTTTTTGCGTGCGTTATTTTGCGCTTCGCTAGAGGGCACAATTGCTCCATGGCAACTGCCGCGCGCATCGCGCGGAGACTGCAGCTCACAATCCGAGCAAAAGAAAGCACGAAAAAGAGAAAAAGAAAGAAAGAAAGAGGCATCTTTTCAGCTCCCTCGCCAGGGGAGGAGTGACTGCGTGTATAGGACTCCCACAAAGACTTTTACAGCCTTCATTTTAGGAGCGGGGTTGGGGGGGGGGGGGGCGTTTAACACTTAACTTTGCCTGTCTGGACGCGTCGCGCGCACTTTGCTTGGACGCTAAATTGCGTGTGTGGCACCCCACGGCCCCTCCTCCGAGGGCCCCCATGGACGTCTCTCTCGTGGCCGCTCTGTGCGGGGCTCTGGTGTTCGCCTGGCGGCTGCCCCCCGGTCGCCCCCTGGATCTCTCGCCACCGGGCAAGGCGGCCAAGCAGGCTGAGGCAACCCGCTATTTGAGGGAGCTCCGCGTGGAGCCCCACGACTACATGATGTCTATCTACAAGACCTTCTCCACGGCCGAGAAGTTGGGACTCAACGCAAGTTTCTTTAGGTCCTCCAAGGCGGCCAATACCATCACTAGTTTTGTGGACCACGGACAAGGTAAACACGCAACAATTGCAACACATTTCTGACAATGTATAGTTTTGGGTGGTGTGTTTAATGTGGCTTTTTTTTTTAGTTTGATTTTGTGATGTTGCTGTTTTTTTTGTTGCTGTTTTTGTGGGTGAATCGTTTTGTTTTTCTTGTTTTTGGTGTTTTTTTGGCATTTGTTGGGGGGGTTTTTTCGATGAGAAATTTGTTTAGTTTTTTTTTGCAGCGGGGTTGGGGGTTGTTTGTTTTTGTGATGTCTGTGTTAGTTTGTTTTGTGGACAGAATTGTTTATTTCGGTTCGTTGTGGTTTTTGACTAGGTTTTGAATTTTGTTGTGGTGTTTTTTTTGTGGTTGTTTTTGTTTTTTGTTATTTTGTGTTGGACAAACTAAAAAAAATTAGCTTATTTTTTGTTTTGTTTTGGTGAAGATTTTGTTATTTGTGTTGTTATTTAATTGTGATTTGTAGTTATTTGTTCCTCTTGTTTGGTATCTTTAATGTTTTGCAAAGACAATTTCTTCTATTTGCTTATTGAATTTTATGGGTTTTGTTCAGTAATTTTTTTAAATTTTGTAATGATTTAGTTTTTCCTGTTTTTGGGGGGTCATTTAATTTTTAACTTGGTTTTGGTTGTGTTATTTGTGTGCTTTGTGGAAAAGTTGCAGTGTGCATGATCTTTTCACTCATGGCCATACACTAAATGTGTTTTTGTTGAGTAATTTATTTGTTGTTGTTTTTGCAGCATATATATATATTTTTTTGTTGGACATTTATTTTTGTGTTTTTGAGTGTTTGGCCAAGAATTTGTTTTTTGTGTGGTTTTGTTTTTCGTGGACGGTTGACAAAGTATGTGCAAAATAATTTACTGTGCTTTTGTGTGTTTGGTTTATGGATTTTTTTTGTTGGTTTTGTTCAACCTTTGTGAAGTTTGTGTTTTTTGGACTATTAGTTTTATTTTACTTTTTTTTGCGTTTTAGCATGTTTTTCAGTGAGTTTTTCATGGATCATTCATCCATCCATTATTGGAGTTGCTTATCCTCACGAGAGTCGTGGGTGTGCTGGAGCCTCTGCCAGCCCGCTTCGGCGCGGTAGTTTCTCAAATATTTTTTGGGGGTGTGTGTTTATTAAGTTAGTGGACAATTTTTCGTTTTTGCAAAATTGGACAAGATACAATCAAACAAATTACACAATATTTCATGTGAATTGTTTTTTTTTTCCCCTCATGATTTGTTTTGGTTTAATGTGTTCTTACTGTTTGTGGCCTTTGGACAATACTTCGAAAAAGATTTGTTTAGCTTTCTTTTGCTTTTGGTTCCTTGTGTTTCTTTTGTTTTTCAAGCAATTGTTTTATCCGTTTTGTTTTTTTTCTTCTGATGTTTTTTGGTGCATTTACTGCACAATAATTCACCTGGATTTTTTTTTTTTTTTTGACTGTGTATCATCTTTCCTCAGACGATCTCCTGCTTTCTCCTCTCAGAAGCCAACATTATCTCTTCGACGTGTCCACCCTCTCAGAAAAAGCAGAGGTCCTGGGAGCTGAGCTGAGGCTCTACACCAAATTGTCCGGCAACGTTGGCCTGTCTGAGCCCGTGGAGCTTAATCTGCTCTCGTGCCAAGACCGACGGCTCCTAGACTCCAAAACCCTGGAGCTGCAGGAATGGTCCAGACCCAGATGGGAGGTCCTGGATGTGTGGGAGCTGTTCAAAGAATGGAGGCGCCAGGAGGAGAGCGTCGGGAAGCACTTCTGCCTGGAGCTCATGGCCGAGTCATACAACTCTGAAAGACAGCTGGATCTGAGCCTACTGGGTCTGCACCGGCATGCTAGGCCCCGTCAGAAGAAGGCCATCCTGGTGGTCTTCACCAGATCCAAGCGGAGGCAGACGCTCTTCGGCGAGAAACGGGCGGGTCGAGCCAAAAACCGTGCGCCGGGGTTCAAATCCGGACGCAGCAGGCGGACGGCGGCATCCAGGAGCCGCCATGGGAAACGGACGGGCAGGAGATCCAGGACCAGGTGCAGTAAGAAACCACTACGAGTCAACTTCCGTGAGCTGGGCTGGGACGACTGGATCATCGCCCCGCTGGACTATGAGGCGTTCCACTGCGAAGGCGTGTGTGATTTCCCACTGCGCTCACATTTGGAACCCACCAACCACGCCATCATCCAGACCCTGATGAACTCCATGAACCCGGGACACATGCCGCCCAGCTGCTGCGCTCCGGCTAAGCTCAGCCCCATCAGCATCCTCTACATCGACTCGGGCAACAACGTGGTCTACAAGCAATACGAGGACATGGTGGTCGAGGCTTGCGGTTGCAGGTAGGACTTTGGACCCTGGACTCTGGACCCTTTGGCGACTTTGAATCCTGAAAGGTCTGAAGTGGATTTAGTGATGAGTACATACCTCATAACATATATTCCTGCCTTGTTATTCATCCGTAAACCCACCAAGAAAACTCCTCCATCCAGTTCCCTTCAAGTTTCCAAATTGACGTAACCTAATTTAACTCGAACTGGGTAAATCAAAACAGAAAAATGATTGACCAAAAATAACTTGTGACTTGACCCCCCAATACAGTAAAACAGCACATTTTCAGTGGCCTTTTATTGTGGCCAGCCAAAGGCACTCCTGTGCAATAATCTATCCATCCTGACACTTTCAACACCGCTTATCCGGTTCAGGGTCACATGGTGCTAGAGCAGGGGTCAGGATCCTATGGCTCACGAGCCAGATGTGGTTCTTTTGATAATTGCACGTGGTTCGCAGATAAAACAAAATATTCTCGCTTGTTTAACCCCCATGCAGTAATTATCCCAAAATTGGACATTTCGGACACTTTGGACGATTTTGGACTGTTGGACAAATGGACACCACAGACAAAACAGTGCAAAATAACTCCACGAAGCTGAAATTTTGCATAGGATGTATATCTATGTCTTGGCCAATTCCCACTGAACATTTTGAGGGGTTGAAAGTGAAAAAAAATTAAAAGTGAAAAAAGTTGTTGCACATTGGAAGAGGGACATTTTTGGGACTTAATACCCTTCATGCAGCCGCTTAAAAATACTGCATGAGGGTTAATCCATCCATTGATTTTTCACTGCTCATGGCTGCAGTTGACGGCAGGAGCAATTTTGATTGGATGATACTGGCCTACGTTGGCCGTTGCTGCGTAAACAGGTAAACGCCCCCTTTTGAATCAGCCCGCTGGGTCATTAGCTCAAAGCTAATCGTCCGACGAATAAAAAGAGTTGCCACGCAATCATTATCTAGACAAAGTTGTTGGTTTACCCATTTAACTTCCTCGGCGGGAAGAGCCAAACCAACTAGCTTAGCACAATGACCACATGCACGTCAGATGTTAGCCTTTAGCGTTGCTTAACACAGGCAGCAATCTTTTAGTCACACAAAATGCACTTTCCCCTTCCAAAAATAAATTTACATTTCATAAACTTTATATACATCGACTTCTAATGCAGAACAGTTTTTTTTTTATAGTCAAATTGTCTCTATATATTATCGTCAAATATGTTATCGGATCAACTCTAGTTGATCACACGGGGCCTTCCTGTGTGGAGTTTGTATGCTCTCCCCGTGCCTGCGTGGGTTTTCTTTGGGTACTCTGGTTGCCTTCCACATTTCAAAAACATGCATGGCAGATTAATGGAACGCTCTAAAATTGTCCCTTGGTGTGTGTGTGCGCGAGTGCAAATGGTTGTTCGTCTAATTGTGCCCTACGATTGGCTGGCAACCAGTTCCGGGTGTCCCCCATCTAATGCCTGAAGACCACTGGGATCCAGCACACGCGCGACCATCATGAGGATAAGAAAATGGATAGATGGATGGATGGATGGATGGATGGATGGATGGATCAACTCTATTGTTACATTGCTGGTCTGCAGCCAGTGAAATGTCATCATTTTTTATTTGTCTGAATGCAAATGTGGAAATATTTCAGTGTGTGTCCTCAAATTTTGGTGTTTGTTGTTCTTTTCTGATGCACTGATGATAAAAAAAAGTACAGCATGTAAATATTTGATGTGCAATTAATTTGTTTTGTTATTAAGTTATTGCAAACACATGCTGGATGTTTTTGTGTGAGACTCATGCTGTCCGATAATAGCACGCCCGTCTTAAAATGATCATTTCAGGCTGAAGAGTTATATATCGTGCTTTTCGTCCTTTTTAAAAAAATATTTACAAAGTATTATTATTGATTTTTCACATATAATTGCTCAGCTAAATAATTATATTCATATGAAATGTAATACAAAACATCTAGCGTAAGAATTAAAGTATAAGAAAACATGTCTAAGTTTAATGTGTAATTTAACAATTTCTGGGATGGAATTCTATCTTTGATGAAAAAAAAAAAGGGCTTCGGGATGGACCCCTGAGGGATGTCTTATGAGTTTAGCACTGCACTACAGTACGCAAAACTGGTTTCCATGGATGAAACTCTTCTTGTCTTATGTCAAAAAGGGCTGTGGGGTCAAGAGGGGGTCACCAGACAAGTGGGCCCAGCGCCACCTTCCCTGGGTGGCCTCAGTGTGTGTGTGTGTGTGTGCACGTGTGTGTGCGTCGGCTTAATACTGGACAAACAAATTGGCGTACAGATGCAATGGCTGACCTCTCTTTACTCTACAGTGGGACAATGGTCGCGGAAGATCCCGACATCAGATTAAAACTGGCTTCTCCATCTGGGGTTCAAAGTTTAAGTGGCCTATTGTCCTCGTTTCATTTTGTGTGTGTGTGTGTGTGTGTGTGTGTGTGTGTGTGTAAGGGGCAGGGGGGTGATGGGAGGCACTAAACAACCTCTAAAAAGCTGGACTGAAATGCCCAATTACAAGGTGAGATATAAAAAAAAGAAGAGAAAAGAACAGAATGCGACATCTGCTCTCGAGAAGATTTGCTGCGAAATGGAGCTATGTACAAAGACACACAGGATGGGGCTGTTGTCATCAGCATGGAAGCGGCATCAATGTCTCGCACATGTGGACAAAGACGAGGCAGGAGACGAAATTTCAATGTGGAATTGGACGCCAGAGAACAAGAAGGCTTGACAGGAAATGTTGCAACAGCTTGAGAAAAAGCCCCGAAATAAACGCACCGGACACAAAATTAGGTACACCTGTTTTTCGCACTCATCAATGAAAATCCAACTCCCGCCTGGGGCTACGAGAAGACTTTGCGGCATCTGCTGGAGCAGCAGGTTGAGCGCAACGAAGATTAAAAAAAATTGTATCTTAAACCTGCAGGTGTACATAATGAAGCGTGATGGGAGGAAGTCTCACTCACACGCAAGCACGCACTTCATAAAGGGTTTGCGGTGTAAAACGAAAACAAGGGGGCTCCAGGATGGAGCCCTGTGGGACATTGTATGAGTTTAATGTGTATATGTGTGTGTTGGCTGGCCAAGTTAGTCTTTTTTATGTGTGATCCTCTTTTACTGTCACATAGGGATGGGGAGGATGAGGACACATGTTTGCAATAGGAACTCGCAGCCGTCTCTCATGACTGCACTTGACATCCGTTCTTGTGTGTGTGTGTGTGTGTGTGTGTGTGTGTGTGTGTTTTAGTAAGTAAAAACAGAGCGAGTGTCCATCAGACAATTTAGACCCGAGTGCCATTGGTTTAGGGTGATAACGCTGGTTTTATGTGTTGCTTTCCAATCCGTCTGCACTTGGAAACACAAACCAGATGAGAAAATCCACCCCCCCCCCCACGGCCCCCCTCCCGACATGATTTAAAAGTGTCTGCCGAGAGCTCATTATGTCACAACGGCTGGTCATCACATCAAAGGGGAATGACACGACATACGAGTTCCGCCCCGCCCCCGCAAAAACAAAAGTTAGGGTTTTAAAGTTGGGCTCCAAGTCGCAATTCGTGTTTCAAATTCGGGTTATGGTCTCAAATTTGGGTTCTAAGCCTGGGCAGGGTTTTAAACAACAGTTTGTTTTGAAATAGGGTTTCAAGTTTCAAGTTTGGGGTGTCAATAGAGGGTTTCAGAGTAAGAATACAAGCCTGGGTAGAGTTTCAAAGAGGATTAGGGTTTCAACGTACTGTTTCAAGCCTAGCTAGGGACTAGGATTTTAGGGATAGATAGGGTTTCAAACAAGAGTTCCAGTTTAAGAATAGGTTTCGGTTGGCGGTCCTAAAACTGAATTCGTGTTTCAAACAAGGGTGAGGGGTTCAAATTACTGTTTGAAGACAGAGTCTCAAGCCCAGGTTGCATTTTGAACAAAGCTTCGGGTTTCAAATTTGGGTTTCAAGACGGGGTTAAGGTTTCAAAATGACATTAGTACAGCAAACTGTGACGTACCGGCTTTTTCTGTAGAAGGAACAGTGGGGGCCTCAAGGTGGTGATGGTGGTGGTAGTGGTGGTGGTGGGGAGGGGGGGGTCGGTGGGTGTGCGAAGGGTGGGCGGGGGGCCGTCAATCCAAGTCAAAAAAGGCAAAACGGTGTTTTGCCGTTGGAGGGGAAACCCAAAACGTGATGTGTAGCCCGCCGGCTAGCAGCCGGACGGGAAATGCAAGGTGACGCCAACGTGCTCACCGAGGAAGTGTTGATGGGGGTGGGGGGGAGTAAGATATAGGGGAGGGGGGGTGGGGTCCCTGGGGGCTTCCAGTGGGTAACCACAAAGATTTTTTTTTTCCATCGACAGAACAGAAAAGCTTCTACTTTTGTTTCCAAGTAGCGTTTAAAATAGGCAATAGGGTTTCAGGTCTTTTGCGTGACTTGATGACATAACGTGGTGTTTGGCAGCCATTTTGAAGTGCACGATGTGGGATTACTGCCTGGAGAATTTTGGTGTGTGTGGGTATTTGACTCATGTGTCGGCGGGCCACCTTGAAACTGTCCACGCAAGACATGATGCGCTTCGATTAATTCAACCTCACGTTTATTCGCTGCTGAGATTTAATGCACATTCAGCGCTTGCTTGAAAGGCAATTCCTGGCATTCGGAAAGTTCTTGGTTTGAAACCCTAACCCCGTTCTGGATTTCTTTATCATCATCTTCTTCATTGGTACTGTGACGAACCCAGGTTGAAAAGCATGCATTGATACTCTCACCCTAGCTTGAAAACTTCATCCAAATTTGACATGCTAACCCAAGCTTGTCTTGAAACCCTAATTTTAAACACTTAACCTTCTTCAAAACCCTAACCCTGACTTCAAACCATGATTTGAAATCATAACCCAGGTTTGAATCCCAAACGCAGACTTCTAACCAATGTGTTTACAAAACTAGAAGCAACGGTTTTATGGTGTTCCTCAAGGGTGTATCCTGGAACCCTCGTCGCTCTTTAAAGTGGCCTTCATGCGTTCCGCTGGAGCCACGGTACCCACCCCCCACCATCTCCCCGCCCAAACTTGGCTGTCCCTCTTTGACCTTTAGGTGTTGATTACGCTGCAAATCTTTCCCGCTCGTCAGGGTTCAGAGGTCAATGAGGCGGCGGAGTCTAATGGTGGCAAATAGCGTCAATCACCTTAAACGACAAAAGACGACACACACACATTCACACACACAGTCAAGGAATGTCCGGAATCTGGTACGGGTTAATCCACTGGCGCAGAGCGTACACACACACACACACACACACACACACACACACACACACACACACACACACACACACACACACACACACACACACACACACTGGGTGCCAGTGGGACATGCCCGGAACATCTCACCAGGGAGGCGTCCTGGAGGCATGCTAATCAGATGCCCGAGCCACCTCATCAGGCTTCTCTCGACAAGGACTCAAAGCGGTTTGACTCTGAGCTGATCCCAGATGACCAAGTAGAGCCCGAACACCCTGCGGAGGAAACTCATTTGGGCCGCTCATATCCGGGATCTCATTCTTTCAGTCACAGCTCGTGACCATAGGTGAGGGTAGGAACGTAGATCGACCGGTTAAACCGAGAGCGTTGCCTTTTGCCTCAGCTCCCTCTTCCACATGACAGACCGATATAAAGTCTGCATCACAGATCTCCCGCTCCTTCCCGCCCTCTCTCGTGAACAAGAACCATCCCAACCGCTTCACACTAACAGCCCCGTATGAGGGGGTTCGGCACACCATGGCTCCGAAGCACCCTGATCCCGACAGAACTCCCCGAGGGACACGGTTGAACGCCTTCTCCAAGTCCACAAAGCACAAGTAGACCGGTTCGGCGAACTCCCATGTACCCTCGAGGATTCTGTCCTGGTCCACTGTTCCACAGCCGGGACTAAAACAACACGGTTCCTCCTGAATCGACTTTCTGACGGACCCTCCTCTCAGGGACCCCCTGAAAACACCTTACCAGGGAGGCTGAGTAGTGTGATCACTCTAGAGTCGGAACGCACTCTCGGGTGCCGCTTCTTTAAAAGAGGGACCACCACCCCGGTCTGTCAATCCAGAGGCACCCCCCCCCCCCCGCCCGCGATAACCACATGATGTGATGTTGCAGAAGCGTTTCAACCAAGACAGCCCCACAACGTCCTGTTGTCCTGCGGCCGCCATGCATCCCCGTTTGGGATCTTTCTCTTGAGGGAGGTGACCTGTCACAATTTTGTTTTAGTTTAGATGAACTTTTTAGATGTTTTTGTTTTGTTTTGTTTCCACCTGTTTTTGTCACCCGTCCCTCGTCTTTCCCCCCCCCGTTTTTGCTGCTGTCACATTGTTTTGTTTTACTGTCATGATTTTTTATTTTTTTAAATTTTAGTTTATTGGGGGGGTTTTCAGGACTTGTGTGTTTTCGATTTAGTTTCTCCACTCTACCCCTGTCAGTGTTTTTGGTTCGTGCATTTTGTTCAGTTGTTGTTTTTGGGGTCCACAACCATCACGCAAACATGACACAAGTAACCTTTTTTTTTTTTTTTTGAACTCATTCAAACCCTTTGACGTATAAACACGTGCATAGCCGCTGCCTCCCAATGACGTATAAATACGTCAATTACGTTTTTCTTCACGGGGGAGGGTGCAAGAGAGTCTGATGCAATGTTTAACTACAATGTTAATAACTTCAAATTTCTTTGCCAATGTTGATATAATGGTTTTAGGATTTCGACACTACCCTACTGACTGCTGAATCAAATGTTATTAGACAAGGTGCAGACATTAAAAAAAAAAAAATGTATATCTAGTGCTTACATGCTGGATTATGGCAGGCATTTATTATGGCGGTTGCTGTATGGCAGCCAAAAGTGGAAAAAAAACAACACTAAAGCCTTCACTTTTTGGAGCCCGGGTTGGACATTTCGCATTATTCGCTCATATTTTCCACATGTTCCTAATGCGGCGTGTGGAAAACATTTCCCGCACATGTTGACTGCGCTTTCTATGCCTTTGTCCTCCTACGCTTCCTGGTGCAAGCGGGGTCGCTTTATGGCGGCCAGTGTGCCAATCATTCAGCGCCGCCGCCGCCGCTGCCGGCGTTAATGGCCGAACCGGCGGGTCTGAGCGGGGCGACGGCGACGGCCGCCACTCGTAAAAGTCCGCGCATGTCGTCCCGGACAAAGAGGAAAACACGGCGGTTGTAAATTCTTTGGGATTGTGGGGATCCGCCATGTTGTCCTCTCAGTTTTGACCCGGCGGACTATTTACATCAGAGCTGAAGTAGTTTTCAATTTTTTATGTTCATTACTTTTTTTTTTTTTAATGTCTGGACTATTTTTCCGAGTGCAATATTAAATAAGACCGCCAAAAGGTCAAACGTTAAGCGTTGTATTATACCGCCCCTGACGGCAAGTGTCTTATTGTTCCACGCTAACATTTATGACGGTTGACTGTTTGACCTTTCAACGGATTATTTCCATTCTTTGCTTTTCAAAATTCAAACGGCGCGAGCAGTCTCGTTGACGTGCGTTGGCCGTCACGGTGACACGACTGGGCAGACCACCAGCACACGGTCATGGGAATCAAACAGGGGGTACGTTCTTAGCCGCACATTCCCTGGCAAACGGAGAGTCTAGATTTCACAGTGGCATTTAAAAAAAAAAAAGTTTAACCAGTAAATTGATGTATTAGGGAGCCATTTTGTGCAAGTTGCTAACGTCTCTGGGCAAATAAATCATCTTCATGCTCCAGTTTAGAGCCTTAAAAGTTCAAAAGACTTTGTTGATTTGAAGGCCCAAAACAAATGATACGTACTTGGCGCGGCTTTCTCCCCTGCAGCTGTGGTGCGTGAGCGTAAGACTGGCCGATGTGACCTTAAAATAAGAACGCCGTAGTTTGCTTTCCCCCCCCCCCCCCCACAAAAATGTGATATTCTATTTTTCAACAATAAAAGATGATTTTGGAGGGAAAATGATTTTTTTCATCAAATGAACAACTTACCTACAGTGAAGCAATACTGGCTGCTGTTTTTTTCCCCTGCGACTTGGGCCCAGGCCAGGTGGGGGGGGGTTGAATTATGCACAGTTCCACATAAGCAGTTAGCTTTAGCATAAAACATGAAAGCATACAAATGTCCCCTCAAAAAAAAGATGACTCTAACAGGTGGAATTTGTTTGTGGTTAATGAGAGGCACCTTAGAAGGTGACAGGTGTGCGCTGACTCCTATTTAACGAATTCCTTTCATGTGATTGGTCAATTCTGATGACTGTGACATCATGTTTATGAAAAGGCGGGTGTACACATTTGTGCAACCACCACCATTATTTTATTTTTGTTCAAATGTCTGCCTCTCAGTTGTCTAGGTTGTAGATCACATTCGTGGTGGAAAAAGCCCCTCCCCTAACCTGACATTTGAACAAGGGTGTGTAGACTTTTTATATCCACTCTAAATGAATGTTGTTGTTTTTTTGGTGAGCCTGGCAGTAGGCTACTATTGCATCCATGCCTTGCCAGCGAGTTCAAAAGTTGAACGCAGGTCAGCTTGTCGACTCGCAGAGGCCCTCAAGGCTCCCCCCGAAGGCCCCTAATCCTTTTGTGTGTAACTGATTTCATGAACAAAGTGAAAACACCAGTTTGATCTTTTAATCCCTGCAACGCTACCAGCTACTTGAAGAGTACTCCTCGGTCACGTCCACCAAAAATTGTCTCCCCTACTCTTGTTCTTTTTTTGCGAGGATCCCTCGCCGTAAATCCATGCTGGGTCGACATTTTGGATCTTAAAACATTTGTACTTATCAGTCAGTGCCGATGAAATCAAACAAACCGCGAGAGGAGGACTGGTAATAGATCATGCTGCATACTTCCCCGTGGAATCTGTGTGTGTGTGTGTGTGTGTATGAGTTGCGGCATGTGAAAGAGATTTTCATAAGGAGATCTGGTTAATTCGCAGTGTTTATCTCTATGCACGCGCACACACACACACACACACACACGCGCACATACACGCACAAACACACAGTTCTAGATTACATTTGACACTCGTTTATAGGTTTCTTTTATCTTTGCCTACTTTTCCCATCACTTTTCCCCCCTTTTCATCTGCCCCAATTACCCCGTTCCCACTCACATACTGTCCTCACGTTCTCAAATGCCTTGTGACGTATATATATATTTTTAAATAGGCAATCCTGTTATTTATTAACTCAATAGCGCATCATCACACCACTTCGCAAGCTTCACGAAAAGCAGCAGTTTGGCAGTGAACAATTGTCATTTATTGGCAGTTTTCGCATAGATTGGCCTTTCAAAGTCGGTTTAGCTTCATGCTAACAAATCAATGCAAATCGTGATGCACGGGCAATTAAGTAGCATCGGCGTCACAACACGTATCGCGGACAGATAATACAATAGTCACAGGCGTGTGTTCTTTATCTGCTGCGAAGAGCAATTCATTTTATTGCGGTTTATAGTGCCCCCAGGTGGCCAATGCATGCACACCTGAAAGGGGCAGCACAATGTCCATTGAACAGAAGTATTAAAAAAGTGTCTCTTTATATTCTGTTGTTACCAAATGTTTTGATAAAGTACATTATAGAGTGATATTTTTTTGATTTAAAAAAAGAACATTTGTTTCTTGGGGTGGGGGCGGGGCTGCAAATTATTGTAGGCCTTTCCATTCGTTTCAATGCCGTGCCTTACAAGGTACCACTGTATTTTTTTTTTCCTCTAAATTACAACATAGAGCTAAACATTATTTCCAAAAACTTGGGTTGTTTTGTTTTCTGAAATGTTAAGTTATAGAAATTTAGATTTCACGTCGAATGTAACTTGTGAACATCGGACAATCGCCAATCAATCAATAATGGCACATTGAATTTCACACTGACACAAATGTGTTCAATACTGTCAATTGTCAAGGAATGGGAATTCAATGAAGGGCAACAATCCTCATCTATGGTTGACGATAAAGAGTTTTTCCACTGCTTAATTTGCATTTTGATTTTCTTTAGTCTCTTTACACTTCTCATCTTAACAGAAAAATCTTTAGAAGGCCCGAATAAGGGATCGATTTTAATCCAAGTTTAGGGCTCCACCTAGTGGTGATATCCCACCTTTTTTTAATTTATTTACATTTGTTTCATTGGATTTAAAAAAACGTTAACTGGAGTGTCAAACACAACATACGCTTAATACTGTGATGGAGGGTCTTCATCATAATTGTGGACATGTTGTAGCCTGGAGTACAAGTCAAAATGATAAATGTGACTTCGCTTTCGAGTTGTTTTTTTAGGAGAGGATAAAAGAACTTTCCGTGGTCGCCATATTGAATTTATCCTGCAAATTAGATTTTAGAAAAATGTCATGGATACGGTTGAAGATGTTGCAGCGTTGCACGATTATTGCCCGCATGTGTGATCTGTTTTGCGTCTGCCTGGAAAGCGCCGACAAAGTCTGTCAAGGCCTGCAAAGGGTTCACGGCTGCTCCGTGCCACTGGGGGACTTCAAAACAATACATTGTGAGCATCTTCTTTGTGTCTGTGTGTGTCTTTTTTTTTTTTTTTTTTTAAGCTCGACACGACATGGGGGTCAGCCACAAAATGTGAAAACAGATCACGTTTCTCAAATAGAACACAACAAAAGAGCCACACGGGGGAATAAAAGAATGATGCTGGGGAAAAAATGTAAAAGGCTCATTTTGAACCACAGGTGTGAGTGAGAGATCGCTACAGATGCGTTTTAGGAGACAAAAAGTTTGGCTCGGACCAATCAATGAGAGTATGAAAAAAGAAAAAAAAATGTCCCACTGAGCAGACATATTTGAAATTTTATTTGGGTGGAGTTTAAAAAAAAAACAAATTCATTTCTGATGATTTTTTTTTAAAAAAAGCTTCAGCCAATGAAATCGGCCAGCCGATTATCCAGTTGGAGCACAATGTTAAAAATGGGACTCAGAAGTAAAGCTTCGCCATGGCCTGCAGGAACTTTTTCTTGCGCTTCTGCGCCGCTAGCTGCAGAACCTCCTCGGGGTTGCTCGTATTCAGCTCAGTCTGACCGATGGCTTTGATCTGGAAGAGAGGACGTTTTGTCATGAACGCACACGCTCAAAACGCCGGGGTGCGTCGACTTTTTATACCCGACGTATGTTGACACTTCTTACCGCTATTAGTCTCTTTTCCGCTTCACCGCGCTTGTGGTGGATGTCTGATCACGGTCAAGGTTAGATTTCAAAAGAAATACAGTCATACCTCGGTTTTCGAGCATAATCCGTTCGAAAACAGATTTGTTCGAAAACCAAAACCACGCTCTTTAAAAAAAATAAAAAATCTTTATTGAACACGTCTGCTCAGTCATGGAACAGTACACAAGGAAGCGTCACTTCCTCGTCTACCCGAGGAAACGTCACTTCCGCGTGTAAGGAAGGCGAGAGGAGTCAAATGGTGCATTCAAGTGCGCTCAGTTTGTTCGAGAACCAAAATTTGTTCGTCATCCGAGGCATAAAAAAACTCGAAATTTTTGGTCGAAAACAGAATTGGACGAGAACAGAGACGTTCGAAACCCGAGGTTTGACTGTAAATACAAATGTGCGAATTGAAAGTTGAGTGAGGATACGCGTGAGGTATTCCAAAATGGTGACGTCCCAGATGTAGTCGTAGAAGGAGTCCATGGCGTCGTGACTGCATCCAAGGACACCCAAAAAAAAAAAAAAAAAAAAAGTCACGTTGGAACTGCTGTGTACCTTTTTTGGTGGTCAAAGCTGTGCGGAACAAGGCGTACCTGTTCTGCTCTTGGAGTGCTTTGAACGCCGTCATGTAGTCCACCTCCCTCAGAAACTGGCACAGGACCGCCACCTACAACACAAAATATGTTTTTTTTAAAACCCTTTCAGGAACAGCGTTACGACAGTGGACAGCTTATCAGCATAAAAACAACACAATTAAAAACAATCAAAATGGAAATAGCAACAATAAATAGACTCATAATATTGTACTGAAAAATGTGTGTGATCTCGTGCAACCTGTGTGTGGCAGTTCATCATCGAGCAGCACTTGATCATCCTCTTAAGAACCTGCGTGGAATGTTTAATGAGGAGAGGTTGCAGGGAACAAACGCACACGTCAAATCAAAGCAACGCGTGCACCCACTTGGTCCGTGTAGACGTCAGGCGGTACGGCTTTGGTGAAAAAATCCGACGACACGCTACCGGCCTGGAGGTACAAGTTGAGGGCAGCCGAGTACTGATTGGTTGCTGTGGGGCCAACGCAACACAACGCCGGCGTTAACGTTGTCGGTTTGTAAATTTTGTCCGAGGGCGTCGCTTTACCAAAGTAGATATCAGCCTGCGTGATGAGCCACGATTGGTTGTTGGGGTTCAGCGTGAGGGCGTAGGTCACCAGCTCCTTCACTGTAACGGCCACCGCCTCCACGTCCACCGCCTGGATGCTGCACAACACATGCGCAGATTATAGGTAGCGAAAACTAAAATTGAGAGGGTGGGGATTTCTATTATTTCTTCTCTTTTCCTTCTTACCGCTATTTTTCCATTTTTCTTCTTCGTGCTACCGCTATTTTTATTTTTATTCTTCGTGACAGGGGTTCGCTTTGGCCTGGGGAGTCAAGTTCAGCATTCGCTTCAATTGGAATCTGGCGCCATCTAGCGTCGTGAATGGGTATAACGTCTAGACCCCGAATATAAGACGACTCCCACTTTTTCAGTCTTATTTCAATGCAAAAAACACCGTCTTATATTCGGGCCAATACGGTAATTAATATCAGACATGAGCTTTCGGGGTTTATTTTCAACGTGTGTAATTCGGTATTGGAGAAGGAAGGTCTCTCAAAAAATACTCCGTTAAAAAATATATATGAAATATCCATTTTCCGAACCGCTTCATCCTCACTAGGGTCACGGGGGGTGCTGGAGCCTATCCCAGCAGTCTTCGGGCAGTAGGCGGGGGACACCCTGAATTGGTTGCCAACCAATCGCAGGGCACACAGAGACGAACAATCATCCACGCTCACACTCATACCTAGGGACAATTTAGAGTGCCCAACGAGCCTGCCATGCATGTTTTTGGAATGTGGGAGGAAACCGGAGCACCCGGAGAAAACCCACGCAAGCCCGGGGAGAACATGCAAACTCCACACAGGGAGGCCGGAGCTGGGATCGAACCCGGTACCTCTGCACTGTGAAGCCGACGTGCTAACCACTGGGCTACCGGGCCATATATGATGAATATATATGAAATATATAAAAAATAAATAAAACTAATACTGAAACAAAAACAAAGCTTCAGTGAAGCTTTTTTGAAGAAAAAAATAAAAATAAAAAACCTAAAATAATTTAAACACACCCGTATCTAAAAACAAATCAATACAAAATAAAAATGAATGACAATGAAAAATCTTAAACCATTATAACCCTGCAAAAGGCAGACACCCAAACACACACAGACTGTCCAAAGAAAAGCACCGGCGGTTGCGTTACTTGGGCAGAGACGCCGGCCAGATGGAGAGGTGCTCGGCCATCACTTCATTGACGATGTCATCCTGCGGGGGGGCAACAAAGCCTCAAATTATTATTTCTAGAGGCCGGAGTGAAGAAGTAGAACAAGGGCCGTTTCGGCATGTGGCGCACCCTGACGATGCTGTGCAGCCGGACGAAGAGCGAGATCAACGTGGTCAGCACAAGCGGCTCCTGACGCACAAACACAACGTGCCGTCAGCATCACAGCATCATCAACTTTTTTTTGGGGGTGATGTACTTACTCTGATCTTCTTGACAAACGTTATGAATTTACTCCTGGAAGGAGAAACGACCACAAGAGATGACGGCAACATTTTGTACAGTTCATTTTGTCACGAGCCGTTAGCCATTTATCATCATTGCCGCTGGTTTTCAGGGCGCAGCGATGACGGCACCTGTGCAGGATGCCCAGGGAGGAGTCTCGGTGCTTGATGAGTCCCACACGTCCGTCGCTGCTCCGCTTGTGCTGGACGGAGACGCTGCAGATCTGCACCACGGCGTCCCAGAGCTCCTTGGCCGTGCGTCGGCTCTCTTTGGGACCCGGCAGCTCCTTGCACGTGGATGCCAGGAGCTGGCCCAGCTGAGGGAAAGATTCTTTATTTAGTCAAGGGAGTGAAGAAAAACACATTTCCAATCAAATTATATAGAAAAGTCAAACCTCGGTTTTCATCCATAATCCGTTCCAGAAGGCTGTTCGAAAACCAAAATTGTTCGAAAACCGAAACCACGCTCTTTTTAAAATAAAAATGTTTACTGAACACGTCTGCTCACAATGGAAAGCAACACGAAGAAGCGTCACTTCCTCGTCTACCCGACGAAGCGTCACTTCCTCGTGTAAGGAAGGCGAGAGGAGTCAAATGGTGCATTCAAGTGCGCTCAGTTTGTTCGCGAACCAACATTTGTTCGTCATCCGAGGCATAAAAAACTCGAAATCTTTGGTCAAAAACGAATTGGACGAGAACCGAAACGTTCGAAAACCGAGGTTTGACTGTGTGTGTGTGTATATTATATATACACACATATAAAAGATATATATATATAAAAGCGAGAAAGACACACACACACACGCGCACACACACACACACACACACACACACACACACACACACACACACACGCACACGCTGAAATTGTGGCGTCACCTTGACGTAAGGGTTGTTGTTAACAGCCGAGGGCGGCACCTGTAGCGTCAAGTAGTCGTTCTCCCTCCAGTTCAACATGAAGGCCACGCACTCCTCGCCAACCACCTGGCGCAGAGGAAGATCTGCGCGCACAGAAAAAAAAAAATAAAAAATGGTGTCACAGTGTCACAATCGCGACCTGCCGGAGGCTCGGCGGTGTCAAAACTCGCCGCGTATCCTCATCTCCAGGTATCCGCGCACTCGGCTGACGAGGTCGGGGGGCGGCCTGTCCTTGCAGCCGTCGGCCGCCGCCGTCTCGTGGGCTCGCACCTCCATCAGCAGCAGCTCGTTGAGCATCACCTGACGCAGGCGCGGCGAGAACTCCGTCACCAGCTCCAGGCAGGCCGAGAACAGCTGCCGCGCGTGCAGGAAGTCCTGAAAGGGGACGATGATGTGATGTCACAGCGACGACAGGTTAAGCGCGTCGTGTCACGATGTCGCGCGCAATATGACGTCACCTTCTGTCGTCATGCGGCAATCTTGTGTCAAAATGTCGCACTGTTAACGTATCGGGATTGACAACCTGCGCCGCCACGAAGTGAACTGCTCTCTACGTGGCGACGGGACAATTATGTCATCACGATGCAATACGATGACATCATCCTTACCCTTATGGCTATGCAGTGGAGGCCTTTTGCCATGAGGACGTAGACCAGGTCTTTAGTCAGGTTGTCTTTGATGGCCAGGATCACATTGATGTAGTCTGGTGGAACTTCCCACTAACAAAAGAGGAAAGCAGGATTAGCTATGACCATCCAGCTTGTGAAAGCCATTTTTGTCCCCCCCCCCCCAGTGTCTTTGAACGCATCACTCGTGTACAGCGTCTACCTTGCTATTGATTCTCCAGAACGGTCTGTCTGCAATGTCATGGAGCTCGTTGAGGATCTGCCTGATCTTTCGCGGGTCCAAGGAGAGGATGAGCTGCTGCTCCAGCTGGCCATGCTCACGCTGGCCGACGCTGCGCGATAACGAGGCCGTTAGCGACGCGGCCGCGCGGCGTTCTTGCGACCGAGGGGCGCGGCGCTTACCCGGGATGTCGTAAAAAGAGGGCAGCGGCTTGGCGCTGAGTTTGACGGCGGCCGAGCGCTTCCGCATCTGCTCCACCAGCAGCTTCCTCTCCTCCTCCTTCAGGAGCTCGGTGAAGAGTTTGTGAGAGGACACCACGAAAACCAGGGGCAGTTCCTGCAGGCTTTCGCAGAGCCTGCTGTCGGGGTGGACACGGGAAACGGTGGGACACAGGAAAACTGAATATAATGTTGAGCGTTTACGGGACTCACTGCATGAAGGTAGCCATGTTCCGTCTGGATGTTTCGGACGAACGCTCTCTTTCCAGGGACTGGGCGGACACCTGCAAGATGGATGGATTCAAGTCAAACCATTAGGTACGCCCAAACAATCCGTTTATTTTGCGTCACGCTTGGAAGAAGTCATTTTGTCCAACGTGGGAGGATGCTGAAAACTACTGTCCAGTATTGCAACCTGCTACATAGCCACTTAGTTGGTGTTGACCTCCCACTTCATGTCCTGGGAGACTGCGATTCCCAGGATCTTGAAGGTCTCGACGGTTGACACAAGGCAGTAGGACAGTGAGAGGGGCAGCTGTGGTGAAGGATGTTTCCTGAAGTCCACGATCATCTCTACCGATTTGAGCGTGTTCAACTCCAGGTTGTGTCGGCTGCACCGGAGCGCCAGCTGCTCCACTTCTTGTCGGTATGCAGACTCGTCGCCGTCTTTGATGACTGCGGTGTCATCTGCGAACTTTATGAATTTGACGGCTGGGCGTGTTGAGGTGCAATCGTCCGCGTAGAGAGAGAACAGCAGAGTGCAAGTCCTCCTGGACCCCCCGCACCCTGCCCACCACCTTTTCCAGCTACTCCCCTCAGGCAAGCGCAACCTGATCCATGCGCACCAAATCCAACAGACATTCAAACACCTTCTTCCCTCTAGCCATTAACTCCCTAAACACTAACCCAAATCTACCTGCATAGTGGCTCTTTGCAATTTTGCACACCCCCTAAATCATAAGGTCCAGCGTTTGAATATGTACACAATAAAAGTTAGTTTCATCTGGAAATAACGCTGTAAATGTAATACTGACAACTATTGGAACTATAATCGAGCTGGTAATTTCTCCTACTGTTGTCCTTCACAAAATGGCGATTACCTCTAAAATAAAGTCCACCAGGCGCTTGCTGGGCTTCATGAGCAGCTGCTGGAAGCGCACGCCGAGCACTTCCCCCTCCAGGGCGTCGCGCACGGCGTTGCACACGCACAACTGGTGGCACACCTCATCCAGGCCCGTCTCCCTGCGGGAAACGGTTTTGCAACTTTAACTGCGACCAATTCTGGGTGCGTGCGGGGTAAACGCAGGACGTTTCCTCTCACCCTTGCTGGGCCTTGTACAAGACCTCCCTGAGAACAGAGCGCCTGAAGTCCTTGGGCAAAGTGCGGCTGACGTTGTCCTTGATGAACGCTTCCACCACGGTCTGAAACAGGTACCGTGACTGAAGCCAACTCTCGCCATACAAAGTTTTGTTGTATTTCCCCCCCTCAAAAATAAAATGAGGGGCCATAAAACACAACTGGGGGTCCAGGTGAGGATCTAAAAAGCCTAATAGAACATCAGAACTTTTGATTTAGTGCTCACCTGGTAGTTGCGGGCGCCGAGTAGCCCGTTGATCTGGTCGTACTGTGTGGTCTGAGAGTCACACGAGTCATAGTCTCCGGTCAGAGCTTTGCAGGCGTTCCAGTAGCCAGCCAGTCGCTTCTCGTCCAGGTGGACGTGCACCGTGGAGTCCAGCTTCGAAGAAATGACAGGAAATTAGACACGGTTAGGGCCTACTGTGAGTGAGGTTATACCTTCTTCAAGAGCTCCTTTGTCTGCCTAAAATGGTCTCTGGCTTTCTCAAAGGCTGGCTGGTCCGTGCAGCCTTGCTGGAAGAAAATGGCACCCAAGTCATAGTGAACCTAAAGAGACCAGAAGGCGGAGCCAGTTAAAAGCTGTGATGCCCAACTAATGTGTCTTGGGTTCAATACGGGTTGGCGACCACTGCGTTTGAGCCCACCTGGCAGTGCAGCTCGTTGGCGCTGATACGAAGTCCCGCCGTGGAGGACTCGGTCTCGCCGTTTGCGGCGGCCGTGTCGGCGGCCAGCAGGTCCAGAGTCCTCATGGTGTGCACGTAGAAATCCTTCTTCAGACGTAGCGCCCCGACCAGGACAGTGATCGAGTCGCTGGCCTGCTCCTTTAACTGGACACACAAAACGGCATTGATATGGCGAACAGAATTAATTGAAAACCACGTAAGGTTTTGTAATATGACATTTACGCACCACGGTGAGGATGTTGTCTGTCATCTCTTTTTCCTGCTGCACAACACTCAACCTGCACATACAAATTGAAATTGGCTTGAAATTTTTGTTGCGGATGAAATTCACCCATTGAGAGAGAAAACTTGCATGTTCATCTGGTGTGGCCCCGGTTTGTTCGGTTTCTCTGGAAAGCTGCTCAGCACAATGGTTCTGATGGCCCTGTGAAGCAAACTTTTTCATTATGGTATTCCTTCGGTGTCTGATTTGAAATGTCATCTTATTTTTTTGGGGGTCTCACCAGCGGTTGTAGATGAGGACGGCCATGGCTGTGGTGGGCGGCAGGGTGGACAGATCCAGGTCCACGTGTTTGACGCCCGCCGGCACTTTGCTCACGCACAGCAATTCATTGAGCAGCATGTTCAACACGGGGATGGTCAAGCTGACAAGAAGACAATATATTTGTATTTATTTATTTTTCATGTAATTCTTTGTGTGTATTATACTACCCCCAGGTGGCCAAGGAGCTCATACCAGAAAGAGCAGCACAATGTACATTAGAGTGAAGCATTAAATGTGGCACAAAATATTTTGGAGCGCACCCTTTCTCCAACGCATCCAGATCCCATTTCATGTACGCCGCCACTTTGAGTGCCAGCAGCTTCAAGGTGCGGTTCCTGCGGTTGTCGGCAGGAGGCTGCACCTGATTCTGTTCGTTCACCAACGGCTTGGAGGCCTGCTCGAGGAACTGGATAACGAGCTGCACCCCCGTAGGGTCTGAGAAGACACAAAAAAGTCTCATCACTGACGCGTTGGGACAATGTGTCATCTGAAGATTGTTGTTACGCTGAGCTCTCACCAGGATTGGAGTTCTGCAGGTGTTTCTCCAGCAGGGATGCATCCAGGAGGAACTCGAACCAGGAAGTCTGGAGCGGCGTGCTGGGCCTGCTGCTCGTCACGGCAGCGACCCGGTCGGCCGCTTCCGCACTCATCCTCCCCTGGTGAACACAAGTCAATGTTTGATTAAAGGAGGTGTGCAAAAATAAAATGAAACTTTAGGGCGCTAACCAGAAAGTGAATAATCTTACCTTAGTGCGTTAACAATTAATTATCACATACATTTGACATTTAAGGGTTTGTTTGAGCCAGCACCAACGCCACCTGTATCCGAGCAAAGGAAATCCCTGAATAGTAAGTTTTGGGGCTGTCCCATGGTTCCCAAACATAGACAAAAAAGCTCTAATTAAACTATAATAGCACATTGATGTGTACTATTATGTGCAAGAAACGCATTTCCAGTCCAAATTTGGTTTTATAAATCGTGGACATGGGACTATTCCGAGTGTATTCCTATAGCCAGCTAGGCAGTTTGTTTTTATGTCTGGGGCAGCCCAAGCTACAGGGGTTCTGTTTGTCAAGAATCGAGGTGCAATAGTGAGTATGCAGCAACCGCTGCTGAGAATCAAGCGCACCCCTTCGGACTCTGTTTTATTTTATTTACGGTTCATTTTCTCGCGAGCTGACAAACTTTAGGGCGCCGCCGCGCTAACCGTAAAGTGAATAATCTTACCTTAGTGCGTTAACAATTAATTATGATAACATAGCAACTGCAAATAAGCTCAACAAGGGCCTGAATTTGGGGGAGGTTGACTGCTGTTTCTCACGTAATTGATTCTGAGCATCGCCATTGCGTCGCTTCGCTTTCCGGTTCCGGTTCGTCTTCGGGAAGAATCATACTGCGCCGCATTTGGCGCATCTTTATAGCGTCCCGCAACCAAACTTAAGTACAGTATTAACTTTTAACTGTACTATTAGATATTTACATGTGATTGATATTTTTGTAACATCATATAGGCATGTTTAATGTATCTAATTCCTTTTTTAATGTGTAAAATGTCAAAATATCAGTGTTTATAATGACTTACCAATTTTGAACTACGTGTACAAACATTACTGTAGCATAACTAGCTATTCCCATATACAAACACGTAATATCTTAATTTTGTTTGATTGAAATTTCTTTAAATCTTTGTTTGTACTGTTTGTGTTACATGAGTAATTTTCTAGGTTCCTCACAGGATGAAAGCAGTTTGTAAATACAAATAATAGTCTTAAAACCCTCAAAATTGTCACACTAGCTCAAACAAAAAAAAAGTCATTTTATTTGGACAAAAGCTTGAAGACGTGGAAAGGACAAAAAGCAGATACAAAAAAAAAAATGGTTTAACAAAAGCTTTCCCCAACAAGGTATGAGAAACGAGAGATGCATGAGGACAAAAAACCTCCCCCCCAAAACACACACAGTCACTTTATTGAGGCACTACTAATGCAACAAAGAGTTGTTTCTTTACCAAAAGATGCAGCAAAAATCATCATATTCGCGTTGCGCGAACATGATTACTGTATGGCCTGAGACAATATTGGCATCCCAGGAACTCCAATGAGTTTCAGCAGACAGGAACAGTAAATGCACATTTTTATAAATTACAGTACAACAATGTTCTTACTCTGACTGGTGTATATATATGCGGTCAGTCAAAGAGTACATTTTTAGAACAAACAGCATTATGGCATATTTCAGTACACAAAGATCCACTTCTTTGGAAAGCCACTTGAACATTACGAGTAAGACTGTCATTCTATTAGTGCACGAATTGTCTTACCAGTGAGGACAAAGTGCAAACTAGAACATGGATGTCAAATAAACCCCTCAAGTCCTGCCGTTTCCTGTTAATACTGGAAGGAAATGACTGTGTTGATTCTATAGACGTGGTAGGAACGGTTCCAAAAGACGCGGGTGAAGTAGTTGGTGTACGGCGAGAGGTTGGTTTTGATTTCATGGCAGAAGCGGCGGTGTCTGGAGAAGGCGTACATCTTGCCATTGTCCTGAATTACCTGGGGGGGCGTGGTGGGGTGTCACGGAGAGGTCAAGGGTTGTATCTGAGACAAAAGCAGAGCGTCTGCGCAATACTTACATGTCCGTTGGCGACGTCCAGCAGGTCCTTGATGCGGCAGCCCTGGTCCAGGGTGAAATCGTTGCACAGAGACTCCTCCACGATCACATAGTTTGCCTTGCGGGAGGTCAGGATCTTGTAGACCTCTTCGGCGGAGCGCATAGAGTACACCTGGTAGGTCTGCAAGGCATCGAATAAAATGGAAATGATTCAAATATTTTCTGCCACATTTTTTTGCTTCGATTCTATGGACTAGTATGCGCTTTGTCCAGCAGATGGCAGTATACTACATACATGGGGACGATCACAGCTCCTTAGTAAGATGGAGACAAATTATTTTTTTTTTTTTTGCAGAAGATCAAACTTTCAGCGCTATTGTCATTCTTCAAGTATAACTAACTCACGTCTTCACTCCTCCTCAGCATGTCTAGATCCGAGTGCAACGGCAAACTGGTAACGGCGGCGTCGGAGCCACACTTGATGGCTCCCAGGAGCTGAGGGCTGCCCGCAAACACAGTCGCTGCTGGAAGGTGAGTCCTACGAGGAGGGGATGATGAGCACATTGTTCCAAAGCTCACCTGAAGGAAGACTCACCGGATCCAGCCGATCAATTTGACTGTGTCTGGGTCGTAAAACTCCCCAAGCTCGGACAGGTCAGTCAGGACGCGGTGGCCGTACTGCGGAGAATAAAATGGAAATGTTCTTCCTATCATTATTATTATTCATATTTGGGTCAAAGCCTTACTTACCTCACGCCACAAGCTGAAGCCGATGATCGTCGGAACGGCGATGCTCAGGATTAACGACTGCAAGGCAGCAACGATAAAAACAATTGCATTGTCATTACCATTATTATTGCCGATAGTCTTATTGTGTTTATTATTGTTATTTTGTAAACTAATATAAGAAATTAACCCTTCAGGCACTACACGGAAGTGTGTCATTTATTCTTTTAAGTTATAGTTAAAAAAAATATATATATATATGGAAAACATTTTATTTAAAAATTGCCAAAAAGCAACAAAAAATTGAATCAAAATGATGAAAATTGAGAAAGACAATAAACGGAAATGTTTTTGTTGTTGTTGTTGTTTTTTCAATGTCGGTTAGAAATGTTAAATGTTTGTTCCATAAATATTAGTGGTGTCCCGATCCTGTATTGATTTCGGATTACATCGGTCTACATTCACAATATCTACAATCACACAATATATATATTTTTTAATTTATTAGCATTGTTTGTCAGGGTCCTTAAATGTATTTTGTATTTAAGTGCAGTGCATTCTCATGTTTGAGATTGAATTTATGCAGCCCGAATGTTTGAAATAAATGGGTCATATTTTCTGATACTAGCTGTTGTTGCCTATTTGTTTGAATCGCATCACTGGATCTAGTCTCTGCTAACTTTTCATACTCATAAAGAAATAAAAGTATGCACCCTTCCTGCAATATTGGTATCGGAATTGAAAAAAGCTGTATCCGGAACACCCCTAAGAAATATTTAGTCCATAAAATGTTACATTCACAGAAGAAAAAAAAAATTAAACAGGTATACTGCTGTCACAAACTAAAATCAAAGAAAATTCTGAATCATTTTAACCTTTTGCGATCACCAAATTACGCTGAAAAAAACAGGCCTCCAAAGTCAAACAATTTGGAGTTCAACCAAAAACGGCAGAAAATCAAAACGTCACAACAAGACACTACTGCTGTGTAACGTATTTGTCAATGTCTATATGGAAGGCCTCTCACCAGTACAACAGGGTGGCCCGACTTGACCTTTAGCCACCTAAAGACGGTCATCCAGAGATCCGGTGAGCACACGCCAAACGCAGCAAACACGCACACGTACGGCGTCCAGAAGTACTTCATCCTTCGCGAGGACGAAAACTGCATATGAACCAACCAGTGCACGTCTAACAACCTGCAAGCGGCGTTTTCATCCTACCCGTCGAAGAGCAGCGTCAGGCTACCGAAAATCAGCGTGTGAAAGACGTGGTAGACGACCTCGGGACGCTCCCCTACGTATCCGTCCTGCGGCCGCCGCTCATTGTTCTGCGTCGGTTGACCACTGAGGGGAGGGGGAAAAAAAAGGAAAACGTGTCCGAGACGAGATGATAAAAGAGAAGGCGAGATGCGGTGAAACCTGAGTCTGGTGTAAACGGCCTGCAGCGCGGACACCACGCAGACGGCGAGCACGAGCAGGTAGAAAGGCAGGATGGACGACTGAGTGAGGCGAAGGTACAAATCCTGACCGGGAGACTGAAGACTTCTTGGCACACTAGCAAGTTGCTCACAAAATCGCTGCAACGCAACCAATGCAGTGCAATTACAATATGTTGTCACAAAATGTTACTGTAATCATAAAAAGAAAACAAGTCATACAAATTGCAACAAAATGAATAACAATTGTAATTGTAAATAACAATGGAAGAAAAATAAAAACACCAACAACAAAGTTAACCCTATAAGTTATACAGTCAAACCTCGGTTTTCGAACGTCTCGGTTCTCGACCAATTCGGTTTTCGACCAAAAATTTTGAGTTTTTTAGGGCTCGGATGTCGAACAAATTTCAGTTCTCGAACAAACTGAGCGCACTTGAAAGCACCATTTGACTCCTCTCGCCTTCCTTACTCGAGGAAGTGACGCTTCCACGGGTTGCTTTCCGTTGTGAGCAGAAGTGTTCAGTAAACATTTTTATTTTAAAAGAGCGTGGTTTCGGTTTTCGAACGGTTTCGGTTTTCAAACAGACTTCTGGAACGGATTATGGACGAAAACTGAGGTTTGACTGTATTAAAAAAAAAATTCTCAAAAATCACTCAAAGAATCAACAAAAAAAATAAAACTGAATTGGTGGACAAGATTTTTTGCACTCAAAAACATAAGGCAGTTAAGTAAATTCAATGAAAATAAAGATGAATACAAATTGTAATTTTGATATGAATAGAAATGGAATTAACATTTTTAAAGTCTTCGTGCCTTACTTTGTCATATTGAGCCCAAACTTCACCTCCAAGAACTTCAATATGAATTCCCCTTTACTTACAGGCACTACTTTCTGCAAGTACAGAATATTTTTTTTTTTTTCAGAAACAGCGCAACAGACAACACTTGATTATGGTTTGATCGTGCTCGTAAACTCCGTGAAAACCGTCGATGCACCTTGATTAAATAGTTGACGGTGATGCTCGTGGAGAAGACCAGGTGGAAATGAAAGCAAAGTTTCATGACTCTGGCCACCAGAGGGCCCTTCTTCATCTGGAAACCCCTGCTGAGAAGATTCGAGGACATGAGGGTGTTTCTGATGGGACACCACGACGCTACCTGGGTGGGGTACCTCGCCAGCCCGGAGCCAATCAGGAGGCTGAGCAGCGGTGAGACCAGCAGTGCCGCGTTGTGAAAATGGAAGAAGGAGGCCAGTAGCAAGGAGCTAACGTACAACTTGTGGATGTCGGAAAGCTGCGGCAAGAATTGTTATGTTGTTTTTATTTTTATTTTTAAGTCAAACAAGCAGGAAGAAGACGACACGACGTACCTTTCGAGGCGGCACCAGGTCCAAGGAGTCCATAAGGAAGAGGCACAAGGCTTGGACAAAGAGCACATAGTGGCTGTGCTCCCACACCAGCAGGAAGGTGAACGTGGTGGCGCTCAAGGTCAGATAGCATAATAGCTGGAAGTAAAAGTCGTACCTTTCAATTGAAGGAAAACTCCCAACTGAGTAAAAGTTGAATAATTTGGAGTTCAACCACAAGGTTGGACAAAAAACACGCCTCGAAAGTAAAATGAAAAAAACAATTTGGAGGAAAAAAAAAAAGTGCTGGAGTTTGTTTTCTTTTATCAAACAATTTGGAGAAATAATTTTCTGGAAAAAAATAAATGATGAAAAGTCAAACCATTACAAGCGCTCTGGAAAAAAAAATACAACTCAAAATTTAAACCAAAACGTTAAGAGGAAAGAAAAATCTGTCTCAAAAGTCAAACACTTGGGAATTCAAACTCCATTTTCTGATAAAAAAGGTGTCTCAAAAGACAAACAAGTTGGAGTTCAACCAAATTCACTGGAAGAATGTCTCGCCAAAGTCAAACAGAAAGCTAAATTACAAAGTCGTACAAAATCCAAGCCTCATAAATGAAATAATTTTGGATTTTAACCAGAATTTTCTGGAAAGGTAAGCCTCAAAACGCAGCATAAATAAATCGATAAATAAATAAAATAAAATTATGATGAATTGACTTAACAGTGTCAAACTGTTGGGGGAAAAAAAACAAAAACGTCTCACCTCACCAGCCAAGCCAACGTTAGTCGACAGGAATCCGGTGAGAGCCGCCACCTGACAGGCATAGTACGGCAAAGCCCAATTCTCTCTCAGAGGAACCGCCTGCTCCACTTTGGTGGCGTCAGGTCTGCGATGGACAACGGGACGGACAGGATTTCAACAACCAAGACTCCTGTCCAAAGTCTGTGACATGACGCCGTCCGTCCAGGACTGACCTGCTGATGACGTACCAGGCCACCGTCAGCATGCCGGCCACCCAGGTGCCACTCATCAGCCAGCTGCAGGCGAACAGCGCCGTGGCGTACACCGCCTGAAGTGCCAACACCGTGCCCACGTAAAAGTAGACAGGTTCCACCATGTCCTACTGGGACAGACATACTCAAGTTCCACTATTTTGACTTTGTCCACGTTTCCACAAAAACGTCCCCCTTTTGAAGGCTGACCTGACTGCCCGAGACTCTGTAAATGTAGCTGGTGACGACTTCCGGATACAGAGACAGACACTCCACGGCGTTGATGGTTTGTCCCGCCAGAGTCCTGTCGTCCTTCGTCAGCTCGTAGAACGCTGTGGCACACGCGCGGCCACACAAATATGACTTTCACATGCCGGCTTGGTTTTCCCAAACACGCCGAGAATGGAAAAAAAAAAAAAGATGCACCTCTATTGAAAGACGTCGCCGCCACCATGTGTTTGTAGTAGTAGTAGTAGATGGCGCTGCCACCTTGGAAGGTGAGTTCCCGCTCCACTTCCTAGGACACAAAAACAACTCTCAAAAAAAAAAAAAGAAAGAAAAAAGACTAGTAGTCTGGAAGTACTGATGCTGCCAAGAACTAGCAAGCTAACTGCTACTACGCTAGCTTAGCCTGATGCGAAGGTGGTTTTTGTTTGTTTGTTTATTGAACATATAAAATATACAATACAGTAATAAATTGACAAAGTAAAATTGTAAGAAAGGAAAAGAAAACAGTCATCAAACAGCACAATTATATGTTCAAAGGAGTAGGAAGAAGTAAAAAACGTATCTAGTCCCACGCCTTATGTTTGTTTGTGTTGAGTACCGTATTGGCCCGAATATAAGATGGTGTTTTTTGCATTGAAATAAGAAGTGGGGGTCGTCTTATATTCGGGGTCTAGACATTATACCCGTTCACGACGCTAGATGGCGCCAGATATCAATGAAGCGAATGCTGAACTTGACTCCCCAGGCCAAAGTGAGCCCCTGCCACGAAGTATAAAAATAAAAATAGCGGTAGCACGAAGAAGAAAAATGAAAAATAGCGGTAAGAAGGAAAAGAGAAGAAAATAATAGAAGAGATAACAGAAAATGGAGAAACGGAGCGACAATCTGGAGAAAAGTGGGTCAAAGATGGGCCAGATTAACCGGCAGCTGAGGAGAAGTTATGATGTCATTTACATTTCAAAAACCAGAAGCCATTCAATTACGAATGTGATTGCACTTTCGATTTGAATGAGGCAAAATAAAATGCTTTTTCTCTCAAATATATTGTTATAATCATTTGTTTCAGATGTACTGTAATTATTTTCTGTATACAAATTAATTTGGTGGTCAAAAAGTCTTTTTTCAAACTTGAGTCTTGTAATCAATGTCTTATAATCAGGGCCGTCGTATATTCGGGCCAATACGGTAATTTAACGATTAAATACAGTGTTTATGTAGCATACGTGCATGACTGTGTACATTCTGGAGCAGGGGTGTCAAACCCATTTTTGTCACAGGCCACATTTATGTAACCATTTCCGTTGAAGGGCCATTATGAGTGTAAATCATATAAAGAAGTCAAGAATAATGGTTTATTGAACTATTGATTGAGTTACTGTAATGGGGTGGTTGGAAACAAGAAAATGTTCAGAATATCTCTCTTATTTATTACATTTGAGAATTTGAAATGTTGCTACATATTTTAGCAAGCCTCATGGATGTTGCCATGTTTGATTTGCTTTCGTGGGCCACATAAAATGGTGTGGTCGGGCCAGATCTGGCCCCCGGGCCTTGACTTTGACACCTGTGTTCTAGAGGGATGGCCTCTGCGGAACCCACCTGCCTCATGGAGAACCAGAACTTCCTCTCGTGAAATGCCGAGAGGTAGGCGGCGTACAGCGTGCCGCACGCCACTGCCGCCAAGCATCCAAACAAGACCCCGAGCACACGCTGAACAGCGTTCACTGCAGAGAAATGTGCACACAAGTGTGTCAACGTGGCGCCATGTAACTGATGTGTGGAAGATATTGAATAGCACTTTGAAGACTTTTTTTTTTAATGTCAGAGTAATCCAACTCATTTGTTCCATATATCAAACAAAATCTAAAGACTCCCTAATTGCCTAAAGTACACAGTAATCACAAAGTAAGTTAATGATGGTGAGCAACAAAAATAATCAATCATGCAATAAATAAGTACTAAAGTCCTTAATAATTACCATGAATCGAAAAAAGTGTGAGCAAATAATTTGCATAAGAAACACTAGTCTAATATTTCCACAACTCAGCAAACAAGTAGGTGGCTTGCTAACATTGTTTGCATAAATGGCAATAGTTGTAAACAATGGTCACATTTATTTTCAAAGTTATGACTCAAAGAAATTACTTACACGCAGAAGGACGTTTGGGTGCTCTGTCCGTCGACTCTTGTTTGTTTGAATCCTCCACTTTCTGCTCACAGAGTTCCTCCTGCTCGCCTACTTTCGGTTGCTTCTCTTCAGCCTCTTCATCCTCTACTTGGCCATCCAGTAACGTTGGAGGAAAAAAGACCGGTGAGGCGAGACTAACAGTAAACAACAACATGCTGTGTTAGTATTTTACCGGCCCTTCGGGGTTCTTCCTCCTCTTCTTTGGCCACTCGAAAGTATCCGACGTCCGACATCGCAACCCGGTCATGGCGAGGACATATATATCTATTTTAACCTATAATATTATCATCTGGCGTTCTGCAAAGGCAACATGCTAACTAGTTACCAACTAGTTCTACCTTTAGCAGGTGGTTAGGTAACACCGGTCAACCCAGAACGACAGAGAAACGTGCCGCTCTCTCAAAAATATGTTAATTCTTAACCCACCATATTTCTGTTTGTTAATATTAATGCGTTATCATAGAAGTAACGCGACGATTCAAAACAAGAAAAGATGTACTGCAACTGGCTGCGGGCAACAACCCGGAAGTTGTGGAAGTGTCAACAATTATTCGCGTGCACGTTTGATCACGTGTGCATATCGGCGGTCAATGTACGCATGCGCAAACGGCAATGTGTTAAAACTGCCCATGCGTTTCGCGATCTCGTGTCACGCCAAGCTATCGTGTAAATACATAACTATTAACACTATCCGAGATATTAATTTTTATTTAGTACTTATTAAAAATATTTGACTCTGATATTCGACATATCATTTGACAATAAAGTTGTATTCAATTCAATTCAATTGTAAAATGTTGCATACACTTCCGTGTGTCACAGTGAAATACAACCCTGATTAAAAAAAATATGCATCATGAAAAGAGTTTAATATATTTTCCTATTTCATAGTACAACCCAACTTTGTGTAGATGTAATTCTACAATGATTGCACTTGGTCAGTAACAAAAAAAAAAAAACAAGTTTTAATATATATTTTTCACTCAAACATGCTGAACCTACATTTAAATAATGAAAAAGCTTAAGAGATATTAGTGGGCAACATCAACATTTTCCAGTTGTAAACAATAAAACTCATCCTCGGGGAAAAACAAAATTGGCACAAATGGCAAAATGACAGTTCACAAAAACGCTTGTGTGCACATAACAGCAAAACTGACATTTGGACCCAAACTAAAACGCGTTTGGTCCCAAACTAAAAAAAGTGGAGCCAACAAAATGACTCCTTCAAGGCGTTCACATATAAAATATTGGGATTTTTTTTTTTGTCCTCAACATTAAACACTGTTTAGGAAGCATCTTGCCGAAAACATTCTTTTAACAAACTGGTTTGAACACGAATTGTTCCTTCTGACGCCGACTATCACTCGGAACTCTCTTCTAGTTTCTCGCTGGGCTCCTTGGCCAACCTCCATTCTGAGTTGAGGAGTGAGAAGGACGTCAACATTGACGTGGACATTTTTATGATTGATGATTTCGCAGGCGGCCGCTTTCACCTGCTTGGCTTCCCGTGGCGGCGGCTTCCTTAATTTCGCACCTTTCCAGCCTGATGCGGAGCATTTTGGTCACTTGAGGGTGTTTGACGGCTTCCACAGACGGTTCGTCATCTGAACTCGCGCCTAAGAAAACAACAGACGGCTACATGTCACGGTAATTGTAAAAAATAGGACATTTTCGCTTTGATTATAGTTCTGTTTGTTTTTCAATTTCACAAATGAAAATGTTTTTTTTTTTCAATCCTATTTTTTGTTTCATTAACTCAAAAAAAAACCCATTTAAATAAAATAAAATAAAAAAATCTTGCTTCGAGCAGAGGGATTTTTTTTGTGGGTATGGTTCATTTTGTGCACTGTGCCGATGTTTTGAATTTGGGGTGGTGGGAAAAAAATAAAACATTTTTTTCTTTTCCCTTATTGTTTGGTGAATCCATGGATGAAACTTTTTTTTGTGTTCAGAACCAGTGGTGCACATAGTAGGGTCCAACTGAAAATATTTTTTTGGTTTTGTTTTACGCCAATGCCAATATTTTGCAGAGTAAAATGATGAAAACCAGTTAATCACATAATTAGTAATTATTATTATTAGTAGTAGTAGTAATTACAGTCTAACCTCGATTTTTGAACGTCTCGGTTCTCGACCAATTCGGTTTTCGACCCAAAATTTAATTTTTTTTTATGCCTCGGATGACAAACAAATTTCGGTTCTCGAACAAACTGAGCGCACTTGAATGCACCATTTGACTCCTCTCGCTTTCCTTACACGAGGAAGTGACGCTTCCTTGGGTTGCTTTCCATTGTGAGCAGATGTGTTCAGTCAACATTTTTATTTTAAAAAGAGCGTGGTTTCGGTTTTCGGACAGCCTTCTGGAACGGATTATGGACGAAAACTGAGGTTTGACGGTATTACAAAAAAATTCTCAAAAATCACTCAAAGAATCAACAAAAAAATAAAACAGAATTGGTGGAAAAGATTTTTTGCACTCAAAAACATAAAGTTAAAAAATTCAATGAAAATAAAGACTGCCTTTCAATACTTCACGCTTTCGTATTTAACTGAACAAAAGAAAGAAAAATGTTAGGGGGGTGGGGTTCACATGTCGTCCGATTCATCGATGGGGCTCTGGCACGGTCCTCATCTTTACGTTACCTGCCATTGCCGTCTTCTTCTTGGCTTTGGGAGTCACCGCCCTCTTCTTGGAAGCCACGGGCTGTTTCCTCAGCTTGGTCTTCTTCTCCACTTGGGATTTCTTCACCAGATTGATGAGGGGCTCGTCACCCGAGCTCTCGTCAGACTGGTCTGCTTCGAAAGGAGACAAGAGTGATGTAATTTTGACACAAATTTGAACATTTGCAGGTTTCTTCAAGACAGGCTTTGGTCAAATGACCCACAAGGACCAACAACGTTCCAGTTTCTTTTTCCAGCTCGCTTTAATTATGGTGGTTGTGAAGGGGGTTGTCCTGCTCACCTGTCACCCCTCCTACTAGTTTGTGTTTCCATAAAACCTCCTCATGATTGTACCTCGCCTCTTTTTAGAAGCGCTGCCTTGTGACGCGCCGCTCTTTTTTGCTGCTTTTTTCTTGTCCTCTGACGGCTTGGTCTGCTTCACGAGGTTCACCAAGGGAATGTCGTCGTCGTCGTCATGGCCATGGTCGGAGCCGTTGTCTGAGGACGCAGGCTCTTAAAATCCAACGGGTCGGCACTCAGAATGGAGCCTCACGTTCCCCGCCACCGCCGCTTTCCATCCGAGCCTTACCTTGCTCCGCTCTGCTTGCGCGCTTCGCTCGGGTTTTCTTGCTGTTTTTCAGGTAGGGCGTTTGCTGCCGACTGGGGATTGCCTTCTTCTTCACGATGGCTGCCCGCGGGTCGTCGTCCGAGCTCTCGTTGGAAGACTCTCTGTATTTGACTGGAAAGAGGTCGGAAAAATATCCGGTGAGCTTGGGAACATTTTGTTGAATGACTGTTGAATGTTTGGGTAAATCTGGCCATTATTGCTCCTGTTTATTGAAAAGTACATGGGAGTAAGGCTTTGAAGAAAAAAATGATCACATTAAACAGTGATAATTTGACAGTTTGAGCCCTGCGAGTCGCAGGGACTCGCTGATCAGGAAAAGTATGAGTCTCATTATGCATTTAGAGAGTATCAAATTTCGAATTCTGAAATGGTCTACTTATTCAATTGCATATGATAATAACACAAACAACAGTATACATTGATATAGGTTGATTTCTTCTAAACAAATGCTGCAAAAATGTAAATAATTCAGGCACACAGGATCAACTTATTATCGCAAAACACTATCCAACTTTAGCCGCTTCCTCTGTGATATCTCCGCAATAAACTTTCGCAACACTTGTTTTGACGTTAGGCAACTTGGCAATCGTCTGCCGATCTCGCCTATCGCGTCTCGCGAGAACGGAAATCTCGTCACGCGAGATTACTTAAAGCGAGATCAAAACAACAATGGCGGCGATTTCAAGCTGCGATCGTTACTGGAAAAAAAAGATGTACAGTATCGTAGTTGTTTTTCGTTTTGACTGCGAAATTTCCTCGCGTCCCAAAAACGCACATTATTTGGAACCAGTGGCGTGCAGTCAGGGGAGGCAGGTGAGGCTGTGCCTCCCTTGTCATCACAAGTATTAATATTTGTCCGCTTGATTATGATTTTGGTGTCGTTCTTAATCTATTTGGACTATTTTATAGTAAAAATCGCCGTGCGATGCTACAAGCTGTAATTTCACCCCAACCCCAACCCTCACTGCACGTCACTGTTTGGAACTGTGCGTCCCGCGGGAAAATTATGCGTCTAAGATGGGGGACGCAGAGACTCACTTATTTCTCAATATGGTGCTGAAGGACTGCTCGACCGAGGCATGCGTTGTTTTTTTACAAGCAGCAAATGAAAATTTTCAATCAATTTCCAATTTCTTGTGACACTCACCTCTTTTCTTGGCAGCGTTTCTTTTGGGGGTGGCCTCGGTGGGTTGTGCGGAGGTGCTCGCGGCCAGATTTTCTTTCTGCTGCGGCTTCAGCTTCTTGGCGATTTCACTTAGAGGCTCGTCATCCGAACTCGCGTCCTCATCTGGAACATCTGTACAAGGATTTATTTATTTTTTTAAAGGGGAAGAGGAAGCTTGTTTTTCGATATGGGAGATTCCAATAGAGGTCCAAGAGGCAGGCAGGTGAATGTTTGCCATTGTGTCGGTTCACTAAAGTTGATTACCTTTTTTCTTCTTTGGCTGAGCAGATTTCTTGGGTGGCGGTGTGAACTTCTTGCCAGCTTTGGTTGCTGCTTTGGCTTTCATCAGAGGACCGTTGTCGGAGCTGTCATCCGCTTTTAGGATCACAGGGAGGAAAACGTTTCAAGCAATAAATAAAAAAAGTGCAATCAGCAGCTTGTCTAACCTGCTTTCTTGGGTTTTTGGCTGTGAATTGGGGATGATCTATTTTCCTTGTTCTTGGCCTTTGGCTTGATTAGTGGCTCATCATCTGGCAAGAAATCAAAATTTGGTCAGAATGCGACAACAAAGGAGGAACAAACAACCCAACGCCCTCACCGCTCTTGTCTTCGGCGTTGGAGCTGTGCGTGTCCTCAGTGGACTGCTTCTCCTTTTTTGGTCGCCTCACCACAAGGTCCGAGAGCGGAACATCGTCATCGGAGCTGGAGTTATCTTTGCCTGCTGTGCAACATTTATCACAACATTTATCCAGCTATGGTCTTAAATTTCAGGAAGAACCTCATGCACTATAGCCTTGACAAGTCAACCTAATTTGACCGTTTAAACTCTTGCTCTTCTCTGACCAGAGCTGCTGAGAAAAATACACAACAGCCATTTGATCCAAGACTGAACCGGCCGATATACATCCTAGCTTATTCAGAATCAGCATTTAAAACAGACCTTCTCATTGCACCGTTCACTTTTTTGAGATCATTGACACCAAGGCAACACCTAACAAGTGATTGACAGCACTGAAGATGTTCTCAGAGTGTCATCAGCAGGTTGTAACAGAGACACAGAGGGACTGGAAGCACCACCGAAAGGTATATTCGTTTATAAGGGCCAAGCCCAAATAAAAATGGTTGGATGGATGTTTTGGTGGTATGGTTGGTTGTCTTTCTTTGGGGTATTTTCAATCACTAACTTGCAACAAAGCTCACTACATTTTTCAAGTAGTTTGCCCAACACTGCAAGGAACCTGTATTACGTGTGTAGTTTTCATTTAAGTAGTCTGGGTTGGCAATGACAAAATGATGTGGAACGTGTATTATTACAATGCGTGCACTGCCCGTTGGTAACGTAACGTAACGTAACGCGCACGCAAGCTACAACGAAAACTAACCGTAATCAAGTGAAGGAATGACTACCTGGAGATTTAAGTAGCGTACCGCGGCGGTCCATTTTGTGGCTGACAAGTAGTGAAGATGCTCATCCAAAGCGCGACACCCAAAAAACCCACACAACTAGCTTAATTCGCGTACAGATACGCTAGTAGCTGGCTTGACCGGCGTTTTGTCGTGCGGCCGTCGGCAAAGTTTGGGGAAATTGTTCAACTTATTACAACGAGAAGAGCGCTAGAATATTCCAAAAAGCTCGTTTTGCTGTAGATGAGGAAATTTTGAGCCGTTCCTGCAAGCGGACTACTAAATTCGCTGACTGACGCCTGTTTGAAGGGATGTTTGGGCTCACTTGTATGACGTCACTGCGCGGGCTCACGGTTTGTTTTGGCGTGTGTCGCTTTAATGTGATGTAGGTTGATTTTATTTTATTTTATTTTTTACATTTTTCACGAAACAGGGAAATCTCAAATACTCTATTATGACATTTTGAAATCCAAAATCAAATCCATTTTCAAGTGTTACCCTTTTTCTTACAGTTTTCACGTTTTTATACCACCTGTTCCATTTCCCACCCCAGCCTTTATTAAAACCAGGCACATATTTTATATTGGAAAAATAATTGAAAAAGAATTCATAAGCGATTCAATAACACACCTTGTGTTATTGTAAGGCACTGTAACATTGTGCAGTTTAAACAATACCACTGCACCCAAATATAGGGAAAAAACGTGAACTTATAAAAATATTGTATTGCACATAAGGTAAACGACTTGTACTTAAATTGTTTTTTAAAAGTGTCTAAATGATCAAATGCAAATGGTTTGTCCTGTACTTAAAAGTTAAATACAACTGATATGTGCTAAAAACAAAACACCACTCTACTTGATTTAAAAAAAAAAAAACAGACTATGCATGGCTGCAAGTTTCATTTTGTTTGACTGCATTGTACGTTTCAAATGTTTTATTTATTCCACATTAATATGAATAGATTCATGACCAAGTATATTTTGTAAGAAGATAGCCACGGCAGTTTGCAGCACAGTTTATTACACAGACAGTATAGCAGATAAATAATAAGCGCCGAAATGACTGACAAACAGAATCGTCTCGAAACGTCGCATATTTGGAAAACAACGAGGAGAACACCGGCCAAACATCAGAAACGGTGAGGATGCTCTTGTGCTGCTGAACATTTTTAAATTAGCACTAAGGGACAAACACATAACGGATAACGTAAAGTGGAACTTTATTTGTTTGTTTTTAATCAGGTGAATTATTGTACTGCCTGTCCTGATGTCATCCCTGAGAAAGTAAATAGTTTGTTGCATTACTCACAAAAAAAAAATCATATTTGGCTTTTTGGGGAGAAATTTCAAGAAGTACCTAAAATGACAGTTACTTCGACGCCTTTCTGTGACTCTTTCACTCTCTCTGTATCTTTGTAACCTGCTTAAAGTGCATTTTAGTTTCCTCCTGAAATCTGACCCCAAAGCTTAATATCACAAACTTTATGTGAATTGTTTACAAACATATCAACTAATACTACTAACCCTGCTTTGGCTCAAACGAGCATCCCAAATCCCAAAAGTGCTACAACGGACATACTCTTGACTTCTACACATGTAAGCTTTTGCATGCACGATCACAACACATCACTTGCTTCATTAAAACAGTGTGAAAAAAAAGGTTAGTTTTTAAAGAACTACTCAGGTCAGCCTTGCTGGTTAACAAAGTTTAGCAATGTTTGATGCTCAGGGGGATCCAGCCAAGCCAGGCAGGTCCCAGGTTTTTTTTTTTTTTTTTTTTCACAGCATGTTGGGATTGAGCACCAGAGTTTTTCTGAAGCCCTTGGTGGTTCACGTGGCGTGTAAGTGTGTGTGTGTGTGTGTGTGTGTGTGTGTGTGAGAGAGACACAGTTTGGTGGTGCGTTTCAACCGGTGCGTCCATGCTGGTGAGTTCGAAGCGCTCAGTGAACTCTCAGGGAGCGGCCATCTTGCTGGCCTCTCGGACCCCGCTCAGGTAGGCGCCAGTCACCGTTTGAGGGAAGTGCCGGTTGGTGGCCTGGAAACAAAGCAAGGAAAAAAAAAAACCCGTCTTCAGAAAAGGTCGTGATATAGGTCACATTTGATACACTGCGGGGATTGACTTCGCTTCGGATATTCAAGAAAACTAAAATGAATTTTTAAAAAACTAAACTAAAATGAAGTCTCGTCAAAATACAGTCAAACCTCGGTTTTTGTCCATAATCCGTTCCAGAAGCTGTTCGAAAACCGAAACCACGCTCTTTTTAAAATAAAAATGTTTATTGAACACGTCTGCTCACAATGGAAAGCGACACGAGGAAGCATCACTTCCTCGTGGAAGGAAGGCGAGAGGAGTCAAATGGTGCATTCAAGTGCGCTCAGTTTGTTCGAGAACCGAAATTTGTTCGTCATCCGAGGCATAAAAAACTCAAAATATTTGGTCGAAAACCGAATTGGTCGAGAACCGAGACGTTCGAAAACCGAGGTTTGACTGTAATTAAAAATGAACAGACTTGAATGCATCTGCTAACCACCGCCGAAAAATTGGGATTAGGGCAGCTTCTGGTACCTCGCCTGCAAAGAACAATTTCCCCTGAAGGTCCTCGGCGATAATGTCGTACGCCTCGCCACTGCCGCCCATCTTCACAAAGCTGTAGGACATCTGCGACCATGCGTCTTTGCTCCAGTGTGTGACCAAGAAATGCAGGGGCTCTGGGACTTCCTGTCAAGGATGGTGAACAATTATTTGCTCATGTTTTTGCGTCACAAACTGGCTTTCCCCTGCAGTGGCTCATTCCGGTGTGCATAATGATTCGATTTCCCGTAAGAAACATCCCATAGTTTTACAGGACCACATCATTACCTGCTCCTTGAACAGTTCACGCAGCACCTTCATGCATTCGCCCGCTATGTCCTTGTCCTGCATGTCCCGCACGGCGGCGACGGCATCCCCGGCGATGACGGACATAAGAACGGCCTGCTTCCCCTGCACAAAACGCAGATACGTATGCATTTGTAACCGGTAAAGGGTGAGCTTTTAATGAGGGAAGGACAAAAAAAAATAAAAATACAAAACCTGCGGGTCCATGTCATAGAAGACAGTGAACATGCCTCGCTTGTCGAGAGTCGGCGGGATGTGACCGAAGTAGTCGGCCCCTTGGATCTTGTTGTCCCAGAATCTGTACGGGAACTTCAGCGCTATCTGTTGTCCAGTTGGATAGGTTAAATTCATAATATTACTTTAAAAAGTAGTCAACAAAAAGGATTAAACTGTGTACCTTCTCTATTATGCCTGCTCCCAAACTGTGGATGGCTTTCACTTTCCTTTCAGGAAGCAACGGGATGAACTGGATAAAATTCTTTTGCAGCAACGTCAGCGGCACTGTGACCAGAACCTAAAAGGAAGAGAAACCATGTCAAAGCCCGCCACTCAACAAAAAGATTTTTCTCACTTGGTTTTACCTTGTTTGCTGTCCACTGGGAGCCATTTGAGCAAGTAACTCTGACAACATCACCTGAGTAATCAATGGTCTTCACCTGAAATAGATGGGAGGAGGGGGGGGGGGGGGTTAACATGGTTGTCCTATGTGGAATCGAGGACAAAAATATGGATTAACATTTTCCCACCGGGCACTTTTTGCGGATGTCCAGGCCCTCGGCTAGTTTGTGGAGCAAAGTGCCGTAGCCTTGGGTGAGCAACGTGTGGTCTCCTGAGAACTGTGCAAAGAATTCGTTGTGGTCCCAGGATCTTGCAGAAACCTACATGCAAAATAAGACTCAACTCAATCTTATAGAGTAATTTAAAAAAATAAAAACATCGCTGCACAGGCTACAAAATGCTGTGGAAAGTGGAAACCATGGGGCAGCAAACACAGTGAAAACAGCAGTGGCCTTATAATTGAACCCTGTGCAACACCATGCGACAGTGGAACAGAGCTAGACTTGGAGCAACTAAAGCGAACACAAAAAGCTCTGTCTGCTGAATGGTTTCTAAACCAGTCTAGACACTAGATGTTGTTTACAGCAAAGCTGGTGCCTGGATAAGAATATGATACGCGTCTGTGAATTCGGAGGACTCTGACCTGGTTTAAAGAGCTGCCACAGGCGTACTCCAGGTTGCTGAGATGAAACTGAAGCACTTTTTCCTCCAACTCACTGAACTGGATGCCGGACTCCTGAAGAAAGTTCTTTTTAAGCTCCTGCACCTTTTCTGTCCAACAAAACCAAGAATTTCAGTTTCTCTCCATATATTTTCTGGTATCTTGTAAGAGATGAAGAACCTCCAAGCGGCATGTCCTGGCTCTGCGACTTGTCCTTCCTCCACTCCGACACCACGTCCAGAATGGCGTTAAAGTGGAATTCCATGCGCTTGTCGATGGCGGGGTCAGTGGCCTGCCCGCCCTCCTGAAACAGGTCACAGCGATCCCCCAGTTTGTGCATGCGAACGCCCATCTGTGGACGTACGGCGTGAGGTCAGCTTAGATCATGGATGGGCAAACGTTAGTGCTCGAGTGCCACATTTCATTTTTTTAAATGGACATTTTTTAATGACACGATAAAATGAGAACAAGTGAAATCATTTCAAACCTTTTTCCAACATAATATGACTTATCACCCGTAAAACACAATTCAACTTTTCTTTATATCTTTTGGAGAGGTAAATGAAAAGAAATACAGTCAAACCTCGGTTTTTGAACGTCTCAGTTCTCGACTAATTCGGTTTTCGACCAAAAATTTCGAGTTTTTTATGCCTCGGATGACGAACCAATTTCGGTTCTCGAACAAACTGAGCGCACTTGAATGCACCATTTGACTCCTCTCGCCTTCCTTACACGAGGAAGTGACGCTTCCTCATGTTGCTTTCCATTGTGAGCAGACGTGTTCAGTCAACATTTTTATTTTAAAAAGAGCGTGGTTTTGGTTTTTGAACAATTTCGGTTTTCGAACAGCCTTCTGGAACGGATTATGGACAAAAACTGAGGTTTGACTGTAACTGCAATAATGTGGACAAAACAAATTTCCCCACCTGCTCACACATCAGGGCGACCGGGTTGTTCACACAGCCGTTGACGATCTGAGCGCCCCGACCCATGATGACCCCCAACGCCGTGTCGTCCCACACGCGACCGCCGATTCTCTCGCGGGCCTCCAACACCAGCACCTGGAGCGGAACATTTAAGGTGCGACAACATCCGTCTAAAATCTCATGACTTTTCCTCCATAAGAAATAATAATCTTTCGTTTCAACCAGACATACAAAGTCACCATAAGGACATATTACAGCTCAATTCCTGATGTTGCAAACCTGAGTGCCAAAGTTCTGCAGCTGGCGTGCAGCGGCGAGCCCCGAGGCCCCCGCGCCGATCACGATGACGTTCTTCTGCAAGATTCACATCACTAAAATCATTCAGTCACGTCTTATTGTTGCGGTCATTTTCTTTCGCAGGGCCGATACTCACCGCGCGATGCTTCTCGGGCAGCAGGGGCCGCTGGACCGCCAGCACCCCCGTGTTGATGAGGCCCTTCCTGGTCATGAAATGGAGCACGCGCTCCATTTCCTGCACGCATCGCACACGCACCAGCCCGCGCACCACCACGTGCATGATGCACTTCTGGACAGTCAGAACCTCCTTGGGTAGGGGAGAAAAAAAAAAAAGTTGTTGTTTTACTCATTATTCCTTTCATTGCGACATGATACAGTGAAACTCCTCTACAACGAAATCTACATGGGTGAAAATACCCCCTAGTGTGAAAAAATCTTCATGCATTAACACCATTCCCACTTTCCTGTTTCAAATTTGCTATAGTGAAAAACCCCCTGTTGTGAAAAATGTCTTGCTGCAAACATGATTTCGTTGTAGAGGAGTTTCACTGTCGACACACAAACCTATTTAAGGTAAAGTGTTCAAAACAAACATGGAGAAGCGACATTTAGTGGTTTTGCTGGAAACAAATGGAATAAGCTGCCAAGAGAAAAGAAGTCAGCTCCCAAGTTGAATTGGTTTTCAATCTAGGAAAAAAAAAATCCCATACCTATGATTAATGTCTTTTAAAGTTTTTTTTTTTTTTAAACAACTCTTCCCAAAATCTGGTTCGTGCACTGCACCTTATTTTGTGTCAGCAAACGTGTTGATACCTTGCAGTTTTTGTGCCAGGAGGCGACAATGAGATTGCGCAGTGCCAAATACATGGTGGGGTCGCGGGAGAATTCCGGAAATTCATAAAGTTCGTCCAGTTCCATCATGTCGGGCCTGACGCAAAGAGCCTTGCCGCACTCGTTGGGTTGGTAGAAGGGCTGGAAGTACGGACACAAGCCTGCGACTGAGCAGAGTCGCAATGTCAATGATGAGGACTTCCAGGAAGCTGATGATGACGACGGAGAGGTTCACACGCCCGTACTTTGGGGCTGGACGGCTCTGCAGTGGTCGGCCCTCAGCTCGCTCAGCGACGCCCCGCCGGGAGAGGAGGACGGACTCATGCCCACGCAGTCGGGATAGTAGGCGGCCAGGAAAGGCGTGGCCGGGCTGTCTTTGAACAACGGCGGCAAGATGAGCATCGAGTGCCACCAGCTGTCCGTCACCTCCGCCACTCTCTGGCACAAATGGAAACAAACACTGGCGTTATTTGTTGAAATGCGAACCGCGGGGATGGGTAAGACCCTCGTCATCATGGGTGATGTGATGCTAACCCAGGGGTCCTCAAATAGTGGGGCACGCCCCCCCAGGGAGGCTCCGTCAAGGGGGCGCGTTTGGCCTCGAGAACATGCTTTTTTATTTAGAGTTTTTTTTTTAACTCTCCTTGAATAAAGTGCAATTACACCTCGGTTACATTAGGGGGCAGTGGCGCTCTCCTTGAGAGTGCGCACTGAGCATGCGCGCTTTGCACACGGCACAGAGTATGAAGTGTAGACACGAAGTCGACCGAGGTTTGACTGTATCGTTTATTTACCAGGTCTTCTGGCAGGGAGCACTGGTCCGGCCCTTCGTTCTGTTCACAAACAAGACGCATGTCACGACACATTTATGATTGGTTCTCCATTCCATATGACTTCTAGCTTCCGGTTTTACCTTGACATTGTTAAACTTCATCCCACAACGGTATGTGGCTGCCAACGAGGGGGTCAACTGGATCTCCTTGGTCAGCTGACGCCATTTCCGACAGTCGGGTTTGGTGCACTGCACCTAAACGACACACATGAAAGTACATTCCGGCGTCAGTGACAGGAGCGGCGATGACGTAGTTGTTCGCGACAAGTTGATACCCAGTAGGGAAGCTGCTGATCTGCCATGAAGGCTTTGAGACTGGGCTCGCTTTTGCCGTTACTTGTCCATGCTTTTTTCCATGCGGAAAATATCTCATAGCCGTCTTTATGACTGAAAAAAAAAGACAATTATCAACAATGACAGGCACAAATATAATAGTGTATAATGCGGTTTTACCTTCTGTAATAGTGATCGAAGCACTCATTGCAAAAGTGCTCGCCGCACGACAGATGGTACCAGCGGGACGTGTATCCGTTTTTAGCGCATCTGAGTAAAGAGAAAAAAAAAATTTGAAAATTGACTGGGCAGGAGTGGATAAACAAATACAGTTGTGGCTTGAGATAAGAGTATAATTCATTTTGCGTAAAACTACTCTGCACTGTACAGTATTTTTTTTATTTTTGAATGTAATGGGTACTCTAATTATTTTTGGTGTGTCTTGATGAAACAATGCTTAAATTGTGGGGAATAAAATGCATCATATTGGTCCCCACCTTTCAGAAGCGCTTGCAAAACAGACGGGATACGTGGCAGAACAACCCGCCTTCTCACACTTCCTGTATTTCTTCTCTGACTGGTCATCTTCCTCTTCCGTGTCCGTAGCTTTCCTTTTGCTCTGAAAAGACACAAAGCCATCTTTTTTGTTCGTTCAAGGAAACACGCGTCCGTACGATCCAATGATGGAGATGCATCAAAGATGTATAACATAAGTGAGGCGGTGATGATCGAAGTGATGCCGTTGCTTTAACGCTTCATCGCCTGCTGACCACTTGTCCACCGTGCTGCCTGCAACTAATCTCTTGCTCACCCTCACACCCACGACATCTGGACTGTTTTACTGCCACTTTTCACCCCCCCCCCCCCAACCCCTCTCCTCGAATCATTGATTTGATGTGAGGCTGTTGCTGAAAGGATTCTGCATCGACCCACTGGGACAAGATCTGAGGAGAACGACTTCTCCTGAATGTCTCCCTGTGCCACTTCATTTGATCAAATGGAATGACATGATGTTTTACAAGACAATACTATTCAATATACTTTGACCTAGAGCAATCAGAGGTCTGGGCTTATGAATTGGCGGTGGGGGGGTTACAAATGACAGTACCTGTCCAGGTGGGGGGTTGTTGGCCCGCTTTACCCGGACGTTGGTCTGCCTCCCAGAGGATCGTAGGGCCTGGCCGTCGCCCGGAGATTCCCCGGAGCTTCTCCTCTTGGCTCGCCGGGCGCCGGAGCCGTTCCCGGGGTAGTCTGATGAACAACAAGCCCCACCACCGGTGATGTGTGACATGACATATTGGGACAAAGCAGTGGTCCACCCCGGCTTTTTGTCGGGGTGCTAACAGACAACGCGGCGTTGAACACAAATGCTGGCAAGTGAACGACACAAAGGTGAGTTTAGAGTCTTAAACGTGACAAAAACACACAACAAGGGGCTCTTTAAATCGGCCATGTTGTGTTAGCGTGCCACGTTTAGCACGTGGCTAACAGCACTGGCTATTGCCATGCTTCACTGACCTGCGTCCGACAGCATGTTCTTGGATTCGTAGTCCAGATTTGGATTGAGTTTATTTGAATTATTTTGCAATCATTCGAAAATGTCCACTCGTCGCCGTTTATTGTTGTGGTGGGGAATAAACAGGTCGCTGGTTGTTGCGGGATTACCACTACCGGTTTAGGGAGGAAATGGGCGTTTTCCTTTCACGGGCGTTTTAGTTCCCGTCTCTCGCCGTAGCGGCTGTCTGTCACTATGGCAACTGCAAATCAAACTTCTACCAGGGTGCCCTTCAATGTCCTTGGAAATTTGAAAACTTAGGTGGCTAAGACGCCAGTTTCACGTCTGTCGAAAGAACAAAACGCGTTTTGCGTCACAAAAATATTTGGGTGCTTTAGCCTGGAATTTTTTTCCGCTCAAAATAACGGTTGTATCATATGTTAATTCGCTTAAAACACCATACAGTTATTAAAATAAATCTTGTGCTATATATAAAGCCAATACATAACACAGATGACGTACTCTAAACAGGCTGTAATTAGTTAGAGATATAATTAAAATAAAATATTTTCCGTGTTGATTTCAATGTCCAGTTGCCTTTTTTTTCGATCATGAATACCGAATTTCCGATTTCCTCGAGAACCAGAACACACCATTATCATCTGGCAGCGTTGTGACAGCGACGTGATGTTTACGTGATCATAGGTGATATTAAAGTTCGTCATCGCGGTTGTTGTTGTTTTTTATATATGTAAAATTTCCCATTAGATGAATAATTACATCGATTTATGGACGCCTGCCCCATTTCGCTGTGTTTTGACACATTTTTGGCGTCGTTTTGAGTGAACTCGTGTAAACAAGTCAGTCTGTTAACACGAGTTCAAATCCGGTAATACTTCCAGTTTTGTTTTGTTATGAATCAAATAATGGATTCATGTAAAGTTGTGCACAGAAGGAAAGCCGATCTAGCTGTTGTCCGGCCAAGAACACCAGATCATGTCGAGCAGGTGACTCAGGTTTTGTGTTTGTAGTCTACAGTAGTACAACTGCACTACATATGACCTCTGTCATAACAGTGTGATGTCATATATTTCTACACCAATGCAAGTAATGGCAACATTTTGTCGAATATCCTGTTCTTATGTATTCGTCAGGTCTGTCCGAGAAGTCTCAACCTTGCCAAAGTGATTAGTCTGCTTGAAGACCCCCTGACGGTAAGTCATCCGCGCATTCATTTGCAGTGGCGTGCAAAAGGGTGGGAGGTGGGGGGCCCGTATCCCGCCGATAACAGAATTACATTAATAGACAGTACCCCAGACTCATGTCAAACTAAAAAATATTCCGTTCAAGCATTTGCCAACTTTTTTCACATCGTTACACTTTTTCTTCTTTTTTTTTTAGACTCACATGCAGGAGAGGCACATTTTCGTGCTGAAGAAGCTGCTCAAGAGGAAAAAACAGGGCTTTGTATCCTTTCTCATGCAGAGATGGAAATAGATTCACAGAAAGTCCCCAGGTGCTCACTTATCGCCACTCGACCACTGTCAGCATTTATTTTGTCCCGCCACAGAAACGTCTTTTCCTTGACATTATCAAGCTGCTGAGGGAGCTGGCGAGCATCTCGAGGATCCTCAAAGTCTGCGGCGAAAAGGCTGACAAGCAACCGGAATATTGCAGCATTTTGTGTGAGGCTCTGAACATTTGCAGGTAGCTCCCATTCCTGCTGTTTTCAGGTGAAATTTTGTTTCTTGAATATGACAAAATGTTCGTCCTTGTAAGGCTTCCCTTCCTGAAGGAAAAAGTTTCGGATGAGTTCAACTACGCTGAAGATGTGAAGCAGTTTCTCTCTCGCATAGGTATAGAGTACAAACATCATCATGTACTCACATGGCACTTTGTTTGGTAAACCGTCTAAAAAAGATCCAATGAAAGAGCACATTATTCAGATGATATAATGGCAGAACAATTTTACATATTTATGTATTAATAATTGCAAGTTTCTGCAGAGTGGGATAATGTTAGGACAAATGTTGCCCTTTTTTCCCCTGAAATGTAAATTATTCGTATTTTATTTTGGATTTATCACTGCTACAAAAATTAACTTGATAATGCAAATCCTCACATGGGGCCCCTTTGGCCATACTTTGACCACCCTTGCATTCAATTCTATGGTGTGCCAAACGAGTTTAACTGTAGTGTGTGTGCGTGGGTGTAGGCTACCTGATGAGGGTGTCGGACGGCGAAGTGAGGCGTCAGGTAGTGGAGTCGGTCAAGTCTTACTACAGCTGTTCGGCTCCCAGCAAACCGCAGCTCGACGGTACGATCCGGCTCGCTATTCCATTGTGTCAAAGTATCCGCTAGCGGCACCAGCTTCTGCTAAGTCAGCTTCTCATCTTCCCTTTTTCTTCCGCTTGTCATCTTGCCCCTCATCTTCATTTTTTTTTCTTTTCCCATTTCCATACAATATCAAGTATTTGCAATTTGGAGGTTGAGTATTGTTTTGTTAATATGTAAAGTGGGACGGGACACAACATTAGGAACACTTCAACAATCTAGTAGAGTATACTAGTTGACATCTTTTATTAAAACACTGAATTTGTGTACCAGTTAGTATTGGATGCTGTACCTAATTTTGTGTCCTAGTTATTTCACGGTGTGTTTTGGGCTCATTCGGAGTGTCGTTGGGGATCTGCATTGACGAGTGTTGATGCTGACAGAGCCTCAACCGACGTCCCCCGGCTACAGACTTCAGCTTCTGGAGCGCAGCGATTTGGCCAAGACGCTGTTCCTGTCCGTAGCGGCGCTGGAGAAGCAGCCCGCCATCAAGCTGTTGCTCCTGCAAACACTTCAGATGCTCTCCAGCACATCCGGTCAGTTCCCGGGTGGGAGGGGGGGGATTACTGAAGGTTCTTTGTTATGAAGTGGAGATAAAAAGTCAACATACCCCTATTCGAATGCCAGGTGTTGTGACATACAGTGAAACTCCTCTACAATGAAATCATGTTTGCAGCAAGAAATTTTTCACAACAAGGGACTTTTCACTGTCACAAATTTTATCCCAGACGTAAACACGAACACACGCAAAAAACGTATATTTGTACTTTTTATTTTATTCCAATAGTGCATAAGTATGAGCAGACACTTATTTGACACTTCATATAGCCAGTGTAGAAGGAAAAATAGGGAAAGAAATTTACGATCAGCATTTAACTTTCACTTACATCAATTTCTTGCATAATGTCTTTTATTTTGCTTTCTCCATCTTTCATTTTTCTTACCTTTATCCTGTCTTCAAGCGTTAAAGCTTTTCTTTTCTTATCTCCTTGGTATGCAAAGGTCCGTTTTGTCGCCATTTTGTCGCATTAGCAATGCAACGTTCATGCTGCGTCTGAAACAAATACTTCTTGTTCTACTGCGCATGTGTAAACCAGTGTGGCGGTTGCTGTTGCATTTCCGAACAAAGCAGTAGAGGTCGCTGTGGCATGCTGAGGTTGGATGAGACCTTTGCGGAAGGCTCGTTTTCATTGTAGTGAATCTCATTGCGAGGCAAGAGCAGAGAAAAAGATTTCGCATAACGGAAAAGGGGGACTTTTCGTTGTCGGGGGAACAGAAAAGTGGGAATGACTTTCATGCATGAACATTTTTTCACACTAGAGGGTATTTTCGCCCATGTAGGTTTTGTTGTGGAGGAGTTTCACTGTATATATATTTTTATTAACTACTGTAAGTTACAAATCTTATCCTTTGTCCATCCCTAGATATGAACTGCACTTTAATGCTCAGTGTGCGAGGGGCCGAGAGCATCTGTCTGCGCATGAATGAGCCAGACCCATCCGGACTGATCCTGTTTCACTCTTCGGAAATTCTCTGGAACCTTCTGGAGAGTGGCAACAAGGCTACAGTGGCCGCCCAGCTCAGCAGCGTGGAATGTGCCATGTATGTCAGATCCACAAGTCCCAACTCCAAGAAGCCCACTAACAGCACTAAAACCTTTAGTGCCGAAAGAGCCTGGGTTCTATTCAATGTTTCTTCCTTAGAGGGATTTTTCCTTCGCCAAATGTGTCTCAATCCTTGATTTTCTCATTGTTTGGCGCTCCAAAATTTGAATTGACTTGATTTAACTTGAACGAAGAAAAGCTGTTTTTTGAAAAACTCTGACTGTCTCGCTTTCTGTCCTATAGATCTCTAAAAGAAGCCTTTACTCACGCCCTGCTGAACACTTCCCGACACATTGACCTCCAAGTCCGCAACGATCTGCTGGTTCTCACCACCTCTTTGCTGAGAACTCCTGCGCTCTGCTCATTGTGAGTGATGTCTTCTCGGCCAGTCTTTCTCTGAGTTAGAATGAGGGTTAGTCTTAGTGGAGTTAGATTTGCTGAGGAAAAAGTTCCGCGTTAAGATGAGCTGGGCTCGGGGGTTTGGGACTGATGGCTAGGGTACGATTCATCAGACATTACCCAGAGGCATCTGTGGGAAGTACACTCAACTGTTCAAGCAATGGCATTATTGCTTTGGTTGAAATAAATAATCCTCTCATTTTTTTAGGAGAGCTTATTCGCCCAGCAGCTTGTTGCACTCAGCACATTTCCCGAGCGTAAGGCAAAATTCCTCTCCCGTCTCTGGTGTTTTGGTTTGGATTTGACGGCCGGCCACGTTTTCTTCCATTTCAGTGAAGAGTCACCATCATTTGGTTGGCAAGCTGAAGCTGACGTACAACATGGAAGACCTGCAAATGAAGAAGCTGCTGTTAAATCTGCTGGTTGTGATGTCCAGAGATCCTGCAACCATCCCGGTGGATGCTCCTGGTCCTGCACATCGAGGTAGATATTGACGTGATATTGATCTTGTCCTTTTTTCTGGTGCAGATCTTCAAAGAGGAACAGGTGATACTGGCTCTGCTGACCCTGGCCAAGCCGCCCGACACCCCCTCTGAGGTGAAGCCGGGGTCTCGTGACTGGTCGTCCATCCAGCTGGAGGAGCTCCAGCTGCAGGCACTGGCAGTCCTCGCTACCGTGGCCCCGCTGATACTGGACCACTACATGTCTTGCTATGGCAATGTGGCCCTGCTGCACCTGCTGGACTGGTGCGTCAGGCAAGGTGAGACACCATGGTCATGGTGAGGGTGAGTGAAGCAGTAATGGGCACTCGACTCACGGCGCTTGACTGATTCCAGACGGCTACTGTGGACAAGGTCACAGCTTCCACGCCACCGGCGGCCGAGGGAGCAAAAAGGCTCACATGCGTTACTGCATCAGACTGATGAGATCAGTCACCTCCCTGGATGACAAGACCCTCAACCAGGACCTGTGCGACCAGGGGACCATACACATGCTTCTAGGTCAGTTTAGTAAAGTTGAGATAAGGGTTTGGAATTTGGGTTAGCAGGTGTTCGGGTCATTGGTTATGACCAGTGCAGTTCAGTTCCAAATAACCCCTCACCTCACAATATTCTCCATCGCACGCATCAACTTCTCAGGGCTTCTAATGCAGATGGAGTGGACTGCCAGTGATGAGGATGCGGTTACCGTGGAGATGAAGTCAGACATGCAGATCATCCTCTCAGCTCTGTGTGAGAGTGATATGCACAGAAAGGTAATTGGGACAAGTTGATTGTTCATCCAGAAAAGATATTTCTGACACGCCTGCGGTCGCACGGCAGGAGCTGTTTGGGACCGAGGGCGTGGAGATGACGGTCCACTACCTGAGGAGAGGCGCCAGCATGTTTTACAGTGGCCTAGGACACAACAAACTTCTCCTGTCAACCTTGGCGTGCGTGCGGTCAGTGCAGTATAACTCATTCAATCCCAGCCATTTCTCTGGAGCAACCCCCTCTCAATCCCAGCGTTTTACTGGATTTTGACTGATCTTGAGAGGCCCACAGAATATTTGGTTCTAATGCTATATAAACACAGAGCCTACCAAAATAAAGTTTAAAAAAAAGTTTCATGAAAATGGCGATTCCTGGGCAAAAAACGGAGAAAAGGGAGCTTTTTGTAAAATGATGCATTTCAAGCACGTGAGGCACCACTGCCACCTACTGGTCGCTTTTTACATGATTTACAATGCAAACGGCTTATTCTCATTCATAGATTGCATCAGACCCTACTCCTTTCTATGATGCAAAAAAAAAAAAGACTTAGACCAGGGGTTGGCAACACGGCTCCAGAGCCGCATGCGGCTCTTTAGCGACATCAAGTGGCTCCCTGGAGCTTAATAAAAAATGTTTGAAAATGGAAAAAGATTTTGATCATAGGCTAATATAGCTCAAATAGACATAGATACATGTTGCAGCTCCGAATTGGAGAGCTGTGGTGTTGGTTTCTTAAAACGTACACTTTATTTATGCTTTTAACAGTCTCGACAAACCGACACGTCTGCGTTCTCCGTGCCTTCTCTCATCTCGTTCGACTTGAGAGGCGTTTTTGAGCAAACACTAAGAAAAGTGAAAATAATGCACCAAAACCAAAAAATCAAGCAAGGAAATCACAAAATAAATTCTATGGGGGCGTTTGTGAACACACAACAAAGGAATAAAGAACATAAACAATTCTGAGACCGTCCAGTCTCCGACATACATACAGCATGTGTTTCCTTCATTCTAAGTTTTATAGAAGGCTTTTATTTTTTGCGTCTCCAGACATATTTGTTTTTTGTTTTTTTTTTGTCCTATATGGCTCTTTCAACATTTTGGGTTGCCAACCCCTGACTTAGACGTACAAGTACGTCCTTGGTAGGCGGGGCCTAATTTTTTAAAAGACGTACAAGTATGTCTTGTGGAATGAAAGATTATGGTTCTCACTCTGCTGCTGACTGTGACTAGCGCTCACGCTTGAGGAAATGTTTGTATCATTGGAATTAGGGTTCCTATGTCTTGAGTTGAGGTTTGGGAGGTAGGGTATTGGGTTAGGTTTGGGTGAGGGAGTTAAGGGCGAAGCTTGACTGAAAATGACTTCAATGGAAATGGTTCATTTGTGGTTCCATTGTTAGCACCTGCATCGTGGGCTGCTACACGACAGAGGATTGCTTCCTAACCCGAGATGGCGTGCTGGTTTTACTGGACCTACTCAGTGTAAGTAACTCAAACCCTCTCTGGGAGAGTCTTGGTGGGGGGTCTTGACTGCAGGGATCCTGAAAACTTTTGGGGTCCAGAAATCCCCTTCGTAGGGGAGACATTTTTGACTTTCATTTTTCCTTCAGTCGAGTCCCAAGTGCGTTCACGGCGTGATCCTGGCCACTCTTTTGGAGCTGTGTGACAACCTGAGCACAATTCCTCACATCCTGAGCTGGAGCGACAGCGATGGCTGGACGGCTCCGAGTCTCCTGCTGCAAGTTTGGCGGCGGGAGGAAGAGGAGCTGGGAGTCAGCCGGAACCAACACGGCGGGATCGCAGGTTTGTTTGAGTCGGCGGCTCCAAATGGACAACCAAACCCCGTGACAAATTTTCTCTTACCGACACACAGATCCAAAGGAGCCTGTCCTGGGACATCGTAAGGTGGATGACGCAGCTCTGATGTCGACTCTGGACAGGGCGAGCGCCGCCGTATTAGAGATGCAAGAGAACCTGATAGCCAAGATTTATTTGATCTTCTGCAGAATTGGTAAACAGAATGCAAATGTCGTTTATTAATCGAGACTGAGAATCAAACACGCAAATACAAAATGAGGCTGGCGACCAGTCAGATGTGATAGGCTCTAGCATATCCGCGACCCTCATTGTCCACATAACTGATCCTTGATCTCGTGCAGGTTTCGAGGATCTTCCAGGATTGTCCGTAAAAGACAGAGTGACCTTGAGTATTGTCAAACGGTACCTTGATTTCAAGGTAAGAACCAAATAGCAGGTGTTTTATCATCAATGTTACGTCGTATTAATTATTCCCTTTTGAAATCATTTAGTTATTCTACGACTCAGCTTTTTGTGGGCCTCAACAAGCTCAAAAATGCATAATTTTTGGCAAAACCGTGGCGCTGGTGACATTTTTTTTTAATCGTGGTGGTTCCAAACAGAAAACTCACTTATAGGGCTTCCTGAAATAATCAAATACCAGTTTTTCTGATTCACAAAAAAACGGGTGGGCTATTTTAACAGGATACGCAAAAAAATGATCCATGCTTGAATCGTCCATCTTAGTTTTGTGTGAATTGCAGAGCTTCTCCTCCGAACAGACGCAATTAGAATCCGATATCTTAGACGGATGACTCTTTTGCCTGCCCTATTTATTGTGGCTGAAGCATGACGTCAAAGTGTGATGTCACGCAGGTGAGCGAGGTGTGGGACGAGATCAGCCATGAGCTGATCCGGGAGGGCATCCGCCCCGTCACGCCGGACCAAGAGACTCTGCGTTCTGCCCAGCAGATGTCTCAGCGTGTGGCCGAGGCGGTGGCGGCTGAGCAGGACGAAGTCTTGCGGCAACATGTCGAGGAGGCCAACAGGGAAGAACAACTTATGTATGAAGAGGTGAGCACATTCAGCATCAAAGGCAATGAATGACAAAGATTACTCCAGTTTACTGAGTTGTGGCCGCCGTTTCCCGTACATTGTCATATGTACTATACTGCTCCCAGATGGCCATGCCATGCGGGACAGAAGGAGCAGCACAATGTCCGTTGAATTGAAAATTGAAAACAAATTGTTTAATCACTTACATTTTATTTAATGATGTCATTAGTGTTATCTTATATCTTGTGTTATGTTGTATTATTTTGTTATGATGTTATTATGGCTTCAAGATGGCGCCGCGAGAGTGGCTGCCTTTTCAGCAGCTCCTATACTTTTTGTTCTTTCTACAGTGAAACTCCTCTACAACAAAATCATGTTTTCAGCAAGAAATTTTTCACAACAGGGGGTTTTTCGCTGTAGCAAATTTGATCTCAGACGTAAACACACACACACACACACACACAAGCGTATGTGTACTCTTTATTTTTATTCCAATAGTGCATAAGTATGAGCATACACTTATTTGACACTTCATATAGTCAGTGTAGAAAGAAAAAAAGGGAAAGAAATTGCGAAATTTACGATCAGCATTCACTTTCACTTACATCAATTTCTTGGAAAATGTCTTTTATTTTGTTTCCTCCGTTTTTCATTTTGATGACTTTTACCCTCTCTTCCAGCATCAGAGCTCTTCTTGTCTTAGCTGCTTGACGTCCACAGGTCTGTTTTGTAGCCATATTAGCATTGCAACGTTCTTGCTGCGTCTGAAACGAACAATAACAAATACTTCCTGGACTACTGCACAAGTGTAAACCAGTGTGGTGGTTGCTGTTGCCGTTTCCGAACGAAGCAGTAGAGGTCGCTGTTGGATTAGACTTCGTTGTAATGAATCTCGTCGCCAGGCAAGAGCAGAGAAAAAAAAATTCGTATAACGCAACAGGGTTTTTTTTTTCATTGTATGGGGGGTAGGAAAGTGGGAATGGTGTTAATGCAGGTAGATTTTTTTTTTCACACTAGGGGGTATTTTCGCCCATGTAGGTTTCGTTGTAGAGGAGTTTCACTGTACTTTCTTCCTTTCATAACATTGCTTCGTCTCACAATTTTTCCAATTGTGAGACGAATAAAGGTTTTCTTATTCTTATTCTTATATTGGCTGTTAGAGAACAAGCGTATTTTGCCTGATTTGGTTGACATTGGTGACGTTTTACCTTTGGTCCATTTTTATTGCAGATGAAGTCTCACTGGAAGCAACGTCAGCTCACAGCCAAGTCATGGAGCAATTTTGTCTCCAAGATGTCCAACTATGACATCCTCAAGGTTTGTTTTTGTCCTTCACCATTTCTTTGTCCCTCGACAAAGTTTTGTTTTGCTCTCTTGCAGGGAATCAAAGAAAAGAGGGAGAAGCACATTGAGTCCATAAGGACAGAAACATCGCAAGAGGATGTGGGACAGCACCACGAAGAGGTCTGGCAGCATGCAAACAATGCTAAACGACGGTATTCCTCAGGATGTTTTTTTTTCTCAGGCTCTTTGTCGTTGTTTGTTGCAGGTTTTTATCGGGAAGCTGATGGTGGATCCGGATAGCGACGCCCCTGGCGGCGTAAACCTGAAGGTGGTCCAAACTCCCGTGATGGCGGCAGCACACGAGGAAGCCTTGCTCGCCTCGCGGGAGCAGCACTACTTCAAGACGGTCCATGGCAAAAATTGATCACGACCATGTTATTCACATGCAGTAGAGACTGAGCTCTTTTTATCAATGTGTTTGCTGTCATTTTCAAATGAATGGATGCAATTTTAAATGGACCTCCTAATTAGCATTTATCTACCTAGTCAAAACAATCTCACTGTTCAGCATTGCAAAAATGCCTACTTTTTGAAGAATTACAAAAGAGTTTCCATGACAAAATTGCTAAATGAATAAAGAAATGCTGCAAAGTCACCTCAAATTCAGCATTTTCCAACAGATTCAAATGAGGGGAGAGAGTCGGCCTTTCTCTTCCTCCGCGTGTTCGTTAATTTCGGATGATGAGGGTGTTGGTTATACAAATACAGGCTGGAGACGATGAACAGGACCTTCGAAAGTTATATTTTTCTTTTCTGCAGTTTATCACAATGCAAATCGATTCGGGCTCCTGAGGGTTTCAGATTCCGTCAGGGAGCCCAGGAAAAATACAGTCTCACGTTTATATATGGATAATATGTTAATGAGAGGCGGGCAGTTCTGCCCCTTATGTAAAAAATCTGAAACAAAGAAAGGTTGATGCAATTCGATCTTGACGTGATGAGAAAGTCCAGACCTCTCCTGCTGTGCATAAATCTCAAGATAAGAGTTCCTAAAATAATGCACCTGAAACAAAAAATCAAGCAAGGAAATTACAAAATAAATTATATGGGGGCGTTTGTGAACGCACAACAAAGGAATGAAGAACATAAACAATTCTGACACAGTCCAGTCTCCTACATACATACAGCATGTGTTTCCTTCATTGTAAGTTTTTTAGAAGGCTTTTATTTTTTTGCGGACTCCAGACATACAGTATTTGTTTTTTTTTGTTTTTTTTTTCCTATATGGCTCTTTCAACATTTTGGGTTGCCGACCCCTGCACCAACTAATGGTACAGAAGCTCCCTCTAGTGGTATCCAAAAGAATCCCGACATTGAATGGAAAATAATACAACCAAAACAATGAAGCAAGAACCTTGTAGCATTGTGATTATTAAACCCACTAGTCACACAGTATACCAAAAGTCAGGCTCCATTTATTTGTTCCATCACACTCCAAGCTGCCCTCATTCTCAATAAAAATGTCCAAAAGCCTCCATAGTGCAGCATTGTCACCTCTTTGATGCTCTCCGGGTTCCATTAGGACACTTGTTGTGGAGCTTTCAAGGGAAATGGGAATGGCGCGGGCTTACATAAGTCACCGCAGTGCATTAACACAAATGTTCCTTCAAGCGTGTATCCATGCGAGACAAGACGGGTCGCAGTATAAAAGCCTCCTTCAGGCTGCAGCCACTTTTTGATGGTCCGGGGGCGAGCTTGCAGACTGTTTGGATCTACCGTGGAGGTTCTCCAACTGACTAGAAGGTAACATTTTGACTCTTTTGAACTGGCCTAAACTTTGTATCCAGTAAAAAAAATTAAAGTGGCTTTTGTCAAACTGGAAGGAATCAAAAAGTGCATGAATTTGTATGGATGTTGAAAAGTTGCCATGTAAACTGCGTTTCTGTTCATTTTTAATGGTTCGTCGTCTTCTCCCGCAGGAAGGTGTGCAGCAGCGGGAATGATCATCAGATTGGGAAGACTGACTCCAGGTTACTTCCGCCTCCTCCAGGTTGGTGTATCCCTTCCTTTCTTGCCTCTTTGCAACCGTTATACATTCTTTTAAAATGTTCTTTCGGCTCCTATGAGGACGAGATTTACGCCCCAACTAAATATGTACTCATCTGGGGCAGTTTAGTTATGTAAGCCCCTCAAGGCAGCAGGAAGTTAAGAATAGCTCTCAAAACACATAAAAAATTCAGGGAATGTTCAACTTTTAAATATTTTTTTAAGGCCAAGATATGAGGGCTCCCTCTTTAGTTGATCTTCACAGAGGATAAATAATATATGCCTGTGAGTACTGTTATATCATTGGTGTGACATCATGTGTTGCTGACTTGTCTGCAGCGGCAGGTGTCTGGCGAGGCTCGCATGCAGCCTCCGAGAAACCTGGTCAACCCCTTGGCCGCAACCATGGCGGCGACCGGCTCCTGCTTGAGTCTCTACAGCACCGTACAGATGGTGGCCAGGATGCAGGTGGACCGGCACGGCGTCATCTGAAGACCAGATTGGAAACATGGATGGGCGTGAGAGAAAGTCCAAAGTGTTTGTGAGGATGAAGGATGTCGGAGGATCAGGGCAATGGCTCGTTGGGGAGGTTTTTTTTTTTGTGTTTTTTTTTGCATCGTCTGAAGAATTGTTAGTGTTAAGGAGTATATATATTTTTTAAATTAACAAGCACACATACGGTGAACCGTTTTTTTGTAGGGATACATTCCAGGACCATTCGGTGAAAATCTCTGATATAGCGATCATATGAAAAAGCTCCACATGGTTCAAACATTATAAAAATGATTATAACATGTTCTAAAGCAGGTGTCCCCAACCGCCGGTCCGCGGACATTTGGTTCTGGGCCCCATAATAAGAACTTACATTAATTCCGTTGTATTTATTTTGGAATACGAAAGATATTTTATTTTGAAAAATTACCCGGTTCTCCGTTACATCCGTCTGTGTCACTCTTGATGCACGTCAAACCACGCTTCTCCGTCATGTGACTTATTACGCTAAAAACAAAAAGCAACGAGCTTGCTAAATGAGTAAAATAAACTGCTGGAGATCACAAATGACGGCGGCCTTAAAAGTACGTTCGAGACAACAACTGTGCTGGTGTTCTGGATTCAAGTTATGGCTGAATACAGTACTCTGAGATCGCCACAATAGCACTGTTGCTATTTCCGACATGCTACCTGTGTGAGGCGGGGTTTTGTGCAGCAACGGCGACAAAAACAAAATTACGAAGTAGACTCGACATAAAGCACACACTTCAGGCGTCATTGTCTCCTATTACCCCGAGATGGGACCGCCCGGTTGCAGAAAATCAAGCTCGGGGCTCGCACTGATTCAGCATTGTGGTGAGTTGACATTTTCATGCACTTTGAATTTGTGTCGTATCGTATTTTGAAGGCTTTAAACATTACCATAGCGATCAATGTTGCGGTCAGATTAGACCCTCCTCGTGTTTATTATTATTATTATCTCTCGAAAACCCCCACAGTGTTCATGCAGCTCTTACCATATTATTTTGTAGTATTTATCCGCCACACCTTAAATGCCGGTCCGTGAAAATATCGTCTGACATAAACCGGTCTGTGTGGGGGGGGGGGGGGGGAAGGTCGGGGACCCCTGTTCTAAAGTATTCCTTAGCGCTTGTTGCCACTGTGTTTTGTTCCACTACAACTGTCGAGCTTTTGTATTTATCATCCCCACTTGACGTTTACACTGTAAAATTCACCCATAAAACAAAAAACAATTAAACATCGCACATATAAACACCAAAATCATCCAACAAAAGTCTGCTATCTTGATGCTAAAATAAAATGCTAAACGGCTAGGCTAGCAGCAATTAGCACAGACTTATAATAATAATAATAATATACATCTTATTTATAAGCGCCTTTCAAGACACCCAAGGACACTTTACAATCAGGAACAAAAACAATAAAACACAGTTTAAACGTTGAAGCCGCTCAATTTTCACAGTTTACTCACTTTCAGACTTTTCTTATGAGACTTGATGTTTGCGCAAAATGTTCACTGCCGTTTAGAAACCGTTTATAAATGACTACTTTTGAAAAAATGTATTGATTCGGAAATAAAGACAATTCTGTTGTGTGTGCATTTGCTTCTCGATGAGAACATTCGTATGTGGTCGATCACACAAACTGTATGGAATCATTCATGTGAAGGACAGTCAGACCACAGAGGAATTTATTTACTGACTCGCTTGGAAACCAACCAGATAGGCACTGTCACAATACGGGAGCTGCTGGGTTCATGTCTCAAGGATTATCGTTCAGTACCATGTTTTCAAAAAGACTTGGGGTTACAAATTAGGGGTTCAGACCAAGTTTGGGGTTTCAAAAAAAAGGGTTTAGCTTTCAGTTTAGGGTTTCAAGGAAAGGGTTTCAAGTAAGTTTTTCAAGAGGTTTCAAATTAGCCTGGTTTAGGGTTCCAACCCTCATTCTTGAAACAAGGGTTGCGATCTTAAAAATACAGTGGGGATTTTTGAATGTCGTACAGCACTGGTGTCAAACTCAAGGCCCCGGGGGCCAGATCTGGCCCGCCACATCATTTTAATGTGGCCCGCAAAAGCAAATCAAACACGTCAACTGCTATGATGCTTGCTAATATTTGCACCAAAATTTTAATTTCTCTATGTAATATAGAAAAGAGCTATTGTAAGTTTTCTTGGGACAAAAACCCTCATTACAGTAACTTAAACTATCGTTGAATAAACCAGTCTTCTTTACCTCTTTGTATGGTTTTGCCATACAATGCAGCCATAACGGCCCTCCAAGGGAAACTGTAACTAAAATGTGGCCCGCGACGAAAATGGGTTTGATGTCCTTGTAGTACAGTGGAAGGACTCTTCAATGTTTTATTCCGGCAGTTGCCAGCAGAGGGAGCGCTTCACTAGCTGAGGACGGGGAAGAAGAGAGCTGATAGGATGATCGAGGAGGAAGACTCTTATAAATTCTTTTGATGATGACCCAGGCTAAACTTTGGGGTTGGGGTGGGGGCATGACTTTTTCTATTAATTTCTGCACTAAACTCCAAAATTAAAAAAAAAAAGAAAAATAATTAAAGGGAGTTAACCCGTCCCAGTTCTGAATGGTGATTGCATTTGTTCTTGATATGCATTTGTCCAAGGTCTGGGAAATGTCACAATATGTGTGATAAATCTCTGCCATGATGATATTTAATCCTAGCGGCCTCGTTTATGTCTGTCTCTTTAATTTGTACACGATTGTGCCCTTGAAACCTGAATTCCTCGGAGACATCATTTTCACCAAGCAGCAGAATCCTCACACTGAGGAGGAGGATGAGGAGGGCGACAAGGCTGATAGTCATCTCCATGGAAACAGCCCAGCAACAGGCTGCATGCTGGCAGCCAATCAGAACCATCCAAGGCCCTCCTCTCTCGTCCAATCGGTGGGAGCAGCAGTAGTGAGACTGGGGCCCGTCAAGGTGAATGTTGATTAAGGTGTGACCAATGTATACATATTTTTATATTTCGGCCACAATTATTTTTTGTCCTTCTACTCCCGCCACATTTCTTAAACGATTCACATAAGTGGAAAAAAAAATCTTATTTTTCACATTCTCTTGGACAGAATTGGACTCCAGAAAGGTGAACTCGGAAAGAATTGAGCAAATAATTTACTCACAAAAATAAAGAACGTTAGTACGACACCAGGAAAACGAGACAACCAAAAACATTTCCCCAAAAAAGCAAGGATAAAAACCTAGTTGGAAATTACTTAATAAATAGACAAGAACAATCCCATATAATACAAAAGCTGTGACTATAACAATAACGAAAAACTACTTACAAAGTTAAGTGCAAAAAACCTGGTGGGAACAAAAGCGAAAGGGAAGAGCATTGAATCTTTGGACGAATTCAACACTTGGTGACAATCATGAGCAAGGCAAATTATCTGACAGACATGACAACATAGGAGTCCTTAAATAGTCGCCTGATTACATAGGCAGCAGGTGTGTAAACCTGGAGGGACGGCCCTCCTCTGCCACCTGCAGGAGAAACACATACACCCAATTTCCACATTTTACATGACAATATTCTCAAATGTAGACACGGTCCACTACAATTGCATATCGTCCTTCCACATTTCGTGACCGAGTCAAACCATTTCAACTTCAAATTTGTCATCTCAGCACAACCTGGAAACTATTTTCCACATTACAATCTGAAATTAAGATTTATTTTCCACATTGACATCCTCCTTATTCGCGTTGCTATCTTGCGGTACGTTAGCATAGCATAGCATGCAAATGAATACAACTGAGAGAAACATATACAGACAGACTAAATATTAATACACAGCCATATATTCTTTATCCTCTGAGAAAAAAAACAAACTGAATAATGCGCTTAATTGTGAGGGTCTTCTTCATTGTTTCATCATCAAATGCTCTCCCTTGGTGGCCAAAGTACACACACCAGTCACACAATGCCCATTGAAAAAAATGCCTGAAATCATGCTGCTTATATCTATTTCTTTACATTCTATTGAATTGTGTGTTTTTTTTTTTTATACAGTCCTGAAGCGTGCTATTTTTTTCCAAAATGACAAAATTACAAAATCCACTCTGTCTGGGACTAATATGGCGTACTGCAATGCATGATGGGATAGGTGCTGACCCCTGCACCTCAGCTACTCTCCAGCAGAATCCCCACTCATCAGTCAATACTATTTTTAGCTCATCCCAGTTAACAAAGGAACATCAAAAGCCCCCCCCCCGTCTTATTTTGATGTAAGACTGCAGGGCACCCCGGCCCTTCACCACAATGCATTGTGGCAACATGCAACAACAGTCAATATTTCTTTGGCATCTCCTGTGTCTGCGTGCGTATGTGTGTCATATATTCTGCAAATGCCGGATACGGTTGCCAGGCAACAGCAGCCTCTAGCCCCCCCCCCACTCACTCTTTCTATTAGAACATCAAACAGTAATTGCGGGTGTGCGTGTGTGCGTGTGTGTGTGAGATAAATTGAGTTTATTTATAGAAGCAGTCTAAAATTAAACTCATCTCCCCTTTTCACCCGCCGATAATCCCTCACGTAGCTGTCTCCAACCTCCCTGCCACATTCATTTACAGAGACGGCAATGGGATTGAGGTTTGTGTGCATGTGTGAGAGTCTCATCACGCATCAGACTTAAAAGTTGTAGCTTGTCAGAAAAGTATATATGCTTTTGCACGAATAAAGTGTAGTTATGCGAATTATAAATGTAGACATTGGTGCCTCAACAGATAATATAACAATACTAAGAGGTATATGTTCTTTAGCCTCTGCGTAGAACAGGTCATATTATTGCTGTACTGAGAAGCCGTGAGAGGAGCTGAGTCTTCATTGCAGTATTTCTGTAAATCTTGAATATGAATATTTGATCAGAATTTTATAAATGGAATAAAATGGGATGAGTTGCTCTGTTAACGCTGCAACCTTAAATTAAAATGACTGAAATCGGAATTCAGCCTTTGATTGCATTTGTGTTGACGTGTAGCTTCCATGCAAAGTGAGACTTAATCGTCTCCACGCAAAATTGATGTAATTGGAGTGTAAGTGGTGTTTAAAAATCCACAAGACGTCGCGAACGTGAGTGAGAACATCCACTGGTTGAATCTCGGGGTGCCTCTTTTCTCCTTCTCCTCCTCCTCGCATCACGAGCTGACGAAGATGATGAATGGGCTATGATTTCCTCCACAAGGTCAACCTGACGCGTGCGCGTGTGTGTGTGTGTGTGTGTGTGTGTGTGTGTGTGTGTGTGTGTGTGTGTGCAGGAAAAAAGGTAGCCACATTACCACGGAAACAGAGATGGATGTCTGAGCTGACTTCATTACTCAGGTGCGATGAGCATTCGAAATAAAATGTTGTCATCCACCAAATGGAAAAAGGATGACTTGCTATGTGCGCGGGTTTTGTTAATGAAGTCAAAGAAAAACGAAAAGGCTTTTGTGAAAAATGAAAATGAACTGGAACTACATCTTACGTTTATAAAATGAAATCATAATTATTGCAAAAAAACGTCCAAGGTTCATTTTAGAGCATTTATTTATTAATATTTATTTCAGTATTGATTTACATCTGTAGCTACAGAAGAAGGAAGGTCAAACAGCTGCAGAAATGAAAAGGGGAAAAGCACCAGCCAGTGTGTGTCAATATAATATCAATTTACCTTGATAAATTATTGATGGGTTTGACTGGTATTTTGTCTGACACCCCTACTTAAAAAAACAACTTAAGTATACTTCTTTGAAATATATAAAGTCCTGATTTAGGGTTGTGTGTGCGTGTGTGTGTGTGTGTGTGTGTGTGTGTGTGTGTGTGTGTGTGTGTCTACGACACCTGCCAAGCAGCTGTCGTACTAGCAGGGTGCATGTCTCACACCAAGTATGCAAATGGTCTCTCGGTCTGCCTCACTCCCTGATGTTTGGATTTTGGCCTGTTATACTGCTGCTTCTCCTCCTCCCTCCCAGTCTGGAGAGAAGACCGAGGCAATTCTAATGGAATTTTGCTCATTTTATGTGAAGCATCAAAGTGAATCTTTACTGTTAATGTAGCCAGTGTTTACTGCTCCGGGGGAAAGGTTATTTTATGTTTCTTGATTTGTGTTTTATTGTTAATTATTAGTGCTGCCAACTGGAAAACAAATTGGGGATCATAAAGTTCTTCATTATCGTTGACAGAATATCTCATGTATTTTTGCAACAAAAAAAACAAAAACAAGAAACTTTCCTCATAGTTACAGTTCATGAGCATTTTCCATCACAACATCACAAGCAAATGACACCATTAGCATTTTTTTTTGCACTTTTATGGGATTAGTAAACCAAGGCAAGACGACACCTGTTGCTATGGTGATCAGACAACCCCCCCCCCCGCCCCTCAAAAAAAGATCAAGTCTATCAAGTCCATTCCCTTTTGCAGATTCCTCAATCCTGAGGAGTGTTTTGCATGATTTTGTCATTAAAATGAAAATGTTTCCGCTGTGTGCATAACCTGGCCTCTGCTCCGTTCACAAGTGACGGATGACGCAGCTGCAAGCGGCACCAGACGAGAAATCAGGCCACGCTTTCAATGATGATGGAGCTCGCGATTGATCCCATTTCACACGTATTCGCCCATCTGTTTTATAAGTCACGTTTGACTCTTCTTCATCTTTGTCGTTCATGTGTTGTAAAAGCATGCATATAATTGTCCAATCCTCCACACCGGGTGGAAAATAATGATGCCAAAATAAAAGCTTGGTATGCCCTTATTAGTTGACTGTTATGCATGGCATCTTCTGTCATTATGAGGGTAAATATCAACCTGCTTATACCTGATTAACAGTCTGTTTTCCTTTCAATCTACATTGTCACCGCAGTGTCTACAGTTCCCACTTGTGCAGCAATGTGTTTTTACAGGGAACATACCAAGTATAAGACAGATGATGTGAAATGCAAATAACGGCAGTGTTCATTCAATGTCAGACTAGTGCAGTGAAATGTCGATGTACTAGTACACTTTTTTTATCTTCAACAGTAAGATAATTCAGTGAAATTGTAGAACAAATAGAGCTAACTAGCAGAACAAATAGGGCACACTAGTTGAACAACTACATGTTACTCCTGAGGGAAAACTGTGCTCGTCTTGACAACTGTGTGCTATTCGTACTAATAGTATAGTGATTAAGTTCTACTATTTAACAAGTGCAGATTTCAACAAGTAGTTATTCTACTACATAGTACGCCCTGGTTGTCCCCCTACGATTCACACAGAATCTTCCATGTAGCGACTAGTGGTAGCGGTTGGCTAACAAGATAATTCAAAACGCTAGTAGAACAACTTCTGCACACTATGACAAGGATACTCTATAAATAAAGTTGAGTCATGTTGTGGCAAATTGTCTTTGAGTAATAGAACCCTTACTTTAGTTAAACATTTGATTAACGAGCCAATTCTGCTTACACCAGTATTTTGGGTGCACTATTTCAGCACAATGTGCGAGTACTCTGCTGTACAGGATATTTTCTACTGTTCAGTAGAATTTTCCAGGTTTATTAATTAAGAAAAGGGTTTGAAACGATTTTCCTGACCAGTTTATGCATTTGGAACGAGCTGTTGCTTGGCTCTATTTCTTTTTGCGGAGGGGGGGGCGTGCAGTCCCGCGGAAGAACATGGCATCCCAACATCTGCGTGGCTCTACTTTCTTCAGCGGCATCATATGCGAGGAGGAAAGGAGACGGCAACGATTTTTTTTTTGAGTCTAGTGCTCATATTTACATTTTTAACACTTCTTCATGACACATTTTCTGTCTCTTTAGAGCCGTAGCCGAGAAGTGAAGGGAGACATTTTTTCTTCGACCACCTGACGAGCTTGAGTGCACCCACTCAAACCGAACCTCAGAGGAGAGCCAAAATGGGGGTAAGAACATTTATTTTTTAAACAACAACAACAACAGTAACAACACCACCATCAAGATACATGTCGTCTATTTCTATGTCTGGGGTGCTTAGGCGACGACCCGCTCTTTGCGTCACATTTGTGAGTCAATCTACAGCATCAAGTTGCGGAATACTGGAGTAACGCGTTACTTTATGGGCGCGTATTCATCACGTTTAATGCCCATAAATGCAAAGGCAGATTTGCAGTGTCTGTGGACTGGGTTATTAATACGTTTAAAGGCCCCCCTGTGGAGATGATAAGCAACAAAACAATGAAACATGTCTGAAAAGCCTACCGCTATTAAACGGGGGGGGGGGGGGGGGACGCCATTTAGTCTAAGTGTATGAAGACAGATTGGAGCCTTGCGGCAATGTCTGTGCCCCCCATTGGACAGCATTTGTCTTTATATTATACTGTATACGTATATGTTTATTTTGGTGAGGGTTTTGACTCCCATGAAAATAAAATGGGTGCCCTAAAAGTTACATTTACGATGTCATGACCAATTCATTAGGGTGGACATCAAATCACAAAAGAAAAATGAACGAAAGTAAATCCATAAGGCATATCAAAACGGTTCTTGATTTCTTGCCATGTTCTCTGCTTCAGATCGTTGACTTTGTTCCGATATCTTCAACATAACCCCACCAGCGATCTCGAATGTGATTGTGAAAAAGACAAATGAATACATACTTTGAAAGCCACTGAGAACGAATCTAATAAGTAAACTTTATTTGTTTTAATTGTAAAAAGATGGTACAAGAACATGTTTCACACACGTGCAAGTTATTTGAGTTTTTGTTGCTCAGTTTTATAAAAGAAAAAAAATCAGGACGGCATCTGGTTTGAGTCGTCATGTACAGTCAAAATAGACTCCAGCCCCGTTCGCCCCACACTAGCACGCAGTGTAGTGAGCGTCCTTTGCAATCCTGTCCTTCTAATGAAGTGTGTTTTGCAGGGGGCTTTCCTCTGTGCTGAATTCGAGTGGGTGGGAGGAGGCAAGATGGAATCGTGGACTGAGAGAGCATTCAGGCCAGAATGGAGAAGTTGTGCCACTCTGTCACGCTTTGTCCGAGAGCTCGACCGAGAGTTTGCCCGAGGCTAACTTAAAAGAGCAGTGTATTCACTCTGGAGGAGGAGGGGCGTACAAAACGGGAGGCGGGGCGGATTGACGAGGCATCTGAGGTCAATCAATCGGGAATTCACCGAGGGTGAGGCTCGGCGAAAGTCAAATTGAGATTGGCATTGCCGGTTGGAAGATAGAGGACGGCGAATGACTGCCGTGTCACTTTGAGGACTGTTGTGGGAAAACGTGGGAGGATGCCTCAAGTAAATTCAGATGAGCTGTTGGGAATCATGCCGAAGGATTTTGAAAAACAATCTAATTGTGATTTTTTTTCCTTCTTCAAAATTGCAATTGCTATTTAGAATGCAAATTATTTTTTTCACGCTTCTCTTACCGTATTTTTTTGGAACAAACAAAATCAGCATATCATCTGGATTATAATAAATAATATCAGACTTTTTTTTTATACTTGAATGTTTTGCTCAGCGGCACGGTGGTGGACTGGTTAGCACGGGGGTCGGCAACACGCGGCTCTAGAGCCGCGTGCGGCTCTTTAGTGACATCTAGTGGCGCCCTAAAGCTTTATAAAAAATGTTTGAAAATGAAAAGAAATGTTGATAGTAGGCTAATATAGGATCAATATATAGATACATGTTGCAGCTTCGAAAAAGGAGAGCTGTGGTGTTGATTTTTTGCTTTTAACGGTCTCGACAAACACAGACACGTCTACTTCCGACTCCGTGTGTCTCTCTTCCTTTCAACTCGAGAGGCGTTCAAAGACAGCCTCCGAAAAACGGAAATCCATGATCACTGACGCTAAGAAAAGTGAAAATAATGTACCAAAACAAAACAATGGCTAAAGCGAGGAAATCACAAAATAAATTCTATGGGGGCGTTTGTGAACACACAACAAAGGAATGAAGAACATAAACAATTCGGAGACAGTAGAGTCTCCTATATACATACAGCATGTGTTTACTTCATTGTAAGTTTTATAAAAGGCTTTTATTTTTTTGCGGCTCCAGACATATGTTTTTTGTTTTTTTTGTCCTATATGGCTCTTTCAACATTTTGGGTTGCCGACCCCTGGGTTAGCACATCGGCCTCACAGTGCAGAGGTGCGGGGCTTCGATTCCGGAAACGGCCTTCCTGCATGGAGTTATCATGTTCTCCCCGTGCCTGCGTGGGTTTTCTATGGGTTCTCCAGTTTCCTCCCACATTCCAAAAAACATACCTGGCAGTTAATGGAACACTCTAAATTGTCCCTTGGTGTTACTGTGAGCGCGGATGGTTGTTGGTTGTTCATCCATGTGTCCCCTGCGATTGGCTGGCAACCAGTTCAGGGTGTACCCCGCCAAACGGCCCAAAGACAGCTGGGATAGGCTCCAGAGCGCCCGGGACCCTCGCCGTGGATTAGAAAATGGATGGACGGTTTATGGAAAAATAAAGGCAAATGAACCATGAATGAACATGAAGGACAGTTTTTATCTACATCCGATAGAGTTGTTCACTTTTACTAAACACTTTCACTTGCCAAAGCAATATCTTGAGTTCGCCATTTTGCAGTACTGCTGGGAGTAGTGCGAGGTAACGGTTTCCCCATACGGTGCCCTCAATGTATCCCACAATGCGTCTTGTTAAAAGTAAAGCCAAGAATTGCTAGTGAAGCAACATATCCCATGATGCAGTGCGGCAAAACAAAAACAACAAAGCAAAGCAAATGGCTGTTGGAGACAGACGAGGGATGCCGGCAAATACTTCGAGGCGTGAAAGTATCTTCAATGTCAGTTAAGCAACACTTCACAACACGGATGGACAGCAGGTGTAACTCACTCAGTTCGTTAAAAAATCAAATAATAATTTTGATATCTGCTAATAAATTAAGAGCAAAGTGGATACTTAAAATGCGTCAACCGTCATTGGAACATGCGTTAGCAAGGTTTAAAAGCTTTAAAACTTGAAGCCATATTTGATCCAGATTCTGCAGTTGCTACGATCATTCATTGATATCATCTTTTAAGCCCTGCCGGAGGTCTGCGCTTGCACTCATTTGGAGACCTGAATTAGCTTTTAGGAGCAATTTTTAGCATCAATGCAAACCCATTCATAATCATAACGTTAGCCTCAATTAATAATAGTAGTAATAATAATTTCCTAAATCATTTTGATATCAACATAAAAGGCCAACATGCTTGCTAAGAAATTCTTTTCTTTGGACCTTGTCAGGCTTCCGGGTCATGCTAATCTATCAATGTTGAATACAGACAACTGGACTTTTCTTTAAAAAAATTATTTTCCTGCTTTCCGAAAACGTTTAAAAAATGACTTATCAGTCTAATGATACGCTTCTAAATTTAGGGACTTAAATTCTCTTGCGCCATGAGACCACGAGTGTACAGAAGATGCTTTTTTTTTCTTTTCTTTTTTTTTTGGGCAGTGTGGATGTTGCGTAATTTGTCAATATTTCATCTATATCTAGTTTCCATCTGAGTACGAGTGTGCGAGTTTTTAATCGATGAAAACGCTGCACTGTGAACTCAGTCACACCACCAGTGTGCTGTGACGTCAGGGCGTAGCAGTGTTTCCATAGATTTGCGTTACATAATACACTTGCACAAGGTACATCATTAAAAAAAAAAAAAATCCAGGACCACCTTTCCTCTTCGTCATCCTCCTCAAACTATTTAAAATTCCCTTGTGGTTGGGATGTTGCTAGGAAACCCTCACACCCGCTGTTAGCTGTCAATCACCAGCAACTGCCATTTTCTGGCGACGCGCGTGAGTTCCATCTGCGGCTGTGGGTCGTGTTCAAATGCTAACGCAGTAATCATCGCGATCGGTGTTCGGTCTTGTGATTTGACGCGAGTGGACAAAAGTTAAAAAGCGGATGTACGTTCCGAAGGAAAGTGAATGTAAATGAAGAGGTGGGATGGTGAGGGGTGGGGGGGTGGGTATGAAGACATGGATTATGTAGGAAACCCCCCCACCCCACCCCCAACCCTCCCTCCCTCATACAGAGAGCATTTTCTAGGTCGACTGCTCCACTGAGCTGTGTGTAATCCGTGACTTGTGTGTGTGTGTGGGGGGGGGGTGACAGGGACATCGACAATCCTCCAATCAGAACCCACTGCTCGTCAATCTCCACTGGATGATTTCGTCAGATATTGACTTGTCTGAATTGTATATGATGAACGTCATTGTCTTGTATGACCGACTGTTACTCACAGATCACATCGTTTTCCGTCACGTGATCAGCTGTTGCTTGTCCGAAGATCAGGAGGCTAAAATAGTCTTGAAACTTAAAGACCAGTGGACCAAATTATGTTTGTTTGGTCTGTAATATGGATCGGTATCGGGCCTTATACGGGTCTTTTTTTTTAAGGTCTCGAGTATTCATTGAGGCTGCCTGTACCAGCCTCCGATACTTAAGGAAAAAAAGTCTGACATTGAGTAAATCCTCCTCAGTGGTAGTTGGATCAATACTGCGGTGGTTTAACACATTGGCAAATCAAGGAAGTTTTTTGTTCTTAAGTATGTAGGTCCTGGTATGAAATGACATTTTATATATATCAAATCTACTACTAGAGGTATCGGTACTCTATGTGGGTGAGTACCCAAAGAATGGTATCGGTCTGAAAAAAGTACTACGTTGCATGAAAACATCACTGATGGCCTTTACAGTACAGTCAAACCTCGGTTTTCGTTCCATAATCCGTTCCAGAAGGCTGTTCGAAAACGGAAATTGTTCAAAACCGAAACCACGCTCTTTTTAAAATAAAAATGTTTACTGAACACATCTGCTCACAATGGAAAGCAACACGAGGAAGCGTCACTTCCTCGTGTAAGGAAGGCGAGAGCAGTCAAATGGTGCATTCAAGTGCGCTCAGTTTGTTCGAAAACCGAAATTTGTTCGTCCATCCGAGGCATAAACAACTCGAAATTTTTGGTCGAAAACCGAATTGGTTGAGAACCAAGACGTTCGAAAACCGAGGTTTGACTGTATTAGATTTATGCAAATGATTTATTTCATCTGCACTATTGATGAATCTCGCTTCCACAGAATTGTCACTGTCGCAGATAAAAGCTCGAAACTTATTCTCTTGGCTCCTTTGCTTGGCTCATTTGTGATTAATTAGTCCGGACTCATGTAATTGAAATTTCTGATTAAAATGCAAATTGATTCACAGTCGTGCTCGAAGAAAACGGAATAAAATGAATGGGAGCACTTGGACTGACTTGGATTATTGTTGTTCACTGGGTTAATCTGACCAGTGTAGTAAACAGCTGTAATCTGTTGCACGACAGATGGCACCCACAAAGAATTCCAGACTCTTAATTGAAGGTTTTTGAATCCAAATGACGTTCATGCAGGACGTGGAGGGGCCCAATGAACTCAGGCTCCATTTGGTAGCCATCTTAACAAGTTGCCATAGAAACAATGTTTTAAACCCTATAATGAACAAGACAGACCTGTGTTGAATAAACGAAAAATAACCATCCCATAATGACAATGTGAAACAACATGAAAAAGTGACCAACGCACTGTAATTGCCACCAAAAGTATTAAGTAAAGGTTCCGAATTCATGAGTACATGTGATTTAGTTTTTTTTAATTGTTTTAAATAGGACCTGACTAATACGCATTTTTTTGGAGTCCGATTCCGATATTTGGCAGAATAAAATTTGGATAACCAGTTAATTGGCCCATTAATTTTTTTTAAATGATGTAATGATTAAAATAATTTTGGTGGTCTCTTAACGTATACAATAATGCATGTGCAGAATATTAACCCTCATGCGGTATTTTTAAGCGGCTGCATGAAGGGTATTACGTCCTCGAGGATTGTCCCAAAAATGTCCCTCTTCCAATGTGCAACAACTTTTTTCACTTTTAATTTTTTTTCACTTTCAACCCCTCAAAATGTTCAGTGGGAATTGGCCAAGACATAGATATACTGTGCATCCTATGCAAAATTTCAGCTTCGTGGAGTTATTTTTCACTGTTTTGTCTGTGGTGTCCATTTGCCCAACAGTCCAAAATCGTCCAAAGTGTCCGAAATGTCCAATTTTGGGATAATTACTGCATGGGGGTTAGGTTTTGTGTGACGGCTTGTTTTTTTGAATTAGGCTGAGATTGTGCTACATTTCTGTTCTAATTCTTTTTTCTGCTGTGTGTAATGAAGCTTTTCTTGGTCTGCTTGACAGTATGGAAGGTCGGACAGCTACCGCGTGGCCACCACGCAGGACAAGGACGAGAAGGAGTCGCCCAAGAAGAAAGGAGGCAAGGGAATGGATGACCTTAAGAAGGAAGTCCCAATCGTAAGTATCGCGTCGATATCTCTAGAATGTGAGCGTTCTGGCGAAGTGAATCTCCTAACGTTCACTAATACACAAGAGATCCTCATAGTAGTACGCAAAAAAAAACAATTGTAATTTCTGCCATCTAGTGGTGGAGCTTTTAATTGTTCTGCCTGTCAGAATGCGTCACAGTCATAGATAATAGATGAACAAAGATATGATCTTAATGGTGTCGGCTAACGTGGGTAAAGCTGACCGATCGTTTCCGCTTCAACTCTGTAGACGGAGCACAAAATGTCCGTGGAAGAAGTTTGCAGAAAATACACCACTGACATCGTTCAGGTAAGTCAGCATCACGATACACCAAACCAGGGGGTGTCAGACTCATTTTTGTCACGGGCCACATTGTTGTTACGGTTTCCCTTCCCAAAAATGTGCATGCCCTAATGTTCAACATTGACATGTTTGGTGGTCTAGGGTCTGACCAACGCAAGGGCTGCGGAGTACTTGGCCAGAGACGGCCCCAATGCCCTGACCCCGCCACCCACCACCCCGGAGTGGGTCAAGTTCTGTCGTCAGCTGTTTGGCGGCTTCTCCGTCCTGTTGTGGATCGGCGCCATCCTCTGCTTCCTGGCCTACGCTATCCAGGCCGCCACGGAGGACGAGCCTGCCGGGGATAACGTGAGTGCGGGATATTCGAACCACAAAATAATGTGACTTGGTATAATGTGCGGCAGTTGCTCCCCATGGGGAAGATCGTGTCAGAAGCAGCGCATTGTTAACAAAATGGCACCGACCAGGTTCATGCGCTGCTACAGGGGGAGTGTTTTACTCCTGCTATTTGTCACGACCTTCTTAGCAGGGGGAGTTCAAAGGTCATCCCGGATGGACTCAGGCTAGACAACTATGACACGCGCTGAGAACCAGTGGAATCAACATTGGGCCGCAAATAGCTCATGACTTACGTTGTGTCCAGGGTATGACACAAAATTTGGGCCAGACCGATCAGTCAGACGGCCGATTTAACAGGTCATTCATTCATTTTCCGATCCGCTTATCCTCACAAAGCGCTGCAGTCTATCCCAGCCGTCTTCGGGCAGTAGGCGGGGGACACCCTGAAGGGTTGCCAGTCAATCGCAGGGCACACACAGAGATGAACAACCATCCGCGCTCACACTCACACCTAGGGACAATTAATCAGCCTGCCATGCATGTTTTTTGGAATGTGGGAGGAAACCGGAGTACCCGGAGAAAAAAAAAAAATCTGCTGATTGTTTTTTAAACATGCAAAGTAAGACAAAGATGAAAAAAAACAAATTCCCCTCAAAATAATTGTCAAAAATGTTTCTCGCTGTCAAGTAAAACAAATACAAGTACAGTCAAACCTCGGTTGTCGTCCATAATCCGTTCCAGAAGGCTGTTCGAAAACTGAAATTGTTCGAAAACCGAAACCATGCTCTTTTTTTAAAATAAAAAATGTTTACTGAACACGTCTGCTCACAATGGAAAGCAACACGAGGAAGCGTCACTTCCTCGTCTACCCGAGGAAGCGTCACTTCCTCGTGGAAGGAAGGCGAGAGGAGTCAAATGGTGCATTCAAGTGCGCTCAGTTCGTTCGAGAACCGAAATTTGTTTGCATAAAAAACTCGAAATTTTTGGTCGAAAACCGAATTGGTCGAGAACCGAGACGTTTAACTTGATCTTTAACCAAGAGATTTGTACCTCTGTATAAACGAGCCCCTCCTTCCGTGTTCCAGTTATACCTCGGTATCGTGTTGTCAGCTGTGGTCATCATCACTGGCTGCTTCTCCTACTTTCAAGAAGCCAAGAGCTCCAAGATCATGGAGTCCTTCAAGAACATGGTCCCCCAGGTACGACATGACTCGGCGCATGTCAGCGGTTGGCTTGAAAAGGTGGAGAAAGTAATTGTCCCGCTCGCCTGTGTGTTCCCAGCAAGCCCTGGTGATCCGCGAAGGGGAAAAGATGCAGATCAATGCCGAGCAGGTGGTGGCCGGAGACCTGGTGGAGGTGAAGGGGGGAGACCGGATCCCCGCCGACCTCCGCATCATCTCGTCGCACGGCTGCAAGGTGCGCTGTCGAACAGTGGACGACCCCATTCGTGGCTTCAAGCTAAATACTCACCTTGGCCTTTCGTTTGCTGCAGGTGGACAACTCCTCCCTGACCGGCGAATCGGAGCCTCAGACCAGGTCGCCAGACTGCACTCATGAAAATCCTCTGGAGACCCGGAACATCGCCTTCTTCTCCACAAACTGTGTGGAGGGTAAGCCCCACCAGATTTTAGATTGTAATTTATAGCTCTGAGGTTTCAGGAAAAAAAAATGCCCTTAATTCATAAATATTACTAAATATATTACGATATTCCATATTCTTTTTATTATTATTATGAAAAGCTGAAGTGAAAAAAATAAGGACATATTCAGAATCAGCCTAAAAAAAAAAAATCTGTCAAAGTTTATTTGCATATTTGATTTTTAAAAATTGCATCAACTTTGACGATTCGTGACTATATTATGAACAATGAAATAAAATAAATTCATGAAATGCTTGATTAAATATTTGGTAAATTATAATGAAATGAAATACAGATAGTAAGGAATGAGAATGTATTTTTTGTTATTACGATAAATTATTTTACGTACATTTTTTTTTTTTTTTTTAACCTCATCTACAATTCACTTGGCCCAAAAAATGGCGACCATGAGCACAAAAATTGGCCTACCCTGTTTTAGGACATAATAGGGCAGTGACTCTCGAAGAATGGCACACTAGCTCTCTCTCGAGGTACAAATAAAGAATCGGTGAAATAATCCACTGTAGAAGGTTCTAAATTAAGATTAGTCTTTGGCGCCCTCATGTGGTAGCATCGTTGCATTACATTGCCTAAAAACCATCCTCTCCTTCCAATCCTTTGTCCAGGCACAGCTCGCGGTATCGTGGTGTGCACGGGCGATCGCACCGTGATGGGCCGCATTGCCACCCTCACCTCGGGCCTGGAAACCGGCAAGGTGAGCCAGTCACTTTGCTCACACCGTGTCCTGATATCATGATCTCATCTTCCCTGTCTGAAATCCATTCCACAGACGCCCATCGCCAAGGAGATCGAGCACTTCATCCACATCATCACTGGCGTGGCCGTCTTCCTCGGCGTGTCTTTCTTCGTCCTGTCGCTGGTGCTGGGGTACTCCTGGCTGGAGGCCGTCATCTTCCTCATCGGCATCATCGTCGCCAACGTGCCCGAAGGCCTGCTGGCTACCGTCACTGTGAGTGCCATACCACTGATACAGCAAGCGTGGAAAGTTTTTTTTTTTTTTTTTTCCTCATTTTGCCTCTACAAAATGCAAATGGGAATGACATACAGTCAAACCTCGGTTTTCGTCCAGAATCCGTTCCAGAAGGCTGTTCGAAAACTGAAATTGTTCGAAAACCTGAACCACGCTCTTTTTAAAATAAAAATGTTTATTGAACACGTCTGCTCACAATGGAAAGCAACACGAGGAAGCGTCACTTCCTCATGTAAGGAAGGCGAGAGGAGTCAAATGGTGCATTCAAGTGCGCTGAGTTTGTTCGAGAACCGAAATTCGGTCGTCATCCGAGGCATAAAAAACTCTAAATTTTTGGTCGAAAACCAAATTGGGCGAGTACCGAGACGTTCAAAACCGAGGTTTGACTGTAATTCAAAACAAGTTTTGCTTTTCCCCATTCTGGCATTGGCCTTATTACTTATTTTATTCACTTTGAAACGACTTATTTTACATTAATACCAGAATTAACTTGTATTCACAGAAATAATAAATTCAAATATTTTTTTCCCATAGTTACTGTGAATCAATAGAAATAATAGAAATAAAAAAAAAAAAATTCTCTACAGCGAATGTGAAAATATGTGCTTCCTGTTTCGTTCCATATGCACTTATACAACCATGATACTGCCTAAATTAACGTGAAATTTATATCAACTCCAATTCTGCATTTTTTTAGAAACAACCACAACTGAAAATAAAACATGGCACAATCAAAAACAGTAGTGAAGGTTAAAAAAAAAAAACAATAGAAAGAAACAAAACACTTTAACATTGATTTTGTGCTGTCGGCCCGGTAGGTGTGTCTCACTCTAACCGCAAAGCGAATGGCCCGCAAAAACTGCCTGGTGAAGAATCTGGAGGCGGTGGAAACGCTGGGTTCCACCTCCACGATCTGCTCGGACAAGACGGGCACCCTCACCCAGAACAGGATGACCGTGGCCCACATGTGGTTTGACAATCAGATCCATGAGGCCGACACTACCGAGGACCAGTCAGGTAAAGGAAATTGACTCGGGATCAGAATACAGTAATCCCTCGTTTATCGCGGTTAATGGGGACCAAAACCGCCCGCGATAAACGAAAATCCATGAAGTAGCGACCAATAAGCATATTAAATGAAAAAAAAATGCCCCACGTGGGCCTTCGAGCTTGAGCAAAGCGCACTAACACACACACACACACACACACACACACACACACACACAGATATACACATAGATAGAAAGTTCTCTTCTGCCTGCTGATGAGTAAATGCTGTGGATTGTCCATGACTGCTTGAAACCTGCCGAATGTCCTTCTACAAACAACGAAACACATAGGTCACGTTCTCATCCGTCTCCTCAGGCTCCTCCTTCGACAAGAGCTCCACGACTTGGGTGTCCCTGGCCCGCATCGCCGCGCTATGCAACCGCGCCGTGTTCAAGGCCGGCCAGGAGTCGCTGCCCATCCTCAAGCGCGACGTGGCCGGCGACGCCTCCGAGTCGGCGTTGCTCAAGTGCATCGAGCTGTCTTGTGGCGCTATCAAAACCATGAGGGACAAGAATAAGAAAGTTGCTGAGATACCCTTTAACTCCACCAACAAATATCAGGTTTGCGCAAACCGTTAGGACCCACGTTGGCCACAGTGTTAGGCGCCCATTCTGATGGTACTTTGTACTTTCTTTGGTTGCCAGCTTTCCATTCATGAGAGCGATGAGAGCGAGTCGGACAATCGCTACCTTCTAGTGATGAAGGGAGCCCGGAGAGGATCCTCGACCGCTGCTCCACCATCATGTTGCAGGGCCGCGAGCAGCCAATGGACGATGAGATGAAGGAGGCCTTCCAGAACGCTTACCTGGAACTGGGAGGCCTAGGGGAGAGAGTGCTGGGTAAAGATTGGCGTGGGAGAGGCTAGCACCATCAAATGATCACAGTGCGCTGAAATGCCCGGACGCATAGAAATGCATAATTGAAAGGAATTAGCTTGATACATGGCATGATTCCTTCTTGTGACTCCCCTCAAGTATGTCAGGCCCACATCTCAAATCATCTTCTTTGATCCTGCCAGGCTTCTGCCACCTCTTCCTCCCAGAGGAGTCCTACCCAAAAGGTTTTGCCTTTGACACGGACGATGTCAACTTCCAGACGGACAACCTTTGCTTCGTGGGCCTCATGTCTATGATTGACCCCCCCCGCGCAGCCGTCCCAGATGCCGTGGGCAAGTGTCGCTCCGCTGGCATTAAGGTGGTGGCACCGTGTGTCGTCTTTGCTCTTGCACCTCCTCAGTTTGCGTCAATAGTTTTTTTTTCTCCTTCAGGTCATCATGGTGACGGGTGATCATCCAATCACAGCCAAGGCCATCGCCAAGGGCGTGGGCATCATCTCCGAGGGCAACGAGACGGTAGAAGACATCGCTGCACGTCTCAACATCCCCGTGAGTCAGGTGAACCCCAGGTGAGAGAGCCACCCTCCATGTATGGCCCCCCATGCACTCGAACCGTTCCGTTTTAATGGTCCCCGGTGTGCCGCTGTAGGGACGCAAAAGCCTGCGTGATCCACGGAACAGACCTGAAGGACCTCAACCAAGACCAAATGGATGACATTTTAAGGAACCACACGGAGATCGTCTTTGCTCGAACCTCGCCTCAGCAGAAACTCATCATCGTAGAGGGCTGCCAGAGACAGGTACGCTGTGCATTGTGTAATTTTCTTGATTTTATTACTTAGAATAGCTCAATGAACCATTATGTTACATATAATTTAGTCAGATAAATGATCAATGAAAAAAACAATTAGGGCAAAAATGGCTAAATTAGGGGTGGCCAAACAGTCAGAGACGAAGAGCCAATTTTTTTTTGCTCTCTGTGTCAATCAAGTAACGGGATTGATGATAGGCTGACGTAGTACGTTCTGTGTATTAAGCACTGTCACCGAACTCTTACAACAATATTTCCCCATTGCCAGGGTGCCATCGTGGCCGTGACGGGTGACGGCGTCAACGACTCTCCCGCCCTCAAGAAGGCCGACATCGGCGTCGCCATGGGAATCTCTGGCTCGGACGTATCCAAACAAGCCGCCGACATGATCCTGCTGGATGATAACTTTGCGTCCATCGTCACGGGCGTGGAGGAAGGTGAGCGGAATGTGACAAAGGAGGCGAGACGGGATGTGACATGGACTCGAACGTTTTGTCCTCGCAAGGCCGCCTGATCTTTGACAACCTGAAAAAGTCCATCGCCTACACGCTCACAAGCAACATCCCGGAGATCACCCCCTTCCTCTTCTTCATCCTGGTCAACATCCCGCTTCCTCTGGGTACCATCACCATCCTCTGCATCGACCTGGGCACGGACATGGTGAGTACGACCATGTGGTACAACTGTATGGACAAAAATATTCGAACACTTGCCATGGAATTTTTATTTATTTATTTATTTTTTGCAACCAGCGCGCCTGAGGAAAAAAAAAACTATCCGAGACATAGGGTGTGGCTTACGAGGCATCGCTCATTTTTGGCACTTTTCCGTACTCAGGTACCAGCCATCTCCCTGGCGTATGAGGCAGCGGAAAGTGACATCATGAAGCGTCAGCCCAGGAACCCGATGAGGGACAAATTGGTCAACGAGAGGCTCATCAGCATCGCCTACGGACAGATCGGTAGGACGGGGCTGGTTTTAATAACTAGCGCTTGGGAGTTTGGTCACCGCGTCACTTGATTTGCCGGCTTGTCTTCAGGTATGATCCAAGCTCTCGGCGGTTTCTTCGCCTACTTCGTCATCATGGCAGAAAACGGCTTCCGGCCCTCTGTGCTGATGGGAATTCGCCTCAACTGGGACGATCGCTCCAACAACGACCTGGAGGACAGCTACGGCCAACAATGGGTACAAGCCGCTGAAGATCGTAATATTGTTATCGTGTGAAAGCTGACATCCTCCTTCCACATTTTTCAACGATCCAGCTTATTCATGGGGTTTTCGGAAGTCTTTTTCACATTTGCAACATTTCCGTATTTTTCATTACTCCGCGTCTCCCCTGAAAATGTTCCCAAATCAATGTAGACAATTTTCCTAGTCACACCCTCCTTCCACATTTCTCAATCAATTCAAGCCCTTCCAAGTTCAAACCATTCAACTCATTCAGAACATTTACAGAACCATTTTTCACAATCTTCCCACTCTGCCATTCTGTATTTTGACATTTTCAATATATTCTTACAGCGTTTTCTCAGTGCAGCTTCGGCTTTACAAATATAAGCGATATTTGAAATTTCACAGACATACGAGCAGCGCAAGATCGTGGAGTTCACGTGCCACACGGCCTTCTTCGTCAGCATCGTGGTGGTGCAGTGGGCCGACGTCATCATCTGCAAGACCAGACGCAACTCTGTTTTCCAACAGGGCATGAGGTCAGTCAGCATTCAGGACAGCTTTAATTAACGGAACGAACTGAGTTGTCCCGCATGTTTCTTCTAGTTGTAGTTTCCATTATCAGCCGCTAGGTGGAAGCAAAGCCCTTACTTTCATACACAGGCCGTTTGATTAGGTACGCCTGCTCAAGCTAAAGCCACTGAACAGAACCAAAATTTGACGATATCATACTCGGATTGTCAGAGAGAGAAGGATTGATTCTTTAAAAAAAAAAAAAAAAAAAAGTTTCTTATCGTGCTTTAGAGTGACGGTCATTGAGACAACATCTGTCTCTGTCCCATTTCTTCTGTCAAGAGACTGATCACCTCCTGTTTTTTTGTGCGCTGATGGTTTTACTTTCCCACAGGAACAAGATTTTGATTTTCGGCCTGTTTGAGGAAACGGCCCTCGCCGCGTTCCTGTCCTACTGCCCCGGCATGGACGTGGCGCTACGGATGTACCCGCTCAAGTAAGAGAAGCATCCAGCTTTCTGGAATCAACTCTTTCTTTTTACGTAGGCTTTACGCTAAACAGTCGAGATGGGAGGTTTGTACTCCTTGTTCTAAATCACTACTGGCTAATTTGAAATGACACCCCACTGCTACTTAGTATCTATTATCCTGCCCCCTGGTGGCCAATGCAATGCGGGTTAAAGCATGAAAATGTGACGAACAAAAACGATGAACTTTTTAGGGCCAGCTGGTGGTTCTGCGCCTTCCCGTACAGTTTCCTCATCTTTGTTTACGATGAGATCCGAAAGCTCATCCTGCGTCGAAACCCTGGAGGTAAGCACACACCCACACACACACACACACACACACTTGTCGGTCAATCAAATAATCAAATAATTTGCCCTACGTAAATCTACTGATCCTAAAATGTGCTGACACTCTGCTCTTTTCTTCTGTTTATTCGTCTTCTTGTGGTGTGTTCAGGTTGGGTGGAAAAGGAGACGTACTATTAAATTATCAAAACATCACATATGTCTCATCCGTCCTCCCCGCACCCTCTCCCAACCCCCCTCCCCCTTGTGTCTCACCTTCCTTCCTCTCCCCTCCCTTTATCAAATCCAACGCCTCGTCCCCCCGCCACCTCCTTCCACACTGTCACCTGATTGGCTCGCACATCACAAATGCACGTTAGACCGCAATGTGGTATCCATTGTTGTTTACATTTAGACAAGTGCATCTTGCCACGGTGACGAGCTGACCATGTTTACTCTTCCGCCATCTTCTTCAACTAAAAACACACACACACACACACACACACCAAGATGGCGCCGGGACCAAAATGACAGAGAGGGAGAGGATGTTGTCGCGGGGGCAACCACACACGCATTCTCTCCCATCGCTCTTTTTTTTTTTTTCCAACACTCAGCTCGAAACTGCCAACTGCCGCCATTGTGCCGTTGCGTGTTGCCATGGCGCCCGAAGTCGCCGCCATTGCCGCTTTCCCCAACTCCACTGTTGCACCGCGCCACTTGTCAGAGAATCCGAAGCGAGTATTGGGTCCCTTAAATTTTTTTCTGTTTATTTCTAGCTTGGGTAGCATAGTAGTAGAGTGGTTATCACATTTCCTCACCCCCCCCCGACCTTATCGATCACCTCCTCCTCCACCAGCCTTCCACAGTGTTCGATCTGCTTGTTTTTTTTTTAACAGGCGGCTAACTGGCTGTTGCTGTTTTTTTTCAATATTTTTATTTGTGAGTGAGTATAAAAGCTGCTTGTTTTCATTGACACCTGACAAAGCAACCGTTTCTCCGTCCTCTTCCTCCTCAGCTCTCGAACTTCGCCCCACGCGCCCCTACCCGTCTTATGTCTTGATGCTTGTCTTGTTTGTGAACGCCGTGCGACACCCGCCGTCCTTGTGAAACAAACCACCAGGGGGTGGGCAAACGTTGGCGCTCAAGGGACACATTTGATTTCTGAAACAGGACAACTGGGCCGGAAAATTTGTCAATGAGTTAAAAAAAAAAAGAAAGTAGGTTAGGGTGTGGAAAATGTGCATTTTATGCTAATTAATTAAAACAAGAATGATTGTATTCAATTATCTCATAAATCATTCAGCCATCCATCCGTTTTCAACTCCTGCTTATCCTGAACAGGGTTACAGGGGTTGCTGGAGCCTATCCCAGCTAACTTCAGGCGAAAGGCGGATTACGCCCTGAACTGGTCGCCAATCCCACACCGGTCCGCTCACAAGTCAGGCGAGTGTACCACTACACTATCAGCGCCATTCTCATAAGTCAAGTTTTCAAATATTAAATCGATATATGAAACGCTTTTTCATTTACTCTGATATTTACAATAAATCAATTCACCGGTTATATAACCAGATAAGTGAATGAAAAAGAAGAAATACATTTTAAGATTTAAAAAAAAAAAAGGTTAAATGGATGCAATCAAAATGAAAATGTTAATATTTTTACTGGATTTATCGCGTCGTTTTATTTTATAAATAAATGAACCCATTTGACATCAAATGATATCAATTAAAAAAAAAAAAAAAATTTGTTTCTTTACTTGTATTTTATTTCCATGAAATTAACCTGAACATAAAAAGCACAAAGGTTTGGTAAATGCAGTTGTGCGCACAAGTTAACATTCACGACCGTTTTTCGAAAACTTTCTCTCTGGAAAGAAGATGAGTGATCAGGTATTTATTTTATTTTATTTATTTTAACGCGATTCTGTGAAGCATTTTCGAATAGCACAATCATAAAACAAAACGTTGCAATTTAAAAAAGAAAAGAGTCATGACAAGCTGGTGTTTTTCCTCAAATTGCCATTATTTCACAAATTCTCACAGGGTGAGTAAACTCGGGAGTGCAACAACTGTCCAGGCTAAATGAATGGAGCAAATATTACAGACGAGGCCACACTTTGCCCACCCCTGCTGCAAAACCTCTTTCCCTCCTCCCTCTGTTATGATTAAAAAAAAAAAACCAATCCTTGTGTATCTTGAGAAAAAGAGATTTCTCTCACGATTTCATAATTTTAATCAGTGAAGCAAGACAATGACTTCACCTGTGGAAACAGCAACAAAAAAAAAAAAAAACAATGTACAAAAAAAGAAAGAAAATAGACGATATCTCTTTTTTTTCCACTTTGCTCTCCATTTTGTTCTCGTGTCATGAACATTGAAAATAAACGCTGTGAACAGTTGTTACTGACATCTACGGTGTCCTGGCGTCTATTTTTTTACAAACATTCGCCAATACGCATTCGCCTTTGACCTCTCGCAAGACTTCACGCAAGGACAGAGGAACCTTTCGACAGATCAACAACGGAATGTTTTGTCTTGATGTGAAGAGATTATCTTCCTCGGACTTTCTGTCCTCTGCATGCTTGCCCATTTCACTTGTAAGGTGAGTACAAGACTCAACATTAAATTACTGAACAAAGTGATTTCAAGCATGAAATCATGATGGAGAAACTTGAATTCTCTATTTATAGTAAACAAGTCAAACTAAGAAACATCATCTCACAATATTCATTAATAATGATGCTCAAAGATGTACATTGAAAAATTAATTTAGAGGTGTTGGCATAAAAAACAGGATCTCAGAGGAAGTCGTTTAATTTCAACTAGGCCATGCTGAACTACTTTTTTTTCATTCTTTCAAATTTCCGCTTTAACCCCCATGCAGTAATTATCCCAAAATTGGACATTTCGGTCACTTTGGATGATTTTGGACTGTTGGACAAATGGACACCACAGACAAAACAGTGAAATATAACTCCACGAAGCTGATATTTTGCATAGGATGTATATCTATGTCTTGGCCAATTCCCACTGAACATTTTGAGGGGTTGAAAGTGAGAAAAAATTAAAAGTGAAAAAAGTTGTTGCACATTGGAAGAGGGACATTTTTGGGACAATCCTCGTGGACGTAATACCCTTCATGCAGCCGCTTAAAAATACTGCATGAGGGTTAATGTCCCACCATCTAGTGGTCAGCGGAGAAATTACAACAAACAAACAAGTTTTAAACCAAAATACAGTTCATTACTGTTTAAAAATTGTCAGTCAAATCGCCGCAGAAGGATTACAGTACTCTGCTGTATTTTTTGTAAAATAAATAAAGATTGTGATGTCAGGTGACATCCAATTAGCATCATGACCACTAGTGTTAAATTTTGGTAAATAAGGGATCTTATCTCTTAAGTATCTTATATTCCATGCATTATTATGTCAGAACCCCCCTAAAACAATCAGAATACATTTTTGCAAATACAGTACCGTATTTTCTTGAACCGTCCAAAGTGTCCCATTGTCCTGCCACATATCAAATCTCTGACATCATACGCAGTGTGTTGTGATCCGAACGGAGTCTTGAAGTGTGTGTGTGTGTGTGTGTGTGTGTGTGTGTGTGTGTGTGTGTGTGCGCGCGCACAGATGGAGAACAGTCCGGACCTGTAGCTGAGCAGAAAGAATGCGGTTATGAGAGTTGAGAAAACAAGCAAGAGAAGCAGCCTCAGGTTGGACACTTTCACTTCACACCGCTTCTCTGCCTGCATGCGTCCGTGCATGCGTGTGTGTGTGTGTGTTTCATGAATACTATTACAAGGCTCACGGAGCAAGCGAGTGGTTCTGCACACACCTCTAAGTGAGGACATAGGTCACCTCTTCTGTCTTGATTCTTCCCTCTTGTTCCACACACACACACACACACACACATACTCGCACACACACTTAATTCGGGACTCACGCACACACTCTGCGGTGTCGAGGCACCGCAAGGTCGCAGTGTGTCAATTCTTGTCTCCATGGTGACAAAAGCCATCATGAGTGATTAGGTAACAATAACAAGACTCAAAAACCGTACAAGTTGAAGAGAAAGAATGCTCTTAGGCATGCGTATGGTCTTTATCCACTGCGAAGAATGACAAATATGACCTCACGACCATTGTGAGGACCACTCACGTTTATCATGTTTATCTATGTCTTGATTATTCTGTCCCCCGGATGGCCGAGGTACGCAGCGGAATGTCCATTTAATTGAAGCAAAAATGTAATCATGAAAAAAAAAAAAAAAAAATTCCAGGAATTGTTTACATTCTAGGATGTATGGAGCACCATATTATAGTTAGCTTGTTTTTTTCTGAAGGACATATGGGAACATATACGGATTTCCGAATGTGCCTGAAGGCAACAGCAGACTCGATTGCATTCGTTGCACAGACAGCACCAGTATTCACAAATAGATTTTCATCTTTTACGACACAAACACTACACATTGAAGGAGATTTGAATGTTGTATTTGAATAAAATCGTTTTTAAAGGAAGAAAAATGGCAAATATTGTAATATACTGAGTCAAAGTTGCAATATTCAGGGTTGGCATGCAAAGAGTGAAAATCTGCATTTATTTTACACCCATATATATATATACATATATATAATATATATATATGTATGTGTATATGTATATTTACTGATAACCTTTCAGTATTTTAGAACGTGTACTCCTTTGGAACGCTAACAATGATGGCAATTGAAATCATTTGCTTACACGCTGACATTCGGACATTTAGAATAAGCACGATTTTAAAATGATGACATTTTCAGGTCGAAATTAGAGGCACACACACCAACAACACAAACACCTTTACACCCCCCACCCCTCTCATTCTCCCACCTACCTGATGACACGCACACACATCTTTCCATCTCCTACCGCCTCTAAAACCTTTTCCTCTCTGCTACAAACACACACGCGCACACACACACACACACACACACACACACGCCTTCTTTTTTTGTCAAGACCACCCCCACCCCCCCCCACCCCCCTGCCAGCTCCTCGCCTCCCCCCAGTAATCTGGCTGGCCCGTGGCCTCCCCTCTCTCGCTCCACTGTTCTGTGTGATAGAATATCGATCGCTTCGCCTCGCCTTGGCGGGGAGAGAGGGTGTTCGTGTGTGTGTGTGTGTGTGTGTGTGTGTGTGTGTATGTGTGTGTGTGTGTTGGTCAGACGAGCTCCATCCAAGGTTGTTACCACAGCAACGGCGGATGGGTCAGGGGGTTGCCATGGCGCCTAGGTCGCCGGGTCATGGGGAGGGGTCCTGGAGGGATAAGGGGACTGTGTGTTTTTGTGTGTGGTGGTGGTGGGGGGGGGGGGGGTGATACAGAGGTGTCCACTTGTGCTCTTTTCATTTAATTATTTTTCATCAAACTGGAGAACAAACTGAAAGTCAATCACACATTAATGATGATGATATTAACCCTCAAATATTGATAACCTGTAACCTGATAACCTGATAAGCTGTCCACTGTAGTAACCGCTGTACCTGATAGGGTTCATGGCGACAACAACACAACTAAATATTCGATATCAAAATGAATACAAATGATCTATATGATCTTTTATTAAGGTGTTGTATAATTTGTATACAGTAATCACGCACTGAAGGGCTTTTTGCAACTAGCTATAACAATTTAGAATTTATTTGTTTATTGATTTACATTTTTAAGCATTATTGTGGTGATACGGTGCTGGTTGAGTGAAATATTTACCTGCAAGTCTCAGTGAATATGACTACAAAAAACAAACCAAAAACAGGAAGTAGGCCCACATTATTCCTTTTCAAGGCCTGAAGTGTATTATGTAAATGTCACTCATGTTTTGCAAGTTTTACTATTGTTTATGTGTAATGTGGGTTTACTTTTATGGTCATATTTCATGGATTTTTTGGTTAAAAAAAAACAACAACATTGTAGCTAAATATGATCTTCACATTAATAAATATTTATTATGAAATAATATTATGTTTAATTTTTTTTAAAACTGTCCCCCCAACCCCTCCGCCCCCACACACACACGTACAACATTTATGAAGTCACATTCGAGTTTTTAATGTGTGTGTGTGTGTATAGTGCTTGAATAGGAAGAAGAATGAGATTCCGCCATTTGTCATCCGGCCACTGGAGGGCGAGCTCTGCTCTCCTGCATCTTACAAGTGCGACTTAAATAAACAAACGAGCAAGTTGAATGCCTTTCGATCTTCTCTGTCTTTTTTTTTGGGGGGGGGGTTGTTTTTTTTGTGAGCAAGCACAGGATGTCTGGGCCGCCTGGACACCTCCGCAACAGGCGGGACGGGACGTGGATCGGCCCTCGTGGCGTGGTGGCGTGTCGCCATGGCAACAGAGAAGATGCTCCGAAGAGGGAAACTCCTGAAAGGCACATCATTGATTAAAAGGTAAGACGCCGGAAGAGGGGAGGCGGAAGTCGGGGGTAAGCTCACACATTTGTCCCGCCTTGGTTACGGCTCGACCTGGAGGAAACTTTGGCCGTGCCTTTTCGAGTCTTTCTTTGATTTGTTTTGCTTCTTTTCCTTCATTACCTGCTTCCTTTATCGTTTTTCTTCTTTGCCTTCTTTTCCATCCTTGCATTTTGCTTTGTCCATTCTTGACCTTTTTCACCTCCATTCTTCTTTCTTTTTTTTCAACTTTCTTTTCCTGCGCTCGCTTCCTTTTCGTTGTACTTTTCCCCATCTTTCCTGATTTCATTTCTTTCACGTTTTGTGTTCTGCTTTGTCTTTTCTTCTGCTTTTTTTTTTCTTTCTGTTCCATCTTTTCATTCGAGTCCTTTTTATTCTTTTCTTTAGCCTCTTTATTGTTCTTTTTCTGTTCACTTGTTCACTTTTTTTCTTCTTCCTTTTGTGACTTTTTATTTTCCTTTTCTTTCCTTCTTTTGGCGCTTCTCTTTTCTCGACTTCTCTTTCTTTGTTTCCAGTGATTTCCGTTTTCCTTCAAATCCTTGATTTTCTCTCTCTTTTTTTTTTTTTCCTACCCTCTTTGCAGGCTTCAAAAGTCCAGATGGGCCGCGGCTCCTTTTCTTCTCCGGGGGGGCCTGGCCGCACGTGCCGAGGACACGGGGCCTCGCAGCATTTAATTTAAGATACCCTCCCGCCTCTCTCTTTGTCCTTTCCTCCTCCTCCTCTTCTTCCTTTTTTCATCACGCTTTTTTTGTTGTTGTTCTCGGCCTCTTCTGACTCTTTATATGCACGTCTGGTCCTCTCATTCTCTCATCCACTAATCCTTTCATCCTTTTACCTTTTGTTTTTCTCATCCTGTTGTCCACTCGTCCTCGCTTCATCTCATCCTCTCCTCTTCTTGTCCTCTCATTCTGTCATCGACACTTTTTTTCCCCCTCATTTTTGCATCCCGTCATCTTGCATCCCCCTCATCTTCTCATCCTCCGGACTAAGGTCCTCTCATCTTCTCCTTTCGACTTCCCTCATCCTCACATCCGCTCCTCCTCTCATCTTCTTGTTCTTTTAGATTTTTTCCCCCCCCCCATCTGCGTCTTCCCATCATCTGACCACCTCATCCTATGATGCAATAACATGGCAGCACGTGGATTTCATTTCAAGAGAGGATGCAAAAATTTCACATCACGGGGAGAAAAGAAGCTGTTTTTATCTATGAACTGAGGCAAACCTAAAAATGTAAACACATGCATTATTTTATTTTATTTTTTTTTTCAATGTCAGCTCACACACAATTGCCTGACACAATATTTTGTACTCGTGGACCTGGATGTTATGCATTAAAAGAATTGTCAATCAAATGAAATCGTTCATTGGAAAATATGTTGGGTTCATTGTGTCACACGAAGGGTTGTTTCTATTATTTTAGTGACGTTTTTTTTTTTGCACATGCACCTAATGATGTGTTTGCTACCAGTATGTCACTTTATGATTTAATTTGTGTTGGTTCTTAATAGGTCGAATAAATTGTACCTCTGTATATACACAGGCCCAAACTATTATCATTTTTAGGATTGTTCAAATGTGATTTTTTTTTTTTTTTGCCCTGGTCCTTGAACGTGTCACAATAGTAATTTTTAACCATTTGAACAATTCGACAAATGTCCGCTTCCACCTCCTCCCAACCCCCGCCCATCTTCCACAAGTGGATTGTTGCTTTTCATTCTCATATTTTTCCTCGTTTTATTATTCAAAATATATGCCGAGTACATTTGCATACATTGCGTTTTGCTTCCCACGCGTGATCTATTAATGCCGTCTGACTGTAATTGTTCTCGAATGACGACTTTATTTAATGAGCTGCCCGGGTGCGGAAATCGATGCCGACAAGACGTGAGTTCATTATGACAAATCGATTGAAAGGCTGAGAGGCTGCGGTGACGTCACAGCCTTTCCATTCACGGGCCTTTCCGGACACGCACGCGCTTGGCTTATCGATCCGCGAGCGCGCAACCCGCGCGCAGCGTCTCGTGCAGACGCTGCACGTGGACTTCGCCTGTTCTCGTGTTACGCTGCTTCATCTTCGAAATGTGAGATTTATTGTCGATTGAACATGTTTATCTGATGCGTGTTGGTTACATTTCAAGACGCTAAATCTGCAGATCAACGAATGCAATGTGCGGTTGATAGCCGCAAAATAAAAGGTACAATTTTATTGACGTTTTACACACTGACAATTGACCACGTTGTAAGGAAATGTTTTCCTTGTTTATGTAATGTTTTGAATGCATGCATTTGAACCGCATTTTAATGGCACCTCTGATAAATAAACGTCAATCTGCATATTTTGTTAATATAACCAAATTAATTCACCTGAAAAAAATCTAACATTTTAATGTAAATTCGAGTGTTTCAGTGGAAAATGTGAAGGATTTTTTTTTTCAAACATGAAATAATTTGACCTTTTTGATTTCTCATTTTCTAGATTTTTGTTTAGACCATGAAGACTAGACGGTGATAATAAAAACGCGAATAACTGCCAGGAATATATATGAGTGCTGTATCTTATTTTCAGAGAGAAAATAAAAACAAATCAACTAAATGTGTGTTTTTCTTTCATTTGAATGGCTCAGTCACGTCCACTTTTTCCTGCTCACACAAAATTGTCGTGGCTATTTGTAACGAGAATGCTATAAAATTGAATCGTGTCTCCAGTGATCTTACAATTTGTGAGCTCCTCCAGAAAGATGTCGTTTTTAGAAAAATACAGCTGCGTGAATTATAAACTCAACAAACGTGCTTTAAAAAAAAAAAAAAGTGAAACAAGAACAATAACAGCAACGTGATTGTGTCTTCAGTGCTGACATGCTGACTTTCCTTTAATTTTATTTTATTGATTTTTCTCGCTTCAGCTTCCTGGGGCGACGGTGAGCCTGTCGCCGTGACGTCAGAGGTCAGCCAGGCCAGCCATTGCCGCTACTCGTTACCTGCAATCGCCGTCCCTTTGCTCACTTTGGCCATCCATCTCTCATTCATTCATTCATTCATTCATTCATTCATTCATTCATTCATCCTCCCCCCACAAGCGAGCACCAGGTGAGGCCGGCTCTATTTAATCACGTCTTGGTGTCAGAAAGCCCAAAAGCCGCACTTTCTTTTGTCGGAACTATGGCGCGTTTAGGAAGCCGTTAAATCGATAGCTTAAGGCGAATTTGTCACAAAATGAGCCCTACAACTGGCTCGACAGTTCATTTGTGGATTTTGGTATAAAACAACACGCACTGAAGCCCGTTAAAGTGAAATAACGTTCGAGTTTATCGTGTTTCTAAAGTGAGGCTAATCGCACTTAGCCAAATTTGGCCCATCTCGATGCACCGTGACGTCACTCCATTTTAGGTGATTTTTTTTCTCTTCGAGGTAGATTTAATCCAGTATTAATGCCGTGCATATGATATCTAACATGCGATACTTAGCTCGTTTATTTAAATCAAATTAGCTCAGCAAAACACCCACTTTTGAACGCCGTTTAAAACTAATTTGTGGCCTAATTTTATGTACAACAGCGAAACGATGGGAAGTGGAAGCAGAATCTTTGAGACACGATGACGGTTTTGTTGTTTCATATCAAATTAAAACAAACGCTCGCAATTTAGTCACACGTTAAAATTCATTTGTGGCTTTAAGTTTGTAAAATAATTTAAAGTAAAAGCTAGTTTTAAAGGTGAATTTTGCCGACGTTTATTTCGTTCCATATGGTAGAGTGGGAACATTCTTCCGTCATGTTTTTACGGAAAGTAGCTTGACTGAGCACTGTTAGATTTCAAAATAAGTGTGTGAGTTACATGAGAAATTTGTGTGCAGCCACTCCGGTTGTGTGCATCTCGTCCTCCGTGGCTAATAAGGATCAGAGTGTCTGCTGGCTGATAAGCGGCACAGTCCTGCTGATGCTGCCCCCAAACACCCTCATAACCCCACCATCACTGTGGACCACATGAACTGATAATGGCTGTAAGTATGCTTTGCTTGCTTGCTTGCTTGCTCTTGTGTGTGTGTGTATTTGTATTTTTTCAAATGGATATACACTAGCACAATCGTCTCCTCACAAAGTTGAATAGGAACAACTGGACTTTTCCAGGATGTTTCACCTTTATTCCAAAAAGCTTCTTCAGTTGACAATCTTTGCTCTTCGCGAGAGCTCAAGAATCAGCAGTTCATTTATATAAAAAAAAAAAATCTGGGATATATTACTTTTGAGGACGAATAGGGCCAAATTCTGGACATAATGTCCTTGGGTGTCTTGAAAGGCGCTTATAAATAAGATGTATTATTATTATTATTATAATGGATCACCTTTTGAGAGTGGCCTAAATGAAGCCATCGGTGGAAAACTACGGTAGAAAGGCCTACTCCAAACAGTTTGTCCCTCGTCAGCTGCGTACAGCAATGTGTTGCATCCACCAAAGATTGCCGCTGACCACGGCCAACAAACTGACCAACCAACCACCCAAGCAAACCTGCCAAACCAATCAGTCAGTGCAATCCTAACCAGTCAGTTCACTTAATAACTAGCCAACCTATCACAATCATTTTACCGATCAATAAACCAACCACTCAATGAACCAACCAGCCACTTGACCAACTTTTCAAACCTACAACTCACCGATTGAACAAAAATAATTATATCATTTGACTTAATAGCAAATGAATTTACCAACCAGCCTCTCATTTTCTAATAAATCTGCCCAATTCACCAATCAGACTGAAAGTGGCCCGAACTCTTGAGGCAGTCTCACGATCTTCTCTGTGACATCACAGAAAGTCCCGCGTTGTTTGACTCGATCAGGGCAGGAAAACACTAACTGCTCTCGCATTGATTTCCAGTAATCCTCCCAACCCGCATGTGTGATGCAGGCTCGGAATTGTCACCCGCGTTTGCGTGTTGCTGACCGCCTGTCGCCTTGGCGATAATAGCTGCTAATGAGATATTAACCCTCGGATAATGAAGAAGCAGGAAGCTGGTAGCGCGTCCATCGATTGCTTCCGACTTGATCAATAGTGTTGCGGCCTGTTCTTTGACAGCGGTGGAGGCGACAAGCGGCTTGACCTGGTCGCCTGAAAAGCAACCCGACAACTCCCACACACACACACACACGCACGCACATATGCGCACGACACACACACACACACACACACACTAGTGAGTGACTGTGTTGTCCAGCTGCTTAAAATGCGAGCGAGCAGTCGTGCCCTCTAGGTCAAAGGTTAACACCATCCCAGACGTCTGACCCCATCCACCAAGGGTTGACCTCCAGGGTCACTGGTGTGTGTGCGCGTGTGTGTGTGTGTGTGTGTGTGTGTGTGTGTACCTGGGTATATTTTAGGGATGCAGCTTGAAAGATCGAGCAAAAGGACAGATGGAGGAGAAAATCAAGCGAGTGTTAATGTATATTTATACCAAAACACGGGGCTGAGCGAGATGACATTTACTTAGAAAAATACAAAATCCCCCACATCTGATTTTGACCATGACCATGACATTAAAAAGTATTCAGATATTGGGAATTATACATGGAACTATTTTTATCTCCATCTGTTTTGTTTTCAATCGTTATCATCTCCAATATCCTAAATAATTAATAGTAATTTTTCAAACAAAACTTAAAAAGAAAAATGACCATTTACTATTTTAATTTGTGTCTCCATAATCGTGTTTGAAATAGTTCATAGAGCACATTCAATACAGTTCAGTTATCCATATTTTATCCCCATTTTAATAAAAATATGCTTAAAGTCCTATTTGACCTTTTTTTGTATTAGCACAAAAAATTATATTATATAATATAAAAATATTTACTGGGATGCTTTATTTAGGCCAATTAAAAAAAAACAATCATGTCTGAGAATATTACTTGAGGTAAAGAAAAATAGTGATTGAATACAAAAGGTGTAAGCTGTAAGGCCACGTAAATATTTTAAATGTATAGGACAAAATTTGTCATTTTAACAATGCAATTGTCCCAACTAAGAAGTGTTAATTCTGTTGCCTCCCAAATGGAAATTACATTATATGTACTATTTATGTCTCTACATTTAATTTCCCGGTAAATCATTTTAGTGTCTCTTTTTATTTTTTGACGAAAATATCCCATCAAGTATTAATGACCCAATCATGTAGTATCCGGTGCTTTGCTGTGCCTTAGCGGAGGTTTTCTTTTTGTGATTGCAGTGAAAGAAGCGTCCAGAAAATAGGCCGGTCCCGACTCCTCCTTGGCCTGTCCTCACTCAGCCGCCGTGCGTTGCTTCAAAGACGAAGGTGAGTATGAGGAGGAGGAGGAGGAGGAGGTTGAAATAGAGGAGGCAGGATAAAAGCAGGGGTGGAAATCCGGCTGGCCGAGACCCCTCCTCCCGTGCCGTGCCCCCTTCTCGTAACATTCTTCTTCTCCGCATCTGCGCTCTCCCTCACCCCTTAATCCTTTACTACTCGGCTGCATATGTTTCCTAATCCGGCCTGCGTGTGTGGGAGGCCCGCCTTCATCCACCTCCTCCGTCGCATTGTTGCATCACTTTGCTTATTTTGGATTATAGCCTCAAATACTTGTAAAAAAAAAAATCTTTTTTATATCCACTCCTCTTTTGCTTCTTCCGTTTTCAACCCTAACAACAATCCCTGAAAAGTCAAGACACCTTTTGAATGTAGAGTGAACCTCTGTTTAATACCAGAGATGCATTCCAGCAATATTGCGGTTCCATAATCACAAGCTTATTTTTTAAAGTTTTTTTCCAAAAACAAGACAGCATCATTGAATTGCAATTTTGTTTTTACCCCCCGCTAGTGCTCTCATTTGGTCTCTCAGGTGATTTTCTTCTTCATGTCCCTTATTACAGCTACTCTTGTTCTTTTTGTCCGCCGTACTGCCTTAGCTTTGCCTCATCGCTGAATGAGTCTTTTGTGTCGTCTTGTAGAGGCACATGCCAAGTCAAGTTCTTCCGCGGCAGCTTGAATGGCATGAGCAACCATCCAAACATCCCTTCCTCCAACCTCCCGCCCCCTCCCAAAAAGGTAAAATTAGACATTATAAATCAGCATAAAAAAAAAAAAAAAAACTAATAAAAAGATCAGGATCTAGTGTATATTAAATAAAATGAATTTCTTTTCAATAATAAAAAATATTCAAATATCCATCCATTTTCCGATTTACTTATCCTCACAAGGGTCACGGGGGTGCTGGAGCCCATGCCAGCCGTCTTCAGGCAGTAGGCGGGGGACACCCTGAACCGGTCGCTAGCCAATTGCAAGGCACACAGAGACAAACAACCATCCGCACTCACACTCACACCTATGGACAGTTTGGAGCAGTGGTTCTGAACCTGGGTTCGATTGAACCCTAGGGGTTTGGTGAATCGTTCTCAGGGGTTTGACAGAGCCTCTGCCATGTAGGTTAAGACTACATGGCAGAGTATAAGACTAATTATAACACATTAGTATTACACTATGATTGTGTTGAAATAGATGAGCCACGATATTGCGAGGGTTCGCTGTAACGTATTCTGTTAATTCCATGCGCACGTTTTCGGGGTTTTCCAAACGCTCGCTGATCGGGGCATGCCCAGCCTCGTCAATTGTGTCATATCGATAGGTTAAGAGGCGTCGTGTCACGTTCACTAACTCCCTGATTAGTAGACACTTTGGTAATCCACACGGGGACCTGAGCTATTGGGTTGGCCCATTGATTTCGGCACTGCCGCCGCCAGCCGCGGGGTCGGAAGTGAGCCTGACGCTATCGATTGGCCCCGCGACAACCCCGCACACCGCGTGCGGGCATGCACACAAACATACACCATGAAGGGAAATATATTTATTTATAATAATCAATAATCGGAACCTAGTTTTGGACTGAAATCAATATTATTTTTTTGAAACAGTTTTTAATATTTCAAATTGTATAGAACTAAATGATGAATTGCATTGCATCCTAAATTTTTAATTTTTTAATTTTTAAATGAAATTATGAAGGTAAAAAAATGAATGAAATACAAATATATTATCAATAAATACTTTTGTAATTACAAATGATTATATTTATCATAAAATATTTGAAAATATACATCCAAATCCTGACATAAACACCAAGAGGAAGATCATAATTAAAACTCAAAATATATTTTTGCAACGATTGGCAGTAAATAAACAGCGTGTGTGTGTGTGTGTGTGTGTGCGCGCGCGTTTGCGTGTGGGCTCGGGTTCATGGCGGTTAAACATTTTTCATCCTTCTTAATTGTTTTTACTCGGGCCATCGGCATCCCGATTAGGCGCCATTGATTCCCCTCTGCTAACTTCATTGATTTCTACATTTCTCATTGATCTCCGCTTCTAAATCTTTCCGCACGCGTTCACTGTGTCTCCTCGTGTGTGTGTGTGTGTGTGTGTGTGTGTTTTGTATCAGCATTTATTCGTGTTATCCGTCAACGCATGATAAATTTCCACCAGTAATTAACAACACTTCAAAGCTTTGCAGGGACCATTTTTATATCCGGCCATTTGCTGGCACCCATATCACTCACCAGACTGGGAGCCGCCATTTAAAGCCATGAAGCCTCCAAGTCACAAATAACCCTCTGACACGCCCCCCCCCCAATTTTTTTTTTTTTTAAAGCAAGCATTTTACATCGAAAATGATGCAATTTTAATCACTGTGGGCAGATTATTCCACATTTTTTTAGGACAATCCATTGAACGTAATCAAAAACTGCTTATATTTATTTACAAAATAATTCCACTGGGCAATCGTTCCCAAACGTTTAAATGGCGTGTGTCTCGACACGCCATCCAATTTTGAGCTTAAAATTGTTCGCTAAAAATGAAACTCCCATTTGGCGCACCTCCTTCAATCCTCTCGTGCTTATTTATTTCTTTTCTCCATTTCCTGCACTCCACGCTTGATCCTCTCGCAGTTGATGTCGGCCATATCACACATTCTCAGGCAGACAGGCGCATCTGCACGGCAGAGGTTACGCCGGCTCGCAAAGCCGCATCCGTGTCATCGGCATAAACGTTGGCCTTGATGGGGCCGCGATCGTGCCAAGCTAAGCGGTTTAGGCTGCGCCCAAGCGGGGCTTTCACGCGTGTTACGGCGTCTTTGGCGTCGACGCGACACATTAGGCCGCTCATAAAGCCATGGGGGGGGGATCTCCCACATGTTGGCATAAAACGAGCACTTATGTAAGTTTTTACGCTAGTGAGCTGCAATGATGCTAACGCGGCGCTGACAATGCGTTTTGTTGTTGTTTTTGTTTTTTGTAGTGCATGGTCCGACTGCGACTAATGGGTACATGGCAGCCATATTGGCAGCATGAGGAGCACCCTATTGACGATATGTCACTATTGATTACTTTAGGTGGCCATGCCACGCCGGGTCAGAAAGTTGCTCAAAATAGATGCCCTCACTGAAGATTTTAATGTGTTTTGTGTTTATTCCTTTAAGGGGTATGGGCTAGTGATATCAGAAGCTGGAATCTGATTGGCCGGTTAGTCTTAGTGTTTCATTTAGTATTTTTGAGTCTGATTTATCAGTCAACAGACGAAAGTGCTTTGGCTCTCCTTCCCCACGCGTGAGGTCATCAAAGTGTCTATCTTGAGCTTGTCTAACCAACTTTATTTTCCTAGTTTGCTGTCGAACAAAATGTTTTAGGTCTGTCGACATTTGGTATTTATTCGTAGTGAGAACTACCAATTAGGTTTGCGCTTGCACTATTTCCGCGCGGATAAAATCATTAATTTGGCAGTTGTCCCGTCGAAAGTGTATGATGAAATAAAATCATCTGGCATCCACACTCACACTCTCCTTGGGCTGTGCGTTAAACTTTATTCATTGCTGATTGTTTTTTTTGTTTTAAAAAAAATATATCTAGGCATGCTTGTGTTAGCGCGTTGTTTCTGCACGCTCGTGCGCTAGCTTGTGACAAAATTGTGCGTGCGTGTGTGTGTGAGTGATCAGATGTGCGTTGTGGCATGTATCCAGCATCAGATTATTTTTTTAAAAAGTATATTAGAGGAGGACGGGAAAGAAAAAAGAAAAATATTGCTATTGATGAGGGCCGCCGTGCGCCATATTGCTCACCTCTCCTTCACACACATACACACGCACGCACACACACTCATACCCTCCCCATCTGCGATGGACGCACAACACACACTATATTTTTCAAGAAATAATTGCTTTTGTCTGGAAGGAGTTTGGATGTGGGGGCTCCTGCGCGCTCAAAGCCTTTTATCTGCAGAGGGGGGCTCCAGAGGGCCGAGCGGTCGTTGCGTCCGTTCTCTCGCTCGCTCATTGGACACGCGGACGTCATCTGTCAATGGGGAGGGAGGGCAAGAAGGAGACATTGGGAGGAGGAGGGGGTGAGGTTTTAGCTTGTTGGGGCTTCTTTGTAATGCCATACTGAAGGACGGGAGCTCAGTGGAGGACATAATATTAGGTACACCTGCACCAGGAAAAAAAATGTGCCCCGAACGAGTATCGCTTCCTCCCATTTTCATTGATTTTGATTGCATGGGTAGATGATGCATTTTGACCTGGCCCAACGAGCATTTGCATCATCAAGAGTCTTGCAATATCTGTTGCATGAGTGTAGTTCATTTTGCACAAAATTGGAATTGGAAATGTGTTCATTCCATTTTTTTTTCATTCATCGTTGGATAATTTGCTGAATGAAACAACTTCTTCTCATTTTTCACTTATTTAAAATGAATGCATTATAGTTAATTCATGGTTCAATTCACAGAACTTCATGCATTACAGAAAAAAAATCCCTCCTCTACAAATGACCTTCCCTGATTTAAAAAAAAAAAATATATTATATATATATAATATATAATTTGTTTTATTTATTTCTCCCCTCGTGTGCCGACTTTTGCCCACCCAGAGCCGCTCATTGTCACGCCGCCGAGTGTCCGTTTCAGTTTCGATAGCGTCCAAGTCAGCTGAGCGGCGCTTTCCCCGTATCCGTTGCAGTGCAAAGCGCCGACAGAGATCCCGCAGGGACTGTAACGGATCAATAACTTATTAACACCTGGTCCCTTCAGGAGTGCACGAGGAGGAGAGCAGCGCGCTTGATTATTGACTGCCATATTTACCGTATTGATTAGTGTATTTGAAAGAATCTTTATTGGCGCCGATGATGATCTGTAGCGTTTACTCACACTACATAGTCAACATCTCTACTCGCTATTGTTGCAACGACCGTTTCCTTCAAATAGTACTTGATGCCTTGGTTTAAGTCCAGTTTTATAGTACATAATAAAACCCGAGTAATATAATGGAATACAGTGATGCTGCAAGCAAGTTACTCACTATTGGCAGCCATTTTTGTCAGGTTCCGGACCGAATCGAAAATGTTGGGGGGGGTTCCAGAAATGCAGACTCAAATAAAGTGCGATAACAAAAATATTTATTGACAGAAAAGCGCACCGACAAAGTACAAGCGGAAATCGCTGGTTACAAGGAGCCAGGAGAAACAATGCATCAACAAAAGCGCTTGCAAAGGTGAAGGCAGTAGCGAACACCAAGAATAACTAAACGAAATACAGTCATACCTCGGTTTTGGTCCATAATCCGTTCCAGAAGGCTGTTCGAAAACCGAAATTGTTCGAAAACCGAAACCACACTCTTTTTAAAATAAAAATGTTTACCGAACACGTCTGCTCACAATGGAAAGCAACACGAGGAAGCGTCACTTCCTCGTCTGCCCGAGGAAGCGTCACTTCCTCATGTAAGGAAGGGGAAACGCGGAACAGGTGCGCCTGCTGGAGGGAAACGCCCTTCACTCCAGCTGAAGCAAAAACACAATCAACGCAGACAGCACATGACAATTTTGAGTGACAATAATCGAACGCCTTACTACAGTCAATATAGTAGTCATATTTAGTCAGATTTTTTTATACAAACAAGTAGACCAGTTTTGCTATAGGGAAACCACAAAGACTTTTTCCTAAATCATTACTCTTAAGTTCCTTTCAAAATCAAGCAATCAGTAAAGTTTTTAGTAACTAAAATAGAAGTAGAAAAAAATAGATTGCCTTTAATCTTAATTCAAAGTTAATTTTATTTGAGCAACTTTTGGGGTGGAATTTTTAAGGAAAGTTTCAGTTCAGCTCCAAATTCCAACACCTATGGAAGGTGCAAGGTACTACTGAAAATATGTAAACATGAGAAGAAAGAACGAGAGAGAGGTGCCCCTACTGAAATATACATCAAACGCACGTGCGTGTGTGTGTGTGTTTGTGTGTGTGTGTGTGTGTGTGAGGAGGTAATCGATGCGCTCCTTGCTGATGTGATGTGAATATTGGCTTCATTGTAATGACGTTTTCAGAGGATCAATTGGCTGGATAGGCTCGTGTAAAAGTGTGACAAGAACGAAGGCTGTTGACTAGTAAATAGAAGCCAAAAAGCAAAAAATTACAAAAGGCATTAAAACAAAATCTTTGTCAAATTCAGATGGCACAAAAATTTGGTTTATATTTTTAACATTTAGAAAAGTGCAGAAAAATGAAATGATTATAAAAGTGGAAAAAAATTATCATTCAAATTCAAACTCAGAATTTCAATTTTGCCTCAGGTCACTTTTGAATTTGAATTCCTGAGTTCAAATTTTAATTTCTGATTTTAAAGTCGAATTTCAAATTTTTTATTGAAATTTCAGATGTTGAATTTATGATTTCAGAGCTTCAATTGTAATTTCCAACACTTTTTAAACCATAAAATTGCGGGAAAAAAGAAAATTTCTGTCTGTGGAAAAAATGGTCAGAATTCAAATTTTGACATTTGAATTGACATTCTTGATAATTTGTTAATTATGAATTCCCCTGTTCAAATTTTGATTTCTTTTTTTAAATTCAAATTTCTGAGATTCATTTTGAATTTCCAATGCTGAATTTCAGTAAAAAATATGCGCTCACAATCACATCGAGGGAAAATTTCGAGTGTTCCTTTAACCTGCCATGCATGTTTTTGGAATGTGGGAGGAAGTACCCGGAGAAAACCCACGCAGGCACGGGGAGAACATGCAGATGCCGCAGCCGGAATCGAACCCTGCACCTCTGCACTGTGAGGCCAATGAGCTAACCAGTAGCACACCGTGTTGCCCGTCAAGAAAAAAATGATATGTGTCACTCATTTGGCACATGACTCGGGAAGTACCATCTGACTTTGAATTTTAATTTCTGAGTTTCTGATTTTTCTTTCTGAGCTTTTTGACAGAATTTACTACAGTGAATTTGCAAATTTCAGATTGAAGTCAGAAATAAAAAAAAAAAACAAACCTGATACATTTCCATATATTAAGCCCTTTAAACTTTGAAAATAAATGTTCAGTGTGTGTGTGTGTGTGTGTGTGTGTGTGTGTGTGTGTGTGTGTGTGTGTGTGTGTGTGTGTGTGTGTGTGTGTGTGTTGGGGGGGAGTAGAGAGAGAGAGAGAGAGCGAGAGAGTAAAAAGAGTGGGGGTTGGGGGTGTGTGTAAAATCGGGGGTGGGTGTCTCTTGTCTCTTGTATCCTGGCCGAGGCGCCTCACGAGCAGCAGAGCGCGTTGAGGCTGCGCGGCGACGGAACACGACCACCGTCGTTATTAGGTGGGGGGGCGGGGCAAATCCCACCTTGCACCGAACAACCGATAGCCGCGTCCACATGGATTCACTCCTTAATTGATCAGCTCTCTTGATCACCGTTTTGTTTTTCATGCGATTCGTTCAAGCGGAGAAACGGACACGTCGCCTCCAATCGGGGGTTAGCGCGGAATGTGAGCGGTGCACATCGAGGACCCGCGATGCTGTCTTTAGGCGCACGAGCGGGAGCTTAGCGCTTCACCTGCGCCCCAACCCCCCCTTGGCCCCCCACGAGCTTTAACTGTCACTGCCAAAGAGAAAAACAGGACAAAAGAACTAAAAAAGAATTGAGACAAGATCACACTATCAAGAACCCCCCCCCCCCCCAAAAAAAAAACCACTCCTTTTTTTTTCTGTCCAAAGCAGAAGATCGGAGGGAGAGCTAAAGCCGAGTGGAGAGCACAATAAGGAGCAAAAAAAGGGGTCTCAGGTCGACGGAGGACCATGTTTGTCCCCCTGCCGGTGCCCTTCGTCTTTCAGAGAACTGCATCCGACTTCAGCGCCTGGAGACTCAAGTCGTCGCTGGCTCCGCGGTCCAGCCCCGGTAAGACCCCACCGGAAACCTCAGCGGCATTTTTTATTTTATTTTTTCAAATGGAGAATAGTCATTGGACTAATTGGACATGACTGATCAAACCAGGGAATGGTCAGATATTTTGATGCAAGAACTTAAGGTATCCCAAAAATGTACTCTCTGGCCATTCTTTCATTTGGATTCATTCGCAATTGTGCCAAGCCAAATAAAAAAATTAGAGAAAGTAACTTTACGCTAGTCTTCATCTGAAATTAAAAAAAAAAGAGTAATGAATCGTTTTGGGTTTTTTTTTTCACCCCTTATTGAAATTCACCTGAATTATAAATCAAAAGTTTTCCCCTCGACTGTACCATGTCGAATTCACAAGTAGGTGAAGCATGGAGGGGATTTATCATTTATTTATCAAAGTATAACATTCCTTTAATTTATTTATTTTTTCCCAAAAGTCAGTTCAGCTTATTATTTCGACGGGTTTTAATGGGGGAAGTTTGCATTCATGTGCATATTTGTCCATGAGGTAACATGTATTCCTCATTCGCGCATCCATTCCGAGCGTCTCCTCCGGCCAGGTTCATGGTCATCTATTGATTAGTACATATTGATCCGGGTCTGGGAAAGCTCGGGGGTTGCAAGTTGGTTTGCATGTGTGTGTGTGTGTGTGTGTGTGTGTGTGTGTGTCTCGCTCTCTCACTCTCTCTCTCTCTCTCTGTGAATGAGTTGTAAATGTTTTGACAGTTTCGGTGTGTAAACTAGTTATTTAAGTGTGTTTTGTAATCAGTGATTCATTAAAAATGTTTTGGGTCTGTTGCCCACAAATTCCTGTGATTTTTTTTTTTTTTTTGTACAAAATCTGACTTGCCTCCATCAACAGCGATGATCTTTTTTTTTTTTTTTGGTATCAGGGCATATTTTTACATCAACTTTTATTCACCTAGTCGGGACTAAAATCACTCTAATGTGCATTTGACATTTTAGTGATTTTAGTCAACCCAGAAACATGCCCCCCCCCTCCCAACTCTCTTTCTAATTGTAAATAAATAAATAAATACATTAAAAATAGAGAAATCCTACACGTTTTTAATATGACTGACTCCAGTCACCAATTTTGAAATCACCATTCTTTAAATAGGAATAACAACTTAAGAGTTCATACATTTTCACCGCAAGTATATTTCCCTTTAAAAGTACTGTCTTGTTCATAGTGTGTGTGTGTGTGTGTGTGTGTGTGTGTGTGTGTGTGTGTGTGTGTTCAAGTGAGACTGGAGGTGAAAGTGTCCTCCATCCACCAGCACTGTCCCCATCCCCACTACACTGGCTCAGTTCATCCAGGCGGAAATATCTAATGGCCGCTGTGGGGGTGGAATGGGGGTTTGGCATGTGTATGGGGCGGAGGCGAGGGGGGTCGGGTTGCTGGTTGATTTAAGGAAGGGAGGGGGGAGGGGGGGGTGTGGCGAGGTAATTCAGCCTATCACCTTAAGTAGGTGTCAACGGCAGGGGGGAAAAAATGGCGGCGGGTGTAGTGGACATTTGACAGGCGAGGCATAATCAGTCTTTGAAGTGTGGGGGGGGTCACTTTGTCTTTTGATGGTTTATGAAAGGAAAATGTCAAAGAAAAGATGAATAATGAATGAGCGGTGTACGCTAACAGGGATAGAGGATGACTTAATGCACTTTATTAGCTACACCTGCAGCCAGCTAACGACGTTGACAAATGACAAACATTTCGCCGTTTACTTTTTTTGATTGATACTGCGAGAGACTTATTTTGCAATGCGGTTATTACTGCACTTGTTCGAAGAAAATAGCCCAAGAAGAAATCTCTTCGACACTCAAACTTTTTACGAAATGTTGGAAAGCTCCGCCTCTTCCCTCACTCTCACGTGATGTCACCTGAAGATGGAACGTTTTTAGATAACGAGTGAAAATAGGTTAGATATGTTTTAGGGAGCCAGTTTTTTATTAAAAAATGGATTTTGTCATGTTTCGGTGCAGAAGGAACGTGTCAGCCATGAGGGTAACTTTGTGTCGAGATTCCTTCCCGTCTGTTACACTGCTAAGCATTTTTCATCTACTGTATCACTTATTGCTCGAAGACCCTTGAAAAAGAGTTTGGCAAAGATGACATGGATCGTCGTTTATGAAGTTTTAAAGGATTTGTTTTACCCTACCGATAAGCTAGTGACGTGCAGTGAGGGTTGGTTGGGGGAGGCACTGACTGAAATTAAATCCTCCATTTTCAGGGCGAGAAATGACAGCTTGTAGCATCGCACGGCGATTTTTTACTATAAAATGGTCCAAAATAGAAGAAGAACGACACCAAAATCATAGTCCAGCGGACAAATATTAATACTTGTGATGACAGGGGAGGCACAGACTCACCTGCCTCCCCTGACTGCACGCCACTGCGATAAGCAGTTGAAAATGATTTGGGGCCGTTTTTTTGTTGACATTGGTGATTAACAAACCTGCTCAATATACAAAAAAAAAATAAAGACATAGAATTTAAAAATAACACATAAAATAAAACAATATAAAAACTAATTTTGATACTAAAGTGCGGATCAAAAGGTGGCGGGCTCAGCCATCCTCGTCTAGTTTTTCTGTCTTATCCCATCTCTACAGAGAGTTGGCATCTGCCAGTCCTCGTCAACTCGGACTTCCAAAGCCTTGCCGGTGGAAAAACAAACCCCGGCGCTGTCTCGTCTCCCTAGCCGACGTTGAATAGGATTTACTCGCCGCGGGCCGGGCCCCCATAAGCCACTTTAGCTAAGTCTGTTAGCCGCAAGTCTGCCTGGCTGTGATCTGCACCTTTGACCGTGGATGCGCATCTGTATGATTGCTTGTGACCTCTCACTCTTTCGCTCTCTTAACTCTCCCCCTCGGTGTTGAGACGCGACGGCCAAAGACCAAACCGGCCGCATTCGGCAGACGCTCGCGTGAACTCGGCTTACTGGGTTTTTCTGGGCTCGGCCTTGGCTCAGTCGCGTCGCCTCATCAGCAGCTTTCCGATGGGGTGGAATTCATCATGATTCCAGTCCTTTTACACACTGAAATTTTTTGGGAGTTGCTACTTGCTGCAGAGTACTACCCTTACAAGTGTAATTTGATAAATCGATCAATAGTTTATTTAGAACAAGAAAGGGTAAGAGAAGAAATGCTGAATTTTTTTTTTTAGGCCCCGTTCCATGTGCCATTCGCGACTTTGAAAGATGGTGACCCGAAGACTCCTTTGTGTAGATGTTGCCATGACGCCAAAAAACACTATTCCTCGTGATGGGTGAAAGTCGATTTTTTTGTTTTTTTTTTTACCAGGAGGAAGCACTTATTTTCACATTACCTGTAACAGTAATTCATTTCTGTGAAAGTTGAAGCAGTTGAATGCCTGGGAGAAAAAAAAACATGTTTGAAAGCTTTGTTGGGATTTTGAGAAATCTCAGAATTGGAGGAAAAATAAAAAGAAACATGTTAGGGATGATGTTCATTGCCATTTGCTTTTTTTTTTTTTCTCAAAGCAAATGAAAAAAAAAAGATAAAAATGGAAAATTTAAAAAAAACAACAATCTAGTTGCTTTTTCCAAGTCCTCGTGAAGTGCAAACATGCCTTATGAATTTATCAGACCACAGAGAAACATATTTGATGAATTAAAAATAGCCTTCCGAATACCGAAAACTCAAGCTCTTGACTCCCCACTCAAATGCTGTGGTTCTGTCCGCCGATTGTGTGAAAACACGCTCCATGGAAAAAAATGGATGAGCTGGAAAAATACATCCACTGAAGACCACACGTAGCTGCAATATTTACGACAGAGAGGCACAAGCCAAGTCTCAGATCTAAATAACAAAATACAGTCAAACCTCGGTTTTCGAACGTCTCTGTTCTCGACCAAATCGGTTTTCGACCAAAAATTTCGAGTTTTTTATGCCTCGGATGACGACCGAAAATCGGTTCTCGACCAAACTGAGCGCACTTGAATGCACCATTTGACTCCTCTCGCCTTCCTGACACGAGGAAGTGACGTGTAGCGTTCCATTACTGACCAGACGTGTTCAATAAAGATTGTTTTTTTTTTTAAAGAAGAGCTTGGTTTCGGTTTTCGAACAGCCTTCTGCAACGGATTATGGTCGAAAACCGAGGTGTGACTGTAACTTCCAATAATACCCACTGATGCGAACGAATGTGATCATGTTCGGCGCCATTTTGGCTAAAAAAAAAAGAAAATCTGGAAATGTTATTAGCTAATACTGTATCTTGCTCAATTGATACCACGACACTTGTGATGGGTATTTTGTGTTGTTGTCATTTAGAAACACTTTGGGTTCCCTCACAGTGCTTCCATTTTTTTAAACTTGGCTTTTAACTCATTCAGTACCAGCCAATTCTAGACCAAGTCTGAAAAGACGTTTAAAAACGTCTTTGGGAGTGAATGAGTTAAAGGCACTCCCAAAACACTTAAATGTCAGTGCCGAAAGCGCGCACGACGATTCTGGGCTTGTTATCCCAACATTCTTTTCATTTGGGATCCGTCGTGATCTGATGTTTGAGGCTGACAGGAAGTGACGAGACACACTGACCGCAGAGCCACTGTATGGCGAGGCAAGACGGCGGGTGTCGGCTTTGAGTGAAAGTTTTCGTAAGAAGTTCAGAACATACGCACATTAGCACACAATGCTCTTTGCTGTCGGATAACAACCTCACACCCTGGATTTTTACCTCGCTGTGCCCAGGAGGGGGGGTTGCTGGTGTCTGGACCAAATGGCCGAGGCAAAAGCGTAGACTAATTGGCTCTTGGTGTGTGTGGATCTGTGAATAGACCAGTCATACTTGCTTTTCCGAGTTAATTCATAAAGAGATATTCTTAAATGACAATTCCCACGTTATTTTATGAGCGCTTCATACTGATGGTAAGACGCTTTGGCCGTCAAAATGCGCGACAGAATATATTGTGATGAAAGAGTGGGACGTTGTTAAGCTATTTGCGAACCGGCGAACATATTGCTGCTTGAAGAGAGGTGTGTTTTGTTTTTGTTTTTTGGTGCCTTTTCCAGTGTGCGTCCATGAGCGGTGGGTGGCATTGCCGTTTACCGTTCATTTATTGGTTGCGTTTAAGTCCTGCTGCTTGCTACCGAAGGACTTGAGCTGGCATTAAATTGGCCTTAGCGTATGTTGTCATTCATGCCTGTTTACCTCCGTTAATGTGCCTTAGATCTGTTTCATGTATTTGAGAAGCACATTAACACCCGCCTCTTCCCTCACTCTGTGGGGGCCATACGCATCATGTCGCCTCGATATTGAGAGGTTTGAGTGAAAATAGATGATATACAGAAGCCCCCGCTGGTTTACTCACAAGCGTTCGGAACTCATTGGTTTGCTCTAATTTAATTTGACGTTCGGAAATTCCGTGTGCACTCAAAACGAAGCGTCAGTGTACGTACTTAGGCGCTTCGACGATGCGGCCAGAAGCATAGACGCGTTTCAAGCACAAGATGCTGATTGGTCGAGAAAATAGGCTGCGTACAAAAATTAATGCGGGCGCTCTGCCTCTCCGACCACACGCACAGCTGTCAGTGAATTTCGGAATGCACCCTACCTTTTTCCGACTACAGCCAAACCTCGGTTTTCGAACGTCTCGGTTCTCGACCAATTCGGTTTTCGACCAAAAATTTCGAGTTTTTTAAGCCTTGGATGACGTACAAATTTCGGTTCTCGAACAAACTGAGGGAACTTGAATGCACCTTTTGACTCCTCTCGCCTTCCTTACACGAGGAAGTGACGCTTCCTCGTGTTGCTTTCCATTGTGAGCAGACATGTTCAGTAAACATTTTTATTTTAAAAAGAGCATGGTTTCGGTTTTCGAATAATTTTGGTTTTCGAACAGCCTTCTGGAACGGATTATGGACGAAAACCGAGGTTTGACTGTATGTCATTATTTTTTCGCATATACAGTGCTATTTTTCTTTATCGCTCTGGAATGGATTGTTCTCAAATCATTTCTATAGGGACAACTTATTTGATCAATAGAGTCACAGAACCGATGAACTTTCAAAGTCAAGATTGCTCTGTACTTTTATTATTCCTGTCAAAAGTACTGAACCAATAGTTTGCCCAACACCGTAAATTCACAAAAAATGCCTTTTACGCTTAAGTGGCGCTTTGTGTGTGTGCGCGCCGTCTGTATGTGTGGAAATGCGATTGATGCACGCAGCTTGACGATTCAATAATTGCACGTTAAGGTCACGTGTGTGGTTTATCTGGAAGCAGCTCACAGCGGCCCATTGTGTGATTGGTTTTAACCTTCCGCGGGTATTGATCAGCACCATTGACTTGCCTCCCGTCGCTAGTGTGTTTGTGTGTGGTGTAGTGTGCTGTGGATGTGAAGGAATGTGTGTCTGAGGGTGTGTGTGTATGGATCAGATTTTAAAAAGGGGGGCGGGGGGGGGGGGCTGCGTCGTTTGCGAGCCGTGGCACTAACGTGATTGCCAATGACAAAGCGTCCGGGCGGGTTTGTTAGCTCCATAATGGGGAATCAATAGACACAACACAGATGTCAATACAACATGCTTTATTGCGTTAAGCTGCCTCGCGCCCATGCCGGGCTACACACACACACACACACACACACAAACAGATACACATACGCACGATGCCCTGCAATGCAAGCGCACATTAAACACACACACACACACACACACACACACACACAAGTATCTCATTTGTTTCACTTTGGGGTGTTACCATTCCAAGTACAGTATTTCTCGTCACATTTCACACTGTAAATTATGCTAAGAAACAAAACAAAACTTGAATGGCAATGAAACGTAAAGTACGACAATACAGACCCCGGCCTGTTGAATCGCTGAAGATGTACGTCAAGCAAGAATGGGAAAGAATTCCATGAACAAAGCATCAACAATTATTGTCCCAAACATTTATTGACTGTTGTGAAAAAGATAAGGTCCTGGCTTTTTTTGGAACACGTTGCAGCCAAAACATTTTAACTTCATGATTATTTGCTAAAAAAGTTTATTTTGTCAAATTATCTTTTCTTCATCGTGTATTCAATTCAATATACAGTCAATCCTCGGTTTTCGTCCATAATCCGTTCCAGAAGGCTGTTCGAAAACCGAAATTGTTCAAAAACCAAAACCGCGCTCTTTTCAAAATAAAAATATTTACTGAACACGTCTGCTCACAATGGAAAGCAACATGAGGAAGCGTCACTTCCTCGTCTACCCGAGGAAGCGTCACTTCCTCGTGTAAGGAAGGCGAGAGGAGTCAAGTGGTGCATTCAAGTGCCCTCAGTTTGTTCGAGAACCGAAATTTGTTCGTCATCCGAGGCACAAAAAACTCGAAATTTTTGGTCGAGAACCGAAACGTTCCATAACCGAGGTTTGACTGTAATATATATATATATATATATATATATATATAGTAGCGTCAAATATAAAGGAGCAAATTGTGTCGTGCATCATTTGACAATATGGCCACTACCTGCTGCTCGCGTTTGAACTCGGCTTCACCTCCGTCGTTACTGTGGAAACATTGGTTGGCCATTAGACACACAAACAAGCAAGCAGCAGAGTCAAGGTAAAGACAGAGACACATGCACATACACACACACAGTGGCCATCTTTGTCCTGATGGGCGCAGAAAGCATCAGTGGCTAAATTGGCTGCACTCAGGCTATATTTGACCGCCCTTGTGTTTGCGTGTGTGATTGACAATTACGTGCTATAGTGCGTTTGCCGCCATTTGTTGCCGCCTCTTTTGCTCCTAGTGTGTAACCTTGCACTTATTTACTTCCCCTGCCCCCATCGGACAATTCCCCCTGCCTCCCCCCTGGCAACGAAAGCCACCTTTTTTTGATTCAGCGTCGATGTAACACCCAAATAGAACTTACTCGGAGCGTGTGAATGTGAGTTGGCGTTCCCGGACTTGTATAGAAAGCACAAATGTCAATTCCTTAAAAAAACACACACGTATAAGAGACCCATAAGATTGCAAACAACGGCAGATGCATGCATGCATGGCCACATAGCAACCCACAGATATCTAGTTCCAAAGGTGGGAGTCACATTATAAGTTTCAAATGATAAGATGCTTAAACACAGTGCTCAACCCAAAATGTTGAAAGAGCCATATAGGACAAAAAAAACCCCCAAAAACAAATATGTCTGGAGCCGCAAAAAAATAAAAGCCTTCTATGAAACTTACAATGAAGGAAACACATGCTGAATGTATGTAGGAGACTGGACTGTCTCAGAATTATTTGTTCTTCATTCCTTTGTTGAATTTATTTTGTAATTTCCTTGCTTTATTTTTTGTTTTGGTGCATTATGTTCGCTTTTCTTAGCGTCAGTGAAGTGATCATTAATTTCCGTTTTTCTGAGGCTGTCTTTGAACGCCTCTCGAGTCGAACGAGAAGAGAGAAGGCACGGAGTCGGACGCAGACGTGTCTGTGTTTGTCGAGACTGTTAAAAGCATAAATAAAGTGGACGTTTTAAAAAACCAACACCACAGCTCTCCTTTTTCGGAGCTGCAACATGTATGTATATAAATTTAAGATATATTAGCCTACTATCAAAATCTTTTTCTGTTTTCAAAAATTTTTTATAAAGCTCCAGGGAGCCACTAGATGTCCCTAAAGAGCCGCATGCGGCTCTGGAGCCGCGCGTTTCCGACCCTCGGGTTAGTCCGATTCTAATGGCGCCGCACGATCTGGGGGAGTTTAGGCTTGTCCCTGAACATGAGCGGCAACGGGCCACAGCAAACCATCCTGTGGGCAGCAAATCGCCCCCGGGTCATGAATTGGAGACCCCTGTCCCAGAATCGTAATTGTTGCCTTTGTCAGGCTCAAATATTTTCACAGAAGACTTGTAAGCAAGTCTTTAAGAAGTTCCAGTGAATCTGGTCAGACATTTTTTTCTTTTCTAAAAATTCTGAGGTAATCGTAATGGAAGGTACAAGTGTACTTTCTAGTTCATATATGGATTAGCCGCGCGCCCTTAATGACTAAAATCTCAAAGGTGCGCACATAAATTGCTTTCTCCACCCTCTTTCCCAGATCATTATTTTTTTCCAACCCTGAAATTCCGCAGTTGGAGCTGGTTAAATGATAAGCGTCTTACGCGGCTAATCCCAGATCACCGCCTCTAAATCATATGGAAGTCTTCTTCTGTGACCTGTCCTTATCCTTGACACCTCTCTCGCATTCACTTTGCACACATTGTGCCGCCACACAAAAGACAAATCCACTCGGTGATTGAGTTTTACCTGTGACGTCTCGAGGTGTGCTCACTTTTTGTTATTACCTCGTCCGCCGGACGTCCTCGAGGGGCTCTGCCTTAATGAAGCCGCCGTTCGAATTCCCCGCCAGGCCTCTCCGCGTGCGTCGTGAGTTGACGCTGCGAGACGCAGACGCTGCAATTCTCTCTGATGTTTGAAAAGAAGAAGCAAATATGTGTTTGCATGTTTGTGAATACACTGCTTTAATATACTAGTAGTGCCAACTTTAATTTGTTTGCGTTAAACTAGCAAAAGGTTTCAATTACGCAAAGTGTCATTGTCTTGGCCAAAAAAAAAAAAAGGCTTGTTTCTCCCAAAAACTCCGTTAACAAAAGTCATTGCCAAAATGTGACGATAACACAGTGACTATCGATGCTATTCATGTCTACGGTGGTTTTCATTCAGTGTTCACATTAAGCGAGCCCGGGGGCCGGCAACACGCGGCTCCAGAGCTGCATGCCGCTCTTTAGCGACATCTAGTGGCTCCCTGGAGCTCTATAAAAAATGTGTGAAAATAGAAAAAGATTTTGATAGAAGGCTAATATAACTCAAATAGATATAGATACATGTTGCAGCTCCGAAAAAGGAGAGCTGTGGTGTTGGTTTTTTAAAACGTACACTTTATTTATGCTTTTAACAGTCTCGACAAACACCACACACAGACACGTCTGCGTCCGACTCCGTACCTTCTCTCTTCTCGTTCGACTCCAGAGGCGTTCAAAGATAGCCTCAGAAAAACGAAAATTAATGATCACTTCACTGACGCTAAGAAAAGCGAAAATAATGCATCAAAAACAATAAAATCAAGCGAGGAAATTACAAATTTTAATTGCTGAACTGGACATGAGCGAAATCATTTCGTATCGGGAGAATTTGAAATTCTAATTGAAAAAAAATAAATAATTGAGGTCATTTCTTCCATCCCCTAGTTTCCTTTGTGTGCGCGCGTGCGTGCCTGCGGGCCAACAATGGCCTTCCTTCCCATAGCAGCTCCACGTTTAGCTCATAAAGTCAGATGACACATGTGGCGGTTAGTCCAATTGGTTCCTTTGTGTCCCCTTGGCTGCTGGTCAGTGCAGTTTTGGGGGCCATTGAGGGCTACTCAACCCCCCAATTTAATTTAGCAGACAGGATTTATGCTAATGATTGTCAGAGAGGGAGTTGGGGGACGGCGGGGGACACCTTGTACTTCCTTGGCTGGACCCCTTCCCTCTGTGCTGGCAATGGTGGCTCTTTTTGGGGGTGAAGAATGTAATATCACACAGGGAGGCGGGGCTTAATCTCGAAAAGTGTGTAATGGGGAGGCGGGGTCCGACCGCATGTATGTATGTATGAAAAGAAACAAGTGACAACAATGAAAGATGGAGGAGAGAGCCTGGTAGTGGTGATGGCATATGGGGGGGGGACAGGGATGGGAAATGTTTTCACTAAATTGGAGTGCTGTGCTTCAATCTGCTCAACTAACCTCACCCACTCATGCATACACGCGCAATCCGTTCTGTCAACACAAGTTGTTCAAAATTGCGCGACAACGTGCAGCTGCTCATCGTTGTTACGTTCAGTGTTCATATTGGGTTGATTTTGTTTACTTCACAACTTTTGCTTGAATACAAATCCAAATTGGCTTGATTTGAAAACGGTGGGTCAGTTTGACCCTGAGCAGCTCACTATACATTCACAAAGTGAATTATCTTTATTTTCTGCACCAAATGTGTATTCAAAGGGTTTGTAATCAAATTATTTATGAGATGTTACGAATGCTGCTCTTTCCGACACTTTGGATGATGAAAATTTCCCATGGTCAAACTGACCCACGGGCATTGTTGCTTGTTCTTGTGGAACTAGACTGTTAATGTGCTTTACATCTATTCTTTACAATAATTTTTACATTGAGATTTGAAATTAGGCGGCCCGGTAGTCCAGTGGTTAGCACGTCGGCTTCACAGTGCTGAGGTACCGGGTTCAAATCCAGCTCCGGCCTCCCTGTGTGGAGTTTGCATGTTCTCCCCGGGCCTGCGTGGGTTTTCTCCGGGTGCTCCGGTTTCCTCCCACGTTCCAAAAACATGCATGGCAGGCTGATTGAACACTCTAAATTGTCCCTAGGTATGAGTGTGAGCGTGGATGGTTGTTCGTCTCTGTGTGCCCTGCGATTGGCTGGCAACCAATTCAGGGTGTCCCCCGCCTACTGCCCGAAGACAGCTGGGATAGGCTCCGGCACCCCCCGCGACCCTAGTGAGGATAAAGCGGTTCGGAAAATGGATGGATGGATGGATGGATTTGAAATTAAAAAGGGTGGCTCTTTAAAATAGGCGATGGCAAATCAGCGTTAAAGTGAATGGAAATACTATGAATTTGTTCCAGATGGTCACAATTTCTCAGTAAGCTCCAATAATATTTGTCATTCTTTGCAGATGATAAATAATATATGCCCCTTGTTATGTGTTTTATGGTACTGTAAGTGTTAAAATATCCATTGCTTTAATAACCCTAACCCTAATACTGAAGGTGTTTGTTAGCTCGTGAGTGCTAGCATAAAGCTATAAACATACTTATTAGACACATCTCATGTTTGCAGGGTGTGTCACATTTTAATACGTTGAATCCAACTGATTTCAGTGTACGCAGACTGGACACTTTGTTTGGCACACAATATAAAGCAATCCAATAGAAAACGGCAACCAAAATTAATCATGTTAATAGTCATGCTCATTTTTTTTCAAGGTGACCTTTGACAAAAGTGAATTTTCGAAAGCCCACATAAGAAAAAAGGGTAAAGCTGCCTTTGAGTGATGTTTATTTTCTTTCTCCTTGATTTAAAAAATCACAACTTAACCCCTCTCACACACACACACACACACACACACACACACACACACGCGCATTATCCCCATCAGATAAAGCGGGTAAACTGGCTTCCAGCTCTCCTCCTTATCACCATCCTCCCTCCCTCCTTCTCCACCTCCTCCGTTTTTTATCCTCTTTTATTATCCGCCGCTTCTTTACCACAAATGAAATGAATCTGTTGTAGCACCCCTCGCCATCCTTCCTCCCCCTCCCCCCCGGCGTGTCTCAATCCCCTCGTGACTTTGACTCGTCACTTGAACTTCCTCATATTGCTCGCCAATCTGTTAGCTCTCCTTAGCACACTCTCGCTAACCCGGGCTGCATTTCGCGCGCACACCCAATCTTGCAGCCGCACGTTTACCCGGCTATCAGGGGACTGTCATTCTACACTGATTAACAGGGGACTTGGATTTATGGATATTTTTAAATGGGTACGGGGGGGTCTGTAGAATATGCGCTTTAACACCCAGGCACTTGCAACTCCCCAGGGCGTCTTAGACATGATTTCACTGTGATTTAAAGCACGCCTTTTAAACATTTCCCTATTCACGTCGAAATGCGAGGTTGTAATGGAGGGTCCCCTGTTCCACTGGTTGACAAGTGCATGCTCACACACGCCGAGTGACGTTGGTTGGTTGACATGTTGCGGCGCGTTTCAATCCGGCACGTTTGACATCAATCTGTCCCGCGGTTGCTGTTAGCAGCAGCTGTTTCTTTAGTGAGTGCACATCTTTCATCAAGGACTGTGGATGGAAAGGAGATGTTTAAAACACAAACACACACACAGACACGCACACATACACACACACACAGGCGGTATTGGCAGAATTTAGTTGTGTCTGAACCGGATGAAAAAAACTACAGCAGACCTTTCAAAAAGTAATTGAAGAAGATTTTTTTTTTTTTTAATCTCAATATTGCTGTGTCGATTTAATATGGGATTGTTTTTTTCAAGGTGCTCTTCCTTCCATTTTTAAAGAAACACAATCAATTAATCTGTATTACATTAAACGATATCAGATTTGTAACATGTAATTTTGAGCATGGTGTTAAAATAAAAGCAAATTAACCAAGCAGTTTATTTTTGGACTCATTAGCGTTTTTAATAACAAAACTCTGTCAGATGACAATAATAATGCAAACAAATCTGTGCCTTCATCACTTTTACTGTTTCATGATATAATGTGTGAACATAAACGGTTGAACTGCAATTTACTGAGAAATGAAATGAAATTGAAAAATATGCAGCTCATCAGATTCAATATCGGGGCACATGGTTCTGAAGCGTCCCCTGTATTATTTTATTGAACCCAAATCCAAAAATCGACTCAAAGCACTCCTAAATTGGGACACCGGCAAATAAATCAAGTTACCGCTTTACAGCGACCCTCCACTTTAGTTGGCTACTCTAAAATTCACCCGTTCGCGTCGGCTACAAAAGTCTTCGCGCTTTATTACCGTGGAGATAGGGATGAATGAAATAGTCTTCATCTGACAAAAGGCTGGAAGGGACACTCATACGAGGGAGAGAATGCGCACAGTTGCCCTTAATGGTTCCCCCTTGGGGGTTTAGCGGCCGTGCGAGCCGGTGCGGCGAAATAGGACAGGTGAACCGCCACCCCTCCCTCGGTAAAGAAGTGGTATGAATATGGTAAACCCGCCGTCCGCTTGGCAGCACGATTCTCTTCCAGTAAAATGGCCCCCGCGCCGACGTTCCCTCGGGGCTAAACGAGCTCAGAAGATTCTGCATTTAGGCCCAGCACTCAGTCCCTCTCTGCTCTCTGGGGAGTTTGAAAGGGTCCCGGTAGCCTCCCCCCTACACATCTCGCGGGATGGTGATAGCGTGTAACGCAGCTTACGCGTATCGGGATCGGAAGCCGCGCGGCTATCGCGATCTGTTCCGTGTCAACGACGGGCTGACTTGACTGAACTGTGTCTGTTTAGCTTAGCTACGTGTGCTAGCCTCGGGCGGCATGGAATCGCCATCAGCACGTACCATTACAGTGCTTTCAGAAAGTCTACAAACCCTTTTTGATTTGAAACTGTGTTTAAAAAAATAATAAATCTGTGACAGCCATCTCCTGACTTCTGGGGTCTTTTCTGATATATACTTGCCCCTGGGTTATTTGTGACAACAATCGCCCTCCTTTTCTGGGCTTATTTTTGGTCCTATGTGCCACAACCCTCAATCTTTCCTTTTCTGGGCTAGTTTCTACCAAGTACTGGTCGTGTCCTACATATGTCAACAATCACCAATGTTTTTCATATATATTCAAACCTCGGTTTTCGTCCATAATCCGTTCCAGAAGGCTATTCGAAAACCGAAATTGTTCAAAGACCGAAACCACGCTCTTTTTAAAATAAAAATGTTCACTGAACACGTCTGCTCACAATGGAAAACAACACGAGGAAGCGTCACTTCCTCGTCTACCCGAAGAAGCGTCACTTCCTCGTGTAAGGAAGGCGAGAGGAGTCAAATGGTGCATTCAAGTGTGCTCAGTTTGTTCGAGAACTGAAATTTGTTCGTCATCCGAGGCATAAAAAAATCAAAATTTTTGGTCGAAAACCGAATTGGTTGAGAACCGAGACGTTCGAAAACCGAGGTTTGACTATCTGGACTCATTTCTGGCAAGTATCGGCCAAGCCCCTTCGTCCTCTTTCATGTGTCCGGGCTTATTTCTGGTCCTACAATTTGATTACAATCTCCTGTTTTCTTCACACCTTTGTTTTCCCATCTCGGCTAACTTGTGGTCCGAAATATGACAGCAGTCTTTCGGGTTCTTCTGACAGTACATTTCGACTCACTTCTGGTGTAGTCCTCCAATCTCTGGCCAATCGTCATATTTCTCGGGTAATTTCTGGTCTGACATGTCACAACACTCTTCGAAAGTTTCACAGAGTCCTCAATCTCTCTTGTTTTCATTTTTCAGTGGTAATTTCTGGTCCTACACTTGAACTACAATCTCCTATCTTCTTCACATGTCTGGCCATATTCTGTGTGAGGGCAAGAAGCCCGCCTTTTTCACACATCCAGGCTAATTTCTGCTCCATACTGTCAGCGTCCTACATGGAACGCCAATTTTTATTTATTTATTAATTATTATTTAATATACCTGGGGTAATTTCTTCTGTGTCCAACCCGTGACAACACTCTCCTGCCAGTATAGCATGAAAATAACCCCAATAATCAATCAATAAAATGACACACCAATTTATTATGTATGCGTGTATGTTTGCATAGTACACCTGCCCATGTGTGCCTTCAGCTTGAAGGAACCTCCCCCCACCTCCCCCACCCACTCGCTCTGCCCTCCGCATCACAGCCTTTGTGTGCTCATCAGTTAGCATGTGTAGCGTGTGTGATGCCGGGGTAGGTTAGAGAGGGGGTTAACCTTCACCCCCTGACCCTCGCCCTCCCCTCAACGTTGACCCCCCCCCACCCACCCACCCACGCCCCCGTCCAACCATTCATATGCAAGCCAGGCGTCATCGGGGCCATTCTTCTTCACGCCCGGCCGGCCTGTTGGGGTGAAACGTCTCAAGTTCAAGTGAGAGAGAGGGTGGGGTCGGAGTTCAATGGGCGGGACCGAGTGCTGAACTGACCAGACTGACACGCAGACGGTCGGACTTGACTTTGAAGCAATGAGCGGACCAGACTGCATTGATGATGATGCTGCAAGTGCGGAACCCAAAGGCATGAAAGTGACGTGCATGTGTGCTTTGGAATATTCGGGTATCTTAGGGGTACATACATACTTGCATTACAGTAGATATGATGTAAATTAAGTATATTCACTAAAAATAATGTAAATGTGGTAGATTGGAGACTAAACTATATATTAAATGTGCTACATTAAAGATGTACATACATATATCAAACATTATTTTGAACTATGATGTAATTATGCCTTATTGGACCTGCATGTGGAAATGGACACCAACTTAGACCACGCGGTGTAAGATCTTAACATTAACACCCTCATTTAGTGCAAGACTAACACCTCCACTGACACACACAGACACACTTTTACACCCACACACACATGCGCGCGTAAATGTGTTGTACTTCAGTGTGTTTGTGTGCGCTAAATGTAGCATTCAGTGACAACAACAAATGCTTTTATTAGCAGGGGGGAAAAAATCGCCTCCATTGTGCTCGTGACAAGCAAGCACACTAAAGTCTGACTTTGTCGCAAACGCTTTGCGGCGCAGTCGCTACACTCAGGATACGTGAATCCTTTAAAAAAAAAAAATTTTTTTTTAATGCACCGATGACATTCGAACCCGGCCACTTGTGTTTGCAGCCTCCTCCTACGTAACGGTGGCAGCGGCGATTGAGACGGCCCGAAGGTTACACTGCAAATGTAGAAAGACCCCCGGAACCCGTGTCGGACGCTAATGGCCGAGCGTGGGTAGGCGGGTAGTGTGCAATCACAAGTTCCCAGCTGTTCGGAGACCACACTGCATTCACACCGACTCCGTAATGATTCTTCTAACATGGCATCTGCACCAGTTCGAAATGATGGGGTAAAGTCATTGTTGCATGAGCTGTTTTTCATGCATTTCATCCTTCAGTTATCCAAACTGCTTTATCCTCTCGAAGGTCGCGAGTGTGCTGGAGCTTATCCCAACAGTCTTTAGGTACACCCTGAACCGGTTGCCAGCTAATTGTAAGGCGCACATCGACGGATGACCATCAAACACACTCGTGATGGACCACAAATTAAAAAGTGGACTTATTTGTTTCCCTTTTCTCGCCTTCACCATGGCTGCCTCTTAACCAAGAAGCTGCTCACTAACGCGTATGAGCGCACATCACCTCCCCATTCATCTCCTTCCCTCAGGAGAAAACAAGAAGGGATCCAGAAAAAAAAAGGGGGTGGGGGTGGGGGAGTGGGCTGATGGGGAGGTGAGAGGACAGAACGATAGCCCAGATAAGCAGGACAGAATCCTAGTGAGGTAGGAAGGATGGACTGACGACGTGATGGCTCAAAGATTAAAGAGTTGGCTGCGAAGGGGATGCGGGGGGGGGGGGGGGGCATACATGCACGTACACACACCAAGACAGACAGACAGACAGTGAGGCATTAAAATTCATGGCCTTTTTTATTTTCTGTGCTGAAAATCAATACTGTCTACTATGGATGAGGTGAGATGTGGACAACAGCAGTTGCCGGCCAGTGCGAGTGGGGGGAGGGTGTGTGTGTGTGTTTGTGCGTTGAGGGAGGGGGTGGGGTGGGCGTCAATATTAGCAGTGACACGGCCACAGCAGGCCAAGGTAGAGTTGGATTGGGTAGGAAGGGGGGATGGGTGTGTGTGTGTGTGTGTGTGTGTGTGTGTAAGATTCATTAAGTCTGACCAGCAGCAGAGCTTTTGGCCAATATGGTGGCAGTAGGCTTTTGTCCGAGCGCTCGCACACGTACACGCGCTCTCGCAGATGGACGTCCTGATGGATATTAGCCCCCTTTCTCTATTGTCATTTCCAAGCGCCATCATTTAGCCAATGGAGGGATGTTTGACTTAATGTCTGACAGATGTCGGGACGCTGGCACCGTTGCGTGCGCCAAGTTATTGTTATAATGGGGGGGGGGGGGGGGCCGGGGTCAGGCAGCGTCTAATTCTGGAAATGGAGATTCTTCCGCATCCGAGCGGGTCATAAATCTTCCCCTGCCCCTTCTGGCCTTCCACCCATATCGCATTAGTTGCTTTTCACATTCGAATTGCCTGCGTGCGGACAATGTGCAGCACTCAAATTTAATTCATTTATTTATTACAAATTGGGTGTCGCTTTTGTGCCATACTTACAGACATTCGAAACTAAGCCGTGGCAGAATTTAGTAGGAATTTTTTTTTAAATAAAGAAATCGAAATGGCCGCCACATATGATTTCTGCTAGCTAATTAATAAAGTTCGAGTCAATCATAAACAACTAAATATTATAAATAAAAACCTGAACATATTCATGAATTATTCAAGTGTGAGACACAAATAATAAAACAACTAAATATTGTTAGCCCAATGGCACGATTGGCAAGTCATTTTCAATTTAATGTTACAATAGCGATTAAAAATACGAATGTGCTTTGCTAAAATGTTTTCTTCACGTTTAAAGATTTTAATTCATCCAGGTTAAAGGTTGAATCGAGGCGATTGGACTCTTGACGGATTGTGTTTTTTTATAATCGCAAAATACTCTGTTGTTTGAATTCAGTATTGTTTATTTGACAGTTATGTTTTGTTCTGTTACTTTTACAAGCAATTTGACATCGTATTTTAAGTCAAGGCTCAACATTGTTGAACGCGTTGTTTAGCTAGCAGGAGTCTTGGTGAGCCCGCCCTGTGCGATGTTGGTGATGAGTTTGCCACAGTGACAAGGCGGGTAGCTAGCTTAGAAAGAGAAAGGATGTGTCCACGCAGGTAGAGAGCGAGGTAGCGAAGGGAGGTTGTGCTGGTTTTGAGGTGTAAAGCGTCATAAATAATGGAGACAGCGCCTCGCATTGAAATGCAACGGCTTCCACTTCAGCCCTGAGCGCAACAGTTAATGCTGGCTTTTTCCAAACGTAAGCATTCTCCTGTGCCGTAATGGCGCACGTTTTCGGAGCCAAAGACATGACACGGAGGGTGCGCAATTAACATTTCGTTACAGTGTAGCTATCACGTGTGCATCAAATGCTAATTTCTTGCCACGAAATACAGTGGTGCCGTGACTACTCGGCAGTATGAAAATATTAACAATTACATGGAATCGGCAGTATGTTACTTTTCGTTAATTTTAAAATAAAAAAAAATATGGAAAGCAACACGAGGAAGCGTCACTTCCTCGTGTACAGTCAAATAGTGCACAAGTGCGCTCAGCTTGTTCGAGAACCGAAATTTGTTCGTCATCCGAGGCATAACACTTACATGCACGAGAACCGAGACGTTCGAAAACCGAGGTTTGACTGTATTAGTATTTGTCATCTTGGCCACCAGGGGACGGTGTAATACGTACAAACATAATACATGTAGATTTGAGGATAAAGAATATATGTGCGTATTGGATATTTCCATGCGTTGTTACTGCTTATGTTCAAATAAGTTGTTGAAATGTTTAGAATCGCTGTGACACGGATGCTAAATTGTGAGTTTATGGTGGTTTGTAGTGTGTGTGTTAGCATTAAGCGAGCAGACTTTTGGAAGGCAAAGTCAATGTGATTTGGTTCAATATACATTGATATATATAATTTAGTTCCCTTTCTTTTATGAGTTGCACTGGTTGCCAGCCAATCATAAGGCACACAGACGAACAACCATCCGACCTTTCTCGAGTGTTCAATCACGGCAAATGTGGGAGTACCCGGAGAAAACCCACGCAGGCACAGGGGGAGAACATGCAATCTCCAGACAGGAAAGCTGGAGCCAGAATCAAACCCTGCACTTGTGCACCGTAAGGCGGACGTGCTAACCAGTCGTCCACCATGCCACCGGAATGATATTAAACCCACAAATTAGTATTTTGTGCGCATGTAATCCCTTTTTTTTACGGCTATAAAGTAGCATTTTATGGCCACTTGATATCTATATTTTGGCCATGGTTTAAAAAAAATGAGATCTTGTGTCATGTCTGGCACTCTGAAATGTTATCTGATTTATTAACCGCACTCTGAACACACACACACACACACACACACACACAATTTAGTGCAATTGCCCTCCCACAGAACTTGTTTTGCATCTTTGAATGTCACGAGGAACTGTGTGTGCGTGTTGATATGTGCACGATGTGTGTGCTCGTGTGGAGTAACATGTCAGCTGCAAAGAAAGGCTAGAGAGAAGAAAAAAAAGCTGGACTGAGCCGTGTAAGGACTTAAGCTGCTGCTGCTCATATGAGATGTGTGCGTGCGGATGTGTGTCGTCATTCAACTAGCGTGAGCAAATTCAAGTGCACCCAATTTACTTATTTATTTAATGAATTTATTTATTTAGGGTTGATGCTGATCAGCAGAATAATTTTTTAGTGTTGGGCGATGTTCGAACGTGTCAAGACAGTCCAGTGTGATTTGTTCGTTTCACGTCAATCGCCAGACACACGCATACGCGGAGGCAATCTGGCGTCCGTCCAAAGCGTCAATAAAACCGGCGAGAGTTCGACTCGAACTTTTTGTAGTCGATTTTCAACAATTTTCTTTCCTCTTACAGAAAAAAAAGCCAATGTCAATGACACTCAAAATGGTGGGGGTGGGGGGGGATTATCTGATGAGAATTTGGGATTATTCTCGATGGCAGCACGGCACGTCCCTGGAGTGTGAGATTGATTTTGTCGGAATGTCTTATTTTGCAGATCCGATCAGTGACAGCAAATTAGGACGTTACACCCGATCACCGACCTTGCCTCAAATGCAAAATAAGCTGCCGATCCGATCCAGCCCATCAGGTCTGTGTGTAGTCCCCCAAAATACACATTTTAATTGCTCAAAAGTTTCTGTTTCGGATGTGTCGAGAGCGGTAATAAAATGGGTATTATTTTTCGCCGTAGATAGAGAATATAATGATCACCTGACAACCCTTTTATTTTTTTTGGAATGGCTTTAACTGGGTCAAAATCTTGACTTAGTTCTCTTCTTGACTTTGCTTTTTCACTTCATTCTGGCAACTTTTGCGCCAACAGCTGGAAGTGTGTCTAGACGGGCAGCTTGTCAACGTCGACCGCGATCGACTCGGCAACCCATCTTCGTCTCGGGGTCAGAATCGCCGACGTCTCTGCTGAGTTTTGGCAGCCGATGCGGCTTTCCTTGCCCCTGCCCCGGCTCTCTCTCTCTCTCTCGCCGCCGTCGCCTCCTCCTCTTCGTCTTTCGTCTCTATTGATCCGGCCATAGTTTTCCGTCTTGGCCGTGCTGGCTGGCTGCCTTTAATCAATAGAGATAATTGTCTGCTTTCTCTTCATGCCAAACACGCCGTTTTTCTCAATGAGCACCGCTGGTACTTCCCCGATCCCCCGCCCACTCCCCAACCCCTCCCTTCAACATGCAGGAATCCCTCTGTTAATGACAGGAGATAACCGATTTTTTTTTTTCTGCTCCCCCCCGCAACTCACCGTGGGTTCCCTTGCCTATCGATTAGCGTGAGATATCGCCCTCGCCTGCCCCCAACCAACCATGTAAACAGCAGTGTGAGTCCAGATGTCGTCGGGGAAAATAGCGCCGTTGACGAATGAACTTCATGTTAGCGACACTTTTTTTGCATCCAAGTTTTGTTTTATACAAGTTTCTCTTCTTCCTCAGATTAAATTTACGGCTTCTTCATAGTTGATTTTTGGAGGGGAATGATCATTTTACAATTTGAGCCCTGCGAGTCCCAGGGACTCGCTGATCCGAAAAGTACGAGTCCCATTATGCATTTAGAGAGTCCCAAATTTCGAATTCTGAAATGGTCTACTTATTCAATTGCATATGATAATAACACAAACAATAACAATATACATTGATAATAGGTTTATTTCTTATAAACAATTGCTGCAAAAATTTTAATAATTCAGGCATACAGGATTATTGTCGCAAAAAACTATCCAACTTTAGCTGCTTCCTCTGTGATATCTGTCATTTTTCACTTGGAGCAGTTATTCACACATAATCTCTCTCTCTCTCTCTCTCTCTCTCTCTCTCTCTCTCTCTCTCTCTCTCTCTCTCTCTCTCTCTCTCTCTCTCTCTCTCTCTCTCTCTCTCTCTCTCTCTCTATATATATATATAAAATACATATAATGCATACACACGCACACACAGTGGAGTATGTAGTTGTGTTGTTCTCAACCACCTCGGTTACAGTTAACATTTCCTCAATGACGACCCCCCCCCCCCCCACTGTTGCCATTTCAGCCATTTTGTGTACATTTTGCGCGTGCGAGAGTGTGTCCTAGTGTTATGAAGTTGTGCAAGTTGCGTGTGTGTGTAAAAGTGTGCTGGTGCAGAGAGAATGGACCTTTATCTAATGTGTCCCTGTCACTAGTGTGAACAGCGTTCAGTCAGCCGCTGTGTGTGTGAATCCCCTCGGAAGTACACACACACACACACACACACACACATACGCACACGCACGAACTTGGAGGAGTTGGACTAAAAGCAGCGTTTATGGCCTCAGCGATAAAGAGGCATTGTGCAGAATGTAATGGTGAGAAGCATGTTGTGTTGCATGCTGGTTTTACACACACACACATCTTTCATGTGTGCACGCGTATTTTCAAATGTTTCATTGTATTTCCCGATCTAGAAAGTAAGCGGAGCGTTTTCAACTGTGTCCAACACACGGGCGGGCAAGAGTAGTCTGGCCCACTGAGAATTTCCATCATCAAGAGTCATGGCGATATATATAGTATATGGTACATTCATTTTGGTTGTTGATTGATTTGTTGCAAACAACACGTTTTTAAAAATGAGAAAAACTCATGTGCATGATCTTTTTAAATAAGCCTTTAGTTGATAATTACATTCATTATACTGTACGTATGAATGGGTTTAAATATTGTATGTTTATTTTTTAAAATGACCTATTTTTGAACCAACATTTTTCCCATTTCAGTCAGAATAAAATTAATCTACAATGAGATGGAATTCATTATTTTATTCAAATTGGGCTGGAATAAGAAATTCCATCGGAAAACTAAAAACACACCAAAAAATGTTGTTTTAGCTTTGAATGGAGCCCACTCTCTGAACTGCACAACTGTGTGTCTGTTTGTCTGTCTGCCTACTTGCCTCCTCTCATTCCTCCATCCCGAGGCCACACTTGGGACCCCCGCACCCTTAAACCCACCAGTCTCCCATTCCCCAATTTTGCAACGTGTGCCCGTTGGCGTGCCTGATCCCTCCCTTGTTGCGCTGGCTCTCGCCGGATTAGGCTCAGCGGTACAGGTGTGTGTCCATGCGTATGTCTTGTCGGTGTTTGTCCATCCATCCGATGATGATCCGACTATGTCCTCTTTCGGGTGGCAGGTGTACTGGGGCCAGTCCCACTTTTCTTCCCGAAAAAGTGTTTCCGTTTTTTTTCCAGATGATTATTTCAAGTTGCGTTCAAACTGGTTCTTGTTATTTTTAATGCTCACAATACTAACGTTAATTACCGGAAGACTATTTGATAATGATGTCAGCAAGACCGACATACGGCCGTGGAGCCTGTCAATCACACAGGTACAAAATAAGGTTGAGTGAATCCAAAATGTTGAAAGAGCCGTATTGGACAAAAAAAGATTTGTCTGGAGCCGCAAAAAAATAAAAGCCTTCTATAAAACCTACAATGAAGGAAACACATGCTGTATGTAGAAAGGAGACTGGACTGTCTCCGAATTGTTTATGTTCTTCATTCCTTTGTTGTGTGTTCACAAACGCCCCCATAGAATTTATTTTGTGATTTCCTCGCTTTATTTTTTGTTTTGGTGCATTATTTTCGCTTTTCTTAGTGTCAGTGAAGTCATCATTATTTTCCGTTTTTCTGAGGCGGTCTTTGAACGCCTCTCGAGTCGAACGAGAAGAGAGAAGGCGGAGTCGGACGCAGACGTGTCTGTGTTTGTCGAGATTGTTAAAAGCATAAATAAAGTGTACGTTTTAAAAAACCAACAGCACAGCTATCCTTTTTCGGAGCTGCAACATGTATCTATATCTATTTGAGCTATATTAGCCTACTGTCAAAATCTTTTTCCATCTTCAAACATTTTTTATAAAGCTCCAGGGAGCCACTAGATGTCGCTAAAGAGCCGCATGCGGCTCTGGAGCCACGTGTTGCCTTACCTCCGCCCTAGTCATTTCCTGTCCGAGCCACGCCCACACAGGGGCTGACGTAACCTCGCCAAATGTCTGCCAGGTTTTTTGCTTTTAACTTGTCTAAGTTTGCATGGATTCAAATAAGCAAGTGGCGCGGTTTCAATGATTGAACAGTCTAGCTGTGCAAAAGAGGTCTGAATCTCACAATGACGTCCGCACCAGTCCTAGGAAATCCCAATGTCCCGTCAGTGGCGCGCTATTGCACGAACAGGCCTGCAGGCTAGGCTACTTGTGTGCCGCGGGTGAATCTCTTTTTCCAACTGTCCGAGTGTAAACGTTGCCAGCGATTGCAGACGAGCGAAATCAAAGTGCGCACTGTAGCCGCCGAAATGGAGGGGCCTGCAAAAGGGCCCGGCACGCGCGGCTCTGACTACCCCTTCGGCGGGGCCCCGATCGATACCGACTCAGAGCAATAAAGCTTCCCCCTGTCATCTCCGCGGAATACAAAGCAGAGCTGGGAAGGAGGGTGTGTGGAGATTTGGCGGGGGGTGGGGGGGTGATGGGGTTCTGTTCCGCTAGCCTCACCAATTTCCTCGACCCCCCCACACCCTCCCGACACACACACCACCGTCCACCCCTCCTCCCTTATCCCCCCTTTTTACAAGTAGCCCCCACCTCCACCTTGCTTTAACTCCCGACCGTCCCTTCTGCCGCTATTTTATAATTAATGCTGTTTGAATAAATACACTCAATAATTTATCGGCGTGATTTAAGCAGGCGATGAAGGTTTCGGAGCAAGATCACATCCCCGCGATGACAGCGCGGCGTTTAAACACAGCGATGGAAGGGAGGCCGAAGAGGGTGGGGTGGTGGGGGGGGGGGTTGAAGAGGTATTAACTGAGCGGGAGATGGAAGCCGAGGTGAGGCCAGACGGGAAGGGTCAGACGAGAGCCGGCGTTAATTGGCAGACAATTTAGGGTGTCAGCAATCAACGGACGCACATGCTGACAAGTTGACGCCATCAGAAACGTAAACATTGGAAGGCCATGATTCTATTATTATTATTTATTATTTTATTTTAATTTATTTATTTATTTATTTATTTGGTCTATTTCTATGTGGATTTCAAACATATCCGATATGGCCGTTTATTTTCAGAGAACATACATTACACAAGCACCAACAGTGCACAGTGACCACAGTACAATGATTAAAATAAAAAAAAATATATATATATTTGTTAAAATATAAAAATATTTATAGTGTTACAATTTCTACAATTTTTTGTAGATTTTTTCATATTGTCATCTTTAAATCAAAGACAAAGCATAAAAATTGTGTGATATGAAATATTCCAATTCATGTCAAATAAATATTCAGGAATAGCACTTTTACAATTTTTGTAAAATTGCATGTTGCGTTATTCACATCGACTGCAGCACAAGGGTTAAATGTATTTATGTATGTAGCATGGGATGTCAGTGTCAGCAGTGCATGTCAGCAAATAATCCATTCCAAAAAAAAATCCCGGGGCCTGATTTGAATTCCATTTTATTTATTTATTTATTTATTTCTGTTGGATTAAAAAGCAAAACGCTCTGAATAAAGGATTCGTCCGAATGCTTTCCGGCCTTCTCGTTGCCCGTCTCCATCTGAAGCTTTTCTCCGCCATCTTGTCGGTCAGCTGCCATTGGCTGCCGTGGTAGACGGCAAGTTTGAACATGGCAGCGGCCACTCTGTCTTTTCTCCTTCCTTTTCCATTCTTTCTTTCTTTTTTTTTTTTTTTTTTTAAATTCCTGCCGCCCTCCTCCGGGAAGGCCGATAATAATGGCGACGGAAAGGCGCTGCCATTATTGTCTTGTCGGGAGTCCGAGGGATCGATCGGCGCAGAAATATGTGGTGCGAGAAACAGCCGCGGCATCGGATATAATAAACACTCCTGGGACAGTTTGTGTGTGCGCGTGCGCGTGTGCGTGCGCGCATGAGGATAGTCTCGCATCCTAAACCTTGAAAACTCTCCCGCCTGTGGACACTTTTACAGGAAGTCTTAAAATCGTGTGCCCATGTGTGTGTGTGCGTGCGCATGTATGTTTGTACACGCGTGTGGTTTTGTGTGTTTCCGTCTTTTTCCATCAGTATATGCGCATATGTTTTTAGTGCATGTGTGTGTGCGTGTTTTTGTTTGTGTGCGCGACTCGACGTGAGTTTTTGTTGTTTTGTGTTGAATGTTTGCATTTTTGTGTGAGCGTGTGTTTTTGTGTGCATGAGTCTGTCAGCGTGTGTGGACATAAGTCTGTGTGTTTGCATGTGTGTGTGTGTGTGCGTGCGTGTGTTAACATGCGCGTGCATGTTTGTATCGTGTGCCCGTGTGATTTTGTGTGCATGTGTGAAAAGCACTTCTACGTGTTAGCATGCTGCGGCTAGCAGACATGCTTATCCATAATGATCAACACGCGCACACACACGCGCGCGGGCACATACGCACTCATCTCTCCGGCTGTTGCCTGGCAACCGCTGGTTTTGTGTGTGTGCGCGCGCGTGAGGGTGTCCAGCCCTGGCCCGAGCGGGATGAAGTAGTGAGAAAGGAGTCGGAGGTACGCCTCAGAGGTTCACTGAAGTTTTGCAGTATTGGGATGATTATTATTTGTCATTTTACTGTGAACACTTGAATTCATTTGAAAGGCTTTGCGACAAGTTAGTCAGCTGGATGGCTCCAAAATATGATAATGGGGAATGAGAATATGTGACAGAATTTTTTAAAAAATTTTTAAAGGAGCTTTTTTGCTCATTACATTAAAACAAGCAACTTCAATAACTCCACGTATGCTTTTCTACAACATGAATATTGATGAGGATGTCATTTGGGTGCACAGTCCTGCTCATGTAGCATTTTCTTTCTGTTTATTTCCTTCATTTCTCAGCAAATAAAGCATTGAAAACAGTTAGCACGACTTCAGGAAGCTGTGTATCAGGGATGATTGGAACTGTTGTTATAAAAACTTCCTGATGCATAGTGATTTGGTTTGTGTGTGTGCACGGGTCGGTCTGTCATGGACGAGCCAAGGCAGAATCAACTACAAGTGCCAATATTTCCATATTTTCTCAACTCACCTTTATTGATAGATCTTTAAAAACTGCCACAGCTGGCTGAAACAAAGTGCCGCACATAAATACAAACCGAGCTGAAAAAAGTTATTGATGGAATTTAAAAAAGAAACGTTTTCTATGAATAATAATTGAGCAATACAAATTGGCCTTTGTTTCCGTGCTAAACAGACACTGAACTTTAGCGTTTGTGTATGTCCGTGTGTGTGTGTGTGTGCCTGCGCGCGCGTTTTAGTGAATGTGACAGGGGACAGGTGGAGAAGGCAGGCAGGAAACAGCTTGAGTGTGTGCGTGCGTGCAAGCGGGACACGGCCGCGACCATGTGCATGAACTCTGACCTCCACACGCCAAACGGAGTTGCCCATGGCCCCTCCCCCTTCACGCACACAAACGAACCCACACACCGTCTGTCATGGGCCCCTGACAGGCATAACTTAGGCCGGGTGGGTGGGCAACAAAAGAGGATGTCGAGAGGCCAGTTTAGGACCCCTCCAGCCATCCCATGACACACACACACACACACACACACACGCAGGCAGGACCCCCAGAAAACAGATGAATCCATTATGTTTCCAGTCTCACTATAAATGTCAATTAAGGCATTTTTGTTATAGCGACCAGACGCTAAGTTGTAATTTGTGTGTGTGTGTGTGTGTGTGTGTGTGTGTGTGTGTGTGTGTGTGTGTGTGTGTGTGTGTGTGTGTGTGTGTGTGTGTATGAGAGAGAGACTGAGAGCAGTTTCGAATATTTTGCCTTCATGCAATGGTGAGACTGAAAACATCTGATCCCTCTTTGGTTTTGGATGTGAATGGATGCTGTCCCTAATGATGTGGCCTGTCTGTCTAGTGTTCTCTTTTCTTTTTGGGTGCTGGAGGCTGCTGCCACTATGTGGCACACTGGTGCACCTGCAGCACCGAGCTACACATTTAATAGGCGTCTGTAATTTCCCAAATGTTATTATATTGTTATTATGTTGTTATTATTGTACATGATATAATATATATTACGTGAGGAAGGTGTCACGGCACCCCATCGAGCGTCACGTAAAGATACAGAAATGCGATTTTCAAAAAATTATTTTGAGGTTGTGCATCATTTCCAGGTAACTGAAATCCAAAAGAGAGCGTTGGAGGCAAACGGTTGAGTAATGGGCCATGCTGGAGTAAGCACTTCCTTCGTCGCCGTCCTTGTCCCGGCGATCACGGCCTTGTTCTCGGAGGTCGCCGCAATCGGTCGTCAACGCCAACACTCCGCCTCGGCAACGGCGCCGTTTACGTCACGTTTGTTTGTTTATTTGAAGCGCGACAGTCCATTCGTTTCATTGACGTGGAGACTCTGAATTGTTTCCTGTCGGGCTGGCTGATAGGACTTTCAAAATAAAAGATAAATAAATCCTTCCTTTATAAATTAAGATTTAATCATTTTAATAATAACATTTTTCTTTGCTTAGCCTTGAATTTTCTTTAACTCTTATTTGTAGTTGCTTATTAATGTACTTTTAACTCTGTGAAGCACATTGAATTATCCTTATATGTGAAATGCTTTATTTAAATAAAGCTGCCATTCTTTGCCTTGTCTAAATCGTGCAGCCGAATTGTTGCTTTTCCGTTCATGGCCGTGTTATTAGTGTAAGCGGTGCACATCAGCAGGGATGTGCTTTAAACAACGGAATCCGCTGGGGGGGGGGGGGGTTCTCCCCCACCCTTTTCTTCACTTTCTCATCTTTTTTATTGTTGTTCCTGGCAGATATCAGGATGTCCAAAGCAGAGGAGGAGAAAACTGGGCCGGACTATCCCGGTGACGGCTCAGGTACCCAGAAATGATCACGTTTGCTGTTTTTTTTTTTTTTTTTATTGTTTTCTTATCATTGATATGTGTTTCAGACTCAGACAGAAACAGTCCAGACGAGCAGGTTAGTCCGCATTATTTTAATGTAAGGATTTTTTTTTTCTTGTGGATAAATATGACCATGAACTTGCTTTCTCTAGATGCAAAATTCAATGCCATTGTTTTTTTTTGTGTGTGTTTTTTTTTCTCAATAGTGCTGGTAAAGTTTTTTTTCTTAAATTGTGTAATTATTTATTATTATTGTATTGATTACTTTGTATTTTTTTTAAATACATTTTTCACCTTCTTTTTTTTTTCTTCCACAAGTTTCAGCCGATGGAAAGCAGCCCGTTCAGCCTCTTGCCCACACCAACCAGCAAGGTGTGTGTATGAAGCGGGGATGCCGTGTCTTTAATGGCTAATATAAAACTTGGTCCCTTAATGCTACAGAAAGCTAGTAAAATATATATTGCAATATATGTATATTAATGTAAACCAATATAGTAATAAAATAAATACATGCATATGTAGACAATTACTTCTAAGTAAGAGCTGGGCAAAGTATAGTCTGCTCAATTTTTTGAATTCGTCGAGAGTCATGTATTAGTTTCTCCTAAAAGCTAAAAACAAACCAAAAAAAGTATTGTCATTCCTTTATCTAATGACATGTTTGCCATTTTCAAATAATGAATGAATTATAGTTCAATTAACAATGAATAATGCCATTTAATAATCTAACTCATTTGCATAATTAACTTGCATATAAAATGCCCATTTTAAAAACTTATAAATATGTGTGTGTGTGTGTGTGTGTGTGTGTGTGTGTGTTTTGTTTTGTTGTTTTTGTCAGGTGAAGGCGGAAGAGAGTTGTGAAATGACCCGCAGCACCATGCCGCCATCTTCTCAGCAGCAGCAGGCACAAGCGCAGGCGCAGCACCACCACACGCAGCTGATGTTGGCCGGCAGTCAGCTGGCGGGGGTGAGGAACCGTACGCGTTGGAGCAAAAGCAAGCTCGAGCTGGGATATTCCTTGATTTTTATCGATTCAATGCGGTTTATTCGTCAAGACAAATCAAGTCGTGTGATATTTCTATGAACAAAAGGGGAAAGTAGATTTTTGTGAAGGGGGCGGGGACTTTTTCTTTTTAAGATAAATGAGGGGCAGGGGAGTCAAATTCAAATTGTAACTTGGATTTTTGCTTTTCCTGACTACATTTTCTGTGTTTTGTTTGATCGTGGCAGCTGGCCGCACTCCTGCCGGCCCAGCAACAGCTGCTCCTGCAGCAGGCCCAAGCTCAGCTTCTGGCCGCTGCTGTCCAGCAGACCAACGCCGCTCATGCCGCCGCCCAGCAGCACCACCACCAACAACAACAACAACAACAGCAGCAGCAACAGCAGAGCCAAACATCTCAGCAGCAAGCCATCAAACAGGAAATGACTGTCCAAGCTCCTCCTCCACCGCCTCAGCTGGCCCTCTCGCAGCCAATCCAGCTCACGGCGCAGGTACCAGCAGCAAAACGCATCGTCCCAACACAAATATGAAAGAAGGTCCCGCCAGCCTGTCGGGGAAATTCAGTTGGTAAAAGTGTCGTCAAAGTTTTGTGGTCTTGCAGGACATCCAGCAGCTGCTCCAACTTCAGCAGCTGGTTCTCATGCCAGGGCACCCGCTTCAGTCCCCGGCCCAGTTCCTCCTGTCGCAGCCACCTTCCCAGACTCAGCAACAGCAGCAACAAGGTAAACCGCGCAATAACTGCTGGAAGAAGAGCTGTTGAAGATATGAAGGGTTACTTGTCACTTTATGAATGAAGGAACCGTTTTGCGGCTTCATTGAATGTTGTTGTTGTTGTTGTTTTTGTTTTCCATCTCAGCTTTGCTCTCCACACCAAATCTTATCCAGCTACCTCAGCAAAGCACGGCGGGGCTGTTGACGGCGACGCCCCGTCTGGGCCTCCAATCGCAGGTGAGCAGCTAAAGGGGCATGCAGGCTGTTGTTGGTCCTTCTTTGGCAGTGTGGGCAAAATTTCTAGTTCGGCAAAGCTAAGAGCCCTGGAATGCACCCCAAAAGCTACTTGGTAGATGCATATATTCGATGTCTTTGTTCATGCATTTGTCAACTACTGCAACTTTGCCTCACTCGTAACACGGTTGTCCTACTAGTGAGGTCAAAGAGCATATTAGTACATGGCCCTTACTCCCACTTGTGTCACTTCTGGCAGAGGGAGAAGAGCAGCAATGCTAGTGGAAGCATCACCGCCCCGACCGCGTCCACGGGTGTCAGCGGCATGAGCGCACGGGCGGCCTTAACTGCAGTGGGGTCCTCATCCGGCTCGGGTGGCGCCATGTCGTCCTCCCTGAACTCAGCCTTGACGGCCGGGGGCCACGTTGGCCACTTGGGAGAGGAGCCCAGCGACCTGGAGGAGCTGGAACAATTTGCTCGCACGTTCAAGCAGCGCCGCATCAAGCTGGGATTCACCCAGGTACTATGTTAAGCCCGCTTCGGGAGTGTGATAACACTGTTCGTGTGTGTGTGTGTGTGTGTGTGTGTGTGTGTGTGTGTGTGTGTGTGTGTGAATAAATATTTCGTATAACGCAACGGGGGTTTTTTTCGTTGTATGGGGGGCAAGAAAGTGGGAATGGTGTTGATGCATGAAGATTTTTTTCACATGAGGGGGTATTTTCGCCCATGTAGGTTTCGTTGTAGAAGAGTTTCACTGTAGTATGTTTGTGTGCATCATTGCGTGTGTCTATGCGACGCTGATGTTCTGATAAGCGTGTGTGCGTGTGTGTGTGTTACCCCCAGGGCGACGTGGGCGTCGCCATGGGCAAACTGTATGGCAACGACTTCAGCCAGACCACCATCTCGCGTTTTGAGGCCCTCAACCTGAGCTTCAAGAACATGTGCAAGCTCAAGCCTCTGCTCGAGAAGTGGCTCGGGGATGCAGGTGAACACTCGCTCACCTCACCTTGGTTCAGGGTTCATGCACAGCGCTAACTAAAATTAACCCCCTGATACCTTTGGAAAATTCTGTCCAGAAGCCAGTTCCACTCACAAAGGTGGCATTTGGTCAGCATGGTGTTCATGAGTAGACCCACAAAAAAAATTCTCAAGACACCATGCCTGAAAAGACACCGAAAGTGTGTTTGAATTGACATTTTTTAAGTGTTAAACCTTATCGACAGATTTGAGATGAGGAATTAGATTTCATTATACATATTACCTGCTCTCTTGTTACATGTGTACAGTTTATGGTGTAAAATTGTAAAAAACAAAAGTGGTTTAAAAAAAGTTGTTTTCTTGACTTGGAACGGATTAAAAAATTTGACATTGATTCCAATGGGAAACATGGTTTCGGTGTTCGAACAATTCGGTTTTCGAACAGCCTTGTGGAACGGATTTTGGACGAAATATTATTTGGCGGCAGAATTTGATAAAAGTTTCCATTTTTCTCATTTGGTCTGCAGAGACCATGGCAGTGGACAGCATGCTGCCCAGCCCCTCTTCCATCTCCTCCCCACTGCTGGGCTTGGAGGGTCTAGCAGGCCGACGCCGGAAGAAGCGCACCAGCATCGAGACCAATGTGCGCGTCGCACTCGAGCGCAACTTCAACGCGGTAAGAGCGCGTGTGTTTGTCCTGTCCTATTGCACCCACACTTCGTTTGTGGACTCACGCCGTTCGCCATGCGGTCTCAGAACCAGAAGCCTACCTCGGAGGAGATCCTGCTGATGGCCGAGCAGCTCAACATGGAGAAGGAGGTGATCCGCGTGTGGTTCTGCAACCGACGGCAGAAGGAGAAGCGTATCAACCCCTCCAGCAGCAGCACGCCGCCGCTGCCCGGCCAGACCTCGCCCGCTGTCACGCACAAAGCCCACTGCTATAGCCCCCACATGGTACCCTTGTGCGGCCCACCCTTTCGTCGCCATCATTCCCCGATTTTAGTTTTCACCCACACCATTCTTTATTTGAGCAGATATCCAGTCCAGGCGTGTCTCAGGGCAGCAGCAGCCTCAGCACAACAGGTGAGCAGAAGACGTGTGGGAGCAAGTCACAAGTCAAGTCATGACTTTATGAATGTACCGTATTTTTCGGATTATACGTCGCTGCGGATTATAAATCGCACCAGCCAAAAAAAAAGCATAATTAAGAAGGAAAAAACACACTGAAGTATAAATCTCATTTTTGGGGGAAATATATTTGATAAAATCCAACACCAAAAAGATACATGGCATTTTGAAAGGCAATTTAAAATAAAAATAAAACTAGAGAACAACTGGCTGAATAAGTGTACGATTGCTAACGTTACATGACGCTTAAACAACGAACTGTGAATGTGCCTGGTATGTTCACGTAACATATTAACAAAAGGCTGTCATTGGTTTTGGGTGAGCAAGTCCCTAGGCCTAAAATTGGCAATTTGAGTCTAGCCGGGGTTCAGTCATGTGACTCAGGTACCCACCTCTGGTGAGCAGTAATTGACGTCGGTGCGTTCTTATAAAGCCGGGCCCACACAAGCCTGCCTGTCAGCGAAATGAAAAATGTGATCATGTCATTGTGTTTTGCCTGGTGAAACGCTGAGGAGTCCAATGACTTCTGTGAGCGTGAGTCAACATTGATTGTGTTGTGAGTGACACATAAGACACTTCGGTGATTTCCACTCTGACATGTCGTCTCTTCTCTGTAATCAGACAACAGATGACAGTCTGCCAAAACATTACGCATTATTAGAGGCTACACAACAACAACAACATGTCCATTTCCTGCCGCCCAACAACACAAGAGAGCATGTCAATGTCTCCAGTACGTACTGAAGCCGAGCAACGCAATATGTCACATCAAACAGCACAACATAGTCCCTGTCTATTTCCTGGAGACCAACAACCCAAGTGCAGTCGATGTCAATTTCCTAGAAGACAGATTGTTTCCTGGAATACAACAGGCCCATTTGTGTTTCCTGGAGCCCAACAACACAACCACATCTGTGTTGATTCTGTGTGAGCTCCTTGCATAGTACAGTGAAACTCCTCAAGAACGAAATCATGTTTGCAGCAAGAAATTTTTCACAACAGGGGGTTTTTCACTGTAGCAAATTTGATCTCAGATGTAAAACACACACACACACACAAATGTATCAGCATTCACTTTCACTTACATCAATTTCTTGGATAATGTCTTTTATTTTGCTTCCTCCGTCTTTCATTTTGATCACTTTTACCCTGTCTTCCAGCGTCAAAGCTCTTCTTGTCTTAGCTGCTTGACATCCAAAGGTCCGTTTTGTAGCCATTTTAGCATTGCAACGTTCTTGCTGCGTCTGAAACTAACAATAATAAATACTTCCTGGACTACTGCGCATGTGTAAACCAGTGTGGTGGTTGCTGTTGCCGTTTCTGAACGAAGCAGTAGAGGTCGCTGTTGGATTAGACTTCATTGTAGTGAATCTCGTCGCGACGCCAGAGCAGAGAAAAAGATTTCGTATTACACAACAGGGGTTTTGTCATTGTATGGGGGGGCAGTGTGGGAATGGCGTTAATGCATGAAGATTTTTTCACACTAGGGGGTATTTTCGGCCATGTAGGTTTCGTTGTAGAGGGGTTTCACTGCATCTCCTCATTTTTAATCTTATTGCTGTCTCCCTTCTAGCTGCCACTTTGTCACCATCGCCCGTGACCTCCGTGGCAGCAGGGTCCATTTCCTCTTCTTTGACTCCACCCCCTCATAGCACAGCCAGCCCCGCCCCTCCGGGTCTCGGGTCTCACGGCCTCAATACTGGGTGAGTCTCACAAACTTTTGGCAGGTTTTTTATTGCAGGCTTGCGTTAATTGCACACGGAGTGAACAAAAACAACACAAAAGGTTTTTGCACCTGTCTCTTAGGAACACGATGATGGGAGTAAGCACAGGGATGAACCAGGCGCTCATGGGCAGCAATCCGCTGGCTACCATGCAAGGTGGGTGTTACTGTAGACAGTGGATAGTAAAGGTGAGGGACCAGCCCGTGCTGTGAAAAACAAAAATCAGGGAGTAATTAACAACCACCCAAAAAGATTTCGAGAGTTCAAATGGAAAAGCGGACGTCTCTCAAAGTTGACGTTGATCCAATCTGTTGCAATTCTGCGATGAGGTAACTGACAGTGCAGTACAGTCAAACCTCGGTTTTCGAACGTCTCAGTTCTCGACCAAATCAGTTTTCGACCAAAAATTTCAGGGTTTTTTTATGACTCGGATGACGACCGAAATTTGGTTCTCGAACAAACTGAGCGCACTTGAATGCACCACTTGACTCCTCTCGCCTTCCTTACATGAGGAAGTGACGCTTCCTCGTGTAACGTTCCATTACTGAGCAGACGTGTTCAATAAAGTTTTTTTTTTTTAAATAGAGCGTGGTTTCGGTTTTTCGAACAAATCGGTTTTCGAACAGCCTTCTGGAACGATTATGGTCAAAAACCAAGGTATGACTGTAGTATTTTGCCCCCTGGTGGCCAAGCATTGTAATTGACTTTTTAGTAAACTGTATGTCAAGCTTCTTTTGCTCCTTTTACTATAATGGAAATAGAAATGAAGTAGTCAGCAAAGACGTGCGTGTGTGCGCGTGTGTATCGTATCTTCACCCATTGTGTGCACATTGAATGTTGTGTTGTGGTTAGGCTGAATCAAAGTCTCAAATCCGCACACCGCCGGCAAAAGAAGTCCTCTGCGCTCCCTCCAAATCAATGAGGCCTCACAAAGGAGGTTTTGCGGCGGAGCTCTCTTTGAAGCGACCTCCTGCGGGGAAAACCAAATGTGGAGGATCGGAGCAGGGCTAGCGTTTTTATCATGTCGCGAGTGCTAACAAGAAACTCAAACCCCGATTAGAGGATTTGCAATGGAGTCATTAGTGATTATTCAGACTTGGAAAAAAGTTTTCCTTTTTTCTTCTGATCACCATTCAGATGTCTCCTAAAGTCTCTTTAACATGTTGACGGATCTTTTTACCTCTTTCCCTCTCTCCATACCTTTCTTTCTTTCTGTCCTTCCCCCCTTTTCAACTTTCCTTTCTATCATCCTCACTCTTTTGCTTCCTTCCCTCCTTATTTTCCTCGCTCACTTCCTTCCTTTCCCCTGTCCTTCCTTCCCTCCCCTCCTTCCTCACTTCCTACATTGTCCTCTTTACCCTGCCAACAGCACTGGCAGCAAGCGGTGGTCAGCTGTCAATCATGGAGACAGGTGCGGGTCACATGATTCTGAGCGGCGGCCCCGGCGGGCTACCCGCCTCAATGCGCCCCTCGCTCTTCCTCAACCGCCCGACCCTCCTGCCCATGGCAACGTGCTCTATCTCCATGGCAACGGCATCCCCACCCGCTATGGGGCTGGTGAGCGGCCCAGTGGGGGGAGCCCCCCGGCTCGCCTTCGCCCAGTCGCCGCCCGCCGGCGCGGCCCACCTCCTGGGCCCGCCTTCGTGCCCCGATGACTCACCCTGTTCCAGCCCCGGCTCATTCTGTTCCTTCAGCGAAGCCTCGCCTCCACCCCTGGGCGGGGCTATGGCTGAGTGACAACCTATCAGAGAAAAGGGGGGGCGGGGACAGCAAGCTTTAAAAGCGTCGCTTTCCAACCAAAGCCATCTCTCGACCTCGCCAACGTCCTCCCAAACCCCAAAAATGTACACAGAAGACGAAGAGGGATGGCGAGGTGGCAGAGAACAGGAAGAGGGCGACTCGAAACCAAAAAAAAACAAAAACCACATGGAGCTGAGGAGTGTCAAGAAATAGACAAAGTGCATGATGGGAGGCAACAACACCAAAAACCAAAATCTACAAATACCAAAAACTCAAAACCAAATAGAAAAAGACTAACAAAAAAAAAAAGAAACGGAGAGAAAAGCTTTAGACGTTTGCATTCCGATCCACCCTGGATCGCGTTTCCGATACATCCCGACTTCCATTTTCACACATTCCCATTTCATTACTCAGGACGATTTGAATTGATTTCACTGACTCCTCGCTCGTCATGACGCGTAGCGTGACGTTTACATGCCGAACGGTCTACCTCGCCAACACACCGCTTGTTTTCACCACCAGGAGCAGCAGACGGGTGGGGTTTAGCGCCTGGTTTGCTCTAAATGCAAACATCACTTCCACGATTGCCGCCAAACTGCGTGCGTGATGGGATGCTAAATGTGGGAAGTATTCCAAATTATTCTGGATGGTTCACGTTTAACGCTAGCCCCTAAACCGACGGATATGCAGGCAGGATGCAAACTGCCGTCGACAAGGACACAACCAGGAATCAACCAATTACATCAAAACTTTATGGATGTGACTGGACATGGTCCAGGATGGAACAGATTTTGAAATTCCTGCCTCGGATTTTTCACTGAAGCATTCCAGTTTACAAACAAAGCAACAACAACAAAAAACCTCAACATAACTTTCTCTTTAACGATGCCCACCTGCCCCAATACGATGCATTTATTGAACTCCCAACTGCTGTCGTTAGCTTGCCTTATTTTTCAGAAGACACAAGTCTTGGCATTTGATTTCAAATTCAGAAATGACAGCCTTTGAATCCCGGTTTACAAGTCAAGTTGATCAAAGGGAGGTGAAGCGGCAATAAAACAGGCCAAACACTCCGAACCACAAAACTCCAACGCCACTTTTCTTTACTAACTAAACCCCACCTGTCCACATGGGATGCGTTTATCAAACATCCACTTGTTGTTGTTTTCCACTTGCCTTATATTTTCTGTGCCAAACCAAAAAAACAAAACAACAAGCGCTCTATCAGGAAGTTCATCGCCTCCATCACTAGCAGCAGGAAGTTTGCTCAAACCAAAGTTTTTCGTGCGAGGGCGCATCCTACAGGCAAACGCCCGGGCCTTGTCCTTATTTATTTATTTATTTATTTATTTATTAATTATTTATTGGTTTATTTCTCCACAATGGCCTCCATACTTCATCATCTCCATCATCACCTTCATCATCACCCAGCAGACCGTCACTCTCGGATACCAAAGTCTGGCCTGTGGCAGCCGCCGTCTCCAATGAGACCACATACACACACACGCACACACGCCCAAATTGAAGAGGAGGAGGAGGAGGAGGAGATGAAGCACTGCCCTGCCCTCCATCCCTTCCTCCCATCCGTCCCGCCTTCACTTTGTCCCCAAAGATCTTTGCATCAAAGGACCAAAAAGTAGATGAGGAGGCGGAGAAGCTGCAGGGGGTTAAAGGGGAAGGTGAATAGGTGCGCTGGGAGCAGGAAAACAACAACAACAAAAACGACTACAAAAAACTAATACACAAAGCAAAAAGTTGAGTGACTGACACCCCGAAACCAAATAGGAACAAAGAGTTGAGCTGGTGGGAGACAGGGGGGGAGATTTGTGTGTGTGTGGGTGTGGGTGTGGGTGTGCGTGTGTTGATCTCATGTGGACGCACTCAAAACACAACCCCCCCCCCCCCTTCCCAGTTTTGATGTTACCTGGACTCGTGTGACTCTGAGAAAAGTCTATTCCCCCCCTCCCCTCGTTTTTTCTTTGGCTTCTTCATGGTGTTTTTTTTTTGTTTTTTGTTGATGATGTACGGGATTTGTCTCATGACTTGATATGCGGTGGAGGGAGGGGTTTGCGGGGGAGTAGAGGGCAAAATAAGGGGATACGTGAGGGGAGGGTTGGTGACGTCCTACCTATTTTCATATCTTTTACTTGTGATTTATTGATGAGTGGTGAAAAGTGTGAAGATGTAGCTTCCCACAACAACAAACAATTAAAAAAAAAAAACACCAAAAAAAAACAAAAACAATGTGAAGAAGAAGAAAACAAAAGCCAAAAGCGAAACAAACCCAAACGTTTTGCGACGTAGATGTGAACCAAATAGAACAAACCAAACAAACCCACGCACAAACTGCAAGACTGGCTGAGTTTGCGTGTTTGTGCGGATGCTTGCGTGGCTCATGTTCCCTCCAACTAACGACGATAAGTTTTTGCTGAGCTCATTATCATCACGGGCAAAGAGAAGGAAGTGATGCTGTGATGGAGTACTTTTTATTAGGACCTGACCGATAAGGATTCTGTTTTAGTCCGTTTCCGATATTTCGCGGAAGAAAATTCCGATGACCAATGATGGGGGGAAAACACCCCAAGTATGTCATGAATATCGTAACTTTTTTGGTGTCACAATACTGTCAACAACAACAAAAAAACATTTGACAGTTTTACAATTTTGTTTTTTCGGAATTTCACTTTACAACAGAAGAAAACATTTTTTTTGTGGGAGAGCCACATTTGAATCACATTTTTTGCGGATATTAAAAGAGTACTATCGGTTGATGACTTGGTCGGGCCCTAATAAAAAATGATTAGGAAAAGAAAAAAGGAATCATCATGGCGATGATGATGATGATTGTCAAGGAAGAATGTTCTTGCTGGTTCTTGTCGGAGGAAAAATACCAAAAAGCTTTACACAGAAACATATTTGTATTTACTGTATAAAATGTCCCTTTGTACCTTTATCTTATTTGGTGAAAGATTTTTTTGTATTTATTTTTATGTATTTATTGCATTCTATTTAAAACGTGGTGGTTTCCCAGGGCTTGTTGGGAAGCTTTTTTTGCATCCAGACAGGATCTTAAAGAGAATTTAGTTTACCAAAAAAATGAATAATAATAAACCCAAAGGCAAAACCCACAAACATGGCATAGACGCAAAGCCAAATACATTTTGGTTTGGTATGAAAATGCATTTTGCTTAAGAATGTCTTTTTTCCATCCTTTCGAATTATTGTTGAGTTTTTGTACAAAGTCCTCCTAAATTCTCCCGTGAAAAAGGTTGAATTCCGAAATTTTCTCACTCTGCAATTTTGTCACAAATTAGTAGTTGATGTATGAGAAATTGTCAAGAAAAAAAATCATCTTCTTTGGTGGGACGGCTAATTTTGATCACAAAAGTACATGCAGGTTACATTTAAAAAGTCAATTGAACTAAATTCAGATGGAGTTTTTTGACAAAATTCTACAAAATTACTCCGAGAAGGTTCCAAGCTCTATGACCGAGTTCTGTCTCTATAAACTTTAGTCACTCTGAAATTTTGTATAAAAACTCAACATGTCTTAGTCAAAAAAGTGGTTGTGATTGTACACCGTCTTTTGATTTTATAAGCATTTAGTTCGAAACCGCCCCTCCAAAAAGTTTTTTTTCATGAAATTGTGTCATGAAGCAAGCGGCTCAATGAACGTTTTGACTTGTTTTTTGGAATGTTTTTTTCCCCCGCCTCCATCCATTTCGTGGGTAGAAAAGCTTTGCGAAGTCCTCAGATGACATTTACCTCGCATTTTTCGCTCGTGAAAACCAAATAAAATGTTTTAGCTTTAACGACCGGCGTGAACTCAGGAGCGGAAGTCAATTTACCAAAGTTTTCAGTAATAAAACCTTCAGGACGCCTTCATGTCCAAACACGTTTGTCTTAAGTTTCACTGGGTAGTCCTCGTTTTTACATATTTTTTTTCCGAGCATGCAGCTTCAATCCAAAGTTAAATGAGAGGACAGCAAAAAAAAAAAACCCTCAATAGTAAAAACCAAAGAACTCCACTCGATCTGTTGTTTCTTGTAATGTAGATTCCTGCGTTTCTATTTATGATGATTGATGATGAAGATGGTGATGATGATGTAAACAAAGGCCACTCTGGAAGCTTTGAGATCTTTCTCATTCCTGATGCTACTGTTTTTCAACCAGGACATTCTCCTGTCCAAGTTTCTGCGGTGTCCCTGAACGCATCGCATGTGTGTGCCTGTTGTTTCTGGGTGGGTGGGTGAGTCCAAGCAAACCTGTAAGTGTTAGGAATAAAGTTCGGATTTAGACCAAAGACCACATGTCCCGACTCTTTGTGTTTGTTCATTTAGCGGGATGCTAAAACTAACCAGAACCCCCCTGAAAGTTCATGCGGCGGCTCGGCGAGCTAATATGCCGAAGACATTGCAATCGTCCTCGAGAATAACATCCCAGCAACCTGATAAGGTGCTGGCCCGTTGCTTGGATCCAAACCTTCATCGTCTTGACTGTCCTGCCCAAGTCTTAAACCCCCGACGCTTCAGCGGTACGGCCTAACTTCTGTTGGTTGTTTTCTGTGCCGCCGGCGACATGACAATATCGTCAGATTTCTGAGTTTGGCGCTTTCTGTCCGACAACTGGACGTTCCCCCCGCAGCCTCTCGGACCTTCGTGGATAATTCATAGTGTTAGACCCCTTTGGACTTTTGCAACTGGATGAAAGATGAATCCCCACCTGCTTTGTCCTTCAGTTTTTGCAACAATACACTTCTGTGTCCGCGGGGGGGCGGGGGGTTGGTACGCACACACGGGGGGGTGGGGGGGGGGGGGGGGGGTTCTGTATGCCCCCCCCCATTTCTTCGTTAAATTGGTAAATTAATGTCGACAAATTCCGCCCTACACGCCAAGTTGCCGTTTAGAGAGCAAGCCATCCAATGTATTGTGTGCCTTCGTATCCGTTACATTTATTCGCATCGCAAATGTAAATATTTTAAGAACATTCGTCAACTTCTGACTGCAGGAGCTGTGAGAGGTAAAAAAAAAAAAAAAGGACGAGGGAGACGGGCCGGCGGGGGATAGAAGCCGACCGCTGTACTGTACTGTGTATGAGTATATGATCCCCCAGGCCACACGACACAAATTTCTGTCCCCGAATAAATTGCATTTCATAATAACTCATGAAACAAACAGAGTTTTAATGTACTATCGGAAATTGAGGAGAGGAGAAAAACATACGAATCTGCTCCCACCCGTCGACGTGTTTGTTTACATTACGTCAAACGGACCTTAGTGTTTGTCACTCGCGCTGATGGAACAGGTGATGACGACTAACACTAATGGAAAAACGCCCCCCCCCCCCAAAAAAAACCATCAGGTGTCCAAATTAAGAAGGGGAGAAAGGGGTGAAAGATAAAGCTATGCAGCTATGAATGACGTTCACCTAATTGTGCATCATGTAGTGATAAAGTGTCCTGTAGCCTATACGCTATTTATTAGCTTCCTGCTAATTTGTTGCTACCCACTACCTAACCCCAAAGGACCTCTGTTTTTGTACTTTTTAGTTGTTTGTGAGTTGCTGCTGTTTTTTTTTTTTAGCAACTTTTAGAATTCGTCGTGTCAAGCTATTAATTTAAGTTGAGGGGTTTGTTGTTTTTAATGGATGGCTCTACTTTACGAAACGGCAAAAGGAGAGATGGAGTCCGTTTGAACGCAGCTTTATTTTGAAAGGACGTCTGCACCGCAGCACGATCGAGAACGCAGTCTTGGCAACTAAAATCACTTCCTGCTTCCCTTACTTCAACAGCCAATCAGAAGCTATCAACATAAAAACGTACAACACAATTATTAAAAACAAAAGAATGCAATTTAGGTCATCTTAACATGAAATAATATGGTGCTCAAACATAAAATGATAATTAAGAATATAAGCTTACGTTAACCATGAGATAGTGACACAACGTTTTGTAACTCAACCAGTGCAGCAAGTTTACGAAGTTATACACTGTAGTCTAGGAATTGAGTAAACAGTATTGCATCCTTGTGGAACGTTTGAATGCTAAACATATGCTAATTCAAATACTCTCTTATAGGCATTGATATGAAGGAAGATATGTATGTAGGCCTGTATAAATATATACAGTCGTGTGTGTTTGAAAAAGTCTTGCCCAGGGTGCAAAACAAGCTAGGTACGGCCGTGTGCGTGTGTACTTTGTGTACTTAGGAGCACCGTGGTGATAGAATGCTGCCAGTGTTGGGGTGGTCCCACTTGGCCTCATTCTGGGTGGCCCTCATTTATGTGTGTGCGTGCTTCCAGTCAGCGTCTTTTCTGGCAACAAGTGGGTCGGAACTGCAAGTCGACAGGATTTCGGCGCACACACATATGGAGCCAATGTGAGCCCTTGTAAATGGATCTCTTAGGCGGCAAGTATCAAGCAGAGGTGAGCCGAGTCCCCTTTGGATGTGAAACGCGCGTGTGTGTGTGTGTGAGGCATTTTTCAGACGCAACGTGACTCATCCTACTCACTTCATGACTGAATATTGAGGGCTTTTTGTTCACCTTTGCTTGTTTATAGCTCATTTAAGTAAAATCGGATTATTTCAGGAGTCTGTATTTTAATACTATATATTTAATGTTAACTACTACCATAAAATGTACACATTTTCACACTTGATTCGTGTTTAAATTATATTTAATATTTATATTGAAAGTATTAAAAGGAATATTTTTAAAACCCAAACTATGCTTAAGTGTAACGAATTGTAGGATATGTAAATGACATTAAACTTTTTTTATGATGTAAACATTTCTGTCTTGGTGTAGCTTTATAAGATACAACCATAATATTTCTTTTGGTTTTACGTTACATGAAAGAGCTTTTATTTGACAAAAAGAGAAAAGATTGAAATCTGGCCCTTTTCCACCAGGGGACGCTCTTGTTTAAAAGAAAAAAGCCGTAAAGGCGTTTTAAAGCCAGTTGGCAGGAAAGTGGCCCGGTCATCTTTCGCTTTTTCGTGACACTTTTTTCATGTTCGCTTTCTTCATTTACCACTGATCTCATGCAAGTATTTTTTTTTATCAGCCTCACTTTTAAATGTACATTTATATTTTTGTATTACTCTTTTCTTTTTTTTAATCAGGAACTTTTTTTAGAAATGCAACTGAAAAGTGAACTCTCATTAGACGCTTAATGAGGTACACCTGCTATAGACAATAAAATGTGTGTTTGCGGGGGGGGGGTGTATGCTTAAATGGGGCACTAGCAGCCTGTGTGTGTATGTAAGAGAGCTATAACGTGCTCGTGTTTGTGAGCGAGTGTTGGAATGAAGGCGATTTTACCGTGTGTGTGTGTGTGTTTGTGTTAGTGTGTGTGTGTGTTAGTGTGTGTGTGTATGTGCGCGCGCGCGTGTGTTCTTGTGGTGCATGTCAATGAGTGTTTGCGGCGTGCTGGCTCATACTGCACTCGCGTGCGCGCGCGTGTATCCACGCGCATTTGTTTCATATGTAAATTGTGTTAACAGTTCTGCTTGGCTTGCGGAGCAACAAGAAGCAACAAAATGGCCGCTCGCTCAGTCCCGAGTGAGTGGCTGCTTGTTTTGAACATGTTGCGACTGTGACTGTAGGCGCTCTGGTGGCATTTTGGGGCACGTTTGGATGTTAAGTGGGGATTGCTGTACTATGCAGATAGATAGCCGACATTTTCTCTCTTCTCCTTTTCCTTTCTCCTCCCTTTCATTTCTCGATCCTCTTGTGACCTTTGTCTCCTTCACTGTTCTACTCCAATTCATCTTCATTCTTTAATTTGATGTGTTCAGTTGTATTATGGTTATTTTTATGTGAGATGTTAAGTGAAGTACACTCAAACCTCGGTTTTCGAACGTCTCGGTTCTCGACCAATTCAGTTTTCGACCAAAAATTGTGATTTTTTTTTTATGCCTCGGATGATGAACAAATTTCGATTCTCGAACAAACTGAGCGCACTTGAATGCACCATTTGGCTCCTCTCGCCTTCCTTACACGAGGAAGTGACGCTTCCTCGTGTTGCTTTCCATTTTGAGCAGACGTGTTCAGTCAACATTTTTATTTTAAAAAGAACGTGGTTTCGGTTTTCGAACAATTTCGGTTTTCGATCAGCCTTCTGGAACGGATTATGGACGAAAACCCGAGGTTTGACTGTACTTTGTTATTGCTGCAGCTGTTGTGAAAGTGCAAAGATGGATGTGTGTGTGTATATCGATAGATTTTTTTTTTTTCTGGACCCCCTCCTCGCTTTTTCCTCCACGTTCATCGTCTCCTCCTCCCCCTTTTCATCCCCATCCTCCTTCTTGCGGCGGGACGGCGGGCTGCAGATTGGCGAGGGTTGTGACCACGGCGGTCCCGCTGTGATGTCTGTTGCCATCGCAGCCAAAAACAAGAGGCTTCATAGACACAGTGGCCTATAGACGCACCAGCCCCGCAGACACACACACACACACACACACACACACACACACACACGTGTAGAGCCAAACCTACGTAAATACAAGGCAGGCCAAGTCACAGACCATCCAAGCCCACCCTGCTCCACCCTACATGTGATATGTTAGCGCCACTCTTCTAAACGGGTGCATATGGACACACATGCGCTCACTCGCTCGTGCATGCTTGCTCACTGCAGGGAAAGTTTGAAAACCCAACACAAGTCTTCGGTTCGTCCAAACATTTAAAACTGAAAGTGTGGAAAAAGTTAAATTTGCCGCACATCGTCCATGTCTGACTATGAGTCTGCGGATATCTGTGTGTGTAAGCGAGTGAGGTGTCTTCCAGGAATTAGTCTCATCTGGGATGGTCGTCTTGTACATCCCGACAGTCCTGATTTAGGGATTTGAAACGCGCGCACACACACACATCCACAAACATTCAGATGAGCGTGTGTGTGTTTCTCTGACAATGAAACTTTTTCCAGGAAATAGCCTCAGCCCAGACGATCACCCTGGACATCCCACTAAAATCCTGCATGTTGACTCAACTCATGCACACGCATGCAGACGAGTGACAGTGTGGGTGCGTGTGCGCGGGTGCAACGTCTTACCGGATTTAGCCCGATTCCAAGATGTTGATCTTTCACATCCCAAAAAGCGTGGCATGTTGTGCGAGAGAGCAACAGAGACGAGAGAGACATCTTCCAGTAATTAGTTTGGTTTTTTTTTAATTACTTTTAATTACAGATATAATCATTTAATTTTAATCCTTTCAGGGACAGCGGCTACTACAGTGTACAGTTTACACACACACACACACACATGGGATACATTTGACTGAAACCCCTTCTTTACTTACTAACATGATCATACTGCAGTATTCGTGGATTAAAGTTTTTCGATGAAATTTTAATTTAAGCCAATCACTCTTGAGTCTGTGGAATGGTCACTTGTTGCTCGACAGACTTCATAATGCGCATTTGACTTTTGTCCTTTAAACCCTTTCAGGGACAGCGGTTGCTACAGTGGATAGCTTCTCATGTTATCAGGTTACAGGGTGCATGAAAGGGTTAATTGTGACAAGGCTAACCGTTAGCCAATTAGCCGCCCGCTTTCAAAGCAACATCTATTTCATATTTAAGATGGGCAATATCAAAAGTTAACAAACGCGGCGGCGGCGGCGTTAGCACGTGTGGGTCACGTTACATTCGCCAGTGGATGCCAGCTTGCAATTGCAACTGAGAAAATAAACAAGCCTTTTGATCACAAAGGACCCTTTCACCCCCCCCCCCCCCCCCACCCAACTCCCCCATTTTCTCCGTCCGTTCCACTTGCCCTTGGTGTTGGTCTCCACGTACGCCCCTTCCAGTATCATCTGATCATGTGACCTGAGAAGAGACAGACAACGGGGCTCCTTCATCAAACATGTCATCATTGAGGAAGGCAGTTGGGGGCGGAAAGTGGGGGGGTGGGGTCTGGGGACGTCATGGTCCATCAGAAACCCAAAACAAGAGCAAGAAACTTTCCCCTGCAGGCGAGCTGACATCTACTGTCACGAGTGTGAGTGTGAGTGTGTGTGTTCTCTCTATGCTGATAAGGGTGGTGGGGGGGGGTAAAGCCCCTGCCAATTACAGGGTTGCTTGGTGTGGCATCTGATTAAAATAAAATAAAAAAATTAACTTTTTAAAAATCCATTAAAAACATGGGAAAAACCTCCCAAAATGAAATCTTCAAAACTACAATCTCAGATTATTTTTTAATAATAATCATCATAATAAATTTCATTTATAAGCGCCTTTTCTTCATTCTTTGCTTATAGCTTTGCTTATTTTCCTCTGAGAGCAAACAATTTTGATGGTGGACTATAGATGTTTTTTTTTCTCCATGATTTGGACCAACCAAAAAATAAAATAAAATACAAAAAAATAAATAAATACAATAAAATATTCGAGGTGACTGTCTGAAATAGTGAATACTACTTTGTAATTGCCGGCTCCCGCATCCTGATGGAGCTGATTAGCACGTCAGTAATGAAGTGCGTTGATCAAATTCGCACCAATTCACATGTATGCTGCCCTTCGGACGCCCCGCTGGCCTCATGTGGCCGCTTTCACATGCAGAGCGAGGAGTGTCCCCACGCCGCAGACACAGGCTTGACACCCCCACCCCAGCCCCCCGACACTCCCTTGAACCTTGAAACCCCCCCCCCCTCCCCCTCCCAGTCCCATTCTCTGCATTCCAAGATACACTCGTTGGACACTTCATTAGGTACCCCTCCCCTGTATCCTGATGTTGGCGAGCGGTCCCAATCCATTCTTTGTCTTGTTTGCGTATCAAGCTGACACGATGGCGCCCGCTTAAACTCTTGCCGGCGATAAAAAAGCAAATATTTCCAAATTTGCATGATATTTTTGTCACGATTTCGATCATTCGCAGAAAGCCTGCTCAGTTTCCAGTCAGTCGAGTTTGACTCAAAACGAACAATACGATTCAATATTGACACAAGCGCAATTAAAATTAATTTTTTCTTCTCTTTTAGGTACCTCTGTTAACCTCAAAAAAGGGGTCGGGTGCGGATGTTTCCCCGTTGCTCTAAAAAGCTTTGCGGCTGTCACGTTTATACGCGTTTTATAGGGAAAAGGAGGTGCAGCAAGCATGTTGCAACTTGTTCATGGCAACTTATTCATACTGCGTTCTGCTTTTCCCTGTAAGAAGGGGGGGGGGGAACAAGAGAAGCAAGAGGCGCTGGGGGTGGGCAAAAATAATTGAAATGGGGGGGGGGGGAGTGGATTAGGAGCAAAAGGAGGTGAAGGGGAAAATGGAAGTGTGCCAACAGGAGATGAGGTGTCGAACTAGGCTAGGTGAGGAGCATTCGGAGGGGAAGAGAAAGAGGAAGTAAGGGGGCAAAATGAGGTGAGCAAGTTGGGAGGGAAAGGGACGAGGAGCAAGAGGAACTCATAGAAGAGAGGGGTGGGGTGGGGGGGGGGGTTATGGAAGTGAGGAACAAGAGGTGAGAATCGAACGGTGGTGAGACTTCTAAGCGAGGTGCAAGAGGAGGTGAATAAAGTCACAAGTTGAGGAGAAAATGCGGTCCCCTGAAGAAAGAAAAACAAAGTAGGTGAGGAGGAAGGCCAGTAGAAGTTCTTGTTCAAGAGGTGAGGAAGGAATAAATAGAAGTTGTGTCATGATTGTGTTTGTGACCAACAGGTGGCACTGTAGGCTTCTCCCTGCAGCTGCACACCTGTTGGTCATTATGTAATTAAGGCTTTTAAAAGGACTCCCAGGCCGACCGCTCATTGTCGGGTCATTGTGGCCGTTTGTATGCTACTGTCATGGTTGTTCTCAGTCCTCTTTTTGGTCATGGTTTTGTTTGATACTTTGGATTCTTTTTGTTTTCATGACTTTGTTTGTTCTGAATTTAGTTTCTGTGTTTTAATACAACTCGTCAAGTTTACTCTTGCCTGTTTTTTGGGGTCCACCACCACCACCGCCACCTCGCTACGTGACAAGTTGACCACTAAGTGAGTAAAAGGGAGGTGAAGACGTGAGGCCCCCGAGAAGGAATTTGGGATGAAAAGCGTGAGCAATAAGAATTGAGGGGGAAAAGGGTCATCGGTGAGGCAAAAGAGCGCAGAAAGAGGACGCGAAGAGCAAAAGGAGGAGAAAGAAGTGATGAATACGAAAGCAGTGAGGCTATAAGACGAGGTGATGATCAACCGGGGGTTGCAAGGGCCGACTTGAAGGAGGCGAGGCGTGCGCGGCTGAGCCAAGTGTGGGGAGTAAAGTGGGAGGTGAGAGGATGAAGACGGAGCCCCCTCCCTCTCCGCTGAGGAGGCGATGAGTAGGACGCTCACGGACGACGTGGCTGTGCTATAACAAGTGACCAGGCCGATGTCGTGTCGGCAACAATCGTCGTGAAATGTCTTGACTGACGGCACTCATTCCCCAACACACTTCACATGCAGAATCGATGGATGGATGGAAAGACAGATGCTGATTGGCTCTTCCCCATCTCTTGCCGCTAAACACTTCCTGGTTTCTATAGCAACGAAACAGAACACGGTGGGGCCTCACGATCGAACGCACGTGATCGCGATTGACACAAAGTGTGACGGTACACTATTGTCATTCGTCCCAAATCTATAACTTTGCCTGTTTGACTTGCTAACACGGTCTACTTTTTATGCTTTTTAAGTGATATTTTTCAGCCTGCTGTCACGTCTTTTACAGAAGCATCAGTAGAAAATGTAATTACGACAAAATTAATACTATTTTTAATTTTTTAAATATTAAAAAATATATAAATATATTTAAAAATGTTAATATATTTTAAAATGTAATATTTAATATTACTAAAACCCGACATTACTACTGCAAGTGGGCGAGGACAGATGCCACATGGACAGTCTTCTTTTAGATTACAGTCAAACCTCGGTTTTCGAACGTCTCGGTTCTCGACCAATTCGGTGTTGGACCAAAAATGTCGTTTTTTTTATGTCTCAGATGCCGAACAAATTTTGGTTCTCGAACAAACTGAGCGCACTTGAATGCACCATTTGACTCCTCGCCTTCCTTACACGAGGAAGTGACGCTTCCTTGTGTTGCTTTCCATTGTGAGCAGACGAGTTCAGTAAACATTTTTATTCTAAAAATAGCGTGGTTTCGGTTTTCAAACAATTTCGGTTTTCAAACAGCCTCCTGGAACGGATTATGGACGAAAACCGAGGTTTGACTGTACTTGCTCATTCGCGTTCACGCCCGTTACTTTGGTCCGTGTTTCCTCACACAGACTCGCACAATACACTCATTGTAAATTACGGGGGCACCCATTTGCCATGCTCTTGCTGTGAATTTCACTGGGTTAATCGAGTCCAGTGTATGTCAGAACAAATAAGATTCCAACTTCTATCGAGTTCGCGGAGGGGGGGGGGCATTAAATTTTGTTTAATCACACAGAATGTTATTGAAATCCAAAGAACGACGATCTTTTGGCAACAAGTGGGCGTTGATTTTCTCCCCCGCCGTGGGTGCGCGTGGGCGGCCCCGTGTGGCAGAAGGGGGGAGCGAAACACGACACCCGACAGGAGAAGAGGAGGGGGCCCGGGGGCGCTCCCGTGAGTGGAAAAAGAAAAAGTGCGCCGGAGAAAGGCAGCACACAGAAAGAAGAGTTGACTTGGTTACGTTTGTTTCTCTGAGCAGCGCCGCCGTTTGGGCCGAGGGTGTGGAAGAAGAAGAAGACGCGGAGGAGGAGGAGGAGGAGGAGGAGGATGATGACGATGATGTGGAGCACAAGTGGACCACGCGACGTCGTTCCCACAAGCCGATTCACACTGTAGGCTCGCCGACGCTTCTTCACCATTCCTTCGCTCCCACCAAGCGAGCCCTCGGCACTCGCCGCCCGCCCCCCAACTTCGGCCTGCCTACCGGATTCCGTCTGCGGAGACACGGGTCAACTTTTCCCCGCATGAAGAAAAAAACCCTTCAAAGCGGCTCGTAAAAGTTTTCCAGCAGCGAGCAGAAAGTGAACCAAAGTTATTCAAGCGAGGATTGAGGGCGAAAGAAGCCGAGGAACCGCTGCTTTTATTTCGGGGCCACTCGGTGAGAACGACACGGGAGGACCGAGAGGCTAACGTGGCTAACGAACTAAGACCAGGGGAAAAGTTAGCACTCGACGGGAAGAGTGAGCCAAGAAGTCCACCGACGACCGCAATGAAGACCCCGGGGGATCCGGGTGAGTACATATGTTCACCTTTTTAAACTTTACCTCCCAACTTAATACATTTGTTGGCGCTCTACCCAGAAGAAGGAAAAAAAAAACAAGAGTGCTTAGCTTCTGCGGCTAACGTTCGCTAGCACGCTAACTCACCAACTTCTCCAAGGGAAAGTGGCCGTAGACGATGGCGCCTGAGAGGCTCCGTCCCAACTCGCCCGTGGGTTTTGTTCAACACACGCCCGGGAAGGGAACGTTCATGAACAATCATTTGCATCGTGCTCGGCTTGCCCCGGGCGCATTTGGTGTGAGTGATCAACAGTGACGTTAAACGGAGAACTTTGGAGGAGTTGAGGCAAGCCACCCAGCCCAGGGAAACGCGCTCATTTATTTGAGTTTATTTGCATGTATTGTAATATTAGGAGGTGGTGCGACTTCTTTCGGGGGCATACATGTTCAAGAAACGACGAGGAGTCACAAGTGAAGAGTCTGGACACATGGCTAAAAATGCACAATTGAAAAATAAGATGAATATGACCTTTTTAAAATGGCCGATGTGTTTGACAAAATTCACAACAGAGTAACTCGACTTGCAAGTCAATTTGCTATGAGTCTAACTTGAGTTTTTCCACAGTACGTGGGCATAACACTTCCCTTCACCAAGTACAAGTTCAGGTACTTATGTGCGAGTACTCGCCAATCCATCCACCGAATCTTTATGTCAGTACATCTTGCATTTGTGCTTAATGTTGAACTGTAATCCGAAACATTACAAAAACAACATAAACATTTCTTAGGTGTAGCCTCAGTTTCACTCAAATATTACATTAATAGTACCAACTTGTTAATGACATTTTAAAACCTTTAGGCCCGCATTTCCGATCAGTGTAGTCTGTACCAAGGCATTTTGGTTATGTGCTGTCTCCAATGTGACCACCAGGGGCGCTGTGTAAAAGTACAGAGATAAGACGAAGAAGAATGCAGAATTGCAGGAATAGGGACACCATGTTACCACATGAATAAAGTGAGGTCAACATAATGGAAAAAAAGCTTCTCGAGAATAGTTATAAAATAAGCGTTACTGTATCTCGAATATTTGTCGCTCGAGTATACGAGTATCTATATGGCGGGCTGGTAAAGTGCAGTTGGTAGTTGATTGGCCGGGTACCACTGCCTTCGTAATAATAATAATAATAGTCACTGGAATCGGTTTCAGTGCATCCCAACTTAGTAGTAAATAATACGTAATGTTGTGGCCTCTCGCAGAGAAGATTGTCACAGTGTGGCAAACCAGGAAGCACGTTTTGTGTACAAAGTGCGGTTTTGCTTCGCCGCGAGGAACTTGTTGCCTCTGTGGCGTGACCGCTTCCGAGCCAAGTCACTCGAACGCATATCGTGTTTTTCATAACCCCCGATATAGAGAGAAAAAAAAAAGGTTTTCCTGCCTGACAGCAGGCCAGATTCCATCTCAACTGATGCTTTGTCTTTATTACGGGAGAACAGTGTGAGATTAGGTCCAGGCAAACCTGATTAGATCACCCCTGCTGGGATAAGACGGCTGCAATGGCGTGTTTGGCGAGAGAATGGCCAATCACGTGAAACTCTTCAATTATCTTCAAATACTTGTTCAAGAAAAGAAACTAAACAAGCACATTTGCTCTTTTTTTTTTTTTTAATCCCACTCAAATTGATTTTTTTGAAGTTTAGATTTGAGTCGGTCACGTAAAATAGCATGGTTAAAAAAAGTGCCGATGCAGGTTTGTGAGTACATAACTTTGTTTATTTCTCATGCCATTTAAAAAAAAAAATTTTAACAACTGTAATGGAATTCAATCCCTCCAATAACCCCGCAAAACATTTCAATTACAAGTTGTGTTGACGCCGCGCACAACACACCGGCCTTTTTGTGCGCCAGCGCGCGTTTCCTCTGTGACTTGATGCACATATGTGTAAATAGAAATGGGTCAAACTCTTCCTATCAGGAAGTCGGCAGTCTGGCCACTGGCAAGTCCAATTTTCCACTTGTGTTTGCTCCTTATATCAACACGCCCGACGTCACGGCCGGCGCGCTTTGTTGTGCTTAGTGTGTGTATGCGTGTGTGTGTGTGTGTGTGTGTGTGTGTGTGTGTGTTACTGTGTATGAGGGAGCCCAGTGAAAGGGGCCATACATGAGCAATTAGCGAGCGTTAAGTCTGGTGAGGACAGGGCTGCTGTTAATGACCGCCAGCGTATTAGTGTGTGTGTGTTTGTGTGTGTTTTGCATGGCCATATGTCGGTCAGTTTGGCACCGCATGACATTGACGTGTGCCCAACCCGGCCAGCGTTTTGACTTTTAAGCGACCAAATTGGCCTTTAGGGTCGACCATTTGTCCGAGCCAGGGGAGAACAAGACGCAATTGAGTCGCGGAGACCATTTTGTTGAGGGCGGACTCCCGCCCCCCTTTACCCGCCGGTCATTTTGAGTCTCGTTGCCTCACGAAAAGCTTGTGACGGTTTTGGCGAAAGATGGCGCGGTAGACTTTGAAATCCCCGCCGGTGGTTTTTGCGACGTTGTTGTTGTATCACATGCTGTTGGTATCCACTTCCTGTCTGCGCCAGATTTGGTCTTTTGACGCGTCATTCCCTTTGAAAATAACGTTGATGATACAGTGTTGATCAAATTGGGGAGGGTGGGGGGGGGGTGATCAAAGCATATTCATCAATTTGCTGATTTGTGGATATTTTTTTTGTTTTTGTTTTTTTGGCTGGAAAAACTCTCTTATTTGGCGGAAATTTTGTTATAGGCAGGAAGAACTTATTGAAGTTGACAAATGGAAGCCATTTTGTATGAGATGGAAACCCTGTTGGTCAATTTCTGTTGTTTCGCTCCAACAGCAAGTTGATCCGCAAAAGTTTGCAAAGATGTTGCTGAAGAATGATGTGGTTGGCTTCGCTCCTCTGGTTGTGTGTGCGTGTGTTATTTTTTTTGGGCATCACATGCTGCTGGTGACCACTTCCACTCTCCGCGTGACTTTGGTCAGTTCTTTGAACCGGACACATTTTCACCCCCTTTCCAAAATAGTGACTTTAGTTACCCTAAAAAATGACAGTGAATCTTTCAGTTCAATGTTAAAGGACTTCAAATTAGAATAATGCCAACATGCAGTCATGGGCTGCAAATTTGCGGTTCGCTATCCACAAATTGAATCACTCCATTTAGTCATGGATGATGTGGTTGACTTTGACTCCGCTAGCGTCCGTGACTTTGTGAAAAAGTCGTCTCACATGCTGTCGGCGCCCACTTCCCGTCTCTGGATTATTTCTAAAAAGCTGTCTTGTTTGTGGAATTCTGCTCATTAGCCATCTGAATCATCTTCACTGGTCAAAAGCAAGTGCAGTCAAACCTCGGTTTTCGAACAAAAATTTTGAGTTTTTTATGCCTCGGATGACGACCGAAATTCGGTTCTCGAACAAACTGAGCGCACTTGAATGCACCACTTGACTGTATGACAAAAAGAAGATTTTGGATGGAATACAAATGCGAGTGATGCAGAGTCAAGCAGCCAAAATAGCCAAGAAGCCGCGGCGTAATCATTCTTGTCAATCAAATAGTGGTTTAAAAACAACTTCCCCCGATGTAATAAATGCAAAATAAATAAATGATACTGTTGTTTGGGCATTGCTCCATTAATCAGACGTCTGCCAGATGGAGTAAGTATAGTAATTACAGGATGCACACACACACACTCCCCGAACGACCGTCGCACACATTGACCCCATCGCATTCCTGTTTGGGACACCAAAAAAAAAACTGGAAAAGAAAAAGTGCCACAGAGTGACGTCAGCATCTCCCTGGTGTGTTGTGGAGCCGACGCGCAGGTCATCACTGTGGTGGCAGGCATCTTTTCCTGGAAGTGTGTGTGTGTGTGTGTGTGTGTGTGTGTGTGTGTGTGTGTGTGTGTGTGTGTGTGTGTGTGTGTGTGTGTGTGTGTGTGTGTGTGTGTGTGTGTGTGTGTGGTGACCCAAGTCGGAAGAATAGAAAGCAGGTCGCACACAAGCTGCGACATGCGGGCCAAACAAACACGGACCGGGGTGAGTGCTGATTGACACATATGTGCGTCTGCAGTGTTAAATTTGGTCCATACGTTTATTTAGGTAACCGCTGTGCGCAATTTATTTATTGCCCTCCACTAAAAGCAGCATCGAACTACTCCGAAAGCAGTTAGTACAAGGTCCAGCCGTTCCTTATAATGCCGTATGATGGATCAAGGTTTTGATTGTCGAAAACATTTCAGCTTTTTTTTTTAAATTATTTTTTTAAATAGTTCAGCTTTATTGGAAACCATCTACAATTGAATCAAATTCTTTCAAAAGATTATTTATCAGGACAATGACAGCCTGATCAACTCATCACGATCGTCGTCATTCTTCGCAGAGGATAAATAATACATCAAACCTCGGTTTTCGTCCATAATCCATTCCAGAAGGCTGTTCCAAAACCGAAATTGTTCAAAAACCGAAACCACGCTCTTTTTAAAATAAAAATGTTTATTGAACACGTCTGCTCACAATGGAAAGGAACACGAGGAAGCGTTACTTCCTCGTGTAAGGAAGGCGAGAGGAGTCAAATGGTGCATTCAAGTGCGCTCAGTTTGTTCGAGAACCGAAATTTGTTCGTCATCCGAGGCATAAAAAACTCAATTTTTGGTTGAAAACTGAATTGGTCGAGAACTGAGTCGTTCGAAAACCGAGGTTTGACTGTGTATGGAATACGGCGCTATGTCGCGTCGTGTTGAAAAAGCGTAAAAAACGTAAACTTGAGGTATGCTGACAAAGTGCTTTTAAATGATGAGAACGTCCTTCACGCGATGGCGGGAGCTTCAGGGCAGCGTTTTAGGAAGGTGCTTGTGTTTTGACTGGAGGCACCCAAACTGAAAGAGGCGCTCCGTGTTATGACTGCTATCTCTGACACGTGACGTGCCAAAAAAGCGGCACCGGGTGCCAGCCTGTGCCCATGGCTTGCAACCGAGTTGAAGCGCGGCGCAGTTGCAGTCTAGCGTAGCCCGCTAGCCCGTGTTGTCGTAATTAGAGAGATCCAGAATGTTTTTTTTGTCCCCCCCCTCTAAATGGCAGCATTCAGAGGTCCAAGTGTGGCATCTGTTGGCGGCGGCGCACGAGTGGAAAGTCTGGAGCGGTGGGGAAAAAGTGAGACGGATTCTCACAAGCGACCACTGCCTGAAATTCGACGGAGTGGGGGGAAAAATAAAATTAATCAAATAAAAAGCCCAGTTTTGGTTTTTGTGGCTGCTAAATTTTGGTTGATCTGTCCCAGACTTGTCCTGAGCACATACACTTGCTGCTTGCCTTTTTTAAGCCCCATCCAAAAGCTAATATTTTTTTGATATACCTTCCAACGAGTCAGCCCCAACGTCTCTTAACATTGACGAATGTGTGGTCTCGGCGCGGTTCACTTGCATACACTTCAGCAGCTCGTGGCAACTATTTGTTTTTATTTGATGCTTCGCGGCTTTCTCGGCCAGTCGCGGCCGACGGCGATTTGTGGTCGAAACCACCGCGGCCCCAGTCGACCACCATCAGCCATGTTTCCATCTTCCCGCCGGGAGAGATTGGATTCAAAATGGTCCGTCCGCAGTTGGCGTGTGCGGGGAAAAAACAGGTGAAGGGTTTTATTTGGAACGTTAGGGATGTTTGGGAATCGAAATGAAGGTCTTAACGTGGACCTAAAATGGCCGCTTATTCTTGAAATGAAACTCATTGATGACAATGTTAGATTGGATGTTATCGAAATAATTTGTACCCGGTTTCCTACCCGCTATATCATGTTCATACTGCCACTTTATTTATTTTTATTTTTTTTACTCTAGTACAGTCAAACCTCGGTTTTCGTCCATAATCCGTTCCAGAAGGCTGTTCGAAAACTGTTTGAAAACCAAAACCATGCTCTTTTTAAAATAAAAATGTTTACTGAACACGTTTGCTCACAATGGAAAGCAACACGAGGAAGCGTCACTTCCTCGTCTACCCGAGGAAGCGTCACTTCCTTGTGTAAGGAAGGCGAGAGGAGTCAAATGGTGCATTCAAGTGCGCTCAGTTTGTTCGACAACCGAAATTTGTTCGTCATCAGAGGCATAAAAAAACCTCAATTTTTGTTCAAAAACTGAATTGGTTGCGAACAGAGACGTTCGAAAACCGAGGTTTGACTGTATATCAGAAGACTGAGCCTTACATTGTTGTCGTCTGATGCATTCGTACTGCAACGCGACAAGGACATGTCAAGACGACCACGCGGAATTTCCTTTGTGACGAGGAAAAGGATTCCTGGCTGATAAACTATCTCCAAATAGTGGTTGTCCTCGGCGATGGACAGATTCTTTAGCTGAAGTGAAATCTCCCCCCCCCCCCAAAAAGTTCTACTTAAGCAAGGGCATGAAATATTCCATTCGAGTCCCGATTAGGCTGGAGGATGAGCTGTAGCCTCTTCCAGCTTTGGACTTTGGGCAAGAGGGCGGGGTTACACCCTGGATTGGTTGTTAGGATCTTCCAGATCGTCAAGATTGTCCAGAAACTGCTTAGTGACTGACAAAAAAAAAAACGGTCCAGGTCTCAACACCCCCAACGGCATTCTATCATGTTTTGACTGAGGCACCAAGCAAAGTTTTTCTCCTGTTTTGTCTAAAAACGTTCAGAAACTCAACGTTTGTCTCTCACGTTTTATTTCGTTTTTCCCCCTGTCCTGACATGCGGCGGTGTGTGCATCTGAATTCACGCTCGTCACCCGCTCGACGCGCAAAGGGCTCGAATTGATTACTCAATCTCATCACGAGAACTAGTTGGGAGCGCAGGAACGGGCCGAGCTGCTCCGTGGCGTCGTAGGCCGCTTCAAAGGTGGCTCGTAAAACGGCATTAGCGATAATAAGCGCAGGCGGCGTTTGATGAGGTCAGCCTGAAAGGCCACTCGTTCACCTTTGTGCTCTCGCCTTATCACGGACCCAAACTTCTGCCGTCGTCTCCTTGAAGTGAGCCAAGCGTTTCTCAACGTGGAGCTTCCGAAGAAGATTCAATCATTTACTAGCATGATTTCGTCTCACGTCCTCTCGATGTCTGGATTGATTTATTTTTTATGCAAGCCAGACCGATATATTCATGAGCCAATGCTGATGCTGATATTACATTCATACAGGAACAGCATGGGAAAATAAAAAAAAATAAAAAATGCTACCGTATTTTCCTGATTATAAGTCGCATCAGGCATAAAATGCATAAAAAAGAAGAGTAAAACCCATAAATAAGTCGCACTAGAGTGTAAGTGTCATTTTTGGCGGAAATTAATTTGATCAAATCCAACACCCAGAACACACATAATCTTGAAAGGCAATTCAAAATAAAAATAGGCTAACAACAGGCAAAATAAGTGTACGCTATGCTAACGTTACATGTTGCAACGTTCACCTAACATATGAAGAGTTATTCATATCACGAGAACATAAATGACATGCTAACAAGTTTACCAAACCATCAGTGTCGCTCCAAATCACGAAATCCTATGAAATCGGTGTCACTTTTAAACAACTCCGCCAACTCCGGAGGTAGAAGATGCGGCGCTTCTTCTTCTACGTCGCTCACGTCAGACTCACCGTCGACTTCTCAACACAGGCCTAGAGCGTCCTCTTGCGGATTAATGTGAAAATAACATGTGAAATGATATAATGTGTTAATAGTTTAAAAAAAAAAATATGCACATTAATCAACACAAGAATAAATAGTGTAATGTGCCGGAGTTAGCACAAATGCTAATTCCACACCTAAATTGCACCCCTTGGCCAAACGTTGATTAGATATCGACTGATGTCGATTTATCTGCGCTCAAATCTGTCGGGTTCTATCAGAGACCCGACTTTTTGCAGACAAACATAATTGAGTCCCATTTTTGATTGTGCCTCTTTAACACGATGAGAAATGAAGGAAACGCAATGTGAAGCAAAAGGGCACGAAAATGTCATGACTTTTTCCTTGGCCCGTGCGCCACCCCTCCATTAAGTTTTGTGGAAGCGGGGGGGGGGCGGAATTCCCTGCCAACTTCTTTGGTGGAGGTAACAAGTCAAGAGTCCCAAATCAGAGGCTCGAGCCCCCCCCCCCCCCTCACATGCAAGCGACGGTCGTCTGTCTCGCATTAGCGCACACGCTCTTTTAATATTCCCGCCTTGGCTGGCGAGGGCCTCCTCGTCCCTGCGGTGACGCCACCGCGCCTCCGCCTTTGAATGTTTTTTTTTTTTTTTTTTTTAACGCTGAGCACGAGCCGCTCAGTCTAGAGGCGAGAAGATCCAACCTTAATGCCGCCGACGGGGGAATTACGGCGGCGGCGGGTGAGGAAAGGCTGAGTAAAGCAGCCAGACGTCTCCGATGAGAGAAACCCCCCCCCCCCACCCCCACCCCCTTTTTGTTTTTAAATTTTATTTTTTTTCCTGTGTGGGGAATCGAACGCGCGGGCTGACTTGCGGTTGCAGTGATTCCTCGCACAGCATCTCCCTGCGAGCAAAAACAAACATTCTCAGTGCCGTGCGGACCAGTTTTCTACGCGGACCCAAGCGCACCTTCTTCTGTTTGATTCCTTTCCACTGCTACACCTCGCAGATGCTTGCTAGCATTTCACTGATTGTCATATCAACGCCGATAACATTTAGTCATAACAAACCAAAAAAAAAATGGTGTTGTCTCTGGTGTTTTGGCTAACTAAACGTCTGAGGATTCAAGGGATTCCGAGGCTCAAGTGTTCCACTTTCCACGGTGTGTATTTGTCAAAAGCAACAAATTTGGTTCATGTCTCGTGCTCTCTCCTTTTCGCCGCCGCATGTCGAATCTGAAACTTTGTTGGACGTGATCTCTCGGCGTTGACACGCATTGAAGAAAAGTCATCTCAGCAGAACCCGCGGAGGACATGTGGAGCTGATCAGAAGCTTGACATTTATTCCTGACGAGCATCCAGCACCTAATCTCGCGTCCATCGCTCCCCAGAAATCGAAGGCAAAACGTTTGTATGGTTCCTGTCCTCCCCCCCCCCCCTTCCCCGCCTGCTTTTCTGCGTTGCTAAGCGTCACAAAAGCAGAGGAAGGCGGCTCGAAAGGTTTGATTGGCAGCCAGTCTCGGTCTTGAGTCGGCGGTGCGAGCCTGCCGGATGTGAAGCTCGGAGGGCCTATTCTGGGCTTGCGGCCGCGCGTGCGCGTGTTGGAGGAAAATGAAAGTCGTCGGATGACCAAAACCGCAACACGGGAGCCAGTTCTAAATTTCTCCCAGCACCGCCGCGCTACAAACGACTGCAGCTGCGACGCGGCCTCGCTCAGCCTCGCTCGGCTTCTTCTGGGATTCCACCAGGCTTGACTTTTCTATCCCCGGATTTGCCACAATGTGCCCAACATTCTTATTAATTTTTTTAAATTGAATTTGATCATGAAAAATGTCGTTAGGCGTTGGGAAGAAATGTTGCTTGTTTTTATCATCGCAAAGACATTGGGCCCAAAAAAAAGCCTGCCGTTTTCACGCTAACAGTGGTTTCGGTTTTCGAACAGCCTTCTGGAACGGATTATGGACGAAAACCGAGGTTTGACTGTAGCCCATTTCCTCACCCAAAAAAAAAAATCGGCGGAAGTCTTAAAATCTGCTTTTGAAGGCAGGGACAACCTGCGAACGATGTTTGCTTTCAAAGCACTCGTGTTCATTCTCATCAGATGCTGTGCCGTCTTGTTCCCAGAGACAAGTGACTCATCTCACTCTCCTCTTATTTTTTTTTTTTTGGTCTCTTATTCCATCTCTCGCTGAGGCCCGTTCCCCCGTTTTCTCCCAAAACGCAGTCCTGATGCTTGGGAGCCTGGCAAAAGCGTTTTCACAGGGGGGTCGACCACGACCACGACCCGCTCAGACACGTTTTCCCAGCTCAGTCTTGTACGTACGGAATCTGCTGACTCGTATCGTGAGCCGATGATCTATGAATCGAGGATTGTCGGGAGGTCAACTACGATAAGAATCTCCTTGTCAAGGCGGCCTTGGATCTTGTTTGTCGCCGTTCACGGTCGCCCGCTTGGAGCACACCTGAGAATGTACTTGGCCCTGACCGTGCAAACCGGTCAAGTCACAGTCTTTGTCGCGCTTTAAAGTTCTTTCTCGCTTCTGTCTGTCAGTTCGGCGCCTTTTAAAACTCATTCAATACCAGCCGATTCTGGACCAAGACTGAAAAGACGTTTAAAAACGTCTTTGGGAGTGAATGACGGCGATCAAAGCGGAATCTTTCCCGTGAGACTTTTCAAAGCCGTTCATGTCATCGAGGCTGATGGGAGTTTCTCCAAACAAAATGAAACAGTGTTCGGTTTTTACAAACATCCCGAACGCTTGAGATTTATTTCGGCTGCCCGAAGTTATCAACGTGATTATCGCACCAAAAAAAAAAAAAAAAAAAAACTGTTCCTGGTCATACTTTGGGTTTGGATGAAACGTGGGAAGAGCGCCAGTGGGGCCACAGAACCACGAGACGACGCAACGGAAAAAGTTTTTGGTTTTGTATTCGGGATGGTGTTGTTCTGGCTCCTCCCTCGTCACGAGTGAGGCTCCTTGCTGTGAACCTTCTCCCGCTTTCATCTCCGCGGGCCCCCCAATGCCCTCCACTAATCTTTCCACCCTGTTTCCCTCCCGACACCCCCCCCCCCCGCTGGTTTTCAGACTTCTTCTCTGGCTCCGATCCACCGAATGTCCATCCTCGAAAAGGGCTAATTACAAACTCATGAGTCAAGACTGAACCATGTGATCCACACGGGCACAGGTGCTCCATTTGCCTTCGGCCGAGAGCAGACAACCAGCCTAGTTTGCGCGATTTTGATCTTTTTGGCCACACGTACTTTTTGAGATCATGAAAAAACCGGAAAGCTTAAAATCGCGCCGATTCTTATTGAGGCAGTGCGAACGCTCCCCCCAACAGATTTTTTTTCAGACCTCAAACAGTTTTTGCAAATGTATCTGTGCTCCTGGATCCTCATTTCGATGGATGTGTCTTTTATTTATTCCCTTTGGAACTTGACTTTCCCACATTTTCCACGTCAGGGAAAGTGTTCTCCGTGGCCATCGACTTCCTGCCCGTTTTTTTTTTTTTTTTTTTGCGCACAGGCTAATCCATCCAGATAACCCGCCACCCGGAATGGCAGCCAGCCGTCGCCGTTTTGCGCGGCCCGCTCGCCTCTCTGCATCACCACCGTGCCCCCGAGTCACAGACAACCTTTGCGAGAGCTAAATATAGACCCGGCAAAGAATAGGAGGAAGGGAGTGGTGAATGCACACAGAGGGCGGCGCGCTACAGAAACTTGTTGCTGACAGCCTTGGATACTTTTTTTTGTTTGTTTTTTTAGCTCGATCAGTGACTCCGCTTTGGAAGTGTGGTATCAAAAATATCTCGCCCTCAAAATATCTTGCCTTATAGTATCTTAAAAAAAAAACGTTTGTCTCATATTGTATCTGCCAGCACTCCATGTGGACACACGGTGATGCACTGTGTCGTATCTGCGGAGCTTTATCGGCAACGGTATTTTCGTTTGTGGACGCAGCACTTCATATCGTGCCCTTTATGCACTGGTTAATTATTGCCACCCACAAGTATGACACCCCAAGCACTCTGTGTGCCTTTTTTCTCTCAACTCATGCCAATCATCTGTGTCTCCCAACAAACCCGCATGCAGCTCTGCTTACCTTTTGACTTTGACAGGACAGCAGATGTTTGCGCAGACCACATGAAAGTTTTACTTGGGTGTAGAAATTCACACTTGATATGAAAAAGTATTTTCGTAAGCTAGTTTTTTTTATGGCCACTTTTAGCCCATTTTGCTGCAATAGTGCTTGATGAATCCTAAACAAATGTTGTCGGATTTCTCCAGTTCTGTGTCCAGATTTGAGCTGATCCGCTGGCTTGCTGCCCAAAACTCCACAAACTCCTCCCAACAACTTGATTTTTTTATTTTGTATTATTTTTTCCCCCTGTAATTGAATCCCATCTCGTCGTGAGTCATCTACTTATTTTTAGCGCTTAAAAGCTTGCGTTGCCAGGCGACTGCGTCTCGGGCAGGCGGGTGCGCGGGCGGGCGGGCGGGCCGTCGTGAAAGGGAAAAAAGGGAGATGGTAACAAGGGTGGGAGGCGCAATCGGCGGACGACAACAGCCGACGCGGCGTGAGTCAGTGGGGACGCGCGCGCTCGCTCGCTGGCGCGCGTGCACGCACGTGGGCGTGTTCACTATCCCTGCGTTCGTTGCGCACGTGCTCCACGCGCCCACGCCTGAGCACACCTCGCCCACTTCACCTGCCGTATGCGTGCGGCTCGCCCACGGCGGCGCTTTAACGCGAGACACGCGGGCACGTGCGCACGAGTGATTGGTCCCCATTGACAGATGTTTTTCTAAGAACCTCATTGTCTGCGGGCTGACTCACCGCACTCGTTCCTATTCCCTCATTTAGATGGATGGTTGCTCGGAGAAATAAATCAACGGAGAGAAAGCTGCTTAAAAGCCGCTTGGCGTGAGGGACAAAGGATTTCCTCAGGCTGTCAGTCGAGCAGGGCGGCGAAAGCAGCCTGTCACTGAAGCTGCGTCTCTGCATGGTGCCGTGCAGCGGGCGCTTTGCATTGTCCATGATCAGTGTCCTCCTTTCTGGTATAGAAGTCGGGCAAAAAGTCGAGAGTCTTCCATTTTCAGCCGCTCGTGATACATATTGTATTAGTTTCTTTGTCATTTTGGCCTGCCGAGTCCCCAAAATGACATTTGTGTCTTAGACTCGACTCAAGTTTTTGAGTTGGCACTATTTTTCACAACTGTCGGGCAGCTTGAATGTGTTTAAATTTGCCCTGCAGGGGAAAGCGGATCACATTTTTTTGACTGTTTCGCCAAAATATGAGGACAGTTCCATATGCATTGAGTTAGTTCTTCTCATTCTTCCATTTGATACTCCCGCTAACGGTTAGCCCTCCCTCGGCAAAGCGACGCGTGTGACATCGCCCTTTATCCCCCGCCGTTATGGTACCGATGTTGATAAGGAGAGAGTCCTGCCGCTGCTTGCTCAAGCTGTAAATGAGCTGCTACGTAAATCGGTGTCGTGCAGGCAGAATGTGCCGAATCAGCACGCGCACACAGCCACGACGCACACGCTCGCAACCACGCAGCTCTACTCTGGGGACGAACAGACACCGCTATTTTTTCGATAAAGTACGAGTTCAAGTCACTAAGTTTCGATACTTATTAGATGAAAATGGTTTAATTTCCGGAAAAAACTACGCACATTTTTTTTTCCCATCACGGCATGTTTCTCTCAAATGATTAATCAATTATAGTTTTAAAAAAAAACACACGGCACCTGAAAAAAAAAAAATTAATGGATTTAAATGTTTTATTTGCTGGCGAGCTCCCCGGTACTTCTTTTCGGCATTTCCCGATATGTTCATAAATGACCCATCAGTTGCATGCCAAAATATGTAAGCTCGTAATTATTTTATTGGCCATCTGCGCTCCATGTTATGATACCTTTGGACTGTGGGGGGAGGGGCATTTTTCTCTGCCAGGTGTATGTAACTTTTTTCTCTTTAAAAAAAAAAAAGATTAAAAAAAAAACTTATTTTCATGTTTTCGTCGGCTTTTATGACACTGGCCCAAATAATTTACAAGCCAATTAAGTGCACCAGATGTTTACACTTACCTGCCCGTGTGACTTATCTGACTAGTTGTGTGTGTGTGTGTGTGTGTGTGTGTGTGTGTGTGTGTGTGTGTGTCATAGCTAATGATGTTATATCGATATGACACAGTTTGTGGAAAATGGGAAACTGATTGCAACCAAGCACTTGCCATGGGGCTTTTCTTCGACACACACACACACACACACACACACACACACACACACACACACACACACACACACTTTGCAGAGAGAAAGCATTATTGTTATATTGTGCCCATATGTTTCCTAACCTCAGTGCTGAGCCTGGGTGCCAAGCACATCTGGTTTTAATTAGGTGTGTGTGTGTGTGTGTGTGTGTGTGTGTGTGTTTGAGTGTGTGTGTGTGTGTTTGAGAGAGACACCGAGAACCGTATGTTGAGTCTTTGACTGCTACAACGCCCGCGTGCTTATATTTTGTCTGCACCCCGGTCAAGGTCCACCCGTTTGAACGCCGACCATTCGGCGGCGATAGTAGCGCGATGCCGGTGATGCGACCGCGACCTGCAGTGGAAACCGCCCTCGGTGGCGGCCAGCCCGACTTATTCCCGGCAGCCGAGGCATAGTCAGCACGTTACGTTCCAGCTATTGTGGTGCTGAGAAAGCAGCTGCGAGAATTAAGATTCTGGAGTCGCGACTCGCAGAGTTGTACGCTGAGTCACCGAGACGGTTGTAAGAGTAGAAACCAGTTTGGACGGATCAGGCCTTCTTCAGCAGAAAAAGGCTCCGCGGATATGTCTCGATCATCCTGGCAGCCATTACCATATTGGCCCGAATATAAGACGGCCCTGATTATAAGACGACCCCCTCTTTTTCAGTCTTATTTCAATGCAAAAAAACACCGTCTTATATTCGGGCCAATACGGTAAATAGTTCAACTGAGAATATGCAGTCTTCTGGTTGTTACTATTAGCATAGCATAGAAGGATTTTAATACGTCAGTTGACATGTCTCACTTCAACATTATTACTCTCCTATGAGCAAAGGCTTTGGAGCCACAAATGGCTCAGGATAGGCTTCAAAACGAGAATCCTCTTGAATATTTTTATTATTGATTCTTCTTTCGATGGAATAATCTGATAAGAATTGATTTTGGATTTAAAAAAATTGTCGATTCTTGTCTGTTATCCACTCGCAGGGTTCGCCTTCCCCGAGTGGGCCTACAAGCCCGAGTCGAGCCCGGGCTCGCGGCAGATCCAGCTGTGGCACTTTATCCTCGAACTGTTGCGCAAGGAGGAGTACCACGACGTCATCGCCTGGCAGGGCGACTACGGCGAGTTTGTCATCAAGGACCCGGACGAGGTGGCCCGTCTGTGGGGCGCCCGCAAGTGTAAGCCGCAGATGAACTACGACAAGCTCAGCCGCGCCCTCAGGTCAGCTATCGATTTTTTAAAAAATGTTTTAAGAATGGTTGAAAGGCTTGTATGTTTATTCAAATGTGTTCTCTGTAACAAAGTTTGCCAGTTGCCTTTTGGAAGACGCATGATGTTAGCATTTGGCTAACAGTCAATCAAATTGTGCCGTACAACTGCGTACAGTTGCTGATGCTTCAGGTATTGCAATACTTTTCTAGTACTCAGCATTATTCTTCCAAAAAAAAAAAAAAAAACTCCACTTGGATATTAAACATAAACCTTTATGGCAAGCAACCACAAGGCTCATTCAATACCGAGGAGGCACATTTTTACGTCTTTTAAGAATCTAAGCATTCAATCCCAGATCCGTTTTTATGTACACTTTTTATTTTTTTCCCTTGGTAGGGTAAAATGGATGACACTGAATGAATTTTGAACATCTTCTCAACCATTGTGATTCCCACAATATTGCGAGTAGGTGTTAGCGGCTAACCGGTTAGCAACCATTGTATACATGCGCATGCATTTAGATTTTTTTCCCCCCCAGTAGTATATTTTATGACCGTGTTAAACCTCTGAAGACAGACACATTTCTCAGGATGGAAAAGAACTTTATGACAAAAAAAAAAAAATAAGATGGTTCATAAAATGACGTTAGCCTTCCTGGCAAACAACCGGGTGGACATCATAACTTCTGTTTCTCATTTTCAGCGCCGCTCTTGCTCATATTCCTCACTTCTTGTCTGTCACACGCCTCAGAACCGGTCCAGGTCAGATTGAGTGGCGGGCGATGGTCCAGTTTCGAAACGTTTCTCTCGGACTGTGTTGTGCGCGTGTGTGATGTCATTTGGGGGTTTGATTTAGCGGACGGTCTGTTCTCTTAGTGTACATCACGCACGCATCCGGTTTGTCATCCGTGTCGCCTCCTGTGTTGTAGGTTGGTTTGGGTTTCATTTGCCGGATGAGTTGCGCCGTCTCATTACACGCGCACATGCGCTTTCGCACCTTGTTATATGTCAGCCCTCCTCCGGCTCATCTGCGCCTTATTTGCCAGTCTTCCTATTTTTCGTGCCGCGTGGGAATGTCGCAGCCGCTCGTGACTTGGGCGCACGGAGCCAGCAGGCACGCTCCCGCACAAGGTGGTTCAAGTCGTCATCAAAGACCAGACGAGGGTCGTCCAGGATGCGCGTGTGTTCTTTCGCGCATACGCGTCGGACTTCTCCACGACGCTTTCCAGGAGCCGCACATCCATCATGACTGGCTCGCACAGGCTCGACGCCACCCACGTCTGGCTTTTATTTTGAGTGCTCGTCGCTTGGTTACACTCGCCAGACACTTGATTAGGTACCCCTTCATCGTGTCATCGGATCCAATCTGCTTAATCCGGGGGTCGGCAACACGCGGCTCCAGAGCCGCATGCGGCTCTTTAGCGACATCTAGTGGCTCCCTGGAGCTTTATTAAAAAAAATGTTTGAAAATGGAAAAAGATTTTGATAGTAGGCTAATATAGCTCAAATAGATATACAGTAGATACATGTTGCTGCTCCGAAAAAGGAGAGCTGTGGTGGTGGTTTTTTAAAACATACACTTTATTTATGCTTTTAACAGTCTCTACAAACTTAGGCGCGTCTGCGTCCGACCTTCTCTCATTTGACTCGAGAGGCGTTCAAAGACAGCCTCAGAAAAAACGGAAATTAATGAGCACTTCAATGACACTAATAAAAGCGAAAATAATGCACCAAAACAAAAAAAAATCAAGCGAGGAAATTACTAAATAAATTCTATGTTTTTGTGAACACACAACAAAGGAATAAATAAATAATTCTGTGACAGTCCAGTACATACATACAGCATGTTTTTCCTTTATTGGAAGTTTTATAGAAGGCTTTTATTTTTTTGAGGCTCCAGCCATAATTTTTTTGTCCTATATGGCTCTGTCAACATTTTGGGTTGCCGACCCCTGGCCTAATCGGTAATGCCGATGACGAAATTGTCAACCGTCTGCCTGTTTTAGGTGCCCACATGCACCTAGCCACCTTGAGTTCACAACAGCCACCTCTACACTCTCATCTGCGACTCCCACGGCACTCACCAGGTCAAACACCAATACCTGCACCTCAAGTGCACATTTTATTGTTTAATCACGCAAAATCAATTTTAATCCGATGACACGGTGTGTCTGTCGCATAATCAATTCTAAAAAAATATGTTTGCGTATATGACAAGTGCAAGCGTGGCTCTCAGATTGGGTCTCGTGAGATGTGTCATTAGCGCCCCCATTTGCAGTGTCGTGACACATAAGGAAAAAAGAAGTCCCAATAGAACGGAAGGAGACGTAATCTTCCAGTTTGTTGACATCAAAATGTGTGAATCCAGCCGGCGTGTGGAAAATGTGAATAAAGCCCTTCGTGAATAAGTTTTCGCCTTTCACAATGGAGCGAGAGACTCTGCTGAATCAAAGTCCGCAGGCTCGCTGTGACTCACGCCGGGGCCATTTGATCATCTTGTTAGATGAGCTGTCAGGCACTCGCTCTTCACTCCTCCACCTTCTCTGACGGTGACTCATCCTGCCTCACTTCCTTCACATATATAAAAGCATGTTTTTTGCCACGGGGGTTGGAGTTGGGGGGGCGGGGGGGCAGCATGATGGGGGGTCGCCATGTCCTGGAACGTCGCAGGAACTCTAGAGGAGGAAGATTGAGGAAGAGGAGGCGTTGGTGGGTCATATGATGACGTGGTGGTGTCGCCCCCCCGCAGGTACTACTACAACAAGAGGATCCTCCACAAGACCAAAGGCAAGAGGTTCACCTACAAGTTCAACTTCAACAAACTGGTGCTGGTCAACTACCCCTTCATCGACATGGGCACAGGTATACGCACACGTGCGCGCGCATACACGTCACTTTTTGGTTGATTGAAACGGTTGGATTTGTTGAACGCTGTCGGCCGCTCACGTCCAAATTTTGTTCTCAAGCTACAGTCAAACCTCAGTTTTCGAACGTCTCTGTTCTCGACCAAATCGGTTTTCGACCAAAAATTCAGAGTTTTTTTTATGCCTCGGATGACGACCAAATTTCGGTTCTCGTACAAACTGAGCGCACTTGAATGCTTCACTTGACTCCTCTCGCCTTCCTTACACAAGAAAGTGACGCTCGGGTAGACGAGGAAGTGACGCTTCCTCGAGCAGCGTTCCATTGTGAACAGACGTGTTCAATAAACATTTTTATTTTTAAAAAGAGCGTGGTTTCGGTTTTCGAACAATTTCGGTTTTCCAACAGCCTTCTGGAACGGATTATGGTCGAAAACCGAGACATGACTGTATCTTCATATTGTTCCGTCGGACCGAACTGTTGCCCCATGTCAAATATCAATTTGCTCAATAAATGGACAAAAATTCTGCTCCAGTGCTAATTAGCAGCGCGGCTAACATGTCAGGTGGCAAAGCCCTTTGGAAAGCCACCGAATCCGACACGATTGACGTGATCCTTTTAACAATCAAATAAATCATGTGCGTGATGTCATCATGTCATCATGACAACCTCACCCACACACTCCATCCCTCCCTCCCCTCTCCGCCTGCCCCCACCCCCACCTCAAGTGGTTTCTCTGTGTTCTGTTCCAGTGTAAACAGGGCCCATATGGAGCTGACTTAAGTGCGGCACGATACTTTAATTGGTGTGTGTGATGTGGCCCACGCGTGTTGGGATGTTGCATGCACACACGCGTGCCCACGTCAGTCTGCGCTGATTGTCACACACACACACACACACACACACACACACACACACACACACACACACACACACACACACGTGGCAGTCCAGTGGGGGAAGGAGAGGAGCCCAGCCCATGTTTGTAATGGCAGCGAGAGCAACTTTTCCAGTATTTAATTCTGGCACGTTCACCCAGGCCAGAAATTTATTACCGTGCCACAGTTTTGCTGGAAGGAGCACCAGAGTTGGGGTGGGGGTGGTGGTGGGGGATCAAGGGGAGTTGGGTCTGAAAGAAGGGGCACCCATCTTGAACCCATTTTCTCCAACCAGTAGGTGGGGGCAAATCGTTAGGAATTAATCCTTTGTGTTGTTTGCAGTGAAGCCCAGTAGTTGATTGGGGGGGGGGGGGGCATGCTCCACTAGTTGAAGTTGATTGTAAAACGCATACAAAACAAAAGAGAATCACACATTGTGGGTTTTAAACACAAAAATATTCAACCATGTAATTTTGCCGCACGAAACTGCTCTCTTAATGCTGGGATATCATGTGAAATGCCATAGGGAGGCGAACACAAATTCGTAAAGATGCTTTGGTCATTGTAATCCTTCAACCGGCCGCGACCTGAACACCACACCAGTACGGCGAAAAAAAAAGAATTGAACGATTGTACGTTGGAGCCAAACGATACCATAAGTTACTCACACACATTTTTCAGTCTCTGTAACAAACAAACAAAACAAATCGATTATTTCTGTGGAAGTTGATGCTCGGCAAAAAATTTCAAAGTATTAGGAGATACCCCCAGAAGGATAAAAAAACACAAAAGCAAAACGTGTTCAGCAATTGTAATTTTCATGTGCTTTTTCAAAAGTGAAGAGGGGGAAAAATTAATAGTGGAAGCTGGATTATTGTAAAATAAATAAATAAATAAATAAACAGAGCATTGTCATGTCTGATCGCCTGCCCCGCCCCCCTCTTTTTAGGTCGCGGCGTCCCGCAGAGCGCCCCCCCGGTGCCGAGTGGGGGCACCCACTTCCGTTTCCCCCCTTCCACGCCATCGGATGTACTGTCGTCAAGCGAGGAGCTTCGCAGTCCGGGCGTGTTCAGCAGCGTGGCGCGGCGCATGGCCCGCGGTTCCGTCAGCGACTGCAGCGACGGCACCTCCACCAACTCGGAGCTGGAGGAGGCATTGGGGTCGGAGGAGCGGGGGGTGGGGCCGGAGAGGGCCTTCCGGGGTCTCCTCGCACCCCGCCTGCCTCACGAGTCTCTCTTCAGGCTCTACGGCCCCAACCCGGCGGGGCTCGCCAGACCTCACAGGGTCCACCCGGAGCCGCTCTCTCCCTTCCCCGTGTCCCCCCTGCCGGGCCCCGGCGGGCTGCTGGGGCCGACTCTGTCCCCGGCCCTCTCCATGACCCCCACCCCGCACCTGCCTTACACCCCCTCTCCGTCCCTCCCATCCCCCATGCTGGGCTCCCACTTCTCATTCAACCCGGAGGACATGAAGCACTACCTTCAGGCCCACACACAATCTGTCTACAACTACCACCTCAGCCCCCGCGCCTTCCTCCACTACCCCAACATCGTCATCCCGCAGCCCCACCGCCCCACCCCGGAGAAGCACCACCTGCACGGCCCGCCCCTGCCGCTCTCTCATCCACTGGGGGGGCAGCTAGGGGGCGGCGGGAGCGAAGAATCCTTCAAGTTCAAGTTGCAACCGCCCCCCCTCGGACGCAAACAGAGAGAAGCGGGAAGCTCGCTGGCAGCGGCGTCCTCCTCTTCATCGGCGGCCGGACAGTCCTCCTTGTTCACGGCGACGCCCAAGATCAAGGTGAGACTTGGAACAGGAAGTGACGTCCTGAGACGCCGAGACAAATGTTCAACCAAACCATTTAATTTCATTTAATGAAAATCCGGCTCGGTGGTCCAGTGGTTAGCGCGTTGACCTCGCAGTGCAGAGGTCGTGCATTCGATCCAGCCTCCAGCCTTCCTGTGTGAAGTTTGCATGTTCTCCCCGTGGCTGCGTGGCTTTTCTCCGGGTACTCCGCTTTCCTCCCACATTCCAAAAACATGGCCGGCTGATTGAACACTCCAAATTGTCCCTTGGTGTGAGTGTGAGCGCGGATGGTTGTTCGTCTCTGTGTGCCCTGCGATTGGCTGGCAACCAGTTCAGGGTGTCCCCCGCCTAATGCCCGAGGACGGCTGGGATAGGCTCCAGCATGCCCTGCGACCCTTGTGAGGATAAAGCGGATCGGAAAATGGATGGCAAATGAAAATCTGTTTTCTTAACCCATTTAATCCCACCGGTCACATTTGTGAAGGACAACAATGATTTAATTCACAGGGCTCTAAAATGTTTAATTACTGATTACTTCAAAGGGCTACCAATGACACCTGATTTTGACTTTTAAATGTCTGGGGAAAATTTGGGATTAAATGGGTTAATGCTAACTTGGAATGACAAATGCCATGAACATGCTGACAAAAATGACATGGCGCATCAACGCATACAAACGTAGCATACAAATAATCACTCGACTGTCAGCAGCCCATGTCGATAACCATGCACCACCCACCCACATCCCTTTCAGGTGGAGCCCATATCAGACATAGAGTCCGAGGAGGAGGTGGAAGTGACCGACATCAGCGAGGAAGACGAGCTGAACCCTGAGGATGATGACATCTTCGCTCCTGTATCCTATCATCAGCTCCACAATCATTCCAAGGCCAGCGGCAGCCCCCCAGCCCCCTACCCGCAGCCGCCCTCTCACAATGACAATCCACACCCGGACGATGAGGACGAGGAAGTTTTCAAGACTCCGGCCACTCCGCCTCTCAGCGCCGGGCACTCGGCGTTCCCGCTGCTCAGCCTGAAGACGGAGCCGGCGCCGGCGGCCCCCATCAGCCCCGGTGGCACCCACTGCATCCCGCTCAAACTGCGCTTCAAGCGGCGCTGGAGCGAGGACCAAAAGATGGAGGCGGACGGTGAGCGGGACGAGGCCGAGGACAAGAAGGTGAGAGCCGAGGGACGCGAGGAGGTGGAAGAGAGGGAGAGACCAGTGGACAACGGGGGAGGACCGGGCCTGATTTTGGGCTTAATGATGCCCCCGCCGCCCACTCAGCGCAGGGGCAGCTCAGAGCTGCAAAGAGCCACCGCCCAGTTGTCCCTGGAGAACGCCAGCTGCTGAGACCCCAAGGCTACATGGGAATATAACACACACACACACACAAAATTATTATAATTTTTTTGGTGGCCAGAACTTACACAAGCTCTGTTCAAAATGCTCATTTGTGGCCATGAAATAGGTATACCCTGCGCCCAAAATACAACTTGCGTGTTCAGTCAAGAGAGTTGCGCTGATTATTTTTCCGAAATTGACCCTTAAAATGGTCGCTTCTGACCAAAATGGCAGACTTCCTCTGTCTTTTCAGGCGTGGCTTCTTCTTTTGTTGTGCGTGTACTCGTGATTGACTTGCCTGTACAGTGGTACCTCTACTTATGAAATTAATTGGTGGAAGAAATTTCTTCACTCGAGAAAGTCAAGACGCGTTTTCCATGTAAATGCCCTAATCCGTTCCAAGACCCCCCAAAATGTAGACGTAAATGATTCCTAAAGCACAAAAATGCATCAAAAATATGTTACAATTAGATTGTTGCACAATGAATGAGAGTTGTGCATCATGTAAAAAACAAAGAATAGAATAAAGAATAAAAATGATGGTCCTTTAATTTTTAACTGCGTCCTCATCAGGGTTTTTTGCCCTCTTTAGTCCATGTTATCTCTCAGAAGGGATTTTTGCCCTGCCGTTTCGTAAAGGACATTTGCTCTTGTCGGCTTTTAACAATCCTTCGAAAATGTCCAAGGCAAAAATCAGCGTAGTGAGCGATCGCCCGACTGGTGAACACTTTTTCTGGGTGATTCACTTTGACATCAAACCATCGGAAGGCCTCATAGCCCAAGGGGTGAATGACAAGGACGCTGCATAGACACGTATCTATCTATGTATCTACACACATAGACACATATGGTAGAGGTCCCTCTTAGCCAATGGGATGCCAGGAGGATGTTAGGTAGTAGCCAATAACAGAGCAGCTCTAAGTATGTTGCGTTCAGGAAATGCAGAGTTGCGAGTAGCAGAGCCCATACTGTATTTTTACCTTTTGTATCTTGAAATTTATTTCGTAACAAGAGGCCATATTTTCCTGTCGAGACGTTTCGTAACTAGAACATTTCGTATGAAGAGACATTCCGAAGTAGAGTTACCACTGTATATCAAATTTTACATTGTTGAGTGGGTTTGGGGTCAGAATATTTTCATTTGTGATAGCGCTCAGGGCACCGCGCTAGCTTTTTTCGAGAGGAGCTTACGAAACTGTCCAGAAATGATCTTAGCATTTTTTGTCATTTATATTTTCGACACGCATACCTAATTTTTGCCTGCACACGAGTGCGAGCTTCTTTGAAACCACAACTTGAAATGCTTTTATTGTACAAAACCCGACTAGATTCTTCAGAGAATTGATTCCATTTACTGGGATTTTTTTTTTTTCTTCATCCTGCTGACTGACTTTTGAATAATTGGAAGAAAATATTTTCAAAGGAACGTTCATAGATTTGTTGTTTAACCTTGAAAAGTTTTCATGGTACCAAATCCTACCTTTCACTATTTCTTGACCACAAAGCGGCATTTTGAAGCATGTTGTATTGATCTTGTCGCCACTTTTTTGGGGGGGGGGGGGTGATGTCTTTGGCGTTACACACTCCTTTGAGGACAAGTGCGGACTTTTCGTCTTCAAAGTCATAATGGTGGTAAAACATGAACAGTAAAACATCATTGGACTCGATGGATTCACCTTTTTTTTTGGCATGTGGCGAGCCCTCAGTTTTGTCGACTTGACAGAAGTGCCTCGCGGTGGTCTACAAGGTGGCTTCCAGACTGAAGGATCCCTGGCGTCGTGGAACATTCCGGACTTTACGGGATCACTTCTTCCTGGATGGAGGTGGAGGGGCATTTGTACACTTTCAGGAAGTGACCCAGACTCTCTGCCGGCCAGGTCGAGCTGCCCAGGCGGACATTTTGTCCCCTCTGCTTTCGAAGAAACTTGAGCGCTTTTTGGAGCATTGGCAAATCCCGTCGTCATTCCCGTCGTTTCCAAAGACTCCCGGCTTAGCGTGTTGCAGTGTTTTTTGGGGCATTTAGTTTCTCCAAGCCAAAAAGCCGAACCTTTTCTTTTTTTGGGGGGTGGGGGGGCAACAAGCGCGGCTGACGGACGTCATTTTTGGTTGAGCGCTGCTGCCATGAATGTCAAAAAGCAAAACTCAGGCAGAGAGCTTATTTTTCTTGACTTAAGAAATTATATTTCCAATTTAAAACTAAACAAGCGTGCCTTCTCAAAGCACCACCCACCAACTTGCCTTCTGTTTTTAACAATAAACTACTCACATACTACATATATATTTTAGTCAAAAATAAATTCCAAATGTTATATTTCAGTATGGTCGTTTGATACAAATCGGGAAACTAAAATTTATTTTTCATGCTGACGATATATGTGTACAGATAAATGCAGGATATATAAATATATATATTCTTTGTAACTCCCAGTGTATTACCACGCCTTTGCCTTCTTTTGCCGCCATTAGAGTTTATATTTATATTGATGAATAAATATTAAAGAAACCGTTAGCGTCAGAACAATACATAGAAAACAGCGAGGACAAAGCTGGCGCCACAGTCTGATTGGCTGAGAAGGGGACTGTTGACCAACACACACACACACACACACACACACACACACACACCAGCGTTAGATGACATCACACACATTGCCATAGAAATGACACACGCCCTTTACACAAACACGCACAGGAAATGACATCACTAAACCTCAGCGCAGAGTGGAGAGAGCGGGACTTCCCATAGAATGACTCGCTCAGTGTGTACACGTGCAAAATGTGTGTGTGTGTGTGTGTGTGTGTGTGTGTGTGTGTGTGTGTGTGTGTGTGAGAGAGCTATAATGCGTATGAGTGTAAGTGTCTGCCCGTGTGTTCCGTTTCCGCAGTTCCAAACAGAAAGCCATATATATATATATATATATATATATATATATATATATATGTATATATGAGGGAGAGGGGGGAAGAGCGATCCTGTGATTAGCGCGTCGACCAGTGCAGAGGTTCAATTCCAGCTCCGGCCTCCCTGTGTGGAGTTTGCATGTGCTCCCCATGCCTATGTGGGTTTTCTCCGGGTACTCCGATTTCCTCCCACATTCCAAAAACACGCATGGCAGGCTGATTGAACACTCTAAATTGTCCCTTGGTGTGTGAGTGTGATCGTGGATGGTTGTTCGTCTCTGTATGCCCTGCGATTGGCTGGCGACCGGTTCAGGGTGTCCCCCCCGCCTACTGCCCGAAGACGGCTGGGATAGGCTCCAGCACCCCCCCGCGACTCTTGTGAGGATAAGTGGATCGGAAAATGGATGGATGGATATAAAAGAGATAGCAGCATTTGGCTCGACATCACAGTAACCGTTACCCCGCCTTTCCCTGCACACATGCGTATTTTACTGTTACTATTGTAATGATATTGTATCATAATATTAACCAGCTTATTTTGTATGTACTCCTGCTCAGCCGCTGTTTTTTATTTTGTTTTTATTTGTATTTTATTACATGTATACATTTTTGGGGGTTCCAATTTGCACTCTTTCTTTCTAGTGGACCTTTTTGTTTTCGCTTTCTGACTTTTTTTGTTTTTTAAACCACAAGTGTGTAACCCAGGAAACTGTTTTCTCTTTTTTTTTTTAGTACTGTTATTAATGCTATGTGTGTGTATAATTTTTCATATTTTGAGGATTCTGAAAGGAAAATGTGTTAAAAAAAAAAAGAAGAAAAAAGACCATTGTAATGTTTAACTGTTATTCCATGCGTCAGTGTCTTGTTAGCTGTCATTCAACATGATTGACGGCTTCGTGGAGGAGGTGGACGCAACCGCTCGGTGTTTCTTTTTCTATGTGTTCATCTTCGCGTGTAGTTAAAACAATAATCAGGGTTCATTAAAAAAAAGGTAAAAATTGATTGATTGTTTCCTGTGTTTGTTTCATGTTGGCGCCCCCAGCAGGTCTGTGGAGAGCGCAGGCTAATAAGATTAATGCGGCTAGCATTGTTAGCATCGGCTAGCATTGTTAGCGTCGTCACGCTGAGCATAGCGGCTAATGCAAAGCATACAAATGCTTTTGTTCAAACTTTGTAAAGTATACAGTAATCCCTCATTTATTGCGGTTAATGGGGACCAAAACCGCGAAGTAGCGACCAATTAACATATATATAAAAAAAAATGCCCCACGTGGGCCTTTGCGCTTGAGCAGAGCGCACTAACGCACACACACACACAGGCCAGCGATCCCGCAGCGTGCAGCAGACGTGTTTATGATTAGTCAATTAAGGTTGTTTAGACAATTAAGGATGGAAGAGACCTGCTTTTGTTCTTATAAGTCTCTCTCTGCTAGCTAGCACGCACTAGCAGCATCGTAAACAACACTTAGACACTGATTAAAGATCAAAGAGTAACCCACAGTGCTAAGACAGAAAGAAGATGTGTATATATATATATATTTATTTTTTTTATGAATGTTTAAAAAAAATCCGCGATGCACCGAAGCCGCGATAAACGAACCGCGAAATAGCGAGGGATCACTGCATGTATTTATCAGCTGATGACACATTTGCTAATTGTAAGAAAATAGTACCAATATTGGCTAGTGGTGGTTGAAAGTTAATAAGTATTGAAATGTGATAGCTTGTTTGTCGTTTCTTGCTCTGGCACATGGCAGCCATTTTGATGAGGCGATGTTTTTGCTAGTGTGTGTGTGTGCGTGCGTGCGTCTTGTCCTGTCAAGCAGACTTTATTATTACTTGTGTTACGGCACACTGGAATCTTTTGGCACTGATTGGAACTCTTTGTGTGAATGTTTTGAGGAGGATGACACCATGTCACACACTGTCCTCCCTCGTCTGCCGGAGATGCAAAACACTTCGTTTGACATCTTTCGCCGAAAGTCTTCGTGTGCTGGCGCCAAAATGGAGGTTGGATCACCCCCCCACCCGCGTCCTCAGGGTATGTTTAAAATGGTCTCTAAGTTGAGTTAATTTAATTATTTAAACGGTTTTAAAAAATGGACTTTCCGGTTTGTTTCTTGTGGTGTCACCCATTTGCTCATTATTTCAAAAACATTTAATCTTAGACCCCATCTTCAGTTATTCACTGAAAGACTGCTCCCAGGTTTTGTTCTGAAACCAAAGGACCATTTTGTATGCCATGCCGAGCAACCACAGGATGCTAAAATACGCTGAGCTTCATGTCGAGCTTTTTAGGTTACTGTGTGAGCAGTACACGTTAGCTTCTGCTCTCCCACGCTAACTCTGGCTCCCCTTGGTGGCAGTATGCAGCATTGCAGCTCTTTACAGCCTACTTGACTTTTTACATTAGTAAACTTAAATTAATACATTGACTTAATTTTGTAAATGTTTTCTAATCCACTTATGCTCACAAGGGTCGCAGGCATATTAGAGCCTATCCCAGTTTTTTTTTTTGGGCAATGGAGGGTGAGGGTGGGGTACACTGAACTGGTTGCCAGCCAATCGCAGGGCACACAGACGAACAGTCATTCGTGCTCACAATCACACCGAGAGACAATTTCGAGTGCTCAATCAACCTGCCATGCATGTTTTTGGAATGTAGGATGAAATCAGAGGACCGAGAGAAAACCCACGCAGGCACAGGGAGAACTTCCGAACTCCACACAAGTAGGCCAGAGCCGGAATCGAACCCTGCACTGCTACTCTGTGAGGTGAATGTGCTAACCACTCTCATACTGCATTTGGGGCTAATCGCTAAGGTAGCCATGAGGGATATTTGTGTTATTATACTTCAATTGCTTGGTGGCGAAATGCTACAGTGATAATGCAATTGAAGCTGCTGTTTCTTTTCAGCAAATGAATACACTAAGGACTGCAGACCGTGATGGTTTGTAGCCATTAGGCTTTGAAGCGTCTGATGCAATGTGATTGATGGCCAGTTTGGCCTCCAGTGGAGAGGTACTGTTGTCTGGCTGAGCGATGAGGTCAGAGTTCGTACCCGGAGGGAGGTGGGGGTCCTGTTTGGCACCAAGACAGAAAGCAGATCACAACACGGCTAATTACCACACATTGTTAGGGGCCTCTGCTGGAACGCAAAAATAAGATTCACCGCTCACACACAAGAGAAAAATATCTCTCAATCTCAAGTCTTCACACGCACCAAGAAAAATAGTCACAAAAAAAAAACAGAATAAACCTTTTTCAATAAAACCCTGTTGACAAAAAACGTCTCTGAGTATGAAAAAAACCCTCACACAACAAAAAACAACTTGTACAAGTCTCTCACATAAAACATTACCCGCCAAAACTCACAAAAAAACCATCTCATTAACACCTGAAAAAAATGTCCCGCCCTCCAAAAAGAAAAAAACAACACAAAATCTACTCACAACAAAATAAAAACACAACCACCAAAAAACAAGCTACAAAAATCTGTCACATGCAAAACAACTTTAACAGGCAATGAAAAATTTCCCACTCACGGGAAATAACACCACAAAAAACAGTAAGCCTATTTTAGTACATTCCAGTAATTTTAAGGAATTTTGTTTGTTCCTTTTACGAAACATTTCCTGCGAGCGTACCCTTCTCAGGTTGCTCTTGTGTGAGTCTAACTCGCTCACTCCACTTTGTTTTAATCCAATGGTGCCATCTAGTGGACAAATCGCCTTGCTGCAGCGGCTGCTGATCACAATTGATGAAAAGAAACACCAACTACTGTACAATCGAATAATTAGATAATGGTTTCCTTGGTGGACATTCACAAACATATCCACTTGACCTGTGCACAGTTCCGCCCGCTGCTCCGTGTTAGTGCGCGCGACCCGGGTGCGTTCGCCAAGTTACGTAACACCCGAGTGTAGTTTGAACCCCGCTGCGTGCGCGTGCCAGTCAGCACTGCAGTGCTACGGTCAGCTAACTTCACATCGCCGTTTGTTAGCATTAGCGGCGCGCCTTTAAACGTAAATAGACCAGTGGGTTTGTGTCCAGTTTGTGAGGCAGGAGTTCAAAAGAACTACGTGCAATGATTCCAGCGGCTCGGTGCCTTAAAATGAACCGTAATCCCGCTTTTGGAGCACTGCAATGTACGGTCTTTTTTCGTTGGTCTGATGGCAACAAGCGTTTTATGACCTCACCGCCGTGTTAGCCCATTGGCCCGCGCACTTCGGCGCCCTTAGCCAATCGTGTGTAGCTATGGTGAGTTTGGTTGGCCAGCGCCTGTGCCGATTGGGCTGGAGGGCAGAACTCGCGGAAGCTGTGGTGTTTTGAACGTCTCCCATTGGCCGAGCGAGATGGTGAAAGAGAAAGTATGTCAATTTGGGAGTCGTGTTCTTTGTGCTCAATCAAGCTGTGAAATTGTATTTGGGATTCAAGGAAATCAGACAGTTACGTTTTCTTCGTCTAAGTATCTTTCTTGTTTGAACTGACGTTTTAGCTATCTTAGAAAAAAACGACTAATAATTTGTTTTATTCTTGTCTGTTTCAAAGCAAAAAAAGACGAGATTTTTAAAAAAGGGCAAAAATCATGACAAAAAAAAAATAAAAAAATATATATATACCGTACTGTACCTCCGCAAATTCACGCCCACCGAGGCACCCAATTGGTCAGCACATCCTGGGTTTCTCAACAGCTGTTCTGTGTTTTCCCACACTTCCATTGGTCTCCTCTTTCCGTCAATTAAATTTACTTTCCGGGCTTCTCCCGCCCCTAGCTATCATCCTCGCGCTGCCATTGGATACTGTACCTGTCGGCGCATCGCCATTGGCCGAGCTTGTTGGTTGTCAAGGCTTCGGGGTCTCCATTCACCATTTTGCGACTGTAGCGTAGAATGTACAGGGCCACTAGTTTTTTCTCGCCTCATTTGAAGTTGCCTCGCCGGAGAAACATGAGCGACGACTGACTGGCAGCCGCGGACGACCGGAGCGGCCTTTCTTGCCCTATTTTCACCCGCCGACTCAGCCGGGCTGTCGTCCACGTTAGCCGCGCAGTGAGTGTTAGCTAACTAAAGCTTCTCCTGAAGCACCGCAACGAGTCACTAACATTCTCCCTTTTGTTCCTGTTCGTACTTAACGTTGTTATTTTCTGCGTATTTTAGTGCGTGGACGTGCTTGTCGTGTGCGTGGAAGGGGAGGCGAGGGAAGAGAAGGGAGGGAGGGGAGAGAGAAAAAGGGAGCGGTGCGTCTCGACATAGTGAGCCAGCCTCAAAGTTTTCCACTAGAATTAAATCCAACGTCATAACTAACAAACTACACTGACGGCTGCGTGTTTAGCGCACAGGGTGTCGTTATCACGACTGAGTGCAAAGGAGGAACGGGGTGGGGGTGTGGGGGGGCTGTCGAATGGCCTTGTCAACCAAATGTATTTTAGAAAAAAAAAAAACATTTACACTGGGGCCAATGACGACGTGAGGTCGTGCAAAGTTGTGCAGGAGGTCCCAGCTGTCATTTCACACAGCTGTCATTCTCAGATGAGGCCGAGCTGACACTTTTTATCTACTTGAGTGCCTTGTTGTTGTTTGGCGCAGCTAATTTTTGGGTGGCAATTAGAGGCCTGGGAAGAACCTCCTCGGGAGAGCAGGATTTCCTTGCTGCGGCCTTGTGTGTGTGTGTGTGTGTGTGTGTGTGTGTGTGTGTGTGTGTGTGTGTGTGTGTGTGTGTGTGTGTGTGTGTGTGTGTGTGTTGTGCGAGCGTGCGTGCATGCAGGCAATCCGGGCCTGCTCGGCCTGCATGCATGCATGCATGCATGTTGTCAGGCTTGCATAAAAATTCACGTAGTCCCTCTCTGCTTTTGTAATAGTCAAGTTTGTTTATGTAACATAGAATCAGAATACTCTTTACTGGCCAAAATATGTGAAAAGTACGGCAGAACGATTTTCAAATGAAAAAAAACAAACAAATATAGTGATTGCGATTTATGTTTATTCCATCTCCCCACGTTTTCTCACAAACAAAAGAAATAAATGAATTTGCTCATTTGATGCTAAACTTTGCCGAAAAATGTCCACACCGTCATTTTGGAATATCAAGTGAAAAATACTGTGTTTGTCAAACAACACACTCTCAGCGTGGTAACTGAATCGTGTGCTCATACGTCGCCCCCACCGTGTCACCTCTCTCATCGTCAAATAGTCAACCTGAAAAACCTTCCAGAAATTCGGCGCAGTGTCACAAACACTCAATAAGCAACAGCCATCCCATAATATCTCACCACCGTCTCAACTTGCTGCTAGTGTGAGTAAACAAGCTCCACTCCACGCAGGCCCAGCTGTGATAATCCTGTTACTCTCTTAGTTATTCCCCTGTGCACACAACGGCCCAGCTTTTGTGCGTGACAAATAGACAGTCCGCAGTTTTCAGACATCCCATACCATGTGGATAGATGACCCCAGCGAAGCAAATTGTACAGCAGTCGACATTTGTGTGTGCGTGCGCGCGCACCCACATTACAACCGTGGTGTGCAACACTTACGTTCCTTTTCATGGTTGTAACATCTCTTGAGAATGTCATTTTCTTGTCACTGAGCGTGTGAGGCCTTCAGGGTCCCTTCTGATCATAAGTCTTAACTGTCATTAATAATAATAGTACACTTGTGTGTCATTATAATTATAGTGCACTTTTGTGCGCAGCCCTCCTCGCTGCAATAAAACAGTGATGCTAGTCGCCAAAGGACCACGCTAGAGGATCAATAATTAGAAGCAGCATTTGACCACAGTGTCATCAGCCCAAAAAAAAAAAAGGGCTTATATCAAAGGTTAATGATTACCATATCGTAAACTTTGTAATTACAGTCTGTGTCATACAGTATTAGAGATTCGTGTTTGAATCATTACATCAGGGTTGAATGAATGTGTGGTCTACTAGAGTGGATTTAAAAAGTCTACACACCCATGTTCAAGGTTTTTGTGGGTTAAAAAAAAAGAGAGAACATAAATCATGGAGAAAAAAAAAAGTTCCACCCTCAACGTGACCTATTAAACAAAACAAAACAAAAAAAAAAGCCCCAAAGCGTGATGCTGCTACCAGCATGCTTCACTCGAGGTTTGGTGTTGTTTTGGAGATGTATTGGGTGTGTTTGCACCAAACATGCCTTTTGGAATTATGGCCCCCAAAAAATTCAACCTTGGTTTCATCAGATCCATAACACATTTTTCCACATGTATTTGGGAGTTTTTGTAATGGACAAGGTCCACAAAAGCTTCATGCTTCTCCTTAAAAAATAAAATAAAATACAGTCAAACCTCGGTTTCCGTACATAATCCCTTCCAGAAGGCTGTTCGCGATTTGTTCGAAAACCGATTTGTTCGAAAACCGAAACCACACTCCTTTTAAAATAAAAACGTTTATTGAACACGTCTGCTCACAATGGAAAGCGACACGAGGAAGCGTCACTTCCTCGTGTAAGGAAGGCGAGAGGAGTCAAATGGTGCATTCAAGTGCGCTCAGTTTGTTCGAGAACCGAAATTTGTTCGTCATCCTGAGGCATAAAAAACTCAAATTTTTGGTCGAAAACCGTATTGGTCCAGAACCGAGACGTTCCAAAACCGAGGTTTGACTGTAAAATAAAAATCCTACATGTATTTGGGAAATTTTGTTATGCGCAAGGTCCACAAAAACTTCAAGCTTCTGCTTTAAAAAAAAAAAAAAAAAGTCCAGCAAAGCCTACTAGAATAACAAAACTTTATTTGGTGTTTCATTGGTTGCACTTTAAATGGTGGCCGTTGTGTGCTGAGTCTCATTTAACATGAGTTTGATTGTGACGTTTTTATTTTTTAACACCGCTACATCCGTAGTTCGAAGAGGGTGTGTACATTTGTGCAACCACATTATTTCAGTCATTTATTTTCAATTCCCCTCCTCAAAAAAATCTTTACTTGATTTGTCCACTTTGCACGTCATATTCATGGTCTGAAAAGAATTCATCTCGGTCTCATTCTTTTATCACGCCATAAACTGGCTTTTGACCAAGGGTGTGTGGACTTTTTATATTCACTGTAGTCATCACATGACATTCCTTCACGGTTGACATTATACGTTTATATTCACTACATTAAGCCACATGTGATTCTGTGGCTAAGATTGCGAGTCATGTGACCTGACATAGTGAATACACAATCGTATAATTCTTCACCTAACGTGACTCGGCCTACTCTAGTGGGTATTTTTGTCCCTGCGCACATGTGAAATACAATTGCACTCATTGCCAGTCAGTGTTTATTATTACATAAGGCTGTGTTTCACTTTGGCGAAGAAGACTTTCACAACTAAGTGACCCAATAAGCTGCGGTAATTCGCTTTTTTTTGTTTTTGTTTTTTTGGCTGAGGATAAAGAATATACACCTGTGAGTAGCGTGATGCAGTGGATTCACAGATGGCAATTTCCTCGCGCTTATTTGGGAAGAATCTTTCGAATGTATTTTGGTTTCCCATGGCAGTTTGAATGAGTGTCATATCGGTTGCAGGTTTTTGTTTTTTTCACCGTTGGGCCTCTGCGTTCAATACTACTGTGACATTGATGCTAGTTTTGTTAGCCAGTCTATGGCATTTGGTGTGTTCAGCTAGTGGACTTTGGAAAGTTATGTGATTTGTTTAAATACACGTGTCTTGAAATGGGATTTTTTATTTATTTTTTTAACTTTGTTGTTGTCGTTCTGCTGGCTGTAAGTAGAGTACGAGTGCATTTTCTCCCTCCGAGGACTTGACGGACGCAAATGTGGACGTCTTCTGTACTTAATGAATATTCCGTTTTGTTTGAGTAAACCACAAATACCCTTTTCTTGAAGAGTAGGCATTTCAATTTCCCAAAATTCTCAAATACGGCGGAATGAAAGACTTTGCTAACCACATTCGATTGATATTACTCATCCATTGCTATCGTGCATATTTTTTCTAATTGTAAAGAGACTTTGTGGACTTCCCGCCGACGCATCGAGTTGAGTTTTCCAGAAGCGCTGTTAAAAAGGTCGCTGCGGGTTTCACACGGGCGAGCGCAAGTTGCATCAGGTTTTCGATGCCAGCGTGTTATCATCAGCCACATGACTGCGCCACCAGTTGTTGCTCCGCCCCCGCGCGCAACAAAACTGCACTCGCTCACACATGCATCTCGGTTACTCACACACGCGGCTCCCTCCACCTCAGCTGCCGCTACGCAAGGCTCACCACGCTCTCGGTTTGAACACAACGGTACCTTGACTTTCATGTTTATGAGTGGGGGGGGGGGGGGCTTCTACAGTCTACATTACTGTAATATAATCGCATTGTTTGTCCAAAGTAGGCCCTGACATTGACTGGTCATCACTTCCTGTTTTGTGGAATCAGGGTTCATCTTTGATCTCATTCTCAGTGGTGCCCTTCTTGCTTTTTTTGTGGGTTTGGAACTTCTTTCCCCATCCGGACCCCAAAACCACACGATGACTTTTAATATCTTGTAACTTTAACAGCAGAAAGCAGTGATGTCACTCTTTTCCATCCTATGTGTTGTTGGTTTTGGCACTTTTAGCCGTTGTGGTTTTAAAGTGCTCGGCTTGTCTTTCCGCTTGGACTGACCGTTCTAGGACTATTCCCGCTTTGTATGGGTGAGGGGTTTCATTACCGCCCTTGTTTTTTTTACCCACACTTTTTAACTCCTGACTTAAAAAAAAAAAAAACGACAAAGAACCGAAAAGCTAAACAAATTAAATGGTCACAACAGCTAATTCAATAATCTAACGCTACGCGCTAAGACTGTTGGCAGCATCTGATGTCGGAAGCTGGTTATAATTAACATTCAAATTTAATGTCATGTTTGAAGGTTACCTCAGGAACTAACATTGAAAGGTAACAAAAGGGCAAAAGGGAGTCTTCTCAGGTCAAAATATCAGCAAAATCAATATTTATTTCCTTTTTTTTTTCCCAAAGTGCATGAATGTTTCAGAAGAGGTTTAAAAAAAAAAAAAAAAGTAAACCTCCAACTAAAGTCTGCTCTCAAAATTCAAAAACAATTTTTTTGTCCACGTTGCGCGGGCTTCTCCTCCAGGCTCTTTCCAGTCCGTAAACAGTCACACCTGTTGGGGGATTGTGAGGCATGCTGGGAAATGTAGTGTGTGGATTGTCCGCCATTTTTGTTTGTGTGCAGCGCAGGATTCTGAAACGGGAGGTCACATCCTTCCACCGCGGCATATTTAGGGTTAACATTTTGAATGCAGGCACTCGTAGCGCCAAATGTTTCATTCAACATGTCAGTTAAATCAATCAGAATTTTTATTGAGTTTTTTTTTCATTTGTTGGTTTTTGTTTTTTTTTTGTTTTGAGTGGAAGCACAAGTGTCATTAGTCATTAGGACTCATCCCTTCTGAATGTGAGTGACGAGTCCAAGTCAATAGGAGACGTCGGTAACGTGTGAGCTGCGAAAAGGAGGAATGAAGTAAAAGGGGAAGTTAGGTAATGCTCTTCCACAGGAAATGGAGTGAGTCGGGGCGGATCGACGCCGCTTTGCAATACAGTAAACAGATAAAGGTCGCCACAGAAGAGGAGGAAGGAGCGAGGATGAGGGTGGGTGGAGGGTGTTCAAGACAGAGTGAAAGGGAGGGTTGAAGTATGCGAGCGAACAAGGAATTCCCCCGCCCCTGCTTCCCCAGATAAAATGCAGTGTGCGTGGTTTTGTGTGTGTGTGTGTGTGAGAGCGAATAGGAAGACTTGTCCGGGCAAACTGCAAAGTGCTTGTCCATTTTTTTTTTACTTCAGCCGCTCTACTGCTGCAGCGTTTAGCCTGCTAGCCACCTTGTATGGATGAACTGTTATGTGAGTACAACATCTTGTGTAACACCAGGGCGCGTTATCAAAGTGTCAATGAGTCACATTCATTACGACGCCAATTCATCAATAGCTGCCGAAATAGTCATCAGAAATGAACAAGAGATAACACTCCGCTTCCTCCAAGTTCGTTTAGGTGGACGAAGGCCCTTTAGGCCAGGAAAAAATGTTATCCCAAGTGTTTACTGCCGAACATTGTTTGTTTGTCTGCGAGGAAGATAGTAATTTAGTGGGAGAAAGGCTCAGGATCACGCATCGTGAGTGTTTACATGTACCTCAAATGAAATGGGACTATTTCCCAAATCTTGACAAAGCTAAGGCACATATTTTACTGCACAACAAATCTCACGACAAAGCACCAAACAAAATGGTCACCAAAAGTAGTTGTATTGGAAATAATGAGGATCCTGACTCTATGGACCCACAAATGTCATTCCTATGCGGTGCGTGTTCTGGTGCTGTTTAGTGGCAGATCATAAAATTATTTTGTTGTATGAACTTTAACAGGTGTTGGCATAGTTTAAGTGCGCCATCTGACATCAAGTGGAACAGAACATTTATTTCTCCTGCCTATCACTGTACGTCATTGGTACGCAATAGACAAATGCATGAAATGTATACTTAGAGTGGATTTCCGGACCAGTCACACACGAACGAATGGATGGATGAAACTCAGCCAACACTCTTGTTGTGTTGTACAAATTGTGATTGGCTCTCCATTTCTGTCTTTCAGCATTTCTGGAATAAAACTGTGGCAAGTGAAGAAGTTGCCCCGGTCGAGAAGTGATGCCAGTGAGGAGCCCTATAAGACATAACTAGAGAGAAAAAAAGAGGGGGGGGGGAGGGCAAAGAAGAAGCAAGCAGGATAGAACAAGGAGACGGTCTTGCCTGAAGGAAATCCGGGCTTCATGACAAGATGAAGCCAATTAAAAAGCAGGGTCGGCGTTCCCCCCCCTCCACCCGAGCCAAAGGGGGAAAGCGGCGGGGTGCCAGCGAGGTCCTGGAAGGAGGCGAGAAAAGAGACTCTGATGAAAACCGAGACAGAACCGCGCAAGGCCAGGATCACTTCTCTTTTTCATCACAGTCGGAGTCCTCAGATCCAGTCAGAACCAGGGACTCTTCCGACGGAGAATCGCTTGTCATTGACTCTGGTAAATTACGAGCATCGCCAGACGATCGATCCCGACATTCGGCATTGAGTGCTGGGAGCCACAGTGACAGCAATGCCAGCAGCTGCAGTAACAGCAGCACACCAAGCGCCAACAGCAGCCCCAATCCCACGTCCAGTCGCAAAACTGCCACCTTTAAGGCCCGTGTTCCCAAGAAGAAGTACACATCTGAACACTGTTCCATCACTATTGGGGGAAACCATGGCAACTTTGTCTCCAGGACCCCTCCTCCTCTTCTTGTTGGCGGCGGGGCCCTGAACCAGGGGTCATCGTGTTCAGGTAGTCCCATAAGTGTTTCACACCCTGATGGCAACAATCAAAGTCGGGGCCTGATGGCGGACAACAGAGAACCACATCAGGACGGTTCCCCCGGACCACCTATCCTCTTACTGCGAGGGGAAAGGGACAGGCCAGGAAGGGTAGAGGGGGTCAAGGATGCGGAGCGAGTGTCGCCCAGCCCTCTACCTCGCTGCTCCTCCACAGACACGGCCAGTGAGCACTCGGCAGACCTGGAGGTGGTCGTAGATGTTTCCTCACGCCCGCCCTGCAGTCTACCTGATGCGCTCTCTGACGCCCTGGCCAGGGGACTAAAAAATCAGCGAGTCCTAGCTCGTCAGCGCTTAAGAAGTGATGAGGATGGAGGAGCTGAAAGAAGTAACGATGGGAAGGGTTCGGGCTTGGTGTTCTGTGCTGGTGTGGTCCGTAGAGTCAACGGCGAATTTGGAAGCCTGGAGGTGCAACTGAATGGGGAAAAGACACTCTGCCGTTATCCTTATCGCAACATCAGCCCCCCAGGGGTTGTTGACCTTATCCTCGATGCCCCTCCACCTGGTGTGCATCCTATTCGACTCGGCACCCGTGTCTGTGTGCCGTTCAGCAATGAGGAAGGCAGTGGGGGTCAGTGGTACCAGGAAGGCGTGGTGACTCAGGTGGATACTCACCCAGCGGTGGCTAATTGTTACCGTGTTCTGTTGTCTGATGAGAAAACTTCATCTCTGAATGAAGATGAGGGTGACAGGGCCGCGGCCAGTGCCACCCAGGCTGTTTGGGTATCCAGGCAAACACTCCGGCTCCTGGTGCCGCCTTGGGACTTGGACTTACCATCAAGAGAGACCGAAGTAGGTGCCCGAGATAATGAAATGGCACAGGAAGACATGGACGTGGAGCAGGAGGTGTGTCGTCTCAGCCGGGGGATGACACCGGTTGTCGGGCCCTTATTGGGGAGGGTGTACCCTTGCATGGTTCCTGTCTCCTCCACACCAGGACACAGCATTACCACTCCAGTCACACCGGCCTCAGTCCTCAGCCTGGCTCCTGGCCGCAAGTGGGACATTGAGAAAGATCTCGGAAGAGAGACAGATCTCCAGAGAAAGCAGGAAAGAGAAAGGGAGATTATTGCAAAGCTACAGCAGCAACATCATTCGTACATGCCACTCACCCCTGAGGAAGACATGGAGGTGTCCCGCTTCAACATGGTCCCCATGGGAGCACTTATACCGGGGCCCAAACCCATGGCAGTTCCTCAGCACCGCCACATTGTGTCTAAGCCCCCACCCGGCTACCTCAATCCTCATCTGTCTATGGTGCAGGGAATTGGAATTCCCTCCGGCCACCTTGCCCTAAACCCACACCCACCTCCCTCCCCGGTCCTGCTCGGTCTGGATCCGGCCGTTGCAGCTGTCGCAGCTAGTAACGCTGTCATTTCCGCTGCCCAGCTCGCGCCCCTGCCCGCTATCTCCTCCACCATGTCCTCCTCCAGAGTGGAGAAAGCATCAGGAGGTGTCTCCTCCACTGGAGGTGGTGGTTCTGGTTCCACTTCTTCCTCATCTTCACGTTCGCGCACCCCACTGACAGCCGCCCAGCAGAAGTACAAGAAGGGAGACATAGTGTGCACGCCAACCGGCATCCGCAAGAAGTTCAACGGGAAGCAGTGGAGGAGGCTGTGCTCCCGCGAAGGCTGTTCCAAGGAATCCCAGCGCCGAGGATACTGCTCCAGGCACCTCTCCATGAGGACCAAGGAGATGGAAGCCAGCGGGGGGATCAGAGAGCGAGGAGGGTCCAGCAGCACGGGGACCTTGACACCGTCTGACTTGCGACTAAGTGGCGGCCGAGCCAGCTCCGAGTTTGACTGGGACGAGACTTCCCGGGAAAGCAGCGAGGCCAGCAGCCGCGGAGGAGACTCCCGACCCCGTCTGGTCCTCCCCTCCTTGCTCCCCCAGGACCTTTCTCGCTTTGACTTTGATGAATGTGAAGCGGCGACTATGCTGGTGTCCTTGGGGGGTTCCCGTTCGGGCACACCCTCATACTCACCCATCTCCAACCAGTCCCCCTTCTCTCCGACCCCGTCGCCGTCTCCCTCTCCACTCTTTGGTGGTTTCCGCCCTGCAAATTTCAGCCCCATAACTGCCCCATCCTCACGCCGTCATCGCCAGCTGAGTGGCACAAAATTGGGCTCTCTGAGCACAGAACGGGAGCGACACCTTTCGGGCATTGTGCCGACTTGTCACACCAACCTCACTTTTACGGTGCCAATGAGTCCCAGCAAGAGGAAGCTGGACAGCCACCCGCCTCCTCCACTGCCAACAGTCCACGACTACCAGACCAAACCGGAGCAACAACAACTGGTGGCTATAGGGGGAGGTGTTGGGGGTGATCTGAACCTCGGGCCTGCTGCCTTCAGAGTCCTTTCCCCCCAGAGTCAACCGACAACTCCTTCTTCATTGACTTTCCCACGGCCACGTAGCTCCACCAGCCGGCCCCCGTCCTCTGCTGCCTCCACACCCCCACCCATGCTGGTCTCTCCCACGCCCCCATCCCCGCTACCCCAGGAACCTTCTCCCCGTCGCATCGTGCCACTGCGGGATTCTCCTGTTATCGTCCGCAACCCCGACGTCCCCCTGGCCAAGTTCTCTGACGGCCCCCTAGCAAGGCGGGAAAGGAGCCGTTCCAGGGAGCTGAGCCAGGGCCAACACGCAGTCCCTCCCGGCCTTCAAGCGCCTGTTCCCATAAACGGAGCCACGACTAACGGCACCGTTCTCCTCCGCAACCCTGCATCTGCCCTCATCCTGGTAACATCCAGCTCGGTAAGAAAAACACGGTCTTGTTTTTGTTTTTATAACCTGAATTCATTCGACCAAGCAGTACTCTTTGGCTTTCAAGTCTCAAAGGGTATTAAATTATGTGCCCTGGCATTAACTGTTGACCAAGCAGTTTTTCGTCTGTTGCTCATCAGTTACTTTGTGTAACGTATGAGCAGTCCGTTTGTCTATAAGTACCCTAACATTGACCGGTGACCTGTTCGTTGTTTGTCACTATGAGCACTGACATTGACTGGCGACAAATCCATTGTCTGTCCATATGTGCCCTAACTTTGATTGGCTGACGACCAGTCAAGGGTGTGCACCGCCGCTGATCCAAAATTTCTACTTCCTCTGCGCAGTCCCTCACCCCAGTAGGCCACGCCCCCCACTCAAGTTCACCCGCCGCCGGTTCAACGTCGACCACTGCAGGCCACATCCTTTCCACGTCAGGATCTGGGGGCATGGAGAGAAAACCCGAGGGGCACCCGGAGGCCACCGTTGGGGCCTTGCCACAGCCTGTAGCGTGCCACCCAACACCCACAGCCCTCCTGCCACTCATTCTACCCGCCGAGTCTTCGCACCCTGCACCCCGCAAGCAGATCATCATGGGACGCCCCGGCACGGGTAAGGAATTCTCTTACCATAGACTTATACATGAAGGTCCTTCATTGAGCAAGAGAAGGTACCAGTCCAGAGAGAAGGTTCTAGTTTCAAGATGAATGTTCGAGTTCCTAGTGCAGGTACTAGTCTGTGAATGAATGTCTTAGACCCTGTTCCAAGAAGAGTTTCTAGTCCCCAGAGAATGTTCTAGCCGCAAGAGAAGGTTCTTGTATCAAGAGAAGGTATTATTTTTCATCTTCTATCTGTATTTCTGGCGTCTCTTTTTGCTCTACTTTACACTGTCTTCGCTTTGGTCTCACTCTGAAACTTGTGGGTGTCTTTCGTTCTTGTATGCATGTATTTTGGCGATGTGATTCTGTGGAGGCACATTGTGTGAGTAAAGTAAAGGGAGGTGTTAATCACATACTATAAAACCGTCGCTATGACAACACTCCACACCTCCACGATGGCGAAATACAGACGTTATGAGTTTGAGGAGGAATATGAGCTCCCATCATTTTGTCATTTTAGGGTTCTTAAATTGTTTAATTTAGGGACGTTATCACGCCACAGTTCATTGGGATATAAATTTAGTTCTGTTTGTAGCTTGTCGAAAACACATTCTGAGAGTTTTTTTTCGTCTCATGCGGAAACATTTTTTTTTTAAAAACAATTTGATGTGGATAAATCAGTTTACATTTATTAAAATATTTTGGGAGAACTCAAGGACAAATGTTTGGATTTTCATGTTTCTTCTTATGATCGTAATGATCATTCATATGATTTAAAATAAAAAATGATCTTGATTGGTAGAGACGATTATTTGTACTCTAGAAATGATATTCATTATACATTTTACAATACATCTTTATTTATCTAGCACTTTCACAATAGCTGCTGCTGTGACAAAGCGCTTTACAGAACCTTTACAATTCTTTACTCCAGAGGCAGGTTATGCGAGCATGTGTACAACCACTTCGACGACGACAATTATTCATACTGGTCACCCCGCCCTTGTTGTTCATTATTAATAATTAGGTTGTTTGTCTTGTATGTGTGTTGCCATTTATAGCCTGTATTATTTATGTGTGCGTGGATTTGTGTGTGCCAGGGGTGTTGCCCTTTATACCAGCGCGTGTGTGTGTAAGAGATAAGGAGTGTGAGTGAAACTCTCAAAGGGTGAAAATATTGACATGTCTAGACATGCTGCGCAGAGTGCAACCAGGACGTTCACGCACCCACGCGCGCACGCACAAGAATCAGAGAGGGCACTGAGTGTATCTGATCACTTAAAAAAAAAAAAAAAAACGAGCTGCGGTGGTCTACGGCATGTTGTCATGGTTATGTGTTGGAGGAATTAGCGCACTAGCTGATTATCCCAGCGCTAACGCCCTCACACACACATCCTTCGCACGGCCGCCAGCCACCTGCCTTTGTACCGTAGCTTCGCCTCCACCGTGCCTGGAAGAAAAGAAAAAAAATGCAGTCGACGCAATCTCGATTTATGAAGGTGACTGTAAAAATGAAACGTTGTAATTTTCAAAGCTAAAATATTCAACCAAACTATATAGTTTGGACTAAAGCCCCCCAAAATAGCTTCATGCTAGCATCTAGTGGTCATTCCGCAGTTTCACCGTCAGTAACTTCCTCAATATAGTTTGATTGCCTTTTCGGTATTACGCTAGTTTCTTGTGACCTCAAATGAAAATGTTGAGGGTTTACACCCCCCCCCCCCCCCCACCCACAAAAATTCCATTTCACATTTTGATCAGTCTAATGCCTCTAATGTTGTGGCACAACGTGGTACTACACGGAAGGGACGCAACTGTGAATTCAGACTTGCCTGTCTGCTGTTAAAATGATTGTGTTAGTACCCGCAATGAACTGCGGTACAGTGGGCGGGAGGTGGGCGGGGGGTCACTTTATACATATAAAAACAAACGGGAGGCGGCGTAGGCCCCTGTGGCTGAGATTCCTCCTCAATCTAAATATAGAGCAGCCGCATTGGCATCAGCAGGAAGTGAGGCGGGTGGCGGCAGGAGTGACAACTCAGCAGCGGTGTGGCTTCACCTCAACGTGTCAGCTTGCATTGGAATGCCTTTGTTTTGGTTTGGTGCAATATCGATTGTGTCTTTGTTGGGATTCATTTTGGTCATCGGATTCGAGCTGAAGGAACTTCCTGACAAAGTGTCAGTGGTTTGGGATGGATCACTTAAAAAAAAAAAAAAAATCTGTAAGAAAGGGCCTGACCAATATGAGTTGTTTGATGCAAATTATGATTTTTGTTAGAGTAAAATTCTGATAACGAATGAATCAGTGAATTTAATAAAATAATTTTGGGGGTCATTTTAATGCTTACAACAATAAAGAAATGAATTCCAGGCAGAGAGAGAAATAACCCAAAATAGAAAGAGCTAATATCAGACGAGCGATCGGGCCCTCGTGATGTCCAAGAAAAGAAAAAAGTTGCAATAATAGAAGAATGACCGCTTACTTTTGTGTGTGTGTGTGTGTGTGTGTGTCCATCTTTATGCAAACGTACGCCAGTGTGGACCAACGTGGAGCCTCGCTCTGTGCCAGTATTCCCTTGGCACTCGCTCGTCCCTTTTTTGGAGCCCGGCCAATCGGGAGCGGCCGTCCAGCCCGCCATGGATGGCCAACAGCTCATCAATCAAAGCCAAGGTATGAAGAAAGGAAACATAATTATTTTGTAAGTCAAAAATGAGCAATTCACAAGCGTAAAGCTGTTTTTTTTCCCGAGAAAAATCCAAGTAAATAACAAAAATATCTATATTTTTGTCTATAATTTATGGGATATTACGTTTGTGATTGTGATTTGTGCTGTTGCAACGTTCCAGAGCCTCGATGCGGCGTGGCACTGGTGGGCGACGGGCGAGCCCCCGACCTGGAGAGGAGGTCGCCGTCACGTCCGCCCCCGGCGAGTAACAACAACACCCCGGCGGAGAGAGGCGGAGCCGACAGCGAGACGGAGAGCGACACCGATGACCCGTGAGTACATGCCGAGACGATGTGACGATTCATCCGCTTTATCCCACAAGGGAGGTGCCGGAGCCTATCCCAGTTGTCTTCGGGCTGTAGGCGGGGGACACCCTGAACTGGTTGCCAGCCAATCGCAGGGCACACATAGACAAACAACCATTCACACTCACACTCACACTTCGGGACAATTTAAAGTGTTCCATTAACCTGCCATGCATGTTTTTGGAATGTGGGAGGAAACCGGAGTACCCGGAGAAAACCCACATAGGCACGGGAAGAACATGCAAACTCCACATAGGCAGACGTGCTAACCAGTCGATCACCGTCCATCCATCCATCCATTTTCCAATCCGCTTTATCCTCACAAGGGTCGTGGGCGGTGCTGCAGCCTATCCCAGCCATCTTCGGGCAGTAGGCGGGGGACACCCTGAACCGATCGCCTGCCAATCGCAGGGCACACAGAGACGAAAAACCCTCTGTGCTCTCTCAGTCTAGGGGGCAATTTAGAGTGTTCAATCAGCCTGCCATGCGTGTTTTGGGAATGTGGGAGGAAACCGGAGTGCCCGGAGAAAACCCACATAGGCATGGGGAGAACATGCAAACTCCACACAGGAAGAGCGCAGCCGGAATCAAACCCTGCATCTCTGCACTGTGAGGCGGACATGCTAACCAGTCGATCACCGTGCCGCCCACAAATATTATCACAAACCGAGAGACAATTTTCCGCCTTCACAGCTTTGCTTCCGTTTACCAGACATGTTTTCAGACCACGTGCTCCGGAAGTACAACAATGTGGGAGTCGATCGGTCGCGTTACTAAGCAACAAAGGGGAATCCCGCGCTGTACATTTTGTTCAGAAGCAAGGTCGCGGCGGCAGTTAGCTTCTCACGGTTCATTGTAACAAAAGGTTTTTTCACTACTTTGTGGGAAAAATCTGCTCGTTATTTTTTATAAAGTCGTCATCTTACAATAATATTACAATTTGCTGCTATAGATTTGATAGAATTTCTTCATTGTGAGACGAATAAAGATTTTCTTATTCTTATTCTTCAGTTCAAGAAAAATCATAACTCTGAACAAAAAGGGTTTCAAAAAAGAGAGTCGAATGTTACAAGCGTACGACGGCAAATGTTTGAAAAGATGTGATGTTTTGGAGTGAAAAATATTGCGATAATAATGTCGGGTTTTTTTTTTGAGGAAAAGTTATCTTGACAAAGTCATTACAGTAATAGTTATATAAATATTAATAATCAATACATCATAATTAGTGTTATGAGAGTAAAGCTGTATTTATTATTTTATTTTTTTTGCCCCAAAAAAAGTGTCATCTCGTCTTTTTTTTTTCTTCAGCATTATGACAATAAATCCAAATTTCCTACCAAAATGTCGCAATATGAACATGGCGAATATTGCAATAATAAAGGCACATTTTTTCTCTCTTCGAATTTATGAGGATTAAGTGCGAGTGGCGCGCGAAGTAGTGTTGTCTCGTTGTGAAATGGCACTTTGATTTGTGTGTGCACTCCATGGAAGCACCACGTGTTCTCCCTCTCAAGGGTACTCCTCTCTCTCACACACACGCACACACACACACACACACACACACACACACACACACACTTGTTTGTGTTGTGAAATCTACCTCCTCTGAGAGTGCGACAAAAATGGTGCGATTCGATGTGTGTGTGTGCATGTGTCTTTGTGCACAGTACACACACACACACACACACACACAGCTGGCTGGCTGCGCTCTTCATCACGTCTGATTCTGTTTTTGCTCTTTCACGCTGACTCAGACAGGCTGTCTGGTTTGTAGAGTGTGCTTTTTTTTTTTTCCTTCCAAAGAAATGTTTCAGGGTCGCCGCGCTCACAAAAGGTCGCTGTCGCGAGAGCTTCCTCCTCCTCCTCCTCCTCCTCCTCCCTTCCTCCCCCATCTTCTGACTTTGCACGAACTACAAATTCAACATGTTTGTTTAACCTTAGCATTTTTTTTTAACATGCGGTTCGACAGGACAGCTCAGGTGTCGTTCGCGTGTTGACTCAGTCGCTTGTGCTGAGGAGTTGCCGTGGCAACAGACGTTACATCACCGGCCACTTCATTAGGTACACGGGGCGAATGAGGGCCATTGCAGCAGCTGTGTCGAAAATGAGTCGTTGGGGGATTTTTTTTGCATACAGATAACAATGCTCACTTTAGATTGATGGGTTCTTTTTTTCTTATTTTTACAAGCGAAAACATTGTAGTCTGAGAATGAAGCTGTATTTTTTTATTTTTTGTTGGTCCCCCCCCCCCCCCCCCCCCCCCCCCCGGGAAGAACGCGGCCCGAATAACCTAATTTAGTAATCTTACAAGATTAAAATAATATTTTTGGATAAGAAGTCACCTTTTTATTTCATCAAACAAGATCAAACCCCGTCACTCTTTTTCATATTGCAAATGTTTGTTTGTTTTTTCCCCTACTCGCTGCAGCTTCTCCCCTGGCGTGGCTGCCAACGACGCATCGCCCTCGCGTGGCCCCGCCAAGAGGCGCACACAGTCCCTCAGTGCCCTGCCCAAAGACGCAGATAGGAAGGTCGGTTCGTCACCATGATCACCAAATTCACACCAAACTCCCTGATGTCCTTTTAACACCAGCTCCTTTTTTTTTTTCACCAGAGGGAAAAAGACCACATCCGCCGGCCCATGAACGCCTTCATGATCTTCAGCAAGCGCCACCGGGGCCTGGTCCACCAGCGACACCCCAACCAGGACAACCGAACTGTCAGCAAGATCCTGGGCGAGTGGTGGTACGCGCTGGGCCCCAATGAGAAGCAGCAGTACCACGACTTAGCCTTCCAGGTCGGGACGCGGGCAAAACGATTTAACCGCATTACATCACCGGGCTATTTTTAGAGGAGTCGTGTTTAAAACGTCACCTTTGCTTGTGTGTGAGGTGAGGCTGGGTGATATGGCCTTAAAAAAAAGAGTTTCTTGATGAGCCCCCCCCCACCCCCCACCTTGCTTGTCTAAGAAAGAACAATGACATTATTGAAGTCAGGATAAAATGCTGTCAAATTACCTGCAGAGAGGCGTCATCATGCTTTGGGGCTGTTTTTCTTTAGCTCAAGGTGGAGGCAATTATGAACAGTTCCAAATAACAGTTAGTCTTAGCACAAAACCTTCTAGCTTCTGCGAGAAAGCTCCCCCCCCCCCCCCCCTCCAAGAAAAACCCCCTAGTTGAATATCTTAAATGTATTTATTTAGGGTTAATACATGCCTTGCTGATTACCATTTAACTCATTCAGTACCAGTCAATTCTAGACCAAGTCTGAAAAGACGTTTAAAAACGTCTTTGGGAGTGAATGAGTTTTAATGTGATTTTTTTTTTTTTTTTTTTCATTCTGAACACGGCCACATTCCCAGTTTGTAACTCCAACCAAGAAACTCTAACTGTACCGAGATAATCGTGACTAAGTAAGTCACACAAATCCCATCAGGAAAAGCCTACTAGAACATCTGACTTTCATTTCGAGGCACTTTCAACTAGTGGCAGATGTGTGACTCCCAATGAACATGATTGAATATCATTGCTTCATTGTTGAACATAAAAGAGGGTGTGAACACTTGTGCAATCACATCTCAGTTGTTTATGTTTAATTCCCCTTTCAAAAAGATTTTTTCTTAAAAATCAATTAAATTGTACAGATAATGGACAAATGAGTTTAAATCAATCTTGTGGTCATTTCTTTTATATGACAAAAATACGGCATTCGAACAGGTGTTTTTAGACTTTATATGTCCACTGTCGCCGCTGTAAATGTCAATGCTTCCTCCATCCCAACTGTCCATTTTGTCCGAACATATCCACTTAAAAAAATTTTTTTTTTTAAAACCACTTAAAGAATGTCTGTGCTGTATTTGTGATTGTTTGAACCTTCTCTCCGTGGCAGGTGAAGGAGGCCCACTTCCGAGCACATCCCGACTGGAAGTGGTGCAACAAAGACCGCAGGAAGTCGTTGTCTGACAGCCGCGGGGCCTCCAAGGAGGCACGGGAGAGGAGCATGTCCGAAACTATAGGTGCGAGGGGTTTGTTTGTGATGGTGATTGAACTGAAACCATTTGAATGAACAAAAATCTTATTATTATTATTATTATTGTTGTTATATTTTGTCATGGGATTACTCCTCTCAGCAGTCCTCACGGGCATATATTCTTTATCCTGTTTGAAATAATTCATAATACAGTCAAACCTTGGTTTTCGAACGTCTCGGTTCTCGACCAATTTGGTTTTCGACCAGAAATTTCGAGTTTTTTATGCCTCGGATGACGAACAAATTTCGGTTCTCGAACAAACTGAGCGCACTGAATGCACCATTTGACTCCTCTTGCCTTCCTTACACGAGGAAGTGACGCTTCCTCGTGTTGCTTTCCATTGTGAGCAGACGTGTTCAGTACACATTTTTATTTTAAAAAGCGCGTGGTTTCGGTTTTCGAACAATTTCGGTTTTCGAACAGCCTTCTGGATTATGGACGAAAACCGAGGTTTGACTGTATTACTGTTGCTTACCGAGCCACACGCAGTGAAGGAAGAAATAAAAAGTAGCTTACTACAATTACAACAATAGTTTGTGTAGTATTGAAGTTGTGAAACTCTTCTTCATTTGTCTGCCTGACTTATTGCCTACTGCCCCCGGTGGCCAATTCGTGTAAACCCGAATAAGCCACAATGAGTTTGTGATGGTTCACAAACATTCTGTTGAATTAATTTATAACGATATGTTTTTATATATATGAATATTGCATTATCAGAGGATCCAGATGATGCACCATTTGAGGTCTTCTTCCTTTTTCCCCCCCAGACCCTCATTTGGAGTCTCAGGCGCTGGAGGGCAAGCTGCTGAGCTCGCCGTGGACCTGTGGAGGCGAGCGCCAAGCGGGGGAGGCGTTCGGTGGCCAAAACCCCCGTCCCAGAGCTTTCTCCCACAGTGCCGTGCACAGCCTCGAGCGCCGCGTAGACGGCGAGAAGGTGGGAGACAGTTACGTCTGCAAGCACCCCCGTACTCTTGTGTGATTATCTCCCCTCCGGAACAAAAGCATGAATGCAGGCGATGTAAACAACAGGAGTACGTGTGTGTGTGTGTGTGTGTGTGTGTGTGTGTGTGTGTGCGTGTGTGTGTGAGACCACAGCCGCCATGTGTCCTTCACGCCGCTGAAAGCGAGTCTTTGTGCGATCTCGAAACATCTTTGAGCTTTTCAATGCCTTTGAAGTGTGCCAGACAGAAAAATCACGCGGGAGAGAGCCAGCTTGTCTCAGAGGCAATGAGTTCACATCCGCTGCGAGCAACACTCACTGCTGCAGCGCGTGAACCGGTTATCCCCGAAATAAATCAGAAATCATCAAATGAATCTCATAAACGAGTAAATAGTGTTTATACGTCTATTTTGCCATTACACTCATTTCATGGGATCAAGGTGGCGGTATATGAAGAACAGAAAATGGGCTGAAACACTGATCATGCACGTTAAACGTACGAAACAACATGAACGTTGCTCATTTAAATGTAACAATATCTAACAGTCATAATTTTATTTGAGCATGGTCTTTTTTTTTCTGTTGTTTAAAAAAAAAAAATGGACAGGAGGATGGGCCGAGTTTTTTGCGCAACCGGCAACTGCTGCCATCATCCTCCCACATTGAGGGCGGAGCTAGCGATGATGTCACCAGTGACGAGGAGCGCATGGTCATCTGTGAGGAAGAGGGGGATGATGATGTCTTGGGTGAGTAGCATTAAAAATGATATACATTGTCATCGTTTGTTAAAATGATCTTTTATCTATATAATATTCACAGTGCATGTAACCGAACCTTTTTCCACTTGAAATTCTGATCTTGCTACCAACTGATGTTACTTGACGTGGGCGGCATCTGTCTACAGAGGACTCATGTCCCGAAGGCTCCATTGACCTCAAGTGTAAGGAGAGAGTGACGGACAGCGACGAAGACGAGCCCGATGGCCAGGTATGGCCGTCCAACTAGATTTGAAACAACAGAGTGCTTCACAAAGCCATAAAACTACAAATATACACATGACGAATAAGCATCGGGGGAAGAAGGGCTGGTTGAGCCCTCATGTCAATCAAATGCAAATTAATGGTTCATTTTCCATTGGGACGGGTTTTCCAGCTCCGTCCTCCCTGAGCCTGCCTCACTCCGGTTTCCTCCCACATTCCAAAAACATGCATGGCAGGCTGATTGAACACACTAAACTTGATGGTTGTTCGTCTCTGTTTACGACGATTCAGGGTGTCCCCGCCCGCATGGGATAGGCTCCAGCACCCCCCGCGACCCTCGTGAGGATGAAGCGGTAAATGGATGGATGGATGGTTCATCTCGTGTCTCATCTCAATTTCCAGTCCTCCTCTTGACTGAGGATATTCAACTCAACAACGAATCTGTGGCGCAAAAAGTTTGTGTACAGCAAAAAATTACAATTACATCATCGATTGATCAACTTCAAATCCAGTCATACGTTATAGTTGGCTACCAAAAATGTAATTGAAAACACTCATCAATAGTATTTATGATTTTTTTTTCATCTGATGTGAGTGAATTTGTGGATTCATTTGTTTTAGCTGATTTTTTTTTTTTTGGTCTGGCACATCAGGTTTACATCATAATTTTTTTTAAGTCAACGTAAATCAGGGACACACAAAGCCCTTTTCTGATTAAAATTTGTTGTTGACCAGTGACATTAATCAATTAATTAATGATAGATCAGTGTTTTTCAGCACAGTACGGCGGTGCCCGGAATTTTTTGCTCAAAAAAAAAGGGAAACACAATTTTGTGGAAGTTGATGTTATATAATTTAATAATCAGGAAAAAAATAACTGTTACAAAGCCAGAAATGGAAGCACCTCCCAGAAGAATAATGTCGGTAAGGGGTGATTAAAAATGGGGAAAAGATCATATCGCCAAACCCGAGCATGAAGCACACCCTATTATACGTTCGAAATTTACGCAAACGCCATCGAGAAAAAGTCAAGTCACAGATTCTATCTTCTACTTTTTTCTTTTTGATCTCCGTCTTTTTCCCTCGCCTCCAGCCTGGCTTGCAGCCGCTGGCTCGCTCCTCCCTCACTTCCCCCTCGCCTCCCGCCCCTCACGACGAGTGTGAGAGCAAGAGGAAGATGGGCGTCGATGCGGCAGAGGAGGACGGCAAGGGCGGCTGCGTTGCAGGAGAAGGCGAGGGGGTGGCCTCCCTACCCGTGGGGGGCTCCACGCCCGACACCCAGGATGTGGTGCATCCTGTCGAGGGCGCCATCACCCTCGGTTGCCCGGTACAAGAAAACAAAGCCACCATCCTGATTGGAGGGAAGCCGCTGCCAATCACCACAGAGGGTGGGTACCTGTCCTCTGCCTCTCCTGGTCCCAACTTCTCTTTCGGGGGCTCCTTGGTGCCCGCCCAGCCTGTCAAGCTCCTGCCTCACGCCCAGCCGCCCCCGCTAGCTGTAATCAGACCCACTGCCACCACTTCCCCCGAACCTCCACCCTCCGCTAGCGGTCCCAAGTACATCCTGCCGGACCCCCAGACCCCCTCTCCGCCTGAGCTCACCTGCCAACAAATGGGCTCGGTGCCCACCGACGCCTCCCCTTCGGCGAATGGCATGCCGCACTCAGGGGCGGGAGTGACAGGAGCAGAGGTGAGACGCCGTTGAGCCTTTCAAAATGAAATTGCTCTGACTCAGTCACTCCTGCTGTCCTTTCCCACCCTTGTGTCAGTGCATCCTGCCCACCTGTTGCTTCAGTATGGCCTCCATTCATTTCTTCCTCTCTGTTTCTCTCCCTCTCGCAGTTCAAGCCCAGCTGCTGAATAAGACGTTGGTTCCCATGGCGACAGTCCAATCCGGGTCTACGCCTCCGCAGGCGCCCGTCTCTTTGGTGGCGCCACCTCTTCCTGTGCAAAATGGCCCCGCCGCAGGAAACAAGGTGGGAGTCTGCACATGGAGAGACCACGGCTTGACACATAATACAAAAATGTTGACAGAAACATTTTTGATTTGACGAATATATTCCTCATTGGATCATTTACAGTTAATGAATGAATTTTTTTCATACATTAATCATACATTTCCTGACAACTTTCAACAGATGATAATTTTTTGTTTTTTTATATGGTGTCATAGCCAACATGTGGTGTCACTGTTGTGGTAAACCTTGCCGTGCCCGATGCCTTGTCCTCGACAGATCATCCAGATTGCTCCCATGCCAGTGGTCCAAAGCAGCGTTCACCATGGGAGCGCTTTTCCTGTTTCCATGGCAACGGTGATGGCTGCCGGCGCCGCGCCCCCACAGACCCTCATCCTGACCACGCCGCCTACCAGGTTAGCTGAGCGTCTTAATTTTGCTACTACTGTACAGTGAAACTGCTAACTGAATCCGCGAGGAATTGACCTAAGTGTTATACTGGGATGTAGTTACCAATAAATACCACAAGATGGCGGCAAAGGATTAGATTTGTTAAATGAAGAACCTCTTTACCGCCATAGCTTAGATGCCTGCTTGGAGATTTTTGAGGGAAAATGATGAAGAAAATATATTGGACGATAGCAATGACTTCTCTTCTTAGTCTTAGCAATCATGCAGCATCTTTTCCAGTAAACCTCAGTGCTGCCCAGCATGTTGTGGCCCAACGTGGTACTACACTTAAGGAGCACAACTCTAAAATCGGAACTGCTCGTATACTGTGAATATTTGTTGCAGTTTAGCCTTAACACTCATAGCCTAGCATCTTGCCCACAGGATCACCTATGTCCAGTCGAGTCCGGGCGTTACCATGACGATTCCCCAACAAGCCCAGGTACCGCCGGCACTGCCCGGCGCTGCCTTTCTCTCGTCTCCCCTGACCACATTAGGCTTCACCACTATCGCGCCGGCCGGGCACCCTGTGCTGGCACCGGCTCCCGCCCTGAGCGGCCAGAGCCACAATGTCAAGACCGCCTCCACTGCTCGGCAGGTAAAGACCAGGAAGTGAAAAAGAACACATTTCAATTATGTGATTAACATGCAACGTTTTTTATTTTAAAAGGGAATTAGCGATTTGAATGTTGGATGGCGGCAGCCATCTCCTAAAAATCCATTTGTATTTATTCGAGAAAAAAATATTTGCTATCTTAATGTCTAATTATCGGCAAAATTGATTTCCGCATCAGGTTCTTACCACCATCTACCCCGCCGGTCCGTTGGCGTCCAGCCTGGTCACCGTGACAACCGCATCGCCCGCCATAAATGCTCCAGATGTGGCGGAGGTTGAGATGAAAAAGGAGCTTGGTGAGCCGGACACCAAGGAGGAAGGAGATGAAGAAGTCAATGAGGTCAAAGGTAAAACTACACGGCCCATGATGCTCAGCGCTCAAGCAGACGACAAGTAGCGCTGGTGGACTGTCAAGTCAGAAATCTTCCACCTCCTGCAGACAGACAAGACGACAACATTGGTCAGTTAATCAAGGAGGGAAGTGTCAAGCTGGAAGAGGACGAGGAAGCGCGTGAGGAGAAGATCAAGGAAAGCAGGGATGAGACACGAGGACGAGAGATGAAGAAAGAGGAAGAGGTGATACTCGTTGAACCGAGCCTTTACGTTATCCAATGTATCTGGAACGATGATTATATTTTAAAGAGAGATAATATGTAAAATACTGCAATACTCTTGAGTACTTTTTAGAAACATGGCCAAAGTGCATCATGATTTCATGCTTGACTGCCCATTCACAATGCTGTATGTGCCTTGGCCACCAGGAGGCAGTATAATACCGATGTGCTTAACATACAAAGAAGAGTTTCACAACTGAGTGACAGTAAATTCCAGTAATAGTCATTTTTCGCTGGATAAAAAATATCATTGACCTAATAGCATAATGGCCCAAGGCTTGTTGAAAAATTTTTTTTCCCTTCACATCTGTGTAGATTTTCAGTCGTCCAGTTCATAGTAATCCATAAAGGTTGAAGCAAGGCACTTTTGTTGAGATTGTTGTGTTACTGTGCTGTTTGTGTTCAAATTTCCATGACTCAAACTTCTAGAACTACAGTCAAACCTCGGTTTTCGTACATAATCCGTTCCAGAAGACTGTTCGAAAACCAAATTGTTCGAAAACCGAAACCATGTTTCCCATTGGAATCAATGTAAAACATTTTAATCCGTTCCAAGTCAATAAAACAACTTTTTTTTTGCCTTGTGTTAGCATTAAACTTGCAGACTTTTGTGAGATTGGCGCTGCAGTTCCAAACACAACATGGAATTCTCTTGTGCTTTTCTCATCACAGGCTGGAGCTCCTTCTTCTTCTCCTCCACCTCCTCCTCATCCGCCATCTTCAGCTTTGGATCCACCGCCGCCGCCTCCACTTGCCGAAAAAGAGCCGGCGGCGTCCTCCAAGAGGATCAAGTTTCGCCCGCCGCCGCTCAAAAAGACGCCCGATCCTCACGACAAGTGAATGCCGACTGAAGCCAGGGCCCTCTCACAGCAGGCATTTTACTGACTCTCTCGCTTCTCTGTGCAGGCTTTTGTCCGAGACGTACTTTGAGGAGCGTTTTGCCGAGCTTCCAGAGTTCAACCCGGCTGAGGTGCTCCCGTCACCTACCTTGCAGAGTCTGGCCACGTCCCCTCGAGTCATCTTGGGGAGCTACCGGAAGAAGAGGCGCAACTCTACCGGTAACATGCGAAAACACCCTTTGTGTCATCCCCCGCTGTATTTGCAGCGCTTTAGTATTAGCATGCAATTCCCACACAAATCATTCTACTTTCTTCACGTTGTTCGTCGTATATTTTCCCTGCTTTGTTTTTCATCCCTGCTGTTCTCCTTCATTGGCCCATCAAGACCTGGAGCCGGCCACCGAGGACCCGAGCTCGCCAAGGAGGAAGACCCGCCGCCTTTCCAGCTGCAGTTCGGAGCCCAACACTCCGAAAAGCGCCACCAAGTGCGAGGGCGACATCTTCACCTTTGACAGAGCAGGTGGGACCGCCGTGGCGACCGGCTGCCAGTCACAGCTCGGAGCTCATCCATTGAGTGTCTTCACTCATGCCGTTGAACCCGCAGGTATGGAGGGAGAGGATCTCCTCGGAGACCTGGACCGGGTGCCATTCTCGTCCCTGCGTAGAACTCTGGACCAGCGGCGAGCGCTCGTCATGCAGCTCTTTCAGGAACATGGCTTCTTCCCCTCAGGTGAGCCACGGCTCAAGACACTTGAAACACGATGATGACATTTGGAAATCTTAGGCCACAAAACAAGGGATAGAATTTTAATTCCTCCCTGTAAGAATATTCGGACCATTGAAATGCATCCTGTCATCGTAAAAACCTTCTTGGTAACCAAACATAGTGGTACCCATGAAGTGTTTTTATTTGATACTGAAAGAAGAAGTCAGTCAAACAGACACAAAGTGCATCTCTGAGAGTGTGAGGTAATGTGAGAGAGTTGCATACTCGCTGAGATTTAACCAACGCGAGACTGCGAGAGCTTTCTTCAGCAGTAGCTGCTCTGAGGGCAATCTACTGGTGTCACACTTGAGACCTTTTCCTAGTGGGTCAGCAACAAGTCGTCCCTCCTCAGATCTTGTCCTGGGCAGTGGATACAGAATCCAAGCAGTAACAGCCTCTCTTCAATCATTGTTGTTTGAGGTCCTCTCTGAGCTAGAGCGGAGCCAGTGATGTTAGATGAGAAGTGGCAATAAAACAGGCCGTAATCCAGATGTCAGAGGGTGAGGCAGGAGCAAGAGATTAAAAATGGTTTAACCCGGGGGTCGGCAACACGCGGCTCCAGAGCCACATGCGGCTCTTTGGCGACACCCAGTGGCTCCCTGGAGCTTTATAAAAAATGTTTGAAAATGTAAAAAGATTTTAATAGTCGGCTAATATAGCTCAAATAGATATAGATACATGTTGTAGCTCCGAAAAAGGAGAGCTGTGGTGTTTTTTAAAAAAAAACGTACACTTTATTTATGCTTTTAACAGTCTCGACAAACACAGACACGTCTGCGTCCGTCTCGTTCTACTCGAGAGGCGTTCAAAGACAGCCTCAGAAAAACGGAAATTAATGATCACTTCACTGACACTAAGAAAAGTGAAAATAATGCACCAAAACAAAAAATTCAAGCGAGGAAATTACAAAATAAATTCTATGGGGGCGTTTGTGAACACACAACAAAGGAATAAAGAACATAAACAATTCTAACACAGTAGAGTCTCCTACATACATACAGCATGTGTTTCCTTCATTGTAAGTTTTATAGAAGGCTTTTATTTTTTTGCAGCTCCAGACATATTTGTTTTTTTTTTTTTTTTGTCCTATATGGCTCTTTCAACATTTTGGGTTGCCGACCCCTGGTTTAACCGCATGTGCGAGTGAAGATTGTAAATCTTAAATTGAGATTAAAACATTTCTCTAGAGTTAGCTGCTCTAATTTTTTGCCAGTGGGGCATACTGAAACTGCCGTATGTTCTTCAGACTTTCTGGACAACTAAAATGATCAATGGCTCAGCACTAATCCCTGCGCACTTCCTCGCTTGCAGCTCAGCCACGGCAGCCTTTCAGTCCCGCTACGCCGACACCTTCCCCACCAAGGTGTGCCTGCAGTTAAAGATCCGCGAAGTCCGCCAGAAGATCATGCAGGCTGCCACGCCAGGGACCCTGGAGGGCGGCGGCGGTGGCGGCGGCTTCTCAGCCGAGGCCAGCAGCCCCGCACCCGCGCAGAGCTCCTCCGTCCTCAACCCGTCACTGCAGGAGGACGCGGGAGGAGGAGCGGAACAGCCGGACGACTGAAGGCCGCAAGATTGGAGAAGCCCAAAAGTGAAGGTTTCGAAGAAGTGAAGAAGTTTGGATGCAGACGCTTACTCTTAATCCTGACCTGGGCGGGATAATAGTGGAATGGAGTCCCAATAACAATAATACCCCCCCGACCCCACCCCAAAAAAAAAAAAATCAACCGGAGGAAAAAGTACTATTTCTACGCCCAGGTCTGCCCTCAGCACATTTGTACAGTAGTTTGTAGTCGGGACACAAGCTCTGTGGTACACACACACACACACACACACACACACACACACCATGGTGCAGATATAATCTTCAGCATGATGCTGACACACATTTAGCAAATCAGACTGTTACTCTTGGATGGAGGCAGCCAGGAGCCGCCTCCCAGGAACACACACACACACACACGCAAACACACATGCGCCCGCACACACATGCACTCACGCACGCACATCAAAAAGGCACTTTGTCACTTGTTCTTGTGCAAATGCAGTTCAGCTGTTGCCAGCCAGCCCTCTGTTGCCATTGACTTGACCTCATCGTCCGTCCACTCCTCAGCACAGTGGGCCCCGGACGCAAAACCACAACCCTGATGACCTCCACTGATATTCCACGGCCCCTCGATGCTGCACACACACACACAAGACACACACACACACACTGAAGTACACACACATGCAGATACACTCACACTTACACATGCAGTCAGTTCGGCGCGTGCCCCCCCCCCCCCCCCGCCCCCCTGCGCGCCGTGACCAGCCCATGGGCCCCTCCCGCCCCCACGCACAGTTTAGTCAGCGATTGTAAAGACAAAAATGAGAGATCTCGGCATGATTCCGTTGTGACGAATCTTTGCACCTTCCGTCATGACGGAAAACTGAACCCTTGTCCCCTCTGAGTGTTTGGACATGGAGGCACCGAAACAATTTTTTTTTTTTGATAGAAGCTGGATGGAAGGTCGAATCTCCCAAAAAAGGTTTATATGCAAAGCAGCCACAAGATGTCAGGCTCAACGACAGAGAGAAGGAAAAAAAAAAGAAAAAAAAAGAAAAAAAAAACGGAACCACACTTCTTGTCCGAATCTCCCCCATCGGATACGCTGTCGCTTTTCTCTGCTTGTCGTGGAAATTGAGCAGTTTTACCATGGCCTGTTTTTCTCTCGTGGCTTCTTCTCCAGCATAAAGTCAAGAAAATCACAACAACAACAACAACAAAAAGACTTTGGACTTAGAATGGGGCGAGGATGTTATCTGTCTCGAGACCGCAATCATGATTTTAAATATCCTCGAGTGAGGAGGGGTTGCGCCCCTCCCTCTTTGTGTCTCTTTGTAAAATGTTGAAATCAGGTGTTTGCACAATCCGCGTGGCCCGTCTCGTGTGAGAGCGCTGCAAGTTCAATCAGGAAAGTATTGTTTTTAGAGATTGTTTGAGTAGAGCAGACAATAACCTTGTTCCACGTGTTATCAATCACCTTTGACCCCCTCACCCTCCCTCCCTTCCCTCGCTGTACTTCTCTCAAGCGTTGTTAGAAAGTGCCCTTAAGCACTGGTCCCGGGTCAAGCGCTATGTAGCTCAGGATGGTTCTGGTTCAGGTTCAGTTCAGGGAAAGCAGATCCTAGACCAGCTCTGGAGGGCAGTCTCTGGAGCCCTCCCTTATTCCCTCCCTTCTCGACACTTTATCCTTTCCCATCAAATGGTGCAATAGGACATTTCTTTTTTTTTTCTGGGGATTCTGGGAGGGTTTTTTTTTTCTTTTGGGGGGGTGAGGAGGGGAGGCTCAGTGCCATAGAGAATCACAAGCAATGCAGTCAAGTGAGTGAGCAGAATGTGATGCTGTAGCTTACGAAGCAGTATTAGGGCCATGCTGGGGGTGAAAAAAACAAAAAAGCAAACAAACCAAATATATATATATATATACACATGTGTGTGTGTGTATATATATATATATATATATATGTATATGTATATATATGTATATGTGTGTATGTATATATATATATATGTGTATATATATATATATACTGTATATATATATTATATATATATGTATGAATATATATATATATACTGTATATATATATATATATATATATATATATATATATATATATATATATATATATATATGCATGCAAGGACATAGTCTACTTTTTTAAGTGAAAAAAAATCGCAATGTTATGAGAAGATGTAATTTGATGATAAAAATGTAAGGAAGGATGTCAAAGCTGGATAAAAATGCAGAAATGAGCATTAGCCCAAAAGCATAATGCCTTAAAGTCGTTTTTTAAAAACAATCACAAACAACAAATTCAACAAGTTGCCTCCATTCCATCTATGTAGATATAAAGGGGGGGGGGGGGACATTTTTCGCAAGCACGTTATATGCTATAAATATGACACACAGACAATCTTATCAAGTTAGTAGTACAGTTTTGTTATTTTAAATAACAGACTATTCTCATTTTATGATTTTTTTATGACTTTTTCTTTCTCTTTTGTAACATTACGACTTTTTTTGGGGGGGGGGGGGACTTAATCTCGGTAGGATATATTATTCGTGTTTTAAGAAAAAGCCTTATCTTTAAAAAAATTAATTAAGGCTATTTTCGCAATTTTTTTTCTGGGAATGTATCTTTTTAATGTAAAATTTTAAAAAATAATATGACATTACTTCTGAAATAATTAGGACATAATTTTGATTTAAAAAAGAAACAGTTTGTTGTTTTTTTTCATGTATGACGATTCTCATAAGATTGTGAATTTTTTCGGCACATCACGAATGTCACCGCATTACAACGTCACCCTCGTAGTAGCAGTCGTATTCCGATGTCATTATTCGTTTTCTTTTGAGTGTGGCCCTAATACCATTTTGTCATTTCTGAGCTATGGTATAAAAGAAAAAATGAATGGCACGATTGTTGTTGTTGAAGAGATTATAGTGTGTCACTTTACTAAAAGTCAACAAAAAAAAATTGAATAGCACTTTGTGGCTCTTGGCTTCCTTTGCTGAAGAGTTTGGAGGGGTAGTGATATTGTTATTATGGGTATCGCTTTTATTTCTCTGTACACTTTTCGATGTGAAAAAAAAATACATATATATATATATATATAAAATATTCACTGATTTTTTTTTTTTCCATATATGTGCATTTTAGGTCTGTGTTTGGGTGTGCGTGTACGTTTTGGCACATGCAGGTAGTGCGTTAACATGACCAACCACTCGTTCTGTCGTCACACAGCAACAGCATCGACAAGGACAATAGTATATTTTTCATGCTAGACAGTATTTTTGTAGTCGCCACGACTATTTTGTCCGCCATGTTGACTGTTATCAGTTACATTCAGGATTTATTAGACAAAACTTATCTATTCAGGCTATCCGATACACACAGGTGAAAGAAGACTATCACAATCCCCCGAGGAAGTGGGGGTCAGGGGCTACCGTGCGCCCCATCTGCATGCATGTGCATTGGCATGCAAACACCCTCACAGACATATGTGTATACACACACAGACACACACGCGCGCACCGATGTAATGCGTGTGTACTGTATGATTGTGCTTTGAAAATGAATTGTCCTTGCTTTGGAGAAGGAATTTTAGGATGAGTGAGGCGAGTGTGATCTCATAAGCAGGCATGATGACCATGTGCAATATTTCTAAATGACAGAAAAAAAAAAAAAAAGAAACTAGATATTGAAAATATTAAAGATCTAACACAAGGCCGATCGTTGTTGACTTTATTTGACATCCCTGTTTTGTCGGTGGATTTATCTGTTATCATTTGGACACTAGATTGCAAATTTCTTATGTTCATCGGTGGATCTACGCTGTCAGAATTCAACAATTTGGTTTGTTTCATGCAAAATTTGGAAATCATATTCATAAGGACATATGCAATGGAATTGAGTCTACACACCTCTGTTCAAATGACAGCTTTTTTTTTATAGATATATGAAATACTATAACTGCAATGTCGTTCTGTTCAGAATGTTAAATAGGGGACAACACACTCTTGGCGCCATTTAAAGTACCTCTGACGACTGTTGTGAAAACACTTTGTAAATAAAGATGTATTGCATAATCCCAAAATAAAGTTCAGCTGTTCTAGGAGGCTGTCCCTGACACAGGAGAAGGAAAATCCTACTAGAACATCTGAACTTTAATTGGGGTTAATCAGAGGTGTGTGCTGACTCCCATGTCGCACAAGCTTGAATGTGATTGGTTAAGTCTAACTAGACTTTAGACTTTTTGTATCCACCAATTAATGAAAATAACTTGACAATGTCTTTTTCTGATTAATCACACAATGAGAAAGAGGAGATTTTTTGTGGCAAAAATAATCACAAATGGTAAAAGTGCAAAGAAGGCCAAACCAAATCAACATAATAAACGTTTCTTTCTTTTCTTTTGTTTAATCTTGTGGTTGCTGATTTGGGATTTAAAATCTAAAATGATTTTTAGTGAGCTAGCCAAGTCAAAGCGTGAGCCAGGATCAAATCACCCTTCGAACTACGTTTCCCATAGGAGGCTTTGCGCATGCTCTGTTTCTGGGTGTCTGGCAACAGCTAACCAGCCCCGGCAGGCAGACACCAGCCGGCGGCAGCAGCAGTGGCGATTCTCGGCGTGTCTTCCACAAAATAGGTCGCTGTCGGGTTCTTAGCATTTTGTTGAGACATAGTCAGGGGGGGGAGAAAAGAGTGGGAAGACAACCACGAGCCCTGCGCAAAGATATGAGCGGCAGCGGGCGGCCCAGGACCAGCTCGTTTGCTGAGCCGCCAGGAGTTCCAGGAGCCGCCGCCGCCGCCGGATCAGCCGCTGCCGTGGGGAGCAGCACAGGAAAGTCCGGGGTCGCACAGGCCTCCGGCAGTAGTTTGTCGGGATGCTCGAACCTCAAGCTCGCCAGTAAGATTTCAATTACAATTAGTCAATATGATATTCTTTTTAAATGATGTCACATATTAAATGCCCTGCCTTGACTTTTTTTTGGACCACAAGAGTAAAAAAAAAAAACAGCCGTGCCTGCTAGCTAGCATGCTAACGTTAGCCACTTGTTTTGTACGTTACCACTTCACCGCCCAGTTTGCTGATGTGCTCGGCCGGACCCCCGTTCAATGAAACTTAATCGTCTTATTGATACTTGTTACGCACATCGCATCATGGAGCTCATTCTTAATGCTCAAGCGAGCATCGAAACCGGGTAATTATTGTAGCCCGAGTGGCTAAAGTCCCGAGCTAAACGGTCATTGTTCGCGTGAGCTGATTGCCTTTGCCGGTGACTCGCATCATCGTGGGGCTCCCGGGTGTAAAGTTGCCCGCTCACAAGGTCACCTGTGCGTGCTCGGAAGACTCCGTGTGCTCGTCCGGCTGGAGCGACAGATGAAGAACGCCAGTCATCGACGTCTTGGGTGCTAGCTGCCTTGCTACAGTGCCGAGATGTGCTTGGAAATAGAGTTGTTAACATTTAAATGTCAGTGCACATCGTCGGACATTTGAAATGCTTTTTAAGATTGTGTTTTGGGTATGACGGATATGTTCGCAGGTAGGTTATTCACACATTAACCCAGTTAGCATGATGAATTATTGCACGGAGAATAATGTGCTTTGACATTTGTGCATCTCGAGCTTAAATCGCTCCACTTGTACTTGCGGTGGTGTCCTAATGTCCAAAAGTAATGTTCCAAATTCTCTTTGTGTTCTTTGCAAATCTGATAGTTACCTGACATTCGAAGGGTTGTTTTTGACAAGCGTTGTCTCAAATGTGAATATCATAACCCCAGTATTAAAAGAAAATATCCAGTCGAGATATGGACCAAATATGTGATGCCAAAGAGGCACAGTGGTCCACTTAAATTCATCTTAAAGTGTCCTCATTTCCTAGGAGACAGCGGCAAGGTGACGACGGTGGTGGCCACACCGGGTCAGGGCCCGGACCGCCCCCAAGAAGTGTCCTACACTGACATTAAGGTGAATTTAGACGCCATCACGTGCGGGAGACGACCATCATGTCTTCAAACTTGACGTCCTTTCCTCAGGTGATCGGCAATGGCTCGTTTGGAGTGGTCTACCAGGCGCGCCTCATCGACAGCCAAGAGATGGTGGCCATCAAGAAGGTTCTCCAAGATAAGAGGTTCAAGGTAAGGTCAAATTAAGACACAAAAACTGCATGCCATTTGTTGTCTTTGACTGATTTCCCGTTGATGCCTTGTAGAATCGAGAGCTGCAGATCATGAGGAAGTTGGACCACTGTAACATTGTCAGACTACGTTACTTCTTCTACTCCAGCGGAGAGAAGGTTGACTCTCTTGGTCTTTGCACGTTTATGCTGATGGAGGGAAAATGTTGATATTCATACCTGTTATGTCATCAAGAAGGATGAAGTGTACCTCAACTTGGTGCTGGACTTTGTCCCTGAGACGGTCTACAGGGTCGCCCGGCATTTCAACAAGAACAAGAGCATCATTCCTATCATCTACGTCAAGGTAATATTTCCCACCACATAGGAGGGAGCCTGCTTGAAACCCGCCCGTGACATCACGCTTGTCTCTTGCAGGTGTACATGTACCAGCTCTTTCGCAGTTTGGCTTACATCCACTCGCAAGGCGTGTGTCACCGGGACATCAAGCCGCAGAACCTGCTGGTGGACCCCGAAACGGCCATCCTCAAGCTGTGTGACTTTGGCAGGTGAGTCGCTCGGCCACTACTGGTCTCTACAAGGTTTCAAAATGAGATTTTTAGTGAAAGCCGACATCCAGAACGTTTTTGGTTTGAAGGTCCCGAATAAACGTGATCAGTGTGCTGAATGTGGACTGTCCAGTACAAGTTTGAAAGTACAGTCAAACCTCGTTTTTTTCATCCATAATCCGTTCCAGAAGGCTGCTCGAAAACCGAATTGTTTGAAAACCGAAACTACGCTCTTTTAAAAAAAAAAAAAGTGTTATTTGAACACGTCTGCTCACAATGAAAAGCAACACGAGGAAGAGTCACTTCCTGGTGTAAGCAAGGCGAGAGGAGTCAAGTGGTGCATTCAAGTGCGCTCAGTTTGTTCGAGAACCGAAATTCGGTCGTCATCCGAGGCATAAAAAACTTGAACGTTTTGGTCGAAAACCGATTTGGTCGAGAACAGAGACATTCGAAAACTGAGGTTTGACTCTTGTAACTTTTCACTCCCCGGGCGGAATTGAAATGAACAGCTGGCGGCTTGCATGGCAGGAGGAAAGATTTTATCTGCCTGTCACAAAAGATGCTTCTTTTAAATACGTAAAAGATCAAAAACACTTTGGTGTTACATGCACACTTGTGGTCCTTTTTTTTTCTTCTCCCCCTTACTTTCGGGCAGGGGTCGGCAACCCACAGCTCAGGAGCAAACATGCGGCTCTTTAGCGCCGCCCTAGTGGCGCTGTGAGCTTTTTCAAAAATGTTTGAAAATGGTAAAAGATGGCGGAGGGAAATATGTTTATCGTTTTAATATGGTTTCTATAAGAGGACAAACATTATTAATGTTTTCCAAGCCTGTAAAAATGTGTCGAATAAATATTACATTTCAACATTTCGTCAATGAGGATTTGTGTCATAGCCTGCGACACACGTTTCTATTAGCAGGGGGGGATGCCAGCTGTTGCAAAAAAAACCCAAAAAATCTGTTGCTTTAGGGGATCATCGTTAGTGATTTATTTACGGGTAAACAACTTATGTAGAGATTTATTTAGTTTTTTTTTTTTAAACAAATAAACAATTACTCCATTTTCGAAATTAGAGGTTCAACACAGTCTCTCTTTGAGGGTGAGCAGCTGTTCTGAAAGCGCGATATACATTTTATCGTATTACCTCATAGAGTACCATACAAGCACACCTTGATGGAGGTAGTACGCATATGTCGATAGTATGAAAGCGTTTTGAATATGCGGGCGATTAACGGACGCGTTTTGTCGCCCCCTCAGCGCCAAGCAGCTGGTGCGCGGCGAGCCCAACGTGTCGTACATCTGCTCGCGCTACTACCGGGCGCCCGAGCTCATCTTCGGCGCCACCGACTACACGGCCAACATCGACATCTGGTCGGCAGGCTGCGTCCTGGCCGAGCTCCTGCTGGGCCAGCCCATCTTCCCCGGCGACAGCGGCGTCGACCAGTTGGTGGAGATCATCAAGGCGAGCGCCCGACCGAAAGGGTGAAAGTCGGAATCCGATTTGGGGCCGTGAGATTCACGCTCTCCTTTTCCCCAGGTGCTCGGCACTCCGACCAGGGAGCAAATCCGAGAGATGAACCCCAACTACACAGAATTCAAGTTCCCGCAGATCAAAGCTCACCCTTGGACCAAGGTAATCCAAGTCCAGCGACTCGAAATATGTCATAGATCGCCACTAGAGATTTTTAATTTTTAAATTTTTTTTTCTTGCTTTTGAGGTGTTCAAACCGCGCACGCCGCCCGAAGCCATCGCGCTTTGCTCTCGCCTGCTGGAGTACACGCCGGCCTCGCGCCTCTCGCCGCTGGAGGCCTGCTCGCACACCTTCTTCGACGAGCTGCGGCAGCCCAACACGCGGCTGCCAAGCGGGCGAGAGTTGCCCGTGCTTTTCAACTTCAGCACTACAGGTACACCGATAAAACGCTTTTAACGTGACGTCGTATGCAGCTCACAACCCGTTAGCGTTCATTAGCCGTTCGCGTTTGAGTGAAGTTTTCAGTGTAAGGGAATAAACCCCAAAATGCAATATTGGAGCCGCAATAATCAGTGATTATTTTTGTTCAGCGATTGTTTTAAGAGACCTTGTTGAATATAAAATTGTCCAAATTCTCTGAATTTCAACCTCCCAAGAGTACGTCTGCTCAAATTTCGAAAGTCATCCATGAATGCAGACCGATTATGGGGTAGCGGCATGGCTCATGATCACATTCATCAATATCCAAAATGAATTTCTCCACCTGTGAAATCCAACATTGTGTGCGCAGAGTTGTCGATCCAACCCCAGCTGAACTCCACGCTCATCCCTCCGCACGCTCGCGCGCACACAGCTTCTTCCTCTCACGGTAGGAACGCTCTTTCCTTCACTCTCAACCTTCTTAAGTACAAAGTTGCGCACACCAGCAAACGATTGCTTCCAATGTCAACCGTATAAACAACATCAATGTTTTAGTGATGCATTCTGATGGCTGCTATCATGAAACCCCCACCCCCGAAAACGGAATTCACTTCAAACCGCTAGTTTACACACAACAACAACAAAAATAAAATTAGTGTGCCGTGTGTGTGTGTGTGTGTTGCTGATTGTGATGTTTTGTGTGTTGTGCATTTGAGATGGTACCGGGCCGGACCTCTCCCAGCTCGGATCAGTACCAGGACCTCTCAACAGCATCTGAAGCGGCTAATCGCCTGCCTGCCTGCCTGGCCAGCCCCGCCCCCTGCGCCCCGCCCCCTGCTCTCTTTCTCTCTCTGAATTACATCTCCCATACACACAGACACGCACACTCATACATAAATCTATGTATCATCTCCGTGCTGCTCGCTCACCTCGTAGTGGTTTTTGTTGTTGTTGTTGTTTTTTCTGTTTTTTTTTTTTTTTTTTGTGTGTGCAGTGGACGCATCCAAACAACCCCGCAGCCGGAGAACCCTACATACACACATGCACACACAGATCTACAGCGCTGTCTGGCTGCTGCTCCAGTAGTATGTGAAGGTTCAATAGTGGGGGCTGGTCCTCTGTAATTTTTTTTGTTGTTTTTTTGTTTTTTGACTTTGTTTTTCTACCTTCTCTTCTTCGCCCATGTTTGTCTTTATTTATTTGAACGCATACACGTTTCCTCATTTACCTTTTTTTTTTTTGAGTTTGAAATCATTGTCAAATGCGTACGAGGTCAACTGGACACTGCCTGAGCCACAAGAATGTTCTCATCAGGCTGGAGATGTTCACTCAGGAGATACTCCTAACTTCTTCCAGACTCATTATTTTTTTTTTTTTGGGGAATGATTGTTAGCCATATTTTTATGTTCTGCTTAGGCCCTTCCTCCTTTTGCAGAAACATCCCTTTTAAATTTTAATGGATGAGTTGTTGTTTTAAAGACACTTTTTTTTAAAAGTCTTGAGACATTCTTGCAGTTTTCCCACGTTGCACGAGTTGATGTCGAAATCATGTAGCCTGGTTGTACAGAGTGTACAGTGATCCCCCCCCCCCACCCCCCGCCGATTGTGGGGGGGGGGAAAACAATTGACGTTTCGCTCTCAAAAGGTTTGTAGTTGCTTCTAAACTGCGATTGAAGCAGTAAATCTAAAACCAACTATGATGCCTGAACGTTTGTCACTTGATTGCATAATTATACAAGTGCAGTGATGACTCTCCGGAACAACCCGGCCTAAACTTGGCTCCTCCCTGACACATAAATATTAAACACTTAAAGAAGTCTATGAATCCATTCATTACTTTCCTTCTCGCCAGGGCTTTGGCGTCATCTTGTGGCATTTTAGTATGACAGAAAGTGAACGGTGCATATGCGGGCGGGGCATTTCAGTGCAAATGTCGGTGGTCTTCATGTAGCAGCACACAGCTTCATCGTCACCATTCTGTTTATTTATTTGTATTCTTTGTTGAACTTCCTCCCAGTGAAACGAGAGGCTCACTTCCGACATTTTAATTTGCAGGCACATTCATGTGGTAACTGGTGGCTTTTAAAATGAAATCCTCCCGCTGTCATGGCATGTGTAAATATCGTTTATTTGACCTCTGTCTCTCTCTCTTTTTTTTAATTTTTATTCTATTACAGAGCTGTTTATATTTCCCGCCACTCTTTCCGTCCATATGTTTGTGCTTGCTTGTTCTGTAAATACACCTTTGTCGCCGTGTAAATATTGCAAAGAAGAAAAACGCTTGTCCTGTTTGTCCAACACCTTTCTCTCTCGCTCTTTCTTTGCTCCTTGTGAAGTAGCTGTTCGCATCAGGTCACCCCCCCCAATGAATCTCACACAAATATATCCTGCAAGTGGCACTAGTGGATATGTTAATTGATGTCGTGGGCACCTTAACTTTATTTGGCAACAGAGCTGCTTGTTTGTGTGAGTGCAATGTCAAGATTCCTGTGCAGTATTTAGGGGGGGGGGGGGGGGGGTGCGGGCAAGAGTTACATTTTATCACTCGTAGTCACGCAATGTCTAGGTGTTAAGGACGTTATGTCTTGTAAGGAGCTCCGATGTGCTGCTAATTATCACCGTGACACATTTTGTGGTGCAACTGCAAATGAGAGTTTTGTTGTGGGTGTTTTCAATCCCCCCCCCGCCCCCATTACCTTTTGAGTTTTTGCTCTGAGCGAAGAAGGAGAGAGAAAGAAAAGCCAACCTGTCTGTCTCCGTTCTGTGTGTGTATGTGTGCGGGCGCGCGTGGTGTGTATGTGAATGCATTTACTGTAATAAAGTGATGATGAAACTGTGTTTCACTCGCATAGTCTTTATTCACGCTTAATGAGTGGATAGAAAATATATGCATGGTAAAACTATCCAAGTTTGCAGTCCAAAAATGGCGTTCTAGCAAGCTTTTAAAAAAAAAAAAAAACAATCTTTATTGAACAAGTCAGGATACAGTTCTCAGGAAACAGAAAACAAAACGAACACGTTATTAATACGTGCACATATTACAAACATTTAAACAAAAAGAAGCCAGGGAATTTTTAAACACAAATTTCAAATAAGGAGCATGTAGCCAGAGTCTTAACAGCTTTCTTGTTTTTGGAATCCATAATAGAACTCAGGTACTGCTTTGTTTCTACTTCAGAAATTAAGAGAAGAGGTTTTGAATTACTCCATCTGGTGGGTTCTAGCAAGCTGAGCAGCCCAAAACAGGATGAGGTGTCCCCTCCGATTGGAAACCAGAGAAATGCTTGCAAATGGTTCCTATGTATGCGCTCGTGTATCAACCGACAGGAGCGAAATAAAGAGGCGATTTTTGGCTGTATTAGGAGCGTAGAGAAAAGGGAAAAAAATAAAAGCGAATCACATGCCATGAAATTCGGCAACCTGGCTGCAAATACGCAACACTACATCGTCTTCAGGCGTCACGCCGTCTCCTGGTCAGGATGTGATTTCAATTTTGGAGTTCCCAATTAAAGACGAAAATGAAATAACGAGTTGTTTTTTCTCTTTTTAAATAACTACCTGTAAACGTAATATCCAATGAACAAAAGAAACACTGATCCGAATAACCAGAGAAATAATTCAGCCCCCCTTTCAAATGAGAGCTGCTGTGTTGCGAAGGGGTTCATTCAACAATTCACAAGTAGATGTGAATATTTACAAATGATAAATCATGATAACAACATGAACAAATCGCGGACATATTTGTGGATCTCAAAAACAGGTTAAAATCATGAATATATTTGTTTGAATCATTTGTGAAGGCTTCCCAGGTGACCTTTTCAACAATTACGTACTTCCGGTGACGAGTGAACACCAGAACGACAGAAGAGCTAACGAGAGTGGTAAACCTTCAAGGTAAACACGCTTCCAAATTACGATCGTGCCCTACGGTTAAGTGTTTAAAACTAACTTATGTTTTTATTTGCGTGTTTAATTTTCGAAAGGGCCTCAAAGAAACTGTATTTAATATCGGACTGATCGGTAATGTCTTGGCGTCTTTAGCTATCGAAGCGAGGTAATTCTGTTAGCAAGTTGGCCGCTGAAGATTATTAAAGACTTTCGGGTCGTAATATCATCATGTAAATATATTCTATCTCGGCCAAGTTGAACATAACATTTCTTCCTCTTCGAACGTTTGACGCGACATTTCACAAAGCATATTTATAATGTCGGTGTGAACTCAATGCGAAAAGCCGACCGTACACCACAAAGTAACCTTCTAACAATTTCCCTCGCAGGATTGTTAATTTTAATTTAGGTATCCATAACAACAGGATACTGTTTAGGTGCGCCATGCTCCTTTGTATTTGTGATTTAGTGTGATGCTCAGCCATTAAACACAGTGCCCTGAATTTGACGTTGGTTTGTAATGTAGCACAGCTATGGATAAAATATCTATCCTGGCATTTAATGTGAGTTGACTGAAGGTGTGATGTGTTGTGTTTTCAGGTTGCATGTGAGTCGCCATGGCTCGTGGGCAGCAAAAGATTCAGTCCCAGCAGAAGAACGCCAAGAAGGCAGCTGATAAGAAAAAGGGCCAGGCGGCCGACCAGAAAACTGCTGCCAAGGTGGCGCTGGTCCACACTTGCCCAGTCTGCAGGGTACGGCCACAAACGCTAAGAAAATGCTTTGGCTAACGTGTCATGAATGTATCCGATTACATGTGTGTTTAAAAAAAAAAACCGCATAGTCGCAGTTTAATTCTCTCCCATTTTGTTTCTCGTGGAACATTACTTTGTCGCTGTCTGGGGAAAAACATTTAAGTCTTCGTTTTGGCTTTTTTTTTTATGTTAATGGTATGTCCACCATGTTTATCTCTTCCCCCTGTAACCTCATCTTTGCTACTTCCTGGTCCACAACATGAAACACGGACACTCCATCAACGTGAAAAAAATGGATGTGGTTTTTTTCACAGGACAGCGACGATTTGTAAAAACGCCTGAGTAGACATGGTCGTTTTTGGGGACTAAAAACGCCTTAACAAGACGCCATACTATATGACTTTTTTGGGGGTGGGGGCAGGGGTAAAAAAAAACTGCTGACTATACATGGTTGTTTTTTTAACGCTGAAAATGCCTTACTATTCCTGGTCATTTTTCCTTTTTTGTTTGTTTTGTTTTGTTTTTTTGTAAAAAAATGGCTGACTATACATGGTCTTTTTTTGAACGCTAAAAAAGCCTTACTATACATGGTGTTATTTTGTTTGGTTGTTTTTTTTGGAGGGGGGTAGAAACGCTTGACTATACGTGGTCACTTTTTGGGACTAAAAACGCCTTACAAGACATGGTCTTTTTTTATTTTTAATATGCCTTCTATACATGATTTTTTGTGTGTGTGTAAAAAACTGCTTACTATACATGGTTGGGGTTTGTTTTGTTTTGTTTTTTGTTTCTTTGTAAAAACGCCTTACGACATGGTGTTTTTATTTTTTTTAACGCCTTACTATACTTGGTTGTATTTTTCGGTTAAAACGTCTTGGAAGACATGGTGGGTTTTTTTTTTCAGGGGGGGTGGATAAAAATGCCTTGGTTGTTTTTTCAGCTAAAAACGCCTTACTATATACATGGTCGTTTTTTGGGGGCTAAAAACGCCTGAATATATATACATGGTCGTTTTTTTCCGGCTAAAAACGCCTTACTATACATGGTGGTTTTTTTGGGGGCTAAAAATGCTTACTCTACATCGTCTTTTTTTTTTTTTTCTCTGTTAAAAACGCCTTAGAATATGGTCTTTTTTTGGGGCTAAAATGCCAAAATGTCCATGGTTTTTTTTCCGGCATAAAACACCTTCCTATACATGGTCGTTTGAAAAAGCCTAAATGTACATGCAAACTCTGCAGACAAGGGCCAAGTCCTGGATTTGAACCCTGGACCTCTGCGCTGCCAAGCAAATGCACTAACCAGTCGACCACTGTGGCACTGATCAACATTGCTAATCAGGACGCACCCAAAAAGGTCTTCATGTACATCGTAGTACCTTTCCATGCAAACTTTGCAGAGGAAGGCAAAGTACTATACATGGTCATTTTTTTCGGTTAAAAACATCTGGTCGTTTTTTTTGGGGCTAAAAACGCCTGACTATACATGGTCGTTTTTCGGCTAAAAACGCCTTACTACACATGGTCGTTTTTTTCGGCAAAAAATGCCTTGAAAAAAACGACCATGTAAAGTAAGGTATTTTTTGATGAAAAAAACGACCATGTATAGTAAGGCGTTTTTAGCCCGAAAAAAACGACCATGTAGCGTAAGGCGTTTTTTGACGAAAAAAACAACCATGTATAGTGAGGCTTTTTTTGATGAAAAAAACGACCATGTATAGTAAGGCGTTTTTAGCCCGAAAAAAACGACCATGTAGCGTAAGGCGTTTTTTGACGAAAAAAACAACCATGTATAGTGAGGCTTTTTTTGATGAAAAAAACGACCATGTATAGTAAGGCATTTTTAACCGAAAAAAACGACCATGTATAGTAAGGCAATGTTGATCAGTGCCACCGTGGTCGACTGGTTAGTGCATTCGCTTGGCAGCGCAGAGGTCCAGGGTTCAAATCCAGAACTCGGCACTTGTCTGAAGAGTCTGCATGTACATTAAGGCTTTTTCAAATGACCATGTATAGGAAGGTGTTTTATGCCGGAAAAAAAACCCATGGACATTAAGGCGTTTTCGCCCCATAAAAACGACCATGTATAGTAAGGCGTTTTTAGCCGAAAAAAAACGACCATGTATATATATTCAGGCGTTTTTAGCCCCCAAAAAACAACCATGTATAGTAAGGCGTTCTTTGATGAAAAAAACGACCATGTATAGTAATGCATTTTTAACCAAAAAACGACCATGTATAGTAAGGCAGTGTTGATCAGTGCCACCGTGGTCGACTGGTTAGTGCATTCGCTTGGCAGCGCAGAGGTCCAAGGTTCAAATCCAGGACTCGGCACTTGTCTGAAGAGTCTGCATGTACATTAAGGCTTTTTCAAATGACCATGTATAGGAAGGTGTTTTATGCCGGAAAAAAACCCCATGGACATTAAGGCGTTTTTAGCCGAAAAAAAACGACCATGTATATATATTCAGGCGTTTTTAGCCGTTTAGCCGTTCTTTGATGAAAAAAACGACCATGTAAGGTAAGGCGTTTTTCGATGAAAAAAACGACCACGTATAGTAAGGCGTATAGTAAGGCGTTTTTTGACGAAAAAAACGACCATGTATAGTAAGGCGTTTTTAGCCGAAAAAAACGACCATGTATAGTAAGGCGTTTTTAGCCGAAAAAAACTACCATGTATAGTAAGGCGTTTTTAGCCCGAAAAAAACCACCATGTATAGTAAGGCGTTTTTAGCCGAAAAAAACGACCATGTATAGTAAGGCAATGTTGATCAGTGCCACCGTGGTCGACTGGTTAGTGCATTCGCTTGGCAGCGCAGAGGTCCAGGGTTCAAATCCAGAACTCGGCACTTGTCTGAAGAGTCTGCATGTACATTAAGGCTTTTTCAAATGACCATGTATAGGAAGGTGTTTTATGCCGGAAAAAAAACCCATGGACATTAAGGCGTTTTCGCCCCATAAAAACGACCATGTATAGTAAGGCGTTTTTAGCCGAAAAAAAACGACCATGTATATATATTCAGGCGTTTTTAGCCCCCAAAAAACAACCATGTATAGTAAGGCGTTCTTTGATGAAAAAAACGACCATGTATAGTAATGCATTTTTAACCAAAAAACGACCATGTATAGTAAGGCAGTGTTGATCAGTGCCACCGTGGTCGACTGGTTAGTGCATTCGCTTGGCAGCGCAGAGGTCCAAGGTTCAAATCCAGGACTCGGCACTTGTCTGAAGAGTCTGCATGTACATTAAGGCTTTTTCAAATGACCATGTATAGGAAGGTGTTTTATGCCGGAAAAAAACCCCATGGACATTAAGGCGTTTTTAGCCGAAAAAAAACGACCATGTATATATATTCAGGCGTTTTTAGCCGTTTAGCCGTTCTTTGATGAAAAAAACGACCATGTAAGGTAAGGCGTTTTTCGATGAAAAAAACGACCACGTATAGTAAGGCGTATAGTAAGGCGTTTTTAGCCGGAAAAAACGACCATGTATAGTAAGGCGTTTTTCGCCGAAAAAAACGACCATGTATAGTAAGGTGTTTTTAGCCAAAAAAACGACCATGTATAGTAAGGCGTTTTTAGCAGAATAAAACGACCATGTATAGTAAGGCGTTTTTAGCCGAAAAAAACGACCATGTATAGTAAGGCGTTTTTGATGAAAAAAATCACCATGTATAGTAAGGCGTTTTTAGCCGAAAAAAACGACCACGTATAGTAAGGCGTTTTTGATGAAAAAAATCACCATGTATAGTAAGGCGTTTTTAGCCCCCAAAAAACGACCATGTATAGTAGTATAGTAAGGCGTTTTTTCCGAAAAAAAAACAATAATATATAGTAAGGCGTTTTTTAGCCGAAAAAAACGACCATGTATAGTAAGGCGTTTTTAGCTGGAAAAAAACGCCTTACGCTACATGGTCGTTTTTTTCGGGCTAAAAACGCCTTACTATACATGGTCGTTTTTTTCTGCTAAAAACGCCTTACTATACATGGTCGTGTTTTTCATCAAAAAAAGCCTTACTATACATGGGTGCTTTTTTCGGCTAAAAACACCTTACTATACATGGTCGTTTTTTTCGGCTAAAAATGCCTTACTATACATGGTCGTTTTTTCATCAAAAAACGCCTTACTATACATGGTCGTTTTTTTCATCAAAGAACGCCTTACTATACATGGTTGTTTGTTGGGGGCTAAAAACGCCTGAATATATATACATGGTCGTTTTTTTTTCGGCTAAAAATGCCTTACTATAAATGGTGTTTTTTTTCGGGCTAAAAACCCCTTACTATACATGGTCGTTTTTTTCGGCTAAAAACGCCTTACTATACATGGTCGTTTTTTCATCGAAAAACCCCTTACTATACATGGTCGTTTTTTCGGCTAAAAATGCCTTACTCTACATGGTCGTTTTTTCATCAAAAAACGCCTTACTATACATGTTCTTTTTTTGTCAAAAAACGCCTTACTATACATGGTCTTTTTTTTCGGCTAAAAACCCCTTACTATACATGGTCGTTTTTTTTGGGCTAAAAACGCCTCACTATACATGGTCGTTTTTTTGGTTAAAAACGCCTTACTATACATGGTCGTTTTTTACGGCTAAAAATGCCTTACTATACATGGTCGTTTTTTACGGCTAAAAATGCCTTACTATACATGGTCGTTTTTTTCGTCTAAAAACGCCTTACTATACATGGTCGTTTTTTGGGGACTAAAAATGCCTTCCAAGACATTGTCTTTTTTTTTAATATATTTTATTAAACACCTTACTATACAAGGACGTTTTTTTCGGCTAAATACGCATTAGTTGACATGGTCGTGTGTTTTGTTTTTTGGTATTAAAAAAAAAAACGCCTTAGAATTCATTCTAAAACTACACGTTAGCTGTCAACTTGTGTGTTTGTATTTTTGTAGACCCAAATGCCTGATCCAAAGACCTTCAAGCAACATTTCGAGAGCAAACACCCCAAGTCTCCAATGCCTCCCGAGCTGGCCGACGTTCAGGCCTGAGGGCGCGCCACCGAGCTGGTAGGAACCACTCGCACGCCATCTTCGCCCGTTGTCAGCTCCGTGTGTCTTCTCATCGTCTTTTCGTCATAGTAACAACACGATGTCATGGATCAAGAACACTGGGACCAGTTGATCCAACGACATGGCGGCGATGTGTGTCAAGACCGTAAACAAAAGGAGCAGAGTCCACCAGCAGTGTCTTGTTGGAAAAACATATTTATTGTATACAAACTATCAAGTGTAATGTGAATTTGACATTTAAAAGTGTTCAAATGTAGCTTCGAACTGTTTGTGGCATAGTGAGGGCTGACCCTGTTATCCGCAGATAGGCAAAGCCGCTTGCACATGTGCCAGACTTCATCCTGTTATCCGGAAGTGTCGCTGTCCCAGGTAGTGATTGTGGCGCCATTTTATACCCTTGTTCTCTTCTTGGGAGGGCTTAAAGTCAGACCACACAGGGACAGCGATACTTCCGGATAACAGGATGAAGTCTGGCGCTTGTGCAAGCGACTTTGCCTATCTGGAGATAACAGGGTCAGCACTCACAATGGTACAAACAATGATAAGATGCATTTTTAGGACTGTTAAATGTCAAATTCCCATTGCCCACAAAGGATGAATGACAAGTTCATACATTTCACTGTTTCTTCTTTCATTTTCCTGAGTGATGCAAGCTATGCGGAGAAGATAAAAAAAACCCCACTAAATGTTAGGCGTTTACCAACAGTACCTCCGGCCTTTTTTTTTTTTTAATAAAAAAAAAAAAATACATGTTGCAATAACTTATGGAATATGTTCATTAATTTGGACCGCTAACTCAGAGTGACAAGCACAAAACATGTACAACAACATTGTATTTCATGTTTTGGAAAGGACTATTTAGAAAAGATGTGTGACCAAAAAAAAAAAGTAATAGTGTGTATCTTGTAATAAAAGTCAAAGTCAACTCTCCTCGAGTTTTGGTTGCCGCTAACGACTTCTTAGCGGCCGCCGCCGCCGCGCGTCTCATAGGCAGCCGCAGTTCTTAACCACCATGTTCCGATGCTTCTTGAGGATGACGTTGTTGTTGTCATCGTAGAAGAGCACCGAGATGGGGCTCAGCTTGGTGGGCGCGCAACACGCCTTGGGCACCTCGTCGGGCTTCAGCAGATGCACCTGGCAAGCAAAGCAACGTAAAATCCTTGAGAAACTTCCTCAAGTCAAGTACACCCGCCAGTTATTTTGCATTTTAGATTCAGTCCGGAATTTCAGAGTAGAATATGCCAAACGCGCGTGTGTATAAAAGCTCACTAATGAATGACAAAGACAGCGGTACTGACTACTTGCTGGATGAGGGCGTGGTTGGTGGCATTCATGCAGGCACCAAGGGGGTAGAAACACTCGCCATCGCAGTAGTACGCCGAGTAGCCTGTGGGTGCCAGAACCCAGTCCTGAACGACAAGAGTAGAAATCAACTTTGAATATATTAAGTATACCTCCATTTAAAAAAAAAGTGAAAAAATTCACCTTCCATCCGAGGTCACTGAAGCTGACGTAGAGTTCGTGTTTTTTACATGGCTGACCGCCACTGTTGACGGGACTTCGATCTGAGTGGGACAAGACCAGATTGAAATCGCCTTTGTTGACAAAAGATTCGTGCAAAAGTCCCGGGAAACCAAACTCAACTATGGATGCTAGGTACGGGGAGGTCATATTTGGGCTTCTTCCTGCGGGGGTGCGTCTTGGCCGCGCGGGGGGGCCGGCAAGGGATCTGGCTCTCCCGGAAGAAGGTCACCATGAAAGGCTGCTTGGAGCGAGGACCCCTGCGGCCCACCAGCCCGATCCAAGCGGCAGACAGCGAGCGATCTAGAAAGGCAGCGTGAGTCAAGTTGGGCATCAGATATTAAAAGACTAGCGGCAAGAGTGTGAGCAGACCCTCCTCGGTCTCCACGTAGAGGCGGATTCCCAGGTTGCTGCGGGGGTGCAGAAGCCAGTGGTTGGACGCCGAGGTGACGTCGAAGGCCAACCAACCCTCTTGGCCTGCCGGCACGGACTGCATGTCCAGCAGCACCAGCTCAGGGTCCCTGAAAACAACAAAATCTTAAATCATTTATTGAACCCTGAATCAGTGGAAAGTCTCAAATGGCCTTACGTGGCCACAAATGACAAATTAGATTTTTTTTCCTTAAAGGATTTTCGACAAAAACAATCCGAAAGAAAAAAAAAATCTGGAAAAAAAAGCTAATCCTTGAAAAGATAATACAGTGAAACTCCTCTCCAACGAAATCATGTTTGCAGCAAGACATTTTTCACAACAGGGGGTTTTTCACTGTAGCAAATTTGATCCCAGACGTAAACACGTGCACACACAAACGTAAGTGTACTCTATTTTTATTCCAATAGTGCATAAGTATGAGCATACACTTATTTTGTAGCCATTTTAGCAATGCAACGTTCTTGCTGCGTCTGAAACTAACAATAACAAATACTTCCTGGACTACTGCGCATGTGTAAACCAGTGTGGTGGTTGCTGTTGCCGTTTCCAATGCAGCAGTAGAGGTCGCTGTTGGATTAGACTTCATTGTAGTGAATCTCGTCGCAACGCCGGAGCAGAGAAAAAGTTTGTATAACGCAACAGGGTTTTTTTTCTGTTGTATGGGGGGCAGGAGAGTGGGAATGGTGTTAATGCATGAAGATTTTTTCACACTAGGGGGTATTTTCGCCCATGTAGGTTTCGTTGTAGAGGAGTTTCACTGTAGCATTGAAAATATACTTTTTGTTGAAAAGAAAAGGTGAACAAAAGTTACGTGTTCTGCAATGAGTATTTTCTGCAAAAATTGAACTTTAGTCACAATAATAACAATGAAAACGTATGACTTTAGCCTCCGACTATAAATCAGAGGAATACAGTGTGTGTACCTGTGTCTGTTGTCCTTCTGAATCTCGTATACGGAGATGTGCAGGGTTCTGTTGGCTCGCTGGCCCAGCGTCAGCGCCTTGTAGATGCGGAACTCTGCTGCCGTCACGGTCTCACCCTGGGGCAAGGGGGTCAGGTCGAAGCGGAACTCCTTCCAGTAGGGACGCGGCTGCAGCAGGTCCCGCTCCTGCTCCACTACGACGTGACCAGCGCACACAAAAGACAGCATCCATGTATTGAAAGGCGTTTTTTTATTTTTTACAGCAAAAAAACTCGACCATCTATAGTAAGGCGTTTTTTTCCAGAAAAAACAAACAAACAAAAACGACCACGTAGCAGGGGTATCAAACTCATTTTTGTCGTGGGCCACATTTTAGTTACTGTTTTTTTCCCCTTGGAGGGCCATTATGACCGAAACCAAATTTAAAAAAAAGTCAACGGTTCGTTTAATAATTGTTGGTTACCTTAATGAGGGGTTTGGTCTCTTTTTAATGTTAAATTTTGGTAGAAATTTTAGCAAACATGTTTGCTTTTCACGGGCTGGCCCCCGGGCCTTTATTTTGACAAATTTCAATTACGGGTATTCATCCGGAAGTTCTTTTCTCACCAACCAATCGAAGGAGATACACTTCCGGTTAGGGTGAAGCTTAATAGACGCGTTAAAATCTTCCGACAAAAACGCGACATAAAAAATTTAGTTACCACGTTCCAGCGTGTGTAAATTGATTACCAATTATGGTAAATCAATACATTTCTCATCATGTATTGTTTTGTTCATTATTTATTTGGCGCGACGGCCCAAAATAAAGCAAAGACTGAACTGAAGCACTTTACTCAGGGTAACCGAAGGGACGGCAACTTCCGGGAAGGGCGTCTCTTAAAGAGACAGGCATTTAAAACGTAGCCTGGAAATTCCGAGTCGAGCTGGAAAATGCCTCAAATTAGGGGAAACAGAATGGGTGCGAGATTCTCGGTTGAGTAATATTTGTGTTTAAATTATACACTGACTTAATTGGTAACATCAGCTTCATGAGCCATTGTTGCATTGAAAATCTGTCAACGGTAACTTCGCGCGAAAGGAGATGAAAACCTCAACAGGTGACGTTGACACGGGGGAGGAGCAACTTTTCGTTGCTTTACACACAAACTGCAAATAAAGATGCAACACACATTGCATGCAGATACACAGGAAGAGAGCCCTGGACACTCACACAGACACTGTGTGTTGACGTTAAATAGCGATACAAAGTCCTCCGATCGGTTGAGCATCTCGCGTGCGCAGGCACACACGCACGCTAGAGCAGTAATTAGAGACACTGTGCTCCGCACCACAGCAGCTGCAGTGCGCACACACACCACTAATTGCAGGCCTGCCTTGTATTTTGTCGTATTTTTAGCGCTTGCCGCCTCAGCCCCATTTTCATCTCGCTCGGCCTGACCGGCTGCCTTACCGGTGCGTGTCATTCGGGCCCTTTAATCGACTGCAGCTGTGTGTTCCCTGGCGTGCGCACGGGGTCATGCTCGGATGAGGTCACGATGTGCGCAAATTGAAAGAAAGTCCGTGTCCGTGCCATCCGGGCAGCGGCAGGTGAGAAGCTTTTGCAACGTTCAATGAATGGAGGGCGGCCTGTCTGCTCGCTCGCTCGCCCGCCCGCCCGGTGTTTGCACAACGCGGCCGCGCTGGGCCATCACACGATGTTTGTGTGCAGCGTTGACTGATAAATTCCAGGGTGTACTCGCATGAGCAAAACACACAGTGGGCGGGGGCGTGGTGGTTTATACAACACTTGAAGCTTAAAGAGCATTCCCACCAAGCTGTCCTGTTGCAGGAAGGAGGCAATCCGAAGAGGCAGGCTAATATTTATGCTAGGACAGATAGGCATCAGCACGACTCTGCAATTACAAACACACCCACACACCACTTCACTCAACTCTGAATTCAGTTTAGGTTACTTTAGGTCAGGGGTCTGCAACCCAAACTGTTGAAAGAGCCATATAGGACAAAAAAAACCTAAAAAATATGTCTGGAGCCGCAAAAAAATAAAAGCCCTCTATAAAACTGACAATGAAGGAAACACGTGCTATATATAGAAAGGAGACTGGACTGTCTCAAGATTGTTTATGTTCTTCATTCCTTTGTTGTGTGTTCACAAACGCCCCCATAGAATTTATTTTGTAATTGCCTCGCTTGATTTTTTTGTTTTGGTGCATTATTTTCGCTTTTCTTAGTGTCAGTGAAGTGATCATTAATTTCCGTTTTTCGGAGGATGTCTTTGAACGCCTCTCGAGTAGAACGAGAAGAGAGAAGGCACGGAGTCGGACGCAGACGTGTCTGTGTTTGTCGAGACTGTTAAAAGCATAAATAAAGTGTCCGTTTTTAAAAAACTGACGCCACAGCTCTCCTTTTTTGGAGCTGCCACATGTTATCTATATCCATTTGAGCTATATTAGCCTACTATCAAAATCTTTTTCCATGATCAAACATTTTTTTATAAAACTCCAGGGAGCCACTAGATGTCGCTAAAGAGCCGCATGCGGCTCTGGAGCCGCGTGTTGCCCACCCCGCTTCAGGTGAAAGCCCTACTTTGACAATCCAACCGTAGTTTCAAACCTTACTTTGTAGCCCTAACCTTAATATAAAACCCGACTTTCAAATGCTAACCGTAATTTAAAACTAACCCTAACCCTTGTTTAAAATCCTACTTTGAAACCCTAACCGTAGCATACAACCCTACTTCCAAACGAAACCCTAACCTTGTGATGTCGTAAAGTTTGTGAGTAGTAGAGGTATCATTCTGTACATTTATATGCATTTTTTTTGCTGAGCGACTATTTTTACATTTTGATATACAATGGATGTTTTTTTTCCTCACGAGTCTTGACAATTATATCATTGGTAAAATGTTGCAATTGTAAAACGCGTTTGTACAAAGCTGACTGTTTTACACCGATAACTTGAGGGAATCGCTGATATCGCCCGTATCGTGGCATTGGTATCGTTCACAAAATATGGAGGTTCTAGTCAAAAAGTCACCATGATGCTTCCTGCACTCACCCAAGTTGACGAAGCTCATTACCGTGTCGGCCTCGCTGACGACGGTGCCGAGCGGTGGCGTGTGCGTGCTGAGGGTAGGCAGCGCCGGGTGGTGGACGGCCGCCCTCCGCCGGTGCACGCCGGGCCTGATGACGTCGTTGGCGGACGCCGGGTTGTCCTCGGCGTCCACCGCCATGGCGTGGTAGAGGTCCAGCATGAAAAGCGGCGCAGACGAAGGCGGCCTAAGCGGCGGGTGAGGCCTGGGTCGGCCCGGCAGGCCCAGGATGGACAAGATCTCTTTTTGCATCTCTTTCTTCTCGCGGCCGCTCAGACGCCGGAAGCTGGAGTGCACTGCCGTCTGGGCCTGCTGGGCCAGCGGCAGGAGCAGGACCAGAAACAGGACCATGTTCCTGGGCAGGAGTTGGGGTCGGACACGTCTTTGGGTCGGACACGTCACCATCCTGCTTCGGCTTCTTCTTTCTGGAGACGTTCACGAAACTCTTCAAACGCTGGAGATGATGGTTCACTCGCTCTTTTATTCGCTAGTCTTGATCCTCTTGGCGATTTTCCTCACGAGCTGTGCACTGAAGATGATGTCCACTTCCACTCCTGCCTTCGCTAGTCTGGATCCTTCCCGAGTCCCCTACACTTTGGAAGTAATGGTCACAATCCAAACTTCTCAAGTACAGATCCTCCTCAGAGTTCTTCTACAAGCTGGACCCTGAAGAAAATGTTCAGTTTCTTCCTTTATGTCTCCACCCCAACTTTCCCGAATCTGGACCCCCCCCCCCCTTCTGTTGATTTTCTACTCGTTCTTCTTCTTTCAAGTACAGTTCAATGGAAATGCTAATTATTGTTGCTAAACATTGGACAATGAGTCGTCAACCAAACCTAAAGCTCTAAAATTGACTGGACTTGAGTTGATCAAGTGTCGCCTCAGTTGTCAGTCTTCAACTTCGGGCAGACTGAGACCAGAAAAAGAACTTGCCAGCTCGGAGTCTTCTGCACAACACTGAAGAAGCCATTGACCTCCATTCCAACTTTTGCCTCGTCTGGAGTCTTCTGTGGGTTTTCTCCTCCGGAGGAGACGGATAGTCACCTCCAGAGTTTCTCTCTTCTGCTCCGAGCCGCTCTGGTTCAGTTCAAGTGAGCCGTTCACCTTCCTTGCGTGTACGTCTTCAAAACGTCTGGAATTCCTCTGGTGCTTCGCATAAAAGCAGCTCGACGTGGGCGTAATCGGCAATGGAGCAGACCCTGCCGACTTTGAAGCAGCCAAACTTTTAATTTGAGAGGAGAGCAGGTGCTGATGAGCGTGCGGTGAAACCGGTCGCGAAGTCCGACTCTTCTTGTACGCCCTTCGGAAAAAAACCGGGAAAACCTCACAGGAATCCACAGAAAACGCTCTTTCCGTCAGTATTCCTAAAAAAAAAAAAAAAAAAAAAAAAGGAAAGAAAAAAGCTTCTTCACACTTAGCACACGCCGCTTGCAGTGCGTGAGCGTCTGAGCTGAGTTTTCGAGTAACAGGAGGGAGCTCTCGACAAGTTCCACCCACATCAGCCCCCCCCCCTTGCAAGGGAAGGAGTTGGATCTCCCGCCTCCTCCTCAGGACTGCTTCTTTTCGCACCCCGGCAGCGTCAACCCCCCGTCCCATCTTTCACGCCATGTTTCACAAATGGGAAATGTTTCCAAATTTGAGTACAGAGTTCAAGAAAAATAAGATAGTGCCCCAGCCTCCAAGTACAGTCAAACCTCGGTTTTCGTCCATAATCCGTTCCAGAAGGCTGTTCGAAAACCGAAATTGTTTGAAAACCGAAACCACGCTCTTTTAAAAATAAAAATGTTTACTGAACACTTCTGCTCACGATGGAAAGCAACACGAGGAAGCGTCACTTCCTCGTGTAAGGAAGGCGAGAGGAGTCAAATGGTGCATTCAAGTGCGCTCAGTTTGTTCCAGAACCGAAATTTGTTCGTCATCCGAGGCATAAAAAACTAGAAATTTTGGGTCGAAAACCGAATTGGTCAAGAACTGAGACGTTCGAAAACCGAGGTTTGACTGTATATTGCAGAAAAGTTTTCCTCAGCGCATTTAACGCAAGCTACTGTATGTTGCCATTGGTTACAATGTTGGGACTTTAAGGAGCTCAAAGATTTTTAATTTTTTTAGGGTAGGTGGTTTGAAACCTTTTCCAGCTGCCCCAAAGAAACATTTTAGCCAGGCGTGACAGATCCTGTGGCGAATTTTGGCTGACACCGCGCACACCTAATTTTGACATCAGTCCCACATGCACTCACCGCGCGGTCGTTTGTGTTCATGTGAGCCCCGAGGAAGGAGTGAGTCAAGTTTTGCGGTGCGGTTTTAGTGTGTGCCGGGCTTCAAAGATGGCAACACGCTCGCGGCTGCAATGACCACGCGAGGTCTAAACACAGTTGTAATCATCGCGTGTGTGTGTGTGTGTGTGTGTTGAAGAGATGGAGCAAATATTCCCATAATTTGGAAACTCGGCTGGCTTCTTCTCTGCTTACTACCGCAGAACCAACCGGGCGTGTCCTTATCTCAACGTGAGAATTACTCAGAAATGTCCGGCCTGGGGCATCACGGTGGAAGAGCGGTTAGCACATCTGCCTCGCAGTTCGGAAGGGTCACGGTTAGAATCTGGGCTCTTTGTGTGGCTGCTCTCGGGATGGAGGGGGCGGGACTCCAGCTTCCTCCTGCGTTACAAAAATGTAAATGTTAGGGGTGAATGTGAACGCTTGTCCACATGACTTGCACTTCCTGTACGTGTCCCAATACATGTGTCCAACAAATGCCAACACTATAGATTTTTTTTTTTTTTTACTGCAAGCATCATTTTAATACAAAAAAAAAAAACAACAAAGATTTATAATTTTAGTTTTTTTTTCTTCACTTTACACAACTTGTCCTTTGCTCCTACTTGTTTGCACGGTAATGCAGCATCTTGTCAAGAGGGGGACATTAATAAATAAAATGTCTTTCGTATAAATGTCTGGGTGGGGGGGGTCCTCTGCCGCTGCTGCTCTCTTGACATGCAGTCCACATGATTGGTCACGAGACAAACGCACCCGTTTATCACCTCCTGCCAACTTCATTAAATATTAGATTTCAAGATAAACACCCAAAAAAAAAAAAAAGGATTATAAATTAACAGAAAGAAGTAACATGGAAAACCTTCTGTAACAGGCAAGAGAAAGGAGCGGGGGGGAGATTGTGGAGTGTCAGGTGTCAAAACTTGACACCCCCGTCCCGGCGTGTCAGAAGCCTCTTCCACACAGGCGTCGTCCCACCTCCGTAACAGCGGAAAATCGCCACGTTGACTCCGTCACCACTCGGCCAATTCTGTCTTGTGTCGGACAGAACCCGGTGGAGAAAGAAAGGCAGGAGAATGCACAAGTTTTTTTTTTTACAGGCATGAAACTTTGTCGACAAAGCTCCCCCTTCCGTAATGACTCGCTAGCGCCACCTGAGCGGCAAAGTTGTATTACAAGAGCAGCTTTAAATGGCAGGAGAAGGGTTAGTGTCCCGGAATTGCCCAGCCTGGGTTAGGGCAGAAAAATGCCTCAATGACTTCACCCCCACCCCCCCTCCTGCCAAATCTATGTTGTATCGCAGGGAAAGCGGTGAGAAAAGTCCGGAGTGCATTTGAAAAAACTTTTTTTTTTTACATGTCCATCCTAGTGTTGGAAGTTTCGGTTGAGATCCAAGAGGTGACTTTATTTTGTTTGTGTCCTTCCGGGTGTTTCAGTCCAACGAAGTTGGAGAAGTGTCAAAATTCCGACCTACAATCGCAGGAAGCTGTCGTCCAGCCTCGCTTACGCTGTCAAATTGTCTCCCAGTCGAGTGTTGTAACAAAAGGGAAATGACCCACTAGCGCCATCGCTTGGATGGAGGCCGGGAAGTGCTCCTTGCGGTACACCGCCACCATTTTGGGGATTTTTTTTGTTGATTTTTTTTTTGAGGGGCACGGCCAAAGCGGGGCAACCGCCCCTGTCCCGGTTGGTGGTGGTGGTGGTGAGGTTGCCCTCAATCTGGGTGGCGGCCCCTGCATTCCCCTGAGTGTTCCATGTGGTGTCACATGTTGCATATTTACGAATCTACAAGCCAAAGTTTTTTTATTTTGGTTTTTTTTTTGGTCCCCCATTTTAGACCATTTTCTTGTTTGTCTGATTTCTTGCTGCAGTGACACACACACGCCTAGACGCTTGCAAAACACCCTCTCCCGAGTGCTACAAAGCCCAAATTGTTATCCGAGACAAAATGGATGCCAGCAACCGATGAGAGAGGGCCGCCACCGTGTGAAAGGAAGACATTGCCCCCCCCACCCCCTCTCCCATCCTTGTTTTATTTCTTGCTGGACGTGGGTGGTTTGGGACTAGGGGTCTTCTTGGTGATGGTGGGGATCTTGGAGGGTTTGGCGCCACCGCCGCCGGGCCTCCGCGGGGTGTCGGACGCGTCTGAGCAGACAGAGCGAGAGTCCTGCAGCTCCGAGGCATCGGACGCGTCGCTCCCTCGACGACTGCCGGCGCGGCTGCCCGCACGGCTGGTGGGACCGCTCGCCGAAGACCCGGCTCGCTTCGGATCTGCCGAGGGAGATGGGAAAGCGTTGGGGACAATATTCACAATTTGAGAGAGGCGGCAATATGCCACATATGCAAACAAGTCCCAGTTGACTACGGCAAAAAAAATTAATAAAATCACGCCGACGCAAGTCATGTGACCTCTGCAATGTGAAGCAAGGTGCTGGGGGTCTCACCACTTCGTTTGGCGGCGTGCGTCGACCCGCCGTTTTCACCCGTCAGTGAGCCGCGACTGGAATGGAAGGTCGGACGCTTCAGCTTGGAGCCCGACGACGCCCCCTGAGTGAAGAAGAGGCGACGAGTGTCGGCTTAGGCTTACGCGGTCTTGTTCACGACTGACTTCAAGAGCAGTGAGTGTGTGTGTGTGTGCTGTCACAATCATCCTTATATTCGACGTGATAATGGTAATAGGAGAAAGCAATAATAAATTATCAAAAATAGTTGCAAAACAAAGTACTAATTTGATTTCAACGGTAATAGCAGAACTAAGCAATACTCGATAATGAATAGGAGACAAATAGTGAAATAGAACCTGATCGTAAGAGGGAAAAAAAATGGTGCTGTATGATTGAAATGATTCAAAGTAAAAAAAAAAAAAGTCAATCAATAGTTAACTATCGTATTGGCCCGAATATAAGACGGCCCTGATTATAAGACCCCCCCTCTTTTTCGAGACTAAAGTTTGAAAAAAAGACTTTTTGAACACCAAATTAATTTTTACACAGAACATAATGACAGTACATCTGAAACAAATGATTAGAACCATATATTTGAGAGGAAAAGCATGTTATTTGCCTCATTCAAATCTAAAGTGCAATCACATTCGTAAATGAATGGCATCATAACTTCTCCTCTGCTGCTGGTTAACCTGGTCGATTTTCGACCCACTTTTCTCTAGATCGTCGCTACGTTTCTCCTTTTTCTGTGACCTCTTCTATTATTTTCTTCTTTTGTCCTTCTTCCCGCTATTTTTTATTTTTCTTCTTCGTGCAAACGCTGTTTTTATTTTTATTTTCTATTTGTATTCTTCGTGGCAGGGGTTCACTTTGGCCTGGGGAGTCAAGTTCAGCATTCGCTTCAATGTTATCTGGCGCCATCTAGCGTCGTGAATGGGTATAATGTATAAATACGACGACCCCCACTTTTTCAATGCAAAAAAAAACTCCGTCTTAAATTCGGGCCAATACGGTATTAGAAACGCAAAGGGCAATAATTATTATGCATAACAGGACGAGTGTCTCTCATACACACATGAATGATTCATTCATAAGAGATCAAACAAAATAATTGGAATTCCCCCCCCCCAAAAAAAATTATATATATGTTTTGTTTGTTTTTTTATTAATTGGCTTGGAGAGTGCGGTCGGCATTTAGCAAGAGGTCTAAGGCGGGACCAGGTGGATGTTATGTCTGCGTGGGTCTTGTGTCGTTACCTCGTCCCCGCTGACATCCGGGCAGCACTGACACTTGGTCGCCGACGCACTTTTACTGTGCGTCAACCACGGCTTGGCGTAGTCGCGAGAGTGAGTGTGTGATGACTGATTTGGGGGTGGGGTGAGAGGGGGGGGGGCAGGCAGGAAATAGTGACGCAGGCAACGGGAGCCAGGAAGTAGCGACGAGGGCAGCAGGAAGACAGACAGACAGGGTGCAATGAAGGAAGCAAGCAGAAAGACGGAGAGGACCGAAGACGGGAAGGAGCAAGGTAACGATGGACAGCAAGAAAGGAAGGAAGGAAGACGAGAAGTTGCGAGGGGTGAAAAGGTGATGCGGAGAGAAGTGGATGTGCCGCCAACAACCAGCAAAGCAGAAGATGCGGAGGCCAGCGAGCCATTTTGACAGTTTAATTGTGTGAGAAAAGATTTGATAAAATTAAGTTTAATTGATCAGAAAATTGGAAAAAAAAAAAAAAAAAGAAAAGCATGAAGGAAGATTAACGACGACGAGAGACAAAACATGTTAACATCGAACACTACACTTAAGGCTTTAGGAAAAAAGGCAGTATATCGCCTACCCTGGTTGAAGCCGATGCGGTCGGCGTAGCCGGCGTGGAAGGTGCCGAGGCGCCGCTGTGGGAGGCCGAGGACGAGGAGCGGGTGGGCGAGGCATTGCGGGAGCCGGGCTTGGAGCGGCGGCCGCGCGAGCGGAAGGCGCACACGCTTTGCGGCGTCCCTTCGGGAAGGATGAACTTCTCTCGGAGCTCCAGGTTGGTGCGCCCGCGTGCTGCAACGCAAGCACAACAGCAAGGCACAAACGTCAGGCGAGGATGGGAGAGTGCCGGAAGGAGTCGTTCAGCTAAGAAAAGTTTTTTTAAAAATAAATAAACATGCCAAAATAATGAGTTAAAAAAAATCATTTGGAAATAAAAATATGCAAAATGTAGTAAGAAAAAAAAAATCCCTTTGGCCCCTCCCACAAGCGGTGGGTGAGCCCACGAGAAGGTGGACTCACTTTTGGGCTATATTTGTAATAGTAATTTAAAAGGGGAATTATAAATAAAAATATACTTAACACTGCTATGAATTAAAAAAAATGTGTTTGAAGAAATCAAATGAATGGTCTTAATAATAAATAATTGCAACAATAATCAAGATAAAAGTTCAAATCGACATGAGCGCACTGGTGATTCCGTTGGAGCGAGCGCTTGTTTCGAAGCATTGCACGTGCCGGCGCGGGTGGTCTCATTTTGAGCGATTGTTTCTATTCAATGAGCAGCGTTCGGTGATCCCACAAATCAAGCACACAGCAAGCCCGCAGAGGCTACAAACATCATCACAACAATTCATATTAATAATATTCAAAGGGAGCGGCGAGAAGAACATTTCATGAAAAGTGCACAGGAATGTCAAGATGCAGGAGGTAAGCAGCAGTGCAGCACTTAGCTTGCGTGTCATCAGAACCACGAGGAGCACTTTGTACATCGACATTCGGTCAAAGGTGCGTGGACTGTATCGAAGTGGCACACGGGCGAGGAGTGTTTTTCCACGAAATGACAATTGTAGGACCAAAAAAAAAATATCTACCTATATCAATTGTACAACTTGTAGTTCTTGTGTGCAGCTACTGTATGCGAGCGTGTAGTAATTTCTCAGTCATTGTGTCTTAGGCAACAACTGTTTGAGGAGTGTATATCAGTGCTTTTATACATTTAAGTGTTTCTTTTTTAAATTTTTTTGGTGGACATATGCTTATAACGTGGACAAAAATATATATTTTTTCCCCTCTTAAATCTCCATTGAAAATCTGAGAGGAGCCATGTTGGAAGACAGGCAGGCAGCCTGCCCGGGTCTTGAGCAACTTAAACTACAAGATGTACCGTATTGGCCCGAGTATAAGACGGTGTTTTTTTGCATTGAAATAAGAAAAAGTGGGGGTCGTCTTATATTCGGGGTCTAGACGTTATACCCATTCACGACGCTAGAGGGCGCCAGATATCATTGAAGCGAATGCTGAATTTGACTCCCCAGGCCAAAGCGAACCCCTGTCACGAAGAATAAAAAAAAAATAGCGAACCATAGCCGAAGAAATAATGTAACAGAAAAAGGAGAAACGCAACAAAGAATATCGGCCAGGTTAACCGGCATGAGGAGACGTTATGAAATCAAAAACCAGAAGCTATTCATTTACAAATGTGATTGCACTTTAGTAGCAAAATAACATGCTTTTTCTCGCGATTGTGTTTCAGAAGAAAAATAATAATTTGGTGTTCAAAAAGTCTTTTTTCAAACTTGAGTCTTGAAAAAGAGGGGGGGCGGGGGGGGGGGGTCGTCTTATAATCAATGGCGTCTTATATTCGGGCCAATACGGTATTTCCACATTTTTCGAAAACCCGGGCGGGCCTTTGAGCGAGCGGCGGCAACATCCAGATGATCGCAACTGCAAAAGACACCACACACACGCGCACACACACACATACTGTCTCGACAATCAGCTGTGTGGATTAAGATGGACAAGTGAGTGGTCAGACAGCCGGATGGAAGGATGGACAGATGAAGAGAGAGAGAGAGGAAGAAGGGTAGATAGATACCTCTGCAGCAGAAATAGCCTGGAGTGACTGCCACTGAGAGAGACAGGAGACAATGTGAAACAACCAGACGCGCACACAAACACACAGCAACCTAACGCGTGGCCGGGGGGGGGGGGCTTGGCAGGACAAACGATGACGTGGGAATCGAAGGGATCACAACATTAGTCGTGGCATCGGCGAGCAAAAAAAACCAACAAATGAAAAGAATGAGAAAAAGGGAAAAAAAAAAGCCCTGACGGGGGAGGAGTCAAGAAAGAGCCAGAGAAGTCATCCAACCTATACGGGATGAGATGGAGCTACTGGAGTCAGAGCGAAGGATCTTAAGTCCGGGATGTTGAACTGGAAGGAAGAAAGGAATGGAAGGGAAAAAAAGGAGGGAAGGGGGGGAGAAAAGAAGGAGCATGCATCATGCACTACTTTGGACTAGTCATCAAATACTCAAGAGTACAAAGAAGAAGGTGAAGATGGACGCACCGGGCGTTTAAAATTGTGAGGCGGCCGCCTCCAGCCAGACCGATTGATATCGCTCAACACACTCCAGGATTTTAACATACGGTCGGAAAGTCAAGACACCGTTGCACTCGTTACAGGACGCGTGTGTATCGAAATGGGAACGCAAATAAACTGGTGAAAACAACTCAAAGTGAGCGATGGCGATTTTGCACGGTCACCGAAGCATCGACACCCGCAACAAAATTCCGGCTTTCCCTGCTTTGGATTCTGACCACTGTGGATTGCGATGTTTTTTTATTTATTTATTTTTTTTGGGTGTGACTTACCTCGACACGGATCGTTCTTGACCAGGAACTCGTCCAGAGCCATCCAGCCTCCGCCCACTCGCACCATGACAGTGCTGCGTAGGATGCGCACCAGACGGAGCTGCTGCGAGTCGCCGAACTGCGCGGGGGGGGGGAAAAGATGAGACGTCAAGACAAAGAGGCCTTAAAATACATTCGAGAGTCACACCAAACCAAGCAGCCATGCAGGCAAAACATGCACCGGAAGGTCAATTTTCAGCCACAATCTCCCATCGGAAGGAAGGAAGCCTTTTGCATGATGGGACGTTTCGTTTTACAGCAGAGATGTCCGATGGAAGGAAGAAGGAGGGGCCGCTTGTGTTTATGAAAAATGCAAATTAAACTGCTCCAAAAAAATAAAGGAATGCATGGAGCTTATATTGGGCTGTTTAAGTCTTCCCTTTATTTTTTAAGCAGTATATATAAATCAATATTCAATACAGTCAACCTCGGTTTTTGTCCATAATCCGTTCCAGAAGGCTGTTCGAAAACCGAAACCACGCTCTTTTTAAAATAAAAATGTTTACTGAACACGTCTGCTCACAATGGAAGCAACACGAGGAAGCGTCACTTCCTTGTGTAAGGAAGGCGAGAGGAGTCAAATGGTGCATTCAAGTGCACTCAGTTTGTTCAAGAACCGAAATTTGTTCTTCATCCGAGGCATAAAAAAACTCAAAATTTTGGGTCGAGAACCGAGACGTTCGAAAACCGAGGTTTGACTGTAAAGGTCAATAATCAAATATTGAAAAAATATATATTTTTCAGCTGGGTAAAAAAAAGTTTCAAGTTAAAACGTGCAAAAAAAAAAAAAATGTAAGTGTGATCGCAATTTATTTTGACTTGAAAAATTGCATGACCACTTGTAACTATCTATATACAGTAACATTCAAATGCATTAACCGGTTTAAAAAATTGAGAAAAAAGACACTTTTATTACATACGTCACTTTTATCAAAATGTAATTTTTTTTATATACAATTTAATTTCATGTTACTTCTAAGCTTAAAAACTATTCATTTTAACAGAATATGCAGCGGACCACAGATTGCTTACGCGCCACTTTTTTTTTTGGAGCGGGAGGGGTGGGGGGGGGGGGCATACAAGCAAAAGTCTGCGGTGAGCCCACCACAGAAGAAGAAGAAATTTCTCCCGGCAGCCCGATTCCTTCACCAGCGTCAGTCACAGCACATAAAAACACTTCGAGGGATTATCATTCACAAGGGCGCTGAAACCTGCTTCCAATCAGGCATTTCCCATTTTGTTTTTGTCAGTTGGCGACATTAAAATTGAAAATAAAACAACACGTCGTCGATCATATCTTCCCTCCAGCAATACGAGAGTAACTCCGAACAAGCGGGAGACAAATTCCTTGTCCGAAAACGAAGAGTCTGATTGCGAGGAAGCAGATTTCACACGGCCAGTGACATCATCAGAAGTGAGTTACCTGGTTTCCGAGGAAGAACTACACAAAATATCCGGCAGAGGCGGCGCGAGGAAATAGAAAGGACAAAAGAAAGAAAGGAAGAGATGACGATTGAAACAATAAACACAACAATAAAAACAACAATAAGCCCGTGGAGGCGCTTTCCTTTTTTTCATGTACAGTGACGCCTTGACTTAAGAGTTTCATTTGTTCATCTTTCCCCCACTGTAATCAACGGAGAGGATAAAGGATATAGGCCTCCAAATTTTGTACGCTCCGTCCGCATTGCGTTGCGACCGCTTAAACCGTGTTGTTGAAATGTTTACAATTGTTGCTAGCTTCAAGCTAGTTTCGTTAGCACTCCTATGGCGTCTTGCATTGTGCGTTAGCATTAAGCTAGCGGCTCGTATCCTTCAAAACTCCTAAAATCGGGTCACGCTTAAGTTGAGGCACCACTGTAAGCCATCAAATATGCTCCTGGAGATTCACATATGGTAGAAGTGGGAGTGACACACAAACATGAGCAGACGCGCACACTGACGCACGATGTGACAAACATGAGAGTACAAGGTGAGAGCGTGAGGTGCACATTTGATCTCTTATAAGATGACACCGCTAGGTGACAGTCAAGATCAGAGCGTCGATGGGAGGCATTTAAGGACTCTCTCGTCTGCTATCACGAAAATAAAACACAAGGTTAAGAGGCGTGAGGTGCGCATTTGATTTCTGATCTTCTACGATGACGTCGAGACCACGTGCTGAGGTCAAGAGAGATGAAAGCATGAGATGACAACTTGAGGTTGGGAGCATGAGGTGTCCATGAAATCATTTTCTCCTTTCGTACCATGAGAGGAGAAAGCATGAAGGTGCAGACGCACACATGAGGAATGCAGGGAAGGTTAGCGAGTTAGCGAGGTTCCCTTTTGGTTGAAAGTAAAAATGTCATGGTATTCACAAGTGGGTCAAACAATACTGTCTCGAAAGGTGGACCAAATCATTTCTGGGCATCAACAATGAGAAGTTTCGGTAGGACATGAAAAGTCAAAAAAGTTGGCCGAGCTTACCCGGTATTTGTTCTCCCCTATTTGCTCCACCTGGAAACGCTTGGCACACTTACACTGAGCCACCTGCCGAGTCACCTGCAGGAGATAATACAAAAATATTTATTAACGCTAGTGGGCAAGCTAGTACGGTTCATAAACCACGTGTGAAAAGTGGTTTGGTTGCATTGAACAGTCGCCAATGAAAAGGGCGTTGATGCTTTGCCGCCATCTTGTGGCAATCTGGATGCAATTACAACCCCTTTGGTCCGGTCCGCACGCTCACCTCGTCCTCAATCTTATCGGCATCCGTGGTCGGTCTGTAGGCATCCTTGTTGGGATGCAGGGCAGCCACAAATTCATAATAGTCGATGTAGCCGTCACCGTCTTGGTCGAAAATGTCCGCCACCGCCGTCATCTCCAACCTGCTGGTGGGGAACTCTGCAGAGGAAAAATGTAAAAAGTTTTAATGTGAGCGATTTTTTTCATGTGTTTGTCCTGCAATGTAATGAACTGTAGTCGCGTGTGCGTGTGTGTGCGGTGAACGCACTGGACGCCAGGATGCCGTCGATGAACTCCTGCCGCGTGATCTTCCCGTCCTGATCCTTGTCGATGCGGCGGAAGAAGTCCATGACCCGCGACTTCTTGTGGTTCATCCAGCGCATGTACTTCTTCCGCCACACGTCAAAGTCGAAGTTGGCAAACTCTTTGAGCTGCAACGAGCACACGGAAAAAGTGTTCATCCTTCCTATTTCACTTGATTTCGGGATTAAAAACAACCGACCTACATGCATGTGCTATTTTAGTCGAGACATGAAAACATAAACGCCACGATGATGCCGTTGTACCTCCTCCAATCTGTCCAGAGCGTCGTTGAGTTTTCGCTGGCGGTCCAGCGCCTGAAGCCAAACTTGCTGCCAGCGGGCACACAGCTGATTGAGTCGCGGGTTGGTCCCTGAAACCTGCATCGAGGCCTGATGATGATGATGCTGCTGCTGCTGTTGTTGTTGTTGTTGTCGCCCTAGAGGACCAATCATATTGAGAAATTATCAACCAATCGTATTAGGTACATCAGTATGCATAAAATGTTCTGATACGACGACGCAGATACACTGAAAAAAGTGCGATCGGTGCATCATTAGTACTAATCAATACATGTGAGGAAACTCACGGCCTCTCCTCTCCGCCAGACTGCTGGGAGGTTCAGCGGGTTTCCTTTTATAACCTTTGGTCACTTTGTCCACGTCCGGCTGCTTTCTCGTCATCTCCTCCATGAACATCTGAGACAGAGAGAACATTTGGATTGGCTACAATACAACCTTGGGAACTGAATTCATAGATCGCTCTATGACTCAGACACACTGATCAGAATTTCCGATATCAGCTCATTAATGAGAATATTTGAATCTGTACACATGCTGACCTGGTGTTCTGTAATGAGTCCTTGGACTTGAGGGATGTCCTGTGGGAGGGGCTCCACGTCTCTCTGCGCCAGGGTTGTCTCGGCCCACTGTAGCCACGACAGCAGCTCCTCCAGCAGGTTGGCGTTGTTCAGAACCTCGGTCAGTGCCGCCTCCAGACGCTGCTCGTGCTGCTTGGCCCACGTCAGCACCTATACTCACATACAAACGTGTTAAACTCAGAGCTTTCACTTATAGGGGATGAACTGCCATAAGCTTAACAATTACACAAATACCATTTGTACCCCTAAATGCCATAGAATTCAATATTTGCTGAATGAAAGCATGGACAAATTAAACAAAAGGTTTTGCGGGATTGAGCCCTGGGGAACTCCACAAGTCATAGTCATCACTTTGATTCTCTCCTCATTCATCTGTTTCAAACAACAAAGTGCATGCCGAAAAAGTGGTTAAGATTGCACGGCTGTCTTTGTCTTATGTGTTGCGTTGTATTATTTTGTTATTTTATGTTAGCAGCTGGAGGAGCGGGTACCCGCAGCGGCTCCTCTCTCCTGTGGTTGTACTGTGGTTGACAGGAAAGAAATTTCATCTGCGCGCTGTATGTTGCACATAGAGCATATTTTGACAATAAAGCTGACTTGACTTGGTCGGGACAAGCAAATATAGAGATTAAAAAATACTTTTTTTATGATAAACACTGCTAGGCCTCATATATTAAACAACCAATGAAAAATATTAAACACGGCACTTCTAAGATGGTGTGAAGATGTACAGTATACTTAGGCCACTTGGTACTATGATACATCATAAACCAAAGACCCTCTCACCTGTGGAAAGTCACTGCCCGAGACCACCACCGTGATGACATTCATACTTTAGACCCCACGCTGACTTACCTCCTCAAAGCGCGCCCGGATGATAGTGATCCAGTGCTTGATGGTGGTAATGGAGTCCGGGTGGCACAGGGTGAGGATGGCCTCGCCCATGCCCGCTGCCCGGTTGACCTCTGCCCTCTTCTCCTCCACGGTGCCCATGAATTGGCGGTGGGTGTGCAACAATGCCTGGAGGGTCTCTGCCTCCTCTGGAAGGACGCCGCGGAAACGAAGGCTCTGCTCGGCCTCGGACAGCCACTCCAGGAGCATCTGCACCGCCGTGCGGAATTCCTCAGCCTGACACACGGCAGCAAAAAAAAACAAAACAACAAAACAAAACACTTATTGGTATCAGGAGGACCAGTCATTTCAAACTACTAGGTGACTGAAGAAACATTTAAAATTTTTCGTTTTCTTACCTGTTTGAGTGCCTGCTGTAGTCGCGTCTGCTTTGTGACGGACAAAGCACACACCGTCTCCCAGCGGTTGCTCAGCTCCTGCAGCTGAACTTTGACCCATGCCGTGTCGTCCCGACCTGTCTCCATGAGTTCTCGGCCGGAGCGCTTCAAGGCCTGAATGCTGCCCGTCCTCTTGCCCATCTCTTTCTGGAAGGCCTGGAACAGATTTTCGGACAGCAGGGAGCGTTATTGAGGCTCATCATGGGTGTCAGACACACACACACGAAAAGAACGGCATGCGGTGTATGTGAGGCCGCACAGGCTGGCTTTTTAGCAAGAACAAACTGGGCACCTTATGAGAGTCCATGAGGTTAGAAACCAGGTCCAGGTCACCATGCACAGGCAGATCTTCAGCCAGCTGAGGCTCCACACGGTACAGCCAGTCTACCAGAGCCTGGAGGGCCTCGGCAAACTGACCCGAGAACAGCAAAGCCTCCTCCAGCTTGTGTTGCCTGGTGGAAGACAACTGTTATTTTTCTTTTTTCAATTTGGATATTTATATGAGATAAATGGACTAGTAAGTAATGAAATGTGTTTACAATGTAATTAATTAAAACATATTTCATTGTAATAAATTAACCCTACTGAGTAAAATAATAGCAATGGATGGATGGGAAAAAATGTTGAATGTATATTTAAAACAAAAAAATTCATGTATTTAATAAAATTGAATTATTTTTATTTTATAAAAATTATATATATATATACACACATATATACATCTATATACACACACACACATATAATGTATTAATTAATAATTTAATAAAATTAATTATTATAAAATGAAATCATACATTTGAAATTTGAATATTAAAAAAAAATCTCCTTTAACCTCTCCACGCTCTTCCCACAGACTGTGTCCCATTTGTCGCGGACTTCGCCCACCAGATGGTCCAGTTTCTGGGTGTCGGACGGCAGCTGAGCTTTATCACGCATGGCCCGGCCAGACCTCACCGTGGTGTCGTAGACGGGCTGCTTGGAGCCCAGCGCCTTCTGGAACTCCTGCGAGACCAAGCGAGAGAGACAGGACGTGAGGAAGGACGTCCGATGGGAGGGGCCTCAGAGCTGACAGGATTCCTGGACCTTGTGTTTGGTCAGCTGGACTTTGATCTTGTCCGGTTCGTTGGGGATCTCCAACTCCGAGTCCAGTCGATTCTCTGCCTCCTCCAGCCAATCGGTCAGCTTCCTCCAAGCCTCGTGGAACTGAGGAAAGATTACGATTTTTTAAAGGAATAATGCAAGCGAAGGTACAAAAGTAGCGCCTTTTCTGACATCGTCTGGCATCTTGTTTGCTGGTAACCAGTTCACAGTGTCCGGAATGATCTCAATCCCAGCGTCATCATTATTTAGTAGGAAAAAAAAAGGGAAATCCCAATTCAGTACCTGCTTGGCCCTCTTGCGAGCCTCGTCCAGGTGCCGCCCGCGGTCGAGAGACCTCTGGACCAGCTTGTCCCAGCGGGCCTGAACGCTCAGCAACAGGTTCTTGATGATGACTACGTCCTGTTTCAAGCTGGCGAAGCGCAACTGCGAACCGGACTTCTCCAGGGCCAGGACCTGCTCGCGGTGCGTGTTCACCTCGTTGACAAAAACCTGAACACAGGCCGGGCCGGGGAAACCACGTTCACATCATGTGACCGGAAATATCCCGTCTGGCGTGCTCTACCTTGTGCTCATCGATCTGGAAGAGGACCGTATCCAGGAGGAGGCTGGGCGGCTGGGCCGTGTTGAGGGTCTGCTCAGCCTGCGTCAGCCAGTTGATGGTGTCCTGCAGGGAAGTCTGAAAAGTCGTCGCCAGCGAGAGAGCCTCCTCCAGCTTGTCCTGTGCAGTTGACAGTTCACAGTCAGACACGTGACCATGTTGTCAAACGGCAACTCATCTTACCCGGCGGTCGTCCATCTTGGTGTTGAGGCTGGCCCACTTGTTCTGCAGCATGGCCAGGTTTTGCTGGGTCTGGGTGGTTCCCGGTCCGGCGTCCTCTCCGCCGCGAGCCAGAAGCATGGACTCTCCGGCATTCAGTAACCGGTTGTACTGATCGGCCCGCAGAATCAGCTGGCCTTGGAGCTCCTGTGGATAACCGGTTAAAAAAAATATAAGATTTAACTACCGCATACAACTGCTTATGTAATGTGGATTCGTGAGTGTGTAAATGCTAGAATCTAGCTAGGTGCATGGTGTTGGTGCTTTATGATGCTCTCCGTGCTTGTTTTTTTTTGGCATCCGTAGGCAACTTTTTCCAAAATCAGGAGTCAAAGAGTTTGACATGTTGCTTAGTCACCATGTGCTGCTCCAACTGCTCCCTGGCTGTCTCGGGGAGGCCTCCAGTGGGCTTGGCTGCAGACAGCTGGCTCTCTGTGCGCCTCATCCACTGGAGGAACTCCTCGAGTTCCCCATGGAAGCCCTCCGCCTACAAAGCAAACATTGAAAAAGGGTCATAATAGGAACAAAGGTCAAGTTGTTTTTGAGTCCCCGCCCCCCAGAGCGGCGTATGCCGTATACATGAAATCAAGTCAAATTCAGATTTGACCTGATGCAAGGCGGCTTCAAGCAACTTCTGCCGCTCCTGCGTCTTGAGCAAGAGGTTCTGCCAGCTGTGGTTGAGCTGGTCTAGTTGTTCCCTCAGGTGGCCGGCTTCGTCTCCCGGGGACGACTCCAGGAGCTCGCCGGCCGCTGCGTTGACGGCCTCCACCGTGGCATGGTGGGACAGCACGTCGTTGCGCAAAACCTGAAACGACGGATTCTGGATTTTAGCCTCAGAAATGAGCTAAAAAAAAATCACCTTGAAATATAGGTTCGGCTGGGTCTGAGGTGTCAGCACCGACTGTGCTTTTTAACGCCACTCTGATCATAGTCATGTAGTTCGTGTCAGAAATGCAAAGCAGCAGTGACGTGCTTTGAGCTAACGAAAAAAAAAGTCATCTTAACAAATTAACTTTCATCCAAATTAATTGGCTATTGCTAATCTTAGGAGAAAAAAAAATAATAGTAATAATCAGGAGAAGAACGTACATGATGTTTGGCCAGTTCGATTTCAATGGCCTTGGGGTCTGAGCTGATTGGTCGCTGGGTGTCCAGGGTGGTGTATGTGTGGCTCAGCCAGGCCTGCAGTTCAGACAGGGCGTGCTGGAACTGACCCAGGGCCAGCAGGGCAGCCTCCAGCTTGTGCTGCGGTGAGGATAAAACAGTTTAGGTGGCAGTAAAATTAGCTTCTCTGACGTGGAAGTCATCTCATTGAACGACCATGATGATGATTATCAGGAGTGGTCCCCATACCTGTCTCTGGGTGATCTTGTCCCCCAAATTGTCCCACAGGTGGCGCAGCTCGGTCAGCGGCTCCTGGATCATGTCACGGTCCGTCTGGTCTGAAACTTTTTTCAGCAGCAGCTCCCCCTGGTGGCACAGCTTCTCCATGTCGATCTGCTGCTGGTACACGTCCACTTTGTATTGCTGCTCGACGGAAACGCCACAAAAGGCAGATTTAGTCAGTCGGGGCCCTACTTTTTCAACGAGGAGTCTTCAAACTATGAACATGGGCAATTAAATTCACTTTTTTGAGGACCCATTGTGATTCATAGCAGGTGTCCGCCGCATGAAGTTGAATCGATTCACATTTTAAAGACCTCGTACTGAATTCCGAAATGATATAACGCGATGCCTACCTTGAGCTCCTCAATCTGATGTTTGACTGTTCCCAGGTCAGTGCCCACTGGTGTCATTTCGCACAGTTTGATCACCGCGTTGTCCAAGTAGTCGAACATGGACTGCAAAATACGCACAGTAATCACGACCGGCATCATTGGCGTTGGCTTCAAAAACGACACGTTAGACCGGGAATTTCATGATGTCATCTGAGCGTTTTCAGTCACCTGCAGTGAATCCTGGTACTGCACGGAGGCGCTCATGGCCTCATCCAGCCTCTCCATCCTTTCTCGCCACGTCCGGTTCAGACCTTCCCAAGCGCCGTTCATCTGAGGAGTTGCAAAGAAAGAAAAATGAAGCATATGGGTGCATAACTTCAACGTATCAAAAGGTCTAGTCTTCAAGTCCTTTTTGAATTCTGGCACTGAGTCTTCCGCGCGGCGCTGTGAACAAAATGTTGGCAATTCACCTCGTCAATGGTCTTCTTAACTTCGGGTTTCTCGGTTTCTCCGCAGGCAAAGATGAGGTCGGCCCCGAGGGTCCTGACAAACTCCAGTTCCTCCCTCAGGCCGTCCGTCTCCGCCTTGATGGCCTGGACCGGACAAATATTTGTCTCAATTCAAAAAATATATATAATAATCTTTTGAATTAGAGCACTCAAACCAAAGATAAGTCTTTCCTTATCATGCACCACAGCGCCTCTGCTGGTAAGGAGTGCCTACTGTACAGTCTTCCTACCTCGGCGGCCTCGATCTGCTGCTTGATGAGCGAGGGGTCCACGCCAGGGTCCTCCAACTCCTTGACGATGTCCTGCGAGTCGCGCAGCGTGCTCAACAACGCCGCCATGTCTGCCCAGAACTTGCTGGCCAGGTCTTGCACGTCGTTGAGTTTGCTCTCGCGCTCCTCGGCACGCTGGCGAATCTCGTCCCACAATGAGCGCAGGCGCAGTAGGCGGGAATGAACGGCTGGTGGGGCCATTAGGGGGGTGGGGGGGGTAGAAGATTTAATCTCAGTTAGAGAATGATTTCACAATCGGCATCATTAGTAAGCATCAACTAACCCTTATATGATTTTGTCAGTTTTGCGAGTGTAGTTATTCAGGCTAGCATGCTAACTAATACTCTTGATGAGCCTCTTGACGGGAGTTTGTTTACTATTCATTTATGGAACATAGGCTAATGATTGTGTACATGCTACAAAAACTCCAAACCCCTTTGGAGGGGTGTCAGTTATTTACATATTTTCACTATTTGTAGCTTTCCCCACGTACACAACCGAACCAAGTGGGCTACGTCGTAGTTTCCACCTTCCCGGAGGTCCTCACTCACCCTGGGCAGCTGGGTCATCGTGGGCCGCCCGGCTGATGAGTTCCTCTCCTCGGGCGCAGAGGGCGGAGAAGCTGGGCAGCAGTTTGTCCAGCTCCAGACCCTGCGCCCGGTGGTCGGCCAACTGCTCGCGGATCTTTTCCACCTCGGCCGCCACCGGAGGTGGCTGACGTAGGCGCTGCACGGCCGCCTCCAAGGTCTCCAGAAGAGGGTCCATCTTATCGTGGAACTGTAAGGATTTGGGGACTTAGCTAAATTGACTCTGTTGCCCGTTTTTGTTTAAGTAATCAAGTTGAATGTTTTATTTGCTATGTTCTGCCTTTTAAAAAGAATTTCCAACTAAGCCCTACGTTTTAACTCATTCACTTCCAAAGACGTTTTTAAACGTCTTTTCAGACTTTGTCCAGAATTGGCTGGTACCGAATGTTTACATCTGTCCAGCTAACATTATACAGTCAAACCTCGGTTTTCGAACATCTCGGTTCTCGACCAATTGGGTTTTCGACCAAAAATGTTGATTTTTTTTATGCCTCGGATGACGAACAAATTTCGGTTCTCGAACAAACTGAGCACACTTGAATGCACCATTTGACTCCTCTCGCCTTCCATACACGAGGAAGTGACGCTTCCTCTTGTAGACGCGGAAGTGACGCTTCCTCGTGTCGCTTTCCATTGTGAGCAGACGTGTTCAGTAAACGTTTTTATTTTAAAAAGAGCGCGGTTTCGGTTTTTGAACAATTTCGGTTTTCGAACAGCCTTCTGGAACGGATTATGGACGAAAACCGAGGTTTGACTGTACTCACATAATGAAATCAAATTGATTCATTTTGCAAATGTCACCTTCTTTGGCATTTTAGATTCTAAAAGTCCATCTGAATCTTCACTATTTACAACATCGGGTTGGTAAAATAGAAAGTTTAGCTGTGAGCCTCACACTTGACACCTTTTGTTTCAACAATACAGTAAAATCTTGATTTTTTTTTTTTTTCTAAAATCAATCAAAAGCATTAAATCCATCCCAGTGGATTTCCATCAGATTGTACAACTAAGTCACACACAGAAGAATACTGTCTAAACTAGGACAAAAACTAAATACTTGGGCTAAGTCAACCAATTTTTGTGCAGGTGAAAGCGTGCAAGAAGGAAGCAGTCCGTCTTACCTCCACCAGCTGGGCGACGGCAGTGAGCAGTGACCATGGAGAAAAGTGGTGGTGGTAGTGGTGGTGGTGACATGCGGCGACAACACACAACCGACGGGGCGTGACGGCGTGGCGGACGGGACAAAAGGACGTGTTGGGAGACGGTATGGTTACAGGACAGACAAGGAGGTTTAGGACACAGTGGAGGTGGATGGACGGACAGACAAATGGGAGGTTGGTTTGGAGGGTGGAGAAACAACACAACCAGTTAAATTTGACACATGCCTCCACTGTGCAAAAAAAAAAAAAAAAAAAATGGACAGCGGCAACCGGAGGTGGGAATCGCTCCAATATGTCATAGGCGGACAGAAAAAGTCTACACGCCACTATGTAAATGTCTTAGCCGAGCAAGTTCTAAAATTGTCAAACCCACCTCTGGCAGCAACTTATGAGCTCAAGCAAAATAGAACAACACATTCAAGTCTTGATCACAATCACCCCAAAAAAAAAAAAAACACACAGTCGTGCTTGTTGAGCGGTCACACTTCCCTCGAGGTTTGTCCTACCTGAGCGGATTGAGACACGGCCTCGTCCAGCAGCGCCGCGCGACTCTTCACCTCCTCCTTAATTGCCAAGTAGCGGCGCTGGGCTTCGGCGTAGCATTGCGTCACCCGCGGGCCCTCGGTGGCGCTCAGCTCGGCCAGCGGGGGTCCGATCTTCAGTAGCTTGTCGATGTGCGGCTTGTGCTCGGCGATGGACTCTCTCAGCAGCTGAACGTCAAAGTAGAAATACAAAAAAAAAAAAGGCCTTTTCACGATTTTGGGGGGAAAAATCTGGTCGTTAGGCAAACTCGGCAAACGGAAAATGAATGATGTAAAATCGGGACTTTGAAAAGTGAACGTCGAAAAGAGGTCCGTTTTTAGTATTTTCTTTCATACTATTCAAAATAGTTCTTCCCGTTATAATTGGAATGGGATGTTTTTACCCTCATCTGGTCCTGCTGCAAGCGCAGGGTGTCCGTGTCGATGGCGGGCGGCGGCAGCTGCCCAATGAAGGTCTCGGTTTCACCCAGCCACGGTTCCAGTTCCTCGTAGGTCTCCCAGAAGCGGGCCACCAGCACCTGAGCCTGCTCCAGTGCCGCAAAGCGCCCGCTGTGGCTCTGGTTGACAGCGTCGTAGCGGGCACTCAAGGAGTCGGTCTTCACCTGGACGAGAAGAAGGGGTTTTTTTTCAGCGGTGCTTGGTGTAAAAAGTTGTCGAACCACTGGTCCAGCTTATAATTGATGTGAATGGACCCGTTTCTGGTCCCCCGCCCCACCTTCAGCGCATCCTTCTGGGTTTCGCTGCAAGTCTCCAGGATGTCGTCCCTGGTGGCTAGCAGCTGGTCCACGGTGTCCTTGTGGCGGATGATGTCGATGTTGAAGGCCTTCTGGACCTGAAGCTGGGCCACCGTCACGTCAGGCTCCAGGCTCAGCCGGCCCAGCGATGCCAACTTGCGCTCCATCTCACTGACCCAGGCCAGCTCGGCGTCCACCGCCTCTTCGAACTGTGATAACAAAGGAATGCAGGGGCAACCGCGTGTAAGTAAAAACACGATAAGGTGATAAGAAACGAGTGGAAGAAGTAGAAATATTCCAGCGCAAGTGTGGCAGTGAGACCGCACTACCTGCTGCGACCTCTGGATGGCGGCTTGCACGAGCTGCACCCGCTGTGTGATGGTGTCGTCCGCCTGTCTGTAGCGCTGGTTGGCGTCGGCGACCAGTCGGTCCAGCCCCTCGCGGGCTCGCCAGGGCACTAGATCCAGCAGGGCGCTGCCCACCTCATTGACGGTGTCCAACACCAGCCGCTTCTCAGCGGACACTTTCTTCAACTCCTACAAAATAAGACGACAATATCAATAAATACAAAGAAAAAGTAAATGGTAAAAAGACACAACGTAATCTTGTAATTGAGAAACGCTACCTTCTGTCGCTCCTGGTAGGCGAGCGAGGCGTCGGGCTCCACATCGTGGAGCTCTGCCTCCACGGCGTCGAGCCATTGGTTGAGGTCATGGTGGGCGGCGGCGAATCGCGTGGCCAGCTGCAGCGCCTGCTCCAGCGTGCGCAGCGCTTTGCTGCTGCCCGCGGTCATCTCAGCATAGCGAGATTTGATGCCGTCAAGCTTCTCCTGGATCAGCAGGACCTCTTCACCTGTGGGAGGAAGACCAGCTGGGCAGTCAGGTTAACCAGAACCAACAACTATTAAAGGCTTGGATCAGCGAAGACCAACAAAACCAAGAGCTAACTAAAGGTTTGGGGAACCAAGGACTACGGAAAGAACCAAGAACCAAGGACTGGATAAGCGAAAACCACCGGACACCCACCTGTGGTCTGCTTGAGTAGTGCTTGTCCGTTCTTGATGGCCTGGTCCACTGTCTTCTTCCTGCTTACAATCTCCTCGTTTAGAGACTGTGAAGGACAAAAAAGATCCTTTACATCGATATTGTGTAAAACTGCCATTTTTTTAATAAAAGACTTAATCATCAGCAATATTTGATTACATTGTTTAGGGAAAAAAAACTGCTCCGAATGATTAGATGTAAATGTAGTTTTATACATGAAAGTTAAATACAACAGACCTGAATTTAATTAATGTAAGCCAATTCTGGACAAAGTCTGAAAATACGTTTAAAAACGTCTTTGGGAGTGAGTGAGTTTTTAAGTAATATTGTTTACTCTTCGGCCATTACTTTATTCCTTTTTTGTTTTTTTAAAGTCCAATTTTTGCAATGTTACTCCAGCTGCTCCATTTTTCTCCGCCCGTCGCGGTCGTACCAGCGCGTGCTTGTGCTGCTCGGCCAGCGCGTCAGCCCGGTAACAGTGCACCGAAACCAGCGTCAGCCGCTGGCCCACTTCCGCCAACCAGTTGAGAACCTCCACCTCGTCCTCTCCAAAAAGACGAGCGTTGGCCAGCGCTTGCTCCAGCAGCGCCGCCCGCCGTGCACACCACTCAGAAAGCTGGGCGTGGCCCGATTGCACCGCCTCCACCCGATCGCCCAGCCAATCACGGTCTGATGCGCAGCTGAGCGGAGCCAGCGATTGGCTAAGGGAACGCAGGCGGGCCACGTCGGACTCGCGGGCGCACACGTCATCTTGGATGGCCTGGGAGGGTTGTGTGTGCGTGTAGGTGTGTGCGTGTAGGTGTGTGTGTGTGTGTTTGATGGAAGGGGATAGGTAATGGAAAAGAGAACAAAAGATGGAGACAAACAAATGAGCGTGCAGATGAAAAATCATAAAACTGAAAATCATAATGACGAATGAAAAATAACACAACAATATATCAAGTATAATTTAAAGCCCACAAATGGGAAAACAATGTGTATGAAGTTTTATGGCTTATGTTCCTCTTTATTTTTTTCATAGACTGGGTGTATCCAAATTCTAATTTATTGTATTTATATATCACCATTCAACACACCTTCTTCAGATTTTATTGTTTAGATTATATTTGAATTTTTAATCCCTCCTCATTGTTGCCGTTTTTGTTAGTATTTTGGTTGTACGAGTGATCATATGTGAATATTGCCGCCCCGGGATAAGTTTAAGGAGTAGCTTGAACTTCAATTTAGCTAGCTTTCTACCTAGCTAGCTATCTTTCATCTCTCTCTTTCATTCTCTCGCCATCTGAAGGCCTTTGTCATCTCTTAACAATGTTGCTGTAATCATTAATAAATGACATAAACAGTACAGTTTCACTATTTTGGCAAGCTAAAACCATACTTAACTTCCAGCAGGGAGTCAAAATCTAATTATATTTTTTACTAGCAGCAAAGGGTTGCCCTCTATGCCCCTAAGAGTTACAGGCCAAAAGCAGGCAATGTCACATTTTTTCATTTATTCTGGATGTTTGAAGTATTGACAAACTCACTGATACGCAACCTTTAAGACGGTTACTGTTAAGAATGATGAACAACATGTACGAGGCTTGTGTGTGCGTGTCAGCCACTTTCACATGTCACCCTGGCTCTGTTGTGAAAACCACTTTGGAGCATTCTCAGGAGGGTTTTGTACAGGGGTACCTTGTGTTTGACAATCTGCTGGCTGATCTTGGCCGTCTGGGTTCCCATGGGCTCTGCGGAGCTTACGCGCCTCTCGGTGGCACTCAGCCATTCGCCAAGCGGCTCCAGAGCCTCGTGGAAGTGGAGCGCCAACACCTGCAGCTCTTCTAGCTGCCTTTGCCTGACGCCGAAAGATGGGGGGAGAGGTTTTTTAGGGGCATTTTTATTGCCCTCCAGCTGTTCCAGAAACGGTTCAAGTGTGTGCGCATAAGATAACCGTCGACACAACAAGAGCCAACTGATTTTTCATTATTCTGAGGCAATTAGAAGGTGTTAAGTAGGTGCCACAGCAACACGTGGCGCGATAACCCCCGATTAGGAGGCCATTCTAGTCAATCACAAGCCTGAAAAAAGTAATTTGTTCAACTTCTTGAAGACAAAAGGAGCTAAAGGAGACAAAAAACTGGGCAGAAGACAATGCTAAATAAAAAATAAAAAGTCAACTGTCTACTCATAATAGACATGCTGACAAAGTTTCACATTGCCAAGTGAAACTCGCTACAGGGGCTGAATTAAAAAAAAAAAAACCCATAGTTGGTTGATTGTTCTGTTCTATGACGGGTGCTCAAACTTTGCCAACCACGGTCCGGTTGTGATAGATATGCCTACCACATTTCATATTGCAAAGCGGAATTAGCTTCAGCGGCTGATTTGAAAAAACAAATAAATGGGTGAAAGGTGGCCTGAAAGGCCTTCTAAAAAGGCCCTTTATTTGGTCTCAAAATAACAATGACAAAACAAACCAATTTCAAGAGGCCCTTTCTTTGTTTCGCAGCATTTTGAGTATTTCAAGAGAATCCAGAGACTTCATGCTCATCACGAGCCGACCAGATGTTACGCGGCCCACCCTGTTTGTGATCGTTTTGCCTTCTGGCGTGTGTCTTTGCGTGATGACTTTGCAAACAAGTTATTCGCCGCAGAAACCAAAGCACAACAAACAAAAAACAAAAACGCCTTCTCTGAAGCGTCTCCTTCAAAAACAAATGAGAGGAACCACAATTAGGCTTTTGGAGGCGGTACCTGGAGCTAGCCTTGTCCAGGAGGTCGCTCCACCTCTCGGCAAGACTTTGCAACTGCATCTGGATCTTCTCTCGGTCCTGAGCGTCAGCGGTGGATGAGATGCGCTCGCCCTCGGCGCGGATCATCTCCACTGTGGGCCGCCGGTCATCCAGCAGCCTCTGGAGAAGCTGGACGGCCAACATAGGAGAGTGTAAGAAACCAAGCGCCGTGTTCATTAAGAAAGAAAGGAATCTCATCTCTCCATCGTCCGATTGGTGGATGTAAACAAATGTGATTGAGATCTAAACGCACTCCGCAGGTCACAAACACAGGAAATGGATGTTGGATAAACACATGACAGCATTACTCGACTTCTCCATTGTGGTTCTGTGCTTGTTTGCCCGATCAAATGGTTGCATTCAATGCTGAGCGAGTTTTCGTTTAACGCGGGTGATTTTGGTCCCCATGAACCACGATAAACGAGAGATTGCTGTATGTATTATTATTTTTTTACTATGATCCTGGTCCCACCTTCTGCTCTTGGATCTGGGCCTTGACCACTCGGTACTCAGCCGACGGCGGCTTCTGATTGGCCACCAGCTCCTCTGTGTCGCTCAGCCAGCTGAGCAGCGGCTCCAGGGCGTCCTGGAATTTCCCACAATGCAACAGGGCCTCCTGCAACTGGGCGATCCTCTCGGCCACCTGTAGGGAACACACGGATACAATTTGGTTTCCGGAGGTTGGTTGGTGCACAATTTTTCTTGCGTGGACTCTCTCGTTACCCTCTTGTTGAGCGAGTTCCATCTCTGGTTGGTTTCATCCAGGTCATGCTCCAGCGCCCGCGTGTCCGTGTTCTTGCCAGCGCTTTGGATCAGACCCTGGCCTACGGCGTTGACATGCTGCAGCTTGACCTGAACGCCGTCTACCTGCTCTCGTTCCAGAGCCTGATGATTCGGACACACAAAGAGTCGAGTGAAGTCAGCACTTCCCAGTCACGTCATGAATAAGCCAAGCAAGTCCAAATTCCTACAACTGGCGGGCGACTCAGGTCCGACTTCAGTCAAGTGACACGACTCGAATTGGGACTATTAACTCTTTCATTCCATAAGTCGTACTTGTACGTCTTTTTTAAATTAGGCCACGCCTACCAAGGACGAAGTTTTTTTTTGCGTCATAGAGAGGAGGAGGGTGATACAATCTGTGAATGAGAATAAGCCGTTTGCATTGTAAATCAGGTAAAAAAAAGCAACCAGTAGGTGGCAGTGGTGCCTCACGTGATTGAAATGCATACTTTTACAAAAAGCTCTTTTTCTCCGTTTTTTGCCCAGGAATCGCCATTTCCATGAAACTTAGCCATTTTGTAATGCCGATTGCTGAAGAATGGAAAAGAAGAAACAATGTTTTTTTCTGCTGAAAGAAGAGAGTCCAAACTTTATGTTTATATAGCATTAGAACCAAATATTCCGTGGGCCTTGCAAGATCAGTCAAAATCCAGTGAAAACGCTGGGATTGAGAGGGGGTTGCTCCAGTGAAAATGGCTGGGAATGAATGAGTTAATGGCTCGCTCGGCTTCACTGAAAGAAAGATATGACAACTGCCACATAGGAAACGGTTGCACATGCACCCCTATCATGTCTCCGCGTATAGACGCCACCTATGAAATGACAGACGCACTGAAGACAGACAGGGGGACGGGGGGTGAGGGGGTGGGGGGGGGTGATAGAAGGGGTTTATTGGTGGACGGCGAGGAGAGTAAAAGGGCTGGCTGGAAAAAGATAAGTCACCAACATTTGCACCCATTGTGTCGGCCACAAATACGTGAATAGATATGCACAAATGTACAACTGTGTGTGTACATTTGGTGGCCACCAAACAGGACAACGTAGAATCTAAGTAGCGCCTGTATACAAGAGTAGAATGTCAAACCAGTGATAGTACAGTGAAACTCCTCTACAACGAAACCTACATGGGCGAAAATACCCACTAGTGTGAAAAAAATCATGCATTAACACCATTCCCACTCTCCTGCCCCCCATACAATGAAAAAAAAACCCTGTTGCGTTATACGAAATCTTTTTCTCTGCTCTTGCCTCGCGAAGACATTCACTACAACGAAGTCTAATCCAACAGCGACCTCTAGTGCTTCGTTCGGAAACCGCAACAGCAACCACCACACTGGTTAACGCATGCGCAGTAGTCCAGGAAGTATTTGTTATGTAAACGTTGTGTGCGTTTACATCTGAGATCAAATTTGCTACAATGAAAAACCCCTCTGTGTGAAAAATTATATCTGGCGACTATTTTGTTGAATAAACACGAGGAAATACCAAAGAAGGGACGAGTGTATTATTCATTGCAAGGAAGGGGGCGGGGGAGACTGTACAGAGCAGTCACGGCCGGAATGCAGTGTCCAAGGTGCCCCCACTAAATCTAAGGACAAAAAAAGGATATAGATGGAATAAAATGTAATTTGATGTTGTCGTTCAAAGGATCAAATGAATTATAGGCCTCACTAAGAATAAATCTGTTTGTTAGGAATTGAATAATTGCTACTTTGCTGACTCATGTTTATGCTTGTTTTTAAACAGTCAGGGCTGGGGGGGGAAGATATCCAAGTGAGCCAACTCGCTAATCCGATTTGTTGAGCGCTGATAAAAATCAAGCAAAAAAAAAAACAAAAAAACACAAAAACCCCAGACATAAACAACACAAACATTTGCATGAACACAAGCTTCTCGTGACTTGACCCAAAGATAATTCCGACAGGCACATCGTCAAATCTATGCGCAATGGAAAGTTCCACAAGGATTTCTTTGGGGTAAAAAAACTGAACAAATAAATCCAACAGTCTTGCAGGTTTCTGTCTGCTTTTGAGGCAAAAACTGTAAATTACTGCCCGACTGATCCAGTTCCACGGGTTGGACTAAAACACTGCACGTGTGTGTGTGCCGGTACTTTCCAATACACACCAAGGATCATCGCGTGACGAGATAGCATGCAATGGAATCATCAAGGATAAATAAAAGACCTTGTGTGTTTATGTGTGACTAATTGCACATCTGCAGTCAGTTATGTTACTCAGGTACACACCTGGGAAACACAAAGTGTCAGCTCATCAGGAAGCTCCATAAAAAATGGGAGTTACCATATTTATGTAGTTTAATACAAAAGGTAGACGTATGAAGACAAAAAGTGTTGTATGAATCAGAACCCGCGCACCATGCTCCATCTTTGGCATTTTTTCCCCCTTTTTTTTTCCATAACCCAGATCGACAACATCACTGCTATCAGCTTCGCCGACTGTTTGTCTTCAACCTTTTTCCCCCCTTACTTCCTGCCCACCGCCCGGTCACCTTCGCTCACTTCCTGCCTTTCAGCAGTCCCCGCCATCCTTTCCTGCCGTAAGGAAGAGAAGAAAACAAACCGTGGGCTTTGACAACGTCACGCCACGCTGATAACGACGCTCGGAACAATAAAACAAGTAATCGCCCTCTATCCCCGGGTTGCGATTTGAAGTCGTGCCCCCTTGTTTGTATTGTGTTTTTTTGCAAAGGGTATGCAAAAAGTGAAATCTTTTTTTTTTCCTGTTTGCAGCTCACTCAACTCCGCCTTTCATGCATTCATCTTGCTTGAATTAGCACATCAAAAAAAAAACCACACACACAAATGTACAAAGCACACATCTAGAGACACCTGTTCCCAGTTTGATATTTGTGAGGCCGAAATATTTAAAATCATTTCATGGGAAAATATGTTTTGAGAAACAAGTGTTTTTTTCTATCTTGAGGCATCTTTAATTATTTTTCTTTCTGTTTTGTTGTTGAATTGGACTAGTAAATGACAAAATAATTACAGCTCTGAGAAGCCTTCCACACAAGATTCTTCAAATACGAGTCAATATGGTTGAACAAATTCCATTTGTCACCTTCCTGCCGCCGAAAGCTAACTATATTTCCACCCGTCGTGAATAAAATGAGAACAAATGTGGCGCGCAGCCATTCGGTTTCGATGCTTCAAATCTTGAGGAGTCCAACAGCATATCTGAGGCTAGCCCGTCTGTGCGCTTGCACCCTCCAGCCATCAAACAGCATGCTAAAGCTAGGTCCATCTGTCTGTCTAGTCTGTCTTGTCTGCGGGGGCACACAAAAGCCCGCTTGGCCCTTTAAATGAGCGACACCCCCGATTTGAAAGCCTTTCTGTTGGAGCGCACGTCTGCCAGCGTGCGCGCCGTTCGCTCTTATCTTAGCATCAAAAGCTAACGGGAGAGATGATGCGCACGCATGCGGCACACACTGTTTAGCTCTCACCTTCTTATCTCATAAACAAAAGCATCCAAGCGTCGATGAGAGTGCTTGAGGGGGGTCAGTTGACAAGAGGCCTAAAAATGACTTCATAACACAGCAGGCGTCAATGTCACCTCTGACAAACACACACACACACACACACACCCACACAAAACAAAAAGTAAAATAATAATAAAAGAAGACAGGCCTGATAAAAGACAACATGACGACTTAAACAAGACATGGTAAGTTCACCATTATGGTTTGAAGCGTCCATTTTAGCGTAAATTGAGCAACAACGGCTGATTCTTCTCCGCAGAGACGTTTTGTCACAGTCTGGCGAGGTCAGAGACGACAAACAGAACTTTGGGGACTGATGCGACGACAACAGCAAAACAAGAAAAATGAGTTGGTGCCAGATGAAAGATCCACTTGAAGCCTGTACTTATTAGATTAACGCTTGAGCTTTTTCACTCTGGTGCGGCATCGAGGCCCGCCTGGCCCCGTGTTACATCTAATTGTATGATGCATCTCACAGAGGTCACATGGTTCAAATCTGGTGATCAGAGATTGGATAATACTTTTAGCTCTGACCGCATGCTGCTGCGCTAAATGCTATACTGCAAAAAGAAGGCAGCCATAACAACTCATTACAAACATAACATGTTCATACACTACTGCTCTTTGCAAAACCTAAACGTGTTACATCACATTTACACTTTTGAACAAAAAGAAAACTATGGTTCAATATTATTTAAAAAAAAATAAAATAAAAACCTTTTCTAATGATCCAGACAGCAAACGCACACTAGGGTTACGCCCAGCACCCGAGGCATTGTGTACTTAGGCAAAGAGTCAACGCAAAACGCAAAGCTGACACGAACCTAACAAACAGGCTGCCACTGCTTTCAGCTTCACATACAAAAATAACTCGTGAGCACTCACACACTTGCACCCTCCCCACTAAACGCAGATTAGCGGCGACCTCGCACCCAAATGCCCACCTTAAATACGCACATACAACTTGAGGACTGCCACTCACAAGTGTAGAGCATCGAGTTGCAATCGTTTTAAAGTTGTCCCCGCTCTCAAACGCAGCCGGCCAACGACGGTGTCTGCAGAACTTCAGCCCGTTTTGAAGAATCAGAAATTTAAATGATGGCATACCTGTTCCTGTGTTTCAATGTCGGAACATTCTTGCACTGATCCACTGTCTGATTCAGAGCCCTCACTTGCCGTGAAGCTGGTTCCTGAGGGACACACTGGGGATCCCCTCAGGGACCCATCTTCCACCAGGCTGGTCTCTGTCTGACTAAAGAGAACTTGTAGTAGGCCTGGCTCCAGTTGGTCCCATATCGGGTCGTTGGACATGAGCACCGGGAAGTCCAGAGCAGATCCGTCAGACTCCCAGTCGCTGTCGTCTCCCGTCACGGATCCCAAGACAAACTCTACCCCATCGATCCCTGACTGAGTACTTTCCGAATACGAGTCCAGATCTTGGATGTCCTCGCAAGCCGAGCTGACTTCCGAAGGGCCGGGCTTGGGCCGCTCAGGTGCTGCCATATAAACAAAGCTGTCTGGGGACAGGACGGGGCCCTCCTCGTTCTCGTCTTGGCCAGAGCAGGAGGGTGCTTCGAGTACCGGGCTTGGGGAATTTGAGTTTTCGAGCGGGGATAGGGGGTACTCGTTTAAAAACTGGGGAGGCGCCGATACTGCCAGGTATACAAAACTATCTGACATCACAAAGGCCTCTGAATCTTTAGAGGCAGCCGAACAGGAGTCTGATTTAATGGGGCACTGAGATGAAGAGGATACAGGGGTTGAATATGTGAGCTCAGGGGGTAAAAGACAGTCTGATTCAAAGAGGGACTGAGGAAAATTACAAGACGAGTCTGTTAGCTGAGGGGAGGGAGAACAGACAGAGGCTGATCTTGGTGTACTTGCTTTCACGTCAGTTGGACTTTCCAAGTCCACGACTTGTTCAGACACATCCGTGGGGTCCAAATTTTGCATCTCCGCCTCAAAGAAAATCCCATCAGACTCCTCAAATGGGAACAAGCCATCCTGGCAGGAAGTCTGACTGTCAACATCATGTTTGGACACTTCTGGGTTTTTATCAACCATGTGAAGCGACTCATGGGAGTGATCCCCGACAGCTCTCTCACCGCTGTCCAAATTCGAGCGATCAAAAAGATCCAAGTTAGCTTCAAAGACATCTTTTAACTCCACTCCTTGCTCTGTCTCCTCTGAGCCAAGTGGATTCACAGGAATCGGAGGAGATGGAACATCACATTGCAGCGATGCACCGCTGTCCACATCTGTCTCAACTTCTGCTGGTATTTCCTTTTCACAGTCAGCCTCACTAGTGGCTGTTTTGTCCGGTTGGAAGGTGTGCATGCTGCTAGACTCTGACTCTTGTGGGTAACCAAGAGCTGAGTCAGTGGGGAAACTCATCTCGTCTTTCTCATCTTCAGAATCCAAATGGACAACATCTTCGTCATCATCGATGAAGCAGTGTTCTTTTTCACAGTCTTGCGCTCGCTTCGAGTCAAAGTCTTTTGACTCAGCAGAGGGGGGTTCAGCTAAAGGAAGGGTCCCTTCACAACTTTCGCAGTCGGTATTTGATTCTTCCCCTTCTACATAGGGAAGAGAATATGGATCAAGAGGATCGGGGTCGACACTCATCTCCACTCCCTCATGCCCTTCCTCCTCCTCACATTGTCTTTCCAGCTCTAGGAAGAGGTCATCTGATTCGGCCTCAGAACTGGGGCAGGGCGAGGCGCTGGGTGCCTCGAGGCCTCCAAAGCCCACAGGGGGGGTTAACACAGGCCACTGTCCAGAAGAGCCGGTTAATTCCCATCCCTCTGATTCCAATTTTTCCCATGACTGGTCGATCATGTCCCTGTTATCCAATTTCAGGACTGCTTCCCATTCTCGCTCCTCTCGTTCAACTCTCTCTTCCTCCGCTTTAGCCCTTTCCAGAGTCCACGCGTCCTCCCTGCTCTCAAGCATCTCCACATCCTCCTGCTCTTCTTCCTCCTCGAGAATGTGACGCTCGTCCTCCTCAAACTTGAGCTCAGAAGCTGTGCGCTCTCTGAGATTACCTTCCCACCTGAGCAGATCCTCATCACCACCCAGCTGACTGTTAGACGGGGACAGAGGCAAACCTCTATACGCCAGCCTTTCGTCTTCCTTTAAGAATGGCGACGGAGGATCCAGCAAATATAGTGACTCTTCATCCTGGCAGCTCTCCTCACCTAAAAGCGGAGGGAGAGGCGGAAGAAAGGAGAAGTTGTGCCTGAGGCCCACCATGGTCTTTTTCCCTGGTGTCATTCCACGGGGCCACGTGCGGGCCTTGGTGGGAGGGCAGAAGACTGGTTTTGGTGGCAGAAGAGGCATATCGTCACTCTGGTCCAGTTCTAAAAGTGGGGAATCCCTCTCGGAATCTGAGGTCTTAAGTAATTCCACACTTTCCTCAGCAATTTGCTTAATTTTGCCCTTCCAAGAGCTGATAGTTTGTTTGCGTTCTGAATTTTTTCCCGGGCTCTGCTGCTCACAAGTCCTGGGTGTGTGGCTAAATGTGTCTTTGGAAGGTGAGGACAACGGATCAGATTGTTTAGCTTTGTGCAATGAAGGGTGAAGCTGCTTTGGTTTGCTGGGATGCTGCGGGAGCGGTGGCAGGGGGAAAACGGGGGGTGAGGAAAAGACGGGAGGGGTGTGAGGGGCAGATGATGGCGAGGGTGTGTAAGGCGGTAAGGAAGGTGTTGAGCAGGTCGGCATGAATGGGTGAGCCAGCTGAACAGGGGAAAGAGGAGATTGAGGCAGGCCTGCTGACGCAGAACACTTTTCTGCACATTCAACAGACGCAAACTCAATTCTCTCTGTAAACTCTGGAAAAGTCGGCGGCATAAAAGCTTTCCAAGAGCGACGGTTCGGGTTGTCTCGTTTCTCTCCAGCCTGATAGCGCCTCTTGGCCACCAAAGATACTCCTGAGGCAGAAACCGAAGGCGGGTTAGTTAGACCTGAACTCACGATGCCCACAGGCGGTGAAATAATCTGAGCATCGCCAGTCAGTTTCAGGGCATCAAAGATCACTCTCTCGTCCAGTTTCCTGGCTCCTCCGGGGTTTTCCACAGCCCGAGAGACAAAAACGCCTCCAAGGTCGGCTCCGATAGTTCCGTTGCTGGAAAGTGTACTCCCTTCGCCTCGTATCTCCCCACCCGAGCCCAGAGTGCTCCGTGAGGGTTGGCACAATTTGGCCCCTTGATCAATCTGCTCATTGATGCGCATGGTGTCATATATGGACCTCTGCGGGACGTAGCAATCCTCAATATAGGCCTCGTCCTCGTCGCCTTTCCCCAGGCAGCGGGGACTCTGTTGTAGACAGTCCGGGCGACTCAGGGGCTTCCCCATGTTGACCTCACTGGCTCTGGCGTGCCGCAAAAAGCGTTAAGTTTGTTCCAACTGCCCCAGATGGCAAATAAAAAAACAACACACAAAAAGACAGTCCCTTTGAAGAAATCCACAAAACCAAGAGTACATTTGGAATTGGACAAAGTCCTGGGAGAGGTCTCATCCACTATGTCACGTCGACAGCTGTGCAACTGCGTGGTCTTTGTGTGATGCTGCATGGCACCGGCGAGGGAGCAAGACAGGCGGTCCTCCCTCTCGGCACCATATTAATCACAAGTCGTGTTTATTTAAGAGGAGAGAAGACTGCCGGCGCTGAGCGAGGGAGTAAGAGTCATTATCTCCCTCGCCTCTCAGAGGCACAAAGTCCAAAGCAAGGCGACAACATCCCTTTGTGTCGCCTTGACGAGAGGAGCGTGGCAGCGGTGTCCTCATCCATAGTCAGAAAGAAAAAGTCATACTGTGGCTGGAGCGTGGCTCTTCTCGAGGCTCAACCGTGCTGCATCCCCTTCTCGGTGGCAAAGTGAAGAGAGGAGGCAAGTGTAAAAGTCTCCTTTTAAGGTGCCAAAAGCCACACGCTTATCTGCAAAGAGTGAGCGCGTGGAAAGCGCAAAAAAAGAATGTCCGTGCTGGCTCCTGTCCTTCCTCCCGTCACAAAGAATTTCTCTCAGGATTCCAAGATGTCTCGGCAGCGCAGCAACAGAAAAAAAAATATTTCCTCAAAATACCATCCGAAAGAGAGAAAAAGTGGTGTCCCCGTGGATTTCAATCCCAGTTTCAAAGCGGCTTCCTTTCTTTCTCATGTTAGGTTCATCCACAGCTCCTGGGGGAGAGGTGGTCCAGCAACTCCAAAGCAGGCAAATTCTCCTCAGGGGAAGATTGAAATAAAAGGAAAGGGGCGGGAGGGTGTCGAATCCCCATCCAGGCAGCGAGCGTCGGGAATGGTATCCAGGGGACAGAGACCCAGACAGCCCTCCCAGCACCGCTGCCAGCTTTTGGGGTTGCAGGCGGTGTCTTCCTCCCTCGTTAGCGCAACAAAATCCCGGGACGCTCCTCTCGTCGTTTCCCACTGCCGGCTTGGTTTTCGCTCTCTCTCGCTCTCTCTCTCCCCCTCCTCTCTCTGGGAAACAAAGTGCCACGCAGTTCCCCTTTTTTCTCCTCCTATCCTTTTCTTTCTGTGTGCTTCTAAGCTGCGCTCTCTGCCCCTTCTCAGTCCGCCGCACAGCACCTCAAATGGTTTGCAGCTGCTGAAAAAACTCTCTCTCTCTCTTTCTCTCTCTCTCACTCCCTCCCTCTTCTGTTTGTATTTGAATTTAACTCCGTTTGTTCTGTTTCCTGTACGGGTATTGAAACACAGGAAGTGCTCCAATCATGCTGGTTTCCTCTCTTGCTTAAAAAAAAAAAAGGGGGGGGGTGAGCTGGAGAGAAAGTTGTGTGTTGGAAATACCGCAGGAAAGCGACACGCTAAACAATTAAAGGAGGAATATGTCTGGCAAAATAAGGCTCAGCTGTATAGCGAGAACTATTGTAAAAAAAACTACTTGGTCCTTCTCTAAGCTGCGCAAAAAGCTCCAATGTGAGCGGAGTGTACACATGGAGCATAAGAAGAGTCGACACGTGATTGAATGAGCGAGTCTTCCACCGGCAAGGCAACAGTCCAGGCTTTGTTGAGCTGCCTCTTTGCAACAATTAAGTGCACTTTTAAATACACATACATACAAAAGCGGGTGATTCACACACAGGCTCCACTTGCGCATTCCCGTCTGAAACTCAATCCAGGCTGGGGGAGACCATGGAGAGTGTCAGTGGGAGAGGCCGAGGAGGGTGGTAGTGGGAGGGGTGGGGGTGGGGGGGGGGGGGTGCAAAGGGGCGGTGGGTGGGGTTTAGTGGTCTGGCTCTTCAGAATTCCACGCAAAACATGGGAGCAGATCCCGAGCAAGTGGCGACAACAGTCACCCGCTACACCCTGAAATGCGCCGCCACATTGTTCTCGCCATGTTATCTAACGTGTTTCAGGCTTCCCAGGGACACGCGCGTACTTCCGCCTCCTTGGTCCACCGAGTAGCAACAACTCTGTTAGCCGAGTTATCTCACAAACTGGTGCGCCCAAGTGTGATTTTTCTCACATAACTTGGTGAAAAGCACACTCAAAGCCATGAAATCAAAAGTCATCTCGATTCACTCTAAAATGTATCTGGTGTGAAATCCCTGGCCTGTTTAGTCGATAATTTCCCGCAGCACTGATTAGGAATCACTGCTCTATAAAATTAAAGTTTCAACTCCAAAAACAAACAATAGCCTCACACAAGTTGGTACGGACGTCTTCTAAGGCAGGAAATCAATGTTACACAGCTGCCTAAACAAAATAGGCAGAAACCAAAATGGAATCTATTACTTTTTGGATTCTTTTGTTTGCATATCCTTATTCGCACAGTTTCCAGTTTTAAGACAATTTATTGGGGCAGAATTTAGTCAAGTTACTCAGAACCTGAGTACTTTCTTTCCACTGAATACTTATCTGAAGTACAGTCAAACCTCGGTTTTCGAACGTCTCGGTTCTCGACCAATTCGGTTTTCGACCAAAAATTGCGAGATTTTTATGCCTCGGATGACGAACAAATTTCGGTTCTCGAACAAACTGAGTGCACTTGAATGCACCATTTGACTCCTCTCGCCTTCCTTACACGAGGAAGTGACGCTTCCTCGGGTAGACGAGGAAGTGACGCTTCCTCGTGTTGCTTTCCATTGTGAGCAGACGTGTTCAAGAAACATTTTTATTTTAAAAAGAGCGTGGTTTCGGTTTTCGAACAATTTCGGTTTTCGAACAGCCTTCTGGAACAGATTATGGACGAAAACCAAGGTTTGACTGTATCTTATTTGCAGGTTAATTACTTTTAGTTGAGGTATATTCATTCAATATCATATAATAATATAGTCATTCAATATCAACACGACTCTTGAGTACAATTTGTGGCTACTCTACTCATCTCTTCCCCTTGAATCAACGCATCCGCAACACCGGGTGCTGGTCTTGCTCAGACCGCCAACAATGCACACTAGTATCGAAGCCTCACTCGACTGTCGCATCCGTGGCTTGCATGTCAAATGTGCTAAATACTCCAGTCTTTCTTTGCAACCGCCAACACACACACACACACACACACACACACACACACACACACACACACACACACACACACACACAGTCAGTTAGATTGCAGCTGTCACTGCTGTGTCTCAGGCAAATGGCTCGGTGGAAACTAAAAGCGGTTTTTCGCTGCTTTGTTGCACACACCCACAAAATGCACAATATCTCACGTGATCAGCTGTGCCCCCCCCACTCCCCACCCCACCAACCCTTCCTTCACCGTCATGAAGACTTAATTTGCATGGAGGAAAAGTGAGGTGAAAATAAGAGAAAGTCGGACAAAGGGCTCCAATATTGACCGTGAAGGAAGGAAGATTAGGAGTGGTGCTCTTACTGTAGAGGGCACCTACAAATCTTTAAAGGCGCCACCATCATCACCACCACACGGCATTTGCTCAAGCTCCTGACCTTATGGAGTTGTGTAATTAGAGTTTCAAAATTGATGGGGAGTTATTTCGCTTTGCTGCCAGGCTCCACCAACACATAAGGGATTAAAAAAAAACAAAAAAACAAGGGGAAAACTATTCCCAAAATGGTGGACTTCCAGTGTCTTTTCAGGAATGGAATTTTGACAGTTTTTTTTCTCTTAGTAGACATGCCTACCATATTTTATGTTGCTAAGTGAAACTATATTTGGGACAGAAATACCTGGAAATGACCCTAAAATGGCCACTTGGAACCAACATCGCAGACCTCCTGTCCTTTCACAACATGGCTTCTTGATACTTTTCTGTGAATCTCCATATGATATACATGCTTACCGAATGTCTTCATGGCTTTTAGTGTATGAAAAAGGCTTCCAAATGTTAATTTCTTTCGTCGATGAAAAACGGACCCTAAAGGAGCAAAGCGGTTTTAAAAAGCCTTTGCTCCTTCTGTTGCTCGCATAAGTCGAGGCGCTAAAAAGACAATGGAGGCTATAAAAAGGATTCAACTCATTTAAATAACACAGTGTCGCGCCTCCTCCCTTATCGCCGTTATTGACAAGTGTGACCGTTTGACCCTCAGTGATGTGCTCAAGGTTAAATGTGATTAGGCAAAGGCTTCCCATTCATTATCTCCTTTCCTCCATCATCATTATCTGGACAGCTCTTAGTCCGAGGAAGCTAACTAACTGCACACCAAGAAGAGCAGGCGAGCCTTGGCTGCTCTACTTCAACAGAAGCACGTTACCAACCATCAAATAGGACACAGGTGTCAAACTCAAGGCCCGGGGGCCAGATCCGGCCCACCACATCAATTTGTGTGGCCCCCGCCCCCGAAATAAAATCATGCGTCAACTCAAATGATCCTTGCTAAAAAAAAATGGACCGAAATTTCAAATTGTTAGGTGTAATAAATGACATTGAGATTTTGCAATAATTCTTTTACCCATAAAATATATATGCGAGGGAAGACGTAACTCAAAAGTGGCCCGCGCCAAAAATGAGTTTGACACCCCTGAAATAGGAGGTTCACTTCCTTTTTCATCCCAGCTGAATTGTAAAACTGACACATAAATCAACAAAGAAGCAAAGAAACAACAAAATGTTCAGCCAATTTATATTTTGGCTCATTAGCTTAATGCTAACACATTGCGCGAAACACTAAAGACGAGCTAGCGGAAATTAGCAAAGATGTTGCAGTGATCACGAACATTAAACCTACTACTTTCACACACATGGCGCAGCAACGCAAGTATTATTTTTAATTATCGTATTTAACCTGCAAAAATTGCTTTTTGTTGATTTTTCTTCTTTTTTTTTTTTGACATGACACATATGTGCAATTTATTTCTATTGTACATGGGCGGCCACAAAACATTCAAATGCTGCTGACGATTCTTTTTGTTGTTCACATATGTTTAACTTAAGCTCTGTTTCCAACTACAGTCACCCACTTCTTTGCCTTCATTTAAACATTAACCCAGCAGCCCGATTCCTCGCGGACACACAACTTCACAGGCAGTATGTCCCTACCCACGCATGCGGACGTAACACACACACAGAGTTTGATACGCGCATGTGAATAACGCGGCAAGGACTTTCCACGTCGTAAACGCTTAAGAGTTCACATGTGCTTTGGCGGTAAATACGCAGACACACTTAAAAACACACACAGACCGAACAAAAGAAGTGTGTGTGTGTGTGTGTAATTAAGAGACACTACGAGGACACTCCTAATAGTTGACCTCTTGCGAGACAAAAGAAGATATGAAATATCATCTTGAATGAAGCAAAATAAATAAACTGAGTAGGCGGGCCCGAGGCTTGGCATACTAAGGTAATTCACAACAGATGAGGGAACACACAACGTGGAAGTGGAGCACATGCACACACACCATTTTCTGAAATATACCACTGAATCATAGAACACGAAACGCTAACATTTTTCTTCATTTGGAGTGACGTGAGTGAGCGGGTGGGTGTGTGAGAGAGAGAGAGAGAAAGCGCGAGAGTCATGTGTTACAGGAAAAGTTCAGTCAGGCAAATCAAGTTTACAGAAATGTGAGTCGAGTGACATCAGCCTCCTTACACACACGCACACACACACACGCAGTCTCTCTCTCTCTCTCTCTCTCTCACACACAGCCGTCGTCACAGTCGAGAGGTTGATTGTTAACTCTGCTACCCGGGTTAGCGTTAGCACTCAAAATCCTCAGACCCACACTTATCCAAGCAGGCAAATCTGCATATGGAATTTTGGTCTTGTGTACTGGGAACCTCGAAAGAAGTTTCCTTTGCGGGCCGACGACACAATTCATATGACCCACTTTAGCTCAGCGCTTACACCCATTATCTAAAAGACACTGTCTGTGTGTGTGTGTGTGTGTGTGTGTGTGTGTGTGTGTGTGTGTGTGTGTGTGTGTGTGTGTCACAATGACTCATTGGCTAAAAGGTGCTGTGTTGAGACGCCGACGAGGTGGAGGATGAATTGATTAGGTAATGTTAGTAGAGGAGGCGAGCACACTCTCTGCACACACACACACACACACACACACACACACACACACACACACACACACACGAGATGTTGTGTACTGTATAGCTACAGTTGGACATACTCAGGCTGCAGAGCCGTGTTTGCGTGTGTGTGTGTGTGTGTGTGTGTGTGCGTGTGTCAGCTGCACGAGTTGGGGGTGGGCGGGCTGTGGCCGCACCCTAAATGTGCAAGTGTGTGTGTGTGTGTTTGTGTGTGCGTATAAATATATGGACAGCTGAGATTCCCGCGCTGTCCGGAAAAAGACGGCAAAGAATCAGAAGCATCCGGCGGCCATGTTTAAATTAAAGTCTGGTGGGAAACAAGCACACCTCACGCCCACCATGAACCTTGCCCCCAATAATGAAGCTGCCCCCCCGCCCCCCACCCCCTTCTCGCTCTCTCTTTGCGCCCCACCCATTCCGTTGAGGTTGTATGACATCATGGCTGTGGATTGGAAAAGGGTCCATCGGGGGAGGGGGAGGCCAGACAGATTTTGGAATGGAGGGGGATCGCTTACATGCACATTGGGGAGTGACAAGGGAGGGGTTTAATAGTGCTTTAAAAGTTTTAACACACTTTGCCCCCACATATCGGCAGCATAATGAGATCTCTGGGATGCTATCCTTAACTACATCCCCACATCAACTTGACTATAAATGTCCCTCCCATGAGGAGCCCCCCGCCGATTCCTGTTTCACTAAGTAACATGAAATTTGGTAGGCATGCTATCATCAGTAGGACCCACAAAAATGCATCAAGAAACCATGCCCGGAACGAACAGGAAGTCCGCCACTTCTGGCTCGAATCAGACAACTTGCCATCAATCACAAAACCTCGACTGATTGCACACTGTTCAATACCAAACAATTATGTCTGATGATTGAGGGGCTTTGACATAGCTGTAGAATGAGGAGAAAAGATGGGATTCTGAAAACTGAGGCCAGCGCTATTCCGTCCTCCCACACAAGCGCGCAGCAGCGGGGGCGCTTGCTTTCTTTTTTTTTTTTTTTCTTTCCACTGGCCGGGGGAGAAAGAAATGCACGCCGGAATATTTCGAATGCCTTCAGAAAATGACCCATAAACACCATCATAATGTCTCCTGGGCCCACAAACACAGGAAGTGACATTACAGCCGTAAAATTGACCTTTTTAGTGATGGCCTGGCGACCGAAAGGGCAGCATGCGTGTCTGTGAAAAAAGTGTCATTAAAAAAAAAGGCCAAGAGTGGCGCCTGTAAAGCACATTCCTGCGGTCGGCTCCACATTTTCAAGTGCAGCACAAGGACACAAGATGGTCAAGATTGAAATGGTCCACTCAACAACGCAGCAAAGAGTCATTCGTGTCACATGACAATCTCAGTTGGAAAGTTTGAATATATCAATCCCCCACACCCAGCCTTAGCGCCAGGTTTGGTAAGCGAGACAAAATTGAGCGGATATGTTAATTATAAAAGGACGCTTTGGGCAAATTCCAAAGAGGTAACTGAAAAATTCCAATCAAGAAATTCGGCCAGTTGGAATCGGGTATCCTAGACAGATGTTAAATTGTCCCAAATGTTGCATATGCCAACATACAGGTTATGGAATTCACCCAAAATGCTCCAAACCAAAAACAGCTGATTTCCTGTTCAATTTTGCGCTGGCATCTTGAGATTTGTTGCTATGTCCCGTTATGAATACCCAATTTCATGCCGATTGGGGAAACTGGCGCAAGGGACTCCTTTTTATTTTGTATACTTTCTACAGGGCGCTACGGAGTTCGCTTTGGGGAGCTCGTGTTGGGAGACAACCAATATACATAAACTTTGCAAGTATTCGGGCAAGCAGAAGCCTCGATTCCAAAGATTCCAAAAAAGTCATTTTGCTTTTGGGAAACAAAGTTAAACGGCGACAAGAGATCAAAACAGTGGGAGGCGGCTTCGTGAGCGCAAAAATGGCATTTTTCCAATGGTGCTTGTATTTTTAGGCGGGCAGGAGAAGTGGGGGTGGTTTTGTGTGGGAAGTGACAAATGCAAAAAGAACAGCAGAAGCAGCAAAGAGAAATGAAGCAGGTCTGACCTTGAAGTCCAGGTGCTGCTGCTTGATGACGTCCACCTCGGAGCCCACCGGGGCCTGCGTGTTCAGACCCTCCTCGGCGGCTCCCAGCAGCCTTGCAGTTCGTCCACCAGCCTGTAGAAGTCGCCCACTCGCTCAGAGGCGTCCTGGATCTGCACCAGATGCGCTTGGCCGCGTTCGCTCAGCTGCAACCCACATGGCACTTGTCATTTTTATGTGTTGATTTGATTGTAAATGTTTGTTTATTTTACCGTTCCATTCCATATGCACATTTTTTTTTTCCATCTCTTGAATTTTTTTTCTTTTGACTTTACTTCCATGAATTTGATCGAATAACTTAAGCATGAAGATTTTATATAAGAAATGTGTTGGCAAGTTGTTGTTTTTTTGATGCGATAATTTTGTTTCCAATTTTGTTAAATACAATTTTATTCAACTCATTCACTACCAAAGACTTTTCACACTCCAACCGTTCAACCCCAGATACGTATTTTTTCCCAATTTTTCCAGGACTACATTGTCTAGAATTGGCTGGTACTGAATGAGTTAATGGTGGACATTTATTTCATATTGTGTCATTTATTTAAATTATCATTTTTAATTTTGTGAAAATATTTTTATTCAAACAATCTCCATTTTATTTGAGTATTTTATAATTCATTTAAATTTGTCATTTGTAAAAAAAAATTATTGAGCCAAAAAATAAATTTTGAAAATGTAGTTTCCAACATTTTTCTTTCACATTTTATTTTTGGGTTATCATTTGTAAATGTATTAATGTTGGGGAAAAAAATACAGTTTTGCAATTCATTGAAATCAGTATTTTTTTATCTTAAAATCTTTTTGTTGCCATTTTTTTCTAATTAAAAAAAAAAAAAACAAACAAAACAAAAAAAACATGCCCCCCACCTTCCACTCACCTTTCCAGCCTGCCGACCAAGTGCTTCTGTCTCACGCCTAAGAGCCAGCAGGTCGGGCGAGGAACCCTCGCGACGCAACATGGCCGTGCACTCGGCGGCGTGCGTCTCCAGCTCCGTGCGGAGGGTGGCCAGACGCGACAGGAAGCCCCCCAGCATGTCCGCCTGCGAGGCCAGGGAGTCAGCGTCTCGTCCAACGGGGCCCAGCGAGTCCAACTCGTCGTCCAGGTCGGCCAGCCGTGAGAAGACATCGCGCACGTGGGACTGGACCTCGCCCACGCCGTGCAGACGCGATTCCAGCGTGGAGCAACACTGCTCCAGCTGATGGAGGGAGAGGAGGACAAAATCACTTCAGGAGTTTTTTGTGCTTCGTGGATGCATTTGTACATGTACAGTATTCTCCTTCAGAGCTACAAAAAACCTGAAAACATTTACTTTGTCATATGAAGGCGTGCTAACATTTTCAATTGTTTTCAATGGGTACTTTATCGTGGAATACCGTTTCCCATTTTGCATTTTCAATTTTATAAAACTTTCATAGATTTGTGTTTAAAAGGTTTTTTTTGCAAATTTTAATTTTTTTTTTCCATATGTAGTCATTTGCCAGTTCTACAAATTCGTTTTCACTTTTGTAAATGTATATCCTACAATGTACTCCCATTTTAAATCTTGTCGCTTTTTACTATTTGTTTTTACTATTCTTAATTTGTTTAAATTTTTAAATATGTATTTTACAATGTAATTTCATGAAACTAAACAGTCTGTTGAATACAGCAGGATGGCTGCTGCCAATCGGTTTACATTTCACGTGTGTCAAAGATCCACACTGACCATATACGGGCGCAGGAAGTCAAAAAGCCAAACTGCTTCGGTAGCTCTGTTTTCTTTCAGCATGATTTAAGACACGCACGCACCTCTAAACTGTTTAGCTCAGCTGTGCAGTACTACTCATTCAACTGGAATGCTATGCTAATATTTACTTTTATCGTAATCTTGAAATATGCACAGAATTCTTGCTAAATTATGGTTGTCATTTACACCACTGTATCACAGACTTTTAGATGTTTTACAGTGTAATGTACAAGCAAGTCTAAATTCAGACTTGGGTGCCGTCAGTGTATTTCTATGTTTTGCTCTTGTTCACACACAGACTGAGAATATCGCAGCATTTTCTGTTTGTATGTGCTGCTGCTCCGTGTGTGTTCCTGAAGACATAAAGGGTTCTAACGAATGCCAACATCAAGATTAGATTCGTTCGCCAGTCTGTGGTGTTTTGCGATGAACGTTAGCATATGTTAGCATTGTTTCATTTCACGAAATTCAATTTTTGAACATTATGTTGCTTAAATGCACAATATTTGGCCGTTTTACAGTACATTTCAGATGGCGGTGACAAAAAAGCTTGAAGCAAGCTTTTTTTTCAGGTAAACTCCTTATATTGTGTGTTTTCATCCATGGCGTATGAGTCTGGCACGTATTCCCGACGATAAACGCGGTTGCACTAAACATTTCTTCTCACCTTGCTGCTGACGTCATCAAACTCGTTCTGGGTGTGTTTCGCCTGCTCCTGCAGCCTCTGCGCGCCCTCAGCGCTGCCCTCTGGCCTCTGGGGGGCATCCTGCACCAGTCCTTGCGCCAGGTCGCGCAGGTAGACCACCTGAGGCTGCAGGCATGCTAGGTTTTCCTGCTGGCTCCTCAGCCTCTCCAAGCTCTTCGCGCTACAAGCCTGAAATGACGACACCAGGAGGTTTAAAAAGCATTTAATTGTTCTGCCAGGCAGAATATGTAACTGGCATAGCCCAACAAAGACAAATTATATATGCTTAATGAATTGTCAATCAGCACCACAACACAATTATAGGCAATCAATATCTTAAAGTACCTGAGGTCCTAGCGCCTCTTGGACTTCGATCTGGTGCTTGGCGGCCTCCAGGCGTCTCTCCACCGCTTGCCGACCTTCCTCAAACTCCTTGAGGCGGCCCGAGAGCTCCTCCAGCTGCGACGTGCTACCGAGGAGACGCTCACCCAGGGCGTCCATACGCCGGTTCATCTGCGCCTTCTCATCTCGGACCTTAACGTTAGCGAGCAGCATAATCTTAACATTTGAAGCCATTGAACAGTGTGACGGACAGTAAGTGCTTGAGTGCAGTTGGGAACAGCTTCTTCCTAGATGGCAATTTTTCACTGTACAGTCAAACCTCGGTTTTCGTCCATAATCCGTTCCAGAAGGCTGTTCGAAAACCGAATTGTTCGAAAACCGAAACCACGCTATTTTTAAAATAAAAATGTTGACTGAACACGTCTGCTCACAATGGAAAGCAACACGAGGAAGCGTCACTTCCTCGTCTACCCGAGGAAGCGTCACTTCCTCGTGTAAGGAAGGCGAGAGGAGTCAAATGGTGCATTCAAGTGCGCTCAGTTTGTTCGAGAACCGAAATTTGTTCGTCATCCGAGGCATAAAAAATTCAAATTTTGGTCGAAAACCGAATTGGTCGAGAACCGAAACGTTCGAAAACCGAGGCTTGACTGTATAAGATATTGCTAGTTGAATTTGTAAAATGCCTTAAACTATAAAAACAACATCGAGCTGACTCATTGGGAAAGGTCCGTGTATTAGGTCATGAGACACCAAGTACCTCGTCGTCTCCGACGCAGCACTGCTCCAGCAGCTGATCCGCTGCTGTATTGAAGGCCTCCAGCAGCGTTTGTCGTCTCTCCAGGTCCAAGGCGAGCCCCTTGACTTTCTGTAGGGCCTCATCCAGACACAAAGGGTCGAGCGACGGCTGAATTTTCGCGTCTTTCTCCTCGCATTGATCCAGCCAGGGCGCAAATTCGGCCTTGTGCTGCTGGTAGCTTTCCGCCATGCTCAGGGTGTTTTTCAGTCTGTTTTCCCGCTCCGAAACCCTCCCGTTGATATCCTCCCAGTCCTGCCGCAAGCAGGCGAGGCGGGACTGCAGGGCAGCGCGCTCGTCCCCATCGGTGGGCAGGGCGGCCAGCAGCGACGCGCCCTCTGCCTGGATCAATTCGTAGGAGCCCCGTTGGGCGGCGACGGAGCGCTGGAGGTCGGCAACAGATGACAGCAGCGAACGGACTGCCTCGGGACGGCAGGGCAGCGCGTCCAGCGACGAGTCCCGAAGCTCCGCCTGCTGGTCAAGCCACGAGCGCACGTCCTCAAACATCTGCTGGAACTGCTGCGTGGAGGACAACGCGGCCTGCAGCTGAGACAGACCGTCCGCTGGGGAGACGACAAAAAGTCAAACATATTTAAAACTCATTCACTCCCAAAGACGTTTTTAAACGTCTTTTCGGACTAGGTACTGAATGAGTTAAATGTGCTTTTGTTCGCTGACCAGGAAGCTAAGTAGAGCTATAACTATCAAATATTTGTTTGATGAATGTAGGAAAATGCATGATGGTGAATTTCTTAGGCCATTTTCCACACCTGCACGTTCCTCCAAACTCTTGAGCGGGACGCTGACGTTCTCCAGCCTCTTCTTCAGCTCGTCTTTCAGGTAAGGCTCAGCCACGATGGCACTCAGCTCCTGGCACAGCTGCTCGGCCTCGGCCAGCTCGCCGCGGCGCCTCTCCAGCTCGGAGCGGATCTCGCCCGTCTCCTGGAGGCGCTGCCTGAGCGCCTCGGGTCGGGCGCTCAGCTCCGCCTGGCCGTCCAGACGCTCGGCAAGCGCCGCCGCGCTGGCCGAAAGCTCGCGCAAGAGCGCGTGGTAGCGCTCGCTGGTGCCCTGCGCCTGGTTGATGTGCTCCGAACGCTGGTCCAGCTTGCCCATCAGGTCACGCCACTGCTGGGAGACCTCCTCCAGCTCGGCCCGGACATCCTCCAGCTCTTTGGGGTCCTGTGTCTGCAAGAGGATACCCTCGGCCGACTGTGTGAGTTGCTCGAACTGCGGTCGACGGGTCTCAAACTCCCGCAGCATGAACTAGAACAAATTGACGGTCGTCAGTGATTCTCAAAGTGTCAGGACGGTTCAGTTCAACAAAGCCCTCAATGCTCATTCCTTCCATGGCATTTGCCCATCACTTCAACCTAGTTCCTTGACACAAACCTGTACTTGTTGCTTCTGCGTGTTCAGCATGTTCGGGTCGATGCTGAGCGGGCCAAGCACACTCATCATTAACTCCTTCTCACGCAGCCAGGGGCCGAGCTGAGACGCTGCCGCGGCAAAGCTGCCCAGCCGGTCGGCGCGCGCCTCCAGCTCCGCCTGACGCCGCGATGCCGTCTGATTTGCAGAGAGCCAACGGGAGTCTGAGGGGAGGCGGCCAATGGGAGAGATGACTTAAGTGCATCCGTAAATGATTTCTTGCTCTTCTTCAAAACCAATGACAACTTAAAAGGTACCGTAATTTCTGGACTATAGACTGCACCTGATTATAAGCCGCACCACTACATTTTTAAAGGAAAAAACATTTGGTACACACATTCTATAAGCCGCAGGTGCCCATATTGTTACATGAGATATTTACAAAGAAAGACGGTACACAGGCGCCTGTTAAAAAAGTCTTTATATAGGCCGCTTCATTAAATAAGCCGCAGAGTTGAAAGCGTGTGGCAAAAGTCGCGGCTTATAGTCCGGAAATTACGGTAATTTGTCAAGTGTGGTGATGACTTGCACATATTGATTCCCGGTCGTATTTGGTAGCACATACCGATTTCCCGCAACTGTTGCCTCCATGCGTCGGCCTCGGGGGAGTCGGGGTTTTCGGCGATGAGCTTCCTCAGGGTTCCCTTCAGCTCCTCCACCCTGGCGGCTTGCTCAGCCAACTCCGACATTAGTGCCTGGCCATCATTCGATGTTACGGCTTTATTCATACTAGATTTAACATTAGGGTTTTGCTTATCTACTATTTGACCACAACATACAGTCAAACCTCGGTTTTCGTACTTAATCCGTTCCAGAAGACTGTTCGAAAACCGAATTGTTCGAAAACCGAAACCACGTTTCCCATTGGAATCAATGTAAAAATGTTTAATCCGTTCCAAGTCAAGAAAACAACTTTTTTAAACCACTTATGTTGTTTTATGTTTCTCACCAAACACGTCTGCTTTTTAAAAAAAAAATCTCGAAACGTCTGCCACAATGGACGCTACACAGGAAGCGAAGCCCAGAGGAGTGAAGTGACGCATTCAAGTGGGCTCAATTAGTTCGAGAACCGAAATTTGTTCGTCATCCGAGGCATTAAAAACTCAACATTTTTGTTCGAAAACCGAATTGTACGAGAACCGAGACGTTCGAAAACCGAGGTTTGACTGTATATACTAATTCCTCTTAGCCTGTGGATTTCCCATTCTAGGTTACCACTAAGCTATTGGACTTTTGTGAGATGAAATGATATGGTTTGAGTTAATTTTGGATACGAATAAATATACTGTCTGATGTCAACGGTATCTATTGCATATTTTCACAGAGCGCAGGAAAATCTCAAACGTAGCCCTGTAATGCAATCGACATACGGACATGAAAATCATTAATGACCTTGTTCTCCTGGGCCTGGGCACGCACCACTTCCGGCTTGGACGGTGAGGCTGCATGTCCCTGCGCGAGGTTCTTCTCTTTGTCTTTTAGCCAGCTTTGCAGCTCCTCGGCGCCACGCCTGGCCTGCTGCCTCCGCTCCAACGAGGCCTGCTGGCGGCCCAGGCGCTCCTTCAAGTCCACGCCCAGGGCCTCGTGTCGGGTGTTGACGTCAGACACGGCCACCTGGATCTCCGTCAAGTCTGACGGGATAGGAACACGAAAAAGGGATGCGTTCGTGGATGAGAAATTGTGTATAGTAATGTGGATGATGCAACATGCAAGATTGTATTTGGCCATTCCAACCTTTACAAGTATGAATGCCGTTGACGCTCCCGGGAGCAGAGCCATTGATTTGGGGAGCACCTGTGAAACACACAATTAAAAAAAACTAAACAAAAAAAACCCACAACTACTTTAGACTATTAAGGCATTAGACTCCCTGAGATCAAATGTAATTTGTAAAAGCGTTTCTGACAACTGCATTGACTGGCAAAAAAGGTTGTGATATACATTATAGTTCAGTTAAGACAGTGTTTTTCAAACTTTTTTGAGCCAAGGCACACTTCTTTCATTGAAAAAATCTCGCGGCACACCACTAGCTAAAAATGTAAAAAAAACCAACAAAAAACGCTTATTTTAACAATTAACGTGTTATATTGTTACTATAACCGTTTTTAACCTTGAAGAATGGCGCTATAACAGCTTGAATTTGAATCAAATGAGCACAAAGAAAAAAGTATTTCATAATCTTTCATATTTATTGTTTCACTGTCGTCCTGCATTCATGCGGCACAAATTCGCTTGTCTCTAGTGGTCGAAACAAGGCAATTGGCTAGCTGATGCTGCTCCCTAGCGGTATGGGAGGGTACTACATGATGACTTTCTGGGCCATAGACCGCACAGGCATACAAATGGGATATTTTTACCGCGGCACACCTGCCAATGTCTCGCAGCACAGCAGTGTGGCGCGGCACAGAGGGTTGGAAAAACACTGAGTTAAGAGAATCGAGGCGCTGCTTTTACCCGATTTGTTCTGTGGGGCCGTGATGTCAATGACTTGCGCCTCCAGTTCGGAGCTGCTCTTGTTCAATTCCTGCACCCTGGACGCCTGCGACTCCCACTCCTTCAACAGCTCCTAAAGGCGGCATCATCATCATCATCATCATCATCACCGGATTAGAGTGGAGTCTCTGGAGGAAGCGTGAGATCACGTGGCGTGTTGGCGGACCCACCTGCAGCTGCTGCACTCGCCTCTGCAGCGCCTCAGTGTCCAGGGCGAGCTCCTTGGCGGGCAGCTGCTCCTGCGCCGCCTGAAGCCATCTGAGGAGGGAGCCAGAGAGCCCGCGGAAGTGGAGCAGCTGCTGCTCGCAAGCCAAAATGGCCGCCAGTCTGCGCCGGGCAGGGGTTAAGAATTGGAAGGTGGACACAGAAGTTACTACTTCTCATCATTTTAGCTTTTCGTTTGTCATCCATTTTAGTACAAGACTGCCAATGTGGGTGCTCTGCATTTAAAGTCCAAATCATCCCATTGAAATTCCGATTGGTAGTGGGTAAAATTAAGAAACGCTTTAAATAAATGAACAAAATCGATGCTTACAGTAAAGCAGGTCACAGTGACTATTCATCTTTGTTGGTAATAAACAAAAGGCGGGATTTACAAAATAAAATCTAATATTTTGTCTTTTCTTACCTTTGGTTGACATCGTCCTCCAGTTGCTTGAAGTCATCCGACATGCCTTTGACGTGTTCCAGGAGGCTTTGTGTGTGACCCAAAACGTGTGATGTGCTGACCTCTTCCGCCAGGCTGCAGAAAGACTTCAGCTGAGGCGCTTCCTGTTGCAGCTCCGACTTCACTTCCTGTCAAAAAGATCCACAAAGCATGTTCAAAAATAGGGCTGGGTGATCCATCGATCTTATCAATTATTTCAAACCGATTTTCAGGATGATTTGGATGATTTTTCTGATTTTCCTAAGATGAAATGATACGCTTTGCTGAAATGCTGACCTCCACATTCTGCCTGTAGTCATTCACGCAGCGATCAGGCTGCCCCGCCGGGCTCAGAGCTTTGGCACGACTCTGGATGAAGGCCCGCAGGTCGCCTGCTAGTCGTTCATAGTTCTCCAGCCGTGGCAACAACATTTTCAGTTCTGCCTCCCGCTCTGCTTGGCTGACCTGGCCGGCGGCGAACCTTTGCCGAAGTTCGTCCAGCGACCCCTGCAAGCCCGATGCCATTGGGGCATCGGGGCTTTGGAGCAACTTGGAGACAGAGTCCTGCGTGGCCTCCACACTGCCCTGCCGCGATATGAGCTCCTGACGAAGTTTCTGGAGAGGGATATTTGATGTAGTTGGTCAAAACAGCTTTTTTTAGGTTCCTCGCAGGACCGTGAATGTTAAGACTTCCAAACACAAAAGGGAGTTCCTGTAGTCCTACCTGATTCTGAGTTAGGGCGTCCTGCAGCGCCTGCACCGTTGGCTCCGCGGGTGCGGGGTCCAGATCCAGGGTGTCGAGCCAGGCCAGCAGAGCCTTCAAGCCCTCCTGGACACTCACCGACTGGGCCACGGCCGTCTGGAGCTGCTTGGCCCGTTCCGATACGGATGCCGTCAGAGACGAGAACCTTTTCTCCAAACCGTCTGAACATGATTGAGAGAGAACATTTCATGGACGCTTAGGTTCTGTTGCCAATGTCAACACGGCGGTGCTGATGGCGGTTCAGACCTGCGGCACACAAGATGTCCACAGCCTTCAGGGAGGGAAACTCATCCACACTGACCAGAACTCTTCCAGTTCGCTTCACCTTCTCCAACTGAACCGAACGCTCGGCCATCTCATCCTGCAGTAGCTGAACACACACAGAGGAGAAAGAAAAAAAATGCTCGAGAAGCTCACATGGCAAGACCGGTTTGGTAGAGAACCGGCAACTGTGCTTTTACCTGGACTTGCCGCAGGGTGTCCTGCAGGGCTTGGGGGTCGGTCGATCCGCAAGGCTTGGCGATGCTTTGGTTCTGCTCCTGGACGCTGAGCCAAGAGTGGAGCGACACCACCTCGTCCTGGTACTGCTGGTAGCGCTCCAGCAGTCCTGACAGGCGGCCACCCAACTCTGACGACTGCGCAGAAATACACATCGGAAAAAGTTGACATATTTTGCTTGTTAACGTCATTAGAACATCAGCTTAATGTAAGTAAACGTCTCGGTTCTCGACCAATTCAGTTTTCGACCCAAAATGTCGAGTGTTTTATGCGACGAAACAATTTCGGTTCTCGAACAAACTGAGCGCACTTGAATGCACCATTTGACTCCTCTCACCTTCCTTACACGAGGACGTGACGCTTCCTCGTGTTGCTTTCCATTGTGAGCAGACGTGTTCAGGAAACATTTTTATTTTAAAGTGAGAGCGTGGTTTCGGTTTTCAAACAATTTCGGTTTTCGAACAGCCTTCTGGAACGGATTATAGACGAAAATTGAGGTTTGACTGAATAACCAATCGCCCAAAACAAAGCCCCTTCCCCCCCCCCGCCCCCTTTTTTTTTTTTTTTGTACACGTCACAACTTTTCGGTATGCTCCAGTACAAACTAAATCATTTTTGACTGTCAACTTGAATTTGGAGTTCGGTAAAAGGGTAAGTTGAAGAAAAAGTTACGAAATTTCAGGACACGTTCTCTGCCATTAAAAAAACGAAATAAAATGATCACAGGACATCTTTTCCAAAAAGTGCTCACCTTGGCATGGAGTGAGGTATATCTGTGGTTTGCGTCTTGCAGCTGGTCCGTCACCAGCTGCTTGGTGGCCTCCAGGGCAGCAGCATCGCCCGCGCCTTCTTGCTGTTCCAGGGCGCCCTGACAGGAGTCCAGAACCTTCTGACCGGAGATGGAAACGAAGCGCAGGTCGGCCTTGTGGCAGATGATGTCCTCGGCCAGCTGTGGAACACCATGAAAACATCCAAATTTATTCACGACTGGATAGAAGAATCTGTTTCGGCTCCAACCCCTGTTGCAATTATTGCGCTAACAGCACCACCTGCAGGAAGTAGAATAAGTTGCACTTTGTGCCAAGATGGATTTTACAGCAAACACCCCTCGACACGGGGGAGAGGGGCGGAGCATTGCCGTGAAACAACACTAAACGCTGACAAGCGTTCACTGAACCTTTCTGTGCTCCTCCAGTCGGTTCTTCAGTTCTTGAGCGTCCGCTTCGCCTTCCCCCAAACATTTCAGCTCCTGCTCACACTGCTCAAGCCAGGCGCCCAGATCGCCGTGCTCCTGGAGAAATTTTGTCAGCTCGTCCTTCAACGCCTCAGACTTCCTCAGTTGCTCCTGGAAGCAAAATACCGAAAAGTTAATAGTACATCATTAACTAGCATAGCGATGGGGGGGAATATTTGACGAAATTCTGATTCTCAACTATGCTTATGGATTTCGATTCGAGATTCTGGTTTTAATTGATTTTTTTCCCCTTTTTGGTTAAAGAAATTGACTATCGCTACTAGTCTACCTGGCAGGTGTGTAACTTCTGCTGGTGCTCCGACTGCAGCTGATCCAGCGTGGCTCGCAGACGTCGCTTCTCTTCAGGAGGAACCGTGGAGTCGGGCTGGTCCAGCAGCGCGCGAACTGATTGGCTGACGTGGAGAAGCTGGGTCTGCTGTGCCTGCAGTCGCTGAAGCTCGGCCTGCGTCACACAAGAGCCAACATTAGTCGCTAAGATGGAGCGATATGTTATTCACAAAATCTGTTCGAGGGGGTGAAAATTCATTCAATTTTTGCCATGAGCAATTCAATTCAATTGCTATTGGCAATGGTGGAAACGGAACAGGATGTTCTGAAATAGAAGTCGCCACTGAGCTTAGCGTGTCATCAACAGGTTGCAAAACTGAAACCGGAAGAGTCACAGAATACCACATAAGTGGACATATTTGGTAGATTAACCCAAAAATCCAATATCATTTTTTTTTTTTGGGGGGTTAGGCAAAGATGTTGACAGATACTGCAATGGAGAATGGCCGAACCTGCAGCGCCCCCGTGTGGGATGTGACGGCGGAATCAGGGTGCGAGGAGGGCAGGTCGGGAACGTCTTGAGCTACTGATTGGTGAGCGGCGGTTAAGTCCTTCAGCAGGGAGTCCATCTGGTTCTGGGTCTGCTGGAGCTCCTCAAGGGCTTTAGCCTAACAAGACAATTGGGGATTAGAAATGAATGCAGAACATATTCATTCATCACAAATATTTAGAATTGTCAGCTATGATCCTTGAAAGTACTTGCGTTCAATTTGTTGACCAGATGGTGTTACTTTTCCCAGTTCAAACTTTCATTTTCCAAGTTTCCATTTTATGTTAGCATTAGGTTGTGGGACTTTTGTTTGACAAAATTAGATGGTTTGGTTGAACATTTAAGTGTTTAAACCGGGGGTCGGCAACACGCGGCTCTTTAGCGACATCCAGTGGCTCCCTGGAGCTTTATAAAAAATGTTTGAAAATGGAAAAAGATTTTGATAGTAGGCTAATATAGCTCAAATAGATATAGATACATGTTGCAGCTCCGAAAAAGGAGCCGCAAAGTTTAGATATGTGCAAAGTGTGATAAAATTGCAAATCTGCATGTCATATCACCCTCTGCGTGTTGTGCTGCAACGTGGCGTCGATAGTAGTTTCCACCTCGGTCACGGACGCGTTGGCCGCCTCTGTCAGGGCGGAGTACTGCTCCTTCATCCGCATCAGTTCCACCTGCAGGCACTCTCGCTCCTCCGCACTCAAACCTTCCCCTTGCTCCGCTAGCAAGTCCTCCACAGAGCGGATGGCCTCGGCCACTTCTTCCGATCGGTTCTGGAGGTCCTTCTGCACTTTCTGGAAAGAGACACGCACTAAGCCCTTAGCTACATGGTAAAAATCAAAATTTTGCAGTATACAACTCCGGAAGAAAGGCTACTTGAGATTTTGCAAAGGCTACTTGAGATTTTGCACCTTAAGCTTTTTTTGCCTGTCCTGCAGGACGCTCACGTCATCCGATTCCTCCGTCGATTCCACTTTCTGATTTGCCAGAGTGGCAGCGGCTCCTGCCAACCAGGCCCTGAGATCTTCCAATTTGTGAGAACATTCCGCTTTCTGTTGCAGGACCACCTGAAGAGATGGAGAACCACCACACGCATACAAATGTTTCAAAAATGTGCTTCCATTTTGTTGATTAGGAATATTATCTCCAGTGTTGTGTCAAGTTATAAGCATATTGTGTCCAGATACACACTCACAATGACATCAAAATAACAAATCAAAAAAGAAAAAAAAATCTTTATTTTTAGAAGTTTCCCCCCATCACACATAAATAAGCGCAGGGTGAAGACAAAAATGATGTGAGGAAGCCGTTACCGCGGCAACGCAAGCGGCTCCTGTCGGCGGCCATCTGCAAGAGCAAGGCAAACATGTTAATAACACGGGTGGAGCACATCAGCATGCTTGGGGGGAGAAACACTTGTGACGTGAGAGTGAACGTTAGCTGGCGAGTGAGTCGATGATATGAGGGGAGAGCGGGAAAGCGTATCATTAAAATTTAGCCACACTCCTAAAACAAACTCCACCAATGATGACTTTAGGGACTTTTATTTGAGCATCGGGAACTTCAGGTATTTCGAAATTTGTCACATAATTTCCGAGGCAAAGCCAAACTGATACATAAAAAAAAGACAATGTAATTTTGAAAACGTTCATTAGACAAAATTGGGCTTTTTCAGTCTCTCGATACTTAATCAGTTATTGTTCTTCATTTGATGACTGTTTCAGCCAGCCTTCTCTTAAAAGTGCACTGTACCACCTACTTATTCTTCCAGTGTTTCGGTATTCTAAATGTCATGTAGTCTTAGCAGTTAGCAAGACTTGCCTGTTTTCTCCCAGTATTTGCGATACTTGTGAGAAATGTCGTTTATTTGCCACCCTGGTGGTGAGAATTGGTAACTTAAAGGAGCGGATTCGCGCCATTAAAGTTGGTTTAGTTGACGACATCATCAACAAGCATTATGGCCGTAGGTCACTTGGGATAGACTCCAGTATACTGGACACCGTAATGACCACTAGCTTGATAGAAAACAGATGGTTGAACGCTTATGAATGTTGTAAGTGGCAGATTTCAGTGTTAATAAGAAAAAGCCAACAAACCAAAGCGTCTCGTTGATGATTTTCCAAACCTGTTTCTCCTTCAGCTTGACCTCGACGTCGGCTCTCCTTTCCTTCTGGTGCCGCCATTCCTCCTCATGCTCCCGCTGAGCGGCTACCCGGGCCCGAGCTTGTCCCGTCGCACTGTGGAAGGCCCTATGCAGCTGCTGCAGCTGCCCCAGAAGGCGCCTGCTCTGCTGGGGCGCCAGGTCCTGTGCCCGCTCCGAAACAAAAACTTGAACGTCTGAAGCCACTTGGGCCACGTCGCCAGAGCGGGACGTCAGGCTGCTCTGAAGATCCTTGGAGAGGAGACGCCACGGCCAAATAATATACAAGTGTCCCCCCGTAAAACCAGAGTGTCGTGATGATGAACCTTACTTGGGAAAGACGCAACTGATGCAAAAGTCGGCCATCCTCATCCAGAGTTTCACTCTCTTCATTTGCAAGTGCCTCTGTCTCTCTCACCCAGGAGAGCAGAACCTCCACTTCTCTCCCAAGTGACTTCAGTTCAGCTTCTACAGCCTCCTGAGAGATGAAGATAACTCCCATCAGTTCCCAGTTTGCACTCAACCCACCTGTTTTTTTTTAATTGAACATTTATAGATACACATGACAAAAAAAATCTGATCATTTTTTTTCTTGAACCTTGTATGAATCTCTGCGGTCTCGCAGGTTTTGCAGCATGTCGCCAGAAAATGTTTTGGCCGCCTGGTACGCTCGTGTCAAGTTCTTCTGGTCCTTCTCCAAAGCTAGAAGGAGCTGTGAAGGAACATCTCCGGGGTGGTGCATCAAGAGCGTCTGGGCAGCCTTCACTTCTGTGGTGACCTCAGGCTCCAGCTCTCGCAGCTCCACTTCCAGATCCTGACAGTAAAATGCAAGTTAATAAATGAGCGTCAGAGTGCAATGCTAAGACAATACTGGATCATCGTCGTACAGGATTCACTCTATTACGACACAATTCTCTTCAACTGCGACTCCCCATAACGATAACATGCCCTTCACTGCGATTTAGTCCAACTACAATACAAATCCAATTACTACACTTCCGATGCTATGGTATTGTGGAACTGATGTCCGACTTTCAGCATTCACACCAGTGCTGTCATGACCTGTGTCTGCCTGATGATGTCATCCAAGGCGACGAGACTGCGTCCGCCCGACTGCTGCTGTTGCTGCTTGAGTCTGACTTCCAGGTGTCTGACCATGGAGACAAGCGCTATGATCCTTTGGTCGCGCTCTAAGCACTCCTGATGCACTCGTGAGGACTTTGGGAACAGAACAAAAATCGATACATTTATGCAACAATATTTTGAAGAATTTAAGATGTATTGTTTGCGGCTGAATACCTTGCCAGAAGTGGATTCCACTTCATCTTCACTTAAGATCACTTCTACATCATCTGCTGCTCCTTGACTGGCAAAAGCTGGAAGTGACTCGGGGGGTCCTGTTGATTCTGAGTCAGCGGACGCCTCTTCTGAGAGGAGGGGGGCGGTTTTTGGAGACTTAACTTCATGACCTCTTGTAGTAGTAACGTTGGGTGGTTGACGCTCTTTCTTCTCTTGTTCTGCTCCTCTGCCGCAAGCACCAGACTGGGCCTCGGGAGGATGATGCGGTTGTCTTGCGAGTTCCTCACAAGAATCACCAACTTTCGTCTTGTCTGAAGGCTTTTCTTCAAGAGCGTCACGCTTCGGTTCCTCGGGGTACTTCTGATCTGCGTGTGATTCGGAAGGCTGAGCTTTGAAACGCTTGAACTTCTTACTTCGCTTAGTCTGTGCGGGCTTGGCAGCTGGAAGCTGCTCCTTCTTGAAGCTCTCATATGTAGAAACACTCGCATTTACTTTGGCAACTGCCGGTTCTAGTTTGTCCTGCTCCTCCCTCATGTCACCACTCTTGAGATACTCTTCTGTGTCTGTGGTCTCCCTCTTCCCGACTTCCTCAGCAGCCTTCCTTTCGCTGACGCCAGCCTCAAACACCTTCCTGAGGTCGCTCTCTCTCGTTTTCAGTTTCATGGTGGCCTTCTGTTCAGCCAGCATACCCGCTTTTGAAGTTACCTCCTGCTTGCTATTTCCGATCACCTCTTGACTGCTGATTGATTGTTGTAGTTGCTTCGGGCTCGACTGAGGGTCTTCGGCTTCATGTTTCCGCTGCACCCTCTTCTTGTCAGTGCCCTCCAGTGAAGGGGCTGTAACATTCCCATGGTCAGTTTCCTCATTTTGGTGTCGTTTTACCACATGAGGTTCAGCATCTGGTTCTTTCTGTGATTCAGTGTTGTCCTCTTCGAGAGCGCCAAATGTCTTGCCGTGACTAGACGATGCTTTCTCTGGCTGACCGGTTTCAGGACCAAGTTTGATTTCTGGTTGCTGTGTTTTATCGTCTTCCTCTGCTACCTTTGCCTTCTTTTTACTCCTCTTCTTTTTCTTGGTTTTACTTTCTTTATCCAAAGACTCAAATTGCGGTTCTTGCTTTTCCATGACGAAAGAAGCCTCTTTTTCAAAGCTCAAAGTTTTCTCTCTTTCAGCATCTTTCCTCTCATCACCCATTCTGTTTTCCTTGTTGCGTGTTCTTAGGGGCTCACTTGATGAACCATCTGTGATCTGGGCCAACGTACTTCTCCCATCACCGGATCTAGAGTGCAACTTTTCGGGTTTCCTACCTATTTGTCCATCCTTTTCCTTCACATTTTTATCAACATCCGTGTCATCCTTCTCAATCAACATGTCATGCGCTTGAATTGATTCTCTAACCCAACTTTCAGGTGTGGCACCTTTTTGCCCATCTATGCTCTGCTGACTTACTCGTGATTCGTCTGCAGCCACGGGTTGAGGAATCCTTTCTGCCCCATCAATTTGCCGCACTGCCTCCTTCAGTAGCAGTTTTGGCTGCTGCACGGCAGAAAGAGCCTCGGTTTCAATGTAAATATTCTCTCTTTCACCATCATTGGCTTCTACGACATACTGCACACTAGTTTCCTCCTCGTTTGTTTTAACGCATTCTTTTTTGTCATCCTTCTGCTCCACTGTTTTCGAGTCAGTCAGCGGACCAACAACGTTATGCATATTCAAAAACTTCTCAGGTTTACCATCTGACTTTTTCCTGTCCTCTTCCATAACACTTTTGTTAACATTAGAGTCACATTCGTGAATCCACACTGCGTCAAAACCTTCAGGTATGCTTTGTTTTTGTTCATCTGTGCTCCGTTGAATTTTCTGGAGTTTATCTGCAGCCGTTGGTTCAGGGATCTTATCTGAGCTACCGATTTGCAATTGGGCCTCCTCCAAAATCAGTTCTTGCTGCTCCATGGCAGAAGTAGACTGCATTTCAAAGGTCAAAATATTTTCTGTTTCTCCATCATTCCTCACTACAACCTCCCCCATTTTACATTCATCATCACTTGGTTTGATGTGTTCTTCGTTATCAGATGATCTGGAATCAGTCGGCGGACAATCAAAGTCTTGCACCGACATAACTTTCGCATCACTGGATTTAGACAGCAACTTCTTAGGGATCCCATCTGACTTTGTTGTGTCTTCTTCATTAATGTTGTCATAATCTCTGTCACATGCATGAATCGATTCTGGAACCAAACGTTCAGATGTACATCCTTTTTGTTCTTTTGTGTTTATCTGTAACTCTTCTACCGTCTTTGGTTTCAGAATCTTCTTTGCTGTAGTAATCTGTGGTACGGCCTCCTCTAGGGCTTGCTGTATTCTCTTCTCAACATTTGCAGCAAAGTTACTCAAAAGGTCGATGGACAGATCTGACTCCAGTGGGTTGTCTATTTCGGTTATGACGTCAATGGATTCTGAAGAAGTCAAAGGTTCTGGACTACCCCATGAAGGCATATCTGGGCTGTCTATGCTTCGCGATGAGGTGATAGTGTGTGCATCATCATCATCATAATTTTTTATCTTCAAAAGAGTAAATTTTTCCTTGATTTCTGAAGCCATGTCACTAGAAATCAGCCCCAAAGCAACTGCATCACTGAGATTCAAAACTTGCTGACGATTTGCTGGATTAACTAAACCGCCTTTCATAATCTGGTGAATGGCAATTTCTAGACTCATCTCCTCAGAGACCAAATCCTTTTCAGATGCTTCACGTAGAGGAAGTCTTTTGCCAGTGGTGATATCAACGATGCCACCACTGTCTGCTTGGCATTGGAGCAGTCTCAGAGCTGGAATTGGGTCAACTTGTTTTGCATATAAAGCTTCAGAAAGAGTCATGTGGCACTTTGTTTGTTTGTTTTCTATCCCACAGAATGGTTTCACTTCCAAAAATCGTTTGCCCGTCTTAATGTCTATCTTACCCTTTCTTACAAGGTCTGAGTAAGGCAAAATCAGAGCGGTTTGGGGGTCAAGCACCCCCTGCGTCGCTGTGCTTGAAGCCATAGCTTCACTTGCAACCTCCTCATCCAGAAGCCCCCGAATAACAGCCTCGCTCAATGTGACTCTGCATCTTGACTGGGGGTCGAAAATTGCTCCAGTTGATGCTTGTAAGACGACAGCCTCCATGTTTGAAGAGCTGCCTTTACCTTGGTAAGCCCACTCGATCTCCTCCAAGCCGGGAGCGAGTGATCGATCCAAAACACCTCTGTCTACGGCATCCGACACTGACAGCCTCATTCCCGAAGCGTGATGGATTATCCCGCCCTCGGCCACCTGTCTGAGCAACACCTGAAATGCATGTTTGGGGTTTATTAAGCACTTCTCAATGGCTTGTTCCAAAGGAGCAGGACACTCAGTCTCTGGGTCAATAATGCCTTCCATCTGTAGCTGTAAAACGGCTTTAGTGAGGGCTACTTCAGTCCCGCTCACTTTTCCTTGGTACGCCTTCTCAAGTGCAAGAAGTGTTTCTCTTTGATCGTCCTCTATCAGTCCAAGGTTTGAAGCCAAGGTGACGGAGACTTTCTTATCCCTATGGAGGTCCACTATACCTCCAGACGCCACCTGGGCTTCGAGGAGTCGAGTTGCAGTGGTGCCATCAATCAAACCAGCCTGAGCTGCCTCCCTGACACCACATATCTGATTTTTCTCCACATCCACGATGCCTGCAAGTGTTTTATCCGACTTTAGGACACTCCACATCAGTTCTTCATCCAATAAACCTTCCTTCATGATGTCATCCATGCTCAGCGACTCACCGCTTTTAGCATCGAGGAAACCGCCAAATAATCCTATGTGAGCCATTACTTTGACCGCAGTGTGACCGGGAAGGATGCCCTGAGCAACCGCTTCATCAGGGAGTAACTTTTCACCGTCTTCCGTCATCAGACCTCCCTCAGAGAGGTCGGAGACCAACCTAGACAGTTCAGCATCATCATCTTCAGATGCAGATTCAGGGACATCAACAACAGGTTTGGCCAGCTTTGATTCAGACTCAGATTCAGTCCTTTCAGGTTTCCTCAAATGCTTTGAATTGGAATCTTCCTTTCCAGAACTTTTGAAAATGTTTTCAATGTTTTCCAGCTCGAGTGTTGTCTGCATGATATCGGATTCAGCTGCAAGCTCATCTTCTGTGTCATTTATAGATTTCTCACTTAGACTTTCGAGCTTTTCTGTAGAAATCTCAAGACTAGATGTTCCTTTTTCTCCATTGATGCTTTTATCTCCTATAGTTCCTGATGATCTGTCAAAATTAATCTTCACAGTTCCCAAAGGCTCCAGTTTAGCTTTGTTACTGTCTCCCTGTTCGTTTGTGCTTCTGGGCTCCAAGTATTTGGTTGGTGTGACTCTATTGGAAGTTCTGTCTTTTGACTCTGGTTCCCTGTCAGTAATCTGTTTTTCCATCAAATTCATTGCGATGACATTATCTTTTTGTGTCGTCAGACTGACACAAGTCTCAATTTTGTCACTACTAGCCGCGTGTCCAACCATTGACTGAATTGTGTTAACTAACTCCAGCAACTCAGGGTCAAACACCACAATGCGTTTTCCTGAGTGGGCGTCCACATAGCTGTGAGTCATGAGGTGGATGAGCAACTTGTGTTTAGCTTGCTGGTTGGCATCCATCCCGTTTGCTGCTTTGGCATCCAACACCCGGCTGTCAGGAGAGGATGTGAGAGGTGCTGAGCTTGAAGAACCCCAACTCAGCCGATTCAGAGATGGTGTGCCTGACGGGTTTATGTTGACGAGTACATCTGGCAAATGGATGCCTTTGAGAATATGGATGACACTGGGATCTAGAATTTCCTCAAAGGACAGCAACTGAAGAGTTTCTGAGTTGTATAGTGCTCCGACAGCATTACGCTGCCTGAGGATGTTTCGTGCCAGCTCCTCTGAGATAACTCCTTGCTGAAGAGCTTCCGAGATGGACAGGATTTCACCAGATTCAGGCCACAGCATTCCCATACACGTCCAGAGTGATTCAAGGACCAACAGAGACATACAAGTCGAGAGAAGGTCTCTGTCGACACTATTCTCCAAATCCAAACGTTCTCTGGTTACAGGGTCGAGAATCCCACCATTTTTGAGCTGTCGCAGAAACAGGGAGCAAGCCAAGTCCTGGTCTATGAGTCCGTGACGAAGCGCCTCATGAATGGTCAGCCTGTGTCCAGATCGGGGGTCCACAATCCCACCAGCAAACAGCTGAGCTTCCAGGAGCCGCTTGGCCACTTCCCGATCGATCAGGCCTTCTTCAATGGCACGGAAGATGCCAACTTTTCTATCGGAGCGGAGGCAGACACTTCCTCCAGGTTGCTGTTTGATAGGAAGCAGGAGAAGACCCGAGTTGTCATCTGGGATGCAGCGCCGAAGCAACTCGGTTAGGTTTACTGTCTCAGCTGTGTTTGGATCTATCAGCTCTCTGTGTTTAAGCCTAGACTCAAGCTTGGTTTGAAGGCTCCTGGATGACAAAAGCTTCAAGTCTTCTTCTCGCATTAGAATTTCGAGAATGCGAAGTCCTGCCTTCTCTTGAATGAGTCCCGCCTCCACGGCTGACGATAACGCATGCACATTCAGTTGTTGGCAACCGGTTGCAGATTGCACCAAAAGCCAAGTGCTCTCCAGTTCTGAGAGGGACTGCCTGGTGTGAGCATCAATCAAACCTCTGGTTAAACTTTCATCGACAGAGAGGACGAGGGAGGTGTCGGGAGAGAGGAGCCCCCCTGCGGTGACAAGCTGGGCCTCCAGGAGAATACGAGTCGTGTCTTGGTCAATCAGACCCCGTTGGGCAGCTTGGAAGACTGGGAAGGTTTCCACACTTCCCAGGTCGATCACGCCGGCAATGCAGGGGGGCACCTACCAAAAGAATGAAATAAAATATGCTTTGCTCCCAGGATATACATTACATATATGCAGATATTTGATGTTATGTTATACAGTATATTCACAGAGAGTATAGGTTTAAGGATTCCTAACAGAATACAATGCTATGCTATATAATGCTATATAGCTACTTCCACTACTTCTATTAGAACAAAATGACATGACTACTATGAGTAATAATAATCATTATAATAAATTGGATTTAAATAGCACTTTAAGAAACCCAAACATGATTTCATGTTTTGGGGCAAATTTTAGTTTTTAAATCTCTTTCAACTGTAACGTAAAATCTGCACAAAAACGAAAAAGAACTGTTTTAGCATATTTTTAGGCAACATAATAAAAGAAGCAAGCAGTACTTACCAGCTGGTGGAAACACACGCCTAACGGGCAGAATGCAGTGCAGCACGGCGTGAGAAGCTGATGTTAGCGTTGTGCATGCCACTCTCCATCCTGACCCGTCAACACTACATTGTTTTTTTTTACTATACCATAAAGCCTGAAGATAAACTGACAGTAACGTCCACAACGCTCCTTTGTGGCCGCTTGCTGTTAGTGGTTGTTGTCAAGCAAAATGCTTGCTGAAGAGTGACACACTGTTAGAGAATTTCATTAGAACAAATAAAATCGGACAAACACACACGCAGCAATACTTGTGATCTGGACACAACATGCTAATGGTGAGATTGTTTGTTTTTGCATAGCTGGCCAATTTTGCACCAAACGCACACAACAACAAAGCAACACAATCAGATGCATCTGTATCAGTGTATGCAATGTCAAATAATTATATAACTTTTATGTTAATTGAGCGCTTACTGTATACCCACAGGGCACTTAATTAAGGACCCTTGCATGATGTAATAATGAGCTAGGTACAGGTTTAGTTTTGTTGTTCTATTGAAGGCCTGGTGTTATTAATGACATCAGCAGCCCGGCAGATGTGACTGGATGTGATGAGAATGACAACATGAATTCATGAAATGAGGTTGGTGGTGAAGTTAAGGACACAAGTGCAGGCGATGGTGAAATAAATGACGTGACCATTTGTACACACGCAACATTGTCAACAAAACCACATGCAGTCACACGCGCATACTCTTTGTGACTGACGTGAAGCATCAAAGTGACTTTTGCACCCACCTTCCTCTCCTCCTCCCTGGCCAGTTGCTGCTCCAGCTGCTGCATCTGCTGCATGGATTCCTCGCACATGTTCTGGTAAGTGGACGTCAGCTGGTTCAGCTGCGCCTCCACGTGGGCGCGCTCATCCGGGGACAGCCTGCGGACAGGCAGGGCGACGGGGTTGGACGGTGGAAGCTGTGAGGGTGGACTTCGAGTGTGTGTGAAGGGACTTACTTGGCAGCTTGTTTGGAAAGGAGAAAGACCTGCGTGCTTCTGATGGCTTCGGCCACATCGTCTTTCTTGGCGGCAAGTTGCTCGCTGATGGCCTGCAAGATATAAAGAGTGTGAAATGAAAATGTCTAACCGATATATATATCTTCTCTTGCTGACGGGGCATCTGAGATGGCCAGGCAACCGCGTTAAGGCTGACCAGTTAATAAAATTGAAATTGACATTGCATTATCCGTGTCAGCAGTGTGAAATTGCATAATAAATTGCAATCGTCATATTGGGGGAGACAATTTGCAACTAATTTAAATCGCTCAACTCGAATCCTTGGGCATCAGTCTTCAGGCCAATTAACCCACTGTTCCATTAGCGTAATCATTGGATGGAGTGTTAACCAATTAGTCATGCCTGGAAAGGTTTGTACAGCTGAGCTAACCAAATCTAATCATGTTTACCTGCTGCGCAGCAAGTGACGACTCAGCGTTGGGGCCTCCGGTCCGTCCCTGAAGACCTCCAATCCATGCCAGGAGGTCCGACACCTGACCCACCCGGGCCTCCTTCTCCTCTTCCACCTCTTTCTACATGCGTGGGAGCAATCGTTATTACTTCCATCAAGAAGCTCGCTATTATATTTTATGTGTAGGGTGAAAGAAAAAGTACATAACCAATTTTGGCAGCACTACAGCTAAGGCACAAGCACACAGGAAAATAGCTCAAAATTTCCAGCGATCCCCTGAGAATGAATGCTTTGCTATGAATTCCATATTTCAGAATTAAAATCTCACTTCTTCTTCTTCCAGTCGTCTGAGGGCGTCACTGATGTATTTGACGTGTTGCGTAGTCAACGTGACCAATGCCGTGTAGCGTGTGCGCAGGTCCATGAACTGGACGGGGGGAAAAAAAAAAAACAAACAAAAAAAAAAACCTTATGAAATGTATTCATGTATGAACACAAATTTCAAATGAATGTGCTCTGACCTCCTGAGTGATGGCGTCAGAGGAAGAGTGCATCCTCCTCCTCTTCACCGGTGACTTCTGCATGGACTCCACGAAGGCTCTGAAAGTCATCAGCTGAAGCTCGTAATCCTGCAAAGAAAATCCATTTGAATTGACGAAGTGCTTTGGCAGGAAAATGTCACACGGCGCCAATCACATCCCTTTTCAGAAAACAGGTTGATGCATCAGTGATTGAGGAGGGATACATTTTACATTACGAGGAAATTACAATCTGAGCTGCAGCTTGAGATCACCACTCACGGCTTTTATTTTCTTGAACCACAAATGTCAGGTTTTGTATTCGTTTGCCATATTGACCCTTTGTCACAGTCATTAATTAAAATATCTACAGTATTGGCCTGAATATAAGACAGTGTTTTTTGCATTGAAATGAGACTGAAAAAGTGGGGGTCATCTTATATTCGAGGTCTAGACAGTATACCCATTCACGGCGCTAGATGGCGCCAGATATCATTGAAGCGAATGCTGAACTTGACTCCCCAGGCCAAAGCGAACCCCTGTCAGCGGTAGCACGAAGAAAAAAAAATGAAAAATAGCGGTACGAAGAAAAGAGAAGAAAATAATCGAAGAGATAACAGAAAATGGAGAAACGTAGCGACAATCTGGAGAAAAGTGGGTCGAAGATCGGCCAGGTTAACCGGCAGCTGAGGAGAAGTTATGGTGTAAACTTCAAGATGCTTTTTCTTTCAAATATATTGTTATAATTAGTTGTTTCAGATGTACTGTACTTGTTTTCTGTATAAAAATTTATCTGGTGTTCAAAAAGTCTTTTTTCAAACTTGAGTCTTGAAAAAGAGGGGGTCGTCTTATAATCAGGGCCGTCTTATATTCGGGCCAATACGGTACATACACTTTTTGTATAAATAAACTTGATAGCTTGTCTTATCTAATCACTGTGTCAACTACCAACACACTATACACACTTACCTTGACTGAGGTGCAGTAATGTTTGGAGTGAGCCTGGCAATCATCTAGTTTGGTCTGGTTGTCTTCAATCTCAGCGACCAAAGCCTATTATATAAGCAGTAACATGTCCAAAATCATATCCACATGTGTAAACATTGTTGAGACTCATTTTAAGTATCATCAGACTGTGTGTGGACTGACCGTCTGCTGCGCCAGTTGCTCGGAGAGCGCCTTGCTGTCGGTGGTCCCAGCCGGCGTGTTCTCCTGCCGCTGCGTGGTCTCTTGGATCCACGTCATCAGCTCCGAGTGTCCGTCTCTGTATTGCTGCAGAACCGAGGCGATACCCTGCAGCTCTGCCCGCCTGTCCTCACGGGACAAAACACATACAAAAATAAATAAATATAGGTCTCATAATCGACTATTTGGAGAGTGAATTTCACTTGTGGGCGTGGCAACGACATCCGGCGCCACTCACCGCGTTTCGATCTGCTTTTTAACACTGCGCCACCGCTCCGCCGCCTGACTAGCTCGTTCCTGGTAACGTTCCAGCTCGGGGTTGCGGTCCGGGTGGAGGACGGCGAGACTGGACGTCGCCTCTTTGGCCCGGAGGACGTCCGACTGAAGGGACTCGAAGACGCCCTCCTGCTCGGAGAGCTCGCACTGCCACTTCTACATAGAAAGGGAAAAAAAGCTGTTGATGTGGGTTGACTGTAAAATATCCATCAATCTACTGTGTAGCTATCCATCGATCATTTATTACACTGTAAAGGCTTCCAACACTTTACCCCTAATTGATCTCTTAGGCTTTGGATGGCCGCCGTGTCTGCAGGAAGGATGTCCTCTTCGCTCAGCCTGCTCTCGTACTTCTTGATCTGACTCTCCGCATCTTCCAGGCAGCGCAGCAGCACGTCCACAGTTTTTAATCTGGCCAGGAAAACGTACACAACACATGCGCACACTCAAAGTCTCTTAACGGAATGAACTTCAAGAAGCTGCGTTTGAACTTGACTGACTTTTGCAGAAAGACAGTTGAGAGGTGGTGCAGCTTGTCCATCTTCTTCACGGCCTGGTTGAGCTCCGAGCGCATGGCGGCGGCGCTTGAGAACGCAGGCTTCTCCTCCAAGAAGGCCACGCAGCTCTGAGACACGAAGCCCAAGTTGGAGCGAAGCGCGTCCAGTTCACACTCCAGTTTCTGGAAATAAGGGAATATATACATATATTTTGGGGAAAACACTGTCGTATTTAAAACGAAAATTTAATGAGAAAAAGTTTACGTAGAAAATAAAAGGCGATGAACTTTTTTTTTTTTAAGAAAAAGATTTTGACAAGTGGAATTTGTGGGTAAAAATACCAGTAGAAAACTCTCAAAAGATTGTACTTGTTAAATAAGGGTAACGCATTAATTTATGATTTAAACAACTTAAGTTTTCATGTCACAATTAAAATACAGTCAAACCTCGGTTACGTACATCTCGGTTCTCAACCAATTTGGTTTCGATCAAAAATTTCAAGTTTTTTTTATGCCTGGGAAGACGAACACATTTTGGTTCTCGAACAAACTGAGCGCACTTGAATGCACCATTTGACTCCTCTCGCCTTCCTTACACGAGGAAGTGACGCTTCCTCGTGTTGCTTTCCATTGTAGGCAGACGTGTTCAGTAAACATTTTTATTTTTAAAAAAGCGTGGTTTCGGTTTTCGAACAATTTCGGTTTTCGAACAGCCTTCTGGAACGGATTATGGACGAAAACCGAGGTTTGACTGTATACGGAAAAACCCCAAGTGACCTCCTGTTCGGCTATCCTGACGGCATTATCTGCGCTGTCATCCGAGAGCCGGCTCGGTGTCTGGATGGCGCTAATCAATCGCTGCTCGGCCTCGTTGAGACGCAGGGTGACGTCCTGCAGCTCCGACATGTGCGAGCGAGACAGCGTCTCGTCTTTCTCCTCTGAAGACACACAAAAGCCGTAAGCATCACTGGGCCTTCGGGGGAAATCTGCTTTGATTCGGCGCGCTCTCTCACCACTCTCCATGTTGAGCAAAAGCTCGCGGCAGCGCTGCTCGGCTTGCCGGACGTCCGCCTCCAGCTCGCGCCGATCGGCCGGCGTGAACAGTGAGCTTTCTCTGCTGTCGGACAGAAAGTCGGACAAGTGGGAGTCCAGGTGGTCCAGGACTTGCTGACGCTCCGAAGCGGACTGTCTGCGGACCTGAGGAAAAAGTTTTTGATGGTAAATTTAGCTGGCAACAGAAAGCAAAAGATGTCAAGACTGACCGTGTCCAGATTCCATTCGGAGACGGTGCGGAGGTCTTTGAGGAGGTAGTGCCAGGAGACCACGCTCTTCATGTTGATGTGCATCTGGTGCCACAACGACATCACTTGCTGGTACAACTGCTCTATCCTACAAGCACAGCAATCGATTGTCAAATTAATACATTAAAAATGAACAAATATGTATTTTTATTTGTCATTTTGCGCCAATTCAATTATAGCAACATTTTTGCCTTAAAAAAAAAAATAGACAAAAATATTTCCTATGCTTATGTGTGACTGAATGATTCACAGTTATGTTACTGGAAAAAGAAAAAGAAAGTTTGCCCACCTGCTGGCAGCATCGATGGCCTCCTGATTAGGCGGCGGCACGGTGAAGCAGACGGACGGCACCATGGCTTCGTTGCCTGTGGAACTGATCACCTTCCACTTGGTGCGCTGTCCGTTGTCCTCCAGCACGCATTCCTCGCCGCGGGTTATCGTGATCTGACAGCAGTCATCCCGGGACGGGAGGGAGGAGGCAAGAATGGAGCACGGGGGGGGGGTGATAAATGAGTTGGGAGTGAAAATGAGAATGGAGTCGGGAAAGAGGGAGAAACAAATGGACATTATTGAGTGTTCAGATGATTCAGAAAAAAAGAATCATAATTTAGTAGTGCAGTTAAATGTGTCAGTGATCCAAACAAATTAACATGCAGAATGTAAATCAAGACAACACAGAGCCAAATGACGATGACTGAATGAGTTTCACTGAGATGATGATAGGGAGGTGCACTAAACAAGCCCATTCACGACTTCACACTTGGTGCGATTGATACAATGGTCGATACCAATGTTGGTGTTTACCTAAAAACTTGGGTCAAAATTATATTCTGGAATGACTAATTAGCAACGAATTAATAATCCATCTTTTCTTAACATTTCAAAGCCATGAAAATCCATTCAAATTTCGCATATTGGATGACGCCTCATTTGCAATCTTTAAAAGGTATCGGCAATACTGGCTTTGTATTCGCTTGGATTGGGATTGAAACCAAATTGTCTTTATGATCTTGTTGATTTATTTAGTAGCAATATCAGCCATACCGACCCCGGTATCACACACACCGCAACCAGATTCCCTTGAACCTATTGTTATTTTATAGTACCAGTATCAGTAACTGGAATCTATTTAGTAATGGGTCAATACCAGATCTTGTAGTACTACACACCAATACCGGGTTCCCTTTAAGATGTTATTGATTCGGATTTAGGAATTAGTATTGGTTTTGGTGATACTGGTCGCAGCATTATTTACCACTATCGGATTCCTTTTTACATTTTGTTGATTTGTCATTAGTATTATAACAATTATTAACTTAGTATCACATCAATACTAAATGTTGGGAGCATCATACAGAACTAACAGATTTTGTGTAACACTGGTGTATAGTATGAGTTTCGGATCAGTTTCGGTATCAGTTTCGGTATCAGTTTTCGGTATCAGTTTCTGTATTAGCATTGCTGGACCTGTACTTGTTATCATATTGATATCAAATCTTGCAGTTTCAGTGTTATCAATCGTAGTGACACGGCCACGTATTGACATTAGATTAAAACAACATCTTGTAGCCAAGCTCAAAGACAAAGCCAAGCAAGCAGATTGCATTTGTTTGCGTAAGAATGACGCGATTTGAGTGAGCACAGAGCGAGGAGGTGGAGCCAATCGTAGGCAATCAGTAAGACAAAATGGCCGCTCTACCTGAACGTTTGTCTTGACAGCCCGACGGACGAGTGAGGAGAAGGAAGAAGTGAAAAGGGAGGGGAAAAAGATGAGGTGATGGAGAGAGAAGAAAACAAGATAAAGTGACGGAGAGAACTTGTGCCCGTGTGCCAGATGACCATTTTCAAAAAAATAAGTGCGACTTTAAAAACAATAAACAAATGAGATATTATATTTCAATTCTGAGCACACGGGTGGTGCTAACAGAGTAGCTAGCATTGAGCCAACTGTGCGGAAGAGGATAGCTTATTTAGGGTGGAGGTGTAAAATAATAGTGTGCAGGTGGGAGGGGCCTACAGTGGTGAGCTGGTGGTCAGATATGTGCACAATTTGGGAATGTTGTCCTTTTAAATTTTTTTTTTTTTTAAAAAAGTTTGCGACTACCTCAATTTGTTTATAGTCGCAGACGGCGCGGACGGACGTGGCCGCCGGCAGGTGGCTGTCGGCGCAGCGGGGGCGCAGCTGCACCAGTGTCTTGGCGCGGCCCACCAGGCTGGCCACCTTGCCGCGGTGCTCGATCAGCTTCTCTTTCTCGTCCTGCAGGCAAACAGGAAGAATTTAAATGCTGGTGTTGTTCTCATATTTTAAGTCTTGACATATTCAATCTGTCCATTTGTTCACCCTGAATGTCACCGCACATTGTTGCCATGGCAACGTCACAAACAGGTCATCAGAAAGATGTGTGTGACATATATATATATATATATAAATTGAAGAGTGTGAGGGTGGGTCAAGTTCATACCATGGAGTCCTGCAACAGATCCTCCAGCCTGCTGAGGCGGCTGTTTCGGTCGCAGGTGTACTGCCTCTTGATGGTCTCCTGCAGCTGCCTCAGGTACGATTCGCAGTCACGCACGTCGCTCATGAACTGGAAGTAGGCCGTGTTGTCTTTCAGATGCTGCTCCACGCACAAGCAAAGCTGGTCCACCCACTGCCACTGCGTCTGCAACGCGGCGCTGTACGCCTGCAGACATCGTGACCAAAGGTCCATCATGTATGGTTTTATTTATTTTTTTTTTTTTAATGAAAAGGAGGAAATGAAGAACCCGCTCATCCTCACCTCCAGAGTCGGCTTGGCGGGATGGTTTTCCTGACACAGGCGCAGCGCCATTTCCTGGAGGGACCGCATCACGCTGTGTTTCTCGTCTAGCTCGGACCGCAACTCCTGAACACATTGAAATCAACCAACATTAAAAAAAACACACACACACTTTACGTGGCCCTCAATTCATTTTAGAAAAAAAAAATGTTTTGGGCGATTTTGATGGCGGCGCGGCCACCCACAGCGGCTCCTCTTTCTACTGAGGAATGTAATTGGAGACAATACAGTTGACCTGACTTGAATGACGTGGGACAAACATACTTTAGTATAATAATCTTTGAGCGAGATGATTTTTGTGAAAATGAGCATGAAAAAACTTGTCTACTTCAAGTTGGTTTGCCGTTTTTAGGCTAAAGAGACCACAGAGCGGTTTCTACTATTTTTGACTCGCGCATGTGTGTGTTTGTGTGTGTGTATGTGTGTGTGTGTGCATGGTGTGGCTTCTCTACTCACACTGTACATCTCCCGCTTGGCATCCATGTTGGTGTTGTTGTGGCTCCAGTCGAAGGCGATCTCGTCCTCCTCGCGCTCGTTCAGCCAGATCAGCTCCTCGGTGCACTCGCGCACCAGAGAATGAAGACTCTCGAGGCTGCGTAGCCGCCACGACGAGAGCTCCTAACGGCCGAGCGAACAACACGACGTTAGTGCGCAAACACTCAGACATACGTTTCATTACAAACATACACAGAAGCACTGACAGACACACCCCCGGAGACATGAACACACACAAAATATGAACGATAAACGTCCACAGAGATTGACAGACATACAAACACACACACTGATGACTGAAAACACGCACACGCGCGACTACAAGCGCAGAGACTAAACACAAATACAGACACGCAGACAGTCTTGGAGGAGCAAACACACACCCTTGTTTGGATCTACATCATGTGTCTCTGTGTATGTCTGTGTGTCCTTGTGAGTGTTTGCACATGTAGTTGTGTGTCCCCTTGAGAGTCCTTGAGTGCATATGCGTGTCCTTGTGAGTCTCTGTGTGTGTGTGTATCCTTGTCCGTATGAGTGTGTGTGTGTATGCACGTGCACATCTCCTTTACTGACCCTTAATTTGCAGTACTGCTGCTCCAGTTTGGCCAGCGTCTCGCAGTAGTTGCTCCTGAAGTTGGTCGACACTTTGGCCTAAGACACAACATCGTCAGTGTTGTTTGCCCGATACTGTGGATTGTTTCCAACAGTCGCGTTTACTTTGGTGTGAGCAAGTCCGTACCTCATAGCTGCGAGCCTCCTGCAGGCCGCTCATCAGCTCCTCCACAGCGGCGTGCACACTATTATGTTCCTGCAGGTTGTTTTCCACCGAAGGAAGGTCCGCCCCCCATTCAGCTCCTTCCAAAAGCTCCTGAAGCACAAAAAAAAAGCAAAATTGAGTAAGGGTCCTGACTTCTCCTAAGGGGCGTCCGAACATGTGCCTAATCAAACCTGGGTCTCCTCCACCCATCCCAGAAGCTCGTAAATGAACCTCAGGCTGCCCTCGTCCTCTGACGAGGACATGGCCACCAGCTGGGAACGAGCCATTGGGCGACGAAGAAGAGTAGCCTCGGCAGCACCGGCGGCCCCCAGCAGAGTCTGGCCTAGAGAGAACCCGGGGCCCTCGGCGGGGGCGCGCTGGCTGAGAAGCTCGCCAATTGTGAAGTGACCTTTTCTGTATAGGCTGGAACAGTGAAGTCGGAGAGAGACCAGCTCTTCTTCAAGGCACGTCAATCTGCATGGGGACAACATACACACTTTTTAATTATTTCAGTGAAACTACTCTACAGCGAAATCATGTTTGCAGCAAGAAATTTTTCACAACAGGGGGTTTTTCACTATAGCAAATTTTATCTCAGATGTAAACACACGCACACAAACGTATGTGTACACGCACACACAAACGTATGTGTACTCTTTACTTTTATTCCAATAGTGCATAAGTATGAGCACACACTTATTGAACACTTCATATAATCAGTGTAGAAAGAAAAAAAGGGAAAGAAATTGCAAAATTTACAAATTGCAAGATTAGTAACATCCTGACTATAATTATTGATATCTTTTTCCCATTTTCCCCCCCAATCGATTCTGGAATCCAGTCATTCATGGAGATTATAATTCTATTTTGAATTAAATGTGCTAAACCAGATAGTGTCATTCTATTTCACAAAAGATGACACGAGTATCTGTTAAATTTACTGACAAGATTAAATCCAGAATAAATTCATAATCTGAACAAAACTCTGACCTATTACGATCCAAGATTGCATATTTGACTTGACAGAAGTTTAAGATTTGGCGAGACGTGCACGCTCATGTGAAATGTGGACCCACCTGAACGCGAGCTGCTCCACTTGGTAGTATTTTTCATTTTGGAGCATTTTGAGCTCCTGCTGCATCTGTGCCATCAGCGCCTCGCACTTGTGCAAGTAGGAGGCCAGTTCGCTCTCGCACTGCACTGCCTCGCCGCTCTCAGACCGCGACATGTCCTGCGTCACATAGGATGCTTCAGCCAGCACGTTCCATATTGGACATCGCATTAAAGATACGAGTACTCACGGCTTGTAACGTGTTCTTGGCCAGGGTGATCTTCTCTTCGCAGTCCAAGGCGAGGTTCTGGAACTTGTTTGCTCTCTGAAGCAACAACTCCAGCCTTAAGACATGAAAACACACACTTTTATATATTGATTATTATATATATGCGTGGTGGTTATGAAAAATGTATTGCTTCTTGAAAAAAATTGCATCTTAAATCACAATTGCAATATTGAGGGAAAACAAAATGCAATCATAATTTTTTTTTTTTATAAAATAAAATTTGCTCGTTTCCCTTGCCATTCAACCACTGTATTTGCTCTCCAAAAGGCACATTCCTCCACAAAAAAAATTACATTTTCCCTTTAATAAACCACAAAAGATTGTCACGAGTGACACATTTGAAACTGAAATTCAATATTATGCCATTAAAACTCGATATTTACCTGTCCACGGCAGGTCGGAGAACCTTCTCCCTCTCCAGCATCTCCAGGATGAGTTTGCCCCACTCCTCCTCCAAGTCGTTGGGGTGGAGGCCCGGAGGAAGCTTTACGCGGCCAAACTCCATCCACACCTTGTGACACATCCACACAAAGGTCAGTAAACACTCCAACGGACAAGATGATGACACGTGACGAGGTAACAGGGGGTTAAGTAGGAATCATCATCTTTTGGCGCTAACAATGAGCTGCATTGTCAGTCTGCGAAAAGGCCGCGGGGGGGAGGATGAACCTCTCAACTCCACAAACGCACTTTATTATTAAAAAGAAAAAAAAATATGCGACCAAGTGCACATTTTCCCAATAAAAAAAAAAAAGCCGTCTGCTTGGTAAAATATGAGCTTTGATTAGTTTGCAAATGATACAAATGCTTTCATGTCATTTTAACGAAACTAAACGTACCAATATGGCCTTACTATTCCCCTTTAACATTGTTTGCCATTTACCTCCAGAAGTTTATAGAGGTGTTCCACGTGACTTTTTTCCAGTTCTTTGGTGGGAACCTCCGTCTCCTTGAAGTGGACATACTCATTGTAAAGTGCCTGCAGGGGCACAAGAGACAAAAGTCCAGACAAAAGTCTTAAACCGGTACGCTGTCGAGATGCTTCACCTCAACAATATTTTCTTGGCAGCAATTGCTACTTTCTTATGACACTAGACAAAGTTTTGGCATCATCTTATGTCATTCCAGAAAGAGCAGAAAAATATGCAAATACAGTCGGTGATTTCTGTCAGCAAAAGGCTGAGGATAATTTCCAAAAATAAGGCTTCACCTTGAGTTCTACTGGATTCTGTGGAAAGTTCTTATTGGACATGATAGCCGTTTGCTGGCGGCTCCATTGGAGCAGAGACAAGAACTTTGACTGATATTCGGACCAGCGTTGATCCACCTCCTGAAATATTAAAAACAAGCACATTTTCATACACCGTTGGTGGTATTCAGCTTTAAAAAAAAAATGCAAACGAATGACGATGAGGACGTACATGTGCGGCGATGCCTTCTCCTCCTTCTGGGATTTTGGGGAAGGCGTCATAGATGGAGGACACATACGTGATGACTGATTTTTCATCTGGAACGGGAACATCCACGTCTGGCAGGAGAGAGAAGAGCGACAACTTGAATAAAAAAAATACTTGAGGCTTTACAAAAGCGTCATGTGAACAGACAAGTAATGTCATTTCGGCTAAAACCTTCTTCAGTTTGTTATATCGTCCCTAAAAAATAAAAAAATCTCATTAAAAAAAATATAGCAACCAAAAGAAAAATATTAGGGGAGGGGGGGGGATTTTGACCTGGGATAGGTGAGTTAGTATATAATCATTTAAAACACTAAATGAGTAAATCATAAGATAAGATAACCTTTATTTGTCCTCCACTGGGGACACTTGCATTTTAAAAAATTCACAAGAAAATGACTGCAAAATTAAGATTATATTAAGTCAAAAATATTTTGAAAATGACAATTTCAAATGACATTTAAAAAAAAAAAGGGGGGGGGGCGCAGGGTAACTTATTTCTCCCAATAGGGGGGGTAGTCTCTCGGTGCACAGTAAAAGTCATAGGAGGTATTGTTTCAAAAAAAATAACAAAATAATAATAATGATCAAATAAATCCTTTCTGGTATTGCATGAAAACAAATAAAATATTTCTTTGGTTGCTTGCGAGTTAAACTGTACAGTTTTACTGAAAGCCAAAACGTGATTCACTGTGCAACTGAGGAACTACTTTTCTTAACGAAAGAAATCACCCCAGTTAAGAAAATGTACTAAATGTTAGTTGCTACGTTCTTTCCTAGAAGCTCCTAGAAGGCTGTGAGGCTGTGTTTTAGCAACCCATCAGTCCAGTGACAAGTGAAAAAATATCCTCACCCTCGGCGTCCAGCAGCCTGGTCACCCCTAGCGACTCGGCAATCTCAAAGGCGTGCTCTAAATTGTCACGGTTGCTCTGCTGTGACACCGTCTCCATGTTGATCAGGTCGGGTCTGATGAGGGAGGGGGAAAAAAAACACACACACACACAGCTTGTGATAAGAAATTATCTACACTGGCTAGCTAGCTAGCTAGCTAGCTAAATAAATAAATGGAGCTATGGGGCATTGTGAGTGGGTACACAAAAGTGACAGCAACCTGTATCTGTGCAGCAGGGCGTTGAACATGCGTCCGTCGCTCCACGACGAGGTGAAGTTGACACAGCGGAGGCCTGGATAGCCTTCGGTAGCCTGCTGGCTCCATAGCAGCAGCTTCTCTTTGGCGGTGAGGTCACCCGACTCACCGCACACGTAAATCTCGGAAATCTGCGTTGGGAGTATGAAGATAGGCACTTAAGAAGAATATCCAGTTACGTAAAAAAAACTCTTCACAAGAGAGAGCAACTTCATGCTCATTAATCAATATTTTAAGCACGGATAAATCGTGGTTTGCTGCGACTGCTCATTTAAAACCCGCATCTCATCAAGAGAACCATGAAAAAAAAAAAAATGTACAGACACAGCAGTGACTCAGCAAAGTGCACCTAGCATCTACCTGGCAGCTATGCAGCACATTTCTGCATCACCTGATTGCCACAGCTCCTACCAATGGCACACAGCGTAATAGAGATTATTTCGATACAAATAGCACAATACAAAAAGGTAACAGACACAAATAATGAGCAAGGAAGTGAGAAGGTGGAAAAGGCAAGATGCTCTGCGCTGCCTTGATTAGATTCTTGGGACAGAGGCAGGAAACAAGGCCGCTCTGCCTGATAACACACACAACAGTGCATTATGAGAAGCCCTTGTTTATTAGAAGAACAGCCACCCACTCTGAAGTCTGTGTGAGAAACATTTGGAGGATAGTAGTTCCTCATGCGATTGGCATGCCAGCGTACCCGTTAAAGTACAAGTGCAGAATAAAAATCAACCTATCAGCGCACCAATGGTTGGGATTTTAGGTGGTGTCACATTCATTCCATCGCCCTTTTTACTGTACCTCCCCCAAGCTTATGTTTAAGGCGAACGACTACAAGCCCTTGCGACCTCAAAAGTAAGAAGAAACCAAATAAATCCATCAACATTCCGGTTTTTGTGGGATTTACACTCCTCCAGAAACAGTTCTTTCCCAAAAAAACAAAAAAAACAAAGTTGTCTCATTAACTTCAGAGTGGTTAAAAAGATCTGAGCTGACCTGCGGCAGGTGTCGATCAGCAGCCTGTTGCCGCTGCAATGTCTGCGGACTTTCCGCCATCGCGTCCAATCTCTCCGAAGAGCAATTGGTTAGCTTCTCCCAGTCCACCTGGCTGGAAGTGGTGACGGCCGTTTCTGGCGAGGTCAGTGGGAGGTCACTGGCATAGCCCGACTCCAAGAGAGAGCATCTCTCTTGCGTTTCCAAGCTAAGTCCTTCGCCAGCGAGATTGTCGGGCATCCAGGTTGGGTTGAAGGCATCCTCTTCCGTGTCTCCTTCGCCCTCCGATAGTTGGACTTTGAGAATATTTCCCGTCACCGGAAAAGGAGCAGGGGGCTCTTTGCGCACTTCCACTTGACGGTCACACTCACCCTTCCATACTGGAGAGCCATAGTCACTGGGGTACACTGTCCTCACCACGCAGAGCTTACCATCCACCTCTCTGATGTGGACCACACCATTGTGCTCTCCAAAAGAAGGCATCTCCTCTAATGTCCCCGCTGCCCGTCGTTTCATCCGTTCACTCCCAGTCCGCTCACATTTATTTGCTCGGTCTTCTTCAAGCATGCAAGGTTTTTCCACGACCCCGTGGACTTTCTCACGAATGCGGCAGATCCTACCCCCTCCCGGGGTGGTGGTACTGCCCGGAGGTGGTGCAGTATAGATCGGACTCGTGGTGGTGGTTTGATTAGGGATGCTGGAGACGTCAACAACAGACCTAGCAGCAGCTTCCTCCCCAGGGAGGCAGAAAATTCCTCTCCAGGCCGGACTGAGTTTGGGGGTATGCTGAATTTGGGGAATACCTGGGCCTAGGAGGCTACTGGTAGGAGAATATGCAGATCCTGGGGAAAGCATACTTTGATGTTTCAATGCGGGCAACATTTGATGAGAGCTTGGCCCTTTACTCGAGTCCCAAGTCCTTTCAAAAGAAGGCTTCGTCTCGATAACTTGAGGTTCATCATCATTCCTGTTTTTCCGTCCTTTGCGCCGTCGCCTGAAACGTAATCGCTTCTTGGTTGACAGCGGCGGGCCTCCGACAGGTTCCGAGTCTCGTGGACGCCTGACACAACCCAGCGAGTTCCCCATCTTCTCGTCGCCAGTCGCGGCGGAGAAAATACTTTTCAAACTGAGCCGCGGCAAAATCTCATTAAATTATAGACTCTCGGGAGAAAGGAGGAGGGTCGGTATTACGCACAACAAAGTGAGAAAATAGGGATCCCATTTAACTCATTCAGTACCAGCCAATTCTAGACCAAGTCTGAAAAGCGTCTTTGGGAGTGAATGAGTTCAGAGGACCTGACAAAGAACATGGATGAGTTCTCTCTGGGAAAGAACCTCTTCAGCCAATAAATGATTCAGTTGTAGCTTCACCCCGACCCCTGCTACATTTTTAACTCTCTTGCATGGTCATCGAGTCAAGAGTACTTGTGCTCTCGAGCTGCAGTCAAAGACCGAGTATACACATGGGAACTGCTCCATTTTTTTCTTTATTTTACTTCCCGGAAGACTTCTGTGAGGCTTCAAGGACACGGACAACAGAAACATGCGGAGGATAAAGGAAAATCTGCGGGGGACTTCAGCGAGTGATCTATCAAAAGGGCGACTTGGCAAGCGAGGTGATAAACGGCATGTGGACCAATATGTCATCAGAAAAGTGCAGCATCATCCAGGGCGTCAAAGCATTACGGAGACCCGCAACATTTCAAAGTGTTCTTCCTCGCTCACGACACTTGGATAACATGTTGCAAGTCCTTGAATTAATGATGCCCCCCGCCCCCCTTTACTGCAGAAGCGTAGGTCGTCCCTGCGGGAAATTCCAATCCGTTAGGCTTAGCGGAAGAGGTATTAAAAGGGTGAAGCAGTCGATGTCTCGCGTCGTGAATGAAAGCTCTGATTTCAGAGTGCACCGCATCTGGATTGGTTGCGAGGGAGACACACAGAGCGCTGCCAGCCAATGTCGACGCAGGATGCAGCCCGGCTCGGCCTATCTTTTCACAGATTGCTGGAGAGTTGGGCATCAGCTTCAAGCAGTCACGTGACCTGCCGGTTTTACAGGCGTCAAAACATCGCAGCAACTAATTCCTGCCGGGCGTGTTCCTACGGAATCATCCCTGCTTGACATAAGCTGCAGAGAAACAACCCCAGGCACCACTCTGAAGACCGATGCCATCCATGTCAAGAAGTATCCTTCGCTCAAGCAGCAAGAATTATTTCCGGCCATAAAGATTTTGTCAATGTGCCAGGAAAAGCCTCCATCAGGTGGCGCAGTGCGACGGTACAATAAATCCAGAGTTTGGGGAGGAGGACGAGCCTTGATCTGTCCTTACGGCCCCGGAGGGGAGGTTTATTTGTGGTAACAGCTCCTCGCTGCATCTAATTATGAGGAGGCATCGGGACAGAAATCATGTCGCTGAGATAATCCAGAGTCAGTGAACAAGAGTTAAAAGTAGATATTCCGCATCCATTGTAGGGAAGTTCACCCCATTCACAGGGCGTCACCTCCTCAAGACAAGCTAGTTCCAAGCGACGTGATGGTGTCACTGCCTGATGTTTTGTGCCGTCACCTCCTCCTCCTGCACTCAAGGATGTTTTTCGGCCTCCTGTAGCTCCGGTACCAGAATTTCGCCTGGATGTGTCTCCCCCCCCTGGTTCCCACCGCCTGCCTGCTTGCGTTATCCCTCGCTAGCTCGCCAGCAGAGGAAGTGCTTTTTTTTTTCTCCCTTCTTTCTCTTCTATCTCCCGGCTGCTACTGCAGCTTCCATTCTCGCTCTCTTCTCCTCTCTGTCACTTTCTCACATACAAACCAACCCTCCCTCTCTCGCTCACACGGCTCTCATCCTCCTCCTCTTTTCCACTTCCTTGTTGCTGCTCTCTCACTTGTCCTCGCTCGCTCATTTAACTGTTAGCGGACCAAAACGCGCATGCTGGAGCCGAATTTGACAATGAACCATAAATCAGCAACCGCGCGACCTCTCGCATGCTAACTCTGGCATATTTGATGATATAAAGGGGAAAGTACAGTACGTATATGGTTCTCTCTATATCTCAGAGATGCAGTGGGTCTGGAAGCATCGATTCACTGTACTCCATTTTGTCTTCTTTCAAGGGCCAGATTAAGGCTTTGAATAACACTTTTGCTCATTCGACACGTTGACTGAATCAGTGACTGGCACTAAGAGGATTGGTAGCGCTAGTGCAACATTCTCAGGTCACGTTAAGTAGCAACGATCTGTCAAAAGGCACCAAAAGCAATAGAGATATAGGAGAGTAAAACACACATGAAGAAAAACAGAGCTGATTGATTCCTGAGGCTTTCAACGTTTTCATTTCAGTGCCATTAGCTATGCTAGTAGCTTTGCTGACATGCACACCCACACTGATCAATTATTGAGATGCTGTTTTGGCAATAATGAAGACCGATGCACATTGTAGCCTTTCATTTGTATTTCAAATGGCTCCAAAATGGGACGCTATTGTGTATGAGAAGGCTGCACTGGTGACAATGAAGTCATGAGTCATCATTCCGACTTGTGACCTTATGAATATTCATTTGGAAGATGAAACGTGATTGGCAAAGTTGTTTTTTGCGAGCGCTAAAATGTGGTTCTTTTCTCCTTTCAATTGGAGATCATTTATTTTAATGTAATGCGTGATATAACCACTAAACATGCAGCACCTAAAGCACATTGACCCCGTGGAACAATATTCCGCACACCAAAAGAAACAAAGTGAAGGAGGAGTCCTCATTTTTTAACCTGATTCTTAAGTGGAATATTACAAGCATCAGCTACGACCCACATGTTTTTATAATTAGCTTGCTACCCAAGCGCTGTTCATACTTTCCATGACCGGACTGGCAATCGTGGTGCAAGCTAAATGTAAGCCTCCTCTGTGGTCTCCCTCCCCTCCAAGTGTAGGCACACACACACACACACACACACACACACACACACACACACACACACACACACACACACACACACACACACACACACACACACACACACACGCTGAGTCACGTTCATGCCGTTGCTTTGCCAGGCTGTTCCTGTAGCAACGTGGCCTCTGTCATTCACCTTCATGCTTTCAAGGTCTGGACAGTGAGGCCACTGAGGAGCCTCAGGAAAAAGACTACAAGCACTAGTTGTGCGTGGGCTCCCTCTGGTGGTATATGAAGGTACAATTCTGCTGTATTGACGTTTTTATAGCACAATGCATTTGGATATAGCCTTTAAAACGTGCTTGTTTTTAAACGTAATCGTGTACATTTTATTATTCTATGTTTATGTATAATATATTTCAATTCCATCACGATTGGATTAATGATGATACAATGGCTTACAGTTCAGAATATGGTATAAACATTCCAGATGGTGTGCAAGATAAAAACAGTAAAAGGTGCCCTGGTGTCGGTTTTCCTCAGGTGATTTTTTTTTTTTTTAAAAAAAAAAAAAGTAAATGTTAAGTTTGCCTGAATAAACATTATTATTATTTGTCATATTAAACAAGCCTTTTTTATTGGCGACATCTTAGTGGCTTTCTAAGGCTCTGAAAAGCACATTTTTCAAAAATAATCTCATTATAAAGTCATCATATTATGAGAAATGATGAGATCTGTATGCCATTAACACGATTAAGTCTTTAACGTCATCAAGCACATGTTAATGAATCGAGCCAGCACGGGAAGATCAAAAGAGCCAACACAGACCTGGAAGTGGAGGATGATGGTCCAGATGAGACCCAGTGTAAGTTTGGGGTTCCCGTCGGTGATGTCATCATTTCTGATGTTGACAAGTTTAACCTGGAGGCAAGTAAGAAAAAAAAACGTTAAAAAGTATCCTGCGTGTAAAGACTTTGAAGACCGTGAGGAGGAGACGACCAAGTACTTGTCTTTGTTTTAGGAAGTCCAGGGCTATTTGGACATTCTGCAGTCGATGAAATCTCATGCGGCCTTTTTCTCTGGGCTGGAGCACACAAAGGAAGATGAAAAATGAGAGAAGTACGGAAGGAACAAAAGTACTGTAGAAAGGAAAGAATTGAGGTGTTTTAGTGTGCAACTGAAGCAGAGTGCACGTGAAAGCTTCGATGCTGTGGAAAGAGTTCAAAAGTCATGCGGACTGCAACAAACGCACGTAGGTCAAAACATCTTGATTAGAAGGTGACAAAAGGTAAATTAACACAAGATTAGTCAACACGCGTGCATCAGATGAGTACTTTCCATTCCTAGCCTTTTTTTTTGTTTTTATCCTGAAGCCAGTGGGCAACAATAGTTTATATCAAAATCAGAACCATTTCAATTTGTCTTAAAATCAATCAAAAGGTTTCTTAAAATGAAAGTCATTAAATACAATATTTAAAAAAATAATAAATAATGACCATCTGTAAATATAATCAGTGATAAAATATCACCACTTTCAATCTTGACATGAAGGAAAAAAGTTATCAGCTCAGTCTACCGCAATATTGGTCTCTCTTTGCAGAGGATGAAAAATATATACCAGTATTTCTACCTTACACGCCTTTTGCATTATTTCATAGCATGAAGCTAAGCGGACTTTATTCAGCAATGTGGTTCGATGAGGTTTTCCGAATGAGGGCTTAAATTCAGCCAATTGTGATTCCTTGCGTCATTCAAGTGGCGCCGCTGGCTGTTATCCACACTCATGCAGCCCCACAGCGCCGCCTAGAGGGCGGCAACCAGAGGCAATCGGGGACGTACTCCCTGAGCTCCTTCCTCCTCACTATCATCATCATCACCATCCTCCACCGCAAGCAGGATGAGAGGAGGTGCACGCAAGGGGAACGCCCTTTTCAGGAATGGGGTGCTTCTGGGTTGCTACGGTAACAGCAAGGGGGTAAAGGAGAGGGGTATGGGGGATAAAAAGAAAAGGAGGGGAGAGGATGAAGGAACAATTGATTCAGAAGCAGATGGTGGTTTGACATCAGCACCCTGGATGCGACGGAGGTCAACACCTTAAAAGCAACAAGGTATGATGGGAAGCAAAGAGGCACCTGACCGCTCAGCATCTTCGAGACGCAACCTGATTTACTCGGCGTGATCTCACTCAAGAGATCACAGGGAAGCAAGAGGCAAATGTGCCTGAGAGCTGCAGGCAGTGTGAGAGTGTCAAGAGTGGGTGTCAGAGACAAAGAGTGAGATAATATGGGACTGAAAGTACGGCATAAGAGAGTAGTTTATGAGAGAGTATGCAAGAGTGAGGCTTTGACAGTGAGAGAGCGATAGTATGAGACCAAAAAAGTGACAGTGTAAGAGCGAAGAGAAAAGGTAGAAGAGTAAAAGCAGGAAAAGGGTGCGAGATGATGAGAAAGCATGAGAATGAGAGTGAACGTGATGAGGAAGAGTGACAAATTATGAGAATAAACGAGAGAGCATGAGCGCTCATGAGTGAGCAGTTGGAACATGAGAATGAGAGTGAGTTTTAAGGTATGAGAAAGGGTAGTGTGTGTTAGTGTGATAAGGGCGAAAGTATTGTGTGAGTGAATATGGACATGTGGCTGAACGAGACTGTGTGAGAGTAAATGATTGTGTAAGAGTGTGCGAGAGTGTATTCAGACTATGACATGAATGTGAGAGGGACACACTGAGTAAAAGATTGACTGGTTGCAATTGAGTGTGTAATGGTTCGGAGAGACCATATGGAGTGTGACACCACGAGAGAGTAGGAGAGTGACACTGAGACGACAGGCGTGTCTGACAGCGAGAATACGAGTCGTGAGAGAGTAGGAGAAAGACAGAGTGAAGTGTGTGTGTGTGATGCCTACCAGGGTGACGCCAGAGAGAACCTCCAGCAAGGAGATGAGGTTGTGCCCATCTCTCAGGTCCTCATAGAGGTCAGTGATGTGCTTCCTCACCTGCAGGAATGAGAGGACGCCGGGCGAGGGGTGAGGAATTTTGCGCCGTTATTCCTAATCAACCTAAATTTGAATATTTCTTCCTTGGAATTCCATTCATTTCATTCCCAACCGTCTGTTCAATTAGCAAAGTCCCGTGAAGGCCCAGAAACCGAAACCAGAGTCTGGAAGATGAGGCCATTAAAGTCAAACCGAGTCAAGTCGGCTGTTATGCCACGACACGCTGCCAGGGAAACTTCAAAATAAAAGCATTAAGGCATTGATGGCCATATATTATTTGGTCAAGTAAGTTTCTTTTGAAGTTGGCGGCGTGTTACTCTCATGTACAGCATAAACACTTGGACACATAAATAAGGGGTACTCCAAGCAGAGAAGTAACTCAGGCTTTTATTAGGGTGTGGGTGGTTCTACGGAGTTAGCCGCATGACTTGTTTCAGCGCTAAACTCCACTTTTGTTGTTGATAATAAGGTGAAAGGAATTTTATAGCCAGGACTGACAGTATAATGTCACCGGCAGTCCCAGACATCATTGCGGCCCACAAAAGCGGATGATTTTTAAGACGTGCCACTTGACATTCAAACGGATACGACGATCTCTTTATGGCTTTGTGCAAATGTTATTTCAGTGTCTTGTTGTCACTTTTATGAGCTCGGATTAGTCACTCTGCCGTCAAATCATTCTAGTAGGATTGAAACTATCTACTGGTTTTGTGTGTGTGCGCATACCAGAAGAATAGCTTTGAGTGTGTACACTATACACTCACACACCTGTGCAGCCGAAACAGTCAATTCAAAGTGTGTGTGTGTGTGTGTGTGTGTGTGTGTGTGTGTTTACAACGCACTGAGCAAACCGAGAGGATGATGTCACTCAGTAGGAAGGTGGAGGCCGGCTAGCTTTCCTCACTCTTTAGGGTTTGTTGGCGTCAATTTGTGGAGTCTTTGAATGAATTTCTGCAGACTTTAGACATTGGCGTATTTTTTTTTCTTTGCAATGCTTTTGAATTACCCATAGTAGAAGTATTTAGGGGGGGGGGGCAAAAGGTAAAAACGTCCAATCAGCTGCTCAACAATGCCACAAGGGGGCATGTTTGCACATCATGTGGAGAATGCAAGTTCAGGACTGCATTCATACCAGGCCCCTAAAAATGTGATTTATGTATTTATTTGATTGATTTTTATTTTATTTTTTCATTTTTTTTGCTGGGCCCGCTCTAAAATGAGGGGTTTGGTTTTTAATACAAAACCTTTTACTGGCAGTTTTATTCATGCATTTATTTTTGACACATACCTTTTTTTAATGTTAGTTGTATTTAAGTTTAGTTGCAAGTTATTTCGACATCGATTTTAAGTGGATTTTATTCATTTATAATAACAGACATAATTCATAAATTTGATAGATTTGACCAATTTTTTGCTGTATTAAAAGTATTTAAAAACAATTTTTTATTAATTTATTTCGTTACATACTTCAGAATTCATCTTTATTCCTCTGAAATATATATTTTTAATTACCTTTACTGTATCGGTATCCATAAGTCACATCCTGCATACATGTCTTTAATTTTCCTGCCTAGTAACTGTACTGGGACACTCAACCTATCATTTATTTACATTTTCTTCCTCTTTTTAGTGCATAAAGCCCGACTATACAGCATATAGATATTTTAAATGCATAGCATCCCAGCACTCCTATACTCCAAAAATGCTCTTCAGTGGTTTGTGACCTACATTTTGCACACTGCTGGTACAGAGTCACATGTGCCAGCAGCCGCTGCCAGCGCAGTTGCCTCACAGTTTACAGTTACGGGGTCGGACAGACACCTTGTTCCTCAGTCGTGTAACACTGATGCCCTGCTTTCCATTCCTCACTAACCCCCCGTGTGTGTGTGTGTGTGTGTGTGTGCTTGTGCACGCAAAGTACACAGCCACCAGTGCAATTCACAGCTGCGGCACCAACGGCACAGCATGCCATGATGTGCCGCTACCACCAGCTGTTGGTATCATTGAAAATGTTTAGAATCGTCAAAACGGTGGGGTTTGCTTTTTGAACTTTTTTTTTTTTTTTTAAATAAGAAAAACGGTGCTCTATCAAATTGAATGACTTTACCTTGATGAGATGCTTGTTGACCCACTTTGTGAAAGTCTTCTTCTGAACTCTGTCACGCTCATCTGCGGGGAAGCGAGAGAGAGAGAGAGAAAGGAGAGTTAACGACAGCATCCAAAAATATTCACTTTCATTTTCATCGTAATGGATTTCCCCTCGGTCGACACACACACACATACACACTTTTCCAGTAAATTTGCAGGATTTGGAAAGAGCGTGCATTGGGGCTGATGGACAATTGTTTTTGTTCCCACGACTGAATAGCACATTGTCGTGTGTGCTGCAAAGTTATACATTAGACACATGCACAACATGAGGTTAGCTGTCCATTAGTGACCACTAATAAATGAGTCAGCTTTTAAGCTTCTGACCTCAGCCACAGAAATTTTCTGAGTTAATTGGTTTGTGAGGGGATGGATGAAACAAGGTAGTAAAGCCCCCAAAACACATCGGTGTGCAATATATATTTCATCTCTCTGTATGAATACTTTCATTTCCCGTCTAACTCTCTTTGGGGTTATCTGTTTCTTTATATGAGCTTTGAAAAACGTGATTAATGCCTCGTACATGTACTTTCAGAGCCACACTTTGTGTGTGTGTGTGTGTGTGCGTAATATTACACATACACACACACACACACACACACACACACACACACACACACACACACAGGTACAATTTTGCCTTTGCTCTAACTGTCTCAGACTAAATGGCTAAATCCTGTGGGGTTCCCCAGGGGTCAATCCTGGGACCGCTATTGTTCAATCGGTAAATGCCTCCATTAGTCCAGCTAATTTGCAGATCTATGTGAGGATGCAAAACAACCGTGAAAGTGTACAGTTTCCCACTGATCCAAATTAGGGCCTTGGCGGAGGTCTGCGTTGTTTTGTCTCACTTGTCAATCGTGTTCCAAGGCACCCGTCGTGTTCCATAGGGGTGATGCAATTGTTCTGGGAATAGAGGCTGATGCTGGGCCACCAATGTCTTATCTCCTGCCTCCTGTCTCCCACCACGAACAACCACTCACACGCACTCGCACACACTGCTGGAAACAATCTTTGTCTCCTCCATCTCCATGTGACATCATTCCACTTGGGGGAGACTCATGTACTCGCCTTTCTTCCTTGCGTGTGTACCTTGTTTTGAAAAATATATTTGAGTCTATTTTGGACCATTGTCCAATTAAGTCACCAAAATCCGATTTTTGGGAAAAAGTGAGCACTTCCGATACTCAGGAAAAACAGAAATGAGTTTTACATGTACAGTGGTACATTGACTAACAATCTGAGTCTCCTACTTAAAAAAAATATTGGACAATGTTTTCCATGCTTGGCTTGAGGAGTGCAACAGCATGGAAACAACAAGACTCAGTTGGCCTAACAGGTGTTTAGCTGTTGCTGCGGAGACAGAGTGCCAAGCCACGTGGACACGGACGTTATCATTTCCTGCACAAGCACGCGCACACGCCTCTTAATACATTCAAATGCTCTGAAAGTAGAAAGGATTTCTGACCAGGATGTTGGATTGAGGACTACGTACTGTATGTTCAATATCTCGACTGTACCAGAGTTAATTAAGGTATGCTTGCACAAACGTACGCGGAATATATTTTACAATAGAAGCAGGAAGGCAAAGTGAGCGTATTTCAACAGGCACTTGCGACATAGTTTCACGACACTGCAACAAACACGTCTTGCTTCCCAAACCTGCTGCCCGGGTGGCTCAGCTGAGAGCAAATATGCTTTAAAGGCATTTCTCTCTCACACTGACATGCACACACAGACATGCACACACACTATGTGATCATAAAGTGGATAAATATCATGAAATGGATAACTGTGTGTGTGTATACTACATCATAGTGTGGAGGTAACTGGCACATATTGGCACTCATTCAGGATACAATGGAGTAGTATTGTTGATACCCACATTCAGTCTCTAACTCTCTCACTCGCACGCGCACACACCCACACACGTGCACTCGCCAACAAACATGGACACAGTGGCACACACACAGACTCAAATACACACACAAACATTGAATTTCTCACACACTGTCACACACAAATTCATTCTCACACATGCATCGTCATACAGTCACTCATGAAAACTCACTCATGCAACACAAGCGCATGCAGACACACAGTAATCTCTCGCTCTCACACACGCTTTCACAAACACACACAGGTGCTCATGAAAGTACACAAATGTTCAACCTCATGCACTCTCACAAGCTAACTTTCTTGAATACTCAACCTCGCTCATAAACACACGCACACACACCTACACACACGCGCTGTCAATCACTTCGACACACACTGATAGACATTCTGCCACCCGCAGACTGACCTGCACAGCACATGCGCGAGTACAGGTGCGCGTTGAGGTGAGATTCATTCCTGTAGTCAGGCCACATAGTCTCTAAAAGCGTGTCCACAAGATGTCCTAATCCGCCCCCTGGCCGGCACCCGGTAAATCCCCCTCAGCCGTCCTCTCCCGCCATGTCGCCCCGGCCCATCGGCTCGGTGCTTCCGTTGCGTTCTTCACACGTGTTGTGTCAGAGTGCCTCCTCTGCTTAGGCCCCTCCTCTCGGCTCACTGACTTCACTGTCCCCGCCTTCCTTTCCTCACCAGAGATCAGCTGGCCGAGGCTCTGCGGGGCGCTTCATCATTGCGCCTCACTCTACGACACTAACCAAGTCCTATTTTTACACCGGCTGTCAGCTTTTAAGTCTCTTTTGTTTTTAAGTCTCATTTTCCTCGTCAAGTAGCTCTCAGCCTTTATGGACAGCCCACGAGTCAGTCAAGTCTGTAATTATTCCTAATTTTAGAAGCTTGAATCCCATCGCAGTCCTTCACCCCAGAAGCTCCGCCTTGCCTCCTCACATCCCGCGGTGCCGCTCCCAGCTCGAGAAAATCTTGCTGTGTCATGTTTGAACCAAAGAGAGCCAACTAGGAGAGAGGCGGCGGCAGCGGGTTGGCACAAGCGGTGAATGCCGAGTGAAGTTCTTAAAATAAATAAATGCATAGAATTACATACATATATACATTAATTAATTCATTTTAAAACTGCTTTAGGAAAGTCCACTTAGCTTAATGCTAACAAACCATGATTAACACCATAGACAAGCGAACCAATAGCATCAGCATCCTCTAAGTGGCCGAGGCATGCACGCCACAATGAATTAATCATGATGCACAAAATGTTTCATTCTTTACGTTCTGTTTCATGTAATTTTACAAAACATTTAAGGACCGTGGATGCAAAGCCACAATAGAAAGTGACAGCTCTCGCGTACACATGCAAGTCTCACAGAATCCTGTTCCCTTTGAGCGACTCCCGTTTTTTTTGTTAGCCTCTTCCAGTCTGACGTCTGACATGAAGCATGCCGGAGCAACCCAGATTAGCGCCACTCTCGCTCTAATCTCCCTCACTCGCCCTTCCTCTTCCGGTTTTCCTGGCATTGTGTCATTTTCAGTTTCACTCTATTTAATTGTCAGTCGTCGAACCCCATGTGGATCTGTACATCAAACCGCCCACATAGTGTCCACAGGATGAAGCAGCCTAAAATTAGCCAGTCATCAAATGATCATGCGGAGCACACTGCCCTCGTGTGGGAATATGGGAGAAACGTGAGTGCATTTTTGATTGATATTAATCTGGGCACTTCCTGTTGTTCAATCATCAGTATATTAAAATTGACTAATAAACTCACAGGAGACTTCACCGGAAACAAAAACGTTGGTCTTTAAAATGTAAATTAGGCTCACTTTGGGATAATTTGACTATTATGGTGTCTGTTGTGATGTTAGTGTCTCTCAGGGCTGCGCCTCGGGGCCTTTGTAGTTTTCTATTTAGTTTGAGGGATCTCCTTGTTTTAAAGTGACTTTTATGTGTATTAATAGTTGTAGCTCTGGAGTAGCTGACCACGCATCTGGTGTAAAACAAAACTAACTAAATCTTCCTATTCTGACCCTCTGTTAAGAAACCATGGCACTCGTCGCACTGTACGTTTCTCAGTCAATGGTCTGACAGCTAGGTTGGCCAAAGAGCAAACGGCATTTTGAGGATGCTGGAGTCCAGTTAAATTAGTCAGAGATGTGTCATTTGCAGTCTGGACGCATGGTGAAACACTACGATCACATGAAACACTACATTTTGTTGAATGCACACGATTGATCGCTTCTGGTGATTGCTCAGTGATAATGTTGACATAGAAGGGGCTGGATGGCTAAATTGTGGGAAGGGAAAAAATGTGTCCTTCAAATTCCTTTTCACTAGTGGACTCCAAACATTAAGTACACGTGCACAATAATAATGTGCAAGATATTAAACCAGCCCAGAGAGCTCAGCATGTTTCACCTCTCACGCCAAGGTCCTGAGCTGGCACAATTCGAGCCAACCACACCACAGCAGATCAAAACAAGTCGCGTGTCTCGAGCAAACCAACAAATCCTAAATGGGCTTAAGACACTAAGCCTGCAATGTGACCCCAGCTGCAAGTTCTCGACCACTGTGGGATATGGTGGACACTATAAACAAACACAATCAAAGTTTAGATGTGGAATTTGGTATTTCACAAGCAAGAGAAAGCAGCAAATTAGAAGAATTTGACATTAAGAGAAATCAATGAGGGCCCAAGGATGCAGCCCTGAGGGACACCAGAACCAAAGCAGACAAAAAAAATGTGTCAAATTAATCAAAACGGAGCCTTATTAATTTTTGCAATGGCAGATTATTTTTGACTGGAACTCCTTAGCTAGGGTAGATGTGACAAAAGCTTTGATCAGTCTGTCGGACTCGTGGGTGTGCTGGATTCTATCCCTGCTGACTTTGAGCAAGAGTAGATGTAGAATCTGGACTGGTCGTCAGCCAATCACGGGGCATAACAAATTACCATTCCCATTTACATTCCCAATAAAGTCTATAAATCACAAAAAAATAAAAAATAAAATTAAAAACATTCAAGGACAAGACAAAGCACAAAGGCTCACGCACAGGCAACTGCATCAAAGTCACAACTGCATCAAAGTCATGGAAACCTCAAATGGTCGTGATTTTTTTGTTTTTTTTGTTTATATTAGTTCTCAGTAGAGTGGCTTACTGCAAGTCCACTTGCATCACGAGCTCACGGTGCAAGCAGCCAACAGTCTAACAAAGCTTCTGATAAAGCATGGCCTCACTTTTGGATCCAAATATGGACTCAATGCACGATCAAATACTCATACGTGGGTTCTTTCACTGTAACAAGAGAAACGTGTGTGTGCGCCTTTAAAATAGAACAGTGCCATGTTCGCATATTAGCAAGCCTGAAGCGCTAATGCTACATGTTAACACCTCACAAGGCAAATAGCTGTCTATTCCCGAAAGAACCAAAAGCTAATAGGAGGCTACATGCACAGAAAGGCTAATTAAGACCAAAAGGATGCTCACAAAGCTTGACTGATATAAAAAGTGGGTGAAGACTGCACAGAAAGTGTTGTGGCGCTCATGTCTAATATGCCAAGATCTACTTCCTTCCTGTGCAGGCAGTTATTACCTCTTTCAAACACGAGCGGTGCGAGGACACGGTGACGACGACGGCGGCGGTGGTAGAACCAAACGCCGGCAGCGGTGAGGAAGTGCACCGCCGCCATCAGGATGGGCGCCAGGACGCCTGGGTCATACAGGAAGTTCATACGCCCACAATAGACTCCCGGTTAAGATCCAAAGGAAGATGAACGCATCTCACGGGATCACAAACACAGAACTAGCCAGCTTAACAAGTACACAGTGCTTCTCCCCGTGGAGTTGCCCTCCCTCTCTCCCTCCCTCCCTCCCTCTAAAGCTCACTCACACTCGACAGCGAATTCCAGTTCCTCCAATCAGAGCGTTTGGGCAAATGAAATTCAAAAGCGGGAAGCCACAAACTGCTTCTTGTGACTGCCTAAATGGGCTGCGGTATATTGAAAACTTTAGTTAACAGGTGTTAAGATTGCCACCGAGTCTTGTAAATATGTGAATACATAATGTTTATGTATGCGAAACAATGATTGATGTCATGTGACTGCCTAAATGGGCTACAGGATGTTGGAAACTTGAATTAACAGTTAAGTTTGGTACAGGACCATTTCTAAAACATTATTGTTGATACAATAGAAAGGCGTACAGTTGTAAAACAGATTGGTGTCAGGTAACTGCCTCATATACAGAAATAGGGTATGCGGTATATCAGAAACTTGAGGTAATGAAAGTTAGGTGTGGCATTCAATAGTTCTGAATCAAGTTTCTCGTACGTATCTCGTAAGTGTATATATGCAAAACAAAAATTGGTGACAAAGGATTGCCTAAACGGGTTGCGCTACACTGGAAACTGAGTTAAGTGGAGTTAAGTTTGGTGTTGAATGGTTCTGAATTAAATCTGTGATACACAGGGTGGTGGCGGAGCAACACATGGCGACATAATCTAACAATACTCACAGGCATATATTCTTTATCCTCCACAAATAACCGCGGCTTACTGGAGAATAACTGTCTCTATGTAAATCACAATCTTGGATTTTCTTTTTTGTAATGAGGAAAAATTGGGGGTGACATTTCTTTTGCTGAGCTTTTCCCCTTTCCTTTTTTTATATTTAAAACAAGGACCAACAAACATACAGTAACAGGAGGGTTAAGGAGTCCTGCCTGAACTGTGTTTATGTGTTTGACGGCGTTGCCACGAGCGGCGTGACGCATCATGGCTGTGATATTTTGATCTTATTTTTACCTTTTGGACATCAGCTGATTATGACGCCGATCGTCCAGGGAGGCGATCGAGTGTACAGTGGAGTGGGGGGCCTGTATGAATGCCAAAGACTGAGTCGGCCAGCCAGAGAGACAGACTGGACGTCTCCTGTTACTCGCACCTTGGAAAGAAGCGTGCATGAACTTTAGGGACGGGAACCAACAATATATTAGCTTGCTGGTAAAACGTTTTATGTTTTTAAAGAGATTGTATTCATAAAATTCATTTCATCATATTTTATGTCATTGCTGTAACACCCGAACTTCCCCTCAGCCTATCAATAGATCCTAACTTATCTAACAACTGAATTAAACAAAATTGTGTAGTGCATTGAAAAGAGCCAGAAAACCCATTGAAAAATGAGCCAAAAATCATTACAATTATTCAACTAAGTTGACTGCATTTTAGAATAAGCCCCCCCACCACATCTTTGATAGCGCCTCCCAGAGGACAGGAGGGTGGACAGGTTCAGATGGCTATTGTGCTTTGAACAATCATTTTAGTCACGAAAAGGATGAAACTGAATGTCTTTTTCCGCAATTACGCTCAAGATGGTGAAGTCGTAAGTGGCAAGCCTTGGTGGAGGTCTGTGCTCACGCCAGTGCTCTTGTTATGAGGGAAATACATCGAGAACACACCATCTTTGGCAAACGATGCTTATTTTTGAAAGGACTACATGAATACTCGAGTCAGAAGACAAGCACACAAAAATAGCGAGAAGCAGGACTAGAACTGTGGTCAAATGTTGCACCAGCGCTCACCACAGTGTGGCAGGAGAGACCAATGAAACCAAAGCCAGACTGGGAAGCAGCAACTTTGCTAGCTTAGCTGTTTTCTACAGCAGTGCTGGTTGAAAAACTGCACAATAACAAACATATTAGCCCATAAATACCTCTCAAAGTTAGCGCAATTATTATTTATTTTTTTTGTAATGGGATATTCTTTACAGTTGAAGATGAGTACATTTTTTTGCTTGGATTTAAAAGAAAAAGGAGTAAAAATGACATGAAGGCACAGAAATGGAGCATGCTAAAAAGCTTCGTATTGGCTCGTGAAGTGAATGGCTCCCTTCATTCGTCCGGCACGAAAACATGTCACCGCTTCTCACCCCGCACGGACAATGGCGCCTTTTGTGACACGTTCTCCGCCGCGTAAAAACAACACAACTACTGTACTGTACATTAAAGTGCCTCATATCCTGACGGCGTGCCTTTTATCACCCTCCGACCCCCTCCATATTGTCCTAGTCAGCGTCCTTTCGCAGCCGCAGCGCAACAAGGTCACGCCGACACAATAACTGAGAGGCAGCAGGAAAAATAAATAACAATTAAAATGACAGCTGTATGACAGGAGGATGAGGATGGCAGGAAACGAGATGAGCAAAATGAAAGAATAAGGCTAACGTATCCTCCAATCTTCAATTTAATCCATGAAAATAAAACTGCAAAGTCACATTTTGTCTGTCCAATGACAACAATCTGACTCAGTAAAGTGGGGTCATATGTGTCACTTTTTGCAGAGGATAAAGCGTCTACGCCTGCGAGTGTTATATTGTCTGTCGACGTGTTTCCGCACCGTTTGTGTTCAAACTTCCCACGCGGAAACATCATGCGCCCAAAACTGGAGAACAATTTGGACAACTATGGAGCCTGCCACAGCTCCCCGTACAGTACCACTTCCAGACATAGGGGGCAATCTAATCCAGCCAAAAAAAAAAAAAAAAAACCAGCTGTCCTCCTCTGTTAACATTTGATGATGCCAAAACATACATTGACAGATGAGTGACCACCCGGACGATGAGTTCGGCACGAGTGGGTCAAACCGGGCATGAGCATTCGAGCTCGGAGTGTCGGCTCAGCTGATCTCACACGCACGCGCGTTACAAAGACACTTGAATAGATAGCCCTGGAAAATAAACTATTAGTGAAGGAGTGAGTGACAGTTCGCTGATGGTCTGTTTTGACAGGCTGATCTGAGCGGATAGCCGCACACAGGAAGTGAGCACGCGGGCAGACAGACAAGACACCCCGAGAGGCCATTAAGAGATTACAAGTTGCATGACCCCTGCATAAACTGACAAGTGCGGATTAACAAGCCTCAACACACAAACATGAACACACACACACACACACACACACACACACACTAAATAAGGGAGCCTCCAGACAAGTCCTGCTGACTTTGGAGCTAAAACTAAATGCTAACATTGAGGCTAGGTGATTAATAGATTGAAGTTCATTGCTCAGAAGGAATACACAAACAACAAGGCTGCGATCAGAGAAGAGCTAGTGTTCAAAAGCAGTCAGAGGTGGAGAATTAGCAACTTTTCCAACACGAGCACAGTTCAATGGCCATTGTGCTGCTCCTTCCGGTGTGTGCACCTTGGCCACCTGGGGCAGTAGATTACAGACAGATGGAGACACTGCAAATGGAGCTCCTCCAAAAACTGGAATACAGTCAAACCTCGGTTTTCGTCCATAATCCGTTCCAGAAGGCTGTTTGAAAACCGAACTGTTTGAAAACCGAAACCACGCTCTTTTTAAATATGTTTTTTTTATTGAACATGTCTGCCCACAACGGAAAGCAACACGAGGGAGTGTCACTTCCTCGTGTAAGGAAGGCGAGATGAGTCAAGTGACGCATTCAAGTGCGCTCAGTTTGTTCGAGAACCAAAATTTGTTCGTCATCCGAGGCATAAAAAAAACAAAATTTTTGGTCGAAAACCCAATCGGTCGAGTACCGAGACGTTCGAAAACCGAGGTTTGACTGTAATAGTCTCTCTTCGCAGAGGACAAAGAATGTGTGCCTGAGAGTGATATTTTCTGTCAATGTGTATCGTTGGCCCATTTATGTTCCAACATCCGTTGCTTCAAGATATTTTATTAGATGGAGTAGTAGCCCGGCAAACGTTTACGGCAGGCTGGAGCTCTTGTTTCCAGTCAACAAATTCGAATTACTTGATTCCTTTGTCTTAGCCTGCACAGCACAACACAAATCAAGACAGAAGCAGTTTAGAGTGACGCTCTTGTTCATCTCCTTGCCCCCTTCAGGGTCACCTTCACTTATAATCAAGTGAAGTGACAGCTCAATACAGAGCAAATGTTTGAACCGATCGCAGCCCGTTGATTGACGTGCGATCCGGTGCGTGTGTGCTCATCTTGAATTTTACCACACAAGATCGTAGCTGTCAGATTTTTAATATTGACACGGCTCTCGTTTCATCAGTCAAATATCAAAGAGAAAAGGAGGGGGGGGGGGGGCAGCAAAGTAGGACCGCATGGAGAATCAATGAATGTAGACGGTTGGTGGGAAAGGAGGGAGGCCACCACGCAAAGCGGGAGATTTATGACCTCGTGAGAAAAGAGAAGCTTCATTCGGGAAGGGCAGTAGTTTGATGTACCTATGTTTGATTAGGGAGGAATTTATAGTGATATATAATTTGTTTCGGGCGTCAGTGCCTTCAAAATTTCACTCGTCGGAGCAATCAGTAGAGATTGGACGGTATAGTCAAAACAAGGAGTTAAAAAAAAAAAAAAAAGTATGTTGATTTTTTTTACAATGTATCTATGCAATCTATACAATATTTGTATTAAGTGACTGCCTAAACGGGTGCGGTATTTGAAACAGTTCACACACATATTTGTATTAAGTGACTGCCTAAACGGGGTGCGGTATTTGAAATAGTTCACAAGAGAAAAGATTGATGCGGGACAATTTGGAACAGGTTTCTTGTTCAGTAAATGTGAATACTGTGTTGTCTTGTATTATTTTGTCATTTTTTTGGTCAACTTTTCTTTTTGGAACTTGTTTTATGTTGAGGGGGGTCTGTGCTGTATGTTACACATACGTACAGTACACACATTTAAATAAAGTGATTCCATACTGTGTAAATAAGTAAAACACGGAGTGTTGTCAAGCGACCGCCTAAACGGGCTGCGGTATATAGGAGAGGGGGACAACAATGATTGCGTACAGGTCTCGCAGACAGGTTCAGAGCTGAGAACACTTGCTTCAAGGCACGTTTGTGTCAGCGTCACAGCGAGAAATTTTTTCAGGGTGGGGGCCGTGAGAGCGACGAAGATGAAGAGGAAGAGAAACAACGGGCGGAGAAGGTCAGCGATGGGAAAAGGCGAAGTGAAGGAGTTGAAGGAGGGGCACAACGAAAGGGTGTAGACGGGCAAAGAATGTGAAGAGTGTACACAAATGCGCAAGAACTGAACACAACACCGCGGCAACTGAGCCCTTCATTTTAACCACAGCTGTTGTCGTTGCCATGGACGCGCATCCATTAAGGTCCCGTCCCGTTCTCTGGTCTTTTATTGCGCCACTTGACCCCACCCCCGGACACAACAGTTAATTACGGCGCTGTCAGGGAAGGCCATGACGTCAAGTCACGTGAGATCACCAGCTCCCTCTGATGAATGTTGACACCGCTAGGGCAGCTCTCTTCATTGCTTTAGTGCGCGTTCGCTAGTGAAAGTGTCTTGTTAAATAACGAAATAAGAGGTTGCACATGCTTCCTCACAATGTGTGTAGCAGGGAGTTTGTGTGTGGCCTCATTGGAGTTAACCGCCTGAACGCGCTGCTGGAAAATGGAACGCGAAAGCAGATAATTTTTTTAATTCAGTGCTTGAACATTTTTTAAAACTTTTTTTTTTAAATAGTGTGTGCATTACATTTGTAGGTGGTGTGTGTATAAAATGTAGTCGAATCCAATGACTGCCTAAATCGGCGGTCGGCAACACGCGGCTCCTGAGCCTCATGAGACTCTTTAGCGACATCTAGTGGCTCCCTGGAGCTTTATAAAAAATGTTTGAAAATGGAAAAAGATTTTGATAAGGCTAATGTAGCTCAAATAGATATAGATACATTTTGAGCTGTGCTGTTGTTTTTTTAAAACGGACACTTTATTTATGGTCTCAACAAACACAGACACGTCTGCGTCCGACTCCGTGCCTTCTCTCTTCTCGTTCGACTCGAGAGGCTTTCAAAGACGGCCTACGAAAAACAGAAATTCATGATCACTTCACTCACACTAAGAAAAGCGAAAATAATGCACCAAAACAAAAAAATAAAGCGAGGAAATGACAAAATAAATTCTTTGGGGGCGTTTGTGAACACACAACAAAGGAATGAATTACAAACAATTCTGAGACAATCCAGTCTCCTACATACATACAGAGTGCGTTTCCTTCATTGTAAGTTTTATAGAAGGCTTTTTTTTTTTGCGTCTCCAGACATATTTGGGTTTTTTGGGGGGGGTTTTTGGCCTATATGGCTCTTTCAACATTGAGTTGACCCCTGGCCTAAATGGTCTGGGGTATATTTGAAACCATGTTGACATGAGTTACGTTTGGCACGCACTGTGCAGAGTTTAATCAAGTCTTTTATTTAGAAAGAAAAAAAGGTTAAACGGGCTGCGGTGGATTGAAACTGAATAATAAGGAAGAGATTGAGACGCGAGTGTGATCAATGGAGGACATAATTGTGTTAAATGTATGACTGTAATCCCATTTTAATGAGCTCACTCACACAACACACACACCCTGCTCGTGCACAAACACACATTCTTTTATTCTTTGGCTTTTGACTCAGCACGAGACTTGATTTTTAGTTTTACCGTTTTCGACCGTCTTTGTTGTTAATTTTCAGTTTTACTGTTTGTTGTTTGAATGATTTTGCTCCACGTACGGCACTTTTTAAAGTGCTCTATAAATACAGTTGAGAATGTTCTCACGTTGCCGGATTCATACATGAAAGTCTGCGCAGGGCTATGGGGCGGGGAGGAGGGAGGGGGGGGGGGGGGGGGGGGGGCGCCATAGGGTCTGTAATTGCTGCTAATGTGACAGAATGTGCTGGTAACGCCTACAAGTGTCGCGCCGCTGATAAGCAGAAAAGCACAAACACGTTTATCATGGCGCACACACACGTCTTCTAGACGGCTAATGGAAATATGCTAGCAAGTTGTCAACCGTCAATGTACACACACACACACACACACACACACGCGCGCAAAAGTCACAAAGAATATACAATTTGAAACGCTGACCCTGGCTTGAAACCATCTCCCAAGCAGTCTGATGTAAATGCACGAAACGCCCCAAAAAAAAAACAAACAAACAAAAAAATCATGGCAGAATTACAAACTCTACCTCAGGCAGAGTCAGATGCTCAGCAGAAAATTGGAGAGATGGCATCTAGACTCTGGTGGGCATTTCACGTGACGTTGCTATGACGACCACCACTACCCCAATAAAACATTTTAATGCTGCTAAAATCATGTGATGGTCAAAAGAAGCATCAAGCGTAAGTTGCATGGATTTTCTCCGGCTACTCCAGTTTCCTTCCAAATTCCACAAACTCGAAATTCTCCCTCAGTGTGAGTGTGAGCGCGAATGGTTGTTCGTCTTAAAGTGTTCCCCGTGATTGGATGGCCACCAGTTCAGGGGGTACGGCTGGGGTAGGCTCCAGCGTGCACGCGACCCTTGTGAGGATGAGCGGATAATAAAATGGATGAATGGATGGACGTTAGTAAAGGGCATATTTAGAAAACACAGACTGGCGTCAAGTGACTTCCTAGACGGGCTGCGGAGAAGTTTACAGAAGATTTCTTGTCAGGGTTCATAAAATACAGTCCTGAAACCCTTTATTAGAGACCCTGATCCTGGCTAGCAAGCGTAACCCTGCCCAGAAACGCTAATTTGAAACAAAGTATAAAAACGGAGCGAGCTGGCGATATTGGCGCTGGAAGAGCATTTACAAAACCTGATCAACCAGCTTTTAAAGTCGAGACGCTAAGCAATGCGAACAGTCACGTTCTGCCTTGCTCCAATCATCACCACCGCGCAAGCACAGTCAAACGCGGTTAGCGTAATCGCATCAGACCATGAGCAAACAAGATGTAGTGCATAATGCAGGGCTGCTGTCCCCCCCACCACCTTTCTTCTTTTTCACAATCCAAATATTGAAGCCCGATATCCCTCTTAATCCAATTGGACCTGGCTTTGAACCCGCGTGACGGCGGTTTGCTAGAAAACAAACTCATGACATGGCCGCAACAATACCGCTAATGTTAGCTTAACTGCAAAAGTCCAAAAAAGCCCTCATATGACTGCCTTGAGCCGCTGGACAAAACACATTGTGTTGGCACTGTTATAAACAGAGTTACTTTTAAAAAGGTTGGTAATGTTTCTGTATATATCTGCAAGACACAGAGTAATGTCAAGTGACTCCTTAAACGGGCTGCGATACATTTAAAATTGAGTTAAGCAAATAGGTGATACTGTCCAGTTTTCAGTAAGTCTCATGTAAATTATTAGCAACATGTCGATTGTATTGAAAACAGTAGCGTCTCAAGTGACTGCCAAAAACAAGACTGTGGTTGATTTCAAAGTACCATTTCGTGTTCCGTCTTAACCGAGCATGACATGTAGCAAACTTCAAACATGTTACGCTATGCTTATAGGTTATGCTAACATGGTCTTCGGCACATGAACCTGGAAAACAAACAGCGCACAAACATGAGCACACACGTGCGTCCACTGACATGGGACAACAAACTGAGCCAGGCTGCTGTTGATAACCAGATCAGACATTTTAATAGAGAGAGAGAGAGAGAGAGATGGCTATGATGTTAGCAATAGCACAATATTGTAGAGGCCTGAGATAGCTAACAGTAAAGATTATGAGAAGAGAGAGAGAGAGATGGCTATGATGTTAGCATTAGCATAATATTGTAGAGGCCTGAGCTACATCAAACATAACACCATGCTAACATGTAGTAGATTATGTAGACCAGTAATGTCAAATTCATTTCACGTTGGGGGCCACATACGGCCTCAGTAGATGTCAATGGGCCGGTCCATTAAAATTATACCATACTCTGCTATAAATAACCAAAATCGTATGTTTTTCCCTTGTTTTGGTCTAAAGAAGTACAAGAACATTAGGAAAATGTTGCAATTTAGAACAAAAATCGTCGCTTATGTTTGTGGGGCATTATGCATAAGAATGAAGCAGGTGTCCAGTGGGGGAGGGACACTGAAACCCCCGCCCCAAAAAAACTGGTGTAACACAGCTGTTGTGTGATTAGCATATGTAACAAGTATGAGCTCAGGCGTTCATATTCACCATAACCGACTCACTTTCAACAGACAAAAAAAGGACTTGAGCGCAGCCGACACTCAAAGCTCCTCTACTGCGCTGAGCTGCTGCCGCGCTAATAGCATCACCCGACTCTGAAAAGCAAACTTACTCCACTCATCTTTTGTTGAAAACCGTGTGCGCAGGATCTGGTGTCCACCACCACAAAGCAGACGGCCGACATAAACAATTAACTGCAGGCGCTAACTAGCACCGCTGCTCAAGGAGCTCAAGGGCTACAAAGGGACAGATGGGACAGCTCATATGTAGGAAAAGAAAATGTATATAGATAAAATGCCTGACTCATTTTGAAGTTACTTTCACTGTCTCAACAAAAAATATAAATCTGAAAGCTACTGAACTCTTTTTGTTGTTTTCCAGAATTTTTTTTTTTAATTGGTTCGGCAATCATCCTATTATGCTAACAGTCGCTATCCACAGTCAGGCTTGGTACCAATATGACATATTTATCAGGGTCCACTAGTCCGTATGCAAAAGATAATTTCATTTTTACGAATTCTAATCATTGTAAAACATTGAAGTTCATATCGCCCAACCCAAACAACACAAAGCGCCAGAACAGTCACAATACTTAACCTAAAACGCAGTGACATTTCGACAAACTCCTGAAGAGCAGGTATGACATCATTTTTTCCCCTGCCCAACCCTCAGTTGACACTGATTCACCTCATCGCTTGACGAGCAACGTGCTCAGTTTCCTCATTTCACAACACAAAACCTGCTCAAAAAGTTAAACAACCGAAAAACAAGGAGTCTACCTCGTTTGTCCTCCAAGTCCTGGAGGAACTGTCTGTACGCCGCCGCCGCGCTCATCCCTCACCCCCGCCGGGCCAGTCAGAGGCGCTCGGCGTGGAGACGGCAAGGTGTGCGAGGAAGAGGAGGGACGCCAAAGATCCCCATTGTCAAAGGGAAGACGTCCGCAATAAGGCGTCGGTCTTGACAGCTTTCCGCCGGCTACGTGTGTGTGCGTGTGTATGTGTATGTGCGTCTGCCGCGCTAAGCCGGATAGAGGAACTGGACTTTGACCAGCCTGATGATGTCACAGCCATACAACGTATGTGTACCTAGCCTAGCATTGTAACATACTGACAGTATGTGTGTGTGTCGGAAGTTATGGACTGTCACATGTGTGACAGCTCACACGCCCACTTTTTTTTTTTTTGGAACACCTTACAACACAAACCAGCTTTCATCAATGAGCTATTACACATTTTGTTGAATGAAAATTAACGATTGCACACAAAGTGTATAACTGTTGTGATTTTTGAAAGGGAGGGACGCACCGATACAACTTTTAAGACTTAGTACAAGTAACTGATATTTACTGTAAGAACACGCCGTAAAAATTTGAGATATGCTTCTAGTAAGGATTTTTTAATTTTATTTTACGTATATAAAATTCTGTCTCATGCCTGCATAGGATTAATAAATTGTATTTATATTTATATAATTTGTATTATAAAAAAATATATATTAAAAAAACTAGATACATTTTAATATTCATCTTTACACACACACACGAGTTGAAAGGCGCAAACTTAGAGACTGAAACTTCAAGCGCTGCTGAACACTTCTCTCACACATCAATGCCAAAATCACTCCACACACACGCACACACACACACACACAGGCCAGTAGTGTGACTGGTCACCACGGCAACAGAACAAGAGTTCAGGATTATAAAAAGGGGAGGCGGGGGGCTGGGTAAGGGCCAGTAAAGTGACCCCGAGGTGTAGACACTACAAGCAAAACACTACCGGGATAAGGTTGACCAAGTCTGTGAAGAAAAAAAAACAATCTTGATTTGTCGTCTTTTACTAACTTCAAGTCATCAGTCTGATGTTCACTCCGTGAAGTGGGATTGACATGAACTCATGTGACAAAGGACAACACACAAAAAGAAAATGAACCAACAAAATATTGACAATACGGCAGCTGATACCGGTTCAACAGATGAACGTGCAGAATCAACGACAATTCAAAAATAAAGCAAATCGCTTTCAAAGAAAATGGCCGCTCTCCTTACCGGAGAGTTCATGGGCAATGATCTCAAAGCGCGAATGTCCTACGGTCTTACGAGTTAATTCGGCTAATGCTAACAGGCAATAAAGACTTCAAACTTGGGGTTTCACCAATTTTCAGGGTTCTCTGCATGGGGAAAAATAAGGCCAATGGTGGTTTCGCCCCAAAGAATTGGCGGTTTGGGAAGTTCCCCGTCTGAGAATAGACACCTCCGTGATTGTCACAACAAGGCGCCTCGTCACCCTTCAGCTAAAATTAACCACAGCCACAAAGTACAAGCTACTTGCCGCCTTCCCTCTTCTTCTTCTACGCTAATGTGCATCCAAACGATCCCAAGCATGTAGATGCATTTGTCATTGGAGATCAATCACATGACAGATCTGTCGTATCGGGATTGAATAACACAAAGACGCGGTTAAGAGAAATGCGTCCACGCCCTGTGACCGACTGTCGAACATCGGGACGCATGACATGTACATGCTCGTTTGGGAGACCCCCGACACGCCCGTCCCAGCAGCTGACGGGGGACAAAGGCCGTTTTATGCACTCAAATATTAGTTGCAGTACCACTTTCAAACTGTGGGGGGCAGAGTGTTGCGATTTCCAGACATGGCAGTGAACACATAATTGAAACATATTTGGTCAAATCTTTGACAAAAAGACAAATATGTTGCATTTCGTGATGGAAGGGTTCACCGATAAACTTCCCAATTTCTGTATCTTGAGATATGAGCAAAAAATCGAGTGCCACACTTCAGGATGACGGGTGCGCGTCAAGAATGCAAACAACTGGACGTCACACATTCAAGGACACCGTCAGTTGCTTTTTGGCTTGGACTCAATGTGGTCTCCCCCCCCCCCCCTCCGACAAATACCAGGGAATTTTGGTTCCAAAAAGGGAGGGGCAGGAGTGTCCAGTTGTTTCAAGACTCGCAAAGAGCTGATGTCCGGTTTGCAGCTTGAAGCAGAGCCACAGGGGGGGGGGATACATTTCAACGCCTCTTGACAGAAACATAGACTGAAAGTCTTACATAATTATCTTAAAATTCCCCCTCGGGGATTAATTAATTATTCTGATGAGGCGCCATTTAGGGTTCATGGATTTTAAATTCCAGAATTTGAGATGATACAGCGGCTTTTAATGTGTTATGCTAATCGAAATCGTCTGCAGAGGGAAGAAAAAGGACTGGGGGATATTATTGCACACGGTTCAGTCAGACCTGAATTTTACTCATGAGGATCATGTCAAAAGCTTACAGAAATGTATCAATCCTGAAATTTATTCTAATACAATATTTTGTGGTAAACTTTTGCCGTTTTTGTGGGGTATGTTTACCTCCGGCAGGGGGGCTACTGCAGAGAATCCCAGGCCGAGCGTTCCGGGGGCGGAAGTGGGCTCATTTGAGAGGGAAGGCAGACAAGTCAAGACAAAAAGCAGGAAAAAAAGAAAGAACAAACACAGATAAAAAGAGTGTGGGGGGGAGGGGGGGAGCAGATGATAAACATTCACGTCTCCTCCGCGTGGGATAAAGATTTCATTCATCGGCCTGGCACAAATGCTGCCACTCGGTGCCCTCCTCCATTCTCTTTGTTGACACCCACCCAGACCTCCTCCCCAGCTCAGTTCCACTTTGCCATTGATGTCAACACATGAAAAGAAAAATGGCCTGATCGAAAATACAGAATATGATATGAGGCAGAAAATGAGTTCAGTAAGTTATGTGGTGTTCAGCTAATCGCAGAATTGCCAAGTCAGGGTGTGACATTAATGGCGGCCCAATGGCCCTGTCTCAGGTCAGCACGTGCCTTGCAGATGCTGATCCGGTACAAAGTTGATCGAATTAACACATTCTTGCTTTTCAACATGAAAAACAACTAACTACACAGCACTAATATCTTTCAAAAACGCTTACATACAGTTTAAAGACAGTAAATATGAAATACTGAAACTTATGAATATATGGGGACAGGAACATTTCAACAGGGCTCTAACGTTGATGAAACCCCAAATCTGCTACGTTTGCAAGCACACACCGCTCGAAGTTGGATTTTAGTCTTTTACATTATTTTGGTTAACATTTTGACTATTATTGACGGTTAGCATTTTTAGCACAAGGCGATGCTAGCATCCCCCCCCAAAATTATCTTGAGTTTGATCTTCTTAAGGGAACAAGTATGAATATTCCGCCCAATATTTGGATCGTCATTTTATTCGGTCGCTGCTGGGGAAACGGTAACGCTAGCAACCCTGCTCGCATTGTCGCCGTGTGCCACGAACCCCCGCGTGATTCCATGACATCATTGCTTGAGAGTCCCGGAAATGTTTACAAATGTTATTCCGTCTCTGGGTTTGAATGAAAACAACAATGCAGTGAGGCTGATTCGTATTTTCTTCCGCTAACTACTTGCGCAGCTTCCATTTTTGTTTCATGGAAGACCTCTTGGCCAGAGAGGCAAATGCTCAGAACAAGACGACTGTCATGTGAGAACAGCCAACTAGCGTGAACATAACGTTCGAGAAGAATCCGGAAATGTCTCACAGCGAGGAATCAGCTGAATCGCTCGCAGCTGTTTTTGCAGCGCACACGGCGTGACCATCCGAGAGGAAATATCGATGGATTTTTTGTGTTTACACACACGACAAGAAGAACTGTACAAAAGACTGCGAACGGTTCAAACCATGACAGAAAATCGTCACTGGATCTCAACCGTCAACAAAGATGAGACGGATGTTTTCCAAAGCCGTCTTGAGGTGAACAAGCGATATTCAGGGAGGTTTGTTGATTGATTGTCCCAATACTTTTTTGTCCATTTCAGTGCCGATAAGGACGCATTTTTGTCCGCCGCAGGTCTCCCGAGGACAAACCGGCAGGAAGTTCAAAAAATGGGGTCAAAGCGGGATACGCAAATGAAAGCGTCAAACAAAAAAAAAGGCAAAAATTCAACTGGCTGGAATTTTGCCCAACCAAGAGGTGACAAATCAACAGCTGCTTGGGAGTTACATGAGTGATAAACATCTGAAAAATGACAGAAGGATTTGGAGGGGGAAAAAAAATAAAAATTCAGAGGCCATCACAAGGCCGTGGAACGTCTCGTGTTAAACACATCAAGCAGAACCGCCCCCTCTTGAACACTGGGCCTCAGTGAGAAGCGGATGCAGAACTCCGGGGAGACCCAGCGGGCCCTGCGCATATCCCCCCCCCCCCCACATTTTTAGACGGAAAGCATGAATAATTTAGCTCTCGAGACTCGACTTTTAGGTCAGAGCGGTTTGAACATTACAGGTTCAAACCGGATTACGTTGAGGCGACGCGAAGCAGAAGGAGTCAGCGCCTGCCTGCCGCTTTAAAAAACTTGCACACCTCCGCCCCTCCCTCCATCATTTTGTTATGTCAGGAATGTTCTACACACGCGTACGCACAAGTCAGTCGCGATCCGAGTGTTTCTTTGCGGCGGGGGGGGAAAAAAAAAAAAAAAAAAAGAATTTTTCGTTCCTGCAGCGACACCGCCAAACTCGGCCAAGTTTTTGTGCAGTCACACAGCAGCACGACATCAGGCACACACGTTATCAAATGTGTGGTGTGGTGTGTGCCCCCCGCCCCCACCCAAATAAAAAAAAAATTGTTGGTGGACAGGGAAAACTTATTTCAAACCAGCAGGGCAGGAGAACTGAGTGTCGAGATAGATCCAGTATGATGCAAGATCATGCAACGCTACTAGCATAACTTTCATTTAAGTAATTTTTGACATTTTAAACGGGGTCGGGGGGGGGGGGGGGATTCAACAAACAAGAAGCTGCCTTGATTCGCATGAATTGGATGGTTGAGGAATCTACACAGACGTAAACATTTTGTTTTCAAGAGCAGTCTCCGCATTTAGGGATCACTTTGGGTTCATAGTAGCGCCCTTGGAACCTTCAGCCGTCACCATTCGCGGTTACATGGTCAGATTTAGCCGAAAATATATATACAGTCAAACCTCGGTTTTCGAACATCTCGGTTCTCGTCCAAATGGGTTTTTGAACAAAAATTTTGAGTTTTTTTATGCCTCGGATGACGAACAAATTTCGGTTCTCGAACAAACTGAGCGCACTTGAATGCACCATTTGACTCCTCTCGCCTTCCTTACACGAGGAAGTGACGCTTCCTCGTGTTGCTTTCCAGACGTGTTCAGTAAACATTTTTATTTCAAAAAGCGCGTGGCTTCGGTTTTCGAACAATTTCGGTTTTCGAACAGCCTTCTGGAACGGATTATGGACGAAAACCGAGGTTTGACTGTATATATAGGGGTAAGCAGCAGAGTACGGCAACTACAGACTGGGGACGAAGACAGGACGGGATTAGCGGAGGGTGGAGGGGTGGTAGGGTGACAGAAGGGACCTGCTAGTGTGTGGTGGGCGGGGGGGGGGGCTTGAATTGGACCCTCCCCCCCTCCTCTGGATTCGTTTTTATGATCCTTCGCGGTCGCTGTCGCATCAATAAAAACACATGATAGCGATTAGCATCTTGAACTAATTATGGTCAATATGGCCACATTGTTAATTGTTATACAGTTGTTTGTTTTTTTTAGGAATTAAGTGGTGGGTGCTTATTTAAGGGTCTTTTGACAGATGGTAGACACACACACACACTGATGTGTGACTATTAGTTAGCGAGGGGGAGGGGGGGTGTCGACAGCCGCCATCGATCTGTCGCTCACTCATCCACAGGGGGGCGCCGTTGTCATCGATTCATCTCAGTGTCCAGCTGTCAGCCACAGCCCGATGCTAAATTTGTTTTGCATCTTATTAGTCCACACGAGTAGGTATAAAAGCGATTTGATGCTAAATTAATTCACATTTACTTTTGATTGGCGTTTGGCATCAAGAAGCTCACTTTAGATGGTCGGGGCGTGCTCGGTCGGTCATATTTTGTGATTCAGGACTGTATTTTCATCCGAGCTCCCTCGTTCTCTCGGACCTTCTCATAGTAATTGTCAAAAGCTCCTCAGAGACCGACGGGGTCCAATTTCCCAGACACAATATAACACAATCAATGATATATTTAAGTAGGATCGCAGACAGCGATACATCAGACGTAAATGATACGCACGAGGGGAGCGGGATATGAGGCAACGGCTGAATTATTCCGTCGCGCAAGTCTGCAGCAACAACTGCAGCGTTCACGGGTTGAGTCACGTTGTGGGTGATTGTGCACTGCGGATGCCTGCTGGATGATAATTATAGTGCATCTCAATTAGGAACAAAGCCTGTTAAGAGAAGTAGCTCCAGCTTAACAACCAGTGACCCAGTAACGATGGAGCCCGGCGGGAGAAAAGACAAGCCGCGGCCAGTGTTTCTCCATCTCGCTATGGAAACGAAAGATGTGAGAAGGCAAACATAATCATCGTCATGTCGGTTGCGAGCAGCTATGAAGTTCAGGCGTCGGAAGAGTAGTTATTGCATCTGCACGCTTCTGCCAGTAGGGGGGGTGGTGATGATGAATTTCTTCAGGAGTCAAATGATGTGTTTTAAGGCTTCTTGAGTCTTTTTTTGTGGGTCTCCCAAATTTCATGGTGTTCAGTGAAGCTGGCTTTGTGTTTTCAATTTTTCTGCCGGTTCGTCTTTGAAGGAAATGACCCTAAATATCACCCAAAAATGAGCTCTCCCACCGTCTCGCTACGACTCTGCACTACGGGGCGACAACGAGGCACTCTAAGGGGGCCAAACCAACGGACAATCCAAAGCTGCATTATTTTTGTTATTATTATTTATTTTTAAGGCGTAGCTAAATCTAGCTAGCTAACAGGCCTCAAATTGCGCTGAAGAAACGGTGACGCGAAAGAAAGGCGCTCAAGTTCTGAGATACTGAGGGGTGACTCATGCCTAACCCCCCGACTTGAACTATCGCTGCTTAATAGATTAAAATAGAAACTAAAAATGGTTCGCTAGCATTAGGTCTCGGGTTTCAGTGGCTTTGCAATATTGACTGGAGTACCTGGTGACCTGGCAGTGTGTGCATTCATGCGAGAATGTTACTCTGAAGGAATTGGAGCAGATGAAAAGTCATGTGTGCTGTGCGCTCTCACACACACACACACACACACACACACACACACGAGGTCAACGCTCACAGCATCCCCTCCCAAGTCACTAGCGAACATGGCCGCCAGCGTTCGCATTTCTGCCGTCGCCATTTTGTAAGAATCGATCCAGAAGTCGCCAATCTTCCCGAAATTGTACCGGAATTATGACAAAATAACCACAAAAAAAAATTAAAAATACAGATCCAGGATGAGAATGCTAGTTATGTGCCCCTAGTGGCTGTGGGCAGCATTGGTCACATGACAACACCCGCGCACTCTGATTGGATGATGATTACGCGCTCTGCTTGGATGCAACCAAAGGAGTAAGTCGCTATTTTGCGATATTGAAAATTGAACGCTTCTAATATTTGGACCAATTCTCATGTCGCTAAATCGAAAATTGAACACTTCTAATATTTGGACCAATTCTCATGTCGCTAAATCGAAAATTGAACACTTCTAATATTTGGACCAATTCTCATGTCGCTAAATCAGCTGTGTGTGCACGTCGAGGTCACACAGTTGCATTTTGTCTTGTGTTTCCCTCTGTAGTCTTATTGACTCAAGTGAAGGCTAAGAGGACAAGTCTGCACACACACACACGCGCATATCTACCATCCTGACATCTAACTTGACCTACTTTCTTCTTCACGCATGCCCTGGCATCCAAACTGCCTCCTTATCTTTTTCGTCGGGCAAATGTGTCCGATAGCCAACAAATCAGGAAGTGCACAGGACAAAAGAAACGTGACGGCATAGGTGCTGTGCTAACTGTCAAAACGACGCAGTCAAAAACAAACTACTGACAAATCCTCGCGGCCAACTATCAGGCGTCACATGCACAATGGGCCTCATTGATCGATCGCGCTACACCAGCGCACACAAAATCAGCTGGGTGCTTGTTGTGTAAGAAGTCTGGATAGGTCAAAGAGTTTTCATGCGTCGGACATCAACTTGGACTCTTTTTCATTGCTTTCGTCACAAGCACGACAGCCCCCCCTGCCCATCCCAAATGACATCAATTCTTATGGGGGCTTCGGGCCCTGCCTCATCAGACTCCGCCAGCAGCAATGCAAAGACAAAGTTTGGCGAGCGTTTGTTTTACCCTGAGGATGCTGCGGCACAAGGAAAATTTGAGTTCATAAAATGGAAGAAAAATAAATAAATTAAGAAAAATTCACCTAGGATAAAAACTTTTTTTTTTTAAATTGAATAAAAACAATTTATGTACTAAATGATTAAATACTAATATTCAAAAACAAAAAAATACATGAAATATTTTATAATTGTAAAGATAAAAATAAATGAAAAAATATTCTAAAAAAATGTGCTAAAAATACAAAAGACAGAAATTTGAAATACAAAAAGTAAACTATTGAAAAATAAAAACGTAATACATAAAGAATGTTAAAATAAATCATTTAAGTCACAAGAATGAATACGCTTTAACTTAAATAATCGTAAAACAAAAAAGTTTTGGATTTAGCAGAAAAAAACAATATCATACAAATAAAATGTGAAATAAAATTCTAAATGTCAAATATTACCAAAAAAAAAATCACATGAAACAATATAAAACCTAAAAATATTAAATACTACAAGCGAAGAAAGAAAAAAAATGGGACAAAACCAATTAAAAAAAAAAAATCTTACATTAGCACTCATTAGCTCATTCACTCCCAAAGACGTTTTTAAACGTCTTTTCAGACTTGGTTCAGAATTGGCTGGTACTGAATGAGTTAAGAGGATCGCCCAATTTGTTTTGAGCACAAAAATTGTAAGCCACTTGCATTTCACGGAATTCATGAATTATTCAGCAAGAAAACAAACTAAAATCACCTACACCCATTTGGCTCCATCTCACAACATCAACAAAATCAAGCAGTTTTATCGTAATCCTGCTGCCAAAGGCCGACCACACAACCTCATGTTTGTGGGAGGTCGCAGTCGAGTCGCAAACATGGCAGGTGACGACCTAGCCCCGGTGGTGGAGGGGTGTCGGCGAGACGATATGAAGGAAAGAAGTAGGCCACGTGGAAAAATAGGAACACTCCCACATCCCTCTGGCACTCATCCAAGAAGTCCTCTCTCACGTCTCCAGAACAAGAAAGCCATCGCCACAAACTACTTGGCCATGCATTCCATTTTGATCAATCGTCACCGGCCTGCTACACGAGCAGAACGCAGCAATTCTTCAAAAAAGCGGACGTGTGTTTTGTCTGCTGCGATGGCTTTAAAACGGGGAAACCGCGCAGTCGCGAGATGTTGCATTCAGTGAGGGCGGCGCGGCAATTTTCGAGGAAGAACGTCACATTGGCGAGAGCGCCACCTATCACGTTTTGACCAATTCAAGTTAAGGTCGACGTATTACGACAACACCATGTTGAAAGAAGTGCTTGCAACTACGGGAGTTAGCAACTTAGCATACGTACAAATGAAACAGACTCGCGACCGAGGTTAGCTAGCTAGCTTGGCTAACGGGTTGTTTGAGCTCTGACGTTGCTTCACAAAGCGGAAACGAGCAGAGAAGTCGCTACTTTGAGTGTCCTCCAATTTAAGTGTAACTATCAAGAAAACAACTGATGTTTCTTTTTTACGTCGACGCATCTTCCTTCAGATTGTCGAAAATAATTCTCGCCTTTGAGCGCCCCTGCTCTACTCAATCAAAACTTATGAATGCACATAGGACAATTTGTTAGCCAAAGTCTTTCCTGTAGCTTCCAGCAGCACATATGGTCAGAGAAGGGGGTTTGGGGGGGGTCCACAATTTGCCACTTTCACTTCAAGAGAGGGTCGGCAAACACACACACACACACACACAAACACACACACACACAACACACACAAAGACTGCCAAATGCTGGCTGTGCAAAGCAAGGACCGATGAGTCTGAGCTGTTAAATAGACAGTGGGGAGAACACAGTATTGTAATGCAGGCGATTTGCAAGCCAAACATACTAGAATCAAAGCTTTACACTCTAGGTTGCTCACCAACACAGCATGAACACATCACACCTGTCCTATTGCACTGGCTTCCAGTCCAGTCACGAATACGCTGCTGTTGGTTTTTAAAGCTCTTCATGGCCTGGCACCCACTACATAGCTGATACACACCCCCATGTACACATCCTCCAGCCACATGTCCCACGGTCCCGGCTTAAACAAAAAGGTGATAGAGCACACACCAACTGCCACTTGATATCAGAAATGCCCCCTCAATAACACAAAACAGCTCAAGACACCACATTGGCCTTCCCTGTGCCCTAATTGTCTTGCCCTGCTGTCACATTTTAGCATCACTGTGCTGTATGTGTATTTTATTTTTTTACTTACACTATTTTTAACCTGTTTTAGCACACTATGTACAGAATCAAATGTGCTTTAAAAATAAACTTTACTTACTTACTTACTCTCGCACTTACACATAGGCAGGATTGGACAAGTCAGCGTTCCCGCGATTAAAAAAAAAAAAGAAAAAGTTGATCGAGATTGCAATCAGAGCTGATGAGGAACCAACCAACTACAGTCAAACCTCGGTTTTCGACCGTCTCAGTTCTCGTCCAATTCGGTTTTCGACCAAAAAGTTCGAGTTTTTTATGCCTCGGATGACGAACAAATTCCGGTTCTCGAACAAACTGAGCGCACTTGAATGCACCATTTGACTCCTCTCGCCTTCCTTCCACGAGGAAGTGACGCTTCCTCGGGTAGACGAGGAAATGACGCTTCCTCGTGTTGCTTTCCATTGTGAGCAAACGTGTTCAGTAAACATTTTTATTTTAAAAAGAGCGTAATTTCGGTTTTCGAACAATGTCGGTTTTCGAACAGCCTTCTGGAATGTATTATGGACGAAAACCGAGGTTTGACTTTACATTGAAAATGCTAACAACGGGCACACCAAACGACCCATTTACACTTTAGGCCACACACACTAACGTCAACAAACACCCACACAGACGCATGCCGACACTTGATAAGACAAGCACGTGGATACGCACACACTGATACTAATAGACACACTTATACATGTTGATTATGCACACACGCCACAAACTGGGAAAAACACAAATATGTACAAAGTGACACACACACACACACACACACACACATTTATAAAGGGCATCAGCAGCACTGCATTGGAATTCTTTTTTTCTATTGGCCTCCAATTGTTGGCTTTCCTGTCAAACTTCCGCCGTTTCTCTGGGTGGATTTCAGCCGGCTGACGCTGCAGCTTCCATGCGTGCGCGTGCACACACACTGACACACACATACTGGATCTAGATGCCATTTATAGTGGAGATTTGATTTTTTATGAAGGCAGGGTGAATATGAGTAAAAAAAAAAATCAATCACGTGACGGCCCGCTTTTCCACTGACTCAGTTATGTGCTTGACTGGCGTCCCACCCGGTGTTTTTCCACCAGCGACCCTGACGCTATGACTGTAGACATCCTGGCATTGTTGTGCCTCGGCAGCACACGTCACACACACACACACACACACGCACACACACGCACACACTGCTGTGAATGATTTAAGACATATCCCGTGTCCCTCCTCCGGTTTCGCTCGAGCCATGCCACATGCTCCACAAGCCAAGTTCACATTTGTCCCGACGCACAAACAGCTGACACACACACACAACACACACAAAGACACACTCACTTTGACAGGGGTAAAATCAAGGTGCAGCTCAAGTTCAAAGTGCGCAGGAAGAGGACATGTCATCACCAAATTACTGTACCAGTATTACCACAATTTAGGATTTTTTTTGGGGGGGGGATTGGTTATTTTTCGATTGATAAAAAGTTACGATGATGACATGGCTAAACTAAAAGCTTCTTCATGTTTGGTCGAAAAATTTGCCACTGTAACATTGTGTTACCGCTGCACTAAAATATTTTTTTTAAATAAAAGATCGGTACCTAATGAGTCAATTAAAACGTATTGGAAATAAAAGTTCAAAAACTTTAGCATGAATAAAAGATTAAAATGCAAATAGACTGTGCCTAAAAGTCAAATACAATTGAACGGTATTGGATTCTAAGAACTTGAAGCCATCGTAACATCCACTTTGAGAATCGCAACTTTTCAACATGCAACTAATGGAGAAAGCATTCTGCTCTCACCTACCCCAACCACCCCACTTCCAAAAAAACTTTTCTTGAACAGAAAACTTCAACGAAGGGTGCTCAAACAACAATCTAAAAGTCAGAGAAACACACACGTGTTAAACACCGAGGAGTTCTATTCCATTAGCAAAATCAATAATTCAAACGCCTGGTTTGACCCGAGCCTACTGGCTGTCAATTGAAGTAGAGGCGGGGGTCCCCCCCTTGCCACCCTGACAAGGAATTCTTAGCACTGGACGTTTACCCTGGTGTGCACGGCAGCGGCGTTATTTACAGCACAAACACAAGGTGACGAATGTTAGCCAGGGCGGGGGGAGACTCCGTCAAAGTGCTTCCTCCAGTAGATCCAAAAGTACACAAGTGATTAAGAAAAGGGGCAGCCAAAGCGGAGCTAGACAGTACTGGGAGGTTGTTTATCCCCAAATATGCACAATGGAAGGAGAAAAAAGAAAAAATCTCTCCTGCGCCGGAATGACCACTAACATGCAACTTCAGTCCATGGATTTTTCGAAATTCTCATTGAAGAGCGAACCATGGATCACATTTGGCACTTCAGCAAAGAATTGACTCTGTCAAATGATATTCTGACATTCATATTTCAGTTCATATCCGCCACCAACACTGCCAAAGTGAGCATTATCATATCAGCTACATTTTTGTCATTTTAAGTTCATGCAATCGAGATTCACTCCTTAATTCATCTCAGAAATGAGAATTCAAAGAGTTCAAAAAGGCCCTGGTTTTCAGTTTCTGCAAAAACATCAAAGGAACTCTAGTTCTGTTGAGATTTAAGCTTGGGTGCTAGTGCCTGTGCAAATTACAGTACATACGCCTTTATATTGCACCAAACTTTTTTTCCTAATCCCAGATTGTTCCTCGTCTTCCATGCAATGATACTGACTGAATATGTTGACAGCATTTCAGTTGCATGAAAAATTGTAAGCAGTATGGGTCCAATATCAAGTATGCAGTATGATCAAAATCATTATATTTGGCCAAAACACCAAACAAAAGCACTCAATCATATTTATACGATTCAACAAAATATAAAACTATAAAACTTTGAAATCACTCTCCTGTAAAACGACAACAACAAAAATTAACACAGCTCAGTTGTGCGTCAAGGCAAAATTGCTCCCAAAGCTCAGGGAAAGTCCATCTAATTAAGTAACCCATGTCTCCTCCGGTCATAATGTTACCTTTATACCGTTCCAGCACATCTTCGTAGGCCTGGGCAAACTGCTTCTCCTGGGAGTGACTGGACGGTAGCAGGCCGGGTATGAATCCAGCCATGGTGCTTTGAGGGTCGGACTACCGCAGTGGCTCCGCACCGCCGGTTGACTTGCTGGCTGAACGTCTCCCTCTCTTCGGCGTCCAAATTACGAGCGGGCTCGTTGCATTCGGCCCGGTATAATCCCGTCAAATAGTCAATAAAAGCACCCCCAAAAAAAAAGTCTTCGAGGGGTGGAAAATGTACAATGGAGGTTACATAAATGTTATCTATCCATCACCAGCGTGTTGGTTGGTGCGCGCCGACACACGCGCACAGTCTCCCTCCGAGGCGAGGAGTCCCTCCTGAAATATATCACCATCCAACCGGCGACAGCTGTTCGGACGCTGAGGGGACGCAGCTGCAACCCACACGCCCCAAATAAGACACGTCGAACTGGGAGAGTGTCCGTTTCCAACCCGGTAAAGCGGTGAGGGGGTGGGGGATTTATCGGGCCAAATTGTATCCGGACCCGCGCTTCCTTTCACCGGCTGCGTACGTCAGCGAGCCGCTCCAGTGCTTCCTGGGGCTTCTTCCCGGCCACAAATGGCTGCTTCACACGCCGACCTCGGAATTCTCCGCCCGCCTTTGAGAGAGTCTCTTTCTTCGGCTGCGTGCTGGGACTCGGCTCGGCTTGCCGTAGCTGTCTTCCATCCCTCTCTGCCGGCCACGTCAGGAAGCGCCGGCGCCGCCGCAGGAATCTCTAAGCCCGCCGGCCAAATGTGTCTAACTAGCACGCCAAGCTAGCCGGCTGGCTAAGAAGGATCCGAGGAAAAATGGAGATATAGTGCCCCCCACACGGCCAACGCCGGTATTGCATGACCATGAAGACTCAACAATAGGATTGAGGATGGATGGATGAACGAACATTTAAGAACTTTGGCTGGGTTGCTCTGAGGAATCTCGTGATTCCGATTGACATTGAAGGCAACACCAGGCTACACATTGAATTGAGGGTATATACCGCCACCTACAGCCTAACTGACGAAACTGAACTCTAAATCCATATGCATCCTGCTATATTTGACTTGGTGACCTATTTGCTATTCCGTTGCCTCCTGAACTGTATGGCTTTCTGTCCTGTCCTTTATACCAGCATCGGATAATCTCCATAAAGCAGCTTCGACAATGAACAACACAGAGATTATGTCATTAATCCAAAAGCAATTAACGTAAAGATTCACACATAAGGCGCATTGTCGTCACCGTGCATTGAGAAGTGTGTCATATACTATGCCAGAGATGTGGGGGAAAAAATGCATTATTATTAACTATTTAGATTTAGTTAACCTTATATTTACAAGGTGTTGCATGTTTTATTACGAAACAAAAAGCAAAGTAGATTGTCTTGGTTTTTGTTGTTGTTTTTTTTTTTACACACCTGTCACTGTCATTATTATCATACCGTCTTTTGTCAGTAGCGGCTGGCCAGTCGAAGGCGCTAACATTATAATCATATCCATCTGTTATAAAGTGCAGTTGATTGATAGTTTGACACGCGGGAGTTAGAGACGATCGGATCGAAATGCAAATTAAGAGGGAGAGAAATTCACCCAAAATCACCATAACCACAAAATGTGAACTCTTCAGGAGCATTCCTAACATATTTCAGAGTGAAACGACAACAATAGTCAACCAAACCTTGCTTTCTGTACCACATTCCCAACGACAAAACCACCCACAAGGTCTTTCTCCCAACTCTTATCCAAACTTTCCTTCCTTCCAAGGTTCACTTCATCAATCTTTCTCCACAACTTTGCCTTGAAAAAGTCATTAACTCCTCCGCATCCTTCTTTGCCTGGACTCCTCCCCTACTCATTCACTTTTCTGTGCCCCCTTTCAATACCCGTTGTCACCCTCGTCCTCACCCCGCCACCAATGCTTTCATCACTATGGCAACAGGCGAAGTGGGGAGAGAAAGGGACACCATGTCACCATGGCAATAGGGGACTACAGAGGCTGCCTGTTGAGAAAGAAACGCTGCAGGCGGGACGGAGGACGCCTAAATGACAAGCCGGCGTCGACGTGCGGGGTCCTGGTAATTTGCTGTGTCTCCGTGTAAATATCTGAGCTGTCAATCACGTGGCCTGCTAAAGGATTCCTGGTCCACATTCCAGCCATTGTCCTCACGGGCATCGGGGTCAGGGCAAATGCGTCCCGATCGCCCATGATACGGCCGGATGCAAATAGGGAGACACAACGGAGCTTTAAGCCTGAGTGAGCCCAACAATCCTGACACGTTAGGACCACTAGTCCGGATAATTCTGCATCATGGGACTGCTAGGTCATGTTCGGGAGGCTCCGGATTGAGGGTAGCTCCACTTTGTAAAATCAAAATGGTGTCATTCATTTGCTACACTGGAGTGCAGTTAGCCAATAAATGGCTCAATATGAAATTGCTCACTTATCCCGAAAAAATTTTTTTTTACAAAATTGTAAAATAAATAAACACAATTTGTTGACGGCCCGGTAGCCCAGTGGTTAGCACGTCGGCTTCACAGTGCAGAGGTACCGGGTTCGATCCCAGCTCCGGCCTCCCTGTGTGGAGTTTGCATGTTCTCCCCGGGCTTGCGTGGGTTTTCTCCGGGTGCTCCGGTTTCCTCCCACATTCCCATGCATGGCAGGCTCGTTGGGCACTCTAAATTGTCCCTAGGTGTGAGTGTGAGCGTGGATGGTTGTTCGTCTCTGTGTGCCCTGCGATTGGCTGGCAACCAAAACTGCCCGAAGACTGCTGGGATAGGCTCCAGCACCCCCCGCGACCCTAGTGAGGATGAAGCGGTTCGGAAAATGGATGGATGGATGGACAATTTGTTGAGTCAACTACGCATGTGTCAATCATTTCATGCGGCCCGCGAAAGCAAAATATGTGCGTCAACTTCATGTTTCCTGCTAAAATACCAAATTGTAAATTGTTTACCCCGGTCCCCTTCTTAAAAATAAATGCAATCATATTTGTAAAGTTGTTACTGGGTCTCTGATTTTACTCATCACTTTGTTGCGTCAATGTAGTATGAGGCGAGTGTGCATTTATTTGGGTTCACAGGCATAACTGTCCTCTGAAAGAAACCAGAACTACGATGTGACCAGTGACAAAAATGAGATTGACACTCATCGTCGAGGATGAAATTCCGAACTTGTATGGCACAATCCAATAAATAACAAGCAATTCAAGAAAATTGCTTTTCATGGGGTTCACTTAGCAATGTTGTTGCCCTGTTAGTCTAATCAAATTCACCCTCACAGGGCTAGCCCTCGATGACGTCAGCATTTTTCTGGCAAATCCGACACCGACAAGATTCCAACGGAAGTCTCCTTACCTGCCACGCGGACCACCGCCCTCTCCGCGGGGTCCAACACCGAGTCCTGGCTCCTGCGCTTGCGTCGCTCGTGTTTGGACAGGTTCCAAGGCAGCGTATCTCCTGGGGCGCTGGCGTACAGCGACGAGGGGCAAGGCGAAAGCGAGCCCTCCGAGCGCTCGCTGCGGAAGGACGGCTCGCTCACGCACGAGCGCTCGCTGAGGGTGTCGTCGTCCGATGACTCCATGGGGGGTGTCGGGCCTGCTGGGGGAGGAAGAGGAGAGCAAAGAGTCACCCCTTTGTGAGATTGTATATGCAACAAGAAGAAGAACAGAATTATTTCAGGAAAAAAAATAATTACATCCAAAATCAACACAATGTGTATTGTGACATTTTTTTTTCCCAGTCTGATAGTATAGTTGACCTTAGCTCGTGCCAGCAACAGAGCTGGTCAAAAAAAAATCCTCGTCATATGTGTCACTTGCTAGCAACAATAGGTGCTAGCAAGTAATTAGCTCACAAGCTAACAGCCTTGGGTCTTGTAACAAATGAGAGTTGAAAAGAAATTTGATTCCTGGATCAAATTCTAAAGGAATAATTGAAGTTAATCCATTCTGAAGTAAGGCTGTCACATAAAACGTCAAGTGCTGTACAATAAATACTTCGCTGATGTACTCCATGCACTGTACCGAGTGAAGTGTCCAGTTTGTGTGTGTGTGTGTGTGTGTGTGTGTGTGTGTGTATACGCTGAGGCGCCATCCTCGCATCAGCCAATCAATTGTGGAAGAAATCAATGACAATGAATAGCCAGTGAAATTGTATCCCATCAAGTCAATGAAAGAGCTTCTTGAAGAGCTTTGGCGTCTCCGGTCTCTTCCGTGTCAGTTTGCTAATATGCTAATCTGCCGAGAGGTGGCTATTAAAGTGCTTAAATGAGGTTAGCAGCAGTAAATATGCTAACGCCCGCTAATGTTTAACACGTTTGAAAGATTTGTCACGCTTCCAAAGAGACTTTAAAGGTAGTCTTTGTGTACATGGTGAAGTCGTAGACTAAACATTGAGGTTTTTGGATAAAACATGGTTTGAGCACCACTTCCTGAAAGACCGTCACCATGGTGATGGTACAAAGAGGGTCACCAAGTTTGGTGGTGATCTGCAGCCTGGGGAATTTTTGTACTTGGATTAGGGTTTCTGGAGCGTGTTCATGTATTTAGTTCTGGTGTGTGTTGAAGTCTCTATAACATCATAGTGAAAAATCCTGAATTTTTGGTATCTTAGTTCTGGTTCTGTGTGTTTCATTTTCTAAATTCTGTATTTGGTGTGTGTGAGTTTCTGGGTGTAAAATAGAGCGAGTCAACGTCAGTGTAAATATAGCGACGCGGTTGGGAAACTTCATAATCCGAACCCTGTCATTAAAGTTCGACTGGTCGGGGACCGCCACAGTGACATCACTCCAGCTCATTCCCCAAAAACATTCGACACCGTGCAACTTGTAGAAATGACCTTTCAATGTACTCCGTTAGCGTGTGTCTATTTTGACTTTGCGAGGCTATTTCCTGCCACATCTTAACCCAAATTGTGGGGAAAACGGCATCCTATCTTGCCCCGTAAATTCTGCCTAGCAACATGTGACCCTATCGATCTCACTGGGAAGAAGTATTTGTGTCTTTTAAGCAACATGTCTGCATCTTCTAAATTACATTTAATTTATTGTGATTTTTTTTTTTTTATTAAGAGGGACAACAATATGTATTCCTACTTACTGATGTGATTTGGTTTAGATTGTTTTGTTTTTTTCAAATGAGGGAAAGGCACATTTCAACATTTTAATTTTTGTTTATTTATTTAAAAAGATGTTGGGACTAAATTAATTTTTAAAAATAATTTCTATTTTGTAAAAATGTACTAACATTGAATTTTTTCATACTTTAATCACATTTATTTTTTTGAAATGCAGAAATTAATTTCAAAAATGTTATTTTAATGATATTTCATGTCATGTTGAATTTACAATTTTGTATTTCAATTACTGTGAAAAAAATTCCAATTTTGTTTGGGAAATGCCATTTTTTGTCATTATTTTAATGACATTTGTTAACGTTTTTTTTTTCTCCATTCTTCCCAATGGCGGGGAAAATGCAAATATGAGCAATTAGGAGGTGTTCCAAAGTCAAATTAACCTCCACAGCATCGGTTTGTGCTCCACTTATGCTGATGATGGTGTGTGTGTGTCTACTTTTGGGCTTGTGTTTGACCATCTGCTACCAAGCTGCAGGAGCTCAGCATCTCTCTGTGTCACCAAGCAGTCAGAGGGGTTGATGTTTGTCAGGAGGATTTGAGTTCCTCTTGCCACCTATGTGGCATGGCCGCCTAGCCGGATGCTCTGTCATGCAAGCCAACGAGTCTCGCTTGGGGTGGACACATTCCACTCTGGAATTTGAATGTGCTTTGCATGAGTGGACACGGAGACAGACAGCGAGGGAGACACAGTGCGTGTCTGACTGTAGTCTCTTTTGTCCACGCCGCAATTGGATTTATCCATTTGTGCTGGACATGTGCTCAAGTGCCTTCATAACCCAAGTGTTGTGCAATTGCTCCCTTCATTCAGTTTAGGACTGACAATTTATACAGTTGTGTATGTGGGCAATGTCAAGGCTGTGTATGGGTGCAGTTTCTGCAAAACAATCGACTACGCAGTCCTTGGGTACAATTCCATGACAGTCAGAAAGCATCTCCTTGCACCGTTGTGACACTGATGAAGATGAGTGATTGTTAAAATGATCAACAGAATGCTTCAAATTAAAGGCCACTTCATCAACACGCCACGACTGGTAATGTCTTCAGCCTTAATTGAATCCAAATGTCATTCAAATGGCTCCAAAGCCATTAGAATTCATCTGACGCTAAGAACGGGAGCTGGTTGCTTTGAAAGCGGTCCGAGTGAGCTCCGTGAGCGGCTTACCTTCAGCGGGCAGCGGTGGTCTACAGCCTAGCCGGGTTGCGAGCGTGGAAGGCCGGTAGAACTGCTGCCGCCGCCGGTGCTGCTTCCCTCCTCCTCCTCCGGTTCCGAATGGCTAAAGAAAAATGCCTTCCGCTTCTCGGCTGGATCGGACGTGCTGTGCGGAAGAATGAAAAAAAAAGCGAAAGTGGTGATGGTGCTAATGGTCCACTTCCTCCACCTCCTCCTCCTCATCCACTACCACCTACTCCAGAGCTCTCTCGCCCTCTCCCGGTCACGCACACAGTCGACCGGCTAGGCGGCTTTCCATTCGGGGGTTAACCCATGGCTAGCAGCGACCGGGCCGCGGCTGCTTTTTTCGGGGCTGCTGGCGGCGGACATGTCGTCACGGGGATTTGTGGGGTGGTCCTGGTGCTGGAGTGGGCTTGCCGGGGCTCCTCCTGCCGCGTCATCTTGCGTGACCCTGTCCGCGCGAACGCGGACGAAACTCGCTCACGCACGCGCACGCTCGACGTCTTCCAGTCGAATCTCTGAACGGGGGGAAAAAAAATGACGAGGAGCCGTCAGGGACAGACTGAACTGTCATTCAGGAGCACCTCTCACACATTACTGTTTAGGTGGGGGGCGGGTGGGTTCATAAAGCGCTTTTATAGACACAAGTGAAACGCTCTCATCCATAACTTGACATTTTTTTTCCACTCACATACACAAGAGAAACGCTCAAGGCGTGGACCTCTTGACATATTTGCAGCAGCTACTCATCACTCACATCGATATGACGTCACACACACACACACACACACACACACACACCACTACATTAGGTACACTTGCACACTCGTAACGCACGGGCGACTTCATTTTTCTTCAGTTGTAGCAAAAAGTAATGTTAGTTTATACATTTTCCTCAGGGGCATGTGCCAGTCCAGAAAAGAACACAAAAACAAATCCTCGTCAAATTCAAATTTAAATTGCAATTGTGACATCTAGTGGGCAGTTCTCTGTTGCACGCAGCATCATTCCGACTACGTACTGTATTGCCAATAATTGGGGCCCCCTCCCGTTTCCAAGATGGCCGCGTACATGGAACCAAGCGCCACCTGCCTCAAAAACATTCCTGAAATTCCCAGATTAAAAGGAGAGTCCAAAATTACGGGGAAAAAACGGATAGAGAAGACAACATAATCAAGTTAATGAGTAAATTGTGTACTCTTATGAGGTAATTTAACCGAACGTAATGTCTGTCAGAACCCTCGCGAGGACAGGCGATTGGGGTCAAACATGAATGGAAATCACGAAAGATGCACAAAAAAGTGCTTGCGTCTGGCGCCATCTTGTGGCGTTCTTCGAAATGTTTTTTGTAACAATTGAATAGGTAATGAATTTGCCATTACATTTTGTACCATTCTATAATAACCAAAATGAGTAATTCTGTTTGATTAATATAGTAGTAGTGGTAGCAGTATTTAGAACAACATTTGAAAGACAATCATTTAAGCACTATACTGCATAAGATGTATGTAGAAGTATGAAAGAATTACACTGGTCAACATTCAATTTTAATCTAATGGTCTCGAAACGTCGTCTTTGTTGCTATCACATCTTGTTTTTGAGATATTTTATTTTGAAGTTTGACCTGAAAAAGCTTGCAAAAGACATTTTCCTGTGTTTTAATTTATGGCATGCTGGGGGAGGAATATTTTGTTGTTATATTATTATTATGAAACCTGAGGGCAGATTAGGAACCAGTGAAAAAAATCATAAATTTACCTGCATCTCTAATTTAAAAAAAATGTTGACCAGAGTTATTCTAAATAGCAGTGTTTTGCCCTTTAACAAGACTGATTATAAACATTGTCTGCCTTGCCATTGAGAACATGAAGAGTAGAAGGAAAGACTTATTTTTATTAACTGAGCGAGGAAGATTTTTACTATACACAATGAGAATTGAGGTGCGGGCAGGTGAGTGGTGACCCGACGTTCACGGGTCGGACTGGCCACTCTGGCCTGTGTGGTGAGCAGGCGGTGTGTAGGTGCCTTCCTTAATCATCTTGTCACGTTGCTGGCGGATGGTGTACAAACGCTTGTGCTGCAACGCAAGAATACAAGGATTGAATTCGAAAACATTGTTTCATTCTACCCTCTGCAGTTGAAAAAAAAAACAACAACAAAAACAAAGCAAGGCATCAATAACTACCATCTTCTCCCTGTGCATGCACTCATAGAAGTCCTCAAACTCCAGCCGGCACTCTCGCTTGGCGCGGGTCGCCCCGATGCCGTGGGAACACTCGACCAACTCCTTCTCAAAGGCGTGGCAGCGCGCAGCCCGCTTGTTAGGCTGCGGCCCGCTCTGCAGCAGCAGCCAGCGGTCCACGTCCACGCCCAGGCGCGACTGCAGGTCCACGAACGGCATCGTGCTGAGGAACGAAATAGCCCACTCTAAGGTTACATAAAAAAAAAAAAGACACTTCCCAAGAGAAACATTTTGAGGGGATTATCTGTAAAGAAATATGAGTTAAAAATATTTGTTATATCTGTGGATGACAATGTGAGTTGGTTAGGAAAAAAAACATTACTGATTTGGTCCCAAGTGAAAACAAAGGAAATTATTTCACAAGTGGTTATTTTACCGTGACAGCCAACTGTTCTCCGAGCCAAATTCAGCCATGCACGACGCCGGACTCACGAATCTTGCCGTCGGTTATTTTACAGTGGGTTCTGCACGGTGCGTGGTTCCTGTCTTGTTTCAACCCTTTCGATGTATTTACATAAAATTTTTCGTGTTTGAAAATAGGCCGTTGTCGGCATTACAAACCTAACCCAATCCCTAACCATAACGCGGACCCATTTCTCGACTCCTTTAAAGGTTCGCGTGTCTCAAAGCCAGCAGAACAGCTTACGTCTTTTCAAGTGAAGAAAATGCGTCTTCAACTTGTTTAAATATAAAAATTTTAACGCGGAAAGAATCCAATTCCAGTTTCTCGCGCGATAGAACGCGAGTTGCCGGTCACGGAAAAATCACAACGACGAATATTTTATTGTAAAAACCCCTCCGCCTAAAGGGTTATGTCACTTTTATGGTTTCAGATTCGCAAAGTAAGGTCCAACCGTCATGAAATAGTCTATTACAACCACGTTATGCACAAAAATATGAATGATAGTTTCAAAAATGTCGGCTAGCAAGTACGTGAGCACGACAGCTAGCCAAACAGTTCCCTGTCAATGACATGTCGTGCGAACAGCGACTCCAGTACATTTTGTGCGTTAACAGAAAGTAATAGCTCAACTTAAAGTCTATTTCCAATCGAAAACTCGGACTTAACATTACAATATAATCATAAAACGGAATCAAATCATATTACCGTGTATTACAGGCGTCAATTTAACCTTCCCCCGGATGTACCGTTTGCTTTGCGACTGTCGTAAAGTGAAATAAAACGACTGTCGTGAAAGTCGTACGCTACTGCTACCTACTGGACAAAAATGGGTCAAGCAGAATGCACGTCACAAGTACAAATAAGTTTAAAACAAAACTGTGAGATCGCTCGTTGCTATTTTATTTAATTCGCTCCATTTATCCGACCCTATTCTTTTCGTCCAGTGAGCCATGTAGAATGTTGTTTGACTGTTAAGTGCTGGAAGTTCATTTAGATCCCAAATCCCCTTAAAAAAATTAATTGAATAAATGAATCGAATAATTAGCCAGTCAAAACGCGATTTTGATTATTTTTGCACAAAACAAGTTAGAGGATGCTTTGTGTCGAATTTTATGCGGGTCGGAGATGAATGTATTCCATTTTGGAATGTGGAAAAAGTGAAGCACTTATTAAAAATGGATACACAGAGTCAATAATGAAACACTGCTTTGGTAAACATCCGCTTGTGTTTATTTCGCCCCCCCCCCAAAAAAAAGGTCATTCACAGTCCTGCAATTGCATCCTCACACCAGGGTGAGACTTTGACAGTGACAGGAAGTAGAAGAGTGGTTTAGTTACACTCAAATATTGCTAAATCTATCTTGTTTTCACCCAAATAGCTCCAATAGACGCTTGGTCAGTAAGGTACAGGCCCGTGGTACATTCGAGTGCTTTATCTCAGGCAGGGAGAAAAATGAGTAAAAAGTGCAGCAAATGAAACAAGCAGCCAAAGACAAAAAGTTGCACGTCGGACATGAGGAACATTCCACGCAGACTCCAAGATGCGTGTCACCCCTCCGCCCACTCCAGTTCATAGGCAAGCACAAAGCTGAGAAACAATTCAGGCCAGTGAGAATGATTAAGACGACCATCAGTGCTTACCTCCAAAATCACAATTAAAAAGCATTATATATACATACGTACATACGCACGCACACAAAATATCAGTGAACCACCCAAAAAAAAGGTTTTGGAGGTTAACACTTGAGTCACGTTCAACATAAAAGGCATCCTGGTGTGATCTTGAATTTGGTTGCATGTAACTTCAGGGGAGATATTGAAAAAAACAACAACAAAAAACATGCCAATGTGCCACATACACACAGTATAGTGTGTTAAGAGCTGACTCCATGAGTGAAAATGTTCCACTTGTCAATTTTATAAGTTTATAAAGTGTGTTCTTCTTTTTTTTAATTTATTTTTTATTAATCTTTGGGCTTTCTTGACCAAAGAATGTCACAGCAGTCTTAAGATAATAACAACCCATTTTGAATCGTGTGTGTGTGTGTGCAGTAGTAGTAGTATGTGGGGGGCACACATACGTCTCCTTTAAATGCAAACGCATGATGATGATGATCAAGACGATGATGAGTAAGTAGCCCCCACCAACGGAAAAAAAGACAAGCTTGGTTAAAGTGCAAAAGTGCGCATTCAAAACCAGCAAAAAGAAAAAATATAATCCAATATGCTAACCAGTTACACACACACACACACACACACACACAAAGTGACAATTTCAGGTATGTGCAAACATCCGTCAACATCATTTTGTTGTTGTCAACAGATACGAATACAGTGGTGCCTTGAGAATGAAAGGAGACTGATCTTTGCGTTGGTTCAAAATAAAAAACATTTGCTCTTACTTTGGAAAAGAATACGAAACATTTTGGCCTATTTCCTGACATGTTGCGGACCAAACCAGGAAATGAATGATCATGATTGTTGATGCCTTTTCTACACTATCAATTTGACATAATAACCCGTTTTGGTTTTTAAATAATGGCGTCGGAATTAAAAACATATAGAAAATCAGATTCATCAATCGACAAAACAATTAAAATAATACTTGCATTAATAATAAAATAAAATGTCAGGCATGACATACTGTAGTTTGGCCATCATAACGCTTTCATTGCGTCTCCTTTAGCTGTGCGGGATTTGGCCACTTGGGGGCAGTATAATCGTTTCACAGCTACTGTGAGTCTGTAAACTGCACTGATTGCAAAGGATAAAAAATATATATATTAGCCCGTGAGTATTGCAAGATACGGCACTCGTATCTCAGAATTTAACTCAAGTCAATGCAAAAAAAATTGAAAATAGTCAAACGACAGCCGGTATCTCAAAAATTTAAGTCGGGTCACTTCATTCTCGAGGCGCCACTGTGGTGCGCTTGCACTTCCCAAAAGTCTGTGTGGCTCTCATAGGTGTCATAATGTTACTTACTCAATAAACAGTGTAGTAGTCATCTACATAATTTTTTTTGTGTGTATTTATGTGCATTAACGTTGGTAAACCTTCCACACCGGGCTCATGCGCACACAGCAAGCGACGAGTTGAACAGAGCAGGAGGAAGGAAAACAAAGCCACAGTTTTTCTTTCATTCTCTCACACACACACACACACACACGTTACACACGTGAGAATTGTTGACTGCCGCTGGGGCTGTGCGGCAGGTTTCACCTGCTTGTGTGGAAAACTTGTACCTCTTTTTTTTTTCTCCCCCCCCCCCGAAAAAAAAATTAAGTAGTAGCCAAGGCATTTTATCCCCAGGGAGTAAACACGCACATATAAATCTCAGAGGTAGAACTCTGACAATGAGAAGATTGTCAGCCGGTCGCCAGGGTGGCGCGTCTACGGGAGACAAAAAAGCAGGAAAGAAACAAACAAACAAAAAAAACGACAGGAAAAAAAAAACATGAAGGGAAGTCAGAATGTTTGTTGTGCGTTCCTGAGAGCTGCTGTCTTTGAAAAGACATTTGAGCGTTTATTGAATATGCTTGATATTCAGTCGGTCTACTAGTGCGCCAAACTGTCTTACCAGTGAGGACAAAAGACTTGGACTAGTAGATCTCAAGATGGATATCCAGGATATGGAAGAAATGCTCAAAAAGCTTTTCAAATCTTCCGGCATCTCACACGTACAGGACGACGTTGGCGTCGGCGGGACAGTGAAGGCCTTCAGCGGGGGTGCTCATGACCCGGCACGAGGCGGCTTGCGCGGGCAGCGGTCCCTTGGGCCGGGGCGAGTCGCAGTCGTCCGACGTCAGCTCGGCGATGTCGTCCGACTGCGTGTCGGACATCTCCAAGTCGCTGCGGATGCTTTCGGGCTGAGCCAGGGTGACGTCGTGGAGGCCCTCGTCGTCTTTGTCCCGGGCCGAGCCGCCCGGCGACAGGCTCGGAGCGCCGCCCCGTCTGGAGCTGCAGTCCAGGGGCTCCTCCCCTACCAAGGCGCTCGCGGGGGCGGCTGGAGCAAGGTCCTCCTCGCTGGTCAGGCAGAGGTGGCTGGGTTTGGTCTCAATGTCCACTTGGATTTCCAGGTTGGTGCACTCCCTGAGGGGCGTCGCCCACCACAACAGAAGAAGCCAAAGTGAGGATCTTCATGATCAGAGACCCAAACAGAAAAAAAAAAAAAAAAAGGGGGTTGACAGGAAAAATGATGTACCTGTCAGGCAGCGTGTAGGAGGAGATGATGGAGCCGGCCATCCCGCGCGTACTGGCGCAGTCGCTCCCCGCCCCCAAGCTCCCCGTCTCCTTCTGGGCCGACTCCTTGGCCAGCTCTCCCGCCTGCACTTCCAGCCTGGAGCGGCACGCAAACAACCTCGCGTGTCACCTCTGACGTCATCCGAAACCGTCTTAAACGCAGTCCTCCTCACCTGCTGTATTTGCCGGCGCGGGCCCCCAGCGCGCCGCCGGCCAGGGTGTTGAAGTGGGGCGCTTCCCCGACGGTCCCCGGGACCATCGAAAGCCCCTCACTGGGGGAGGTGGTGCTTAGACCGCTCACCGCGCCGTCCAGGCTGCTCTCGCCTAGGCTTGGCGACTTGAGAGCTCGCCATGCATCCGCCACTGAGTCAGACAATATTTGATGTTAATATAATAATTACTATCATCGTACAGTCAAACCTCGGTTTTCGAACGTCTCGGTTCTCGACCAATTCGGGTGTAACTCTATGTGGATTTGTATTGTCCATTATTTCAGCAGTTCAATTCCCCAAAAAGTCAACACCAGGCACAAAGCAAAATCTTTCATGGTTGTATTTTTTTTTTTTTTCCTTCCCAATATAGAATTTGGTGTGCTGCAGGGCTCTGTGCTAGGTCCACTTATGGTAGGTAAAAGAAAAGCAAAGAAAACAAGTACAGTCAAATCTCGGTTTTCGAACGTCTCAGTTCTTGACCAATTCGGTTTTCGACCAAAAATTTCGATTTTTTTTATGCCTCGGATGACGAACAAGTTTCGGTTCCCGAACAAACTGAGCGCACTTGAATGCACCATTTGACTCCTCTCGGCTTCCTTACACGAGGAAGTGACGCTTCCTCGGGTAGACGAGGAAGTGACGCTTCCTCGTGTTGCTTTCCATTGTGAGCAGACGTCTTCAATAAACATTTTTATTTTAAAAAGAGCGTGGTTTCGGTTTTTGAACAGCCTTCCGGAACGGATTATGGACGAAAACCGAGGTTTGACTGTATTTGTTTTTTTTAACCCTGGAGAACCCAAGAACCCTTTTCTTCTTTGGAAACACATTAAGTGACTGCTATATGTTCACTGAACACCAAAATATATGTTTTTTCAAATATTCAATGCCATAATCCTCATTTAGGAGATAAGGGCCAAATTTGACCCTTTGGGATTTAAGGATAGCATTTGAATAGCAGAATTTATAGGGGCCAAATTTGACCCCGTGGGTTTTCCAGGGTTGCCCTACTAGTAATGACAAAGCGCATACTAGTACACACACACAACTTCAAGGGGCTCAAAGGGCTTTGCACCAGGCGGAGGTCCTCCTCACCTGTGATCGGCCCATCGTCCTCGTCAAAGTCGATACGCACCCCCCGGCCCTTCCCTCTGCTCACGCCGCAGCCGCCTCCTCGGCACAGCGAGATGGGCACCACACCGTAAACGTATGCCAACATGATGGGCACGCCGATGCCTGACGAGCGACCAAAAGATGAGTACACGACCGCGGCCACGTTTTGAATGCTGACCATTCGAATTAGACCGAAAGTGTTGTCGTGGTTCGGTTTTCTGCCGACGAAATGACGTCAATTGCTCACCCACGCTGACGGCGGCGATGACGGGTGCGGTGAGGATGGACAAGGTCACACCGCCCGTGATGGCCAAGTTCCTGCGGTGGCGAGACGTCTTCTTCACTTCGTAGTGAGCGTGGATCTGCGGAGTGCATAATCACTGCCGTCTCCAATAAAATATAGCGGTCATTGTGTTTATGGAATTTTGAAGAACTCTGAATGGTGGATTTATCCACTTTTAGGGAGGAATGAGGCCTCATTTCGGAGACTCAAAGCAATTCCACATTTGCTGCTCATGAGGTCGACTGTACGTGCTGCTTCTCACCTTGCGGCCAACATAGACGGGGATGCCGATGACCATGGCAGGGATGGCGATGCCGGCGATGAGCGTGATGCCCACGGGGGCGCCGATGAGCGTGCCCAGCTGCCACAGAATTTTCTTCTTCCTGCTCCACGGCTTCTTGCCCCAGAAGGTGCAGCCGGACGGGCTGAAGCAGGATGAGGATAGAGGTGTGTGTGTGTGTGAGGGGGGGTAAAACATGTACAGTCAAGCCTTGAACCTGCAAATACTAAATACTAAAATATAATTTCATATCTACGCATGGATGAAAAATTACAAAGGGCTAGGGCAATTGGCTTCTTCTTTGACAATCGCACCATGTTTTTTAGGTTCAGAATTGAATTTATTTGAGTGCATGTGGCACCTCAAAACATTCATTCATTCATTTTCCGATACGCTTTTATCCTCACAAGGGTCGGGGGGGTGCTGGAGCCTATCCCAGCAGTCTTCGGCAGTAGCGGGGGACACCCTGAACCGGTTGCCAGCCAATCGCAGGGCACACAGGGACGAACAACCATCTGCGCTCCCACTCACACCGTGGGATAATTTGGAGTGTTCAATCAGCCTGCCATTCATGTTTTTGGAATGTGGGATGAAACCAGACTACCCGGAGAAAACCCACGCAGGACCGGGGAGAACATGTAAACACACAGGAAGGCTGGAGCCGGGAACAAAACCACGACCTCTGCACTGTGAGGTTGACGCGCTAACCACTGGACCACCGGGCCGCCCCTCAAAACACTATTTCCCAATAAGATCACCGTTTATGCAAGGGTAAATTGCACGAGCTAATTTCCATTAGCCTGTCTCTAATGCTTTGCATTATGTTAGCATGAAGCTAGTGGACCTTACATACAAAACCAATACGGTGTGGTGAAGCATTTTACCAGAAATGTGTCTCTGGGTAAAAGCTATCATTAAATGGGCAATCGAGATCAAATCCAGATTAAATTTGTGACCCAACCGACGCATTTACTTCTGGATTGTCTTATGGATGAGAATGGCGAAACTGTGGCTACCTTACCTCAGGTAGTGCAGGTCGGAAATCTCCTTCATGCACAGCCAGCAGAACTCGCAGCCGCACACGGCGCAAGTCATGTGATTGCAGCTGCCGTCGTTCATCTTGATGATGTAGGCGCCGCAGCGCGGGCACGGCTTGATGTCGTCCGCTACACACACACACATCACACATGAGACAAATCGGTCAACCGAATGCACCATCTGAATACGACAACAAATTCAAATGTTCAATCTAAATCAGACGTCAAATTTTTATGAATGTTGTGATTTGATAGTTTTATTCAGTAGTTGCAGTTACTTCTGTGTTGTTTAACACATTGTACGGTGTCCTTCAGTGGCCAAAAAGGCACCTCTGCATAAAATACAGTCAAACCTCAGTTTTCGTCCATAATCCGTTCCAGAAGGCTGTTCGAAAACCGAAATTGTTCGAAAACCGAAACCACGCTCTTTAAAAAAAAAAAAAGTTTACTGAACACGTCTGCTCACAATGGAAAGCAACACGAGGAAGCGTCACTTCCTCGTCTACCCGAGAAAGCGTCACTTCCGCGTAAGGAAGGCGAGAGGAGTCAAATGGTGCATTCAAGTGCGCTCAGTTTGTTCGAGAACCGAAATTTGTTCGTCATCCGAGGCATAAAAAACTCAAAATTTTTGGTCGAAAACCGAATTGGTCGAGAACCGAGACCTCCGAAAACCGAGGTTTGACTGTACATCATTATCAATAGCTGGATTGAATTTGTGACCATGGCATGAAGAATTCAATTAAAGTCTGATCTTGAATTGACCAAACATTGTACACAAAATAATGAATCGAATTGAAAATATGAGCTCCTTGGTGGAGGTAATGCAAGATGATTCAGCAAGTAGCCGGTTAGCTTAGCATGTCAAGTGTGTTTGTTTGAAATGAGGACGCTGGAAACACACCTGCTGCCCTTTAAAGGTCATTTTGGCCTTGTAGCTCAACGTTGACGTGTGTGTGTGTGTGTGTGTGTGTGTGTGTGTGTGAGATTGCTTGTCTTGTTTTTGTCGACGCTCCGGCACTCTTTTGTCTAACTTGCATCCTCATTGTCATTTTTAACTTAATGTGACAATTTCAGTTCAAATTTCTTAATATCTGCGCAGTTTCTCAATCATTCAGGTTTGAATCGAGACAACTGGACACCGAATGTTCTATATTTTTCTTGTTTGCCCAAAAAGGCTGAAACATGACTCGGGTAATTAGGCAAAGTTTTTAAAAAAGTGTATGAGATCCTTTTTGCGCATCTCAAAAGGTACGGCTTGCCGTTTGAGAACCACCGGTTCAAAGCGTTCGTCACCTGGTCCCTGCTCTTGGGTGTAGCTTGGCGAGTGGTTGCTGTGCGTGTGCAGCGACTGCGCCCTCTGCTGGCGGGCCGAGTCACAGGTCTGGTTGGGGTGCCAGGCCTGTTTGCAGTGGTAGCAAAACTCGGCGCCACAGCCATCGCGCCGGCACACCAGCCGGGGGCAGCTGGCACAGCCGGAAGCGATGACGGCGAACCTGGAGACCAAAAAAACAAAAACTAAATGTGGGCGGTGATCAAACTAAAATACAAATACAGCAGTGGGTGGAAAAAGTCTACACACCTCTGTTCAAAAAGCTACGTTTTTCCAGATTAAAAAATCATTTTAAAATTTTTTTCCCCCAACCATTCATGTACAAGCGTACAAGAAGACACAGCCTGGTACAAGCAAGCTACACGGAGGATATTTATAAACGCAGACATGTCAGTGCTGTGTACGGGAATGCTGCTGAGCCTGCACGCCAACAGAATGATGGATTTCACACCAGAACGCAGCTCAAGCGCAAACACACACACACACACACACACACACACACACACACACACACACACACACACACACACACACACACACACACACACACAAAAACAACATCCCGGTCACGGAGCTCCGTTGGTGCGCGCTGATGTGTTCAATGAAGTCCCGTTACCCTTGGCAACGCAGCCTCTCTTTCGCATCCACCATCGTCATGGCAACTGACAGCCGCAGCAGAGGGCCCAACACTCTCTCGCTAGGCCAGTCAACACACACATTTCCAGACACACACACACACACACACACACACGCTGATGTGCAGCAGATTCACAACTCGGAACATCGGGCGAGATCCATGTGTTCGCATACGGAATGTTCCAGATGCTGCGATTACCTCCACCTGTGCCACAGCACTCTTTCGGGTGCTGTTGCAAATTATGACTTTTCCCAGTTTCCCCCGCCACATTAAACACTACAAGAAAAAAAAAAAAAAAAAAAGAGTATTAAAGACACGACGGCAAGTCACGAGTAGATTGGAGAGTGCACACCTCCACAAAAGGCTAAAAACCAAACCACAGCCTGAAACCAGGTCATGTCAGGTGATACCGATGAACTCCAGTCTTGCAGGTGGCAGTGATGTGCATTACAAAGCGACAGGAAGGATTTTTTTTTTTTTTTTGGTTCTAGTTTTGGTTTTCCACTGTCCCTTGTCCCACTTGAGCAAAATGCAAATGAACCATAGATTAACCAACTTTAGGCAAGTTCCACAGTCCATGGATTGATTCTGTTACAAGTAAGTGAGTTTATCATCGACCAACCAGAGTCGATGTGAGAAAGTGTCTAATGGAGGTTTTGGCTGTTACAGTTGGAATTAACTTTAGAACGGATAGTCATACAGGGGAGGAAAAAAAATTGTACTTCTATCACAACATTTTGGATTTTGGCCTGTTTTACTGCCACTTCTCCTCCCCTCCCCTGCTTGGCGATGACCAAAGTGGGGAGAACCATTTTCCCGGATGCAGTTTCACTTGAGTCCTTCTAACAACATCGGGAAGTGTCCAAGTCATTAATTGGGTTGTTTCACTTGAACAGTTGGGGACCAATTTCATTTCAGTCCACACATAACCAAAGATGGAATTCTCGTCGACGAGGGCCCCCGTGACGTAGAAAGGTGGCACCTGGTGCACGGCATGTGTTGCGCGTCGCCGCAGCTGCTGTTTGTGAGCCGCCGTGGAATTAGTTTGACGGTGCGCACGGTTTGGAGAGGGGTGAGTCAGCACTGGCGTCAGACGCGGCCCCATCCTTTAGAGTATTGAGGTCAGCAGGTGGGCTCGCCGTGATACCGCTGACGCACGCACACAAGCTTTGGTTTGAGGTGTTTATCAGGAAAAAAGGATTGCGTACTTGTGTATATCTACGTAACCTTTAGTCTCCTTTCTGCAACACAGGAGGGTGGGGAAACTTTCATCCTCAAGGGTCATGTGTTACTTTTTAAAATCGGAGACGATTGGAAAATGCTGAAATGTGATAAATAATCGGATACGAAAATAATGATGGTGGAAATGCTGGGTGGGTCTTACGTGGCCCACGGGGATCACTTTGCCCACCACTACTGCACTATTCCACGCAGCCTTTTGAGATGAAACAATCGCCTCTCACTTATTCCAGTCAGCCTCATCAAAGCCAACATGACACCGCCTCTTTTTCCTACACCTCCAAACACAATTTCCACTATCGGAACATTTTATTTATTTATTTTTTGATAAGAAGATAATACGAGCAACGTTTGCAACCTCCGTCCTTATCAGAGCCAGCCATGCGCACGGCGGCTGACCTGAAGCAACAGCGCTGTGTGAAATCGTCTCGATTCCAGATTACGGCAGAAAAGGGGAAGGTGATTGACGGGAACAATGTCAAATTTCACACCCACAAAGTGTGCCGTCATTTCCTCAACTTCCTGTGTGCTCGTTGGGACTTTACAGTCTGCGTCTGACACACTCACGCAACGCCTCGCACTATATAATGTTAACCAACACAAAAGCTGTCTGGGGGTGGAAGAAAAAAAAAAAGTATGAGTTTTTGTGGGTAGAAGGGGTAAAATTATTGAAAAAAAAATTATATTGTGGGTGTCAAACTCAAGGACCGGTGTCAACTTGCTCAAATCTGTACCGAAATGTCAAATTGTCATGTGCAATAAATAACGTTGAGATTTTGCAAGAATTTTGTTACCCGGTTTATACTGACTTAAACAAAAATTGAACAAACTATTATAGTTGACTGGGCGGCATGGTGGTCCACTGGTTAGCGCGTCAACCTCACAGTGCAGAGGTGCCGGATTCAATTCCAGTTTTGGCCTCCCTGTGTGGAGTTTGCATGGGTTTTCTCTGGGTACACGTTCCAAAAACATGCCTGGCAGGCAGATTGAACACTCTAAATTGTCCCTAGGTATGAGTGTGAGCACGAATGGTTGTTCGTTTCTGTGTGCCCTGCGATTGGCTGGCAACCGGTTCAGGGTGTCCCCCACCTACTGCCCGAAGATGGCCGGGATAGGCTCCAGCACCCTTGTTAGGATAAGCGGATCGGAAAATGGATGGATGGATTATAATTGACTTGACTGATTTCAAAACTAGTAATCTCTTAATGTCTTGTGTGCAAGTAATACATTTGTGGTTTCACTGTCAACTCCAAATTAGCCCGCGACTAAACTGAGTTTGACAGCCCTGGTTTAAATACAGTCAAACCTCCGTTTTCGGACATCTCGGTTCTCAGTTCTTTTCCTTCCCAATATAGAATTTGGAGGATTCTAACTCTCAGACTACCAAAAATGCTGGAGATATAATGGATGCTTTCACAATTTATCTCCTCACCATGGTGTGCTGCAGGGCTCTGTGCTAGGTCCACTTATGGTAGGTAAAAGAAAAGCAAAGAAAAACAAGTACAGTCAAACCTCGGTTTTCGAACGTCTCGGTTCTCGACCAATTCGGTTTTCGACCAAAAATGTTGAGTTTTTTATGCCTCGGATGACGAACAAATTTCGGTTCTCGAACAAACTGAGCGCACTTGAATGCACCATTTGACTCCTCTCTGCTTCCTTACACGAGGAAGTGACGCTTCCTCGTGTTGCATTCCATTGTGAGCAGACGTGTTCAGTAAACTTTTTTTTTATTTAAAAGAGCGTGGCTTCGGTTTTCAAACAATTTCAGTTTCGAACAGCCTTCTGGAACGGATTATGGACGAAAACCGAGGTTTGACTGTATTTCTGGTTTCACTGTCATAGCGGCCCGGCCAGGGAAGACCTAACTCCAAATTAGCCCGCGACTAAACTAAGTTTAACACCCCTGGTTTAAATACGAGGTGCTAAACTACTTTCGCATCAGCTACGAGCTAGCTGGCACGCTAGCACAGCTAACCACTTGAAGCCATAAAGGCCAGCCTGAGTTACCTGAGCTGTTGAGTGTATCCCTTACCCGCAATCGGGTGCCGGGCACCACCTGCAGTCGGGATCCGAGGCGAGGCATCGGCGCAGCAAGAACTCCTCGTACTTGTCCAGGAGCGCGGCGTCGTCCAAGATGTCGGCCACCTGCCGGGGCGCCAGGCGCTCCGTGCACTCGGGGCAGCTGAGCTGAACGCGACTCTCGGTGATCTCGATGCGCAGGTACTGGCGAAGGCAGCACAGGCAGGAGCGGTGGCTGCAGCCCAACAGCTCGGGCAGCTGCTCGGCCGGCTGGCGCACCAGGCACAGGGGGCACTCCAGGAGGTCGGCGTCCTCAGATGGAGCTTCGCCGCCCAGGGAGGCCTGGCTGGAGGAGAGCCGCCCGGAGGGGGTGCTTGGGGCGGCATCCTCGGGGCCGTCGGCGGTGGGAGTGGGCGTGGGTGGCACCGGCGGGGCCGGACTCAAGGCGGTCGATGGAAGAAGCTGCTGCTGCGGAGCGTGGGGCAGGTGGGATTGCGGGGTGGCGGCCCCTCCTTTGGGGCCCTTGGCCGCCCGGGAGCCCCGCTTGCCGTGGAAGAGGCTCTGAAAGGAGATGCGGCGTCTACCTTTTCCAGCCGCCCGGCACTTTGGGTTGGGGACGCCGCTCAGTGAGGAGTGCGGTGACTCCGAGTCCTTCTCCGAGCCCATTTTTTCGGAGCTTGAAACAGTCACAGGCGGAGATGAGGAAACAAGAGCCTCCTTTTGGCAACGTTTAGCGGGAAACCAGACAATTCAAGACTTTGAACATCTTACATGTCCTGGGCGGAGCATGAAATTTGACTACCGCGCACAAAAGAGATCTCCTTTCGGGAACTTTCAGAATGAAAATAAAAGTCAAATGAAGACTTTTTCTCCGACTTTGAACATCTTCATTTCCCTTGTTGATGATTTGTCTCTCTTTCAGTGCGGGGCTCTTCAAAAAGCGCCCCAAAAAAGGCAAAAGAATCCACAACTTGAGAGCAGAGGAGATCCTTGGTCCTCCCAGCTGCTGGGCTCTGCGTGAGGAAGACGAGAAGACAAAGTTAAACAAAGAGCACGCTCGCTCCAACACACATTTCGCTCTCTCCCTCGGAATTCCTGCCCTGTGACAGTAATTCGTTTTTCCCCATCAACGCACACAAGTGTGTACAATGCGGATCAAGTAGATGCACAGGCGCCATGCAAAAGAATCATTTGACAGCGTAAAAATTCCGATAAACGATTAATTGGCCGATTTGTTTTTAAAAAAATGAATCAAATCTAATTTTGGTCCCTTAATGGTTATAAAAACAAGATTTTGATTTGCAGGCGAAACATACTTTGTCTTTTAGTGTTACAACAGAGAAAAATTTGCAAACTGGCTTTTTTTTTTTTTTTTCATCCATTTTAATTGAATCAACATCGACGCAGCTTTCTCGATTCTTTTCTATATTCAAGCCCGGTGTTCATGTTCAACTTAATAATATTCCAGCGCCACAATAACAAATTGCGGGTTGGAGTCAGTTGAAAGATGCGGAAGGACATTTTTTTTTTTTTTTTTAATTCCGAAAAAGAACTAACGACTGTATGCTCTTCTTCAGCAGCCAGACAATTAAAGCCTCAATTCAACACGCGACATCATCCAATCAAGTATTCATGGAGGGGTTGGGAGGGGGGGGGGGGGCATCTTTCTTCCTTCCACTTCACGCTGCGTTGCCAGAGCTGTTGCCACGGCGACGCCGCCATGAGCGAGGCAAACAGCAGGCCTCGCTGTGACTCTGGCACTTCAACACGTACGTGCCAAAAACATGCGTGTAAATCCCCCCCACTGCACACACACACACACACGCGGGCGAAATACATGCAACTCAAACACACACATGCACACACACTTGCAGGTTTAGAATAAAAACGGTCACATTTACATTCAATATTTAATTTGACTAAACAACTGGATGCTTGATCTAATCGAAACAGTGTCAAATAATAAAACAAACTCTTTGATCAATACTTTTGATCTTGTTTTCAAATGTATGAAACGATTGGTTCATCGATTGACAGTCAATGGGCAAATAAAAGGAGTAATAAGATGCAAAATTCATTTCAACAAACGAGTTTGGCGACCCCGGGCCTAGACAGACACACGCCGAAAATAACAACAACGTGGCCGTCGGCGGTTGCCGCGGCAACCCCCCCCCCCCATCGCCTTCTCAAGGTCGAACCGTGGGGTTCGCCGTCCAAAACAAAAGCCCAGTCGTCCTCTATAAAGCCTAATAAATACACACAGACGCGCAGGCTGCCTGCCATCTGTGATTTAAAAAAATAAAAAAATATGACAGCATTTGTACTTTGATTCTCTTTGTACTTGTGTGTGCGTACGTGATGCTTTTGGATTCCATTTGGCAGGCTGATCAAAACCTCACAGCGGGCGTCCTCTCGACAGATAACAGGCCTCAAACTGCTGCTATTTTTCCTCTTTAATCTGCTGTCGTTGAAATTCAACAGGTGTGTATGACCGCACACACACACACACACACACACACAAACGATACCCACATGCCCACTACAGATGACACAACAAGTGTCAAGTACCAAAGTCAAATTGCTTTCTATCATGACAAGAACAAGCTGTCTAGGTGTGGACAATTAGCAAAAATTACACACGACCGGTCACCATTTTGTGTCGGTTTTCACTTTTTTGAATGGACTTTCTTCGCACGACTCATACCAACAAACAAGCGCTTGTTTAGAGCTGCGTTTCTAAACCTGAACCACATAAATTACTCAACACAAACAAACAAACAACAACAAAAACGGTCACCTGAGTCTCATCAAAAGTAGCAGTTAGCATGCTAGCCTCAAAAACAAAACAAAACCATGACCACAATCTTATGTGTTGTGTTCTTTTAACTTCAAGATGGCGCCGCGACAATGGCTGCCTTTCCAGCAGCTCCTTTATTTTGTTCTTCTGTTTCTTCCTTTCATAACTTTGCTGCTGTGAGTTGGGAATTTCTCCATTGCGAGACTAACAAAGGTTTTCTAACCTAATTAAAAAAAAAAACTTACGTGACATCCCACACGGGCAAACAAATGTGCTAGCACGTTACGCAAAACGTATGATGTCAACCTCCAACAAAATAGGACATCGGAAACGCCGCCGAATTGTATTTATTTTTTAATAATTAAATCGAACAATAACACCACGATTCCACCAGATGGCACCAGAGTAAATAATAGCTTTAGCACTGAAGATAAAACACCCAATAGCGGAGTTTTCAGCGAATACGGAGGACAGAAAAAAAAAAAAAGCTAATGCCATGTCACTAATTTTCTGAACGATTAAGTGAAATTGGATCATTTTCCCGTCCAGTGGTTGGGAACGATATAGTGGTTTAAATGGAGCCTGGAGCTTCATGTGGTGCAAAATGTGCACGGGTGAGTGAACGTGCGCAGGAATCGCTCTGTTCTTCGGAATATAATGCACGCTAATAAATCGTACGGCAGCTGTGTGTGAGTGTTGATGTGTGTGTGTGTGCGTGTGTGGCAGATGGGTCTGAACAGGTTGAGATTCAACATTTTGTTCCACACAATCGTCCTCCCACGCCACGGCTGCGCTCAGCAACACAATCACACACACACACACACACACACACACACACACACACACGCACACACACGCACGCTTATCTAATGGACTACGTCACTTTCGCTAAACCAGAACCAGGAACATTTCCCAAACATTCTGCGTGACATGATTGCTTCAGAGCAGCGAGACGTCTCGCCATTCGCACTGTATGAACAATTCTAAAAGAATCCTGCGCCCGTTTGTGACTCGTCAAAAAGTTTGAACGTCAGTGTAAAGGCGTATTTGTCGATACGTGCCCCAATACCGACTAGCGCCCGATCGATTAATCGGCCGGCTGATATTAGCAAAAATTTGGCTCATTTTTCGGCCGATTTTTTTTTTGTCTTTGTATATAACATTACAGCATATGACGTTCAAACACACCATCCGACAGACCTCCACGAGAAAACTCGGAAAAGGGGTTTCAAAAGTAACTCAGGTTCCCTGTTAAAGGACAAAATGGTGGCTTTTATTGTCACTAAAGTAGACTTTCTTCCATCGTCAGCCTGGACGCGATCGCTTTTTAATGGACCATAAAGATTTGTCGGAAAGGCCAGCGCCCCCCAATGAAGCGTGCCCGGCTTTTAGCGGATCTCAGCGAGGATCCTGAAGTGGGTCGTAGAAGAACCGGTTGTTCGGATCAATAATTTAGATGTTTTCTGCAACCTCCCGCCTCCTCTGTCCCGCAAAAGGTAAAATGGGACGCTGACAGGAAGTTGGCGTAACATCACTCAAAGCTGTTGATTGGTGCCGTCGAGAGGATTTTACTTCGCCAGTGAAGAATCCAAATGAGGAAGTTTTGAGCTTTAGCTTTAGCATCCACGGCAAAAAATAAAAATAAAAAAGCAAAGTGTTGCGCCATAAAACCGCCAATTAAAGTTTTTCATGCAATTTACCTTCCATCTTTTTTTTTTTTTTGAGAGAACAGATGAAACTATGACAAGATTCCACTTGTTAAACACATCATGAAGAGGTTTTTTTGGGCAATCAATTAATCGATTCTTCTCTCCAGTTGAAACTACTTTCAGGTGGGAAATAGATCACGTTCACCATCAACATTCCAAATGCCTCCAAGCAAAGCAGCGCCCACACTGAATGCAGCAAACATGCATGCAAAGTCCTCAAAATTTCACTTGTGTGTGTGTGCGTGTGTGTGTGTGTGTGTGTGGAGGCGAGCTAATGGAGCTAACCCAGCAAACACACACACACTCAAACACACACCTCTGACTATGTTTGAGATTTTCTTCCTGAAACAATTTACCGGCTGAAACAAGTGGTGGGGAGTGCCCCAGGGGTTGCGTCTGGAGCCATTTTTCTTTCAGATGTCCCAATGACGACGACGCGATAAAAGTCATGACAAGTTGCTGATTGAAACTTGCACACTCGCTTCATTTTAGGCAATTTTAAATTGCGTTCTTGGCTGTTTTGCTTTACTACCGTTTGTTTCCCCAACAGTGAGGCCTCGGGCACCCAGCACTGCGTTAGCTAGTAAAAAAAAAATAATACCGGTAATAATAAAAAAGAAAAAAAAAGAAATAAACTAATTAGGCAAGTAGCTGGCAAGCATTATGAGCCATGTGGTTAATAGTTTTTCCCCCTGGAAGCGGCGAGAAGATTTTGGTGAGTAAAATGACAAACAGGCCCTCGCAGCTGCTTTTTTACGGTCAATCCTGGAAAGGAAATCATCAAACTTTTGACGCCCATATTAGACGGTGGAGAATTGCTTCCGACTGGCAATGTTTTCACATCTTCCCAGGAACACAAGAGGCACAAGTCCGTAAACAGATTGCGGCCGGACCCAATGAGCTGCAAGGTTTTTCAATCCTGAGTAGGAAATGACAGCACAATGAACGGACGCGTACACACACACACACACACACACACACACACACACACAAAGCGGCCAACAACTGAGTGTGTAATTATTCTCTACTGCGTGTAACGTGACCCATGCCACGGTGGGAACCCGAAGCGCTTCTGCATGAGGTCACTGCTCTGATGTTTCGGGGCGGTGGGGGAGGAACTTGTCAGGAAGCAAATGACAACTGAGAGAGAGCAGACCTCAGCCAAGTCTGAACATTAAGCCTGAAACTTAAAAAAAAAAAAACAACAACTTCAAAGTAGCGGCAGACAGCTCACCAAATTCTGATGTTTCAAAGAAGGTGCAGCTATGAACAAATCTGGACAAATAATTGCCGGTTTTGTGGGCAGTCGCAAAAAAAATTACGAGTGCCGCAAGTGCTTACGTGTGCTGTGTGATTACATGCTAATTTTCATTAGCCAGGTATGCCATTTTCTATTATATGTTAGCATTAAGCTAACAGACTTTTTAAGTATTCATTCAAATTTAGATTTTAAGGACTCTCAAATGTACACCCACAAAATACATCTTTGAACTCGAAAATGTTTGCTGCTGCTCCACACACACACACACACCCACAGTCCAGCTGTGCTGCTGGTTCCGTGTGAATTATGTATTGTGTCTCCTTCCCTGGAAAAACACACACGGAGAAGGAATGGGAGGACGGGAGAGTATTTTGGGAGTGGCAACACGTTTGGAAAAGCTTGGAAAGGGAAAATGACGAGGGAAGGGGTGTAGCTGGATGGAACGACACGCAAGGCATATTGTCTTGAGTCATGCTGTCTCATCGCATGTCGAGGAGCCTCGACATTGAGGACATGTCTCTTCCAGGTCTCCCTATACAATGAAGCATATGTTGTCTCGAGTCATCTCTAGTCATGTTGTGAAAAAGACATGCATCTAGTCATGTCCATGTTGCCTGTAATGTTGGCAGGCTCTCCACACTCGGGGGACGGCATCTTCGCAATGTCTCTCCAATGAGGACATATTGTCTCCAGTTACGTCTTTTCGTGACAATGAGATTTTTTCTCTGCGGTCTTGTCTCACTGGAGAAGCCACTCGGTGTTTCATCAACTTGTCTCACCACAATGCCGCATGAAGTCATGTCACGACACCAAGGACTGTTTGTCTGGAGACATGTCGTCTCTTGTCATATCGTCTCCGAACGTTGAAGACAAAATGTGTCTCTGCATTGAAGACATAGCTCTGCAATGAGGACACGGTGTCTCTCCGGAGATTATTTCAAACAGTGGAGTGTCTGTAAAAAGTGCGTCGAGTGAGGTAATGTGGTCTCGATAGAGTTGTCTCCCCAGAGGACACGTCTCTAACAACGCGTAGACTGATGTTTTGTGTACGCTTAGCGATGTAGCTCCACGGAGAACTTGCCCATCTTTTTCATCATGTCAATCAGTGGCGACATGCCCCATTTAAGTGCGTTGACGGCGAATATGCGCTGTCTAACGAGGTTGGCTTTCCAGTAAGGGCACGTCGAGACACGAATCGGTAAGAAGTCTTCCTAGCAATCCTGCCTGCTCGTGTTCGCTCTGCTAAGACGTGCCCGCCGTGCTCGCCCGCTGACGCATGACTCGGGGATATTTCGCGCAGCGTCCCCGAAGGGAAAAAAATGCCCTTTCACTTCTTGTACTTCCACGGGAACAGGAGAAAGACTTCACCTACCAGCTTTTCGCCCTCGGTGCGGACAAGAAGGCGTCTCTCGCGGGCTTCCTCCTTCGGTTGTATCGCCCGCTCCCGACGCGATTTTTTTTTTTTTTTTTTTTTTTTTAAAGCTCCGCGACTGACAGACTCTTCCTGCTGAGCGAATCCGCCCTCTCGGGAGCTGAAGGTGGCGTGAAAAATCGCTGCGCCCCGGTGTCTTAGCACAATCTTCTGGTGTTGTGTGATAGCCGCAGCTGTCTCTCTCCCTTTCTCTACCCGCTCGGGCGCGTGACGTCATGGAGGAAAGCCCCGACCAGTGACGTCAGCGCGTCGACCTGACTCGAACCACGCCCCCGCAAGAGAGCACTTGGGTGCAAATTAAATATAACGGAGGCGTCTATTTATTCGCTCACAATCTTGATTCCAGCGCCGATTAATTATGTTATTAGTAGGCTTTTGGGGAAACATTCAACCAATAAATATATAAATACAGTGTATAAACGTGTTTGGGTTTGGGACTTGGGTTAAGACATAAACCATTAGATTTAAATGGACGTGTTGTAATAGTGAATAAGGGTATCTGACGAATGCAATTTTGTCCATTTCGTTTGTGAGAAAGATATCCACCAATTTGTGGGTTTGTGGTGGGGCTCAACAAATAAAACTACGTTTTGGTGGCGTCTTACAAGATACACTAATACAGGAAAGTGCAGGTTTCTGTTTTGTTATTACTCTTATTGGCGGCTTGGGGGGGGGGGGGGCAATAGCCCGTGCTGTCGTATTTGTTTCCAGCGCTTGTGCAGCATGAAAGTCAATTGACAAAAAGAGACAATATATGCCAGTGATAGAAAAAAGCTGGTTTATTGGAAGACCAAGAATTGGGAATGATCAAGATGTGTTGCCTTGCTCTGAAAATCCGCCACAATTTGAAGCTTGGCATCAAAGCCCCATCACCGTGAGGAGTTCTGCTCTTTCATCCGGCCAAACAAACCAACCACCAGCCCATCCGTCCGTCTCTCGCAGCATTCCTGCAGTCCTTGATGTGAGCGCATCCCCGGGATTCAAGCGGCTGGAGAGGAAGAAAAAAAATAAAAAATAAAACAAAAGGGTGTGTTTGTTTAAAGAGCAGACTAAAAGCCAGTCATCACAGGGGGATTCTGGGAAGTGGTTAGACATGAGCTCATATTTCATTTTGGGGGGGGGGAATTAGCGATCAAAGTAGCTGGCTAAACTCAATTAAAGATTTTTTTACTTGGGAACGCCATAAACATCTGTTATTACTCCCACCCCGCCCCCTCACCAGTACGCAGGAAACTTGTGAATGAACCAGCTGGACTCAAAAAGCCACAGAATGATGAGGTCAAGGAGAATCTGGATCTAAACTGGTAAACGACAACCATTTCCTTGAAGGAAACCACCTAATTGTTTCAGTATCGCATTTGCAGTCAATGATGTCAGAGGTCCGCAGAGGCGCTGCAGGCGTCGGCTTCGAAAAGTTTAGTTGGGTCATAAACAAAACAACAAAAAAAAGGCATTTCCTGACTTTTGGCTACGACAAAACTGCAGCTGAGGAATGACATCATGACCAATGTAAAGAGTGCAAAGAAAAAGGTACAAAGAGGACACGTTACAGGAGGCGGCGCGGGCCGGGGAGGCCCGTGTGGCAGAGGTGAACGCGGCCACAATGGAGGCGAAGACCACGTCGGGGCTCTTGGAGGCATCCACGTTGCTGTGGATACCCCTGCCGCTGTAGTACTGGACCAGAGGCGCCGTCTGGCGGTGGTACGCGTCCAGCCGAGAGCGCAGGGTTGTCTCGTTGTCGTCACTGCGGCGGATCAGGGGCTCGCCGGTCACCTAGGATGGAAGAACCGCCCCCCCCGACCCACAACCCAAAAAAGTAGAAAAGATTAGATTAGCATTTTCGGGATACCTCGGAAACTGTAGATTGAAGTTGTAATAACGCAGATCACCACTAGTTGGCAGACATCTTGGTTGCGCTTATGTTAGGTCTCATACCCTACACTATTTTTTTTGTTTTGTAAACACCAGCCCATTTCGGCACCAAACAAACAGGAGTTGAATCATGATTGCCGTCCTATTCAAGTCCTCTACACTTTGTCTAAATTCACTTTGGTGTCTGAAAGTTAATTTGCAGTTGAAGAGCAGACCTTTAGGCCGCAAACTCAACTAATTTGGCAGGTTACCGCTAAAGCAAAGGCAAAATCCTTTATGATTTTTCTGCAGCTGCCCGTCGCAACCAAAGAATAAAGAAATAAAAAAGGGGCCCTGAGCGCCTTACGTCATCTTTCATGGCCTCTTTGGGTGGGTTGAACTCCTCGTGGTAGGAGCGGCCGCTGGGCTGATGTATCAATCTGCCAGGACAGAAAAGACATCAGAGCGAGCAGCAAAAGTGGCAACCGATGAGCTATTTTTTATTTTTTTCTCCATAATGCGTTTCGGTCACATCGCCCAACCACATGCAGGGGGAAGCAAACAAAACGCGAATAAACGGCTCAGATCAAAATGTCCAAAAAGGCTAGCAAAATGCTTCACAACACCAGTCAAAATGCTAACAGTTACCAGTATGTCATTCAAATCAAAACATGACCAAATGCTAAAGATATCAAAATGCTGCTGAAGCAATTACCTGCCACAGATCCTGCGCACTAGCAGCGAATCGTCAACGGAAAACTCGACGACCGAGTCCAGCCGCTCGTGCCGCTTGTCCAGCAGCTCGTCCAGCTGAAACAGCACCCAAGCGGGATGTCAAGGCAAGGCAACCCGTCCGTCAAAGACCAACGCTTACCCACCAGACACTCACCAGCTCAGCTTGCTTGACCGTGCGGGGGAATCCGTCCAATAGGAAGCCTTTCTTGCAGCGAGGCGTGTCCAGGTTGTTCTCAATGAGTTCCACCACCATCTCGTCGCTCACCTGTAGAACCAAGCAAATCCTGTTCATGCTTGACAGGAAACCCAGGAGGTCACATGATGGACGCAAACGGCGCTCACCAGCTTGCCAGCGTCCATCGTCTGCTTGAGCTTTTTGCCCAACTCAGAGCCTGATGCCACCATGGCCCTCAACATGTCCCCGGTGGAAAGGTGACACACACAGTAGCGGCCGGCTAGTCGAGAGGCCTGCAGGGACGGAAAGAGCGTTGGGTCATTAAAATCATTTAATTTTCAAAAAGTATGGCCAACGTAATTGTGCCCCTGGCTGATTGTCTATTCCGCCTAAAAAAAGAAAAAAGAGGCAGGTCATTAAAGATGAGTCTCTTTTTAATGTCTGCAACATCCTGTTTAGGCAGCAAATTGGTCCTTTTTTTTTGTTCGTGTGTATGTGCACGCTTCCAGCTGAGAAAACACTGCAGCAACGTCAAGTTGTGTTCAGTGTTGACTTTGTAAACACGACACTCCACTGGGACAAAAGTAGAACATAAGTACTAGCTGGGAATCTGGAGCTAAAATTAAAACAAATATATGTTGTGTTTATTATGTTCTCGATTGTGAATGACTGAACTGGACAATCACGTAAAAATTACAGCCGACAACACACAACTGACCTTTGCACACATACCGACTTGCATCAGAGAATCTGCTTTCTGATCAGAAAGCATTGTTCTGAGGCTCCATGTATAGAGAGTTTTTTTACATAAAACATGGCAAGATTGACTCTCCATGCTTTGCTTTTTTTTAAGGTTAGTTAGGTTTTATTAAATGATTAAAAAAGGGTATGACAACGTTTGGTCTCTTTGTATAAGGAAACAGACTTTTTGTTGTGAAAGTGCTTGTCCATTTCAGTGACAGAGCCTCTCTACACAGTGCTTTTTATTCACATATGAAATTATAAGTAGACTTAAGTACTATCGTATAACATTATACATACCCCATATACTAGCATACATTTAGCTGTATATCGCTTCATAACCGCATAATTATGTTGCAAAAACTTGTGTTCCGACATGACACGTTTAGCTGTCTGTGACATTTGAACGCAATACACCCGAGATTTGAATTTTGACGCATGGTTCGCACTTTGCAAATCGTATTTAAAAGATAATTCTAATAAGCAAAATGAAATCAGTAGACATTGGTTCTAAAAATGTATACATATTTTGGGCGCTCAGTGTACGCTTTTTACTGAAGTTGGAGCAACTTGGGGTTTAATTTCCTTTAAAAAAAAAATCCTTACATTTCTTAGTTGTCGACTGTGCAAGCCTAAAAGAATATTAGCCGTATCACACGTCGGAAGATAAACAAAATCGTGCCACTGGCTGAGGGAAAACCAGACGTAAGGAGTTTTTAAATTAGCATTAGCCGCCAGCTAAACTCCAGAACTACCACGCGTCCAAGCTAGCCGTGACATGCTAACGCTAGCCGTCGCCCGCTCACCTGGGTCCCCTTGCCGGCACCGGGTGGCCCGAGCAGGATGGCCCGGATGCCCTCGTGCACGTCGGCCATCGCCTCTTTGAGCTGCGCGCTAGGAGCCATCAGCGGGAGGAGGCAGATGACCAAAAGAGAAACTTTGGCCCAAGTCTGGCAGACGTCGTTCAACAGCTGACAGGTCAGCAAGGGAAAGAGAGGTGTCCTCGCTTTCTATTGGATGAAAAGTACAAAAGCACTGCCCTTCTCGGAAAAAGGACCTTTTCTGATTGGAGCAGGCCTTTGCCTGTTAAATAGTGCATGTTATGATTGGATAAAACTAAAATGACGTTATTGATGGCGCCTCACCTTTTTTTGAATCGCAAATTCAAGTTGATCCAGTTTTCGTTGATTCACTTTTTGTTAGTTTTATAGTATTTCGGAGCAAAAATTAAATAAGTCAACCAATACACTACATGGATGAATTAATGTGAAATGTATAATTGCCTAACCATTTTAACTACCGAATGCTATTCAGGTAACAAAATGTCCATTGATGAATTCGATTAAAGATTAAACAAATATATTAAACCTATTTGTAATTTACAATAGTTTCATAGATTTTTTGGGGGGGTATTTGTTATCCTGTAATGTAAAGGCAGTCGTTTTAATCTAATTGCACTTTTATTGTTCTGGTTTTGCTTCGTTGTAAAAGTGAGATTTTGTTAAAAAATAAAGTGCTGAATCTCTCTCTCTATGTATACAGTATATACACTATATTTTAGGGCAGTAGCTAAATCAATTAGATATGATATATTCCCGCTCACAAATTGGTTTATTCCAGGACAATTTTCTAAATTGCGTCATACTTTGAGCATCACCCAATTGTGGCACCTCTATCGGTGTTTTTAAAATGTCTATTTTGCTTATTATCAAATGTATAGGTCAAGTCCATTTTTTTTACTTCCTGTCAGAGGTAATGATCACGCTCCACGAACTTAATCATCAAAATCAGATGGTTTGTTGTCGTCTTGAGTACCGCTTCCTTTTTTTTTTTTTTGGTGCCAAAAGAGTCTTGCAAGCGCAACAGAATTATACCCAAGCGGCGGGATGATGGCCAGTTGCCAGAAAACAGAGAAAGGGAAGAAGAAAAAAACCCACTTCTTCTAACACTATTAATGCACCTTCCTCATGTAAGCCTGAAAACCGGAAGACAGTCAAGTAAAGATAAATCCTTTCTTCACGGTGCAAAAATGCCCGAGGGTGAGGTTCTCTACTCGGACTTGGTTTTTGTAAAATCTCGGGGAAATGGCGGTACGGGTGAGTGTTGAACAATGATTACATCTCTTGTGCATTAATTTGTTATATATGTATAAAACTGGATGAATTTGGTTGGACAGATGCAGCCTCGTCATCATCTGAAAAAAACTTCGCCTTGGTCAAGGAAGCAAAAACGCAGTTAGAGCCACAGCACGGTCGGTGACATCCTCAAATTTTGTCATGTTCATTTTCGTAAAAATAATCATTTCATATATCAGAATAAACAAATTCTCAGTGGCGAGACGGTTACTTGTGAAAGAAAAAAAAGGGGAAGAAAGAGGACTAATCAATGTAAATCTTTCAGTCAAGTGCGTTAGATTTTTCTTTCAAAAGTTAGCAGCAGCATTTAACAATTAAAAAAAATATATATATTTGGAAAATGATATATTCAGTACAAAAAGTTTCACATGAAGGACAAGCGGATCCCTCGTGGAACACAATCTTTGCCAAATGTTACACTGTGTGACAGTCATGCAGTTCTACAATTGATTGTGTATTTATGTATAATCACTGGGGTCATGTATAAATAATAAAGTAGACCAACGTGGTGACCAATAATATTTGTGCAGAAAATATATATTAAATTGACCAAATGTTGACGGGGGAGATTTTTTGGGGATGAGAGCATCAGTTAATAGAAATATTTCTAAAATTGATTATGTTGTGTTTCAAATACTATATTTTTTTATAAATTCATGAGAATAGAGGTATTCTATATACAGGACATCGAGATTTACATGAAAAACAAGGGGCTTTAGAATGGATCCCTGTGGTACACCATCACTGCCTAATTATGTTACAATGCGTGTACAATTTTACAAATCTGTATATGTGTGTGTGTGTGTGTGTGTGTGTGTTTTGTAGATCCCAAAACAGGTAAGACGACACCGAGGGCAAAACTGACATCGGAAAGAGTGGCCTTAGTGGCATTGTGCGTTTTCCTGGTGCTGGCACTTGTCGCTCTTTGTTACGTCTGTGAGTTGTTGCTCTATTTAGCAATTTAGCATATTAAGGGACATCATTTATTCATCATGGCCGCCTCGTTTCTTGCAGTTTACCAGAATGTTCAAATGAAGAAGAAAATCCAAAATCTGAAGGCTGAGCGAGAGGCGTGCAAAGCCAATCAGTCAGAGACAATGAGTGAGTAAAAACCTGTTGTGGAATACATACAGCACTAGCTGAACACATAACTACCGGTAGTCTCATCATCTTAGCCAGCTGAGCTTTCTACCGTCACACATAATTATGGTGAGCATTTTGTCTAAGATGCTAACGGCAGCAGAGAGGGCTCGCCCAAATTTATGACAAAATGTACAACAGCACACCTTTTATGACTGGCATGAGTTAGCATTTCGAGTTAACCACAACTTACCAAATAGGTTCTGTCATCTTCCAAGATGGCGTCTGCTGGAGATGTGACCCAGGTTGGGAGCTTCATGGAGAAAGCTGCTACTGGTTCTCGACCAGCACGTCAACCTGGGAACTGAGCAGACGCTATTGCGGGAATCGAAGTAGCGACTTGGTGAAGATCGACAGCCGTGATGAGCAGGTGCCACAGCCGCCGTTTTGGGTTCCTGGCACAGGTCAATTCGTCGACAAGTTCTGCCTAGCAACAAATGACCCAAGCAATTTCTTTGCAAACACGGTGGCCAAACTAAGCTTTTATTGCTCCTTCCCAATGCCGCACGAAGCTAAAATTCTTCACTTGTTGCACAACTCACCTTTAATTGCACCCTCAGGGGAGTGGGAATTTCAACGCCCACACTTTTGCCAACAATAGAGTCCAACATCCACACTTTCCCCGGTAAAAGCGATCAACGCCTACACTTTTCTAATAAAAGTGGTCAACCCTTTCTTATCACTCCAGATGTGGGCGTTTCAACACCCACACTTTGACATAAAAGCAAACACCCAGACTGAAAGAACCAACGGGGGATGTAAGTAATTCTACACCCACACTTTTGCCAATGAAAGTTTTGAACACCCGCTTTATTCCCAGTAAGAGGGATCAAGACCAGCACTTTTCAACTCACCAACAGGGAAATGTTTCAGGAAGCACATTTCCCAGTCAAAGCATTCGACACCCATCCCCTTTGTGTTGCCCCCACACAAGATGTGGGTGTTTCGGCACCCACGTTTTTCCAGAAAAAGTTTCAAGTTCCACACTTTTCCTAATAAATGGGCACGACACTTATGCAAGATTTGAGCAGCTGCACTTTTCATTACACTTTCAAGGGGTGTGGCTGTTTCAACCCCCGCTGACACCCACACTTTTTCTAACCTGATTAGAGCTTCGTGGAGAGGAAACTGAGGGACAAAATGGCCTTCAAAGAGGACAAGTTCTGGATCGGCCTGACGGACTCCAAGGAGGAGGGTCAATGGCTGTGGGCGGACGGCTCACCTCTTAATCTGAGGTAGGAATAGATAAAAAATGGTTTCCATTTTTAGGGTGGGGGGCAAATTTCATCATTCGTGTTGCGCATTTTGCTCAGTTTGCAATTCTGGGGGAGGAACGAGCCTGACAACTGGTCAGGGCGGTCGGCGAGCGGTGAGGACTGCGTCCGCATGGGCGAGAAGTATGGGGCTCACGACCTCCTGTGCTGGTTCGACAAAGCCTGTGACGCCCCGCAAAAGCACATCTGTGAGAAGACGGCGCAGAGAGGAAGGCCGTACTGCAATTTCCTCTGACCACAATTTCCCGTGGCGAAGTCAAAACTTTGGTCAAAGTTACCTTAGGTGGCCTACCCGGAAAAACAGGCGAGCCTCTGAAATCAATTTCAGTCGACAGCGCTGCACAAAATATCAGTTTTCTTGGGATTGCTAAAGGGATGAATGGATTCTTCTGTTTCAATTCTTATGCCACCAATTTAATATCAATCCCAATTAGCATTTTTAGACTAGTGAGGGTGAAGCAAATCTACAAAGTTTTGACGAGACCCCCACTTTGATGCAAAACGTCCACTGAAAGACAACAGAGCGAAAAGTCGACATTGATCCTTAGAGGCTGAAGTGACTTATTGAATGTAAAACTTTTGACTGGAAAAAAAGTGGCAAAAGTTTTGTTTTTAACATACAGTCAAACCTCGGTTTTCGTCCATAATCCGTTCCAGAAGGCTGATCAAAAACCGAAATTGTTCGAAAACCGAAACCACGCTCTTTTTAAAATAAAAATGTTTACTGAACACGTCTGCTCACAATGGAAAGCAACACGAGGAAGCGTTACTTCCTCGTCTAAACGAGGAAGCGTCACTTCCTCGTGTAAGGAAGGCCAGAGGAGTCAAATGGTGCATTCAAGTGCGCTCAGTTTGTTCGAGAACCGAAATTTGTTCGTCATCCGAGGCATAAAAAAACATGAAATTTTTGGTCGAAAACCGAATTGGCCGAGAACCGGACGCTCGAAAACCGAGGTTTGACCGTATATGCAAAAATCAGATTCTTCTTTCATACATTTTGAGGAGAAAAAAAAAGCTCATATTTAACTTTAGCTAATAAAAACCACCTCACCTGTAGGGGATGTGGATGTGTCGTTTTTTTTTTTCTGAAACAGTTTCTGAAACAAATGGGAGATCAAAAAAAAAAAAAAAAAAAGTGATTAATCCAACTTCAATAGTTAACATTCACAGTTTTATTAAAAAAAAAGAAACAAAAAGGTCATTACAAAACGTCTGTCAAGGGATATATGAATGGATACATTTTTATTTGTACACTGCTAATAATTGAGGAAGGCTGTCACGTTTTGTCTTAAAAGGTGCTTTGAATCGCAAATTGGATGCGTTCAAGTAGTTTTACTCGGCAAGATGGTTCCGTTTGTTCTAAATTAGACGGACTCGACATCATCTACTGCAGTGATTTTCCCAACCACAATTGGTCGGAAAAAAAAAGATTTTTTTCGATATGATGTATCGGCGATGTACAGCAACAGGATGAACGGGAGCAGAAGGTCGTAATTTATTAACCAGTGTTCAGTCATTTAACATCAGAATAAAAGCTTAACGGGCCAAAATTTCACACAGAGTAAATTGGAGAGGACACGAAGAAGACGACATGATTTCAGTATCATGTCCTATCATTCCCGTGACATTTTGTGCTTGCCGGTGTTCCGTGAGATTTTTTTTTTTTTCAAAAGGTAAAATTTGGACCGTGGCTCAATACAGGTTGGGAAACACTGACCTACACCATGAAGGGAAAGAGGCGGTAACATGGTACAAAAAGAGGACAGTGTCATCTCACTGTCTATTGACATTGGTCGGACCTTTAAAAAGAAAACAAGATTATTAATATATTCCAAAACAAAAAAACCAAATAAAAATGCTGATCGTGGAATTCCAACTGCGATTCCTTCGATTCGAAACAAGTTTTTGGAGGGGACAGCCTTGCTCCCTTTAGTGTCACAGAACGTCTTGTCCTCATCTAAAACGTGGTCGCTCGACCGCTGCCTTCAAGACACTTTTGATTCCGTCTCCTCGGTAAGAGTTCACAGATTCGTCATGGCCAGTCGTCGTCATCGTCGTCGCCGCCTCCGCCTTTGCCGCCGCCACCCTCGTCGTCTTCGGGGGCGAGCGTCCGCTCCTTGGTGGCCAAGTGCAGCTGCCGCACGGTGAGGATGCGAGTGAGCATGGCCTCCTTCGTGTCCTCGTCCAGCGGGGTGGCCGAGAACCACAGCGGGCTGTTGGGCACGCAGCAGCGCTCGGGCAGCAGGTAGAACACGTCGGTGCGCTGCTTGACCGTCTCCGAGCTGAACGGAAATACAACATATCGAGGTGGGGGGGTCGAGGGGGGGGGGGGGGGGGGTGGAAACAAAAAACAAACCAAGATGATAAAATTATTCCCCAATTTTAATGGTACTGTTTTGGGAACCTATCTTTTGTTTTTCACTGGCAAAACAAATTTTCGCCGAGGAACATCACTTAGACAAAAGGAATGCTTTGGCACCATTGTACTCCATCTTGGTGCCAAGGAAACATGCTGAAGTGAATTGAGCAACGTCATTTCGACAAAAGTAGTGTTTTGCCAGAAATCTTGATGCCAAGGAAGTATGATGATGTGAGTGGAGCAGCTTTGTCGAGTCAAAAGTAGCACTTTGGCACCATCTTGTGGTATATGCGAGGAAAATACAACCTTTAACTTGATGGGTAAAAATAACCCACATTGGGCTATTTCTAACCCATATTGGCTTAGTTTAAAAACACTAAGAGTGTACAGTGATCCCTCGCTATTTCGCGGTTCGTTTATCGCGGCTTCAGTGTATCGCAGATTTTTTCAAACATATTCATAAAAAAATATATATAATTTTTTCCCCCTCCATATACATGGAGTACAGTACTGTATATGTTGTTCTATGTGACTCGTTGTTTTGCAGCTTCTCGCGGACCGTTTGCGTACTTTTTGCGGACTTAAAAAAAAAAAAAAAGTAAAAATTTTTTTTTTTAGCCTGTATATGTTTATTGGTCGCTACTTTGCGGATTTTCGTTTATCGCGGGTGGTTTTGGTCCCCATTAACCGCGATAAATGAGGGATTACTGTATTATGAACTGAGTGGAAAAGCTTCATTAAAAAATATATAGTGCTCTGGCGCCATCTTGTGGCATCCACAGAATATTGCAATCATTATTAGGGGAGACATCAATTACAGTCAAACCTCAGTTTTCGAACATCTCTGTTCGCGACCAAATCGGTTTTCGACCAAAAATTTTCGATTTTTTTTTACGCCTCGGATGACGACCGAATTTCGGTTCTCGAAAAAACTGAGCACACGTGAATGCACCATTTGACTCCTCTTGCCTTCCTCGGGTAGACGAGAAAGTGACGCTTCCTCGTGTTGCTTTTCATTGTGAGAAGACGTGTTCAATAAACTTTCTTTTTTTTTTTTTAAAAAGAGCGTGTTTCGGTTTTCGAACAAATCGGCTTCCGAACAACCTTCTGGAATGGATTATGGTCGAAAACCGAGGTTTGACTAGACTCTCATGGAGAGAAAAAAATGTACAAAATGTCGAACTTGAGCATGATTTTAAATTTATAAAATAAATAAACAATGAACCAAATATTTAATGTGATAACGGAATAAATACCGACCCAATAGTCCGAACCCCTAGTTGACCGGACGGTTGCCACATTCTTACCACTTTGACAGGTAGAATTCGTAGAGTCGCACGGGACAGCGCAGTGGATTTTCCGTGTTCTCCTTCATCTCCAGGATCTTCTCCTCTTTCACTTCCTCCTCCTCCTCCTCCTCCTTGCGCTTCTTGGCTGGAATGCCCTCCAGATCTCAAGACGCACACACGGGGTTACGAAAACGAAATCGCCATCCACCGCGTGTGACGATCAATTGTCAGCCCGACCGGACTCACCATCGATGGGCGCGATGGGCGGGTAGAAGCGCAGGAAGGTGGTCTTGACGTTGCCCTGGGCGGTCTTGGTGCAGCGCATGACGTGGGCGAAGGAGAGCTGCCGGTGCTGCTCGACGGTGGCGAAGCCGAAGTTCTTGCAGAAAAAGTAGAGCAGCGTGTTGAGCAGCACGATGGGCGAGTACACGCCCAGCTGCTTGCAGTCCCACAGGAACTCCTCCTCCACACGCGAGTGGATGTAACCTGACGGGAGACAGAGAAAATATGGGACGACCGTGGAAAGGACAAGCAAAGTGTTTCCTGAACAGCGCTTGGGAACAGAAAGCAGCCCCCCCCCCCGCGCTTCTCTCCACTCTTCACATTTTTCGGACTCACCCCCGGTTGTAAGGGTCGGTTGGAAGCCTCTGAGCATGTTGGTGAACTCTGTGGAGAACTTGCAGTAGAAGCTGTCCGTGAAAATGTTCTCCACGCGGCCATTCTCAAACAGGTGCTGCGAAGGGGGCGACGGGACAACGGGAGGTGAGCGAATGACAAGCGCGCCTCACCGTCGGGAGGTCGGACAGAGCGGGAGGGGCTGCGGTCTTGCCTGCTGGATGCCGAGGCAGAGGTAGAAGAGGCTGTCGGCCGCGTACGGCTCGCCCGACGGCCGCCTGACCTCGGCGATGAAGCGGCACAGGCCGTAGCTCAGTTCGGCCGAAGTGCAACGGAGGAGGTTTTCTTTCGGCACCAGGGGGCGCACTGGTCAGGGGGTAGATCACGTTTTTTTTTTTTTACCAACAAATCATGTCTGGGTGATTCATTGATTTCAAAGATGACAGTGATTACAGGAAAAAAAAATCTAAACTTCATTTGAAGGCTACGTTACCCCCCCACAAATCCTGTACCCTCTCAAGAGTCGACTCACTTCCGATACGCGGCGTCTCCATGTCGGGCTGAGCGTCTCTCCAGCGGATCCATCGCTTCCAAGCATCCACGCCGTACTCACTCTTAAGCTTCGGGACTTTGGGGACGGAGCTCTTGGCGGCGGATCCTTTTTTGCCGGATGCCTCGGCGCCCTTGTTTGACTTTTTACGACCCTTGGTGAGCACAAAGAGAAAAGAGTCCATTACGGCAGTTGTCGCTTTTGAAGGTTTGAAAAAAATTGACAGCATTTGAGATATGAATATAGGGGTGCGGTTACTAACAAGTCTAACTCATTCGGTACCAGCCAATTTTGGACCAAATCTGAAAAGACGTTTAAAAACGTCTTTGGGAGTGAATGAGCGAATTAGTTCCAATCGTTCCACACTCATGACTCATAACTAGGGCACAACCGCTATCTCTTTTGACATTTGAGTACAGGGGTGTGCAGACTTTTGCTATCCACAGCCAATTCTGGACCAAGTCTGAAAAGACGTTTAAAAACGTCTTTGGGAGTGAATGAGCGAATTAGTTCCATTCGTTCCACACTCATGACTCATAACTAGGGCACAACCGCTATCTCTTTTGACATTTGAGTACAGGGGTGTGCAGACTTTTGCTATCCACAGCCAATTCTGGACCAAGTCTGAAAAGACGTTTAAAAACGTCTTTGGGAGTGAATGAGCTAATTAGTTCCATTCGTTCCACACTCATGACTCATAACTAGGGCACAACCGCCATCTCTTTGACATTTGAGTACAGGGGTGTGCAGACTTTTGCAATCCACCGCACGTGTGACAACGCTTACCCTCGTCTCTCTGGATTTCCGTGACGGTTGACGTTTCCGTGAGCCGGTGGGTGTGGGGCTGGCCGGCGGCGTGGAAGACTCTCGCTGCAGGGCCATCCTCTCCAAGGTCTCTAAGGGGGGGGGGGGGGTCGGAAGCACGGCACGGCGTCAGAAACAAAGCCCTCGAGGGAGCCGAGTCGTCGTCGTCGTCATCAAAATCGGGTGACTGACCGATGGGGAAATCGGTTTCAACGTCCATGGGAGGTGAAGGATCATTAGGCTCGTCCCAGCTGTTCAGCAGGCTGGCCAGGTCGTCCGTATTCAAGTCGGTGCTCATCGCATCTGTTCAAAAAGCAGCAGAGATTGGATGAAAAATCAAGAAAAGCAAAAAAAATAAAATAAAATTGCTGGAATTTTTGGTTGAAAACAAAAAGTTCCCGTGGGTCCAAAATTCTGGCCCGTCTACCTCCGCCAGCAGCAATCTCCGGTCGCATTTCCCCCTCTTTGTCCACCCCGCCATCTCCTCCGTTGGTCTCGGACACCATCTCTGCCATGAGAACCAGCTCGGCCTCGAACGGGTCCGCCGGGAATTTCTCCTTGATCTTCTTGATGGTCTCCACGATGCGGTCGGCGTTGTCCATGTTGACGGGCAGCAACATGGGCACGGGGAGCTGCGGGACACACCGACGGCGGGTCACAGACGGGAAGCGAAGCCGCTGCCCATGTTGACCGCGGAAGCGTTTACGTACGGGCAGGGGCACGCCCACGGGATTGGGGGTGCACTGGCTGTACATGTTCATGGGCACGGGGACGTACACCGGCACGGGAATGGGGAGGACCATAACCTTGGGTATGGACAAATCTATAGGGACAAGAGCAAGTGGGTGATGAAGGCGAATGTGCCATTTCATTTCTTCAAGTGTGGTACAAGTACCGCTCGTCTTGCAAACGAAGGCTGAACGATTTTCCGACACATCATCCAAATCGCAACCCCCCCCCCCTCGTCCCCCTTTCCAAAATTGCAAGTGCGGACCTGTCTGCGCCTCGACGTCGACCGTCTGCGTCCGACAGGAGACACCCTTGTTCTGCACCAGCGGCTTGCACAGCAGCGCCTTGTTCTTCATGCTTCTCGAAGTGCTGATAGAAATGGGCGTGGGCGTGGAAGGAGACGGCCTCTTTTTCTCTGGACTGTCGTTAATGATGATCTGGTGACAGAGAAGAGGGGGTGGGAAACAAAAGAATGAATAAAACTCACTAAGGGGGGAGTTATTTGCGTTTTAAATAGAATGTCGACCGGTTGCTTACCAAATCAGGGTCTGTTTGTGAGTCAGAACCTACAGAGAGGAAAAAAAAAAAAAGATTCAATTGTTTGGGTTTTTTTTTGTTGCTCTAATTCAAAGGACATTGTGCTGGGCTTTTGGTGTGTGTGTGTGTCCTGGCCACTTGGGGGCAGTATTTTACAGACATAGGAATACAGTAATCCCTCGTTTATCAGGATTAATGGGGACCAAAACCACCCGTGATAAACGAAAATCCGCAAAGTAGCGAAACCCCCCCCCCCATATAGGTACATGTACATAATATTTATATGGCCAAATTTAATGGTATACATGCATGTCGAAGTAAATTCTGAAATAATTAACATGACTTAATGCTGTATACTAATAGATTTAAACATGTATAAATTAGGTTAGTTTATGAATAACAAAATACAGTTAACATATAAAAAAAATAATCTCGCAAAAAGTCCGCAAACGGTCCGCGAGAAGCTGCAAAAGTCAGCAAAACAACAGTGAGTCACATAGAGAAACATATACAGTACTGTACCACATGTACTGTATATGGGAAAAATAAAAAACTTATTTTTTTAACATGTTTGAAAAAATCCGCGATGCACTGACGCCGCGATAAACGAACCGCGAAATAGCGAGGGATCACTGTATTGTTATCCTGTCTGTCTAAAGGTGTTGGGCTACTTCTGCTAGCATTGAGCTAAACGGACACACTAAAGCTACGTGGCTGCTTTCAACACACATGGAAATCTCTTTGTTTTATGTTTAGTTTGACAGGAAACGCCAATTGGGAGCGTCGATTAACTGCTTGAATTCACGTTAACGTGTAAGTGGTGTTTCACATTACATGCTAGCATTTAGCTTTTGTTATTGTTAAATGTTGTTATGGTTTAGTGTTCGGTATAAAATGTTTCTTTTCCCATATTTTGCGTGTCAATTTTACAGTAAACCTCAACTGGTGTTGAGAAATAACTTTACCTCTTGTTCGGGACCTGTGGAAGTGAGCGAGTAGTCCTCTTTTCGTTTCCTCAAACTGATTTGATAGTCTCCTACTTTGCGAAAGAAAGAGAATAAGAACAGGCACTCAGTAACACTCGAAAAAGTCTGTTTGAAATCAGTTTTTCAAACTGCAAGTGTGTTTTAACACGTTTTAAGCACGGGTGATGGCAAACTCAAGCATTTCTGTTTCACCGTCGGTAGAGGTGTGTAATTTCTGCGGTGCGTACTTTGCTTAGTGGGCTTGTCGGGAGTGGCACGGCTTGCCTGGTCCTGGCAGGCGAGCGAGACCACATTGGCGATGACGGGCGAGTCTGCAACCACAGCACAGGCGGCGTTCGAGGCATGCTAGCGTTTCATGCGCTTGCGCGCGGAAAAAGGGGCAACGGCGGCCCACCTGGCGGGAAGACGTCGCCCTGCGTCGTGATCTGGCCGTTGCAGAAGTGGAACAGACACGGCAGGTCGCAGAAGTTGCGCAACTCTCCCAGCACGAAAAGACTGTGCTTCAGTTTGCCTTTGCGGCTGCACGAGGTGCACTTGGCAACCTGGTGGCAGAGAACTCAAAGTTACAACGCCTCAAAGGAATTGGGAGTACAGTAATCCCTCGTTTATCGGAGTTAATGGGGACCAAAACCACCCGAGATAAGCGAAAATCTGCGAAGTAGCGACCAATAAATATAAACATCTCTCTCACACACACACACACACACACACACACACACACACATTCCTGTACTTGTGACACAGTGAGGACCAAGTAAAAATGCCTACAATGCGAAGACCACAATACGGTATGTATGTATGTGTACACACACACACACACACACACACACACACACACACACACACACGTGGACCTTTGAGTGCGACTTAAAAAAAAAAAAATTCTTAAAAATCTGCCATGCACCAAAGCCGCGATAAACGAACCGCGAAATAGCGAGGGATCACTGTATTTTTTTTTTTTTTAATACAGTCCCATCCCTGATATAGACAATAAATATGATGTCTTTTTTTTGGGGGGGGGGGGGGGGGGGAGACTTACATGGCAGAAGAGCATGGTGTAATTGGACCTGCACTCCTCGGAGCAGAACTCCTCGCTGGACTCGCCGTAGAGCGCCTTCTCCACTTTCTTGGAGACACACTGGCAATACGAGCACGATTTGCAGTGCTTGCCCCAGCGTGTGTCCAGGTCGTGCTCGTACAGCAGCTTGCAGCCTGCCGGAAAAACGGCAACCGACGTGAAAAGAGGAGTCGGTGGCGAGACAGCGGCCGAGACGCCGAGCGGCGACTCACCGTGGCTGCAGAAGGAGCAGTCCTTCCCGTTGATGCGCTTCACCTCTCGGCTGATCTTGTCCATTTTGCAGTACTCGCACTTGGCGCTGATGTTTTGGCTCGTTTTGAACTCCAGGGCGCAGCTCCAGCTGCAGACAAACACCACCTTGTCCTGCGCACGCAGTCGGTGGAGGACTTAAAATGGCTTACGAGCAACAGAGGATGCTCATTCAATAAAAAAAACTTCAAACCAGGAGTTCAGAACATGCAAAGAGAGCTTCTCCCATCCCCTTATGTGTGTGTGTGTGTGTGTGTGTCTTGGCACCTTGACGTGGATGACATCGGGCTTGGAGGTCATTTGTCGGGCGCACTGGGCGCAGTCGAGCGTAGCCGAAGCGGATTGCAGCAGCGGCGGCGTGGTGCTCGGCTCATGACCAGACGCCACCGTCAACTTTGGGAAAATGGTCACCTGCTTCTGTTTCATCTTGAACTTCTCCTACGACCACACGCCACGTTTCCATTAAACACGGCCGTGAGATATTCGGCGGTCGGCCGCACGCCCCGTGGATACCTGAAAGGTCATCACGCACGGCAGTGTGCAGAAGTTTCTGATGGTGGTGTCGGACATGGCCAGGTGGTACGCCGGCAGAGCATTCTTGCCGCAGTTTTCGCAGCTCAGGTGTGCGCCTGGTGGGTTGGGGAAACATCACGGTCATGATTATCGGTGCCCGGGCACTATGTTGATGTGAGTTGAGGAGCTTCCATTGCACAAAAGTAGTACTCAGGGTTCCCACTCTTCCACTTGCTTTTTATATTTGGACCTTTTAAGGACTTTTGCGGACAAATTTAGCCATTTTTAAGGACTTTTGAGGGCTAATTTAGCCATTTTTAAGGTCCTTTTTCTCCATTCGGCAGGGGATTCACGGGGGATTTAATGATCGCTCAGCAATATGCAGGCGGAACAGAAAGCCACATATCACTGAGCTGGTGTTCAAATCATTGCTGTCAAAGGAAGGGCACATCTTTATTTTTAGGGGCAATCAGCTAACCCTTTATTTGACACACTGTATGTCCAATTTTCATTTTCTTACTTGTATTACAGGTAGGAAAAATAAAGTACACTAAGAAAAATGTCAATTTAGAAAATATAAAACTACATTTTTAAGGATTTTTATTAATTCTAGAAGCGTTCCCTGAAAATTAAGAACATAATTTTACCATTTATTTTTTATGGATTTTATGAACTTTAAGGACCCGTGGGAACCCTGGTACTTCACTGCCGACCTGTGGCATCTTTGTACCGAGGAACAATGTGCGAGTCCGTCAAGGAGCTGCATTTAGACTTAAGTGGTGCTTTGACACCAACTTGGTGGTGAAGAACTATGTTGAGGTGCATATCATTTGGACAAGAACAACAACAAAAAAAAAAATCACGCTTTGCCGTCATATCTGATACCTGAGGAGCTGACACTCTGGACCATGAAGGCCATGATGCAGCTGCTGCTGCAGTAGAGGCTCACGGAGTCATCGGTGTTGCTTTTGTTGTGGAACATGTCGGCGAGCGGCCGCGGGGAGCGACACATGGCGCACGGCAGATTGATCTTAACTTTCTTTTACCATAAAAAAGAAGAAAAAAATATTTGAGTATGGTTGATTTTTGAATTGAAAAGGGTTACTGGGTGTCTTATGAACATGGCCGCGATTTTTCCCGCGTACCTTTTTGTACTTGATGAGGCAGTCGAGGTTGCACAGTGTCTTGCTGCTGCCCTCCATCTTGAGCAGCAGCGGCCTCACGTGGCAGATGGAGCCGCAGTTGGCGCAGCCCGCCATGGTCAGCTGATTGGCGGTGCGGAAGAGCTTGAAGCACGAGTCGCTACACATCTTGTGGACGATGCCGCTAAGGACGACCTCGTGCTTGCTCTGGTGGGGGGCGAACATTTAATAATAATTCAATAAATAAATTAATCAATAATGTTCAAACGGTCACCTACAGAATGATGGGAAATTAGGGGTGGGCGGATTGAGTTTATCAATTTCATCAAGTTGGTCGGGACAATTTTTTCTTGTCATTGTTTATTTGTTTGCTTCTTGTTTTTTTGGAAGGAAAGCAATAAAACTAATTAGGAATAAAAGCAGGTGTAAAAACGAAATTATAGTACAATGAACAACAAAGTTTTAAAATATGATAATTTATTAGAGTGTTATTTTTCAGATTTTCAAAAAATGGATTAATGGCTTTTCTATTCATATCAATGAGGAAAGATGACTTGAGATGCAATCATTTGGAATTTTGAGCATGGTCATGAAACGAACTCGCATCTCAAGGCACAACTGTACTCAATCTAGATTTTTGGCCATTATTTTTTTTTTTTTTTGGTACATTTTACGATGAAGGTGAATTTTCATGACGTCCAAGTGGGATCGCTCCCTTTTCCGAACTTTTTTTCATGGCGTGTCCGCATTGACTTACGATGTCGTATTTGGCGCACATGCTGCACGCCGACTGCAGTTTGACGTCAGAAGAAGCAAGCGCCTTGGCATCGGCGCTTTTGTCGAGGGTGAACGCGCTCAGGCACGGTTCGCTGCAGAAGCCCCTCGTCAAGCCGTCCACATCCGGAGCCAGGATGATATCCTGAGGGCGGGATATGCGCCTAGTGGACAGAGACAAACGGACAGACGGCCTTTAGTGTAAAAAGAAATCCATACGGGTCTTTCCCTAATGCCGACAATCACTTTTGGCAGCGGTAGCAGGCCTTGACGCTTTTGGAAGAGCTGAGCGAGGACGTGAGGCAGCCGGTGGAGCAGAAGAGCGCCGGGGAGCCTTTGCGCTGGTACGCCGTCTGCCCCTTGAGCAGCCCCTTCTGGCAGTGCGCGCACAACATGTTCAACGTGGACGACGATGGTCGACCTCGTTGCCTTCGACCGCTGCCGTCCGGCATCACGGAGTAAACGGATTCAATCTGCAAGTCCTCCTCCTACGAACACAAGGGTGAAGACGTCAGTGTCGTTTTAATGTAATCACCACTGGAAAGAAACGAAAGCGAGCTTGCCTTAGCAGCGACGGGCTCTTCCTTGACAGCGGACGTGCCGGACACAAGCGCTAGCTCGTACTCCTCATCCTCGGGCTCGTCCTTGATTTTGATGGGAGTCGGCGAGCCGGCGATGGGAGCCGGCGAAGATGATGACGAGGAACTGGAGGCGGAGAGCTTGATCACTTTCATCCCATTGGTCATGTCGGACGTTGACGGTGATACGGACGCTGACGCGCGAGAAAAAAAAAGAAAACACTGTCAAATTGACGAAAATAAAGGTGAGTGAAATACTTCAATCATATATGACATTAAATATGTTGTTTTTAGGGCCGAAGCACTTTGGATATGTATTTATTGTGCAACTTGTTTTTATTTGATTTTCTTTTACCGACCATAAGTGGACCTAGCACAGAGCCCTGCAGCACACCAAGGTGAGCAGATAAATTGTCAAAGCATACACCGTTATATCTCCAGCATTTTTGGTAGTCTGAGCGTTAGAATCCTCCAAATTCTATATTTGGAAGGAAAAAAAAATAAAATACAACCATGAAAGATTTTGCTCTGTGCCCGGTGTTGACTTTTTGGGGAATTGGAACTGTTGAAATAATGGACAATACAAATCCACATAGAGTTACACCCGTGTTACAAACCAACGGGGGGTGGCTGCATTATGAAACATTGGGATGTGGCTTACTTGTGGCTGCTCTGCTTCTGGAGCGAGTGGCGTAGAAAGGCACAGAATCTTCTTCTTTCTCCTCCTCTATCCTCTCATTATTCTCCTTTACTTCTTCCTCCTGCTGCCGCTGCTGCTCTTTCACATCCTCCTCCACCTTCTCTTTCGCCTCCTTCTCGTTCTCCTCCTCACATTCCTTCTCGTTCTCCTCCTCACGCTCCTTCTCGTTCTCCTCCTCACGCTCCTTCTCGTTCTCCTCCTCACACTCCTTCTCATTCTCCTCCTCACGCTCCTTCTCGTTCACCTCCTCCACTTCCTTCTCGTTCACCTCCTCCACTTCCTTCTCTATTACCTCCTCCACCTGGTTCTCTGTCACCTCCTCCATTTCCTTCTCTTTCACCTCCTCCACACTCCCATCTTCCTTTTTCTCCTCCTCCTTCTCCTCTTTTTTTTGTACTTCTTCATCCACTTTCATTCCGACATTAGGTGTCACGTCAGCGTCTAGCTCAATTTGTGCCGCCTCCTCCTCCTCCTCCAACACTGTGAAAAATACAAATAAAAATCACATAGTTTTCCGACACAATATTGTTAATACTCATCTTGAGAAAAATACAGATGTTCAAAGATTTCACAAAAGTCTGAATTTGCAATTGCATGCTTTCAGTGTAGTGTTAGATGCTCTGTTTGCGTGTTTGAAGCAAGCACGCTGCACCTCTAATTTGAAGAAGTGTGCGAGTGTGATGGTGAGAACAGTTTAAGAAGCTAAATGTGTCTTAAGTTCAAGTGTGTTTCAAAAAGTTGAAGTTGTTTCAAGCGTGAGGGAGGTGGTAAAATTGAACTAAATAATTTTCTTTTACGTCTGTCTAAATCATGCCTTCTTCTAAAGAAAGAAAAATAAATCAGTTTACATTTGTGTTTATACCTGTGGTGCTGTTGTTATCATCTGTGCACATCTGAGCTTCCTGTTCTTGCTGGTCCACAGTACCGATGTCCATCATCTCATCGAGGCTGAACGAGGCGGAGCAAGTGCCTTTGCCGATTGTCTCCTCCGAGTCCGAGTCCTTCACCTGCACAGGAGTGGCTTCCATCTCCTCTACATCCTCCACGTCATCATCATCATCTTTCTCGCTAGCTAGGCCTCCTTCCTCGGTCTCGTCTTCTGAGTGGGACGGCGAGGCGTTCAATGGCTCCATGCGACACGGAACTAGCGGGGTCTCTATCTCTTTAGGTTCAATCTTGCTCTCTTCACTTTGGTTTGGGAGGGAGCTTCCACCTTTGGCTGGAGCTTCAGTTCCCATATCTTCTGTTTCCTACACACCACCAAAAACATATACCAAAGTTTTTAGGACTGGGAAATGCATGAACTCACCCTTATTTCTTCCTCGTCTCTCTTGTAATGGGTAGCCCAGACTCTGAACATATCAGTGAAATACCTTTTATTACAGGCTACATTTAATTAAAATGTGTGGCAAGAGTTTGAGAAAAACATGCAGTTGGATTTTAAAGTGTCAGTTACGACAAGTTGTTATTCTCCAAAGTGTTTGCTTGAAACCTTAGCAGGATGCGTGATCAGGCAAACCATTTTATTTTCAATAGGATTCCAATTAAACCATACGGCATTTGAAAATAACACAATAATTAAATCATTGCAATTAAAAAATGAATGAGATGATCAACATATAGGTATTTCTTTGCACATTTCTGACATCCAAAAGCAATCATAACGACTTCTCGTCCCATTCACACGTTGTCATTTACAAACAAGCTGGTGTCAGATCAAGTCAAATAATTATATCACATCTCGAAAAATCAATATAGCTGTCGCAAATTAACTAGTACAATACAATACGTCATGATTGATGTAGCGCTTTCACAACAGCTGCAGCTGTAACAAAGCGCTTAGCAAAAGAGTTAACATAAAGTAAAATAATAAACGCAACACCTAACATAAAAACACGTCGTAGGGAAAATATCGGCTTTTTACCACGGTTGGTGATATATAAATACAACCACCGCTGACCATTCCAAATTAAAGACACTTTAACAAGACTTCATCAAACAAAAACTCAAGCGCACCTAACAACATTGTTATTGTCGCTGACTTAACCACTGGTGGACCGCGCGACTAGCTCGGCTCATGCTAAGCTAATACTAGCATCCTGGCCAAGGTGTACGTACGCTTTGATGCTAACGAGCTTTACAAGCTAAGCGTGGAAGACCTTTACGAACATGAACTTGAACATAAAGTCAAAGAAGACACAGACAAATGGATGAATGCATTCCTTGGATAAATGCGTTCTGACTCCGACCGTGTTATCGGTCATTGGGGACGGCGTGCCGGAGCTCGATTACCGCAAGTCGCACTTCATCGGCGGCCGGATGCCGTCGTCCATCGCCAGTTTCCATTGCCTCCATGTTCGCTGCCAATGCAGAATGCTCGGGTCGTGCATAAAAAAAAAAAAAAAGACTCAAAGCATTTAATTGATTTGTAAGAGCGGGTGCACCCTTCAATCAGAACTAAAGGACCATCCTACGATGGGGATGTTGCTAGCTTGCCTGGCGCTTCCTTCTTCGCGTGTTTACCTCTGGTTATAGGCAAAAGGAAATCATTCATTGGAGCCCCTAGTGGACAGAAGACGAAACTCATCATTCATGCCATTTACCGGTAGTCTTTTTTTTTTCTCAGTCACACTGCTTTGGTCAAATGAAATAAAAAGTTGGATTTATGAATGGTGTCAACAGTTATTGCGCATGAAAAAGGGGGATTGGTGCACTTCACCCCAACTACCAGGATAAGGCATTGCCTTCAAAATGCCAATTGCCCAATGAAATGAGGTTTAGAATTTTGTTTTGTTTTCACTTGGGTGGTTATTTGTGACATATTCCACACCAATCTTAACATTTAATAATTACACTCAACAAGATCACTGAAAATACATATTTATTGTATCCATAGTGACATCTCTATTGGAGATAACTGAGAAGTGTTATTTTTCAGGAATCTATGCTAACATGTAAAAGATCTTTAAAAAACACAAACAAACATTGATTTTGTAGTTCTTGATCAAATTAGTGGTTGAGGAGGCCTAAGACACTGTCGGCCCGACCCGCAGGCACATCTGCCAGCCGATTGGCATCTTCGTTTCTCAGCCTCAGCGAAGCCATTTTAGCCTCCGACTCATCCATGAAGCCTTCGTCTAAAGACTTACTGTCCGTTTCCTCCTCCGCGGGCAGGAACACGTGGAGCTGAGGGCGAACCAGACCCGTGACGGGACGCTGGTTGTAGTTCAAAACGCATGGTTTCCCGATGACGGACAGCATCTCCGTCCTGTGGCTGCGCACGGCCAGAGGCCCGAAAGATCCCAGTGTTCCGAAGGGTCCCGGAGGGCCCAGGTCTCCGGTGGTAGCCAGCATGTGCGAGCGAGGCCTGGCAGGACGGGGCTTGGAGTTGAGGCGGATCGCCTGGGAAAAGTGGATGTAGGTGGGCTGGAATGAGGGGAAGTCTTTGTGAGTATGACTGGTTGCTGGTGGTGGGTGGACCTTGGAGTGGGTGCGAGACTTGCTAGAGTGAGGAGGGCGGACGCAGCAAAAAGCTTCCAGTGAGGTGATGTCCTTGGTGTGGTGCAGGGACGGCTCGCTAAGGCTGTGGAAACACAAAATGTCGACTATGATAAGATTTAATCCAATAAATGAACAGAACGGGGAGGACAGCGGGGTAGTGGCAAGCACATCTGTATAAATAATGGACATTATGACAACAAAAGGGAACATCACTCTCTCTTAACCCCCATGCAGTAATTATCCCAAAATTGGACATTGCGGACACTTTGGACGATTTTGGACTGTTGGGCAAATGGACACCACAGACAAAACAGTGAAAAATAACTCCACGAAGCTGAAATTTTGCATAGGATGTACATTTTGAGGGGTTGAAAGTGAAAAAAGTTGTTGCACATTGGAAGAGGGACATTTTTGGGACAATCCTCGAGGACATAATACCCTTCATGCAGCCGCTTAAAAATACTGCATGAGGGTTAAATAGGAGTGAAAAGTACTTCACGTGCTATCCACTCGCTCAATTCTCCATCAAATCCTCCGCGGATGGCTTTTTCTTCTTTTGTGTGGGTGTACCACAGGGCGCCGCATCAAGCCCCGTATCAGTTTCAAGTCCAGAGTCCTTTATCCTGTTGAGTGGCACACTTTACGCGTGGGGTGGAACGAGGGTATCAAAGGGTGCATGACAATGACTCTGTAATTCCAGCCATATACCAAACGCCGACACGATGGAAAAGACAAGGTGGGGGGTCAATGGCGCTCAACGCCGCGGGGTACCGAGTCAGCTCACTTTCGCAGGGATTGGAGTTGGTCATACATATCTCCATCCATAAAATAGACACACATGGAGATGTTCCCAACTAAATATGTAAGCTGCAGTGTAGTTTTTTTTTTTTTTTTTTTGCCAGGTCCATCAAGGCCTTCTTGGATGAGGTTAATGCGGGGGGGGGGGGGGGGGGGGGGACGCAAATCAACACAACTCCCATTCTCACTCAAGAGTTTTAAATTTACCTGAGTCGAGTCATGTTGATGCCACGCTTGCCACCAGGTGCTGCGGTGGGCAGGTCGAGTGACGGCAGCCTCAGTGGGGTCTTCTCACTCCTGCGTAGCGGAGCGGCGGATCTCGGGTACCAGGGTCCGCCGATGCCCATACCGAGCGCGACAGATGGCGGCGGGGGCGGGCCAGCAATGCCGCTCATGAATGCACAACCGTTACCGCCTAACACGGATGGCTTCAAGAACATGGATGGATGTGATGGTCCTCCTTCCGCAGAGCCCAGAGGGGAAGTGAGCGTAGATGCGATCGTTGTGTTCCCCGCCCGTGTGGGCAGCTGCTAGCATCAATGATTCACAAGCGCGATTAAAGATGGATGACAGCCAGTGGTCGGGTACAGTCCACCGCCGGTACTCAAATAGTTTCCCTCGACGGATTTTTAGCTCCAGTTTTTAATCACAGAAAATACGTGCCCGGGAGTATTGTGGTCCGCTTTGTGTATGTGTTGATGCGCAATGTGTTCAGTAACTTGGGTTGAAATTTTAAAAAGGACTTAATTTCTGCTATGAGACAAATATATCGAGCCCGTCTCGTGGATTTTCACCTCGCGTGTGCGTCTGGAATGTATTCGTAGCAATACACCGTGATTCGATGCAGTGACTGTATGGAAAAAAAATAATAAATCATGGATTGATGGTTTGGCTGGAATCTAAAAATGCAAAGCCAACTTGCAGGAAGTCCAGTTAGAGGTGCTTGGGTTTTAATCGCAGATAAGATGACCGTGAAGGTCAAGTCCTTTGACACGTCCGTGCGGTTTGAGTATCGCGTGTTTCGGTGTCAGGTCAGCGTGACTGAGAACCTACATGTGATCTGGCCACCGGGGTTGTGGCTCACCTAGCTTTGGTCTCTCTAGGCTGGACCTCCTTCGGGGAAACACGGCACCTTCCAAACACACACTTTTGCGGAGATGCTGGAGACGTACAGTCAAACCTCGGTTTTCTAACGTCTCGGTTCTCGTCCAATTCGGTTTTCGACCAAAAATGTTAATTTTTTTTATGCCTCGGTTCTCGAACAAACTGAGCGTACTTGAACGCACCATTTGACTCCTCTCGCGTTCCTTACACGAGGAAGTGACGCTTCCTCGGGTAGACAAGGAAGTGACACTTGGTGTTGCTTTCCATTGTGAGCAGACATGTTCAGTCAACATTTTTATTTTAAAAAGAGCGCGGTTTCGAACAATTTTGGTTTTCTAACAGCCTTCTGGAACGGACTATGGACGAAAACCGAGGTTTGACTGTATTTTGCTTCTAAGCGCCGTTGTTACACTTACACATCGAAGGAAAGGAGCGGGACTGAAGTCTCAAGTGTAGCTTTTTATTTTTGTATTTCACAGCATCCACCCATTCGTAGTCCTACTGCATCATCGTCCGTGGAGTGAAGCGTCCCAGCATGCACCTCTGCCAGGGAAGAAAAACACTCTTAGCAAGAGCTTTAAATTTATTAGGGTCAGTATTCTATCCACACACACACCGCTTTCATTTGGACATCCTTGCTAGTGTGAACACAGGGCCTCCCCCAATGTGTTACCATCCCTGTGGTTGTTTCGGCATTTTGTCAGTGACCATATTTCCCTGGGAAGCACAGAACAAAACTACATATTACAACCACTTCCAGAGACTTCACTTGAAAGTTGTTTGGTTTTTTTAAAACTTAACCTACAAATAACCTGTTTCGTTTCAATTACACAGCATCATAACATCCTGGGAACTTACCGTCACGGCGAAGTGGTGACACTGGTCACCCTCCGTCAGCCGGTGGAGGCTCCTGTGGCGAGACACACACACACAGTGAGAAGCTGACAGGGAAAGTAAAAACGAGAATGACAGCTTGTGAATATTTTGTGTGTGTGTGTCGGCACATCAGTGTAAAAAAGGTTACAACATGAACATGCATTGTACGAGAACTGTTAATGTCGTCTATGTGAGACGGCCACGTGGTCACACCACACAAGTCCCTGAGTCTGCAGGGACTTTTTTGGGGGGCGCGGGCGACAAAATTGACATGTACGTAAGGTGAGAAAATGCAATGCAAAGCAAAATAATTTGCTTTAAAATGGCACATCAGTAGAAAGAATGAGGAAAAACAAACCAATCCCCTCCCCCGAAGAAACCTTTTACGTAAAGGTTGATCCTAATCGACATTTACAGTGCTTCGGGGATCGTTGCTAATTGGTGAAATTGTGCGGTGTGACCTTGGCTAAAGTTGCAAAGTGTCATATGGGGGGCATGAGAGTGTCATTACTGTTCATCAGAGGTGGGAGTCAGTCACACAAGTTCTCATTTAGTCTCAGGTCTTCAAGTCACTGTGATAAAAACGAAGCAAATTGCTTGGAGTCCTCACTAAATTACAAGCGAATAGTCACGTATTTACTTGGGTTAAAAAGGGGGAGTTTGCAGTTTCAAAAATACAGTCAAACCTCGGTTTTGGAACGTCTCGGTTCTCGTCCAATTCGGTTTTCGACCATAAATTGAGTTTTTTATGCCTCGGATGACGAACAAATTTCGGTTCTCGAACAAACTGAGCGCACTTGAATGCACCATTTGACTCCTCTCGCCTTCCTTACACGAGGAAGTGACGCTTCCTCGTGTCGCTTTCCATTGTGAGCAGACGTGTTCAGTAAACATTTTTATTTTAAAAAGAGCGTGGTTTCGGTTTTCGAACAGGCTTCTGGAACGGATTATGGACGAAAACCGATGTTTGACGGTAAATTTAAAAAAAAATACCCCACCTATTGGCAAGTCATAAGTCCTGCATGCATTCCCTCGTTTGGATTTTGGGAAGTCTGCACTCAACATCTGCGCTTGACTGAATTTCTTTTAATGCTTCTTAAAAAAAATTTTTTTTTAATTCTGTAATGTCTACTACAATCTTGTGAAATTGATGCAGAACAGACCTGAAGCCAAATTAATGTTGGGCAAACTCTCGATGAGCTACGGTCAACATATTTTGTCCATCGCTGTGGGTTTTATGGTGACAAATGGACGTTAAATGTAGTATTGTTGTTTTGTTTAGTTTTTTTAAAAACTTTTTAGTGAGCCCTGTAAAACGAGGTGGGCGGCGCACTCCGCGCGTCACAACAGAAGCTTCGTGCGCGCTTCCCCATAAAGAAACGTCAAAAACCAAAAAAAGGACAGTCAAAAGTCATGTTGGTCACGTCAGTCGAGTCTCAATACCAAGTCAGTTTTGAAACAATCTTTTCAATTTCATCCAAACGAGGTCCAAGTCTTAAAATCGATTACATCAGTCTTGACTCCAGGTCAAGTCATGTGACTTGAGCACCCCCCCACCCCCTCTCCGCTGTTCACTTGTCAGGCTGCAAGGATATGTGACAAAAGTTCAGATCACAGTCCCCGACCCCGACCCCCCTAACCCCCCGGGTATGGTGCAAGTTATGCTACCACGCCAAGTGGCCACAGAGCTTTTCTACCCCCTCCCCTCCCTACCACCCCCGCAACAGGCTAGGTCATTTTTGCGGAACGGTTGGCTTGCCATCCGTGGCCGCGAGGGTAGTTCTGGCATCACACTGGCGTTTTGAGTCATGGGACACCGGACAACTGTCTCGAGCGCTGAGCTGTGAGAAAGGAAATGGATCACAGTGCAGAGTGACAGGTTCTCGACAGCGAATACCGACGCGCGGTACCTTTCAAACCAGACAATCACAAACGGCCACCCCGTTGGTGCGAGAATGCCCGACAAGAGAAGATCTCAAGATGACCACAAAAAATAATAAAAAATATTCAGGTACGCACGCCCACCCCACAACAAGAGCTAGCATATGAAATGAGCTCAAGAGAGGATTGCTTTATTGGTACAAATGCCACAAACCACAAATGCTTTTTTTTCCATGTTTGTTCCTGCGGCTCGTGTCATAACTGGAACTCACTGGATGTTTTTTTTTTGGGGGGCGCTGACTCCATGCTTATGTCTATAAAAGGTCAAATATATGGTGGGATAAGTACATGATTCCCAAGCAAGGTACTGTGAGATTATCAGGAGTGCTGCGGGAAAGAATCCAATTTCACTTCATGGCTTAGGTCAAAAACGTAATGCTCAAATTAGATGAGCGAAGGTACAAGAAACTATACGTATCCACGTGTTGCCATTCACGCGCCGTAAATACATCATGCTTGGTCGTATCAAGTGAAGAGGCCCAACTTTCAGATGAAGTGAAGATGTGACTCTACGAGCACCTCGGGAGTCACACTTTTGGTGACATTTGTTTTGCCAAGTGTGCCTTGAGTTTTGTGTAATAGAAGAAGAAAAAAAAGAAATTGACGTGACTCAATGAAGTATGACTAACAGTGGTTTAAGCCAAGTAATATCAATGCCTGTATGTCATTTAAAAAAAAAAAAACATTGTCCCTCAAAGGGTTAAAGTGTGAATATGGAAGAGTTTACATTGATCCCTCGCTACTTCGCGATTCACTTATTGCAGATTCAGTGCAGATTTTTCAAAAATATAAATTTTTAAAAAATGTAAAAATGCCACTAAAGGTCCGCGAGAGGCAGCAAAACAGCGAGTCACATCGAGCAACATATACAGTACTACATGTGCATGTTTACTGTATTTTGTTGTTTATACACTAGCCTAAACTATGCATGTATACATATATTAGTATATAGCATTAAGTAATGTTAATTACTACAAACATTTACTTCTACATGCATGTATACCATTAAATCTGGCCCTATATATACACTCATACATATGTACAAATACCTGTACATCCATTGGGAGGAGGGTGCGGGGGGGGGGGGGTTACTTCGGGGATTTTCCTCTTTCACGGGGGCTTCTGGTCCCCATTAACCGCGATAAGAGAGGGATCACTGTATATCCAGTTGATACTTTTATTTTATTTTATATATATCCTTCGTTCCCACCCCATTATGTCCAAGAAGCAATCCACAAAACAGGAAGTCATGTTCTCAGTTGAGATAGGGGAGTACTGCAGATATTTTTCATAGGTTACATCGAGCAGTTTTCAACAAGCCGTCCAGTCCATCACAGTATTACCATTCGGCTTTGGCGCATTGCACAGGCCCCCCTTGAAGATGAAAATAATAATAGTTTAAGGAAAAAAAATACACAGCTGCAAAACTGTTTGGTGGAAACAAAACTAGACATTCAGTTTGGGTTGCTGAGTAGCAACTTTTCGACACAAAGCCTCCTGGGTAACATTACGCACAGTAAGCAGTGTACCTATTTCGTCCACGTCACAAGGCAACACAAGTAATGGTTTCCAAGGTATTACTCGATGTCTTGGTTCAAAATGTTGACCAGTGTCTCAGCTACTCAAGTCATCATCTTACGCAGCACTACAAGCACACATTCACACACACTGCAAGGTCCATCAGGCTTGTTTTTGGATTCTTTTTTTTTTTTTTATGTACACAGAGAGTTACAGGATCTGCACTGTGACGCCATTTGATCCCAAGTGTGATGCCAGAAGCCCTTCAAAAGTGTCATGAGTGAATGAGAGAGCAAAAGAGAGAGAGAGAAGAGAGTTATGGGACAACTGTACATCTTGGATATGGTAAACATGGATGAGCACTTACCTTGCTCGTGCCGTGTTAGCATACCTCTCTGGCTGCAGCGCAAACATGTCCAGGCTTTACTGTCCACTGACTGCTGCGGAACTAGTCATGGAGCAAATGTAACTTGCGGACTGGGGCAGCCCGTCTCTGACAAGCTGGCTGACTTGCGGCTAACGCAGCTCGCTTTGCCAAAGACATGACACACACACACACATACATACATACACACCGAAGCACGGCAGGCCTCGCTTGGTTGGATCGCTTGGGAGGGGGGTGGATATGGTTTAGGTCTCCAGTGGACCAGGTTTTTTGTCCAAAAATAAAAAATACAAGTGGGAGACAACTGCTAGATGACTTCTTTCGAAACAACCCATTTGTTTTTATGGTATTTTTTATTTATCATGCAGAGCAGAAAATTAGTAGCAAGGAGTCCGTTTGTCACTCTCCTGTTTTTTTTGGGGGGGGCGCAGACCATATTGTAGTTAAGCTCTCAAAATGGGCGTTGTTGACGGCGAGGTCATAACATTACATCCATACAACATTTGATGGTATTCGGGACGAAACTATCGACGGATAATTCCTTGTACGACTTAAAAAAAGAAAATTATAATGGGATTGAGGGCCTTGCAAAATTATTTATTTTTTTGCAAGAAACGTGTCGCATAGAAGGATGTGGCACCCCACCAAATCTCAGCAAAAGAAGAGAAATAGGGTGGCGACATTGCAAAATCTATATTCTATGGAGACTAATGTAGCTATTTATTAGCAAACAACCAGCCCAACATTTCATTCCCACAATTTAGTATGACCGTGGAACTATTGGTGGACACGCCAATGCAAAACTCGGGTTGCAATATTTGGGAAAAAAAATAAAAATCAAGTCGTGCGACTCCGATTGAAACCGATTGTGAAGTTAAGAGGGCGTGCGTGTATTAAAACACACACAAAATCTAAGAAACTAGCCACCTTCTAGTTATGTCGGCCACAATCTGTTAAATGAATGCAAGTCACGTCTGGTGATCAGGAAATGTAAAATATGAGTTTTGCTGAATTCATTCGGAATAACTAGGCATGATGTCACACCGATTTCATTAGCAGATTCCACAAGAAGTGATGTTATCACAGTTAACAAAAATGGCCTACAACGCAAGTCATTGAAGACTATTTTGTTTCCTCCATATTGTCAGAGGTTCCGCTGCGTGGTTACTTTTAGTCTACAGCTGCCATAGGTCTGGTAATACGACAGAATATTCAAGCGCACGATGCGGTCAATTCAAACGTGTTCAATAAACAAAAAGGGTCTTCGCACCATTTACAGCTCGCATCACATTCGCAACACCTGTTTAGAGAGAATACAATCATACCTTCTCCAGCCACACCACCATATCGAGTGCAACACACAATCTATTGAAGAAGTATTTTTGGGGTGTGGGGGATAAAACTAGTTCATGTGTAGCCAGCACAGACTTTGAATTGCTTGCTTTGGATTGTTCCTTCTCACCCTTTAAGATGGACAAACCTGTTAAAGAAAACAAATGGTACACCACACAGACAATATTTAATTTGGAGTTTTTTTTCTCCTGGAATTGCACATTTGGCTCAAATGCTCGTGTCTAAAAGACAAAAGGATGCATATTAAAAAACAAAACAAAACACCACAACCTTTTGATGTTGCTAGGTTATGTATCCTGCAACTTTGATGATCAATGGCATTAAAAACATACCGGTTACAATTACTGAGTTTTCCACAATTGTGGAGGAAAGAAACACTACGTTAAATAAAAGCTCAAGTACAAAGTGGTAGAGCGCATGACAAGGTGCCTCGTATTTCAAAGCATCCATCCCCATTGAAATGAATAGAAATGCCATTAATCAGTTCCTGCCAACCGTGAGAAACTCAACAAAAAATTGTGAGCATATTTTCGAGTGTGAAAATTAGCATTCTATATTCTTGTACTTTATAAAAACATGCAGAAATAAAAAGCAGTGTTACACGAGAGGAATTGATGTTGTACTACACAATTTTTGAAATGGACTCGGTTACTGGTTTGCATTTACATGTTTTAAATTCTCTTGTTTTTAAATGCTTTCCAATGTGGTATTTTCTTAATTACGGGAAGCACTTTGAGTTACCACATGTATGAAATTTGCTAGATAAATTAATCCGTCTCGCCGCTCATTCGGGTGTGTACGCCTTTGGCCATTAGCAGGCAGTATAACACATACTGTATGTATACACACGCTGCTTGTTCATATTGTCTGTCTACTTGCTTCTCTGCCTTGCTTGTGTCCAAATAACTGATGATTTATGGCTTATAACAGTGAGACTGATGCTAGTTTTGTTATCCCATCTATTGCGTTACGCTTCGTGTGTAAACGGTAGGCTGAGCGGACTTTCATCAGAGTTTCGTGGCGTTGGGTTTAACGCACAGTGTCATTATATTTGTTTCTGTTGCGTTTTAGAACCTTAAATGGCAGTGGCAATAAACAGTTATAGGGAATAATTACAATTGGCCAAAACGCTGCCCGTTATTAAGTTGGCTGCCACTATTAGCGCTCATAACTCAAGTTTTTGCCCGCGATTCAAGACAAAAACTGTCTGAGCGGGAGTTACCAGCGAGGTAGAGTTATGTTTTACTTGAGTAGCTGGTAGATTCCGTACCATGCACCACAAAATTCATGAGGGAAGCAAATCCCGCACCATGACAAAAAAATCCCAAATTAAATGATCTCCAATGACCTAAAGAGTAGAATGTGAAAACCAGAAGACGAAGACAGTTGAGATCCATTGTTCCACGTCTACCGGCATTACCATTAAAAAAAAAAAAGAAATTGCAGTTTACACCTGCGCTTGATAGAAGTAAAATCCACATGTCAACTAATACACATTTTCAGTTGTTAGGATTTTAAACGGTGTAGGACTACTGAATGAAAAACATACACTTGGATGTTCAAGAAGACGTTACCGTTAAGATCTGTCATGCAAGTTCCAAACGGGGCAGTTACCTACCAATTTCCATTGTTGCTACACTGACTTCAAAGCCAAATGCAGCCTGTCACAATCTACACCATCGCATCTCGCTCGGAGGTTTACTAGATTTGCTAAAAGCACTAACACAGCCTCAATTTCCATCCACAGTCCCAAATCTTTATAGTCCGTCAAACCTGTTAAAGAAAGAATGTAAAGAGCACATCAAAGTAACAATGCAGAATATGCTACATATATCCAACAGCTAAAGCATACAACTATAATCTACTTGGGTGTAAAAATGTTTGACGAGATTCTTAACAGTCCTTCAATGTCTTTAAATCCTATTTATGGACCCAACTGTGTTTGAATTTATTTCAATATTGGGGAATACCAAAAAGAGGTCTGAAAATGAGCTCCAGTTACAGATGGCCCATTAAACAATTTAGGGGAAATGTAATGAAGGAGAAAATATGACAGTGTGCTTAACTCATTCAGTACCAGGCAATTCGAGACCAAGTCTGAAAAGACGTTTAAAAACGTCTTTGGGTGTGAATGAGTAAAAAAAAACAACAACAAAAAACAAGACGTGAGACTAAATGTGTTGCTAGCAAAAAACAAGATCATACGGAGGATGCTCAAAAGAACATCAAATTATTACGTCATGTAAATCTGACCGTCGTAAAGATTTTGACTGGGTGAGCTTTGGGGATTGAAGGCAGCCAACGACGGCTGTACAAGTAAGTCAGTGGGCGGGTCGATTACCTTTGCAACAAGTTATACAAGCATAAGCCACAGTGGAGCAACCAAACCTGGAATGTAGAAAGCGGCGCTGATCTGGTCAACAGACGATGTGGTTTGTCAGTTGTCCGATGACATCCTCCACCCTAAGTCACTAGTTTTTGTTTTTTATCAATTCACATGATCAGGCTTGTCCTGTGTAAACTTGGGATGGCGACTCAACCAATGGATGTTTTTTAGAGAGCATTCAATTGCTGCCAGAACAGACGTCCTCTTCAGACTGCTTGAACTTTTTAAAAGTATGTAAAATAGCACTCGGTGGATATAATCAATACAGATTTGTGTTTGTCGATTTGTCATCAGACCGTAAGTAGGAGTGATGAGCGGGCTCGAGTGCAACATTGATCGCATCACGATCCTAAAACCTTACATTTTAGATTGCAGAAACGTAAAAGAGATCATCACTGGGTAGATTTCACTCCCGCTGTCACATTATGCAATCTTGTGATTAGGCAAAAAAAAAAAACTTTTGCAATTTTTGTCTTCCTTTGGAGAACGTCTTGTCTTCTGAAATCTGGCAAAGGAGCACGACTCGATATGGAAAGTCTTTCAAGTTTGTGAGCACTCCACACAAATAAATGCATGTCGAAGAGTACGGACTTGTGCTTTGGAGCCGAAGAGTCACGGGTTGAGGTCACGCTGCGGACAACAACAACAAAAAAATGCAACACGGGCAACTAGTTGTTGGGAGATATGCAAGCCTGCTTTGCTGGCTCAGTCAAGGTGCCCTGGAGCAAGGCATCGTCCTTGAATGCCTGCATGTGTGAAATCTGGTTCTCCGTGTCGCGCACAACAGCAGAGCTGTAAATTTAATTTTGCCTTCAAGGACGATAATCAGTCAACAAAATTACGGCATGTAGCATTATAACGACAACTGCTTTCATTGGCCAGTCTCCTTGTCAAGTTCGCGGATCGGCAAAAATACTTTTGGGTGGCCATTAAGTTGCGCAACTATACCTACAACTCACTTTTGAATGACATGTCGAGTCGCGTTTGTTGCACTGTGTGCACGGGGAACAAACGAGAAATTGGAATTTTGCTATCAGTCATCCAATTATGGGATCAATTCCTGACTCAACGGGAGTTTGATGACATTAAGCGCATAATCATCAGCACCAGGGATCAAAATATTCTCCAGATTCGACAACTATTCTGTCAATACAAAAATAAAATAGATACTCTATGTTACACTTAAGTGTGGATTATATTAGAAAGAAGGACTCCCGCCCACTACCACCGCATTAGAACGATTTGATTGCGGGGTATGAGCGATGCATTTAAAGCACCGGGCGTTTAACCCGTTACATGACGACATCAAAGTCCAGATTATGGCAATGGGATAACACACACAGAGTTGACAATCAAAACGCGGCAAGCTTCGTTGTTTTTGAACAACGCGGTGAGAATAAATTATTCGGTTTGGCCAAATTGAACCCATTTTTTATCTTTATTGTGACATGCTCTTGAAGTGACAGCAATGTAGAATTAAGAAGAAAAATTACAAAGCACGACGAAGCACATGAACACAACACTAGAAAAGAATTATACAGGGGTCAAATACTACTACAGGGAAACCTAATCTTACTGTACTAGCGACAAGCCAAAATTAAAAAAAAGGGAGTATACTGACTCGTCATAAAAAGGAAGTACCAAGACAAAAATGCTGGAACATTTGGAACTTAAATACAAACGGAGTTTGAGTGTTTCTTGTTTTAGAAGAATTTGTACAAAAATGCTGCGTCATGGGAGGGCGTTTAAAAACGCGGTTTTTTAGCGGGAAGGTCAAACTCTTCGCGGACCCTGTTGTAAGAGCCGTTACCCGGCCCCATTCCTCGGGGGCCACCCTGAGCGAAGCGTTCGCCGCGCTGCGCGGGGCAATGTACCAGTGAGGCGGGCGTGAAGGGGGCGTGATCAAAAGGGGTTGCGGGGGGGCCAAGTGGGCGAGCACACAGTTCATGTCCATGTTGGAAGCAGACATATGCAGTGTGTGTGTGTGTGTGTGTGTGAGATATATGCATGTTTTGAGGTTTTTTGATCAACAAAAGCAGCAGGCCACACATCCGAAGAAACCGTTCGTTCCAATATGAAGGTCCACAGGTGCCACAGGTTACATACGGAAAAGGAAGAGAGGGTAATGCTTTCGTTAGTCAATGCCTCCCCTCACAGCCTCGGCAGTGCATGCCAAGCCGAGGCTTAGTTGTCAACGCCACTACGGTAGGGCCCCATGAAATCCGCCGCCTAGTTAAATGAAGAAAATGGTAGCAAAGCTCAAAACGGAATTTAAAAAACGGGAATGGTGGCGTGCATCAGGTTTCATAAAAGCAGTAAGTGGTCAAATAAATTCACACTGATTCAACGTAGAGAGTGGAAAAAAATATTTTTAAAAAAGCGGATTGACATGTATGTAAATGTAAGGTCAGTCGAGGGTTTTGTGCAAATGTAAAAGTAGCCCAAATGGTTGTTTGTCTAGTCCAGGGGTCGGCAACAGGCGGCTCTTTAGCGACATCTAGTGGCTCCTTGGAGCTTTATAAAAAAATGTTTGAAAATGGAAAACAATTTTGATAGTAGGCTAATATAGCTCAAACAGATATAGATACATGCTGCAGCTCCGCAAAAGGAGAGCTGTGGTGTTGGTTTTTTAAAACGTACACTTTATTTATGCTTTTAACAGTCTCGACAAAAACGGACACATCTGCGTCCGACTCCGTGCCTTCTCTCTTCTCGAGAGGCGTTCAAAGACAGCCTCCGAAAAACGGAAATTAATGATCACTTCAATAACACTAGAAAAGTCAAAATAATGCATCAAAACAAAAAAAATCAAGCGAGGAAACCACAAAATGGATTCTATGGGGGTGTTTGTGAACACACAACAAAGGAATAAACAAACAATTCTGAGACAGTCCAGTCTCCTGCATACATACAGCATGCGTTTCCTTAATTGTAAGTTTTATAGAAGGCTTTTATTTTTTTGCGGCTCCAGACATATTTGTTTTTTGTCCTATATGGCTCTTTCAACATTTTGGGTTGCCGACCCTGGTCTAGTCCTTTGAGTGGCTGACAACTTGTTTGGGGCGTACCCCACCTGCTGCCCGAAGGCTCACAATTCCCATGGGAAAAGGTGGACCAAATAATGGATAATGTTGTTAAAGACCCTGTAAAGTGAAAATGTCTTCCAAATTTGAAAAACCACACCAGGGTCGTTCAGGGCTTTTCCATGCTGCGAAAGTGGCCAAACCAGCACCACGCTGGCTGTAATGTTGGATTTTTAAAAAAAATGATTTCACCTCGTTCACCCGCTGACACTTGCTGCTCTAAAAACAGCCATGTCAGCACAAAGCCCCAACCCACAAATTTAAGATCCTGGCTGTTCTCTATTCCACTTTTCTTTATGTGACATACGTGCACCCCTGGCCAACAATGAGGCACTCTAAATCAGCCACACCAGATTACTATCCAAAGGCAAAATGCATTTTTGGCCCAGCTAGCTAAATGCATGCAGGCAGCAAATGAAAGCACTCCCTGAGGCCCAGTTTTAGATGGCTGAAAAATAATTCAGGAAATTCAAACGAGTGAATTAAAGTGTAATGTTATATCTTCACAAGTATTAAATCGTTCTTAGCCCTCACACATCATTTTCAAGCATGAATAATGCATTTCAATGAATTCACTTTACAGGGTCTTCAATGAATGGCTGCAATTCTAATCAAACGTCTTTTGAGAAATATGGATGGATTAAATGGGACGAGTGTAAATAAAGTCAGATTTTATAGGGTCCTACATATAGAAAATCCTTAGGGGAGTACAAAAAAACTCTTGGAACTGGACTAAGAAAGGATTAAACCCCAAACGAATATGTCACAATGTGCTGTTTCTTTCTGATTTTAAGATGGGTGGAAAATGAATCATCTCATTTGCTGTCTATGTTAGAAGACAGATTGCACACTACAGATAAAATGCCGTGTGTGCTGTAGAAAAGTCTGTCACAATCAGTGTTTCCTTTGGCATACTATAAAACGCTCGCACAAATGTGCGCCATTGAGTGCAAATCATATTGGGAAAAGAGCACACGCAAGTCATTTTTGGGGTAGCAAACGCAGTTCAATACACAGAGAAAAGCAGTTCTAAGGTTGAAATTTGAAAATTTCGCAGGCGAGTACTCCTCTGCACAGCTCAGACCATCAGTCTTGTTTTCATAAAAGAACGTACAAACGGCATACTTTTCGTTGCCGTTAATCATTTAAAATTGAGCACTGTAGATTACAAATCGCCCGCGTCGGGTGGACTGATCAAGCCATCATCAACACTTTTAGAATGGTCAATCTATAAAAAATAAATAAAAATAAAATTTACACACACGCAAAGGTTTGTGGTAAATATCAAACGTACCGAATTTTGAGACATAGGATGTTTCGGCTCGACACCAGCAAATTATTCATGGCAGAGAGTCTCAAAAGACAACTCCACAAACTGCCAAAAATGTCACAAGAGCGAAGAACGGCTAAATCACAACCTAATTTTGCATCAGCTCTTAACAATGCTCCTTAAAAAAATTATGTTTTGAGTTGCCAACTACAGATACTCTCCAGCGGTTTTGGTCACTTCATACAAGTCAGAAGAATAAGGCCAACTTGACATTGGCAATTGGGTACCCTAAAGTAAAAACAGCACTCAAGTCACAAGGCTTTGCCTGCCCCCCCTAAGGAGCGAATTATCATAAATCATTTTTCTGTGGTTTGGCCGCCAGCCTACACTAAAAACACTATACATAGATAAATATATATATCTAAAAATGTAACAGCTGTTCACGAGAGTGAAATAAATGCCTGCTTGTGTCAAGAAAGCACAAAAACACAGAATGGTCCGGTGGATTTTTTTCTCATGACGGATTACGCTTCAGCCTGCTCGCAAACAGCAATGTAACAACAATTAAGGGCTTTAAAAACACTGGTAGACACCAAGAAAAAAAAAAAGTGCCTGTCCAGCTCACAAGAGACAGGGCTTGCAGTAGCGATCCACAGCACAAAATATTGTGAGAGCACAAACGTTTACGAATTTAGTGCAGGCTGTCAGTCAGCTTTACGCTTAACCACTGAGAATAACACGGAGGGGGGCCGGCTTACCAATCTGAATAATATATGTATTTTTGAAAATGTGTATCACGTAACAATCATATCTGCCAAAATCAACAAGCGGCGAGTGGACAGAATGCCTGGGGACAACCCCCCGGCTTCTTCCTGTCAATAACGTTCGTGGCGACTATTATCTGCTCCAAGTCATCTCCCGCTGGAGGGGAAATGCCAGACACAAGACACGACATCAAGGAGTGATTTGGCCGAAAACGGGATACATTACCATATCGCCGCTCATCTGGGATCCTGGAGATGCTCCCATTGCCTGCTGCCCCTCAAATCCCATTACATTCATGGCGAAGGTCGGGTTCACGGTGCCATAGGACATATCTGGATTGGAAAACATTGAGTCAAACACAAACTGCAGAACTGAGGCCGTTACGGCGTATTTTTTTGGAGCCGATTAGGTTAAGAGAAGAGGTGGCGGACTCTCAGCCACCATCTTCCAAGCAACTCTTCTCACATCATGAAAAACATCCTGAATTGAGATGATTTCATGCCAATTTCTTTTTGATCATCGAATTAGAGCTCTTCAAAATTACCTCTTCAACCTCAAAATACTGTGCACTCAAAACAATGCCGATTCTTGAAAATGCTGACATTAAATAGATTCCTTGTACGTAATTAAAACACAAAAGAAAAATAACCTACCTCCCATGACCACTGCAGCCCCAGAACTCATTCTCATGTCTCGCTCCCTCTGGAAAAATAATTCACAAATGTTAAAATTCATTTAACATCAGATTTCACCTGATTTGCCGAATCTTTAACTCACATCAATAAAGTTGCCCATCCTGTAGCTTTCCTCGCGCTGGCGACGCATCTGTTCCTCCATTTCGCGCTTGCGAAGCATCTCCTCTTCTCGCCTGCGACGCTCCTCCTCTTGTCTGCCGACAACAGAGATTACACCATAAGGACAAGCAGTAAAAGGCACCCGGACAAAAGAATGTGGTGCTCCAACCAGACCGACGCCAGTACCTCAACTGCATCTCCTTCCTCTTTTGCATCTCCTGACTGTGCACCTCTTCCATGCGTCGCAGTTCCTCCTGCCGTCTCAGCAGATCTGCAGAGGAACGTGAAATTTAGCGTGGAGGGGCCACGACATTCAAAAGCAGAGGTGAAATAGCGGCGAAGGTCTTTACCTTGGCGGAGGAGGTTAGCCTGGTGCTCGTGGTAAGCGTCCTCCATCTCGCTCTCGAGCTTCTCGCGGGCCTCGCGCATGTTTTTCTCCACCTGCTGCCTCTGCTGCTTCTCCATCTCATCCAGCGACTTCCAGCGTTTGGAGTACTCATATTCAAAGGTGCCAGGGCGGGCAAAGCGCGGCGGCTCCTCTCGCTCGCTGTTGAGAAAACACAGGAAGGAAAGAAAATGTTGGACGTATATTATACAAATTGGACGGTGAAAAGATTACAAACGACAAGCTTACACTTGATATCTGGGATTCTTCTGGGCCAGCTTCTCAGGAAGTCCGTCTTCATCATCACACTGCTCAAGAGGCTCCACAACTATGGGCCTTGGTGACCTAAAACAAAAACATCATGCTCTTACAATATTCTGATCAGTATCCTTTATGGGCCCATGGGGAAACCATCTTGCAGACAGATTAAGAATTGACTTTAGTCACAGCTAATATACTCTAGTACGAGATGGATGTCAGGTACAGTTAAAAAACAGAAATATTCATTTGGGATAGAACTTACGCGGTAAGCAAAAAGACACCCTCGTTACACCGGTCCAGGGCCTTCCTGGCAGCGGGCTTGGAGGCAAACTCAACAATGCCCTTGCCGGTGGAGCGCCCGCGGTCATCAACAATGACGACGGCCCTCTCGACCATTCCAAATTGGGAGAAGGCTTCCTCCAGGAGCTCATTGGACACAAATGGTGACAGGTTCTTCACAGAGAGGGCCGCTGAGTGTGTGGCGAAGCGGACGCGGAGGTTTCTGCCTTTCATTGGAAGGTCGTCCAATTCTCCTTTCGCTATCTCGGCAAGTGCACGGGACTCCTGTAAAGAATGTGTTACAATTCTAATTAAGTAAACGACATGCAGATTGCTTTCATGATAGTCGTGCTAATACTTACCAGTCGGATGAAACCAAAGCCTTTTCCTTTGTTGATAAAGACCTCACTGGGTTCGCCATACTTGGCGAAAATCTTCCGAAAATTGTCCTCCGTGATGTCATTAGGGAGGTTGCCGATAAACAGACGACAGCGTTGTGTGTATGATTTCTCGCCGGGTTTCAGCAACATGGACAGTGTCGCCCTGAATTCCTGCTAAACACAAATATTTTGACAAATAAAATCAAAACCACTGTATTACTGAGACGGCAACAGTACACGACGAATTTCGAAATATGGGCACAGATAAGTCAGTCATGACTTATTTTCTTCGTCGCCATTTTTACGTCTCCCACGGTGAAGTTCGTTTATTTTCACCGTGGAGTACAACAATCCAAACATCTACAAGATTGTTGACTTTTTAAGCTGTGGAGCAAACACAGTATCTAACAAAAATTACGAAATAACGGGAAAAATATATGGGTCATAAACACACGTTTATGTAAGTCTGTGACGAATGATTTTTATAGCACAAAATGGCGGATAGCAAAGGGCAAACACGGTCGGTGCGCTTGATTTAAATGCCACCGAAAGTCAGTTGCACGAGACAATGACAGGAAAAACACGAGAGAATGTTTTTCTGTAGCACCGCCCGGTCGGAGTGCTAGGCGATTAGAATTGAACACATCACTACTATACAACGACAAAAGAACTCCATGCTTTTTCGTCGACATTTACGCTTTTTAGGGTTTATTTACGCGTTTTTAGATCGTTCGAAGGACGATTGTTGTTTAGAATGTGGGGCAAAGTCCAAAAACTAACCTGTGGCTCACGTTGATCCGAGCTTGTGCCCGGGGCCTCCTGCTTCATTTGCACTTCGTCCGCTTTATTAAACGTATTCATGTGGGCCCCCGTCTTCAGACCTGGTCTCTGATTTTGTTGGCTCTGCTGCTGGCCCATCCTCTGGTTCTGTTGGTTTTGCTGCTGAACACCTGCCCTCTGGTTCTGCTGTGGGCCCATCCTCTGGTTCTGCTGATGTTGTTGTTGGCCTCCCCTCTGGTTCTGCTGATTTTGTTGTTGGCCTCCCCTCTGATTCTGCTGATTTTGTTGTTGGCCTCCCCTCTGGTTCGGTTGATTTTGTTGTTGACCTCCTCGCTGGTTTTGTTGGTTCGGTTGCTGTCCAGTCTTCTGGTTCTGTTGGTTTGGTTGCGGGCCTCCTTTCTGATTCTGTTGGTTTGGTTGCGGGTCTCCTTTCTGATTCTGTTGGTTTGGTTGCGGGCCTCCTTTCTGATTCTTTTGGTTTGGTTGCGGGCCTCCTTTCTGATTCTGTTGGTTTTGCTGAGGGCCTGACTTGGGACTTGTAGACTGTAGCGGAGACTGATTCTGCGGCTGCTGCTGCGGCGGGCCATTCGCATTTAGAGTTGTTGACTTGAGCTGTGTGTTCTTGTCGGCCTGGATCGGCTGAGGAGATGTGATTTCTTGTTTGGGCTGATCCTTCGCCTCCTTTACTGGTGTTGTCGGCTTTTCTGGCTCCTGTTGCTTGTCCATCGGGCCTTTCATGGTGAGAGCAGGCCCTGGGGTCGGCGGTGGAAGGCCTGGCAAGCCCTGGTTGGTCTGTGGCTTCTGGTTACTCGACTGCTGTCCTCGGTTGAAGTTATTGTGTCCTCCGCGGCGATTCTGGTTCTGAAAAGGGTGGTTTCGAAAATTGGGACTTCCCATTACACTACCCCGCATCGGACCGCCGATTCCACCACCTCGGCGAGGCTGGAATTGATTCATCCCCATTCCGCCGCGGTTATTATGAAAACGAGACATCTCTCGTGATTATCCACTAATTCAAAATAGCTCAAAAAGGGTTGTGAAGCTCGCGCACAATGCTGAGCTTCGCTTAAACGTGTCAAAGATGGCGACTGTCGGTTGTGCTCAAAGCCTGCTCTCCTCCTCTGGTGGAATGGCCCCGCCCAAACATGTAATTGGTTAGTTTATCTGCTCTGCCACCTGATTGGCCTATTCTCCACACTAAAGACTTCATTGGTTAATTTGGAAACGTAGGCGGGACCATAAGGCACGTTGTTCCGGGAGCCATTACGCGTATATACTGTAGTCCGAAAATGTCAATGTTATCCATTTGTTGATTAAAATAAAATACTGTATTGCCTTTTTCTTAAAGTACCATCATAATGATTAACAAGTACTGTAACATTAAATTAATATGGTACAAGGCTCAAGTATTCATCATAAATGAGGCAAATTTCTAAAAGTATGTTTTTAGCCACAATAACATTTTCCAGTTTGAACGTTGTGCTTAAATATAGAAATAAGAAACACCGAAACGACTCAAATAAAATGTATTGCAGACAAAAGCTCGAAAATGTTTTTAAACAGTTCTTCCTGATTCAATCCAAATGTACTGAATTTACAACTGCACCGTACAGTAAGACACTTAAGTCAGACAATGTTTTTCTTGTCATTTATTCTGCATACAGGTGCTTGGAAACAAAAGAGACCACCAGTCTCATGTTACTGAGTGGCCATCATTATAAACATAACACCATAAAAGGATGAGATGACAAACAGTGGGAAAAAAACAAAAAAAGTTGTTACACAAAAACATGTAAAAATTTAAACCCAGGACAAATCACATCAGAATGCGCAACTCTGTCACACATCGAATTAAAAAAAAAAAGTGAGGCAGCAGTCAGAGAGGACGAAAAGCAACCGTTATTGTGTGACACGAGACATTCATTGATTTGTCAACAACAATCAAAGGGATGTCTGTCGTCCTTTTCACCCAAGCTTTTCTAAACAAGAGTGCCAAAATAAGAACACAAGGAGAATAAAAACAACATTCACAGAAATGGAGAAAAAAAAACATAGAACACCCGACAGATGTAGATTTTTTTTTTTTTTACTCACATGTGACTCCTCGGAGCAACACTTCATTGTCCAAGGATCAAGTTGTTCAGGGTTAACTTTCATTTGTAATTTGTAAAATCACTCTTCAGTTACGTTTCTTACCAGAACCCTCCCAGTGTATTGCCACTTTCTGAAAATTTTACAAGTCAGACCTATGAGGTTGATGAATGGCTAAGACAGTTAAGTTGCCAAAGGAGGGAGATCGACTTTATTTGCAATGATAAGCATTTTCAACATGGGTTCTTCTCTTGTTTTTTTGCGGTGACACAAAAAAAAAAAACACTTGAAATGAGGGAGAACGTGGTGGCCTGCAGGGTGACAAGTGGACAGTAAAACAAAAGGGAAAACGTGTTGCAACCGGACACATGAAATTACTTGAAAACGACAAAAAAAATCAACAGGAATGTTGCATGTAAGTCAATCTTCTCCCTCTCAAGGCTGCGAATTGCCAGGACGACCACTGAAGTAAGTTTTTTTTTTAAATCCCAATTTGCACACATGTGGAAGGAAGAAGGGGTGCTCATGGCTGTTTCCTGTTTGGGCAATGACAAATTGGGGTTGGGTGGGGGTTGAGAGGTCAGTGTCACGAGTGGGGGGGACGTGGAGGAGTCACAGCAGGGATGAGGTGAGGTCAGATCCGAGGCAAGTGCTTCTCAATGAACTCCTTTACTGCCAGCATCTCCTGCAGCGGAGCAAAAAACATGTCAGGACGATGTTGCAACCAAAAAAAGTCAACATTTCTTAACTCCGCCAGGAAAAAACAAAAATCATATGATGTAACTTGGTTGTTTTTTTTTAACACAGCTGTATGTGACACCTGAGTGCAGGACGAGTGAGGGACCCCTGGGTAGGTTTTGAAGGTAATCATTTGCGGGTTGACAATGTATTTCAGCTTCTCCGCCGTCATGGCGCCAAACTGCACGGGGATCATTTCGTCCTTCTCGCCGTGGCACTGCAGGATGGGCAGGTTCTTGTTGCCGCTCGACGCCTGTATGGCAAAGACCATCACACATCAGTGCACTTGGCAGCACTTCATTTGACTTCAGATCTTTCGATCATGCTTTTAAAATAATTCAAACATATCATCACCGCACTCCAAATGATCAAAATGGAATAAAAGTACCAAAGGGAAACTCTTGTGAAGCGGCAGCCAGCAGCTGAGGGCAACCACGCCGGCCAACTGGTGCTGGCAGGTCAAGGCGGTGTACAAGGACAAGGCCCCGCCCTGAATGAGGAAGCAAAGAAAACAAACGGAACACTTGACTGAAGCGATGTACGGTATTCTTGATGAACCGTCAAGAGAAGAAGAAACGGGGTTTTTTTCCGGGTTCCTACCTGAGAGAAGCCGCCGAGCATGATGCGGTTAGGAGGGATGCCGTTTTTGGCCTCGTGTTCGATGATGGCTTTAACTGAAGGGAAGGCGACAAACGTGCAGAATTGAAACACGGAACACAATGCTGACCAGTTTGAAATGGCCTCCATATTTTGGTTTCGAGAACTTCCTGATTCAGTACTATATTTGACCACTAGGTGGAGCTATATGCCAGCTTTGCATTTATTTATTTTTTTAATCTGTTGTCTGCCCACCTTTAAAGGATTAGTCGTGCACTCTTGTGGATCTGCAGTACTTGCCCACAAAATTATTTGAATTGCGCACATCAATAATCGAAAGAGTGAATATACCACAAACTATTATCTCAATACAATGAAATTTCAAAGGGTCTAGCGAGACTTCTGTAATTCAATGTTATTGATCTCATTCTTTGAGGGGGGGGATGAAAACCATGTACTCTTTTAATCTTAAATTGACCTCAAATTTAAAATTATACTCCTCGCATATACAGTCAAACCTCGGTTTTCGAATGTCTTGGTTCTCGACCAATTCGGTTTTCGACCAAAAATTTGGATTTTTTTATGCCTGGGATAACAAACACATTTCGGTTCTCAAACAAACTGAGCGCACTTGAATGCACCATTTGACTCCTCTCGCCTTCCTTACACGAGGAAGTGACGCCTCCTCGTGTTGCTTTCCATTGTGAGCAGACGTGTTCAGTAAACATTTTTATTTTAAAAAGAGCGTGGTTTCGGTTTTCGAACAATTTCGGTTTTCGAATAGCCTTCTGGAACGGATTGTGGACAAAAACCGAGGCTTGACTGTATGTCTTTCAATTTTTGACAAGTCACGCCAATCTCCTAACTAACGTAAGCCTCACTGTGATCAGCCGCTTTTTTGATTCCGGATTCGTCCTCGGGGGTTTCGGGGCTGAGACCCATGAGGTCAAACCTGTTGCAGAAACACAAAGCAACCAGTCCCGATATTGCCGTTTGTCTTGTGATGCTCGTCCTGGAAACTACACGTCTTACCAGGCGGGCATCATGACGTTCATGTTGAGGGTGACGGGGATCTTTGGCCTGTTTGGAGAAGAGGGGGTGTCGGGAGAGGCGTGGGGGCAAATAAGTTACACGAGTGGTAAGTGAGCTGACCATCTTGACTTGTTTCAACAGATGAATGGGAAAGAAGAAAGTTAAATCACTCAATCAACCAACTCCTCCTATTGATACTCACGCGTGAGGGCAGATGAACTTGACGTGAGGCACCTGGATGCCCGTCAAGGTGTCGGCCCACCCGTGCCTGAAGAACAAAAAGAGGGCATAATAAAATACGAATAGTACTAACGCACATCTTTTTGGTTCGTTCCCGTGCGCAAAATAATCCGCCATCTCCGCGGACTCAAAAGTATCAACATCCAGGCGAATGAATCAATTCTCAATGTGTGCGTGACAACGTGGACAGAAGACAAAAGGCGTCCTTTTTGCGCAAACAAAGCTAGTCTTGTACTTGTAAAGAGCCGGATGTCAAAAGGAGAAAGACGTCCTTCCATTGTCGTCCCAACGCCGGTTTCCTTTTCCTTATTGAATTTATCAGCTAATGCTAATGCTAATTCTGTAGACTGTAAATTTCCCCAGAGTGGGACACATAAAGGATATCTTATCTTATCTTAATGCCGCAGTGGGATTACTCCAGTTAAACTTGTCCCAGTTTAAATACACCGAGGGAAATTGGATTCATTTTTAGCCCAAAACTGAGACGCCGCCGCTTACTTACCCTGTGTCTCCCAATCCATGAAGGAAAATCACCTGTGAGGAAGAGAGAGAGAAAGAGAGAGAGAATTACACTAAACCTTAGGAATAAAATAATTTAAAATGTCCATTCCGCATTCCAAATGGCAATTTATGAGCTGTCCAATCGCAAACTGAATTATGAGACGCCATTGACATAAGATGCCGTACGGATCATGTATTGCCGTCGGTTAAGGAATGCGGGCGATTGGGGTGGGGGGGCTTTGAACTCACTGCCGCAGTCTCCTTCTCCTTTCCGGACACCGTCACAGCATCGGCGAGCAGCGGCACAGACATGTTGTTGCCACACATACACCGTGAGAGAGTCTGTCAACACAGGAGAAGACAGCAAATTGAAATATGATCACACAAAATATTTGTTTAACACGCACAGTTGGGGAAAAGAAAAAGGAAAAAAAGTACAGCTACTGTGTGTAAATAAAGACCAAATCCACAAAAGCTCAATGCATGTCAAAAGAAAATCTTGGAAACAATTTTTTTCCCTGCACTCCCCCCCCCCCCCAAGACAACAATCGCCATTTTACAAACCTGGAAAATTTTCATTCCATACACAGTTTATGACTTTTGGTTTCAGTCAGGCCAACTTGCCAATTCTATCAAAATGCACCCATTGACCCGGCTGGAACTATGCACAGATAAGCACAGATAACACATTGGGGCACTTGGTTAATTGGCCGCCTAGTCATAAAAGTCTCTCCTTGACGCCCTTTGCCTATATGATGATGCGGCCCCAGGCGGGGCCTGTTTGGCAACGCGAGGGGGTTAATGTGTAAACCTCAGGCTGGATAATCCTTGACTTGAAAAGTTACAATTACAGCGGCATCCAGTCCGAGCCACCTAACAACTTTGTGACTGATCCATCCGCTGGTTTAGCATGTTAGCTCAATGAAGGTCATTTTTGCATGAAGTAGTAGTCGTAGTATTTTCGTGGTTTTGTGCCTGGTCTGCCTGGCAACAAAAAACAAGTCTAAAGCAGTGGTTCTCATACTATATACAGCACGTGCAACGCTTTAAAAAAATAAATAAATAAAATCATATCACCATCATGAAATAGCTTTTGAAAACACACGTGGTCACACGGTATTTAATATTTTTAAACAAATTGACTTGCACTATATGTCCAAAGGGCCTTTCAGAAACACAGTCTACATCATTGGTGTCAAACTCAAGGCCTGGGGGCCAGATCTAGCCTGCGACATCATTTTACGTGGCCCGCAAAGACAAATAAAATCGTCTTCACTTTAAACAACACTGAGCTGCGACATATTTTGATTTATTTATTTTTGCTACAAATTCCTTTACAATCAATTAGAGAAAAAAAATAGCTGAACAAACAAGTGGCTCCTGATTTCAAAACTAGTTAACCATAAATTTGCTGTGTAAATGTGATAAGGTCATGAATCAATGTGTTGACAGTGATCATGGCCCTTCAAGGGAAACAATAACTACGATTTGGGAAATGTGAGTTTTGACACCCTTGATCTGAGTGAATCAAGGGGTTCCTCATAGCACGTTTTCAACCAAAATGATACAAACGCCCATAACTGTGCAGGTGGGATTCTAAACAACGATAGACAATAAAGCACACATACACTGCAACACTACAATTACAATTCATGTAATTTTGGATTAGAATTTTGATCGGGAGTAGATTACTGTACGACTGGTGGGATGCCACACTAAAACATAAAGAAAACAACACACTCACACAAAGGCACAGGGTTCAAATGCCTGCCAAACAACCGAATGTTCAAATGCGGCAGTGAGTGACAGCCCCCCCCCCCCCCCCAACACCCCCTCTTCCCCATCCTACCTTCCCCACAGTCACACACTCTCCGATCAAGAACCACCACAAACCAGCTCACTATTCCGGGTAACCATCCCGTTTGGATGGAGCTCCAACAACCTGACCTGACCGGCAAATGTGACGACTGGCGCGGAGGCGGAAGCGGGGCGGCGGAGGAGGACAATAAAATAGATTCGTCTTTCATCCCTCGTGATGGCATTCGGCGGTACAATAAAAGTCTCAGGGCGACTGTCCCACCATCCTTTTGACACGGATTAAATTCCGTTAATCCCCCCCCCCCTCCCTTTACACATACGCGCACACACACACACAGAGATTGTTAGCATGTGCTAACACAATGAGTGTAATTGTCTGCTACCGGCGTCTCAATCCGTGTGTCCGTCCGCGACGATGGGGAGCTCTAACGTCACAAAATGGCCACCCTGCACCGAGGGGGAACTTCAGGAGTGAGCCAAAGAAGGTTCCGAAAGAGGATATGTCCGCGAGTAAAACGCGGAGGAGAGTGGACAGAAGGGAGAAGGCGGTGAAGCAGCGGCCCGCTAGTAGCTGACATAAATTATTCCACTCACCACTCGCTGTTGTCCTAGTTCACTCCGGAGCGCAACTTCCGGTTGGCGTCCGCACAAACGAAAGGCTGTGACGTCATAAACAACCACGCCCATAACCGATGATGATACTGTATTAAAAAATGGCAACAGCAAATTGGTATCTTATTTTTAACGCCAATTTTAAAAAAATATACTTTTTTCCAGCATATCAGGCTTTGGAGATATGTTTTTTGTTTTAAGTTTTACCTGTAATATCTTGCGCCATATAGATAATACCATACGTTGTAATTTATAGCTACGACGTTTCAGAAAAAAAGCGTGTTCATTCAGAAATATTACAAACTACATTACTATATTACATATATTGTTTTACGATGAATATTCAAACCTAATCTGGTTGAGAAATGAGGGCAGATTTGGAATCAGTGAAAAAAAATCATAGAAAAGTTTATTTGCATTTATGATTGTAAACATTTGTTGACTGATGTAATAAATGATGCTAACAAGAAAATTAAATGACAAGAAACTGATTTTTTTATATTACATTTTTATTGTCTTAGTGTCCTTGAAGGCCTTAGAAGGCATTATGAATTATTTCCCCCCCCACACACACACAGTTTATAAAATAAAACAATCCTCAATGACAAAAAAATCTCTTTTATCAAAATGTATGTAAATAGGATTGTCAATGAAATTAATACCATTTGTGAGGTGTCAGAAAAGTCGCTCAACAATTCTAATGCTCAGTGTTAGAACGTAGAATCGTAACTTTTCAAGCACCTTTATTGGGAAAGCAAGACAACAACTCCTCATGAGATTGTCAAATCTCCAGATTTTATTTGAAGCACATTACAAACGTTTGTGAATTTGACCTCCAGTGCAAACCCGTGACGCCCCAGCGCGTTTTGGAAAGCTCGTCATACTTGAGCGCTCGGCATCTGCGTCGCGCTTGGCCAGCTTGCCAACGGCACGCGGCCACAAATGCGTCATTGCCTTGGTTTGATCCGCATCAATGACAGGCTCTTTTTCCTCCTTCAGAGTGAAGCTTCAGGAAATAAAGTTGGTTTGAGGGACAATGCTCTCCACCTTGTGATCGGCGGGGTTCGCCGCCGCCTCGTAGTTGCAGATTGTCACTTCGTGTCGGTGAGCCTTCACAGAACAGAAACAGTAGTCAGCGGCACTCTATTTCCAAATTTTTTTTGTAATGTGATATTGAATCAGCAAAACAATACAATCAGATAAAAGCACCACAACACTAATGCTCATTAGCATTAGCATTAAGCTAGTTGGGAACTTTCTTTTGGCGATTTGGCGGTTTTAAATGAATTAATCAATTGTTTAATTTAAAAGCATTTATGGAAAAAGATTGAAGATTCTGTTTTGATCAATTCTGACCTCAGAGTATTCTCCCCTGAGGCCGATGTAGTAGATCCGGGTGCTCTCGGCACCAAAGTTCTTCGAGATGTGGATGGAGAGGTGCTGGACGTTGGAAAAACGGGCGATCCTGCAAGTCAAAGAAAGAAAAACGTGAACGCTCAAAGGCAGACGGAGCTTGTGACAGAAACTCATTGAAGGAAATTCACTTGGTGGGGTACTCCAGCTGAGCGTTGGGGTCTCTGTTGAGTCTGAAAGCTTGCTCTGGTTCTTTGCCGGTATCATCAAAAGACATCTGAGGGATGTTTTTGTACCTGGGAGGAATGTCTCTGCATAATGAATCTCAAGATATTACACAAGATTTTCAGCAATCTGCGAAATGCATCAGTTCATGCTATTTTTTTTTTTTTTTTTGTTGCTCTGTGCTAGATAAGTTTAACAATCACAAAAAGGGCAAAGTATTGCAAAACACTAAAACGTTTGACTGCACGTGATTCACATTGACACACACAATCGTATCTCTGCCGGATGCGAGTCGTCGTCCTCTCCGGAGATGATGATCCCTTTCAGCTTGACGCTGCCGGTGAACCTGAGAACAGAAAGAAATGAAAAGCAAAACAAAACGGGGACGCGGCGATAGCAGTAACGCAAATCTGTGATGCTTGCAAAGTGGTGGAATTGAATGCGTGCTCTCCGGTGTATGGTGACCGATCATCAAAACGGGAAAACTGTGGAGCACTTACGGGATATTGAACAAGAGCTCTTCGTCGGCGTCACTCTCGACAAACTGGATGGGGCAGATAATAAAAAAAAAACACATTATAGAAAATTCTGAACTGCATCAATTTTCGTGGCACTAATCAAACTTCAAGCAACAGATATAACATACAATACACACCAACACAAAAACAGTAAATAACAATACAAGAATGTATTCTTATCCTGTGCAAGAAACGACTAATATTTCTGCAGTTAACAGAGTCCCTTACTTGTCTGTACAATACCGCCCTCTGGTGGCCAACGCTGTTACACCAGAAGGAACACTGTCAATGTGATTTGTATAAAATAAATTTCAATTCAGTTCAATTTTATTCCGAAATAGGGCATTATTCCAAATTGACGGCGCAGAAAACGCACAAAAAAAGGAATTATGATTTAGTTTGGTGCCGAAAAAGACAAAAACGTTGATAATTGTTTTGCCAAATAAAAACAGATGTTCGTAAATGCTTAAATTCGATTCAGCACAAAGATAATCAGTCTGCTTTCATGAAAGACCACAGAAACTACAGAATTATTTACTGTTAAGTGACTGCAATTGCGAGGACATGGACAATTTTAAATTAAACAAAGTCCCCAAAAGATTACCAAAAGATTTATCGACGAATTTGATCATCAATTAGTTTTCGATTCATCACTGCAGCTCGACATTTGATTTATGTTCTTACCGTATGAGTGCTATTTTTCTTTTTTTTTTTTAAAACATTATGGTGTTTTTGGTGGGGCTGAAAGGGATTCGTGGCATTTCCATACATTTCTGTGAGCAATGATTTGCACCACTGCAAATAAAATGTTACCTACCTACCTACCAATGCGTTGGTCTTTTGCTGACTGATGCTGTTTGGATTACTTACAGGACATACAGTACTTAAAATAATTGACTTCTCTGTTACCGAAGTAAGAAGTCTTGCCCACGGAGGCGATGGCGTTTACCTTTTCGCGATCGTTCCGCTGGTCCCACGGCTTGAACACCAGTTTGCCGTCGCCGTCTCTGCTCTCGTTCAGGCACTGCAGCTTCTCGGTGTCGATGCGGCGATATAGTCCGTATTCGACGCCCCTCTCGGCAGGTTCGTGGGCGCCCTCGCAGCTGCAGCCGTCGTCGTGGTGGTGGTGGTGGCCGGACATGGAGGCGACAGACCCGGAGCCTTCGTGTCCTAAGCGTCCGCTGAAGAGCTACAAAGTTGGGGAGGTCGGGAGACGAGGATGCGGAGAATCCTCCGGACGGCAAACAAGTTTCAGTTTCAGGTGCGAGCCACGCCAACTTCAAAACAACGCGAGGTTGACGTTTACTTCCGGGTTAATAGTTTCAAAATAAAGCTCATGTTTTGCATTCAGTGATTCTTCACTCCGTTAAATCAGTGGCGGACCAAACGTTATTCCATTCGTACATCTCGGTCAAATAAATAGTTATTTATTACTCAAATCTCCCTTATTTATAATGAATTTTATTATTTAATAACACGAACTACTTGTAATTGTATTTTATTTTTATTGCATTATTAATGTTACATTTTAACTCGAAAAAAAGAGACTTATTTGTAGTTTACTTAATATAGATTGGATAAATTATACAATAAAGTAAATCAGAATTATTAGAACCATTATCTACATATTCAAATGTATTGTCTATCCCGATGCCTCTGAAATGGATGGAAGTTTTTTTTGAAAGGACTGATGAAGCAAGGACGTTTTAGTCCGTCCCTTTAATCGTCCATAACATTGATAAGTATTTGGCGTCGGGAGGCAAAAGAACAAGATCAGAGTGTTGCCAAACATTGTATTTTCTTCACAGGCTATTTTATCTCAACAGTATTTTTATAGCAACACGGTCACCTTTTGTACAATCAGAGAACACAAAGTGCATACGGACACCAATTTCACAAACTATCAATCCAGCCGACTAAGAAAGCTGTGTGAGGTATGGTTCCCATCAGATTTTTTTTAATATACTGTTTGTACAATATTTTACATATTACCTGCTCTCTTATTACATGTGTACAGTTTATGGTGTAACATTGTTAAAAAAAAAAAGCGTTTTAAAAAAAGTGTTCTTGACTTGGAACGGATGACATTTTTTTTACATTGATTGCAATGAGAAACATGGTTTTGGTTTTCAAACAGCCTTCTGGAACGGATTATGGACTAAAACTGAGGTTTGACTGTATATATATGTATGACAACATGAGCACAGTTTGGGCAAAAAGTCAAATTTAATTAAAAAAAAATGACCATAGAACATTTATACATTTATTAAAATCTAATAAAATTACAGGTTTTCCATCTACTTCCTTTTTGTTTGCCAAAGACAAGCAGGGGGCATCTGGTTAACGTCATTAATAGTGTCATAAATACATCTCTTAAAACAAGTTCATGGTGGGTGTTTTCCTCATCTTCTGGTTTGTCACAGTGAAGCAGATAAAGTGGATATTTACACACGGGAGGACGCACGTACAGTGGACAGCAGGAAAGAAGACTTTAACAAGAGGAGCTAATTGATCCTTTTGAGTCCTCACCAAGAAAGTCAAACAGAGCAGTCTGTGAATGCTTTGCGACATGCACTCACTTTAAAAGACGCAACTCATCATGTTTTCATCCAAAGGCGTACATGACAACAACAAAAAAAACAAATGACCCATTTCATCCAGCTTTTTTTCAAAACAACGTTGGTGCGTACAGAGTTCCAGACATGACAAGGGGGGGGAAAAAATATTCAATTTGTGCACAACATAACGTTTGCATGAAATACTAATTTGTGGGTTGAACCTCAGTCCTATGAACAAATTGGGTGTCTGGGTGCACAAATGGAGCGTACCTTGTACAATTCCTAGAGAGGCTTCAATGCATTTGCTCACCCAATTGTCCAAGAATAGTCATTATAATAAATCATTTGTCCACGCGCTTATATGTAATTGGTAGCCACAAATGAGTATTTGCACCAAAAATGTCTTATTTCGTGGCCACAAATACTATTTTGCATGTTCATTGTGGTGACAGACAATTCCCCTCCCCCGCACATCATGTCTGGTGTAATTTTGTGCATTGCTTCCTAAAATAACCTTTTTGTTTCCACACTGACACAGCCATCATTTAAATATCTATTTTTTTTAAAAACAGCCCAAATTAAATAAAAGTTCTGTCCTTTTCCCCTACCAACCCCACAAAGTTCATGTTTAGTCGGAAATGTGTTTTTAGGACACTGCCTCGGATAAAAGGTTTCAATTAAAAGCAAATTATCGGCGGGAGAATCTGTTCTTGAAAGCTTTGATAGTTTTGGCCATCATGGGGGCGATTTCTGAAGGTGAAAAAAAAAAAAAAAGACAATGAGACATTCAAATGACTCAACAAGCAACATTTGAACAATTCATAGCTTACTTTTGCCTTGTGGCTTTTCCCGGGAGGCGTGTGGTCCTCCTAATGCTCCCGCGTTCGATGCCAAGGATCGTGACGATCCGGGAGAAGGGCTGACGAGAGACGAGGAGGACGACGACTGACTGGACTCACCGGAGTAGTCGATGGTGGCCGGTCTTATTCTGGAAGAAGGTTGGAGGCAGCTCTGATATCAACACAGATTGTTAAGCGATCGCATTTTAACAACACGCAAGCAAGTGATCATTCAGAATTGCATGCCTTCAGTGCAATACCACCTCCTGCCACAACATGCACGGCAGTATTGAGCTCTACTGAAAGTGATGCAATGTGACTAAGAGTGAGAAGAAGAGGCAGAGAAGGCCCAATGGATTATAAAATGATTTGGACCAATATGATGATATTAATCCCCCCCCCCCAAATCCCAGATATGACAAGATTTCAGATTTTTTTTCTGGTGACTGACTTGATGGGTGTGGCAGCGGCAGTGGAGGCCGCCGTGGAACTGTTGGTGGTCCCAAATCTTTCTTGCCGGCGGCGGACATCTCGAGGCGGCTTGGCCACGGAGTTGACATACGCCATTTTGACTTGCCGCTCTGCCAGACAAAGGGAGACCACACTCAAGATTCCGACACTCTAAAACGTAACATGGAGGCCGGCAACGCGTGAAAGTAGCGTGTTATGCTTTTTAAAAAATTAAATAAAAACAAGAAGCCCGTTTGTGAAATCCACAGACTGATTTTTAAAATAAAAGTCCAAATGTAGAGACAAAAAAACTTGTCTGCATTTGATTTTTAAAGAAAAAGAAACTTTGCTCTTATACTTAAATTAAGTACAGTCAAACCTCGGTTTTCGAACGTCTCGGTTCTCGGCCAATTCGGTTTTCGACCAAAAATTTCGAGTTTTTTATGCCTCGGATGACGAACAAATTTCGGTTCTCGAACAAACTGAGCGCATTTGAATGCACCATTTGACTCCTCCCGCCTTCCTTACACGAGGAAGTGACGCTTCCTCTTGTTGCTTTCCATTGTGAGCAGACGTTTTCAGTAAACATTTTGATTTTAAAAAGAGCGTGGTTTCGGTTTTCGAACAATTTCGGTTTTCGAACAGCCTTCTGGAACGGATTATGGACGAAAACCGAGGTTTGACTGTATTGGCAAAACTAGCTGTCAGTTTTGTGACACAAGGTTGTCTGCATCTGTTGAATGCCATTAATACAGTAACTTGGAATCTAATTGAGTTACTTTTAAATCGAAAAAGGTTATATTACAACCAGTGAAATCACCTTTGGGCTTGTTGGCGTGCGCCATGCTGATATTTTGCGTGAGCCTGCGCAGGCGCACCTCCCGCTCGTCATGCAGCCGCAGGTACATCTCACGCCAGGACTCGTACTCCTGGGGCGTCTCCCGCTTGAAGTCACGCTGACAGTGGCGCCTCCACAGTTCGTTTGAGTCCTCTGTGAACCACTGCGCAAACACACACACAACACCCCGAACGTTAACCATTTTCAGTTCGCACCCTCAGTCGTGCTTTTTCTTGCACAGCAGAAACATCATTGGCTCAGTGTAATAAGAAAAATATCTCAAATTTGTTTCTCAATCCCCCATCCTCCAAAAAAAAACAAATGCTGAATCTAAGTGCACACAAAACAAGAGACAAGTAAAATAAGCTTTGGCGGATGTAATGAAGGGGCAGCGAATCTAGTAGGGGGAGGTCGCAACCAGGGTGTTTTAAAAGCACCAAAGGAGAAGAAAGCCTGCCGGGGTTCCACCGGTGGCCACGGTTCGAGATCTCACTGGGGGTTGTGTCGGCGGGGCGTTGAGGTGTATCGGTTCCCTGTGAATCCCCGAATCTTTCTTGCATCTTCACGAGCCGTCTGTCACTATGTGCGACGACACGGCCCTGTTGATGTTCACCATGGAGACCGCGGGCCAAAAATGGCTGCCCCCTCCCAGAATGCAATGCGGGTGGCAAAGCCTCATGTACTGGATGTGAAAAAGTGTTGCATTCCAGTTATGTTTATTTTTAACGACCCCCCCCCCCCAAAAAAAAAGTAAACAACTTTGGTTTGCTTAGTTTTATCCATCCATCCATTTTCCGAACCGCTTCATCCTCACTAGGGTCGCGGGGGGTGCTGGAGCCTATCCCAGCAGCCTTCGGGCAGTAGGCGGGGGACACCATGAATTGGTTGCCAGCCAATCGCAGGGCACACAGAGACGAACAACCATCCACGCTCACACTCATACCTAGGGACAATTTAGAGTGCCCAACGAGCCTGCCATGAAACCGGAGCACCCAAACCCACGCAAGCCCGGGGAGAAATGCAAACTCCACACAGGGAGGCCGGAGCTGGGATCGAACCCGGTACCTCTGCACTGTGAAGCCGACGTGCTAACCACTGGACTACCGGGCCGCCCCTGCTTAGTTTTACTGATATATATTTAATTTTATTATTAACAATAAATATATTATCCAATTACTTCATGGGATAAATGAATGAAAAAGAAAATTAAATCAATAAACGCATTTTAGTTAACCAATTTACCCCCCCCCCCCAAAAAAAAAGGCTATAGGAATGCTACAAGAATCAAAATCTGTGCAAATGCGTGAGACCTGATTGCTCTGCTCGATGCGGTACAGCTGCTCTGGAGTGCAGCGCTCCAAGACCGGCCCGAGAATCTCAAAGGGGACACCTCCCACCTCATCGATGGCTGAAAGAGCGGCAATACAAGTCAGGCGTTTAAAATTTATGGAAGGAAATACGAAAATCCGGGTGGGTTCAACTCACAGTCGATGTTATTCTGCAGCACGCGGATGCACTGCTCGTACAGCGTCATCATCCGCGGAAGGTAGGCGCTCTTGGATCCAGAGTAGACCACCATCTTGGAGTTGAAGCGCTTGCCCGTGAAGCCGGAGTCTTCCTCGTCGTTGAAGACGGGACCTGCCAGGGAAAGTCAAAACGCGTGTTCCTCGTAGGGTGTGGCTTTCAAGTGTGGGAAAACGGGAAACGACATCCCTCCGAGTTACCTTTCCGCCTCTGAGGGGACAGCGGCGTGATGTCGATGGAGGGCAGCGGTCTGTAATCGGGCTGGATGTCCGGCAGGGGGATTTCGGGAAGTGACGGGACGGCCTCTACCACCTGGCATGGAGACAGTGTCACTGTGGCTCTACGGTATCAAATTATTGTTCAAAAATAATCATAGATGGGGGAAAAAGACCTTGAAAAAAAAAAAATTGGATATTAACCATGAAACTTCAAGGTTGTGACTTACTTTTACACATGCATGACTCATTTCCGCCTCTGCTTCCTTACCCTCTTGCGTTTTTCCGGGACGGTTGAAGAGGAGCCCGAACGAGACCTCTTTGTGCGCTCCAGGCCGTTTGCTTTACTCCCTTTGGAGGATGAAGACGAGGACGAGGAGGCGGCAGGCGCAGCGTCGCGACGAGAGGACGTCGGCTTCGTCGTCGGCGTCGAGGAGGAGCGAGAAGGGCGAACGTGCGAGGACGAGGACGCCGCTGTGGTCTTCTTCTTCTTCTTAATGGAGGACGTCGGTGCGTCGTAGGTGAGGAAGGACTCGAAGGACATGGTGGGCGTCTCAAAGTCGTCGTTGTCCTCCTCGCTGCCGAGTGAGTCTTTCTGTGTTTGGGGTCGCCCTGTCAAGTGATCCCAAATGCATTACAAATTTTTTGGGGGCAATCTGGTCAATTTTTAAAAGGTTTCAGCTCCTAGTTGAAGTTTACTGTAAAACTAAACATAAAACAAAGGGAATTACACATTGTGTAGATTTTAAAAAAAAAAACAACAACAAAAAACATGCTCGCCGATTAATCCAGCATTGACGAACGACAAATTGTAATTATTGAAACCACTGTGGAATTAATTGAATTGGTGAAAGGTGGGCTGTGGTTTAAATCGGTCAAGAAATGTGGAATTAAGATGCAAAATATGCCAAATGTCTCTAACATTGGGGAACTTTATAGTAAAAAGTTGGCAGTGTCTCAATAGTTCCCCCCGTCTTAAAATGCAGAATATTTTTTTTAAGCTGCAATGGTTTGAATGAGTGAAAAAAAATGTGGAAGGAGGTGAAAATGTGAACTCTCTCTTAAACTGGACACTTTTAATGTGAAACGTGTGGAATTATGAAACATGGAAATCACTCAAATGTCGAAAAAAGGTTCCCAAAATGTTTTGAAAAGTTTCATTCACTTAATTGTTTTTTTTTCTGTGTCAAATGTGGAATTCCATTATGAATTTTAGCCGCCCAAGACTAAAGTCTCACCTTCATCTCCTCCCTTCCTGGTCTCCTCCCGCTTGCTGCCGTCAGACTTCCTGCCGTGCTTGGCGGGCTTTGTGGCTGGGCTGCATTCCCTTTCGGCGTTGCGCTTCTTCCCGTCGCCGCGGCTTGTGGGAACGTGGCGCGACAGCGTCTCGCTGTCTCTAACGCGGTCGGAGTGGTCGCCGTGATGGTGGTGGTGGGGGTTCTTGGGAGCTCTGCTGGGCTTGCCGTGTTTGTGGGGAAGCGGCGACCGGCGGGAAGGAGGAGGAGGAGGAGGAGGAGTTGGGCTGTGCTCGGGCTCGGGCTCGGGCTCGGGCTCGGGCTCAAGTTCCGGACCGGGGCTGTCATATTTGTCAGATTGGTCACTCCCAGGTTGCGGGGAGCTGTACTGCTGTCGCTGAGGTGGTGAGGGGGAGTAGTTGGTGTGATAGCCTCGCTCGTCTTCCTCTTCTTCTTCAGGGTAGGTATGCTCCTCTTCCTCGGGGGATGGTTCGCGCTGGCGTCTATGTAGGGCCACATCAGCGCTTCGAGAATGTGACCGCGGTGCCTCTTTCACGTGACTGTTGCTGCTTCGACTGTCGATAAATACAACAGAGAGGAAAAAAAAAAAATCATTCAACTAGTTTGATGGACAAGTCAACCAGATAACGGTTTTGTAGAGAGTAACAAGACAGCCTATGAGGATGAGAGGTTTTTTTTTTTAATATTAAAAGACTAGGTATGGAGGCAGTACATAATATGCATCCTAATGGTGCATTGATCTTTGCACATCTCATAATTCAACATCCCAAAACAGGCATTGAAAGTGGTGTTCTGCAAGGCTCTTTCCAAAGTCACCCGTCTTTTATTGATTTTAGATGTGTCAAAGTTAACGTAACGATGCAAAACAACCCGACGACAACAAAATACTTGTGTTTGTGTGGGTGTGGCCAAAAAGGATTAACACACACGTTTCACTCCAACGAAAACGTAGGCAGTGAGCGAGACAATGTTTTACATCCAAAGAGGATGCAGTTAGGTGGGTGAGATGTCAGCCAATGGCGTGTGGATCTCATGTCGATTGACATGGACGAGCGCACCTGTCAGCCGACTGGGGAACCAGTTTCTTCCACTTGGCTACAAGGTTTCTTGCCACCTCTGCAGCTACTTCATGTTTCCGAAAGGAGTTCACGATTTTTCCCACTCCAGTTTCCTAGCGAACACAAATCTTTGCTTGAAATCCCAAGCGAGATGAACATATTAGACAAACAAATCAGGGACAAGCTCACCACCAGGATGTCGACGGTCATCGGCAGTTCGCCGAGTCTTTTGAGTGTCTTGAGGAGCTAAGAAAAAGGACACAGAAGAACATCACAACTAACAGGTTTGCAGTTGACAGCCTCAAGCTCCTGGACCACAATAAACACGCAAATAACGGCTACCTGAAATACACACACACACACAAAATCAAATTCTGTCTTAAGCATTCCACTCTAGACTCCCTTTACAAATTTAAAAATGGATTGCGACAAAGGTAAAACTCATGTCCCTCTTTTTGGTTCTTGTGTCACTTTGCTGCTAGGAAATATGACTGTTTTGGGCAAATCGGACACATTTCTGCTGTAACAAAGAGAATGTACTGACATTTTTATTTTCTTTGTTTTTCTCAGGTACAGGAACAAACATTACCGGCCCAAAGTGAAGTCGACACTGCGAGTTTTGGGTTGTTTCGACCCGGGATGGCGTTTTGGGTTGTTTTTTTTTTAATGTCAGCGTGCGTTAGCAGGTCGGCTAGCAGCGACAATGGCCCACAATTGTCCACACTGGTCCCGACATCAAATCAAACGATTCGTGGAGGGTTTTCCGGAATAAAAGAAGCATATGTGTAAACCTAATAATCGCTCTGCTCGAGACAGTTGCGTTTTTTCTATTTAAATGGGCAAAGTTTAAAAACATCTTTCATGTACCGTGACGTCTCACACGATGCGTTCGCCGGCCGTCGGAAATAAGCAACTGTATCAGTCAGCTGAACAAAAGCACCTCCATAGGTGTGATTGTTGACAAATAGCTCCAGTAATACTGTATTCAGGTGTATACATAAGAGAAAATGTGTATTATTATGCACTCATATATTGTCTTCCAATATTGATGTGAGAGACGGGATAGTAATAAACACATCAAACAAGAATACAAATGAAAAATTGCATCTAGTGGTGTTACACTACAAAAAGCCAAACAACTTATTTACCGTGCGTTTGTTATGACACTTCGAACATGCCCCAATTTGGATGCGGTACGCGTATACTGTATCTGGCCAATATGAGTAGTATTTTTTTTTAAACCCCAAATTAGACAAAAGGCTGTCATTTCAAATCACCGTCTGGTATTCAAATGAAACAGTTATTTCAAATAAATATAAACCTAAGAACGGAATATGAATGAACTAAGAATGCAACTCTGCTTCACTCAAATAATTTTTGCGTCCTCCATAAAAGCCTGGGGATCCCGATGTCTATGAACGCATCCTTTCAGACCCATTGCGGGACCTGCCAAGGCCTCCGTTTCGTTTGGGGTTCTGGTGACAAACGGCCTCGGGGTGGCAAAAGGACGCCGTGAAACACTTTGCCAAAACCCTCGCTCACACCGCACATGTGTTACCTTTCGCGGCTCAGGGCTCTCCATGAGCCGGGACTGAAGTCTGTCCACTGTTTCCAGCAGCTCATCCGCCATGTTAACTGGTGGCAAATGCTGGCCCCGGAAACGGCTTCATCTCAATGGCAGTGGGGAAGCAAAGTTTCCGCTACCTCAACGCGGCGTTTGAAACACAAATTTTAAAATTTTAATTTCCAAAATGTGAATAATTAAAGGCAGTGAAACTATGCAATCTATATTCTTAAAATAAAAACAGGGGGAATATTACACGTTCGCAGAGTGGTCACAGAAACCGGAAGTAGGTCACAGCAGCTGAGAGCTTTCCCCTGTTTACGTCGGCATGCGTGTTGTTTTTATGGGTCATTTACCTGTACAGTATTTGAATATTTATTTGATTTAAATATAGCTGTTATAAGAGAACTTCAAAATGTAATCTAATTGTTTAAAAAAATCCACAACAAAAAAATATTAGTCCTTAATAATACTCAACAGATAATCGTGTTTTGAGAGTTGTTTTTTTTACGCGAGTCAAGTTTATTTTGATTACGCTCACCAGTAACATGTATGACCACTTGGGGGCAGCAGATATACTTCAGTGAGACAAGTTTTTATTTGGAGCAGAAAGAGCCAAATTTGAGCTGAAAGGAAATTAGTGACGAATTTTACATGTCACCAAGTTGTTTCGATATATATTTTTTTCCTGACAAACATTGGAACTTTCACTTTGAACAGTCAAATCAATTAATGCTGAAGTCTCAGGGTGTTGGGTCTGCCAAGCGGGCCTCTTATGGGTTATTTCTGGCAGGGTGGCTGCTGTGGGTGCCTCTATTTGGACATGGAGGTGGTTCGATGTACTCTCAAGGAGATACTGCTGTCAGGAGGGGCATGCGTTGAGGGGCTTGAAACCTACGTCACAACTGTAGTTTGGACCCTGCGACATGGACCGACACATTGACACAACACAGCACCGTGATTGACTGACTGACAGGGGGAATGAGAAGTGAGAACATCAACAAAGCAACAGGAAGGGAAAAAGGGTGAAGAGTCCAAGCAGACAGGAGAGGAAGGTACACCGACTCTTGTTTTCATTTATGAGATTTGAATCGGGCAGCACTGTTTCTCAAGATTTACGTGTTTGTGAATAAACAAGACTGACGTTTTATTCCTACTTGCATGCAAATTACCACAGATGGGCTAACGAACAGCATTGATGTGGCAGGGTTCTAACGTTCAAGCAATGGATATTCAAACACAAATGCAACACAATAATTTCAATCATAAAACATGGATTAACCCAATATTTGGGATGAGGAGTAATTTAGCTGCCACTGTTGAATGGTGTGACATTGTAGCTCTCGTGGGTATACTGTACTCGTGTATCTGCCAAGTGTCTATAAATACTCTGCTGAGATAAGCAAAGTTCATGTTTTTGTTTTGGAGGTTTGAGAAAGTTCGGAGTGTGATGGTTTCATTTCAACGTTGACAAAAAAAATACTTAGACTGAAAGAAATTTTTCGCATTGAGCAGGGAGTAACTTTTATGTGCTTGACCTTTTCAGCCCCCCTGAATAACTTGTCAATGTGACAAATCTAATTTGAATCTAAAATGAAAAGGTTATTGTCAAACGTAATCGGACACAATCGAAGCCAAGTTAGCATTGGATAGCTGAACAGAGAAAGCTAATTTTAATGCGTATATAACAATAAATAACACTGGGATATAAAGAAAAATATGCGCAAACACATTGGTAATTTTCATTGATATTGTGGTAGTCAGTTAAAAATGACATTGGCAACGATGCTATCATTTGACTAACGATGACGCAAGTCATACCTTTTGCAAATGAGCATTTTGTAAATAAAAAGATAACCATGAAATATACGTCGCTTTACGTTTTTTGCTTCCATCGGAGGCTAATGGCTGACGTAAACAAACTCATGGTGTGCCAAAGCTTTCCTCATCAGCACAAATGGGAACATGATCCAATCCACTGGAGCATGAGCTCATTAGCCCCCCAACTGCCTCTCGAGTGGGGGTGTCATTTGAAATAGTTCAGGTAAGAGGAGCCACACATGGACAAGATGGGCTGGGACAAGACCGGGGTGACCCGGCGCTGGAGGACGGACGGCAGCTGTCGGCCATGTCACCCCCCCCCCCAAGTTGTGACGTGGTGTGCGGCAACCAATCACTCAATTGGTTCAGTGGCATGGAAATAATGTCAGACACTTTTAAATATCGGGGCCAAGGCTGGAACGGGGCACAGCTGCCGTCCCCCCCCCACCACCACCACACCCCAAAAGAGCTGACTTGAAAAACCATGACGCTTCTTTGACACAGAATGCCTGCAGAATTTCACACAGCAATCGGAAACTTGAAAATATGCAGGTCAACTTTAGCACAGCTATTCGCGATCAGTAACTAACTATCACCCCGGAAAACTTTTTCAGAAACAAATAAAGTACAATCACATATTTCAAGAAAAACAATGGTTCGAGAATGAACTCGGAAAAAAAATGTACGAGCTGCAGTGATTTATACCTCCAATAAAGTTCAGATGTTCTAGTAGGCTTTTCATGCTTACTTTTACTTGAGTTTATTTATGGACGGTTAGTTACCGTATTGGCCCGAATATAAGACGGCCCTGATTATAAGACGACCCCCCTCTTTTTCAAGACTCAAGTTTGAAAAAAGACTTTTTGAACACCAAATTAATTTTTATACAAAAAATAATGACAGTACATCTGAAACAAATGATAATAATATATATGAGAGAAAAAGCATGTTATTTTCATTCTAATCTAAAGTGCAATCACATTCGTAAATGAATGGCTTCTGGTTTTTGAAATGTAAATTACATCATAACTTCTCCTCAGCTGCCGGTTAACCTGGCCGATCTTTTCTCCAGATTGTCGCTACGTTTCTCCACTTTCTGTTATCTCTTCTATTATTTTCTTCTCTTTTCCTTCTTACTGCTATTTTTTATTTTTCTTCTTTGTGCTACCGCTATTTTTCATTTTTATTCTTCGTGGCAGGGGTTCACTTTGGCCTGGGGAGTCAAGTTCAGCATTTGCTTCATTGATATCTGGCGCCATCTGGCGTCGTGAATGGGTATAATGTTTAGACCCCGAATATAAGACGACCTCCACTTTTTCTGTCTTATTTCAATGCAAAAAACGTCGTCTTATATTTGGGCCAATACGGTATTTAAATACAGTTACTTAATTGCAGTTAGCCTGCCTTTGAAATGCAAAATGACATTGATGAACCCCAACATAAACTTCAGGTGTTCTAGTAGTCTTTTCTTGACACGTATTTTTCTCTAGTTATAGTCAGTTACTGGTAGTTATTTAGTGACTTTGGTATAATTACCTATATGCACTGCCTTTACGGTGCAAGTGTCACTTACTCAGATGCAAAATGTACCATAGTTGAGCTGTTCTCGAATGCTTCAAATGGGTGGCGAACACTGTAGGGTGTAACAAATGGGTTTTTTTTCACGTGTTTGTAGGTGCAGTGTGTAGTGTCCAAAAGTCCCCCCCAAAAAAATAACTAAAGACAGAAAAAAGGAAAGAAAGCTTGGATCAGATAAGACAGAAAGCTCCTATTCTCGTTAGCAAGTGACAAAAAGTGAGATGGCCCCCAAGAAGAAGGCCGCGCACCTGAAAAAGTCCTCGCTGGAGGCCCTCCCCCAGGTGGTGGCGGAGACGACCTCGCCGACCCTGAAGGTGGAACGGCGCGGCGAAGGCGTGGTGGTGGTGGTGGAGAGTGCCGTCAAGAAGATCGAGCAGATGGCGGCATTGGACATCGCTCAGCTCAACAGTCTCAACCTCCCCCTGCCGCCGCCCGTCCTCAAACCCGGAGAGCGAGGCCTGGGACTGGGCAGCGAGCTCACGCGCCCGCTGCACGGCAACGCGATGCTGGAGGAGCTCAGTAAGATGCGTCAGGAGAAGTGAGTTCAAGAATATTATGACAATCGTCTTTTTATTTTTTTAAATGTCATCTGACCTCATTAAACTTGTGACGTTCCTCATTAGGTTCTTGACTGATCTGGAGTTGAGCTGCAAGACCAAATCCTTTGACGTCCACAAGCTGGTGATCTCGTCCATCAGTCAGTACTTCAGGGAGATCCTGGCTAAAGATCCTGACATGAAGCGTTTGGAGTTGCCTTCGCTCTCGCCTCTTGGTAGGACCAATGACTAACCACTTGTAGTTTTTGTTCCCGGAACAGGAAAAAAAAAATCAAAGTTGCGGTCATTGTAGGGTTCACTGCAGGACATTGTTGTTGCTTTATTCTGCTGTGGAATTGTCGTCCATTTTGTAGTGTCAGAGAAGAAGCTTCAGGACAGAAAAGTCGGTGTGCTGACAAATGATTTCGGGACTTCGAGAGGCGATGAGAAGTAATCTTCCCAAAAAAAAAAAAAAGGGGGAGGCGGGGAATCTGACTATATTCTTGCAATACAGTCAAACCTCGGTTTTCGAATGTCTCGGTTCTCGTCCAATTCAGTTTCAACCAAAAATTTTGAGTTTTTATGCCTCGGATGACGAACAAATTTCTGTTCTCGAACAAACTGAGCGCACTTGAATGCACCATTTGACTCCTCCCGCCTTCCTTACACGAGGAAGTGACGCATCCTCGTGTTGCTTTCCATTGTGAGCAGACGTGTTCAGTAAACATTTTTATTTTGAAAAGAGCGTGGTTTTGGTTTTCGAACAATTTCGGTTTTCGAACAGCCTTCTGGAACGGATTATGGACGAAAACCGAGGTTTGACGGTATTCTGAAATTTTGATCGTATTCTTAGGCAGTTGCAAACTTTTTGTTGTCATATTTCGCCTTTATACTCGCAAATGTCTATTCTCCTAAAATGTATTTCAAGAAAAAGCAACAAATTATGACCGTTTAAAACTATGGCTAAGTATTATTATACAATTGACAATTGAATTTTGACAATTCAGTGACAATTATACAATTGTCACGAAACTGTGACTGAGCAATTGCAATTACGCCACTAAAGTAAAAGTACGCAAAAAATATAGGGGGGGGGGGGACGCCTACTAGAACAGCTGAACTTGATTTGGTTTTAAGTAGGGGCACCGTAACTGCTGGCAGGTCTGTTCTGACTCACATAAGTCATGGTTTTGAATTTGATTGCTGAATTCTGAACTTGCTGACTGACTAACTTGCCATTTCGCATGAGTTTGAATGCGATTGGTTGATTGGCATCCCACCGTCAGGTCTGGCCAACGTGATCACGTTCGCCTACCTGGGCCGCGTCCACATGTCCCTGTACACTATCGGCTGCACGGTATCGGCGGCGTCCACGCTGCACATCCCGCAGCTGCTGAAGATGTGCACCGACTTCCTGCTGGCCGAGCTCAACGTGCAGACGTGCGTGTACGTGTGGAACATCGCCGCCGCCTACAGCCTGCCGCCGGTGTGCGACGCCGCCCGTCGCTTCGTGCTGGACAACTTTGTGCAGTTCGCCGACACGCCGCTGTTCACGCAGCTCACGCTGGAGCAGATCTGCGCCTTCTTGCAGGACGACTCGCTGGCGCTGCCCTCCGAGGTCGTCGCCTTCCAGGTACGCTTTTCCACATGGTCGGCAATCCACGTTGAAAGAGTCTGCTCGGAAATAGCACATTTTTATGCTCGTAAATTTTTGGGACAAAATCCCTTCTCGAAAAATTTGTAACTTCGCTCTAAAAAAAAAAAAAAAAAAAAAAGTAAAAAAGCCTTTTTCGAAAAACAAGTGAACTTCAGAAGTTCTAGTAGGCTTTTCCGAACTTCTTTTTTTGTTAGTTACAAAATAGGGAATGTGGCAATGTTCTTAATTTTCCAATCTTACTCAAACTATCAAGAATGTTACTGAATATCAAACAAAATTAAGCAGAACAGTTCCTTTTGACTAGGTGCACTTAGTCCAGAACCAATCCCACATGTTGAATAGGAGTCGGCACACATCTGCCACAAATTAAAGTGCCCCCGATAAACACCGAATAAAGTTCAGCTGTTCCTGTAGTCTTTTCATGACCGTTTTTTGGCTTCCTTTTACTGTTTTTGTTACCTTAAGTGACACTTAATCACAGTCAAACCTCGGTTTTCGTCCATAATCCGTTCCAGAAGGCTGTTCGAAAACCGAAACACGCTCTTTTTTTTTTTTTAAATAAAAATGTTTACTGAACACGTCTGCTCACAATGGAAAGCAACACGAGGAAGCGTCACTTCCTCGTCTACCCGAGGAAGCGTCACTTCCTCGTGTAAGGAAGGCGAGAGGAGTCAAATGGTGCATTCAAGTGCGCTCAGTTTGTTCGAGAACTGAAATTTGTTCGTCATCCGAGGCATAAAAAACTCAAAATTTTTGGTCGAAAACCGAATTGGTCAAGAACTGAGACGTTTGAAAACCGAGGTTTGACTGTACTTTTTATTTAGTTACACTTACATTTACTTGGTTACAATTACTCGGATACAGTTACCGAGTTACTTAGGTGTCTTTTTTCACAAAATGACGTCTGATCAGAATATCAGTCAATCTGCCCATTTAAAAATATGCAACCTTCCACATAGAAAAAAAAAATAGACTATAGAAAGCAAAATAACAACAAGCAGCTGTCATCATGTCACAACAGAACGTGACTCGGGAGAGTGCAGACCGTGCCCCACGCCAAACAATCCTCAACTCGATCCGCGCTTCAATGGGCGAGGAATTTCCTACAGGGCTCGCCGGCCCCACGTCTATTTTCATCCGAGCGTCAAATCAGAACCGAGAGCAGCTGCTGCTCTGGCTTGTGACACCGAGCGCTTTCGAACGAAATCAAACAGCTGAAGAAGGTTAAAGAGTTGCACCGGTGAGAAGAGCGCGACATTTTCGAGCGGGGCAAGTTGGAATTTTAGAAGGATATCAAAGTCACAAATGTTATGAGAGTAAAGCTGCACGTTTTGAAAAAATAATGACAAAAAAATACGTTGGAATTATTCAAGGGGGGGGAAAAAAGTTGTCATCTTAAAATTTTTCGGGGCTTTCTAGAAAACAATGTTTTGAGAAACGCCCCATTGAGAAATAAGAATCGCTATCTTAGTCAAATAAAATGAATTCCTTTTTTTTTGAGAGAAAGTCAATCTTACAAGTTAAAAAAATTCTTAGATTTTTTAAAGTAGTCATCTTCAGAGAAAAGCCATATTTTTGAGAGAAATGTCAAACTCATTCAAACAAACCCTTTTTTAAAGCAACAAATTTTGTTGTGGTGTTGTTTTTTTTTTAAAAATAGTAATCATCTTAAAAACTGTTTTGGAGACATTTTTTTCAAAGTTGGAATATTATGAGAAGCTGTTGAGTTTAAAAAATACATTTTTTTAAGAACAAAATAAGTTTTGTGTTTTCATTATACTGTAAATGGATTAAAAAAACCAACGATGGTTCTCATAAAATCACAAATGTTTATCTTCTTGTAATATTAGGAATTTCTACCTTAAAAAAAAAAGACTATTTCAAGCCAGATTATGAATTGTCATTGTCTCCATTTTCATCTTTTCGGCGAAGCCCTTCGTAAAAACTGTATGACGACAAGAGGAAAAAGTGAACCAAAACTATACATGACGCACTTTTCGCATTTTCCCAGATGGCCATGAAGTGGCTGGATTTCGAGGCATCCCGTCAGCCATACGCCGCGGCGCTGCTGTCTCACGTGCGCCTGGAACAATCCCGGCGGGCGAGCTGGTGAGCCAGATCCAGACAGTGCCCCGTATGATGCAGGACCCGCAGTGTCACCGCCTGCTGGTGGACGCCATGAACTACCACCTGCTGCCCCACCAACAAAACTCCCTGCAGTCCCGCCGGACTCAGGTCCGAGGCAGCCAACAAGCTCTTATCGCCGTCGGCGGGCGGCCGTCTCTTACCGAACGCGCCTTGAGCCGTGAGGTCAGTCGTCAATCATCCGATTCCCCATCAAACTGAAATCCAACCTTGACCTTTGACCGCGGCCATTATCCAGGTGCTCTGGCGGGAGCCCCGCGAGGGAGGCGCGGCCTGGCGTCACCTTACGCAACTGCCGGCCAAAAGCTTCAACCAGTGTGTGGCGGTCATGGATGGCTTCCTGTACGTGGCGGGTGGCGAGGACCAGAACGACGCCCGCAACCAGGCCAAGCACGCCGTTAGCACTCTAAGCAGGTGACACACGGACATGAGAAAAACACACAAAATGGTTATACAAAAAAAAAAAAAAACGCTGTTCAAATTGTGAGGGGAAAAAAATGGACTTAATTCTCTTAACACTTATGTCGCAAATTTTGCCCAGTCACTCTAAATTTTTGGTACTTAATTATTCTCTGAAATTGTTATTCTGGCCATATTGATTTTCCCCCATGAAATTGTGTGATTCTCATAATTTTAGTTTTTTTAAAAGAATTTAATTTCGGTGCATTTTTAGTAATACTGCAAATGTATTGGTATGGGTTTTTTTCCCTCGTAATACCTTTACAGTAATCCCTCGTTTATCGCGGTTAATGGGGACCAAAACCATCCGCGATAAACGAAAATCTGCGAAGTAGTGACCAATTAACATATATATTAAAAGCCCGCAAATGGTCCGCGAGAAGCTGCGAAAGTCAGCAAAACAGCGAGTCACATAGAGCAACATATATAGTACTGTACTCCATGTATATGAAAAAAATAAAATATATATATTTTTTTAATGAATGTTTGTAAAAAAATCGGCGATGCACTCAAGCCGTGATAAACGAACCGCGAAATAGCGAGGGATCACTGTTTTGCTTTTTTTTTTTTTACATAAAACACAACTAGGATCTCATAATTTTGCAAGAGAAAAAAACTGAAACTCGATCAAATAATCAACATAGCGAAATAAAATGATGAAAAGCCGTGATCAGTAACACTGCATTTTGTTTTGTCTTACCATAAAGGTACGACCCCCGCTTCAACACGTGGCTCCACCTGGCCAACATGCGGCAACGCCGCACGCACTTCTCGCTCTCGGCCAGCGGGGGGCGCCTTTTCGCCACGGGCGGCCGTAACACGGAGGGCCTGCTGGCCACTGTGGAGAGCTACCTGCCCTCGGCCAACGCCTGGCAGATGCGCGCCCCCATGGAGGTGCCGCGCTGCTGCCACTCCAGCGCCACGCTGCCGTCGGGCGACATCCTGGTGACCGGCGGCTACATCAACTGCGCCTACTCGCGCTCTGTGGCCTGCTACAGCGTGGAGGGCGACACCTGGACTGACAAGCCTGCCTTGGAGATGCCCCGCGGCTGGCACTGCTCCGCCACTCTCGGCGGCAAGGTGTACGTGGTGGGCGGTAGCCAGCTGGGGCCTGGGGGGGAGCGGGTGGACGTCCTGGCCGTGGAGGTGTTCTCCCCTGAGGGTGACGGGGCATGGAGTCGCGCCGCCCCGCTTCCCCTGGGGGTGAGCACGGCCGGCCTGTCCGCTCTGGGGCCCGAGAAGCTATACCTCATCGGAGGCTGGAACGAAGCGGAGAAGCGCTACAAGGCAGCCGTCCAGACCTACCACCCGGCTACGGACAGCTGGGCCCGCGCCGAGGACCTGCCCGAACCCACGGTGGGGGTGTCTTGCTGCGCGCTGGCTCTGCCGCCGCGGCAGGCGCCGCGCCGCCAACAACGCCGCAACACGCCGGCCCATGAGGAGTCGCAGCCACAACAGCAGCAGCCGGCCGGGAAGAACCGAAGCCGGGAAAGCAGCGTGCCGCCGGCACAAAGCGTCACGGCGTAAAGAGGACGTCTGTCGAGGGCATCCGGGCCAGCATCTCTGCTCAACATGATATTCATCACCAACGGAAATCAGCATGAGAAAAACCATTTGGAATGGAATCGCATAGCGGTATTGAGAACGTAGGGGTAGAACAAAATGCAGTAAAAAATAAACTATAATCGGATCAGAGTCATGAAATACTAAAGCAACCGGTTCTGGTAAACTCCTCAAGAAATATAAATAACGGAACAATTGAGCCACTGAGAACAAGAGTGGGCTAACTGTTGTTGTCATTTTGCGGGAGACCAATTGAACTTTTGATCTCTGCAATTAACCGCAGAGTGACTTGTATGGCAATGCTTCTGGATACCCTGTAAAAAAGAATTTCAAGGCAGCAAACTACTTTATTTATTTTGAATGTAAAAATGGGCTTTCCCGCAATTTTAACAAAGAAATAAGACTATACAAAACGTAATTGTACCTTGCGATGTCCCCTGCCCACTTAAAGACTCCGCAAATTGTTGGGCTGAAAACAACTTGCTTGCTTCGTCATGCTAACACTGTTGCCCTCAATGTCTATAATTTAGATTTAAAAGTTGTCCCAACTCAAATGACTGTTTTAGACCACTTTTAGCGTTTCCCAATAATGATTTGAGGCTTGAATCATTTTGCTTGCACTTTCACTTACAAATGAGGTGCTGTGATTGTCTTCCGTGTCATGGGTGCCTGAAAGAAAAGAAAAGAAACAAACTACAATTAAGGGGGGAACAATGGAATAAAATTAACACTTGCGAAGTAGTGGTCTCAATCCAACCAGTCGTCACAAATGTCATGATTACATTCACTTGTAACATACAGAGGCGACAGCACCTAAGCTGAAGTGCGACCTACTTTTACGAGTGGTCTTTCAAACTCGGAATCTCACTTTCCGGGCCGTTTATGCTGGTGAAGTGCGGTTTCATGGGGCAGCCATCTTGGAAAGGGGAGTTGGCCCAGTTGTTGCTTAAGTGGATCAGGAAGAGTGCTGACTGCTCCCTACAGGTCAGAATAGGAACTGACCCATGATTGAGAGAAGTCATCAGAAAAAAATTCCCTTTCTAAAAAAAAAAATTTTTTTTTAATCTCCACTGAAAAATTACAGAAATGAAGTTGGCCCAGACGAATTCCCAGTGGCTCAAATTAGGGTCATCAAAACCTTTAAAAAAAAATAAAGCACAAAATCATTAATTTGGGGTAAATCATACTCAGGTCCTACAATGCAAGAGAACAATTCAATTGGGGCTGAACTCCAAATCATAACATTAGAAGATGATATTAAAATGAGGATGAATAAATAAATCTGAAATAAAAAATATCAGACAACGGTTAATAATCCAAATCTAAAAATAATTACCAGTAAGCGGGATTCAAATTACAACCGCCTGAGGGGAAATCAATAATAGGATATGAATAAAGTACAAAATTAATTAGGCAAATGGTCAAAAGCTTAAAAAAAAAAAAAAAAAGACATAAGGCCAGTTAAAAAAAAAGTGCGAAAATAAGATTTTAATAATCTGTACGTAATAAAATGCATACAAATTTTTAAAGAATGAAATGCAATGTTGTGACTTTCGGCTTGTCCCTTAAAAACTACATTTGGCTAAAATAAAAGGAGAAAAGTCATTATCAAATGTACTAAAAATCACTCTTAAAAAAAAAAAAGAAAAAAAAAAAGATGATGACTCAAGGAGCAGTTGCGGGGTCCGGCATGTTCTCAGAGGGATGAAAATGAGAAATATTTGTGGAGAGGGAATCTCCCGAGAGCGAGGAAGCAGAAAGCTGAAGAGAGGATGACAAAAGATGAAAACGGAAGAAGAGTCGGAAGCGGTTGCAATGTGGAGCCAATCGACCCAATGACAAGAATATCACTTTGGTTGTTGTGTCTCTGAGGTTCACAGAGCCTTCGATGTCAGCACAGAAGAGACTACATCGGAAAGGGAAAAAGTTCATGTATTATTTATGACATTATAAGAGAGGAAGAATAAAGTCCTGCCATAAAAAAAAAACACGTAAAAATGAAACATTGTGTGAACTACAGTGAGATGCCAATGTGACTTAACATCAGAAAAATCAACTCTCACATTTTGAGGTTTCACCAAATAAAAGCTGAACTAAAAAAAACTGCCTTCTCTATTATCCTCACAAGAGCATGCTGGGAAATGAAGCTCACATTAAATCAGGTTTTGAAAGCCACGCTTTCACTGACAGAATTCGTAAGACATTTATATACATATATGAAAAAAAAGACAAAAGTAACCCAACTTAAATCAAACTTTGTGCCAGCAAGCAACAAGTAAAAGCAGTACAAATCTGTGCAATTATTTGCACACTCGTGGCTCTTTTTCTGATCAAGACCACTCATGACTACAGCAATGAAAATAAAGACAGGACCAGTCTAATCTTTTCTAATTTTTATTACTTTCTTACAAAGATGTTCCAGGTGGTCCTTTACTTGCCAGGGAGGATGACGCCATCGTACTGAAACAAGAACAGAAGACAAAGTAAGGTCGAGCGGTTATCAAGCGGCGTTATTTTGACAACTTCGCGTGCTGCACTGACTTTCTGCTGGAACCAGCGCATGGACTCCTCTTTGCGGATGCGGTGCTTGAAGCCGATGCGGCCGCGTTTCCGCTTTTTGTCAGCGATGCTGAAACCTGGTCGGCCCAGAACCTGAACGGGACAGTTGAGTCACCAAAAAAATTCAGCCGACCCAAGATCAAAAGACGAGCCCGTGCCCCCAAGTCTACGTACCACGTAGAAGTCGAGTCCGTAATGCCGATGCTGGGGTCGTATTTGATACCCAGGTCGATGTGCTCCTGGATGCCAAAGCCAAAGTTTCCGGTGTCGGAGAAGTTGTTTTTTCTCAGCTCGTACTCACGCACCTGCAGCACAAAGTGACGTATCACTTGAAAGTCCCTTCATAGCCAAACGGTTCGTATTCCGGCCATGATAAAAAGTCGACTTTCAGGGTTCCCACTCTTCCACCTGCTTTTCCTTTATGGACCTTTTAAGGACTTTTGAGGGCTAATTTAGCCATTTTAAGGACCTTTTCTCCATTCAGCACGGGATTCACGGTGGATTTAATGCCTGCTCAGCAATATGCGGGCTGAACAGAAAGCCACATATCACTGAGCTGGTGTTCAAATCATTGCTGCCAAAGAATGGGCACGTCTTTATTTTTAGGGGCAATCAGCTAACCCTTTATTTGACATACTGTATGTCAAATTTTCGTTTTCCTCCGTGTAATACAGGGAGGAAAACGGGGGGAAAAAACCCTGAATTCATTCTCAAATAAAGTACACAAAAAAATGTAAATTTAGAAAATATAAAATTTCAATTTATTTTCGAATAAAAATACATTTTTAAGGATTGTTACTGATTTTAGAAGCTTTCCCTGAATATTAAGGACAATTAAGAACATAATTTTACTTTTTTATGGATTTTTATGAATTTTAAGGACCCGTGGGAACCCTGCCTTTGCGGCCTCTGAGAAGCTGATTTCAAGACATTTTGAAGAAGGCAGCGTCAAATATTGAACATAAGAGAAGGGAGTAGAAAGTGACATCTCAGCTTGTGATTGTCAGTCGCGCGCGCACACACCAACACACCCTGAGTCCTTTCTCCAAGATCTCCTCGGCTTTGGCGCCGCGGACGGTGCAGTGGACGGCAATCTTCTCGTTTCTGCGGATGCCGAACGATCTCACGGTGTAGCGAGCTGCAACAAACAGGCAAATAAATGAGAGGTGGAAAAAGAAGCAAGCAAGGGTGACTTATTGTCATTATGCAACCCGCCTCGCTTTGTAGCTCACGTGCTACGTTCAAGACTGCGGGGAATCTGGTAATGTCGACACTTGGGGAGTTTGGCATGTTTGCGGTGATTATCAAAAATCTTTTTTTTAGGAATAAACTGAACTTTTTGGTGAGGAACATTCAAGTTTCACATCAAATAAAGTTCCATTTCTGATTGCAACTTTGCAAATCCCTTGTGGTGCACCAATGATCTGCTGACATCAAACAATGCTTTTGCGTCATCTCTTTCGGGGGGGTTTTAAAGACAAAAACATCCAACTTTAGCTTGCAACGCCACAAAAGTTGCCGTCATCCCCGTTGGTTTGGCAGCCGGACCGCTCACCCTTAGAGAAGACGGGAGTCTGTCCCGTAAGCTGCTCGAGCACTTTCGCAGCTCGGGTCAGCCTGTCGCCGCTTTCCCCCACGCAGATGTTCAGGCAGAGTTTGCGGATGCGCAACTCCCTCATGGCGTTCTCCTTCTTCTCACCTTGTTCCTGATAAAACAACATTGGACGCATTTCAGCAAAAGAGACAATGACAGCTCACTGCTATGTAAAATGTAAAACCACCTATTGTCAGTTCCCAGAGATCAGGCTAAGCGTTAATTGGATCATTATTTCCGTATATTGGCAGAGTCCTTTTTATTTGAAAGTGTGGCTGAAGATTTTTCTAATGTGCAGCATGTGCTTGTTTCAATAAAGGTTTGGAACCTTTGGCGTACATGCCCTACAAATCCCCGTTGCTCGCTTCACCATATAGCACTAACGCGCAATAGAGGTAGGCTAAAAGGGACGTGTTGTTGTCGTCAAATCAAAATAAATAAATAACGCAAAGGTCTACTTGACCCGTTGCTGGGAACCGAGTCATAAACGTGAACTTTTCTTGCTTACGAGTAGCGAAGTTTGGGCTCCATTTTCAGGGCAACTGGCCTTAGCAACTTTCCATATTTCCGGGAATTTAAACCTGTCAATCGTCGTATAATACGACTTCAGATATTTCGAAGATAAGATTATCTAATTATCCGCGAACGAAACGGCCACGCATACGTGTCCGCAGCTCTGATGTTTGCGGATTTCGACGGCGTCTTCATAGCGGCTCATTCGTACGCGCTGATGTGCTACTCACCGCCATGTTGGATCGCTGGAAGAGAACGTAGTACTTCCGGTGAAGAGTATTTATATGTACGTGCGGCCCGGAAAACAGTCCGACAAAAGATCACGGCATGAAACAAGGTTCCACGTTTGTATTCATCTCATTTCTAATAAAAACGAACATTATGCCCGAAGACAGCTGGGATAGGCTCCGGAACCCCCCGCGACCCTAGTGAGGATGAAGCGGTTCGGAAAATGGATGGGTGGATTATAATAATAATATTAATTAAAAATGTATTGACTCATACAAGGGCGGTCAACTGAATAGCACGTCCACCTCACATTGCAGAGGTGCAGGGTTTGATTCTAGGTTTGGCCTTCCTTTGTGGGGTTTGCATGTTCTCCCGTTCCTGTGTGGGTTTTCTCCGGGTACTCTGGTTTCCTCACGTTTTCCAAAAACATGCATGGCAGGTTAATATATATAACACTCAAAAATTGTCCCTAGGTGTGATTGTCGATGTGTGCGAATGGTCATTTGTCCATGGGTGCCCTGCGATTCATGTGAATTAACTAATGGTCAGCAGTATTGCACTTCCCATTTTGTATGAATATTCGTGTCATAATTTGCTCAAGGGCACCTCAACAGTAGTCAACCAGACTAGCATCTTTCCAAAAATTGCCTTTCTGTTTATGTGGACTCAATATGCGTATCCTTGATGGATGTTACCAAGAACAGCTCAGATTTAACAACGTCTCGGATTTATCTACAGGAATCTCCTTTCGAGAGACCAAGGATGCTCAACAACTATTGGGGGACATGAATATTTATTTTTGAGTGTGTGTTCATGCTATTGAAAGGTATTGGTGAGATACGTTTTGCCCATTTGTCTGAAAATATGATTCGATATACTGTATATTCACACACTGGTTAACAGACTGCAAATGATGAGACGTGCTAATATGTTCCCTTAGAAAAGACAAAGAAGAGTCACACATCAGGTGTTTATTTTTCCGACTTCAATGTAACAGTAAGCTTGCATTTATTCCAAAAAGGAAGGCATGTCCTCCTTTCCTACGGACACTTTTCCAATGATTTTTAATAAGCAGAAGCCAGTCCTTGAGGAGCGAACTGATCAGAGGAGAAAACGGCCAGTCGGAGGACACGCCGGCGACTTTCTGTTGCGCACCCCGCATAATGCCGATTCATTTTTTCTGTGCCTTCTGTGCGGCCTTGGTGACCTTTCCGGCGGAGGGGGGGGCCTTCTCCACTGACTTGATGACACCGACGGCCACCGTCTGCCTCATGTCCCGCACGGCAAAACGGCCTGCGATGACAAGCAAGGTTGTGTTAAATTTGCTGTTGTAGCATTATTACCCTTTAAACATTTCTTTGAATACATTTTTACAAAATATGACATTCCTCACACAGGCGGACATTCTTTATCCTCTGAAGAAAATTACGCGTTTTTTATGCCTCGGATAACGAACAAATTTCGGTTCTCGAACAAATTGAGCGCACTTGAATGCACCATTTGACTCCTCTCGCCTTCCTTACACGAGGAAGTGACGCTTCCTCGTGTTGCTTTGCATCGTGAGCAGACGTGTTCAGTCAGCATTTTTATTTTAAAAAGAGCGTGGTTTCGGTTTTCGAACAGCCTCCTGGAACGGATTATGGATGAAAACCGAGGTTTGACTGTATGACGATTTGGGATTCGAGATACATTTATGGCCCTTTCATGCAACAAGATGGCTCCAGAGATTTCTGCATGTACATGTGCACTTTTTAGTTGCTTTTTTTGTTTTCAAAATAAAATCTTTATGCCATTTATGTCAGGAGGTAGCAAATGTTGTAAAATGTCAGTTAAAAACAAGGCGGATAATTTATTTCTAAAACGTTTTTTTTTTGTTAATTCTAGATTATGGAATATTTTTAGATTGGGGGGTGGGTCACGTTTTCAAGAGTGATTTCCTGTGCCACCACGTTGCGGTTTGCCAAAGGGGCACTCACCAAGGGGTGGGTACTGAGAGAAAGCCTCCACCGTCATGGGCTTCTGTGGTGTCATGTTGACGATGGCGGCGTCTCCGGATTTGACAAATTTGGGTGCTAGCTCCAGCACCTTGCCGGAACGACGGTCGATCTTCTCAACGAGCTCGGTGAATTTGCAAGCGATGTGAGCGGTGTGGCAGTCCAGCACAGGAGAGTAGCCGTTGCTGATCTGGCCCGGGTGGTTCAGAATAATGACCTTGCACAAGAAAAGATGCGCAGATGAGGTTACAGGTATTATCTACCGAACACAAAAGATCAACACAAAAACTTTTCTTTTGACTCACTTGAGCTTTGAACGTCGCAGCTCCCATGGGAGGATCGTTCTTGCTGTCGCCCACCACGAAGCCGCGGCGGATCTCCTTCACCGACACGTTCTTGACGTTGAAGCCGACGTTGTCGCCGGGCAAGGCCTCGGACAAGGCCTCGTGGTGCATCTCCACGGACTTGACCTCGGTGGTCAGGTTGGAGGGAGAGAAGGTGATAACCATGCCGGGCTTCAGGACCCCGGTCTCCACGCGGCCGACGGGGACGGTTCCGATACCTGAGCGGGGGGGGGGGGGGGGGGGGGGGGACGGGAGGCGCTTAACATATGCTCTCATAAGCTTCGTTAAGCATCTCAACTAACTGTAGTCTCATAGGGGTCTGCCGGGTGAACACGTATATATATTTTTTGTGGAGTTTTTTTGTTTGCCGCCACGCCGTTTTATCTTGCGAAATGTACGCCTTGGATCAAGAAAGCAGTCTTTGTTGATTTGGTTTGAGAAGATGAGAAAGTCGAAATACTTGCCTCCAATTTTGTAGACATCCTGCAATGGCAGACGGAGGGGCTTTTGGATGGGACGTTCAGGAGGGAGGATGGCATCCAGAGCGCTGAACAGGGTGCGACCATTGGCATTTCCCGCCTTGCGCTCTATTGTCCAGCCCTTGAACCAGCCCATCTACAGAGACAAACAAATGCCACCGTTACAACCAGTTTCCGACACATTTGAGGCTTTTAGCAATTCCATACTTTTTCTTAACCCTATTCCAAATGGGTGAGGTCTCAAAATCGAATCGAAAGAAATCTGATCAAACAAACAAAGCAACACAAAAACACACAGCAGCTATATTTGTAATATATTCTACGCAGCAGCGAAGAATGCGCACTGAGTTGAAACCAAAAATGTTGCATGATAGAGTGCCATTTACATACTTAGAACCCAAAAAAAAATCTGTTTTAAGATATTGGGAAATATATCGCATTATTATGACATTTCAGGCTTTGCCAATTTGCATACCGGCTGGCAGTCACTCACGAGTGTGGGCGAATCGTCACCTTGTCACTGGTCTCCAGCATGTTGTCTCCGTGCCATCCTGAGATGGGGACAAAGGGAACGGCTTTGGGGTTGTAGCCGATCTTCTTGATGTAGGCGCTGACTTCCTTGGTGATTTCCTGGTAGCGGCTCTCGCTGTAAGGGGGCTCAGTGGAGTCCATCTTGTTGATTCCGACGATGAGCTGCTGCACTCCGAGGGTGTAGGCCAGCAGGGCGTGTTCGCGGGTCTGCCCGTTCTTGGAGATACCGGCCTCAAACTCGCCGACGCCGGCAGCGACGATCAGCACGGCGCAGTCGGCCTGGAATTCATTCAAATGAATTGTCATCGTAATGTAACAAATGTCAAGTATCATGACGGAAGCTAACAGTCAAGCAAAGTGTTGTATTATAAGGTACGGATAACACCGTCAACAGTGCACAGCGCATGTGTGTTGATGTTTCAAAGTACCTGAGAGGTGCCAGTGATCATGTTCTTGATGAAGTCGCGATGTCCAGGGGCGTCGATGACGGTCACGTAGTACTTCTCAGTCTCGAACTTCCACAGAGCAATGTCGATGGTGATGCCGCGTTCCCGTTCGGCCTTGAGCTTGTCCAGCACCCAGGCGTACTTGAAGGAGCCCTTGCCCATCTGGGGGAAAAAGAATCTCATTTACTATATGTTGGAAATATCAGTGGCAAGTCCCGTTTAAAAACACACCTGTTCAGGACTGCCTACAATACTGTATCTAATTTATTCCACTCCCCATGTCTTGTGTTTTTATGTCCTGTTTTTATTTAATATTTCTCTTATTTGATTTTTTATACTGCATTTCCTCTTTGTCTGTACAGTGTCCTTGGGTGACATGAAAGGCGCTTTTAAATAAAATGAATGATTATTATTATTAATTCTTTACTTCCAGTGGACACAAAAAAAATTCAAACTAGTGAGGGGTTGGTAACAAAAAACTGAAATGTGTTTGCACATAGTCAAAACCTCGGTTTTCGAACGTCTCGGTTCTCGTCCAATTCGGTTTTCGACCAAAAAGTTCATGTTTTTTATGCCTCGGATGACGAACAAATTTCGGTTGTCGAACAAACTGAGCGCATTTGAATGCACCATTTGACTCCTCTCGCCTTCCTTGAACGAGGAAGTGACGCTTCCTCGTGTTGTTTTCCATTGTGAGCAGACGTGTTCAGTAAACATTTTTATTTTCAAAAGAGCGTGGTTTCGGTTTTCTTTGGAACAATTTCGGTTTTCGAACAGCATTCTGGAACGGATTATGGAAGAAAACCGAGGTTTGACTGTATATGCACACCCTCCTATAGCCGGGATGCGGTTATGTTCAGAATGAACGTACCACATCCAAATTCGTCTAGAGTTAGCCCAAAACTGCCAATTTAACGCCCTCTTACAAACCCCAAACGAGGTTCAGAGTTCTGGTATGCTTTCCTTGACATTTTTTGTTTTGGTCATCAAGTTAGTTGTGGTAGCAGTTTCTACATTTACTTGATTAAAGATTACATTTAGGTAGCTCACAATCACACTTGGTGTACAGTTCGAGTTACAACAGTAGGTGGCACTAACAGCCAGGAAATGAAAAGCAGCGTGAAAAGAGAGGGGTGGGGGAGTTGACGACCAACCTCTGCGGCTTCTTTTTCGAACTTCTCGATGGCTCTTTTGTCGATTCCGCCGCATTTGTAGATCAAGTGACCAGTGGTGGTGGACTTCCCGGAGTCGACGTGGCCAATGACCACGATGTTGATGTGGATTTTCTCCCTGGCCATTTTGAGCTACTGGCCGAGAAAGAACGATCACTTTTAGGAATTAATCTACGAGACATTTTGTTAAACGAAGCCAACCCAACATTCGTCTATCGATGCTTTTGTCAATTCGGTTCGTCATTTCCCAGTCGGGGCCACACCTTTGTAAATCACGTGTCTGCCTCCATGTTGCGGCGCCGCCGCCGCCATATTGTCACGTAGAACTGAAGCTGGTGCTCGCACACAGCGGCGGCGGCGCGCGTGTGGATGGGTAAAGAACCGACAGAAAAAACTTTTGACCATAACTATGATTCGGGCCTTGATGTCAAATGTTTAATTCAGTAGGTCAAGTTAAAGAGAATTTCCCAACTTTAAGTCATGTTAAAATACTTCGCCATCTGATACACAAAATTTTACACATCCTCCATTGGAGCGACCTGATAATTCAGATTTTGTGGATAGAATCTTACTAACCTGTGAGAGGCAACAGGTAGTCCACACCTGGGTCTGAATGGGTGAAAAGACCGAGCCGGAAATACCTGAGGCTTTTATACACATGGGAACAGGGTGGAGTCAAGTCTCCTTACCTGTCATCATTTCAGTAACCGGAGTCATAGACCAGGCTGACATGCATACCCGAGTAACTGGCTTAATAACATGCTCACAGTTAAGCGCCAAGGTCCTTGAGCAGAAAAACAAGTTCACAAGCTGTCCCAGTTTTTTTTTTTTCAAATACATTTTTATTAGTTGCCAGCAGCTTTCGTTTCCAATCCAATTTTGTGGCATATGAACATCCAATATATACCTCTAAACCTTTTAAGAGGCACCATCATGTGATTCGGGTGACTGACAAAGCCGCTAAGTTCCTTTTTTTCCTGCGAAAACTTTTGCGATGAGTTTTAATCAGCATAAGCCAGTCCTTGAGCAGAGAGCTGTGCCTCTGAGATGATCCTGGGTGGGGCGAGGAGAGTGGGGAAGAAGGGGTGGCCAGCTGCTGTCTGCACACGTCCCCTTGCTGGATGTCCTGCACGACCATTCATTTCTTCTTCTGGGCCTTCTCTGCGGCCTTTGTTGTCTTCCCGCTGACGTCCTTGGTCTCCACAGACTTGATGACTCCAACGGCCACCGTCTGCCTCATGTCACGCACAGCAAAGCGACCTGGGGAAATGGCAGGGGGAGGAGCGTTAGAAATGTCACGTGCAACTGTGTCTACCACATTGTTTCAGAGCTCTCACCAAGGGGAGGGTAAGAAGAGAAGGGCTCCACCACCATGGGCTTTTGGGGGATCATCTTGACGATGGCAGCATCTCCGGACTTGACAAACTTGGGGTTGTCCTCAAGCTTCTTGCCAGAACGACGGTCGATCTTCTCAATGAGCTCCTTGAACTTGCAGGCGATGTGAGCTGTGTGGCAGTCCAGAACGGGGGCATAGCCCTCGTTGATCTGGCCAGGGTGGTTCAGGATGATGACCTAGAGGGGGATTTTTTTTTTTAATTTACCATGTGCCAACTGGTCACATCAGGTTCAAGCCCCAACGCAGGATGCTCACCTGAGCATTGAAGTTATCGGCACCCTTGGGTGGGTCGTTCTTGGTATCGCCTGCAACGTAACCACGACGGATCTCCTTGACGGACACATTCTTGACGTTGAAGCCGACGTTGTCGCCGGGGACGGCTTCGGGGAGGGACTCGTGGTGCATCTCCACGGATTTGACCTCAGTGGTCAGGTTGGTGGGAGCAAATGTAACGACCATGCCAGGTTTCAGAATGCCAGTCTCAACACGACCCACGGGCACTGTTCCAATACCTGGACAGACAGTAGGTTTGTTGCTGCCAATTCACTAGGGTTAAAAACAAAATTGTATCACGCCTCTTACCTCCAATTTTGTAGACATCCTGCAGGGGCAGGCGGAGGGCCTTGTCTGTGGGACGTGAAGGGGGGAGGATGGCATCCAGAGCCTCCAGCAGAGTGGTGCCGTTGCCATTGCCCTCCTTGCGCTCAACCTTCCAGCCCTTGAACCAGCCCATCTAGAAAGACATACAAATGTCAAATTTCCCATTCATGATCATTCACAAATTCTACAGGCGGCACCTGCTTCTCACCTTGTCACTGGTCTCCAGCATGTTGTCTCCATGCCACCCTGAGATGGGGACGAAAGCAACAGTGGCGGGGTTGTATCCGATCTTCTTGATGTAGGTGCTGACTTCCTTGGTGATTTCCTCAAAACGCTTCTGGCTGTAAGGGGGCTCGGTGGAGTCCATCTTGTTGACTCCTACGATGAGCTGCTTGACACCCAGGGTGAAGGCCAACAGGGCGTGCTCACGGGTCTGGCCATTTTTAGAGATACCGGCCTCAAATTCACCGACTCCGGCAGCGACGATCAGCACAGCGCAGTCAGCCTGGAATTTCAAAGACAATTACTCCACTGAAATAACTAAGAGTCTTTAATTTGCATTCCTAATATATTACCTGAGATGTGCCAGTGATCATGTTCTTGATAAAGTCCCTGTGTCCAGGAGCATCAATGATGGTCACGTAGTACCTGCTGGTCTCAAACTTCCACAGAGCAATGTCAATGGTGATACCACGCTCACGCTCTGCTTTCAGCTTGTCCAGAACCCAGGCGTACTTGAAGGAGCCCTTGCCCATCTGAAAACACCCCCCCAAAGTTAGAAAAATTATTTTAAGCCCCCCCCCCCAAAAACACTTAAAAAGTCAGAACGGGGTTTCACAATGGCATCTTGCAAAGTCATTCTGGGAGATTTAAAACCCCATTGCGCATGCGCAGAAACGGACACGCCCTTTTACCGACAGCTCAGCAAGAGCACGCTGGCGCCGCCATTTTGAAAGAGTGCAGTAACTGCGGCGTTGGGGAAAAAAATCTTACCTCAGCGGCCTCCTTCTCGAACTTCTCAATGGTCCTCTTGTCGATGCCACCGCACTTGTAGATCAAGTGACCGGTGGAGGTGGACTTGCCAGAGTCGACGTGGCCGATGACCACGATGTTGATGTGCGTCTTTTCCTTGCCCATTGTTGTAGTTTCTATCAAGATAAATTATGGGGTTATAGGACGAAATCGTTATTTTTGTAATGAACCTATGGTAATTACATGAGAATCGGCAGATTAAAAGTAAAACTAATTGTTTAGCTCGTTGGAATTTCTCGCTTCAGCGCGCTGGTATCATAAGGCCAAGCCAGACGGCTAGCTAGCGGTTAGCACGATGCTAACAGGCCTCGCCGGGGCCCAGGCCGCACCAGACACGTGTTTCGAATACCACGTCGTAATTTTCCATTTAATATAAAAAGAATATTCAAAATGCCTTCTGGTCCAGAAGCGCAGCCGTAACAGTCTTCAAGACACCTACTGCCCAACGAAAGAACGGAGCGGCCATTTTAGGACACTCCCTTTGTCCTTCTCATAATCAAAGTCCGAGGAAGCTAGTTTTAACACCAATCCTGAATCGAAGGATGCATACATTTGATAATAGTCCAAATGAATATAGAGTTTCGTTTAAATTCGGTTTTAGAACTGACATGCCGCTAATTATACGACACGCCGCTAAGGCAATACAAAAAAATGTTAAGGCCCAGATAACGGTTTCTTCAGGACACTGATGGGAGGATGCTCGAAAAGCCGGTTACTATTACGAAGCAGGAGGACATTGAAAATAGCCACGTACCGGTGTTTCTGGGTTTTTGCGGCCAAAGCTGCTGCCCCTTTGCCAGGTAACAGAAAAAGAACTAAAGACTTTCGACGTCAGCTTTTATACTGTCATGGGTACCGTGATTTCCGGTCACCCCCCACCGCCCTTTCTGCCTCGAGGCGAGCAAATCAAATTGCGCTGTGTTAATGTGATGTCACGACGCACGAACGTGAAGAACGCGAGTGCCCGGATGCTCAACCATGGCGTTCACTTCGAGATTTACGGCGAGAAACATGTTGGTGAAATGGGGCTGAAAAGACCCTTGGCATCAAGGGATTTCATCCGTGAATCATATTTGTAAATGCATATTTTACCATAAGGAGGACGAAGGGAAAAACACTTCCCACTACCTCAAATGACAGATGAGAGTCAATTAAAGCAAAGCAATGCAGATAAAACAAAAAGAGTTTACCAGAATTGCAAAAAAAAAAGTCTACCGACCACATTTAAACACATTAAGTTAAAAGTAAATAAATTTTTAAAATGTAATTATTAAAAGAGAAAATAGGCAGCAGGATTATATGTAGCTGAAGAACTGTGTAGTATCCATAAATAGTGTACACCTATGCATTTGGTGAGGAAATAAACACAGCAGATATGTATGAATAATAATAGATATCCATCCATCAATTTTCTGATCCGTTTATCCTCACAAGGGTCGCATGAACATAAAAAGTATACTCATCCCTGTTTTTATGCCATATTTTTGTATAACGCAATTGAAATGTCTCTAAGAGTAGAAGTAAAAATTGCAGTGACGGGGTTGTGCAAGTTTGCACACCTTCTTAAGACTGCAGATCTGGTTGTGTTCAGAATTCACTGATCACATTCATATTCATGCTAAATGGGAGTCAGCACACAATTGTCAATTTTGATTAGAATAAAGTTCATTCGTTGTAGAAGGCCTTTCCTGACATTTTTGGTTGCTTTCACACAGGAGCCTGAAAGGTTTCATGTTAACACTAATTCCCATTTGGAACAGTTCTTTCCAGATAAAGAAAAACATCCAAGGTACATAACAAAAACCTGGTATTTGAACAGGGGGGTGCAAACTTTTATCAACTCAACTCACTTTCAAACAGCCATCACTGCATACAAAGTGCTGTTTTTTGTTTTGTTTTTTTAATGTCCACTATACAACCAGTACTATCATGTAAACAAAAAGAAAACAATAGGGTGATGATGACATTACTGCGGATGAGATTTGCATTGGAATGGACCTTAAGCTGCTTTCAAGATGCGGTCGTTGACTTTAACGGGTGCGTTGATTGGGTTTGAGGCAGAGGGACTTGTTAATTGAGTTCAGGTATCAGGTATAAAAAAAATAAAAAAAACACACTGCACGACTGTTGTCTGGATGAGTGGCGACTTGTCATTTAAATCTCCCGCCAGGATGATGGGGCACCATGTTTCTGGTAGTTAACCCCTGGGGCTTCTTGGGAGAGTGAGTGGGGGAGGGGGGGGGGGGACAGGTTTGTCATGTTTTGATATCTACTGTATTATGTTGCAAACGGCAATGCTCATCTGCACTGCCAGTTTGAAAACGCGCATGTTTACCGAGCACTCTATATATAAAAAGTGTACACCCTCCCTCTTCAAATGCCAGGTTAAAAAATGAGAACAAGCAAAACGATTTCAAAACTATAACCTGTAGAGCTAAAAAAAAATCAACAACAAAAAAAATCAAGGATAATTATGTTCAGAATTAAACAAACAGATTCAAACTAGTGCCAATGATTAATGTTCAAGTAGGCCCTAAAACAGGCTTTAAAATGTGGAGCACACTTGAGACGTGAACACACACGTTATGGAAATTCAGGCTCGTCATCACATCCCCCAAGGCGGGTTGTGGCGCAAGGTAAAAATGTGAGTCAAGAAGCCGACTGACAGACACTCAGATGAGTCACTGGTACGAACGGTTGTCATGGCAACAGAGGAGATGGGAAGCAACTGCTGACCAGAGAGAGAGAGAGAGAAAAAGAGAAAGCGAGAGATTGACAATGGATAGCAAAGTCGACACAACCCTGTTCAAATTGTTTTTGTTTTTTTGTTTGTTTGCTTTAATCGCACTACCCTGTGTAGACTGTTGCCAGCTATGTTAAGCTGACACGTATTTTATCAAACATGTATGTGTTTTTTTTCGTAGGAAGCCAGTGTGACGTAAGATAACATAAATGTTTGAGTGGTATTGCATTGCCAGAGCAGACGACATAGTGAATCCAGTTCAAATATAACAAATGGCAAATGGATTTCAATATTGGTCCTCGTGATACTTTCACGGTGGACCCCAACGCAATAAGGGTGCCAGCATGTGCTATGCAAACAGCATCTGGGAACAGCTGATGCAAATAAGGTGTGTTTGCAACAGTCGCTTGTACTTGCAAAAGTTGGCCGATTGGCAGCCGATAAAAGCACTCGCTCCCCCACACGCATCATTACGTCCAAGGTGTAAAAGGGCAAACAACAAGCGAATAAAAGTCTGGTTAAGATTTTTGGTATTCTCACAAGAACAAAGACTTCTATGGGTGTCTTTCTGTTGGTATGACAAGCCTCTACCCTGAGGCCTTTTTGCTTTGTCCGAACAATGCCTGAAACTCAACTGACGAGTAAAACAACTCAACGTGACAACTTGCTTGACCTCTGCTTAAAATAATTATTACAGGTACACACAATCATACCTATTGACTAAAAAAAAGTATGTCTATCAAAAACAAATGCCAATCAATAAAATGTATAAAAAGAGATCAATCACGTTCCATCTTAATATTGCGTTTAACATCATTGTCACATGAGACATGTTTAAACAAATTTTTAAATTGGAACTTTCAAACATCGATAAAAGTAAAAAACCAAGTGAAGTGATTTGTATCGAAATTTTGCGAGAGATACCACTGTGACGTAAGAAGTACTTCCGGGTTGACGGTCATCAACCGGCTGATGCAAACGACGGCAACCGTGAGGCAACATTCCATAAAATCGTTACAGAACAAAATGTTTGCTTTTGTTATTTGATTCTAACAATTAAATTGAATCTAATAATTAAAGTCGTCAACACCGATGGTAAGGTGCCACCATTCCGTTTTTGTTTTTCGTTTACTTATGTTCCCTCAACATATTTTACAAACGGAGTAAAAAAATAAAATAAAATGGCGAATGATTGTAGGTACCAAGTAATTAGTAATAGTGTATACTTGGGACGAAGTGTTTATATTTTAAATACGAGCTTAAATATTCAGGTAATTGTTGGTCGCCGATCAGTTAGTTTTTCTTGTGCCATCTGCTGGCCAAAAATAAAAGGACGTACAGTACGTTTGTATTCAGGGATTCACTGCACAATAGTTTGACTTTATATAGCGACTTTTAACTTGAGTGAACCAAGGATGCCTAAAAGTAACTCGGAGAAGTAATTTTATAGAATCTCCCCTCATGTTACTGATGTATGCTTTGGTGTACTCTAATATTTTTTTCATTGACTCTTAATAGCTCCTGGAATAGAAAATAAACACACAATGGTACAAATGTGAGAAACGCTTCATTTTTTTAATCTTAATTTAAATTCTGTCCAAGAAAAACTTTTTTTTCCCCTTGCGTAACAAGGTACAAATACAGTACATGAAAATGTTGGAAACTTCAAGCTGGCGGCACGGACAAGTAAAATAAATAACTGAACACGTGCTTTGACGTTTCAATATTTTGTTTCATTCACTCCCACCCCCCAAAAAAAGTTGCCATAAAAACATAATATGCTTAAATACTATCAAGTTTGTGTTCGTTTTTTTTGTGTGTGTGTAAAAAGTGCTTCATTTGGTCAACAGGTTTGATCAAATCGAGCCTTTACCTCTCAAAGTGTACTTTTGTTAAGAAAACAAACCATTAAAATAATGGTAATCCATGATATTAAATATCATAACTTATTAAAAAATGTATGTAACGTTCAATCACCATAACGGTAATTCCAGCGTTTTCGCCTGCGCCTTTCAGACACAACTCACCCAAGTGAGACACAACTGTTGCAGCATCGCACATTCAGCTAATTAAACGCGGTTGGCATCTGCGACAGCGACGACTGCTTCCATCAACCCCCCCAAAAAAATCTGCCCACTGACTGAGTTAAACTTAACAGCCTTGTGAGCTGTTATTTTGAGAAGACTTTTCACTGTTGTTGTGCTCATTGTTCCATCGCCTGGCTACTCAAAACCTCCTTTGCTCCTCTTTTCTTCCCATCTAAAACCAACCTGTGCGTAAATGTTGAATATAAAAACAGCATGACTACAAAAAAAAACAAAAATAAAAGAAAAATAAAAAGATCCTGAATATCCCACTTAAAAAAAGAAAGCTTGAAAGGGTAATCCTACATGCTACCGCTGCTATTTAAGTGCAGAATTTCCTCCCTTTTAAGCAGACACGGACCTTGTCCCCTTCCCCTCGTCTGCGTTGGCTTCGTCCTCCGGGATGGCCCAGGGTTGAACCTCGCCGCTTCCGAACAGCATGTAGAAGACGGCGGCGCACACGTTGACGGTGGCCGAAACCCAGAAGACTTTCCTCCAGCCCTCCATGGTGTGCTGACCGGTGAAAGTGTCAGAATTACGTCACTCTCACCGACCGTATGACAAACGAGCGACTGGGTGTTTCTCTTACATCCTTGGTGAAATATCCCGTCACGATGGGGGCAATGACTCCGGGAATGGTCCCGAATGTGTTAGTGATTCCCAGCAGAAACCCTGCGTACCTGCAGGGCGAAAAAACGCGAGTCAGAAATTGTCAAAGAAAAATCATGGTGTACTTATTCTATGGCAACAACTTTCTAAAACGAATGAAAGTAATAATAGCGAAATTGCGCATCTGTGCGAGGCCCACCGCGGGGCGATGTCGATCTGGTTCATGAAGACCCCCGCCCCGCTGGTGCCTCCGGAGGCCGACGTGAGCGTGAAGAATGCGATGGTGAGCACGTGGCTGCAGCCTGAGTAGGCCACCGCCAGGAGGAAGCCGGCAGGAAACAACATGCCTGGAGAGCATGAAGTCAGCAAAATGATTCGTTACTCCGCGTTTCCTCAATCCTGCACTTCTGGAGCTCACGGATAGGTCGCGGTGCTTGCCTGTGACCGTGAAGAGTTTCCGTACGGTGGTGACGCTGAACACTTTCTTCTCTATGAGGTGGTCGGCTACAAATCCTGCCAGCGTGGCGCACAGCCACGCCGCCAGGTAGGGCAGAGACGAAAGGAAGCCGTTCTGTGCGCGGAGAGGGTAAGACGGCAGAAGAATTGTAAACAAATCATTTGTCACCAACTGACCAATCCGCTTTACTACGTGAGTGATTAACTGACCGATTAATTAATCGCTTTAACTCACATGAAGTACAGTCAAAACCTCGGTTTTCGGCCATAATCCGTTCCAGAAGGCTGTTCGAAAACGGAAATTGTTCGAAAACCGAAACCACGCTCTTTTTAAAATAAAAATGTTTACTGAAAACGTCTGCTCACAATTGAAAGCAACACGAGGAAGCGTCACTTCCTCGTGTAAGGAAGGCGAGAGGAGTCAAATGGTGCATTCAAGTGCGCTCAGTTTGTTCGAGAACCGAAATTCGGTTGTCATCCGAAGCATAAAAAACTCAAACTTTTTGGTCGAAAACCGAATTGGTCGAGAACCGAGACGTTCGAAAACCGAGGTTTGACTGTAGCTACTTTGCTAGCTAGTAGAAGGTCCCAACCCACCGACTTCAGGTCAAAGTGCAGCATGTTGCTCAAGTAGGTGGGCAGGGAGATGAGTTGTGTGTAGAAGGACCAGTTGGAGCACATCTGCGTGATGATGATGGCCCACAGCGGCACCGACGTCATCATGCTCAGCACGGGCACGGACCAGCCGTGACTGCCTCCCTGAATATTCGCACGTGTTGTACGCGTGCGTGGATGAAACTTTCTGGAACGTATTCCCCTCCCCTCCCCGTCACGAAAATGCCTTTATTGCATCCTAAGTCTGGCGTTTACCTGATGTCCGATGGAGGCGATGATGTAATCTCTTTCCTCTTGGCTGATTCGCCGATGGGTGCGGGGGTCATCCGACACAAGGAGGAACCAAAGGATAGCCCAGAGGCAACCGGCACCCCCTGAAGGAGGAGGGGAAAAAAAACATCGAAGTGACGATCGCTGACTTGCAGGACCTGTGTGTGTGTGTGTGTGTGTGTGTGTGTGTGTGTGTGTGTGTGTGTGTGTGTCTGTGTATAGTTCACCACAGAGGTAGAAGACAGCGGGCCAGCCCAGTGCTTGGCTGATGTATCCCGTGAGTGGCATAGCCAGGAAGGCACCAAAGTTGGCGCCGTTGCCCGACAGTGACATCAGGCGAGAGCGCTCCATGGGCGGAGCCCAGTGGGCCCACATGGACATCAAGGCCGGGAATGTCACACCCTGCCACCAAAAACGACAACAGAACAAATAAACATTCATTTTATCGCCATGAATGAACCAACAAAACTGGAATAATAACAGACCAACCAACAAGCATCCATCCATCCATCCATCCATCCACCCATTTTCCGATCCACTTTATCCTCACAAGGGTCGCATTTGGCTGGCAACCGTTTCAGGGTGTCAACTGCCAACTGCCCGAGACACCTGGGATAGGCTCCTGCCCCCCCCTGTGAGGATAGGCAGGTTGGAAAATGAATGAATGAAAAAAAAAAAAAAGTTAAACGCCCAAACTTACCTCGCCCAGTCCCTCGAGCGCTCGCAGGGCAAACAGCCAGTAGGGTCCCCACTTGGCCGCAAGAGGTGTGAGGAGCGTGAGGGCCGCTGTGCCCAGCACCCCTAAACCCAGGAAGACGCTGCCACCGTACCGTCCCGACAGGTAACCCCCCGGGATCTGTGTGCACAGGTAGCCAAAGAAGAAGGCCCCCAGCAGCCAGCCCTGAGTCTCCGCATCCCACGGGTACTGCGGCGTCTGAATACGGACGTCAAAGAGGATCGAAAAATTTACATGGTGGTACTTTATGAAAAAAATACAGTACAGTCAAACTTCGGTTTTCGAACGTCTCGATTCTCGGCCAATTCGGTTTTTGACCACAAATTTCGAGTTTTTTATGCCTCGGATGACGAACAAATTTCAGTACTCGAACAAACTGAGCGCACTTGAATGCACCATTTGACTCCTCTCGCCTTCCTTACACGAGGAAGTGACGCTTCCTCGTGTTGCTTTCCATTGCGAGCAGACGTGTTCAGTAAACATTTTTATTTTAAAAAGAGCGTGGTTTCGGTTTTCGGACAATTTTGGTTTTCGAACAGCCTTCTGGAACGGGATATGGACGAAAACCGAGGTTTGACTGTACTATCAGAATTAAAATCTAGACATGTCAGCATCATGATAAGTATTGAAGGCCGAAGACTGGAACTGGAGCACGATGACACAGTTTGGTTTTAATCTTCAGTCTTTACCCCTTCGGGCTGCTCAAGCGCCTGACTGGTGTTGTCCGAGTCACCGGGGAGTGGACACATGTGCACCGTGGAGCTGTTGAGCCCCGGGATCGTCTCGGTGGTGTTCACCATCGCCACCATGGCCATGCTGAGGTTGACACGCAGCCCGTAGACCACGGCGATGCCCATGAACATCAAGATGGACAAGTTCAAGCGGGCCGAGCAGCACAGTGGAGGAACTGAGAAAGGAGCAGAGGAACTAGGAAAAAAAACAAAAAACCTAACATCCACAATGTTCCCAAAGCCACCCCTCTTTTACCACTTAAAATAAAGACACTTAAATCCAAAATACTACTTCCACAGATATAATTATTATATTCATTTGTTTCAATCTGGGACTGCACATTGACCCTGGAGGGGAAAAAAAAAAAAAAAAAAGCAAACCCACTTGTAACATCATGGAGGAGCGGCTCATTGTCTTCGGTCTCGTCTGACGGCGCGGAGTTGACGGAGTAGCTGCCATTTGGATGCGCCATGGCGGCCTGCTGAGCACGGAGGCGCGAAGAAGAATGGAATCATTGAACCATGGTGTGCCTGCGTGTGAGTGTGTGCTGAAACAAGGGGGGGGGGGGGGGGGAAGGACATTTGAAGAGTCAGCAAAAGGATGTCAGCTGAACACATGACGGTGGGAAAAAATGCAAACGAATCAAAATGGGTGACTGAAGCGTATTTTCTTTATTTGGTTCAATGAAAAAGAACGTTTTTTTTGTTTTGCAACAAGAAGAAATGATGCCTGAAAAAATGGTCAAATTCACCATGGCAATTTCCTGCTGTGAAGGGAAGAAAAAAAATACCAGCCCACCCCCCAAAAACAGAACACCTGGAAAATTGGACAAAAAGTTAAAAAGTGCAACTTCCCGAGTCTTTTCTGGCATGGCTTCTTGATACTTTTTTTTTTGGAACTACTCAGAAGCAAGCCTACCAAATTTTCATTTTGCAAAGCATTTTTGGCTACGCCACCAAGCCAGTTTTTCCAATTATTACCCTTGTTATGCCTAAAGCTGACATGTGCAGGTGTCCCTAATGTTGTGACCTGCATAGACACCAGATGTTATTCAACATGTGCTGCCGTATCAAGTTGCACTTGAACACGAATTGACGAGAGCTTCTTTTTTTTTTTTTGTAATTGCAAAGGTGCACGAGTTAAGAGAGCCACTTTACAGTCATGTGCTAGCATGTCAGAAGGTGGTATGACCAGTTCTGACAAAGATCCCATGAAGATGAGCTGCTTTTTGTCAATCTTTCTGCGTACAAAGTGGGATAACCCCTGTTTGCTTTGCCCTAGCAGGTCACAGAGCCGATTAGATTTAGCCAGTTTCACAACAGGCATGTGAAGTTCTCCGGTGAAGTTCACGGAAGCGTGACAGTTCGCTTGAGGGACAAAGGCCATTTTGAAGCTGTGGCTATGATGCAATACAAAACAAAACAACAACAACAACAACAACAAAAACATGCAATGTAAGGCATAACGTCATTCTGTCTTCCGGGACAATGAATGCACTGTAATGCCGCTTTGAGTCATAATGCTCACAAGTCATCCTGGCAGGATTAATAGCCGACTGTAATTTGATTTTATACATCAGAACTAATGAGGCAAAAGTAAATAATCAAGCATTACTGTATTTACATAATGTTTTGAATGTGGATCTTCGCTGTCACATGAGGTGAAATGGAAAGTGCTACTACCGGTAATTACTTCTGCATCGCCACACCAAAAAAAAATATTGGCTCCACAAATACTGAGAAACACACATCTGACATTTCCAGAAAAATACATTATGAAAAAAAAAAATCCTGTAAATATACATGCTTAGAAATTGCTCGGAAATAAATAAAAGTCCTAAAGGAAACAAAGGGACAGATCAAAGGCAGGCCAAAAAGTGGTCGCTTATGCCTCCTGTGACCTCTTGTTCCGCTGCCTCTGGTTCCTGTTGTTGCGACTTTTGGGTACCATGTAGAAAGAATTTTTTTTTTTAACTAATGACCAAAGTTGATTGAAATTGCATGGCATGTCCATTGCAAGAGGGAAAGAGGATTTGAGATACATGTTTATTATTGTGAGAAGCCAAATCGGGGAACAATTTAATCACTGTGTTTGATTCCTTCCTGGGAGCCGAACTTAAAAAATAATGCAATGTACTGCCATAACAAAGACCACCTAAATGTAATGTAATGGTAATGCATCGATTTAATCCTATGGGTAACGTTTCAAATATTATTTCTGTTTGAAAGTCCAAGAATTTTACTCAGGCATGCTGCCAGATCGCCTCAACCAAAGAAGTTGGGTCCTTTCCTTAAATTTGAAAACAATAATAATTTTCATCCTAATGTTTTGATAACCAAGTCAAACAACCCGCCATCGTGCAATGACAATTTGAGGAGCATTTTTTTATATGACTACATAAATATTGTACGTTCAAATAATGCCATTATAGTAACAGTAATCGTGCCTGGCTTCATTTAGTCGGAAAATAATACGTAAAATGCTTGTTGCTAATGTATTAATAAGCTAGCTGTGTTTTCGCAATAAATTATTTTATTAAATTATTAACGATGACAAATGGGGGGAAAAATGTCATAACTCACCCTGTTGTTAGTTGTAACTATCCAAGAAGAAAATAAACTTTGAGAAGCACCGTTTCTCCTCGTCGTTCTGTGAAAACATTTTGACTGTGGTGCTGTTTTTGCTCGCCTGAAGGAAGTCACATGAACGATGACGTGTCAGAAGCTTTGCGGAAGTGTCGATCTTCGAACTGTTAGGACTACAAAATGGCTCGGTTGGAATCCAGGTCTTGTATAAGTCAGATCTAACGATGAGTGTTGATCAATTGCGCTCACTTTGGCGTATGGTAGCGACAGGCCTATTCGTAAAAAAAAAAAAAAAAAGTTCCTTATTCATAGCTATCCAGGAATGTAATCACCTAATTTAAAACAGAACAAAAATATACAGTACTTTTTTAATTCGCCGATTACCGGAACAGGGGTCATGTGTTGCTACAGCGACGCGTGCGTCGTAACCTGAACTGAGCCTGTTTCCTAAAATCGTCAATTTTTTTCTCAAAGTTGAATTAGTGAACTTTCTACATGGCACACAAAAAGGTTAGTTCAAGGTTCAGTAATTTGTTGCTAATACACTCGCTAACAAAGAGCCTGCAGGGCGACGCGTCGGTTGTCGTGCGCTACGCGTCTGTGGGACACTTGCAAAAATTTCTCACAAATATTTAAGCAAAGTTTTCCTTGTTTTTAAGGGCTCAATAATGTTGGAGAGAGTAGAATTTAGAAGATATCTTGAACAAAGTGGGCTCCTTGACGCCTTGACAAACGGTAAGTAGGCATAGTCAATGAAACATATCAAAATCATGTTAAAATGGGAAATTAAATGATGTGCATTTTGTATCACATTTTACAGCAATGACAGCACTCTACAACGATGCTGATAAACCCGAAAATGCCATGGCGTATCCTTTGTTTCCGCTATTATCTTATTAAAATCCAAGCATAAATTAAAGTGGAAAAATACTCAATATGCAAGAGTCAACAGTTATGAGGTTTTTTTTGTTTTTGATTTTTACAATAAACTGAATATTGACGCTTAGATCCTTTTATAGAAAAAAATAATTGTTTCATTGACCCTTGAGAACAAGAGCCAGAATGTGTAAGAAGAGTGTCTCTTGCACCCTATTATTCTATTTAGTTTGTATTTTTCCGGTGCACTAACTTTGATAAGAAAAGGACAGAATCATGTGTTTGTATCTATTTAATTAAATATGGAACTTAAAGGTATGCGCGAGCAAGTAATATATGTTTATAACCTGAACTCCATCTGTCTAACATAGTTTTTTGAAGCGTCACATCATGGCACAGGAGTCGGAGGCTCTTGCCTCTCAAAAAGCTGAGCTGCAGCAAAAGTATCAGCTTCTCATGGAGGAGAACCAGACCCTGAGGAGGAAGGTAACATTTTTTTTTTTAAACATCAATTTTTCTTCATTTTTCTCCAAATCTTATTTCTTGTTTTGCAGCTGACGCAGTACGAGCCATCACCTGAGGCTGCCGAGTAGAAGGTATATGTTCCTTTATTGCAAAAACAAAAAAGTACAGACGAGCTGAAATCGTTTTTTTAACCCATAAAAAGAGAGCGAGTTGACTTTTTTTTTTTGTTGGATGGTTTGCCGTAAGATTTTTGTCGACTGTCACATGAAACAGTCGCTTAGGAAACACTGTTTCATGTGACAGTTTTAAAATGTTCCCTTTAATGGTCCTATTGACTAATAATTCATTTCAAAAGTTGTTGATTGCACTTCCGCAAGGTTCCGGCAACAGAACATTAAAAAAAAAAAAAGTTCAACAGATTGACTTCATTCCTGCTGCTTATGTAATATCCGCCTCAAACATTATAGATTAGAGCCTGACTTTCCCGGCCGCTCCCTTCAAAGTCCCTCAGGGCTTGAGAGCAGTGCATTGTGGGTGGGTAAGTGTCACCTGCCACCAGAAGTGGACAAAATAGTCACGCCCTGTACTTAAGTTGAGATATTCGTGTTTGTAAAAAAATTAATAAAATGGTAATAGAAGTAGTACTGATTGAACTCCTGTACTTCAGTAAAGGCAAAAAAAAAAAAAGTACAGATTCTGAAATGTACTCTAGTACAGAAGTAGAACGTAGGAAATAACTTTTTACAGTGAATTCATCTATCCATCCATCCATCCATTTTTCGATCCGCTCTATCCTCACAAAGGTCGCGGGGGGTGCTGGAGCCTATCCCAGCCGTCTTCGGGCAGTAGGCTGGGGACACGCTGAACCGGTTGCCAGCCAATCGCAGGCCACACAAAGACGGACAACCATCCGCGCTCACATTCACACCTCGGGACAATTTGGAGTGTTCAATCAGCCTGCCATGCATGTTTTTGGAATGTGGGAGGAAACCGGAGTACCCGGAGAAAACCCACGCAGGTCCGGGGAGAACATGCAAACTCCACACAGGAAGGCCGGAGCCGGGATCGAACCCACGACCTCTGCACTGTGAGGTCGACACGCTAACCACTGGACCCACCGGGCTGCCCTTTACAGTGAATTATATGCAATAATAAATATTCAAACACAGCTACATGAAAAATCTACTTCAGTAATGTAACAAAGTATGAGTACAGTCAAACCTCGGTTTTCGTCCATAATCCGTTCCAGAAGGCTGTTTGAAAACCGAAACCACGCTCTTTTTAAAATAAAAATGTTTACTGAACACGTGTGCTCACAATGGAACGCAACACGAGGAAGCGTCACTTCCTCGTCTACCCGAGGAAGCGTCACTTCCTCGTGTAAGGAAGGCGAAAGGAGTCAAATGGTGCATTCAAGTGCGCTCAGTTTGTTCGAGAACCGAAATTTGTTCGTCATCCGAGGCATAAAAAACTCGACATTTTTGGTCGAAAACCGAATTGGTCGAGAACCGAGACGTTCGAAAACCGAGGTTTGACTGTACTGTGTTCCTTACCACCACTGCTTTCTTACTGAGAAAAATAAATACCAAAGTAGAGACGTGCAAATCTACTAAAGTGCAGTCATGAAGTATTTGTATTTCATTACTTCCCACTACGGCCTGTCGCAAAATGTCAGAGAGCGGCGCGTCAAATCTGCAGGTCAGTGGGCGCTCGCCTGCAACTGCTACCGCCACTGCTAGTCGCCGATACCCGCCGGTTGGGGGAGGAGGCGGCGGGGCTGGGGCTATCCTGGCTATGTCGGGATGCCGAGCTGGCATCGCCGCCCGAGTCCGGGCTCTGGGGCCTGGCGGGCCTCCTCACGCTGTCCGATTTGGATAGCAGATTCCTGGATCGAGGCCCCGCGCTACTGCTTCCGCTTCCTCCGCGGAGCTTCATGGAGCCGCCCTGGTAGGAAGTGCCGCTGTCCGAGGTGTTGCCCTCAAGAACCGTGGAGCAGTTCCATTGCGGACTCGGTCTCCGGGACTTTCGGGCCACGACTGGAAGAGTGGCGGTGGAAACCGGGTCGGATAAAGTTGGGTCGTCGGCGCAGTCCAGCTCCTCAACGTCCTTGTCGGCTGGTGGCGAGCGGGTTTCGCTGCTCGTGTTGTTGCTGTTCTGGTCGGTGGGGCTGGTGACGCCCTCCTTGGTCTCCTTCAAGCCCACTAGCTTGACATCGGGGTCGTCCTGGACCGGCACGAAGGCGGACGAGGCATTGAGGAGCGGGTAGTTAGGCCCGTTGCCCTGCTTCTCCAGCAGCAAGGTGTAGCTGCTTGGTGCCGTGGGGATGGTCGCCTTGCGGCCCCCCGCCGAGGTACCCACACACACTTGGTGCACCACAGAGTTTTTCTTGGACTTGTTGACGTAGTAATCGTCCAGTTCCTCCTTGATATGGGGGTAGTAGTCTAAAATGCCTTTCTTGATCTTCTTGTAGCTCAGGTGCATAATCTCAAGGAGGCTAAGGAACAACGAAATGCAGGCAATCACCTGCATGAAGACCATGAAGACGGTTTTCTCAGTGGGTCGCGACACAAAACAGTCCACCACGTTGGGGCAGGGTTGTCGGTCGCATTTGTAGAGCGGGCTCAGGCGATGCCCGTAGAGGAGCAGCTGGCCCGTCATGAAGCTGACCTCCACCACGGCGCGGGTGACGATGTGCGCCACGTAGGTGCACAGGAGCGAACCCCTGAGCGGGGCCTTGTTGAGTTTGCCTTGCTCCAGCCCCCGCATCTCCTTCTCGATTCGCCGCCGGGCGTCCGCCAACTCGGCATCCACCGACTCAAGCTCACGACGCAGCGCCACCTTTTTGCAGTGGCGCTCCTTCTCCAGAGCGCGGAGCCGGTAGATGGCGTGGCCCATGTAGACGAGTGAGGGCGAGGAAACAAAGATGACCTGTGGAATGGAAAAACAACTTAGCAGAAGCACTGAAGCGAATTACAGTCAAACCTCGGTTTTCGAACGTCTCGGTTCTCGGCCAACTCGGTTTTCGAACGAAAATTGAGTTTTTTTATGCCTCGGATGACAAACAAATTTTGGTTCTCAAACTAACTGAGCGCACTTGAAAGAGTCACTTCACTCCTCTTGGCTTCGCTTCCTCGTGTGGCGTCCATTGTGAGCAGACGAGTTTGTATTGTTCAATAAAGATTTTTTTTTTTTAAATAGCAGACGTGTTTGGTGAGAACTACGTAATATCGGACTGTTATTTTTGCATCGTGTATCAGCCCCTAATCATGGTGTAAAATTGTAAAAAAAGGTTGTTTAAAAAAAGTTGTTTTCTTGACTTGGAACGGATTAAATTTTTTACATTGATTTCAATGGGAAACATGGTTTCGGTTTTCGAACAGCCTTCTGGAACGGATTATGGATGAAAACCGAGGTTTGACTGTATTTATAAGAAGGAATATTACCTGCAGGACCCAGTAGCGGATGAGCGAGATGGGAAAGGCTTGATCGTAGCACACGTTGCGGCATCCGGGTTGCTCCGTGTTGCAGATGAAATCCGACTGCTCGTCGTTCCACACGTCCTCGGCGGCCACGCCCAGAACCAGCATCCGGAAGATAAACAAGATGGTCAGCCAGATCTTGCCCACCATGGTGGAGTGGATGTGCACCTCCTCCAAAATGCCGCCCAGGAAGTTCCAGTCGCCCATTTTCGATTCGTTTTTAATTACAGAAGATCTGAAAGGAATGAAAAGACCCAACATAATAAGATTTATAAACAATCATATCTGGATTATGAACATTTTCGGGCACGTCCGAATTCACTGCTGTTGCTGTTCCGAGTTTGTTCAAGCAGCAATTGTTTGAAAGTTTACAATGACAGTACAGTAATCCCTCGTTTATCGCGGTTAACGGGGACCAAAACCACCTGCGATAAACGAAAATCCGCGACGTGATGACCCCGCCCCCTTCCATATAGGTACATTTACAGAATATTTATAAGGCCAAATTTAATGGTATACATGCATGTAGAAGTAAATTTTGAAGTAATTAACATAACTTAATGCTGTATACTAATAGATTTAAACATGTATAAATTAGGTTAGTTTATGAATAACAAAATACAGTAAACATAGTTTTTTGTTTTTTTAAGTCCGCAAACGGTCGCGGGAAGCTGTGAAAGTCAGCAAAACAACAGTGAGTCACATAGAGCAACATATACAGTACTGTACCACATGTATATGAAAAAAAAAAAAAAAAAGTATCAATATGTTTGAAAAAAATCCACGATGCACTGAAGCCATGATAAACGAACCGTGAAATAGTAACATGCTAACGATACTCATTTTCTTTCTCCCATCGATGATGTTTCACATTACAGTTGTTTGCTTGTTTATAAATGAAAGGTAGCAATGCCAAGAATTCTTTTGGGTATGATAATTCAAAAGTTTAATTTTAAAAACACTAACCTTTCATCCTGGTTCTGAAATGTGGTCTGCAAAGGCCTTTTCCTCCGCTTCCGAGTTAAAGCGCTACCGAGAGCAAAACATGCCCAGGCTGCGATGGTGCTGCTGCTGCAAAGCGAAAACAGCTAATGACGCCTTTCAGCCTCTGCGACCCTTCGTCCAGAGTTGGAGAGCTGATCGATGGCGCCAAAGCTCTGTTGCCATTTCCCTCGCAGCGTTGTTCTCACACTCCAAACACATGCAACACATGTATGTTCTGTTGCGCTGCCTCCACCTAGAACTCTCAAAATTTAGTTGGGAGCTTGGGCGAGGACTTCAAATGTCCACCTGATGCAACACAACATTTGGCTGGTCCTTCAAATAGCTCCAGAGCTTCACTCAGTTTCTGATGCAGTATAAACCGCCCCCCCCCTGCAAAATGATAAAAGTATCTGAAGTGAAAATGAACCGTATTGAAGTAAAACATGCCAACACCCTGTGAGATCAATGCATCTTTTCGCTCGATGGGAGCGCGTCCCATTTCATGCATGGCCGCTTACACGGCGGGAATGTAGATCAAGCCGCCCCCGCCTTTCCTCAACCCGCGTTGCACCCGTCCCCATTTATAAAAAACAAAATCGATAATGTAATGGTTCACGCTGACCGGTTCACGCGTTGCTTAATACATTAGAGCACTGCCACATTGATGCTATTCGTTAGCCCTTCTATGGCATTTCCACATGCGGTGGCAAAAAGGTCTTTAGGGCTTCGGGCTTTAATCTTTTACAGCCAATTCTGATCAGCTGAAAATTACGTTTTCGGAGAACTAGTGGGAAATAAGTAACATGGCTCAATAAATGCTGGTCACATCACTTTTGGCAACAAAGTGGGCACATGCGTCGTTTCCTTTAAGCGACAGTTTATTTCCGAAAATAATAGTTTCTTCCTACAGAAGACAAAAGACATGCAGCGGAAAAACAAACGAATAAAACACCCCAATAAACTTCCTGCTGAGTCAACGAGGCGAAGCTAACAGCTCCAAACACATCAAGTCCTAGGAGGCGTTTCGGAAACGGGCGACAGTGTTGAGTGTCTTAAAAAAAAAAAAAAAAAAAAAAGGAGAAAAAAAAAACCAAACCTGAACTTTTGGCAAAGAAAATTTATTGTAGGACTTAAAAAATAAAAGCAAATCTGTAAAAATAAAATAAAACCGTTGCCCACAAAATTCCCCCCCAGGATGAGGGGGGGAAAACAAGACAACAAAAAAAAAACTGAAAAAAGGACCAACCAGGAAATTATTTTTCCAACACAATCATCACATTCAAGTCCAAACAAAACCGACTCCTGGACCCCCCCCCCCCCCCCACCCCCCAGACCCCCTTTTGCTTTCCCTTAGCGTCCTCCGGATTTGCGGCCCGTCCAGGAACGCGAGCGTGAGCGAGACCTGGACACCGAACGAGACTGGGAGCGGGAACGAGTCGGGGAACGTTCCTGCCGCCCATCTTCCTCGGCGTAGTGCGAGGCGGCTGCCGGTTTTGCGGGCGAACCGGGGGGCGATGCCGATCTGGAAGGGGAACGTCCTCGAGACTCCCTGCGTGGCCTCTGGCGGTGCCTGAAAACCAACACGACGCCTTACTGTTAACGGCAACATCTTTTCCATACAAATGTGACAGAAAGTTGCTTCGCTGGTTGACGCAAAATAAACTCAGCAAGCACCTGCCACACATTTATATAACCGAAGGCTTTGCTCTCGAAACATCACGAGCTTTTTTTTTTTTTTTTTTTTTTAAACGGGAACGAGCGTACCTGTCCTCTTCGCGGCCTCGGCTCCCTCCTCGTCCGTGAGGGCGTCCGCGAGATCTGCAGAGCCCAAAGCGTCCCATCAGACGTCTCTCAAGACAGCGTAAATTCGAGCAGCGAGCAAGACAACTGACACTTGTTTTCATTTTCATTCTTAACCGAGTGATTTTTCTCCCCGTCTCATAACATGCTTTTTTTTTTTTTTAAATACAGTGGAACAATTTAGACTGAAATGAATGGGGGGGAATCCTAGCACAAAACTAGGACTAAAAAGGTAAACCAAGACATTTTCCAATTGCAAAGGGGGAGTTTGGGGGGAAAAAAACAAACAAACACTTTTACTTAGCAGGATTTAAGCCACACTCGTTTGCTCGAATTTTGTGAAGATATTTGTTGTGAACACTAAAAAGACTAGATGTCAAAGTTAACTAACTAAACTAGATCAATAAACTCTCGGTGATCAGAATTCATAGCTAAATTTTACTCAAAAACATCAGAAAAGGACAATTGGAGAGAAAAAAACCCAAAACACATAATACAGTCAAACCTCGGTTTTCGGACGTCTCGGTTCTCGACCGATTCGGTTTTTGACCAAAAATTTCGAGTTTTTTTATGCCTCGGATGACGAACAAATTTCGGTTGTCGAACAAACTGAGCGCACTTGAATGCACCATTTGACTCCTCTCGCCTTTCTTACCCAAGGAAGCATCGCTTCCTCGTGTTGCTTTCCATTGTGAGCAGACGTGTTCAAAAAACATTTTTATTTTAAAAAGAGCGTAGTTTCGTTTTTCGAACAGCCTTCTGGAACGGATTATGGACGAAAAAACGAGGTTTGACTGTATTTTGGAAAAGTCAACTGAGCGCAGATGTTCCAATTGTAAACGGACGCGACTTACTCCCGGGGGCTCTCGGAGCGCCTGCGCCGCCGCTCGTAGGAGGGGCTGCGCGAGCGGCGCCGGTCGTAGCTGCGGCTGCGCGAGCGTCTGCGGCGGCTGTCGCGGTCGTCGTCGTAGCGGGACGAGCGCGACGGGGAGTGCCGCTCCTTCGTCTTCATCTGGTTGGGTGCTGAGAGGTTGAAATTGCGAAAGAGTCGGCACAACTTTATATCCAGCAAGGTTCTGTCTTCTATCATTGATATACATTTGACAATCAATCGAAATCCAAATCATCTGTTCCAACTCCCGAGAAAAAGAATCATCCGCTCACTCTTTCGGTCTCCCTGGGCGAACTGGATCTCGATCTGGCGGCCGCATACCCACTTCCTGTCCAGGCTGTGAAGAGCGTCCTCTGCGTCGCGCACATCCTCAAACATGCTGAGCGGTTAAGGCTTTTTATTTTTTTTTCTCTCTCTCCTTTCTTTGCAAACTCCTTTCAGAAGAAGGGTGTGAGGCCGCACAAATTCACACACTTTGCACAGATATTGGACTCCATTTAGTCATGCTTCAGTTTGGTGAGGTTGAATTGATGTGGCCTTGATACATGAAGCACACATGACACACAGTAGGCTATTTTTTTTTCTTCTTCAAACAATGGTGACAGGTGACAATCAAAAGACATGAACAGCTGATTCAGTGAGTTGAAATTAAGTTGCTTGTCAAAGCTGATTTGTATTAAAACGTGTCTGGAGAGGATACAAAATTATTCCGACTTGTTACCTTTTTGCTTGACTTCATCTTGATCTTTACACTCTTTAATCGATTCCCACATAGAGCGGGCGGCTTGGGCCGGGCTTCCTGCTTGACTCTTTAAAACGTTCTTTTCTTTAGCCCGCTCTGTGCCACTGACGAGCTTTGGCTCCGACACCTTTTTCCTCTTCATGCTTTACTTCCTCCCAACCTTTTCCCTCCCTTTGGTCTTTGCCTTGTCTCTTTACAGCTACGCTACACGGGTCTTTGTAACTCTTTGTGTGGCCGCTTCCACAAGGGGATGCTTTTACATTTTCTGAAGCGATAACAAGAAAAATAATCACTGTTAGATAGGTCAATCGGCACAAAGAAATGAAAACAATCACAAACCACAAATCTGCTCTGCTTGCTAAGGGGAAGCAATGTTATTGGTTAGGCATGAGCACAGCAACAGTTTTGGGAAAGGATATTGAATGTATGCAAATCCTCTTGGTTGACGTGTATAGAAGTCAAGTGGGATGTAGACATCTACTACTGGCCCATAGCGGCCAAACTCACGCCGCAAATCCTCAGGCCTGAACACCGTAAATATACAAGTGTAACTCAACTGGGCAGCATGTGTGAAGGGTGAGTGAACTGAAAAGGGCCAGTTCACCACAATTAAGTCAGTAAACGTACGTTTAGGAGTGGGCGATTCCTCTTTTTAGACATTTGAGGTTAACAACATCACTTTCTACTAGAGCATCTTTTACTGGCTTTAAAACGCAGTGAGTGATGTGGGCGTCAGCTAATGACAGTGTACAGATATGAGCTAATGTAAACAGTTAACTTGGATATTGATAGCCTTGTGGGGAAAAAAAGGCCACTGCCAAGCAGAGATTTTGCCGGGCTTTTTTTCTCAGGCCATATCGCCCAGCCCTACTTACCTAGATCAATTTTAAAATACCCATTATGTTGCTTTTGGGTGAACTGGCCCGTTTAAAGAAAAAAAAAATGTTATCAGCGTAAAACAACAGCTGTGCAATTTACAGGGTGTCCCCAAGGATTCTTTACACAGACGTATGACAAAGGCAAGTGAAGAAAATGAGTAGGTTGATTTAAGTAATTCACAAACGGCAAGTGAGGAAATAAACGTAAACCAAACAGTGGGCACATTGCACATTTTTGTAAAATGAATAATATTGCTTGTTACACATGGGAATCACTGTTATGATTCCAAATTTTAGGGGGCGGGCGAATCTTTGCAGGACAGTTCGTGACGAATCTTAGAATCTGCAACTCAACTTGACATATTTCCACGTCCGCAAGCGTAACATGGACGCCAGTTAACGTTCGCTACTATTTAATGATTTAAAAATGATGCCCACACACCTGATCTACTAAAACGAATACCGTCGTATTAATTTGATTTTTTGAAACAAAGTATCATTCTCAAGATTGGCGAAGGCGAGGCTCCATTGCAGAGCGCGGGCCTGCGTTAGCTCGCTCCTGGGCTACGTTAGCTTTCAACAGTTAAACGTGGTGCACCGATTTGCGGAAAAGACTCCGAAATTCAAACTCACCTGGACTCGTCAGAGATGTTTCTGACGAACAAGGACGAGTTCGGCGGGCGCATGTAGCGAGCCATAGCTTCTGTTTCGCGTGTAAGCTTTGCAACTTGCAAACAACAACCAAAAAAAAAATACCCGTGCTCCTCTTTTATTAATATGGAGCCAAAAATGTGTTCCTCCTCTTCTTCGCCGCTGATTTAATGCGTTTGAGGCGCACCGCAGCGCCCCCTTAAGGACACTAGTCTTAACTTCTGTTAGTTTTTAATGGCGGCGAGCAAATAACACAGCGCTCTCTGCTGGTGTATAAACATTTTCTCATACAGTAGTTTACTCACGAGAAAAGCTGCTTTAAAACAATATTTTAAAATTACATTTGTAGGTTTGCCATATTGTTGTTTTCCCCCCAAAAGATTCCTCTTTACAGGCCATAATTTAGACCACATATTCTTCTCTCAACTCAACTGTATTTGAATTGAATTGAATACAACTTTATTGTCAAATGTGCTGTACATATTTATAGAGCACTTTCAAACAGCCATCGCTGCACACAAAGTGCTGTACATTTACACAACAGTTTTTCATAATTTGGGTCATGCTGAGTCAAATGCCAAAGAATACAAGTGAGTTTTGAGGTGGGTTTTATTCATTCATATCATTCTATTGTTTCTTCTTGTCCACAGTGACATTTTCCTAAATTAGCTGATTGATTATGGACTGAGAAGAGCGTCAAGTTATGGATTCAATAATTAGGAACCTACAAACTGTTTAATGATCCGTGTTTAATCGTACTAATGTCTTCCTTTTAATTCTGGTGGTTGCTGATGAATGATGACATCACACTCGCTTGCTTCTGCTGACGTAAGTCACAGAACCAGTTGTGACCGTCTGTGGGGGGGGAAAAGAGCTTTTGAGATGTTCTCAATCAAAAGACGAGGCTTTTTCTTCATTGCAATGGAAAACATTCACAACCACTGTACTGCTCCTATGTACTGTATACTGTATCTATATTACACTGCCCTCTGGTGGCCAAGTGGCACACACGAGAAGGAGCAGCACATTATCTCGCGAACTGAAGCAAAGAAAAAAAAAGTGGTAAAAAGCTATTTTTCATGTTTTTATATCATTCAACATGTTAGTGTTTTTGACTGACCTCGACCATGTCCTCCCCTTGGATTTCTCGTACTGAGGTGAATTTGTCAGCCTCGGTAATCAGCTTCCCGTTCTCCTCCCTGACAACGCACTAGAAAAGCCACAACGTGACGCTCCAAACACAACAGTAAAAGAGGAGTTCTGCGCTTACTTTGAACTTCCTGCCGTCCACCGAAGTCATTTCCGTCTCCTTGCCGATGCAGAAGGAGTGCGTCTTGGTGAATTTGGGGGTCTTAAAGGTGTAAGTCCAAGCGTCGCCCTTCTGCTCGAACACAATCAGCGGCTTGACATCCTTGCGCATCTTGATGACCATTTGGGGCGCACCTTCAACACACGGCCATCAGTTTGCATCATTGGATTTTTTTATTTTTTTTCCAAAAGGAGAGATACTCGCGTTTTACCCATTGCCTTCATGAACTCCTCCAGGTTTTGCTCCAAATACACTTTCCAGGTGCCGCTGAAGTCCATGTCTGCTTCTGTTGGTGTCACGTCGTGTTTGTGGCTTGTTGGGTTGGTGGTTGGCATGTTAGGGACTTGGAACTCCCTGTTGTTCCGTCCGATGCACGGTCACAAGGGAAGGCAGAACATTTTATTTTTTTTAATTTTTAGATTTTTAAAATATGTAATATTTTACAAATAAAAAAAATAATAACATTGGTCAACAGCAAATTTGAACCCTTTTCAGGAACAGTGGTTATTACAATATTTTTCCAATTTCTAAACATTCAAAAATCTCACAGAACTTTATATGAAAATAAGGACAAAAATCACATTCTCATGTACAAACCTTTAATTTCACTCTTTTTTTTTTTTCCCCCCCACCAATACTGAAACAAGTCTCCCATCAATACGTTTTGCGGCTGAAAATATAAAAATACTCTTGGCAGCACATACCGAAACATTCTTTTAAGGCAAACATGCAGGCAGTTTTAGCTCAGGCAGTGACAGATATGCAAGATACTGATATACATCCTTGCCGACTGGGATGAGTAAACAGTTGAACAAAAGTACAATTTGCAACTTCTGCAAAAATTGATTGTGAATGCCGAAGAGCTGACCCCAACTGGAGGAATTTTAGTGACGCTTTTTAAAAAATTAAAAAAAAGTGTACATACAAAACCAGTCCCATTTAAACAGTCCCTGATTATAAAGATGTATAAATGAAGTTTTTCAACACAGGCATTTTTCGGTGGCCACACTACGCATGTGCTTTCAAGGGTAAACTCCACCCATTTGGCGTCTCTAGCAATCACAAACAAGCGCAAAATAAATAAATATTTATAATTTCCCCCAAAAACGTACACACTCATGTACAGTAATCACCCACATAATGAATAAAAATCTTCCACACGTTTCTTGAGCTAAGACTTTGGACCGGGGTCACTGAGACGGCGCATTGCTTTGAACTGCTCCTCCTCTTCCTCCTCCTCCTCCTCTTGGAACCCGCGTCCGGATTCGTTCAGCAGGCTGACGGCGTTGGAGGCGTTCCGGCGGGCCTCCACTGGGGTGCCCTCGCCGTCGTCGTACGTGTAAACTCTGTGTGCTGCAAAGTGGGTGTACTTTGGGCGTGACTATGCCTCCCGCATTCACGTTGCGAGAAAAAAAAAAGGGGGGGGGGAAGGGGGCGGTGCCACTGACCTGGTTCGAATGCGACCCGTCGGACCGAGGTAGGTGGCTCCGGCCGTTTTGCCGGCACAGTCAGGTAGTGGCTCATCTGTGCAATGCAAAGCAAAATGGAAAATTTGACCACTTTATGCAGTTTGCCATGGAGCTTTTCAGCGGTCACTATAGTAGACAGATTACAGTCAAACCTCGGTTTTTGGACGTCTCTGTTCTCGTCCAATTCGGTTTTTCGACCAAAAATTTGAGTTTTTTATGCCTCGGATGATGAACAAATTTCGGTTCTCGAACAAACTGAGCGCACTTGAATGCACCATTTGACTCCTCTCGCCTTCCTTACACGAGGAAGTGACGCTTCCTCGTGTTGCTTTCCATTGTGAGCAGACGTGTTCAGTAAACATTTTTATTTTAAAAAGAGCGCGGTTTCGGTTTTCGAACAATTTCGGTTCTCGAACAGCCTTCTGGAACGGATTATGGACGAAAACCGAGGTTTGACTGTATCAGGTTATTAAGTTACAGGGTGTATGAAAGTGGTCAACGAGCGTTAGTGAGTGCTCACCCTCCTTTCCATCTCAACTCGTTGCTTCCTGAAGCGAATCTCGCTCACGTCGTCCTCAAAGGGGTCCATCATCAGGTCGTGCCTGCTGTAGGAACGAAGCTGGCGACACACACACAAAATCCGCGAGGGCGTCAAATGTTGGTCCGCTACGGACGAAAAACACGCAGAGTCTGCCTACCCGTTGCCGGTTTTTCTGCATGTTGGAGTGCAACATCTTTCGGATTTCCGTTTCGCGACTTTTGGAGATGACGGTCTTGCGCCGGGACGGGGCTGTGGGTTCGATGTTCCTGAGGTAGAAAAACATAAGCGGGGCAAACTTAAATGAGATTAAAAAAACAAAAAACACCATTATCGAAGGAAATGTGACAACACATTTTGATGTACACGACTTTAGATTTTTCAACTCGATTGGACAATAACTGTGCGATTAAGAGAGTCTTTTTTTCTCTCGTTTTGGCCAAATACTTACGGCACCATCGAGGGCGGTTTGAAGATGCCGATGCCGCCGCCGCTCTCGACCATCATCATGGCCTGCTTCATTTCCATCTTGTTGTAGAAGGAGAGCAGCTGCGGCTCAGTGGAGCGGTCGCCCGCAATCAGCCACTTCTTCACGTAGGCCTTGTTGAAGCGGCTCAGCCTGAACAAAATCAATATAATAAACCCGGAGTTACGAGCTCATCACATATTAGAGTGCGTCCAGCGTGTTGCAGTAATCGGGATTAGGAGAACAACAAACGATAAGAATGAGAGTTCTCAACCTTAATAAATGTAAATATAGGAAAAACTGAATTAATTCCGTATGAGATTTGATTCAAAGATCATACTTGTCTTTCCAGTGATGGTGTCCGTAATGTCCACAGATGTCCTCGATTCCCACGAGGAGATGATCCAGAAACTAAATGACAGAATTAAATATGACGTCTTGACTATTTGTTTTCAAACGTTTGGGTGTAGAGTAAACCCTCTTCCGGATTTGTGTTTATTTTTTGGTCGAGTTTGAAACTATTTAGTTCTGCCGTCCATTCATTTTGGGTGTAATTCCAGCGTTGACTACTAGATGGCAGCACTGTATTTTGTTTGTCTCTAAATTTGACTGAAGAAGGAGATTGGAAGCACAAAGTGCAGTCAAACCTCGGTTTTCGGATGTCTCGGTTCTCGTACAATTCGGTTTTCTAACAAAATTTTCGAGTTTTTTATGCCTCGGATGACGAACAAATTTCGGTTCTCGAACTAACTGAGCGCACTTGAATGCGTCACTTCACTCCTCTCGGCTTCGCTTATGTTTTAATGTGTATGTATTATTTTAAAAGTGTGTTTAAAGACCTGTAAAAACACCCAAGTGCACTAAATGCTATAAAATCATGCCTAGAATTTATTTCAATAGGGGATTTCTATACTGTATCGCCAATGTCTCTTATTGCGGGGCGGATCTGGAACGCAACCCGAGGAGGGGGACGATTGGCTGCAATTGCGCAAACGGCCGTTTGGGGGTGCTGTTTCTCACAAACAAGACATCTGACCTGTGTGTGAATCTCTTCGTTGATGGAGCCGTCACACTCCCTCTTCTTCTTTACTTCCAGAAGTTCCACGAGAGGCCTGATGGTCATCCCCTGCAGTCAAAAATCTAATTATACGGATGTCGCAGTTTTTCACTGAGGTGGAGGAATACTATTACAAAAAAATATTTTTTATTTTTTTTGCCATCCTTACCTGCACGAAGACGGTGAAAAAAATTAGGGTGATGATGGCGGTGAGAAACAAGTCTTTCATCTTGTTGCTCGTCAACAGGAAACCCAGCGAGAAGGCGATAGCGCCTCGCAGGCCACCGTAGGCCACAATGAACTGGTCCTTCTTGGTCAGTTTGACAATGCGGAACTTGTTGATGACAAACGTCAGGCCCACTACACCTGAAATACAAGATGGAGACTAGACGAGTCAGATTGGAGGAAGAGCAGCAAATTTTTCAAATTCATATTAGTATTTTAAACCATGATTGGCACTGACTTCTGATAGATCAAAGTGATTGTATTCGTAACACTTTGTTCTCTCAAGTGGTGCATGAAATAATTATTGCGTCGTTTGGCGTCGATGAGAATACATTTCCAACTTGGTGTTTGATCACTTGAAATGTTGCGGAAATGTCGCGGTCTTTCTCACCCAGCACTCTGGAGACGAGGCAGAGGACCACGGTGACGATGACGAACGTCCAGTTCCACGCGTGGGGTCCCGCCACCGTGGAGACGCCGAGGAAGATGAAAATGAGGGTCTCGCTCACGCTGCTCCACATCTTCATGAAGTACTTGACGGTGGTGTAGGACTTGTGCGAGATGTTGGCCTCCACGTACGGGCGCATCACCACGCCGCACGCAATCAGCCTGGAGCAGGGGAGGAGGGCGGACAACAGAATATCTAAGATGAAAAGTACTTCATTTGAAGGATCAAAATATATTTTTTATATATATTTGTTGGAGACAATATGACACACGAAAATATGAAAAAAAAAAAATGTCAACAGGTCTCCTAAAACGTGTGCGTAACTCACGACATGATGCCCGACAGGTGGAAGACCTCTGCCGACAGGTAGGCCATGTAGCTGTAGAGGAAGACGAAGAGCGGCTCTATGACGCGTGTGTGTGATGTGAAGCGCGACGTGAAGGCGCCCAGCAGCCCGTAGATGGCGCCCACCAGGATACCGCCGCACGACACCACGAAGAAGCACAGCCCGCCCAGCAGGGCGTCGGCCACAGTCACCGCGCCGGCGTGGGAGAACTCCTCAAACAGGTGATACAGCACCTGCGCGCATACAATAGAAACAAATGAGCCTTTTAGCCTCATGCTAACAAACCATTTTAAACGCTATAGATGGGCTAGCAAATACCATCGGTGTCATATAGTCCAGTTATCTTGTTTATTTGAAAACATAGGGTGAACGAACGGACACTAATACGATACCCCCCCAGGCAAATATTCTTTATCCTCTGCGAAGCATGAAAAATATTACTGCAGCTTACTGAGCAGCTGTGACAGAGTCCTTTTTGGTTGCCATGGCTATCTAATCGGCACATGACCGTCATAATCAGTCGTGAGGAAGAAACTGTATTAGTAAATGCATGTTTCTTTCACCAATCAGATTTCAAATTCCTGCTCAAAGGGCTACAATACTGGCCCCAATGATGTCAGCATTTTTGTGTCACCTGATTGGTTGGTTGAAATCTCGTTGAAGCGAGCTAGGACTAGCAAGACACATTTGTAGCAATATACAAACCTGAATACATTCAAGTCGGGGAAGTCCCGATTGAAAGCCCGGGTATCAAATGTACAACTCGCCACTGGTAAAAACAAAATGGCCACCGCGGGCTCTCACCACAGTGACAGCGTCGTTGAGCAGAGACTCGCCGAAGACCAGGATGTAGAGCAGCTCGTTAATATGGATCTCCTCGAAGACGGCGAGCACGGCCACGGGGTCAACGGCCGACACGATAGAGCCGAAGAGCAGGCAGGACAGCAGATCCACGCCCCTCAGTTGACCCCCTTCCAGCTGGCACACGCCGTACATGGCACCGCCCACGAAAAAGGCGTTCCACAGGGTGCCCACCACGGCGAACACCAGGATGGTGCCCAGGTTCTCAGTGAATGGTCGGATGGGGAGAAAATAGCCGGCGTCCAGGATGATGGGCGGGAGCAGGTAGAGGAAGAAGAGATCCGTGTCCAATACGGGCGCCGTCTGCCGGATGGCCTTGATGACGCCGCCCACCAGTAGCCCCACGAAGATCAGCAGGCAGCTCTCGGGGACTACGTGGGACACTCGGGGAATGACGTGGAAGCCTGATGACCCAAAAACACATCATGGTCAGGAAGTATTCTGCGTGAAAGGCACCGACATGGAATGTGGTTCAAAATGGAACCCGCAAAATTTACGGCCTTTAGTTGAAGTAAACAGCTGAAATAATGTGGTTGCAAAAGGACACACACCCTATGACTGGGATGTGAATGTGGTTGGAATAAAGCAATCACTTTAAAACTTATTAAATTTGAGTAAGCACAGACCTGCCATCATCCAAAGGGCCTCGGATGAACCCGAAATAAAGTTCAGATGTTCTAGCAGGCTGTTCCTGACATTTTTTTGCTCACTTTGCTGTACTTACTGAGGTATATAGTTACTTATTTACAGGTAGATTTACTTCATAGTACACACCTGCCATCATTTAAGTGGCTCTGATCCCCCCCCCCCAAAAAAAAGTTCAGCTGTTCTAGTAGGCTTTTTTCCCCTGTTGTTTTCCACTTTTGTGCCACCAATGACCGTTATTTGAAACAAACCACCTGGACTAAGGCTGAGATTACATCTTAAAACAGCCCCAAAGCAAGCTGCTGCCACTACCATGCTGAACTGTTGGTATGATATTCTTCTTGTTTGCGACAAATATACCTGTAGGAATTAAGGCCAAAAAGTTTTTCGCTGGACCCAAAGACATTTTACAACGCTCGTTTTGAAGATTGCAACTTCAAGCTTCACGTAGCCTTGCCTAACAGATTAAAAAAAAAAAAGCACTTGGTCGCTATCTTGAGGCATCTACAGGAAATCACAAGGGCCTTGAGGTTTAGACATGGTCACGTATGCCACACCTCAGCTCGTCAGTCACATGACCCCAGGTTTCAGCCGGCGTCTTCCGCACGTTCCGATCGACGCGCCACTCAGTCAGCACACGGAGCACTTATTGCTATCAAGCAGTGCATTAGAGCAGCAAGTCGGAGCGGCCCTCTCCGACAGCGGCTGGATGCGCAGATAAGACCAGGGTCAACTGTTAGCGTGGACCTCAAGCGACTAGTACAAAACGAACGGTGTGGTGTGAAATCTAGACAGATACTGGAGACTCTTCACAAGCTACATTTTGCGATAAAACATATTTCGAGCCAATTATTTTTGAGAACGGAATGTTAAAACGCTATCATTTGTACATTTTGGTTAATGGGTGGGCATGGGTGGGGTGGGCAGGGACCCCAACATCTATAGCTACGGCCCTGCTGCTAATCTCCTATCAACTGTTCCACCTGTTCAAATGTTAGAACGAAAACAGACCCCGGCAAAAAAATTTTAACCCACCTCCAGAGTCTCTCATTTTTAAAGAGTCACTCACCGAGTTTCATGAGCAACGCAAGTAGGATCCATAGCGAGATCTCGAAGGGCTTCCGGACGTACTCGTAGTTGAAAGACAGGACCGGGAAAGCCTTTCGGTGCGCCGTGCCGTTGCCTTGCTGGTGCTCCTCGTCTCCATGTGCCCGGGTGTCGTTGTCCTGCGTACCCTGGCTCGGGTTGGCGCAGACCACAAGCACCAGCAGGAGTGCAACGAGGAGGCGCGTCAAGCCGAGGACACGCGTGCCTTTGCCGGCCTGGTGGTGGGCCATGCTGGGGCGCCCCATCCGGTCTCGTCCAACTACAGCTGAGCCGAGACTAACGATGAAGAGGAGGAGGAGGAGGAGGACGATGAAGAGGAGGAGGAGCAGCGGGAGCACGCGTGAGGGGGAGCTCGCACTTTGCTGCGCAGCCTCCTCTTAAAATCACAGCGGGGAGGAGATGTAGATTATTCAAAGTGAAAAGGACTCGAAAGAAAAATAAAATAAAAAGTGTGTGAGGGGGGGGCTGATGGTTACAGGGGAGGTGGACGTCCTCTGTGCCTGTGCGCTCGAGTCTAATTGTGATGCCAGGCGCCACCTGGTGGAGTGGAGGAGCACAGCAAACACACACTTCTCACTCAATGTCTCTCTTTGACCACCCGCTGTCTTTTTCTCTTTTCTCGCTACCCTCTTTCTGTTGTCCCTCCCTGTACCTGTCTGTCTTTCTCTCCATCTAACGATATACCTCGTCAACTTTTTCTCTCTCCCAGTACCCCTTCTCTCTTTCTCGCCTTTTCTGTCTTTTTTTTGTTTCTCCATTTTCTTAGTTTTCGTAAGTTGAGGGGTTCGTAGTTTTGTAGTGGATAGCTCTACTTTACGAACGGCAAAAGGAGAGATGGAATCCTTTAAATGCAGTTTTATTAAAAGGACAAAAAAAAAAGAGAACACAACCCTCGTAACAAAAAAATCACTTCCGGCTTCTCTTACTTTAACAGCCAATCAGAACCTATCAATATAAAAATATGTCTAAGCAATCAAACAACCGAATATAATTTAGCAATGCTTAACATGAAATAATATGATGCTCAAAATAAAATGATAATCAATAATATAACATAAGCCTACATTTTCTGTCTTTCCACCTCTCATTTCCACTCACTTCCTCTTTCTCTCTCCTTTCTTGATCCCTATTTGCATCCCTCTGTCCCTCTCCCTTTCTCGCACTCTTTTTCTTTCTACAGATGTCATTCTTTCTCCCTGTCATCCTCTCTGTCTCTCACTCTCCCTCTGCCTGCCATCTCACTTATTCTGTCCCTTCTCCCATTCGCGTACTCTTTTTTTTTTTCCCCATCTCCAGCTCTCGATCTCTCTCCCTCATTTTCTCACACTCTCTCCCGCCCGCTGTTGTAAATATTACTCTGTCTCCCACCGCTCTCTTAATCTCACTCTCTCTCTCTAACACACACACACACACACACACTTTAGCCAGTTTTGTTTTTTCCCCATCGCAGAGTGCATCAGGCCGCAGTCACGTGACCCCCATCAGTACATTTGCAGTATAGCTGATGGAGAAGAGAATGTTGTGGGGTGATTGAGTGAGCGTGCTGAGAGAGAGTGCATTGGAGAAATATACGTCACGAGTGAGTGAATGCTGAGCTAAGTGCATGAATGATCATCACCGTTTCATCTTTGTGCTCCACGGGCGTAGGAGTGTGGGAAAAAGAAAAACAACTCGCTGGGCCTCCCCCTCGCCTGCGCCGGATGTCGACCATTTGTCAGTTAAAAACAGACATTCGCTGGGAACAAAAATGTCCTTGCGGAGGACTCGCATTTGACTCCAAGTGAGAAAGACAAAAACAGTAAACCGCAAACAAAACTGACTTGAAACCCTCGTTTGAAACCCCAACAATGTTTTGAAACTTTAGCCTGAACCGTGTTTGAACCCCAGTCTCGACACCCGAATTTCAAAGCCTCACTTTGGCTGAAAAAGCTCGTTTAAAACCGCTAATTTGAAGCACTGTGCCTCTGGTTGGTGTCCAAATGTGTCAGTAAAAATTCCTCAGTAGCCTGACTGTCCTTCACATGAACGATTCCAAAGTGTTTGTCCAGCAGACCGTGAATAAAATATTGTCTCTGTGAAGCGCATCCGCACACAAATATCAACAACGGGTTTGTTTTTATTTAGCAATCAAGACTAAAGTACCCAAATACAAAGGCTTTCTGCTGGCAGTGTTGCTCATGTCGCGACATTGGAGCACCCTTGGAAACGTTTTTCTGTCCCGATAATCATTTCAGCGGCAGTTAGAGACGCTGTGTCATCGTCTAACTGCCCATCACCAAGTTAAAGCTAAGCTAGCCGTGGTGGAGTTTCTCCAAATGGTATCTGTTCTTGTCAAGCTACGCAGTGGAAAGCCTGATGCTAGCACCATTGATTTAAACACTGAACCTCAAAAGCAGGCATTCACGCTAAACCAGGGAAAGATGCGCCGGTGCATTCTCTGCATGGAGTTTATGCTGCTGTTAGCCATCGTTAGCATTGGTAGCCACACGGAGACATTCTGAAATGTATTTGCAAGCAACCGCCGTACATTGTTAGCACATTTGTTTTGATATTCGCGTGGCTGCCAGGCATGTCATGTCGTAATCAGCAAACCGGAACGCTTGTAGATTAGCTTTCTGTTTTTATTTGACAAGACAAGGATTTGTAAAACATGTCCGTGAACATTTCTCCCCTCCCAAAAGCGTACAAAACAAAACGCATGACAAAAACAAACAAAAACAAAACCGAAAGACAACTCCGGTGTGAGAGTCGAGGTCATTGTGGGTTGGTGGTGAGGACTGAAAAATAGTAATAAAAACAATAATAATAATAAAAAGCAAACAAGGCACGTGTGACTCTGTGATGAACAGCTGTTGCGGGGTGGGGGTGGGGGGTCGCTAACAGCTAACACTTTATCCTTTGTGTGATGTCAAGAGAGCTTCAAATTGGCGTGGCAAGGTAGTAGAATGCAATTTTTGGAGGAAAAAAACGCAGTCGGTTGATTGGCTGAATGTATTTTTTTAAATGTATCTATATTTTATTGATATTGTGTCGAGATAAGTTCAGTGTTTAATTTGTGCAGTCCAGATGTTTATATTAAACATGAAAAGTTGAGGTGGTAAAGCCACAGATTAGTTTGCATTATTGTTGGAATCGGACTTGTTAAAAAAATAAAAAATAAATGAGAAGAGGACCATGAAAAAGTAATTGCACATAAAAATCATAATATTGGGGGTGGGGGGATCCCAATTAGATTATTTTTCAAAAATCGTTAAGCCATATTCAAGACACATCTTTCGAATGAGGAAAAAAAAAATAAAAAACAACCTCGCCCCGCAAAAACGGAATATTGTGTCACCTTTAAAACAAGTTTAGGAGTGCAGTTGAATGGTTGAATGGTCGGTCAAAGACTTCTTTTCCCCCTCAAAAATGAATTTATTGTGTTAATCTTACAATTTTATTATTGTAATATTAGAACACAACCCCCCCCCCAAAAGAGACTTAAATGTTTGTTTTAATTTTGTTACATTTTGACTGAAGTTTGTGGTTCAGCTATTTCTTTTTTTTGTTTTTTTTCCAGTTATAACTCAATTAAAAAAAAAATATATATACAAAACATACGTTTGAAATAAGAAGAGAAAAGAGGAAGATAAGCCTCTTTTTGCCGACGAGATTAGAAAGAGACCGAATGCCTCAATCCTCTAACATCCCGCATTTTACGCCTACTGAAAGCGATTAGTCATGCACATTTTTGGGCATGATTTGTTAGTTTGGAAAAATAAGCTGATTTGTTTCCAGTCAATACAGAGATCAGGTACAATTCTTTGTACGATATTTTGGCTTTCCCTTATCAGTGTGACTTCTTGTTGCCGTTTTGGAACCAATCAAGTGCAGATGAATTCAAACATGCACACACTGTCCACTTTCTTTTTTTTTTTGTGTGTGTCTTTTGAAAGAAATCCCTTTAAGTGGAGTGTTTCACATAGCATGCAGCAAAACCAACAAACATGATTGTCACCACAATCAGCACAAACACCCTTGAAAATTGAGCACATTACATTTGAATCAGCAGTTTGTCCGGAGTTTAACTCGTGACTTGTTGTACGAGTACTGTGGGTAAAAATTCAAAACAAAAAATACAAAACCTAATTCTGGAAAAAAAAAATCCCTTTTTGATCTTCAATCGGACTTGATGATGAATATTCAAAAACTTAAAAAAAAAAAAAAAAGACGCTGCATTCAAAGAGCTTTGGGAAGGAACAAACTGGTCCTCATGCCATGCACAGTTACATGATTCAAGTCCACATATTTCATTATTAGAAGCATTATTTTTCATATTTTCTTGCGTCATCAGCATCCATTGGCTGTTCTGTGACGTTTTCATTAAAAAGTAAAACACACACCTGCACACCCTCTGCAGAGGCACTGAGAACCACTGTCGTTTTTTTGTTTTTTTTTAACACCAATAATTATGGATCACCAAAATAATTATCATTCATCATCATTAATATGAGCAGTAGTATTTACACTGTTGATCATTTTGGTACTGTACAACGTTGACATCCACGGTAATGGCAGTATTTTCCACTCAAATGCTCACCAGACACTTCATTAGGGACACCTTCCAATGAGAGCTTTGCCTGTCTTTACATAATGCTCACGTTTCAGCAACAATTGTTACAACAAAAAAAAAGAAAAAAAAATGAATAAGAAAAGATGATTAGTCGTGTGCTTGCTGCGCATGTGCTTTCCAAACCTTCAAAACAAATAACTGAGAGCCTCAAATATTAGGGACAGTTCACATATTATTACACAAATAGCATTAAAAGTTAGCATTACTGTTAATTATGATAATTCATAATGAAGTGTGTGACGAATGAAGTGTCCGGTGTGTGTTTAGAAACCCGCCTCCATCGCTGTATTATTATTAATTTTTGCATGGTTACTAACTAATTTTGGTGAAACCGTTACATCTGGTGTAATTCCATATGTACCACTAGATGGCGGCACACCGACTTTATTTGCACAGTGTAAATTCAGCGTTTCAAGATTTCTAGATTGTGGATTTCAGTCAACGATGGAGGGGGGGGTTAACTTCACATGCACATTTGTGTTACATTCCCTGTGATGGACACCTGAATGTGCGTTGTGTGTGTGTGGTTGTGTTTTTTTCCACAGTTGGGAATGGATTTTTTTCCCCATGAAATAAGCTCATGGGAAAGGTTAGCGAGCAGTTAGGGCTGGGTGATTAATTGATTTGATGCTCACCTCTAATCATATATATATATATGATTTATGTAGTTCCATTGACATGCATTGCTTACACGAACAACATGGCTGCGAAGTGAGAGAAGCTAGTTTACAAAAGCACAATTAGTGCTGACAAACTTTCCACAAAAGGGACCAGCACTTATTTCCACATTACTTGAAGAGAAAAAGACACGTGTTTGTCTCATTGATATAGAAGGTGATGGAAGTTAATCTAAAGGAAAAAAAAAAACTGTTTTAGAGCTTGTTTGGCCATTGTTATTTGCTTTTTCTCGAAGCAAAAGGGGGTGGGGGGTGATTAAAATGAGATAATCGTATTTTTGTGGGGAAAAAACCCCGGTAATTTAAGGCCATATTAAGCAGCCCTACAAGTAGCCAATCAGCTGCTTCAAACTACACTGTACTCTTATCCTCGTCAGTGAGACTGTGCAACATAAAAAAAAGGATGTTGGTTAAAAGTGTTAAAAAAATAAGTGTTAAAAAAAAAAAAGTCACAGCAGGGGCTCCCCCAGTGGCCGGCCACGCTTACACGTACATGGCGGGCGACACAAAGCTCTCGCCGCGAGCGATGTTGGCGACCGGCGGAGACTCGTGATTGGTCGAGACCAGGTCCAGGTCCGGGTCCAGATTCAGGTTCATTTCATCCGGCAGTGGAGGTCCGCCGCCATTCGGCGTGCCGGGAGTTTCACTGTTTGAGTTCTGCAAAAAAAAAAAGGCATCACAAAAGTTACTCAGAAAATAAAACTAATATGAAGTCATGTTTCCTTTTTTTGTGAAAGATGCAATCTTACAGGAGCTATTTTTTGCTGATTTTTTTGGAGGGGGATTTCAAGTTTTTTTGTTCAAGAAAGTCGTAATTTTAAATCGGGTTTTTTTTTGTTTTTTTTTGCTTAATAAAGTTTGGGCTAATTGAACCAGAGTAAAGTTGTATATTTTGGAGAAAAAAGTCATTCTTAAATCATGCTCTTGGAAGAGTCACAGCTGAAAAAGCTCCTCAACCCGCATTGTGTTTTATTATTTTTGTTCCTGATTGTAAAGTGTCCTTGGGTGTCTTGAAAGGCGCTTATAGATCAAATATATTATTATTATTATTATTATTATTATTGCGGCTGAAAAAGTCATTCGGTGTTTTTCCCCCCCGCTTATAAAGACAAATTCGTACCTGATATAATTGTATATTTTCTGGAATTTTTTTAAATCTTAGAATAATTTATTTATTTTTTTTTTTTTTTAAGAAAACGCAAGAATAATTTAACATTATTATGGTAATGTGATTCATTTTATTTAATATTTTTGCTTACCAGAATTTGTATTTTTTGCTGAAATAAAATTGAATTCCCCACTTCAAAATATTGCTGCCTTGCAAAACTACAGTCATACTTAAATGGAAAACAAAGTGCGCGCGTTACCCTGACAGGCTCGCTTCCCGTTGGCTCGTAGTAGATGTCCCCCGCTGGGGCGAGCGGCGCCATCTCGGTGGCGCCGGGCACCTCTGACGGCTTGTTGAGCTGCGCCCACGCATTGAAACAGACAAAAAAAATTGCTATACGCATGTATATACTGTATACTGAAATAAATAAACTCGGTTTGCCCATTCATTTAGCTTACTGATGCTTTGCATGTTGCATGAATGCTAACAAAATGGATACTCGACGCAGGTTGATTGTGGACATTCTGCCATCTAGCGGAAGAGTATTGAATTGTTCTGTCTGTCTCTATATATCGTTAGCATAAGTAAATGGTCATTTCCAAAACAATTAATCTAAATTGGATAATTTACTGGACAGTGAACAGAGTCCACAAGTGCTAATCAATACAAGAGACGCTTACCGATCGATATATTTACTAATTTTTACTCACCAGCTCTGTTGAGCCACCACTCTTGACAGGGGGCGGGGGCGTGTGCTTTGGGGGCCCGCTGATTGGATGACAGGCATTCATATTAAAATGACGAAACCAAATATGGTCATTGAAACAAACACAGTCGGAGCTGTACAATCAATTCGTCGCATGAATGATCAGTAATCATTCTGATCGGCCGAGGACTCACTCGGCGTCACGCTGGCGTCTACGGACAAAGAAAACGAGGCCCACCACGATGCCGATGATGGCGAGGGCACCGAGGAGGCCGCCAATCACCGCGCCGGTCGACGGGCCTGGCGCCATGAGACGTTCCTTCTCTAGGGGGCGACACATGACACAAAATCAGCATGATGCTCTTGCGTAAGAGCTAATGGGAGACTGAAGGATTTGGCAAAAGCAGCCTTGCATCTGAATTTTCTCTCTCTCTCAAACTAAAAATAAAAAATAAAATAAATTAAAATCCGCTTCATTTCAAATGGCCGTCAATCATTCATGGATTTTTTTTTTGCTCTGTGCAGGACGATCCCTATTCAAAAGGTGAAAACCAACAAAAGGATTTTTATTATATAAATGAAGTATGAATTTCTGAAAAGTTCTTTTTGTCTAAAAAAAAAAATCACTTTCTACCACATTAAAATTGGTGAACATGCACCTGCATTGTATGTGTTCAAAAATATTTAAAAAAGGCTAATAATTTATTAAATATAAGAAGTGAAGAAAATAAGAGTAAAAAGGATAATGATTTGAAAAGGTTTCTGAACTTCAGAATGAAAAAGCACAACACTTGAAGTGGTGTCCATAATTTCAATGGAGCATACTTCACTGCACGTGTTGTGCTCTTTTAACATGCATGAGTATTTTCTCCAAAAGGAAGTCACGTTTTAAAAAGCAAAAAAAAAAGTGGCCATGGTCACATTTTCGCCCTCCTTGAACTCTGTCTTGCTCATAAACACGCATATAAAACATGTCGCGAGGTTTCTATTCTCCGTGTGCAGAAAGCGGAACGTTTCAAGGTGACACCCATTTTTTTTTCTTCTCCCAAGCACTCGAGATGACACCAAGCTGAACAAAAACAAAGAAAAGAACATGAATCGTCCTCTTTGGATTCCCGTGTCTCACCAGCAGGTGGCACTGCGCTCCAAGCAGAAGCGCACTGATTGTCTCAACAACTGCTGTGATGTCAAACCGAGTCACCGTCTGACTTCCGATAAGATGTTCAATACAAAAGGACGTTTGGAACACTCTCTGAAATGTTTGGGAGGGGGTGGGTGGGTGGGTGGGGGGAATTAAGCCTTCCAGACTGTCACTGAAGCTAGCTAGCTGGCTAGCTAGCCAGCCGGCTGATGATGGACGGACGGACGGATAGACGGACAGACGGACAGACAGACAGACAGACAGACAGATAATAATAATAATAATACATTTAATTTATAAGCGCCTTTCAAAACACTCAAGGACACTTTACAATAAAAACAAGAACAATAAAACCACAGATAAAATTATAAATAATAAAAGGAGATAGATAGATAGATAGATAGATAGAAGGTGAAGAGGATAATGAGAGGAAGGAGAAAATCAGGAAGAGGGGGAGGAAGATAAAGTGCAGGGAAAGGAGATGGAAGCGGCATCTTCATTCCCCTTCCTGTGACACTTAGTCCTCCTCCTACCTTGCGGCCTTCCAACCTTCCTTCGTGCTTTGATCCCTCTCTCTCATCCTTCAGACTTTACTCTAAACGCACGCGCGCGGGCGCTGGCACTTTGGTGCCTTCCAGCGTCGTCTCGCTGCTCATTTGCGCGCATGGAAAAATGGCCTTTCCTGACAAAAACACCTCTTTTCCCAAAGAATACACTCACACACACACACGAACGTACACACCCCGGTGTGACTCAAAAAGCATCCGCATAAGCATGGCTGCTCCCATTTTACCGACAAATTGACTCACTGATACTGATGAGTGCATGCAAAGAAAACACAAATCCATAAACACCACAAACAAGAACGCCCCCACCCCCACCCCCCCGACCCAGCACACACACACACACGCACTCAAACGTACACACGTAATCACCCCTCCCAAGCCTCCAAAAGACTTCCAAAGTGACGAGGGCATGGAAATGACTGCAATCAGTCGGCAATTACGATGCATAACGCAGGAAGATTTTGGCTGCTAAAAGCTTCTTTATTCCTTTCAGTAGGCCACTTGAAGAGGAAAAGGAGGAAGAGGAGGAGGAGGAGGAGGCAGGGCCATTAAAAAAAAAAAAAAAAAAAGGTAATACAAGCGGCTCTACGGCACTAAAAGACGATTTGAAGCTTTGTCGACGCATCAACTTCGCCCCAACACACAGAGGTTACATTTGTTTTCCTGGAAGAAAATGAAATCGAGGCACAGATGAAGACAATGAATCCAAATCATGAAGACGACACCCCGAATCGGTCGCCAGTCAGTCCGCAGGGCACACATAGAGACAAATGACCATTCGCACTCACATGCGCACCATCACCAAGTGGGAACCGAACCCACGTTGCCCGCACACAATTCAGCGACATCACTTCAAACGAGAAGAAAAAAAATAATTAAATTCCACGGAACACACGCTGCTCAAAGAAGACAATCACACCAACAAAGAAAAGATTTAAACAAATTGAAACCACACAAAAAAAAAACTAAAACACACACACCAAGAAGCAAAGAATGAATTACAAACAAAGAACACAGTGGTGCGCCACATTCAAACCCAGAAGAAAATAAATCAAAGGACAAAAGAATGCAAGACGCCCAAAGAAGGAGACAACACAATTACACCACAGAAGAAGAAGACGCAATCAAAGCACATCGAAGAAGTCAATAATTAACGCTGAGATGATGAATAATTTTGCGCCGAGTGGATGAAGACGTGACATTAGCGCAGCTGCGGCAATTCGCTCCGGCGCACCTTCGCCCGACCTTTGGCTTGCGCTCTCGTCATTGGCTTCCGATTTGACGCGGCTCACGGAAGACGTGACATGTTCGCTTTCCGGGGACTTGACCCGCGATGGTCTCCAGGAAAACATGAGGTTAAGCTACCATGACCGCCCACCGCCCGCTCCTCAGGCCCCCCCCTGCGCATCCTTTGACCTCACCCTGCATGAATTATTGATGTTGAGACCACGTTCTGTCACCGAAAGGGAGGGTGTCTTGCGCGGTGGCAAGGTTTTCGACTCCCCGCGGATACCAAGATGACATAGCAGGGAAAAAAAAAAGAAAAAAAAAATCTGATTTTTTTTCCTACTCAGGCAGTTTGTCGCTCAGAGAACAATGTCAATTGATATTGATAATGGGATCGCGATTAATGCTCACGATTAATTTCAGGGCAATTATTTGTATTTATTTATTTTTGCCATATCACCCAGGCGTTTTTCATTACTCCCCCATTCCCTTCGCTGTTCCGTCTTTCTCTGCTTGCGGTGCGCACACTCACAGCTGACAACGAGGCACTCTAAAGTCGGCACATTTTGCCAAGTAAAACTTCCCTATTTTATTGCCGGACAATTTTGTTGAGACCAAGTATGATATTCCTCACTTGATTACACACGCACGCACACACGCACACACACACACACACACACACATTCCTGTACTTGTGACACAGTGAGGACCAAGTAAAAATGCCTACAATGCAAGGACCACAATACGGTATGTATGTATGTGTATATACACACACACAGACACACAGACACACACACACACACACACACACACACACACACACACACACACACACACATTCCTGTACTTGTGACACAGTGAGGACCAAGGAAAAATGCCTACAATGCGAGGACCACAATACGGTATGTATGTATGTGTATATACACACAAACACACACACACACACATACATTCCTGTACTTGTGACACCGTGAGGACCAAGGAAAAATGCCTACAATGCGAGGACCACAATACGGTATGTATGTATGTGTATATACACACAAACACACACACACACACACACACATTCCTGTACTTGTGACACAGTGAGGACCAAGGAAAAATGCCTACAATGCGAGGACCACAATACGGTATGTATGTATGTGTATATACACACAAACACACACACACACACACACACACACATTCCTGTACTTGTGACACAGTGAGGACCAAGGAAAAATGCCTACAATGCGAGGACCACAATACGGTATGTATGTATGTGTATACACACACACACACACACACACACACACACACACACACACACACACACACACACACACACATTCCTGTACTTGTGACACAGTGAGGACCAAGTAAAAATGCCTACAATGCGAGGACCACAATACGGTATGTATGTATGTGTATACACACACACACACACGAATCAGGAGAGTGTGACCTTTGTGTTTTAATCTGCCTACCAGTGCCCGTCATTTTGTGTTTGTCCCCCCCGTCCGTATGTCTCTGCCCATTTAGCAGATTACACACACTCATGTGCACACACACACACACACACACACACACACACACACACACACACACACTGAATGTATAACAAGACGAAGGTTACTGTGTGCAGAGAAACGGCATTGCTCTGTAAATGATCCACAGCAAATGAGTTTACGTGAAAGACACAACACCCCCAAAGCATCCACCAACAAAGTGGGTCAAAGCTTGACAGGGAGGAAGAAAAAGGGGGGAAGGAAGGGAGCAAAGGAGGAGACAAGGAAGTATGGAGGGTAGGAGGTAGAGCGCGAGCGAGTATAAGTATGAGCGAGGTGGAAAAGGCAAGGGAGAAGGAACCAAGGCAGTGAGGAAGGCAGCTCGTGGGATGTGAGATGGAGGAGCATCGCGGTGATTGAGGGAGTGAAGTCATGAAAGGTGGACAGCGCTAGAGCAGGAACAAGCAATGGAGTAAGTGAGGGGGTAACGGAGGAAGTGAGTAGGCAAGGACATCAGTGAGCATGGATTTTGGCCTGTTTTACTGCCGCTTCTCCTTTCCTCTCTCTCATGTTGATGTAGTGAGTAACGGAGCAAATGTGCGAGTTAGATAAGACTCCACGCAGTAAAGTGAAGATAATATGTGAGTATTCGGGTTGCACTTCCTGTTAGAGTAACACTTACTCGATGGTGTGCTGACGGGGTCGAAGCATATGTTAGCTGCCATCCGCTGCCAGGCCAACCATCAGTCAGCCATTGACACGCACGCACGCGCTCACACAAACGCACAGTGCTCTGAGCCCTAGCGGCCTCCCCGTCCTTGCAACCATATTAGTCAGCGGTCCCACACACTCGCAAAGACGCACGCGCGTGTATGCACAAAACAGCACGGGCCAAGCGACAACCTACTAAAAACCGAGCTAAAAATAGCACAAATCATAATATCATTCATACACACGCACACACGCACAGTGTTGAGCCAGAGGGAAGGAGACAATGAGCCCAGTGGAGCAGCTCTCTGTGGGTGTGATCGAGTCAATAGAAGCCGGCCATGGGCGCTCTGTGTCATTGCAGATGGAAAATTAAAGTGATTCTTCCCATTTTGGAACTTATTTCCTGTTGTGTATTTCGATCAGCCCGTCGGTCGGTCAAGTCAAATCAGTTGAGTCAGGCAAAGTCAGCTGAGTCAAGTCAGTCAGTTGACTGCTACACCTTTTGTTCTACTGCTGTCACAAATTTGCGTCACAACAAAAGCATCCCTCGCACTCCCCAAATCAGAAATACTACTGGCCAGTCCCTCAACCAACAAAAACAGCGCTTATTTTTTTGAAATAGTAAATCCCTGTCTGTCTACTCCAATTGCCGCTTTCCAAGAACCAGGAAGTAGCCAGCTAGCTAACAACTGGAGTTTAGTTTCTTGTGAATGACCTAAGTTAACTTAAGTGAAGTTTTACGGCAAAATAACGACAGAGAGGCCTGCGAGCGCCAGTGTTGGTATCTCATTGTTGTCCCAGGAAGTAGCCAGCTAGCTAACAACTGGAGCGGCCTACTGCTAGTTTCTTGTGAATGACTTAAGTTAACTTATGTGAAGTTTTACGGCTAAATAACGACAGAGAGGCCTGCGAGCGCCAGTGTTGGTATCTCATTGTTGTCCCAGGAAGTAGCCAGCTAGCTAACAACTGGAGCGGCCTACTGCTAGTTTCTTGTGAATGACTTAAGTTAACTTATGTGAAGTTTTACTTATGTGAGTTTTATGGCTAAATAACGACAGAGAGGCCTGCGAGCGCCAGTGTTGGTATCTCATTGTTGTCCCAGGAAGTAGCCAGCTAGCTAACAACTGGAGCGGCCTACTGCTAGTTTCTTGTGAATGACGTAAGTTAACTTATGTGAAGTTTTACGGCTAAATAACGACAGAGAGGCCTGCGAGCGCCAGTGTTGGTATCTCATTGTTGTCCCAGCCTGCTGTCAGCCTGACTCATGACCGCCATTAGCCGCCATTAAGCAGCGATAAGCACACTCGTCTTCTTTAAAGCTTTAAGGTGGAATCCTTGTTCAGGAAAAGTACAGTTAGCATCCGCGGGCCGCGGGGGGAGCATTATCTTCAAACAGAGGACGAGGAGGAGAAGGAGGAAGAAATGGAGGAGAGATTAGAAAGTAGCATCAAGAGACGAGGAGAAGGCGTCGGCGAAAAAAGAAAAAATAATGGGAAAGAAACACAAAGTGAGGGTACGAAAGCGCAAAGGAGACACGGATTCCTTCCACGGAGGCTCCCGGGTGCCGCGCTGTGTGCTGTGATGAGCGATTGCGTTTGGGAGGTTAACGGCTTGCGGGGTGGCTGCACAACACACGACACAAACATAAAAATGAGACAAGCGGCAATAAAGGGCTGCGCACCGAAACATTAGGAAACAGCTCTGAGTGTGACGCTTTGCAGTTGGCGCAACCAACTACATCTATTCCGGGAGCCGGTGTACCTAATGAAGTGTCCGGTTTCGCCGCACTCAAATGAAAATGCCAGCCTGATGAGAGTTGACGCGCGCGCACACACACACACACACACACACACACACACACACACACACACGGGGTGTCTCCCTTCCATGCAAATTTCCCGCCTCATTTGCATAATAAAAGCTGTTGTTTCAATTGGAGTTAATGTATGCTGATTTATCCTCCCGTCACCTTGCTGACAAAAGGCAACCCGGCAGGTTAAACGGACAGCGTGTGTATGCGTGCGTGCGTGTGTGTGTGAACGTGCGAGTGTGTGTGCAGGTGTGAGGGAGGGGTTGAGTGTTTTACAGCCTTGGGCTAAGAACTGTCAGCCTGTATAGAATATAATTAAAATTCTGCAAGTGTGAAATGTACGGAATGCACCTCGAACGGCACACGTCCATACACGGCCGTACGTATGGGCACGAGCACACAATCGCACAGAGGCAAACAGACGGCTGTGCTCTGAGGAGCCTGTCAAAAGCGTCTTCACCTGTACCCTGACACAACGTGACGCCCCCCCCCCCACCCCCACTCACACACACACACACACATGCGCACACACTGCAGTCGGCACAAATACAAATAAATATAGAGTGAAAACAAGGAGTACAAGAACATTGTTGCAGGCAAAGTGGCAGGTTGTGGCGGGGGACACGCAAATAAGAATACACGCGCACACACAGAGTGCTTGGTGAGATGTGTGTGCCTGCGTCTGACTTTCACACGTCAAAAAAAGAATGTTACTGCAAAAAAAAAAAAAACGGGACAATTTTAAGCCTCAGTGGAGGTGTGTTTAGAGGTTCAATTCGCAGTTGCTTGCATCAATTAGCATGATAGCATCATCCTTAGCTAGCTTCCTTGTCTGTATGTTGCGCATACCTTCACACACGGGTTAATTAATACGTAATCCCTGGAGAACCCAAGTACCCTTTTTTTCTTTGGAAAATGATGAATTATACATCAAATGACTGCTATATGTTCACTGAACACCAAAATATATGTTTTTTTCAAATATTCAATGCTTTAATCCTAATTTAGGATTAGGGCCAAATTTGACCCTTTGGGATTTAAGGGTAGCATTTGAGTAGCAGAATTTATAGGGGCCAAATTTGACCCCGTGGGTCCTCCAGGGTTTGGGTAAATTTCATCAGTCTTTTTGTCAAATGCGCAGTTGCCGCCATATTTGTGGAGTGAGTTGTGGCAGCCATCTTTGGAGAGCATATTGCATACCTGTCGACCTCGGCTAATAGCTGCCCTTATAAATGATTACGATTCCCTTTACAAAAGCAACGAAAACCCGTACAACGGCTTACCGCGCATGCGCATATCATGATTTCTCAATCCGACCGTACGCAGCGATGAAAAAAAATAGACGATTGAGGATTACTTTTGCTGGTTTGCCGTGACAATAGTAGCGATCGACAACGGCATTGTCGTTGGCTACCAGCAGGTGAGACAATCTGGATTATTTGAGCCAAAATGGTCTTTGTGAGATCGGTTCCCAATTTTTTTTTTCTCCCCCATTTAAAAGTTGTATTACGCTGTACGTGATATGAAATGATTAAAAAAAAAAAAAACGTACAAGTTGACAGGTATGATATTGACGCGCCATATTTGGGGTGTGTTTTGGCAGCCATTTTGGTCGAATCAGTTATGGCAGCCATATCTGTGGAACGCACAGAGATGAGCTTTCTACATTCAAGGAAAATAGTCAAAACGGAACGGCATTGACATTTTTTTTTTAAATATGATTTTCAGGTCCACAATATTCAAGGCGTCAGGAGGAGGAGACGGACGGATAGGCTGAAGTGGAGGTGGGCGACGACGAGATGAAACAAGGCCTGCCGTAATTGCAGCTTTAGCGCGACCCGTGCTGGAAGCCCTTGGCCTGTAAAGTGGATAAATACCTCCTGCCGCACGCTCATATTTTTTAAAAGGAGCGAGATGGCTTCGTCGTCACGCCGTCCTGTGATGGCGGACCAAACCGGTCATTGGGTGGTTGATTGCATCATCGCCATCATGATCATTCGAATTGTCATTCAAGTCATCATCATCTCATGAACTTTCCCTTCCAGGCCGGCCTTGTCTTTGGCGGATGAACAGGTCCATCCGCCACGCACCTGCTTAAGGCCCCGACCATTCTCACGCTCTATTTACACACACACACGCATTGCACATGTACAACCAGGCACACAGCCGTTCACATACCTGCGCACCCACATCCCCACTCGCATGCACGCGCCGGGCCAGGAGACGACACGATGCGACTCGACGAGGCATAAAGAGACGAGCAGACGGACGTCAGAACGATCAAAGTCGGCCCGAACGTTTGCAAGCGCAACGCAGCGGATGAGGCGCAGGCGATGCGCTCTCGTCTCTCTGCATGCGATTCCGCGTTGATATCCTTCGGCGTGCAACGCTACAAGCGCACGCTGAACACTCGCCGTATGCTGGATTCACGAGGCGATCCGAGAGACTGACAATAAAAATGTGTTAAATATCAAAATAGATTGAAACATTTGAAAACTCTTGTAAAACTGACAATGATGACGCCTTTAACATATTTTCATTCCCTCCGCCTCCCTCTGGTGGACATGGGCAGAACTGAAGGATTTAAATGATGAGAGTGCATGTTTGGAACGTCTCGGTTCTCCACCAATTCGGTTTTCGACCAAAAATTTAGAGTTTTTTATGCCTCGGATGACGAACAAATTTCGGTTCTCGAACAATTTCGGTTTTCGAACAGCCTTCTGGAACGGATTACGGACGAAAACCGAGGTTTGACTGTACCTTCATATGAGGGCCATCACGAGTATTAGCCGCCATGCTAGCCTAAATAACACGCACATTTGCCGAGGTTTACTCGACATGTTGAGGGTGTGGTAGCAGCCGTGTTTTTTGGAATGCGCGGCGGCGGCCATGTTGGCGGAGTGAGTTTCCGACTTGGGAGCTCACAAACGAATCGCGCAATAGGCGAGTAAACACGGCCGCCGTTCGCATCGCAACCACAAACTGGCACGTCATCCACATTGGGCAGGTGCTGCCGGTGTGTGCGCACACACGCACACACAAAGAGCAACGCGTGTTGCCACGGAGATAAGCGCGAGCTCTGATTCGTACCTGAATCCCACGAGTGTGCAGACTGAGATTACGGTTCCACTTGCACACACGCACAGACACAGACACACACACACGCACATACACACACAAAGGTCAAATTCGCACTGAAATAAAAATATCTCTTCACAACACACAAACACGCTTACACACACACACACACACACACACACACACACACACACACACACACGCAAACACATGCATACAGTAGCAGGGCAGAGTGACGACAATAACGCCGGGCAGTATGACTGTAATAATCTCCATGTCGCTCCAAGTGCAAGGCCCGGGCACAACGCCAATGACCAAGAGGAGACGAGATGGAGGTTGACACACACACACACACACACACACACACACACACACACACACACACACACACACACACACACACACACACACACACACACAGACAGACATGTACACAAGCAGACACACGCATATGTTGACGTTCGCACACAGACACACAAAGGTCAGTTGGTGCAACGCTTTGCTGACACAGTCAATGTTGTGCTGCTCAGCCGAGATGCGGGCGGGCTGTCCGGACGTTCATTTCTAATGACCTACGAGGCGCCGGGCCAATCGGCGGCCCGCGTGGCCTTCGGCCATCACGCACATTGAAGAAAAAAAACTAAACAAAAACCAAAAACTTGATTTGTATCAGTATACTCGCTATTTCGCGGTTCGTTTATCGCGGTGTGTGCGCACTCTGCTCAAGCGCGAAGGTCCACATGGGGCACGTGTGTGTGTGTGTGTGTGTGTGTGTGTGTGTGTGTGTGCACGCATGCAAGCACAGGTGAGTGTATGTGTGTTGCTGAGATAAAGGAGAGAGGAGGCTTATAAGAACAAAAGCAGGTCTCTTTCATCCTTAATTGTCTTAATTGACTAATCATAAACAAGTCTGCTGCACAAGCGGGATCGCTGGCCTGTGTGTGTGTGCGCGCGTTAGTGGCTCTGCTCAAGCGTGAAGGCCCACGTGGGGCAATTTATTTTGAATACAGTGTATTAATTGGTCGCTACTTTGCGGATTTTCGTTTATCGTGGGTGGTTTTTGGTCCCCATTAACCGCGATAAATGAGGGATTACTGTATAACTATTGCACTGTATATATTTTTGTGATTTTTTTTTTTTGCAATAACAGCACAGAGTCACTTTTTTAAAACAATAGAAACAAAAAAAAGGTCAAATAGGAAAGTACAGCGATCCCTCGCTATTTTGCGGTTCGTACATCGCGGCTTCAGTGCATCGCGGATTTTTTCAAACATTCATAAAAAAATATATATATATATATATATATATATATATATATGTGTGTGTGTGTGTCAAAAAAAATAAAAAAAAAAATAAATATATATATATATATTTCATATACATGTAGTACAGTATTGTATGTGTTGCTCTATGTGGCTCGCTGTTGTTTTGCTGACTTTTGCAGCTTCTCGCGGACCGTTTGTGGACTTTTTGCAGATTTAAAAAATAAAATATATTTTTTTTATATGTTTACTGTATTTTGTTATTCATAAACTAACCTAACCTTTGGCCTTATAAATATTATGTACATGTACCGATATGGAAGGGGGGGGGGTCACTACTTTGCGGATTTTCGTTTATCGCGGGTGGTTTTGGTACCCATTAACTGCGATAAACGAGGGATTACTGTAGTCATTTTCATTTCTACAAGTGGCAAAGCGATGACATACACACCAACAGACATGATGAGCCTTCTCAACAGAGAGATAAATAAATGCAGTCCAGTGGGGCAGCAATGCCGCGGCGGATCGGCACATCGCCGCATTTGCCGAATGATTTTGTACACGGCCCCGGCGGGAACATGGCGTTTCTGTGAAATGAATGTATCGATCTGGTGCGGCGCTAAAAGCTCAACGGGCGCGCCCGCTCACGTCATATCTAAAGAGCTGCATGCTCTTGTTCAGTTTGGAGTTTTGGTCATGTATAATAGGAAAGTAGTACAAGGAAGTATGACGGCTTGACACAACAGACAAAACCTTTGGCAGGTTTAGTTTGGAGACTCACTTGATGTCGTGTTTTGGCTCTGTCTGCGTTTGTTTTCAGTGGAACGACGCGCGGACGTTACATATCAAAGAGCTTTGATCTCTTTCATCGGCTCAGCTAGTTTCGCCACGACGAACAGCTAAGCTAGTGGAGTTGAGACGACAGTTTCTCTTCTTTTCTTTTTCTATCCAAATATATATATTTTTCTACAAACCGTAGCTGTCCTGTCCACGTCTTTTTTCGTCCCACCGGGGTTTAGCCATTGTGATTATCAAGAGACCCAAAATCTCTTTACAGCACCAGCAAGTGCACCTGTTCCGTTGCGAGGTGGTGGTGGACCCCAAAAAGCAGGCTAAATCCAAAACAAACAAAGTCCTAAAAACAAAAAGAATCCAAAGTATCAAACAAAACCTAGGCTGTAGCTAAAGCTAACAGTCAACAAAACATGATCGCAAACATGACAGTAACAAAGAGTCCTTTTAAACCAATAATTAGATAACGACCAACAGGCGTGCAGCTGCAGGAAGAGACCTGCAGTGCCACCTGTTGGTCACAAACAGAATCATGACAGCACCTGTGCCTTGTTACCAATCAAGGACTTCCAAACTGGCTAGTCCCTGTCGGATTATTGAGCTCGGTTGCTGTTCGTGCTCAAAAGATATTTTCTCGATGTTTCGTTGATGTTCATAGTTGCTCCTGTTCCCATTGGTATTCATTTTATAATTTTTTGGGGGGTTCGTTTGTTAACAGGGTTTTGCGTATTTGTACATTTGGCACATCCTTTTTGTGTATTTGAAGATTTCCATTTTAAGTGTTGGTCTCATTGGAATTTCCTGATTCTTTGTTGCCAGCGATTTCTGTTCACACTTTGCCGGTCTTGCGTTTTTCTGGAAATACATCTTGTTGTATCGCGATCCGTCCGAGTCTTTGTTTGTGGGTTCCACATACCATCCGGTTTGTTTGCCGAAACTTGTCACTTGGTGAGGCGAAACACTGCTGTTCCTAATTGTTTTGCACACCTAATTTCTACAGCCCTGCCGCAATGCCTTCTGGGTAATCGCCTGATGCCTGTCATTCATCTTTCGGCTCCATTAGAGGAGACAAATAACCGTTGCCTGCCTCTGTGTACCTGTACGTGCGTGTGTGTGTGTGTGTGTGTGTGTGTGTGTGTGTGTGTTTTGAGCAGCTCTTTCATGTTGTGCTCCTTTTTTTGGTCCAATTTTGCTCACCTCTTTTCTGGCAAATGCGCACAAGCACATGCGCACACACACACACACACACACACACACACACACACACACACACACACACGCACACGCGCGCACACAGATCTATATCAGAGCGCAGTATGTAGGGAGCTACTTTTCTTCTTGACAGGAGGCTAATGGGACTTTGTCTCATCAACACAATGAGCCACCTGTTGGTCACCGACCCACAAACACACACGCAGACACAAACACTACACGTATATATATATCACACTGTCACCCGGCTGACCTCAATACTGTACAGGCCGCACGTTATCACGGCCTATTCTTTGTCTGTTAGTTGACACGTGCGTGTGTGACAGATCAGATCAGCAGAGCCAGAGTCCTCTGCATTTTTCGTACGGATTAAATGGAACCGGCGTCTGGGTTCCGGTCGGTCGCGCACGTCGTCGCTGCAGCTTCGACTTCCGAACGCGGACATCGCGCTTGTGTATTCTGCTCAGGTGTTGAGCGGCCGTGTTGTTTTAAACGAGACTTTTAGTCGCGCTTGTCTGCGGCGTCGAGGTTAAAAAAGACATTTTATTTTTTAAATGGGTAGTGAAGGACCGGTGGGCCTTGGTGCTCACAAGAATCACATCAGTGACTTTAAGACATCCGTTTAGCGGGGAGAGAGGATGTGGCAGACATTATTCTACCTTTATTCGAGGTGAAGACCGGAGGGTTGCATTATTTCTGCTAACTAAAAAGCGTTCTTGTAGTGATTGCTTTTTTTTTTCTTGTATCTTGTATCTTGGCACTACTGTGTCGAATTTGTCTCAACCCTTTCATGTTCCAATAATGATAAACTGTAACATGATGACATCATTAGCTGTCCACTCTAGTCGCCACTGTCCCTGAAAAGGTTATTTTAAAAAAAATTTAAAAAATTATATATAAAAAAAATAAAATATATTTAAAAAAAATAAAAATATATATATAATAAAATAAATATATAAAAAATATATATATTTAAAAAAAATTATATATACATACAGTCAAACCTCGGTTTTTGTCCATAATCCATTCCAGAAGGCTGTTCAAAAACCGGAATTGTTCGAAAACCGAAACCACGCTCTTTTCAAAATAAAAATCTTGACTGAACACGTCTGCTCACAATGGAAAGCAACACGAGGAAGCGTCACTTCCTCGTCTACCCGAGGAAGCGTCAATTCCTCATGTAAGGAAGGAGAGAGGAGTCAAATGGTGCATTCAAGTGCGCTCAGTTTGTTCGAGAACCGAAATTTGTTTGTCATCCGAGGCATAAAAAACTCACATTTTTGGTCGAAAACCGAATTGGACGAGAACCGAGACGTTCGAAAACCAAGGTTTGACTGTATATATATATATATATATATATATATATATATATATATATATATATATATATAAATAATTGGTTGATTTGGCATGCATGCATACACAGATTCAAATCCAATAAATTCTTCAGTCCCACCCGAAAACGAAGACATTTGCAACTTTGAACCCTGAAAATCAATCATATTTTAGTTTTTGTCCGTCAGACACTGACCGCACGATGCCCCCGTGCGGATTGTGACGCGCGCAAGTCTTGAAGCGCGCCTCATTAAAAAGTCATTCCCACCTCAAGCGAATAAAAAAAAAAGATAAAACGGTGAACTCCTGACCCTGCTTTGTCCCATTTTGATGCAAATGAGGGAGCGAAGGAGGTGAGCGGGGCTCATTTGCCGCGGCGCAAAGTTCAACAGCTCCTTTTATCACCTGTCAAGTTGGCTTTGACCTCCCGAGTCCGTCCTGTCCATCATAGCCGACCGACTCTCCTGACCCTTCTACAACAGAAGCTCTCGTTTTTTCCGACTGTTATGTGAAAAATTATCCATCTGTACTCGACTGCATGTGAGAATGTTTCTCGAATACAGAGGTCACTGAGAGCAGATCCGGTGAAATTCATATACTTTAAGCCGTTTTTAAAAATTGCGTTTTTTTAAAAGCACATAGGCCGAATTAAAAGTTGCGCCACGATGTGCCGAGCAGCACTGAGAATGACGTTCGTTTATTGAATATACTCCATTTCATTTCATCAAGCGGTTGCGCTTAATAAAATCATCCGGATCCGTCCGATAACCATTTCGGACGAGACAGACAGGCAAGGTAGCAAAGGGTGGGGAGTGACGTGGGCGGCGAGGGGATGGTGAGGGATGTCAACTGTGTGATTGTGGCCGACTGACAGCGCAGGTGGAGAGGCTGCTGAGCGAGCGGCAACCTGACGTCCTGTCGACTGACAGCTCGCTTTAGCGTCAACTCAGCCAGCCCGCCGGGAGCGAATGACTCCAGTGACAGCAAACGCCGCCTCTCTGCTGCCCCCTGTCAGACTTTCCGATCAGAATCCACAGACGTATTACAGTCAAACCTCGGTTTTCGAACGTCTCGGTTCTCGACCAATTCAGTTTTCGACCAAAAATGTCGAGTTTTTTATGCCTCGGATGACGAACAAATTTCGGTTCTCGAACAAACTGAGCGCACTTGAATGCACCATTTGATTCCTCTCGCCTTCCTTACATGAGGAAGTGACGCTTCCTCGTGTTGCTTTCCATTTTGAGCAGACATGTTCAATAAACATTTTTATTTCGGTTTTGGAACAATTTCGGTTTTGGAACAGCCTTCTGGAACGGATTATGGACTTAAACTGAGGGATTTGTTTGTGAATTGGTGAATATTGACCCGTGAGTCATCACATTACTTGGATGTTTACTTTCGCGCATGGTGGGTGGGCGGGCACTCCAGATGCCAAACTATTAGTACACAAGACGATTTTTCCATAATGTGTTTAACTTATGAAAAACTGCTCAATATGTCTTCTTTAAGTCTTCCACTAGTTTAGTTTGTCTACGTGTATGAATTATAAATGCGACGCTTGAAAAACTGCGATAATCACGACTCGTCCGTGCGGCCGACTCCCTTGCGCTTTGTGCCTTTGAGTGAAAAAAGTAGGCCAGAATAAAAAGAAGACGTGAAGATTCTCGTGGCTCATCTTCACACGCTTTCTCCTCGTTCCCCATCTCGTTTTTTCCACTCCAGACACAACTGCTAGGCGGCGAGGAGCAGCAGCAGCAGCAGCAGCAGCAGCAGCAGCAGCGGCTTTCGGCGCTGCTCCATTTGGCAGCGACCACGGCGACGCAGACTGCATTTATTAATTGAAAAGTTTTTCAATTATCCCTAACTGCTCACTTTTACAGCGCGCGAGAAAGGGTGGGGAAAAAAAATGGCTGAAGGCTTTTAGGCCTGTCTAATTGGTGGCAACTGACAGGAATGGCTGAAGAAAAACTGGCTGGTGTCAACTCCCCAAAAAGATTTTTTTGAGCTTTTGTTATGTGGACTAAGACCCCCCCCCCCCCCCGACTCCAAAATTACTTTTCCACTACAAAGCTACACTGCGCTGTTGCCGCTTGCGCATTCAGTGGCGTTGGGAAGCTTCAAAGTCAGATTGATGAGGATTGCGCTTGTCACGGCGTCTCAAGAGCGCGGCGTGAAAGGTGAGCTGACAGCAGTTTAGTGAGGGAGAGCCAATAAACGCAACGGGCATGTCAAGTTAGGAGCCCCAAAAAAAAAAAAAAAAAGTCGGCTTTCGTTTTAAACATCCCCGCAAAATAAATGTGGTTTTTAAAAGAAGACAACTTGCCTTTTGTTCAGCTTGTAGATGCTACAAAGATGCCTGGTTGGGCGTTAAAAAATGCGTTAAAAATGAAGCAAAGACTTTGTAACTCCTCATGCGCTTCAAACGAACTGTCAACGGTTCGTTGATGTTGTTTACTTTGGGGTTGGATGGCAAAATCTCTCTTGGCCGATCGCGTTTGCCCAAGATCCCCACGATCTTGGGGTTAGACGTGCTGGAGAGTGACGTCTCTCATCTAATGGTGAACGTTGCTACAGTCATACCTCGGTTTTCAACCATGATCCGTTCCAGAAGGCTGTTCAAAAACCGATTTGTTCGAAAACCGAAACCACGCTCTTTTTAATAAAAAAAAAATCTTTATTGAACACGTCTGTTCACAATGGAACGCTACACGAGGAAGCATCACTTCCTCGTCTACCCGAGGAAGCATCACTTCCTTGTGTAAGGAAGGCGAGAGCAGTCAAGTGACGCATTCAGGTCCGCTCAGTTTGTTCGAGAAACCGAAAGTCGGTCGTCATCCGAGGCATAAAAAACTCGCAATTTTTGGTCGAAAACCGATTTGGTTGAGAACAGAGACGTTCGAAAACCGAGGCTTGACTGTATTTCGATTTAAGATTGCTCAGCTATAGTAGCCATCTTTGTTTCCAAAAATTAGTTGAGGGACACTCCGAGTTTTGGGCCTCCAGTCGCCGGCCATGATTTGGAATAACACAACATCCAGTTTATTCCGACAGCAAAGCTGAATTAAGTACAAGTTGTACGCACACACACACACACACACACACACACACACACACACAATCGCCTTATTTAAAGCTGTGCCCTGAAAATACAAATGTAAACAAGTTTGCGCCAAACATTCGCTTCGTTGCCACAAATATGACAAACACACACACACACACACACATACGCACGCACATACATAAAGACACACTATCTGCAAGGCATTTCAAAAGTAAGCTGGTCTAATCCTTCCATGAGGAGCAGAGGAATAACTTTCACTTTTTTTCACTAAAACTTTGCACACGCACGCACACACACACACACACACACACACACACACACACACACACACACACACACAACGAAAACATAGAGGTACGGACTCTAGTTTTTGTCCTGACCACAATACACTGTGGTGTCTCCTCTTGAAATGACACACGCTAGCTGACGCTAGTTAGCAAGCAGCGGCGCTAACAGTCACAGGAAGCTACTCGTCACACAAAAGGAAAGCAAGCAGCAAGGACATCAACAAGGCCAAAAATGTGTGTGATTTGTCAAGACAAAAAACAAAACGGGTGTGAATGTGTTTAATCCGGTCTGTGAGCCGGACCAAATCTCTCGCTCCACCGCAGGGAAGGATCACCCAAGGCGGTCAAAGAGTTCTACACCCTCTCATCTTCTCACTATCTGATGATGAGAAATATGGAAAAGATTGTTTTCCCCTCACTAAACAAAACAAAACAATCAGGTGTGAAACAGCACGCTGAGGAGACAAATCCTCGTTTAAAAAGCGTCGCAGGGAGAATAAGAAAATGTTACCCAGGATCAGCATGTGGTATTATTGTCCAAATGTGGCGTGTCGCTCGCCTACTCACAGCTTTTAAGAACACTTCCAGCATCGACTTTGCTGTTGCTTCTCACAATGAAGCGCGCCCGTTTCGGGAACTTTTGGCAGATGTACTGAATCTTTTCGAGAATAGCTTTGTGAGACTTTTTTTTTTTTTGGTAGGTCTATTCATTGTGGATAAGCCTACCAAATCTGTTGTTGCGAAGTAAAACTGGCTACCGGGGGCAGAATAAAAAAAATAATTGAATCAGATAAGTCTATCGTTTTTTTTTTTTTGGTGAGTCATCACCCTTCGCCGCCACGCTCTGCTCATATACAGCGACGAAATGCAGAATCTGTCACACGTTAGCGTGCATTTCTGTCGAGAATAGGAGGTTCAGATTTGGTGGTAGTGCGACAAAACTTCAAGACAGTCTTTGGCCGACCCCTGAATGTGAAGCGACTGAAGCTAATAGCTAAGCTAGCCTCCTGAAAAGCTAAATGACAGTTTTGAGAAGGGCCCCTCTGTGAAGCGACTGAAGCTAATAGCTAAGCTAGCCTCCTGAAAAGCTAAATGACAGTTTTGAGAAGGGCCCCTCTGTGAAGCGACTGAAGCTAATAGCTAAACTAGCCTCCTGAAAAGCTAAATGACAGTTTTGAGAAGGGCTCCTTGAGATTTTTTTTTTTTTGGTGAGTCTACTCATGATAGAAAATCCTAAAAACAATCCCAGAAAGTCATGCTAACAACCAAAGCTATCGTTTGGGGATCTTAGCTCATCAGCGTGAAAGAAAGAGCAATGATGTCCGATGAATATGCACTCAGTTGAGCATCCTAAAGAAGAAAAACCCGGATTGGGATCCTTAGAGAAACGTGTCCTTGCGGTAAAGCACTTACACAGCGGCGAAGGACGGACGATGCAAAACTTTCGCCACATCATCCGTTAGCGTCGCGCAGGCAAGCATTTCACAGGATTAACCACGAAAAGCCGAGCTCAATCACTAATAGGTCTCCTCATCCTCATCCTTCTCTTCGTAGTAAGAAGATGATTCGGGAATCTTTCGATCCCGGTGCTGAATTCAAGATGACGCGAACAGCTTGCACCGTTAAGGCGAGGACAGAATGCCAGGAGATCTCCGGAGAAATGCTTGGCAATTCCTCACACCGGCGCGACGACGGTTGGTCACTTGGGGCGAATGTTTTTGCTCTCCCAAGTGTCACGTTTGGAAACGGCAGTCAGTTGTCGTCAGGTGGAAATGGACCGACCACCTGCTCGGAAGATCAGCGGTGCGAAGGAAATATTTTTACTCGCCATTGTCCTCGTACTTTGACCAACTGCTGCTCGGGATTCCGTCCAAATGCGCCAGAGTAGAACGCAAGTCCTTGACAGATGGGCAATACTAAATTGTGAATGGTCATTTGGAAGATTTGCCATGGAAACGGCGACGTTAGAGCCTTTTCATCACTGCTTAAAACTTTTCGTATTTTCTTCACCAATAAATTGCCATTTCAAGTGCCCCGGACAAGTTTATTTATTTTTTAATGGTGGATCAAAGCGTTAATTGAGGGTTATTTTGAGGATTTGGATTTGGATGGAGACAAGGTTGGTGGTCGTTGCTGGTTGCAGCTTTAATTTTTTTGTCATGAAGAAGGAAGACGTCCTCAATTGTGGTTTACCCCGTCAAATTGATTTACTGACGACCTAGCCACAAAATACAGTTAACCTTCCAACTTCTACCAAACTGGAACGCACCACCTGGTAGAAACTCTCAAACGGGATTAGCACATTTCAGGATTAACTCCGTTGGTGGTTTTCGCACACCTCCTCTTTGTATCAGGCCTTCTTTGTATTCTTCCCCTCTTTGACTTGTTCCCTTTTGAAATTCTCCAGATGGAGCGCCAAGACACCCTCACCGCCACGTTCGCCTGGCGACTGCCAAGCGACGCCCTCGGACTTGGCAGGAGCTTGGCATGTGCGCGGCGAGGCTGAGCGCGTCGCCGCGCGAAGATCAATCTCGACTTTTGTCAAAAGACGCAAAACCTCAAGCGACGCGGTTCACGTGACAATCATTCGGAAGGCTTTGAAAATGCCACCGCAAGGGACTCCGACGGAACTAATTAGCGTCGCTTTGAAAGACGCCTCAAGCAATTGAACCGCAGCATTCATGACGGAGGTTTGTGCCTTGTGGCCATTTTGTGGTTGAAAATGTCAAGGGTACGCATGAAGGGTTCTCTGTCGTGTGGCGGGTTTGGTTTAGGGGCTACTGGCTCAGGGTTAGGGGTAGGTTCAGGGTTAAATGCAGGGATTGGGTTAGGTTGAAGGTCACTGTTAGGCTTGTGTTGAGTCAAGGATTTGGGTTAGCTCTGTCGCTTAGCATCATAAGCACCGTCCTTACTCAAGTTAGCGGCCAAGCTAACGTTTATGGGTTCGATTTAGGGTCAGTCCGGCTTAGAGTTAGGGTTAAGTTTAGGTTTACGGGCCTTGGTCCGTTGATTCCGTGGCGCTTCATGTCATGAAATGGACTTGCATGCGGTTTTAACATTCGACAGCATCAACCTCGCGTGATAAATGTTGCTCACTCGGCATGCTTATAGCATAGTCATACCGAAAGAGGGATCCAACAGTCTGTGATCCTTGGGATTTCTCTGGGTTTGTGATTGCCGGATTGGGGAGGGGGTTGGGCGGTCTAGACACAGGGAATATACCGTATTTTCTGCACTATAAAGCGCACCTAAAAGCATTCAATTTTCTCAAAAGCCGTCAGTGCGCCTTATAATCCGATGTGCCTTATATATTGATCAATATTCTGATTTCTCGGACGTAGTATTTTAAATTTTCTGTAAATCGCTTTGCTACACCTGCAACAGCTCAATATAAATAAAGTTGTATCGTATTGTATTCCCCTAGCTCCATCTAGTGGATGCATAACCCAACCGCAGCCAATATTGGAGCTTCTATTCTATGCGCCTTATAATGCGGCGCGCCCTATATATGAAAACAGTTTTAAAATAGGCCATTCAGTTAAGGTGCGCCTTATACTCCGAAGCGCCTTATAGTGCGGAAAATACGGTATCTGATTTTTGTCAAGTGCCATTAGAATCAGAATAATCTTTATTGGCCAAGTTTAGAGAATTCTTTGTTCTGAAGGACTATGAATAAGCTTGATTTGACCTAGTCATGTTGGGAAAATAGAATTAAGGGCGGTACGGGTTCATGTTTGGGGCCGCTCTGTCACTTGAACACTCAGGATAACAAACCTCACAATTTGGTGTCAAGATTTATGCAAATTTGGTCCACCGCCATCAGTTAGCGACCTGGCGGTGCATTGTGGATTAATGTCACTGATTGCCGACTTCCCCGCTGAGGTTTGCGTCAGACTCGGGCTTTTCTTAAAATGACTTGCGCAAGGAAACAAAAGTTAGCAGTCGATCCCGCTGCATGACTCCGCTGCTAATTAGGTGCCGACGTCGCAGTTCCCGATAAAAGCAGCGCGGGAATTCACCGGAGAAAAGACGTACTGAGGCGAGCTAACAGTCGGTGCAGGAAGGAGATGAAACTGCTGCCACAGTCAGGCTTTTTTTTTTTTTTTTTTTTTTATTTATCGGGTGAAAGATCCTCAAAACTCTGTTAAGAAACTTGTTTGTTTCTTCATCAAAGACTCTTCTTCTAAGCCGGCGTCAAAGCGCACTCTTCGGGGACGAGGTGACACCAGACACTCTTGACTTTGTGTGATGATGTTTCAGCGGAGCGTTCCGGATGAAACGGCTCGCACAGGGTGTTGAGGAACAATCGACACTCGGTTGACGGGTTTTGAAGCGGCTAATCGCTCCTTTTGTGGGTGAAGATCGGCTGACGGAGGCTGAAACATCGCCGCTTTCTTTCGGGCGGACCTTCCCACGCTCAAACGTGCGCAACCCACAGAGTACAAGCCGCTTGCTGATGATCACATTTTATTCTTAGTCAAGAAAAAAAAAAACCACTTCCGACGGAGGTGCGAAAGCCATTGTTCCGGGTTTTCTTGACAGATTGCGATGTCACACGGCAGCACGAAGCAAAAAAACACTTTCAAAGTACCTGTACTCACACAGCCCTCCCTTTTTTTTTTTTTAACTTATTCCAATGACCAAAACACGTCACATAACACCCACACGTTTTTATTTTCAACGGCCACCATGTTTGTAGGTTCCTCTGCCATAAGACATGATGCATAAAGAAATAAAATGTCGAAAGCAACAAACGAGAAAGCAGCAGATGAACAAGGCAGACGTATTTGAATCAGAAAACGAGGCTTGATTGACACGGTGGGACCAAGTGCCAAATTCCCCATCAATTTCGAGCTCCAGTCCTTTCCGTGGCCCGGTCAAGTGTGTTTACATTCACGGAACACTTAAAACAACCCACGAGAAGCACAAATTGTGCGCTAACTACCCAAGCGTCAACACCGAAGTAAACGACAACACACAAACGACACAAATATTAAGCGTCACAGCAATTATAATAGTTGGCCTGCGCTGGCGCTTCTTCTTCTTTGATTTAAATGAGGCTAACCTCTCCACCTTATTTTAGACTTTGAATGACGGCCAAAACTCTCATTTAAAATATTTACATCAAATTTAATAATCTATAACGTTTATTTATATTGTTTGTGCAAACGCAGGTGTGTTATGTGACCAATCAGTGCTTTTGGATGACAACTGGTCGTGAACGGACTTGTGAGTAGAGCCGAACTGAAGCACGCAGTACAAATCCAGTATTCCGACGCCCTCCTAACGTATCACCAACTAGCAACAACATCCTCTCATTTCAAATCTGCCCGGCAACAAGTTGGGACTCTCATTCGGCTCCGTTTTTCGAAGGGCGCGGAATCGCACTGTAAATCGGAACACCAGATGGTCGTCGTGGTTAGCATAATGCTAATGCGCCTCCACTTTCCCCACACTCCAAGGACGCGAGGCAGCAGGGAGCTGAACAAGCACACACGGTTGGGGAAGGGGGGGGAGCCAGTAACTCCATTTAGTGCGGTACGATCTCATTTCGAAGCGGTTAAGTTCTAATCAGGCCGGAAGTCCCGTTTAAAGGTAGACGATTTTATTTATTTATTTATTTTTTTTAAACGATGCGCCGCTTCCTCTTCTACGTCGCTTACGTCAGACTCATCGTCGATTTATTAACACAGGCCGAGACCGCCCTCTTGTGGTTTAATGTGAAAATAACACGTGAAATGACATAATCATGGGTTAAATGCCTCACACCCAGTTTCGCTGTGTTGTCATGGAAGCACTTTGTCCAGCAGCCAAAACATAAAAATTAAAATAAATACATTTAAATTTCAAGGATGAGAATACATTTGTAATTAAAATCCTAATCCAAACCATATGCAGCCACCAATTCCGGTGCTCAAGCAATCACACCGCTCACACGACTCCGTGAGGATTCTGTCGAGTGTTCCCGGGATTTGTCAAATCCCGGAAAAAACGGGACACGTTAAAAACAAACAAATAAATAAATAAATTGAATAAAACAACAGGAATAAAAGCGACAATCTTGTTTGAGGAAAAAAAAAAAAAAAAAGACGCGTTAAGGAGGATTTTAGGAAGAACGGTGCTGCAGAGAGCGCCGCCGAATGAGGTTTTGCCCGTGTCGGATGTGAGAAACAAAAGACGCAGATTGGGTTTTCTAAAGACCACGTGGTTATCTGCGGCGGCCGATAAGCCGGCCGCTGCGTAAATAAAGACAAGGGGGACGACGAGATGAAGATGGACGCCAGGAATAGAGCAGGCATTGGTGACAAAAGCAAATCATCTAAAAAGTATATTTATAGCCACTCGATGAGTCATTTGCGACTCCGTGCGGAACTGCTCAAAGTGCTTCTTTTCACCGATACACGACGACGACGACGACCACGACGCTAGCGAGACGACACCCAAGTTAGATAGAAGATGACGCACGGTACTTAACCGCAAGTGGGAGTAAGTCACATACGTTACAAGTCACACACAAGTCTCAAGTTTTAAACCTTCATGTTTCAGGTCTTGCGGGCAAATGTCGGACTTCGAGTCCACGTGAAATTTCAAGCAAGGCGAGTCGAGTCACGACGAAGGGTCGAGCGAGTCGGAAGTCAAGTCGTACAATCGAGCTCAGTCATATCGAGGGATGGGATTTGGAAACTGGTTCTTTTTGGAGAGTACCAGTACTTGATTTGACCGCAGCTCAGCCGCTTAAAGCGTTTTGTTCTTGGGTTGGATTTGGCCGTTTTAGGCCAAGCAAGTCCGAAAATTGCCTCTGCCATGAACACCACAGCAGCCACACATTAGCACACAGGCCTTAGGCTTCTCCCTCAAGAGAGAAGCCGACCAAAGAAGGCAAGAAAGCGTTTCTTGTTGTACACAAACGACGTTTCCGATAGATATCGAGTACCCAGTCACACGACCACTCGCAAAGCTCAAGGAAACGAGAACACAGCGACAAGCGGCGTCCATTTTGATGCGTTTGATGTGCTTGTCCGGTCACTTTTGTGTTCAAAGTTCAACCCAAAAAGCTTTTTTTTTGGGGTGGGGGGGTGGGGTGGGGGGTGATTCCTTCGCCGCCTCACACGTAAATGGCCGTCCGGGAAATAACGGAGCCGTCCCGCTGAGACTCCATGCCGTCGCCCAGGTACATCGCCTCCTCGCCGCGATAGGCCGGAGGCTTCCTGCCATCGAATCGGTCATAGCGCTCGTCCTCCTCGAGGCTGTCGTCAAACTTCCCGCTCTCCGCCTCGTCCAGGAGGATGTCGTGGGCGGAGGCTTTGTTGGGATGGTGGTGTCCGCGGCGGTGGGGGTGGAAGTCATTGGCCTTCTCCGTCAGAGTCCCGGTGTTGTCGCAGCCCTCGCGGTACGTGTACGCCGGCCCGTTGTTGTTCTTGCCCTCCCCGCCGTAGAGAAGCCGCGCCTTGTTGCCGTAGTCGGCGCTGTTGCCGCCGCCGCCGCCGCCGCTGCTGCCCGCCGCTGCCGCCGCCGAGTCCACGCCGCCACCGCGCCGATGCCGGCGGCGGCCTCGGGTCATCAGCACGGCGACCAGCGCCGCGACCAAGAGCAGGGCCAGGAGGGAACCGATCACGGCGCCCGCCACTACGCCGGTGTTGGACGGGTCCTCCCAGGCTTCTGCAGAGAGGATGGAGGGGTTTGGAAGGAAGGATGGAAAAAATAAAAAAAAAACGGGTGGAGGAGAAGAAAAAGGAAGTTGGATGGCAGCAGTAAAGGAGGAAGAGGCGCCGTTGTTGTCTTTGAAGCCTCTTAAAAGAACGTCTCGTTCCATGGGAAAAGTGGCCGCTGCCGAGCCGTTTTTGCCAATCGGGCTGGTGAACGATTGGTCGATCGTCCTCGGCGATTAAATTGAGGCAAATGGACTCGTCTCGTTTTCTTCAGCAACCTCGTGTCCGCTTGCCTCGATTCAAAATTGAATCGATTATCTACCATGACAGAATAGTGCAAGATGGTCGCTCACCAGCCACGCCTGGCAACAACAACAACAACAACAAACCACACCCATCGTGACCTGAGACATAAATAAGAAGACTCCGCCCCCAACATTCAGAGCTAAGGAAGCCTTTTTGGATGAAAAGGTGAAAAATCTTCATCAACCAAGACGAGCCCAGTTCCCTCCAATCAACTTTTGCAGACTCTTAAAAAAAAAAACAAGGACGTTGCCGGGGTTCTCCTTGTTGCGGTCAAAAAGGCGATCAGGCTGCAAAACAAGCCCAAGCGAGCCCCTTTGCTTCTGAACTTCCTGTTGGTGTGAGCCAAGTTTGCCCCCCCCCCCCCGCCCCCATCCGACGAGATGCAACATCAAAAATGCTGAGCGAATATGCAGTCGGTACTCACACTTCGATTTACTGAACATATTCCGTTGACGTGACCGATCTGCCATTCGCATCGGCGTCCAATCATTCCTACTCATATCCAGTTGCGACATACGACGCTGCGATCTAGTCTCGCCGGCGGCGTTCACATTCACTTCTGTATCTAGAACCGATCCCCGGGGAGGTTTAACTCGTCAAAATGTTTTTGGATAGTTTCTCTCTATCGCCGATTTTCACCGATCGTGGGAGGCCGAGGCTATGACTTGGTGTACCTAATGAAGGGTCCAGTGAGTGTGCATCAACAGTCTCCCACCCGCGCGCATCCAGAGGGTTTTATTTGAAGAAAAAAGTAGCACACAGCTGCGCCTTCTAAGCGCCGCCATATTTGCCGTCCCTCAAGCCCCCACTGTCTGATTCTTCCCAGTAGCCTCATTAGGCGCTGATACTGGCTTCCGATGGCGAGAGATTTGCACAAGTGGACTCACGCTGGGCTCAAACACACACACACACATGCATACACACGCGCGCCAATACACTGCCAGATGATATTTTGGGGACATGTGAACCAGTTCATGTTTGATGCGCATTCCCCTCGCGGGGATGGACGCCAATCAAGCAGCGAGCAGGAAGGAATTTCACATGTGCCATAGGACTGCTTCGGCCCTTCAAATAATAACAATAACAGCACGAATAAAGAAGTGCGTAGTGTGACCTAAGTAAAGCACCAGTAGAACGTGGGGAAAGCGTGGCAGGGAATGGTTTAAAATCTGGATCAAGTTAGCAAAGTAGAAGAATGAGAAACATGCAGCGCTAGGCGGCGCTAGTAAGAATGACAAAATAGATCACGATGGATGTAGCAAGCAAGCTAGCAGAAGGAGATGAAGTCAGTAAGGTGAAGGAAACACAGTGTAAGGAGATTGAGATGACGTTAGTAAGTGAGGGGAACTTTATGGCGCTCGAGCTAGCCAAACAAGAAGGAGCTAGCAAGGGAGGAGAATTAGCTGGAGTTGGTAAGCAGGGAGAACAAGATGGCGTTAGCGAGGAAAACATGAGTGAGTCAGGAGGAACAAAGAGATGGAGTTAGTCCGACCGACAAAATGGCAAGAGCGAGGAACTATCGACCAAAATGAGGAGTTAGTAAGTGAGAAAAAAACGAACTGGAGCTGGTAAGCAAAAAAAAAAAACCCAAGATGCAAGTAACGGGCAAACGAGGTGTTCGCTAGTAAGGAGAACGAGTTGAGTTAATAAGTGAGGGGAACAAAATGGAACTAGTAAGTCAAGGATCTAAGTAGACTAAGAATAAGAATAAGAATAAGAAAACCTTTATTTGTCCCGCACTGGGAACAAGATGAAGCCAAAGTGGTCGCTGCAAGGAGGCAGGGCCTGTCGGGACAGGAAGTCGACGCCTGCCGTGAGTGACACACGGCATCAAAAAACGAGAGCTTGCCTTGGCCCGCTTTGCCCTCAATGTTATTTATATTCACATGAGGTATTTTCAGAACCTTTTTTCATATTTACGATGAAGATTTCCCCCGCATTCTTCACATTGCGGCCATCACTCAGCCGCCGCTCAGCGACGCTTTTAATCAAGCACTCCCGAGCATTATTGGGTGCGCAGGCGCCTCAAAAAGCTCAACCGGCGCCATGATGGAGTCATGAAAGAAGATGACTGGTCGTGAAGTAGGATGGATTCTTCGCTTTGCTCACCTCACGAGAACCTAATTCTTTGGCACCGAGATGCCGCAAGATGGCGGTAAAGCACTACTTTAGCCTCAATGAAGCTCCTCAACTCACCTTAAACTAGTTTCTGGGCACAAAAACACCACAAGAACGTTTTTTCACGCATTATGGAGGATAGTTCAAAAAAATATCTAAAATAAATCTATGACTATCGTAATCCCAGTGTTGCAGATGGCAAATATGCGGGGCAACACTGACGACAATGATTCAGCCGCCGCTTCCAAGAGGTTCAAAGCGGGGAAGTAGGCCATACTTTTTTTCAATGGCGGCAGGCTGCCTGCTTAAAAAGCAACGCGCTGATAAACGTGATGGCGAGAGTCAGGCAGGGGGGGGGGGGCTCCTATCACTCTCCGCATTAACGTCATGTACACGACGCGCGGATTAAGGCGTCCGCTACGGCAGTCGGGATAAGCTGCAGTGCAAGGTTGAGCATGCGGCGCGGTTGCGCCTGGCGGAACAGAAATGGAACACAATTCACGTCACGTCAAGCTGCTTTTCGGGTACGGCGCGCGCGCACACACACACACACACATATACACACAAACGGGGGGGGACTAAGTCTCATATGTGCTCGTCGTAAGCAACCAAACCTTCAAGTTTCAAGCAAGTCCCAAGTTACTATGAGTCAAGTTGAGTGTCCACAAAATTTGTGTATTGAAAACAACCATAGTTTAGCATTTCAGTCTGCTAGCTTGACGCTAATTAGCATCGTCATAAGCAGCCGAACCTTCAAGTTTCAAGCAAGTCCCAAGTTACTATGAGTCAAGTTGAGTGTCCACAAAATTTGTGTATTGAAAACAACCATAGTTTAGCATTTCAGTCTGCTAGCTTGACGCTAATTAGCATCGATGTTGCGATACTTTCATCCTTTTCCCGCTTGAAAAACAAACGCTGCACTAACATGGACTGTACATCGGCAACGTAACAGTACTCACAAGCATACATACTTCATCCTTTGCGTAGGACGCCGGGGAATTCAAGCGGTATTGTCAATCGCACCTGAGCCCCATCCTTGAGCAGCCGACAATCATATCGCAGTTGAAGTTGTCCTAGAATTGTTAGAAGTGTTTTTGATTGCGGACAATCTCATTTGTGTACGATTTGTGTTTTTCCACCTCGCGCATACAATTGTGTCTGTAAGAGCATTAAGTATGGTGTTCAGATCCCGAATGCACATCAGATACGCAATACAAATGATAATGCGCATTTCAACAAAGAATGTGAGCATTCTGAGTGGTGAGTGTTTATGCAGCAATTTGATGTCTGAATTATTCAAGTCAGCAAATGTTTACACGCCTGCAAAACAACCAGAATCACTGAATAAAAAAAAAAAAAAGAGACATATTTACAGTTTGGAATGATCTTCAGCCCACATTATCATAATCCGGCGTTTAATCGCGCCACTAATAAGACGCCTGATTCAGCATGCAGCTCGCCTTGTCTTCTGAAAGACGCGCACGCTCCATTTCCCTCCTTTCTAAAGCCAGCATTAGTCAGCGGGAACGAAGAGAGGGTGTCACGTCGCACATCTATTTTATATATACATAAAGCGGCACCTCAAGTTACGAGTCACAGACAGACACGTTTTGTCTTGAGTTGCGAGTAAAAACAAGCAGCCAAGAGTGAAAAATATGACCACTTAGTATATTTAACCAAACCCCGTCATTTATAAAAGTCTGCTAGCTTAATGCTACACACAGTAAGCAACGCGAGAGACGCCCGAATGAAACTAGCATCAATGTTGCTGACGTTGTAGCCGTTGAAGCAAAGTACAGTCAAACCTCGGTTTTCGTCCATAATCCGTTCCAGAAGGCTGTTCGAAAACCGAAATTGTTCGAAAACCGAAACCACGCTCTTTTTAAAATAAAAATGTTTATTGAACACGTCTGCTCACAATGGAAAGCAACACGAGGAAGCGTCACTTCCTCGTCTAAGGAAGGCGAGAGGAGTCAAATGGTGCATTCAAGTGCGCTCAGTTTGTTCGAGAACCGAAATTTGTTCGTCATCCGAGGCATAAAAAATTCGGAATTTTTGGTCGAAAAACAAATTGGTCGAGAACAGAGACGTTCGAAAACCGAGGTTTGACTGGAAGCCTCTTCTTTGAAAATGGCTGCCAACTAAGCATTTGTGGCTTTTCACGATGAACTCTAAAAGTTGTTTATGTACTCTGAGTAGGGCAAGGAGGTACGGAATTAAAATAAAATCCGATTTTTATCACAAGAACATCAGATTTTTATTTTGTTTTTGCCCTTCAATTGAAGAAAACGCAAGTTATGACATTAGCATTCAAAACAAGTTTTACTTCCTACTCCCGCCCCTTTCTGAGATTTGCTTTTTTTTTTTCTTTCTCCCAGTGTCCCTCAAAAACTTGAAAAGATATTTTTCAATGACAAAATAGACAATTCCAATTTTTAAAAGATACAAAAGTATTTTGAGGTGAAAAAGTGCAGGAGTGACGGCCTCCCTTTGCCTGCGCCGCACAATGAAGCCTTCCATGGTCACATTCGCGCTTCGTCGCCGTAATCAGGGTCCGGCCGGCGGCGCGCAAAGTGCTTCAATGCGAAAGTGGCAATCTGCTTTTGATTAAATCCGACTTTCCCGGAGTGCGCTGGCCACTCCAGTCTCGTTTTCTTGCGGAATTGCGCCCCGACGGGCAGGCTCGAGAGGGTCGCGGGAGGTTCGGTCCATCCCGATGCTCTCGACCTTTTTTTTTTTTCCCCTCAATGATAGGATGTTCTACATAAAGTTTAATGGCCTCGCCACCGTGATGAGGAAAGGTCAGCGGGACGTTGCGGATGATTGAAGCGCTAATGTTCTCACTACCTTAAAGCCTCGGAGACACATTGGGCGGGAAAATGAGCCATGGCGGTATATATGTCGCGTAGCGACACGATATAAAGCGAATTCTAACTGTGTATACAGTGCTACTTTAACTTACACATTTTTTTTGCATAATTAGTAGCTTCTTGGATTTTGTGTTTGAACTCGTCATGTTTTAAAAAAAGAAAATTATTTTAGTCAATGAAAACTAACCAAATAACTAAACTAAAAAAAAAAACCCCAACAACATTATTATTGTACTTCAAAGTCTGTGGACTGTTCTATTTAATTTGTGGATGGTTGTTTTTAGAATAATACTTTTGTTGAGTTTTTAGTACTACTTACTGTGATTTTTTTAATAATACACAATTGCACGTCAAATAAAATAATAAACATAAAAAAAAACCTAAAGCTAATACTAAAATCAAAAATAAACTCAAACGAAGCATTTTCAAAAAATTCTAACAAAAACTAACAAACCCGCTCTGAAAGCTGATTAACCCCCCCCCCCAAACTAAAAAAAAAAAAAAAAAAAAGAATTAAAACTCCCAAACTATGATAGCTCAAACTATGAGAATCAATGCAAAGATATAAGCTAGCTTGATAAACAAATAAAAATATGAAACCCATCCACTTTTCGGTCCAAAGAGGAAGGCGTGACCTGGCGTCGCATTAACACACGCACACGCGCGTGCACACACACACACACACACACACACACACACACACACACACACACACACACACACACACACACACACACACACACACACACACACTGCACACAAACGCGTCAAAGCACAACAAACAAAGGCAAAGGCTTGACCTGAACAAAGGACTTTCCAAACAACTCTCTTATTTTTTACACTTGGCTGCCAAAAAAACAAAACAAAAAAAAGCCATTCTTCTCCTGTAGATATATATGAGACTCTTAACGCAGCAAGCAATCATTTCCAGACCACTTTACAGCTCCAGGAACACACACACGCACACTGGGGTAGAAGTAATTTCCGCTGTTTTTAAGCAGTGAATGCTTCCAACCGGGGAGGATTAATGGTCGCCTTTTTACCTTTCTGGAAGTTTTTGTCAGAAAACGTCAGCTTCCATGTGTGCGCAAAATCCTTTCAAAACGCAGCACACAGCCATTTTCCAAACAGTTAGCTTTAGCCTGCTAGCATGAGCAACCGCAGTGCAAAGGCCTTCTTTAAAATAGTTATTATTGCTCTTCTGATGACGAAATGACTTTTTGGGTGGCCTCAACATGCCTGAAAAACTGCAACTTTGGCAAAAGGAGGAAAACGTCTCACCCAGTGGCAAGGAAAACGAAATTGCCGCGACACCAGTTTGAAGCAACCATTTTGGACACATTTCAAGGGCTTGTACTTTGAGTCACTCGTGTTAGGAAATTCACCCAAATGAGCCCCAATCAGAAGTATTTTCGACAAAATGGTAAGCCTAAATTGTCAAGGTTATTTCCCTCCGCCATCTAAAGTGGACGGAGCATAGCGTCGAAGGTGAGTGATCATTTTTGAGGATTTTTGGACCCGAAGAAAATATTAGCCCGACGCCAGTTTGACCGATCGACATGAAATTCGGTGGGTGTGTCTATTGTAACAGGACGCACAAAAAAATAATAAAAATAAATAAATAAAGGTCTCAAGGACCGACACCTTGAAACTGAATGGGAAGTCAACCATTTTGTTTTGAAGCAGCGCATTTCCGGGCTCGTAACACTTACTCATGAATCCAGAACCTGCCTTCAAAGTTTGATGACCACTTCTTGGACCGGAATGTGATTTTATTGATTGATTTATTTTTGTCAAATATCTGTGATGCTGCTGAGGGCAATCACTGCATTGAAAGCAGATTGGAATCTCCCCCAAACAGCCCGCCGTTAACAGACTACTGAAAAATCGGCTTTAGATTCTTTAAAAAAAATATTCCCTTCACGGAGACTGTCACATGAAGATGTATTTAATTCAACTGTGTGATGATCCATCAGGCCACTGTGTTGCCCGCCCCCCACACACATACACATATAGATGCCTAGCGTGGGTTCAGTGGTTTAATGAACATTATTGATGACCGGGCTTGAGCGAGAGGCGGGTGTAATTAGTGTGATGTCTCTCACCTATAAGTCTGCGGCCTCATTAATTCACCGCGCGTGTGCGCTCGGATTCTTTAAAACATCAGCACGCGCCCAGCCAGCCACAACCCGCATGCACGGCAAACCTTGTGTGACAGCGTCTGGGTCAGTCTCTGCATGTGTGTGTGTGTGTGTGTGTGTGTGCGTCTCCTATGCATTTCTAGTTTTATTGCGCGGCAGCTGATTGCATCCGGAGCGCCGCAGTTGACGGCTATCAACAAAAAGCAGCCATCATCCGGGCCCTCCCGCCGGCCCGGTCCGACCACCCACCCTCCCTTCTGCCTTGCCCCACCGCCCCCTTTCTCTCTAGTCTGGCTCTGTCCATCCATCCATCCATCCATCCCAACTCGCTCTTAAACGCTTTGCGGTTGTGTGAGCCATTTCCAAGTGAATCAGGACCACCGAGTGGGAGTGGGAGGATGAGGAGGAGGAAGAGGGGATGGAAGAGGCCCGGGTGAGGGGAAAAAGGTCAAATTCTATCAGGTCAGGATCTACTCCAACGGCACCCCAGGAAGCAGGATTAAGCGCTCCTCTTTGCTCCCCTCTAAAAGTAGACTCGAAATGACCGAGACAACCGCGCTGAGATTGAAACCGGCACCGACAGCGACGGCACCGACGAACCGATACTTTCGACTCGAGCAGGGTTGTCAAACTCATTTCACATTGTGGGCCACATACGGACTTGGTCGATGTCAGGTGGGTTGAACCATTAACATTGTACCATACTGTGCTATGAATCACCAAAATCTCATCTCTTTGCTTCGTTTTGGTCTCAAGAAGCATTGATTGGCGCTTTCATATCATTTGAGAGACTGAGACTGCTGTTTTCTTCCCCGATCAAAACAATGTTGTGATCAAAACAGTGTGCCCCCGAGCGGATAATCCACGAATTGCATTTTATTTAAAATATTCATTCTGTGTCTTTAATGCATTTTTTTTTTCACTTTTAAATTATCCCGCGGGCCGAATCGAACATCCTTGGGGGCCGGTTCCGGCCCGCGGGCCGTATGTTTGACACCCATGGACACCCATGATAACCGTTGTCGAACGTGTGTTTGACTTCCCCGTTGGGTTTTTCCGTCTTGCCGCGCGGTCGTTTTTGTGGTAGCGTGGAAGTGGGTGGCGATTTCCAACAAGGCGGCGTTCAAAGTTGTCCATCTGCTGCAGCCGCCGCCGCTGCTGCAAAATGAAACAGCCTCTTCTTCCGCTCGTTTAGAGCGCACCCGCTTTTCCCTCAATGCAACCATGATCCTCCCAAGTTACATTCTACCAACGGCGAGCGAGCTTTAGTTCCTCCCGCAAATACGGAGCTCTCCCGACGTTATCCTTGACATTGCTGATTTTGAAACGCCTTAAATGCCAATTCTTTGCATTTCACGACGCGGTGGAAAACCAATTCACGGATAGCTTTTTTTTTTTTTTTTTTTCTCAGAAACGACAGACACATAGTTTGCTAAAATAGTACACCGCGATGCCTAAAATTCCACTCAATTTCTTTTGATGGCCTTCATTTTGACTATGCTCACAGACTGCCTTTTCAATATTACTTGCACGAATAAAATACTTGGCATGCTCGAAATATAATCCAAGACCCAGATGTCCTTCGAACGGAATGACCAAACGATGCCGTGAGATGTTAACTTTCTCACATGATGCGAGTTCTCCTCCCAAAATTGGTGGGTAAGTCACTTAACACACATACACACAAGAGCATACACGCCGCCATTCTTGGAGCCAATTAAGGTGCTTAAAAAGCTCGGGTGCCCAGTTGCGGTGCCGCCACAAAGCGGATTAAGCAGTGAAATGGGAGCAGCATAATACCCACTTGTGCTGCCGTTAATGACGATGTCCGGGACAAAAAAAAAAATGCAAGCATAACGTCGAGCATACTATACATCCGTGTGCCAGTAAGCTGCTGAACCTACCTGGCAGCCCGCGGCAGCAACATGTTGGCTAGCGAATTACATGATTTACGCCTGTGAGCTTTGGCGAATGCTCCGTTGGTGTGCGCTTCCGCTAGAGCGGCAGATGTTTGAATGTTTATAATTACCGGAACAGCGATGTTACATTTCCACTCGCTCACCAGTGGCGTTTCGTATTTTGTGTTAGCATTAAGCTAGTCAGTCGATGGAAACTACAAATTGCAGTTGCCACAATGCAAAAATACTCAATACAGTCAAACCTCCGTTTTCGTCCATAATCCGTTCCAGAAGGCTGTTCGAAAACCGAAATTGTTCGAAAACCGAAACCACGCTCTTTTGAAAATAAAAATGTTGACTGAATAGAGGGCTCCGTCCTTTTAGCAATTACCCACAATGCACTACCGGCGGCCATATTGGAGGGCTGTTATAAACCAGTAATAAACAAGTAATACACGTGTATGGCTTGTTTATAACAGCCCTCCAATATGGCCACCAGCGGCCATATTGGAGGGCTGTTATAAACAAGTAATAAACAAGTAATACACGTGTATGGCTCGTTTATAACAGCCCTCCAATATGGCCGCCGGTAGTGCATTGTGGGTAATTGCTAAAAGGACCGGGCCCTCTATACGTCTGCTCACAATGGAAAGCAACACGAGGAACCATCACTTCCTCGTGTAAGGAAGGCGGGAGGAGTCAAATGGTGCATTCAAGTGCGCTCAGTTTGTTCGAGAACCGAAATTTGTTCGTCATCCGAGGCATAAAAAAAACACCAAATATTTCGTCAAAAACCGAATTGGTCGAGAACAGAGACGTTCGAAAACAGAGGTTTGACTGTAGTATTAAAAAAAAAAAAACACGGGGGAAAGCACAAATAAAGCAGAGTTATTTCTCTTTCTCGCGGGCGGTATATCTGTTCAGCGGAGGGCCGTTAAAAATCAGGCGAAACGGGACGCGGCTAACAAATGAGCTCATTTTCTCCCCCCCGGCTTTAAGGAAGAGGCCGTGAACATCTTCCTCCTCCTCCTCTTCCTCCTCCTCGGTGGATGTGCTGCCCACGGCGATGGCCGTCTGACCCCCGGCTGCAGTCCCCTACTAGCTAATTGAAAGGCGTTCGGCGGGATGGGAGCGCGCTCTGTCTGGGTCGTCACTACATACGCGCACACAACAACAAATGCAGGCAATTAGAGCGAGACGAGGGCCAAGGCGCCGAGTTTCCCGAGGTGTTGGGGTCAGAAGGAGCCTCCGGTTACCAGAAAATGAATGAGCCTTGAGCATGTGTGTTGCAATACAAAAGGTATTGAGACTAACGTGGATACAAGCCGTAAAAAGTCATTTTTGCCATAGCAAGACCCCTTAAAGTTTTGATGACTTTGAAATTTGACATGTCAGCAATACTCCAATCATTAAATTGAGCCTTTAAAATCGTGAAAAGTCAACCAATGGAAAAATCAAAATGGATGCAACTCGCATCCGAAGTACATTTTTCATCACCATAACAACGAGGCGCTCTAAATAGGCCGCGCCAAGCACGAAACCCCAGTACACACATTGGCTGTAAAGTCAAACTTAAGAAAAAAAAAAGAAATCTTTCCCCACTCTCGTTCCACTGTCGTTCTCCGCGTAACATGCACACACTCATAGCGTGTCAACAAGGCGCTCTAAAGTGGCCATGCCTGCACGAAGCCTCAAAGTCAAACCTTTTAAAACACGTCCCCACCCGTCTTGCTCTTCAGTCTTGCTCTCTATGCAGGGCACACATTCTTGCTTTGACAACGAGGCGCTCTAAAGTGCTCACGCCAACCCGAAACTATACATCTCAATCAATTAATCCAATCTCTGTTAAAATAGCGCATCTTCACACTTTATACTACACAAAGTGATTTGCAAAACAGACGATAAAAAGACATAAATCAAATCAGAGGATTTAGACGTGGAAAAAGATCGCAGATCGGTGCATGTGGCGCATGCAGCGGACACCTCGGCGAAAACAAATGTCCCGCATTGCAAACGTTTTCGGCAATAAGCAGAAAAAAAAAATTGGAATCGGTTGTTTGAAATTTCCCCCAAAATTCCCCTTCATCCGTTCCGCTGTCGCCTCCCAACTGTCTCCTGAGCATCACCTCCGTCTCGAAAAACAGGAGATAACGACGACCGGATTCAGTCCGAAGCGAGACGTCGTGATCCGCGCGCGTGGAATATTTCAACGCCGGCTCAAACATTCAGATGCTATACGGTATTTTCCGGGCTTCTCCATTGCATCCACACTCCTCGGACGTTATTCTACGCAGACGTGGCGCGACATATCGCGTGACCATTTTTAGGGGGCCGGCTTCCCGGAAAGTAACGCAGTCAAAACGCGGCCTCTTCAAGCCCATCGAGCTCATTTAAAGTTCATCAAAAGTTAATTAGCACCGTGCGCGTACACACACACGCTGGGCGGCCGGTCGAGAGCTATTACATGCTCGGCGGCAAAAACGTTTCACATTTGACGCTAAATTGGAGGCTAATCCTGATTAAGTGTCATTTGCGTGTTTCTTATCCTGACATGCGGCCTCTTCCGTTTATTGGATCATTTCAATTAAGTGGCAATTACGCGGCGTGGCGCGACGAAATCTGCAAAATATTTGAAACGGCTCGGATGTACCGCAGTGCAGATTTATTTGCCTCCAAAAAAACAAAACAAAAAAAAAATCACCTCGGGGCTGGTAAATTTTGTACCCATCGTTCTGTGGTTGATTTAAATTTTTTTTTTTTATGACAAAATAATTTTACAATTATTCAAAATATCTTTAATATACATCAGATGCTCCCCAAAAAAATCATCATCCGCATTTCCCCAACTCCCTAATGATGTTGTTTGATTACAATTAACGACAAAACAAGCGCAAAAATTATTTCCCAAATATGAAGGCCTCTGTGACTTAAATGAGGGGAGGAGCTTCATTTCATCAAGCCACACCCCTGAAAAAACAGTTGTGTTTTGCCGGCCGTCTTGTGTAATGTGGGTAATTCCATTTATTTATTACTTTTTTTTTTTTTGGAGGTGGGTTCAGTTCTAAACAAATTTTCACTATTCGCGCATGGCAGGTGCTCGGCAAAAGACTCTCCGGAACGACCCAGGCTAAAGTTAGCTAGTACTTGACATCCAGAGTGTCGGTAACAGTCGAGATGTATCGCTTCGACAATACTCCCCTGACAACCAATTACGACTTTCCTACTAGCTAGGGCTTTAGCACCACCTTGTGGCATTTTAAGGTATTGCACGAAGAGCACAAAAAAATACAGATTGACCCCATGTTGGGAGCTTTCACGCAGAAGTGCCACAAGGGAGGGGCAAAGCATCTAATCTACCCAGCCTCCTTCCAGCGAAAAGTCAAACATCAGAGGCTGTCGAACGTTAATCAGAAGCGCATCCTCCTCCTCCTCCTCCTCCTCCTCGGATGCGAGGCGGACCAGCGCACGTGACGGCACAACGCGCCGCCGCTTTCATCCGCCGTTTAGCAGAACAAAGTTTCGCTGTACACAGGCGGGGCGCCGGCGGCAGGCGGCTCTCGGCGGGCGAATTAGCAATGTGGAATCAACCCAAATGCTAGCTTGGCTCCGCTAAACCTCGCATGGGGTTTCCATCGAGGGCTCGAGCGCTGGTGTCGGTTTGGACGATGATGTGTCTCGTGTGCGTAGCGGAGGTAGCGCTAACTTAGGGGGTGACAACCGTCAAGTTTCAAGCAGGGTCTGGTCAATAGAGGGCGCTAGCGCGAGGACCCGCCGTGCACGGCGGTCACCACATTATAGATTTGAAACAGTGCCATCAGAAGGTTGATCATGAAATAAAAACATTTCAAAATATCTATGACAAAAGCGTAAAGCTAATGATGAGTCACGTTTGCAAAAAAAAAAAAAAAAAAAAATTTAATCAAGCCAGTCAAAGTCATTCCTTGCGTTAAGCTAGCCACAAGTGACAGTAATGAGGACAAAGGACAATCGAAAATGAATGCGCGCAAGTTACTGTACTTCCAAGATGGTTGATGGTTTCGTCCCAAAGCCTCGATGACCTTCAAGTCGCATCGTTTGTTGCCAACGACAATCAATCCACGCTTAAACAATACCGTCAACCAAAGCTTTATTCCGGCAGCAAGGCCAATTCCAACGCTTTGAGCCGTAACTTGTCACTCGCGTTCTTAAACGCAGTCCGAGCCCTTGCTCCTCGCGCCTCCGATTACGCGCCGTAATCCCGCGGGGCCGGAGGACAGGGAAGTGTTAGCGGGGGGCGGGGGAAGATTTTTGCGAGCGTTCGGCTGAGACGAGCTGGTGAGAAGACACCTCTGCGGGTTCGCCGAGCTTTCAGCATTCTGACGTGTTGTTTGGTGTGCTCGTGTGCGTCTGTGTCGGATCAATGTGTAACGGCGTTGGAAAACGTGTCCGGCCCATACTTGCGATTTTTTATTTTTTTTTCACGTCAAAAATGTCAGCGGTAGTGCGGAGGTCTTCTACTACGCCACTGGGTATGATGTTATCTTTTATTCGAAAATTGTTTCACGGAGTTGTTGTGCCTCACATTTGTTGTATTCAAAGATTTGATTTCATGTGGATTGCACGTAGCCTTCTTCATTTATTTGATAAAATCATTGCCAAAACAAATCAATTCGGAATACCATTTCGACGTCATCATTAATCATGAGTTTGGAAGGAAAATGAACCGACAACTGGAAGCTTGCGATTTTTGCTTTGCAACTGGAGAACTGTGCAAGTGAGTCTTCTTTTGCTTTTCTGCAAAGTGTTTTTATATGATAGTCGCCCAGTTCCTGTCAGCTGTTGGGAATAATTTTCAAAAGTATGTTTTCATATTGGTAGGGTTAAAAAAAAAGAAAATAAATAAATAAATATATATATATATATATATATAAAATATATATAATATATATATATAATTTAAAAAGATATATATATGAAAAAATAAAAAAAAATATAAAAAAAAAAAATATATATATATATATAAAATTTATATATATATATATATATATATGAAAAAAATATAAAATATATATATATATATATTAAAAAAAAAAGAAATATATATATTTTTAAAAAATTACATATATATCTTTTTTTTTTTGTCTCGTGCAGCCTGGTGGTCCAGTGGTTCGTCTCTGTGATTGGCTGGCAACCGGTTCAGGGTGCCCCCGACTACTGCCCGAGGACGGCTGGGATGGGCTCCTGCGGGGTGCAGGACCCTTGTGAGGATTAAGCGGATTGGAAAATGGATGGATGGTTGGATGTAGTCTCTCCTTGTGCTTTTTCACTTATTGCGGAATGCGTCCACTGCACTATTCAAGTCCCTTTACCAGAAAGCATTAGAGGAGAATGGAAAAAAAAGTAGTAGAGGGTTGGAGAAGTAAAAAGATGAAGAATGTGCGCGCCGGCCCACGATCAAGATGCCTTCTGAAGTGGGTGCAAAAAGCCAAAGAGGGAAGAAACACAAACGCCGGCAAAGTAGCTCACACCAACTTGAAAGGCCGCAAAAGAATCCAGAAGAGCTTGACCGCGCCAACGCAACGGGGCCGCAAACTTACGGAACAAAGCTTGCCGTTTCATTTCAAGGCCTCGACGGGCTGCGGGATCGCGAAGTCAACTTCTGATCTTGTTTTCGATCAGTTTGCGTGGGGGCAAGGGGGAGGGGCTTGTCTCGCTTTGGGGCCCTGCTGAGGGGGCCCGCGTCAGCCTGCAAGAACACCACAGAAATCTGTGCTCGCACCCCCGCAGTTCTCACATCAGCCTTGATCCCAGCGTGTGTGTGTGTGTGTGTGTGTGTGTGTGTGTGTGTGTGTGTGTGTGTTGACCCCTCCACCTGATGGCCTAACATAAGTGTGGGGGATGGGGCGGAGCAAATATTGGTGTGCTGTCATGGTTTGGGCTTTCCAATACAAGCGAGTAACATGGGAGGGGTGGGAATGGGAGTGGAGGGGCACACAATTCCCTCCGCCCTAGTGCAGCCCTGAATAAATACCGGTGAAATGAATGAACCAGAACGAACGATGTCGGAGTTCCCGAACACACGAATGAATAGTGGACACGAACAAACTGGATGGATGGATGACGGCCATGGCGGGGAACGAATTTGGCTGCGCTAATTGACAGGCAGTGGTACCGAGGACACACCAGGGATTGGGGCTAACAAACAAACACAATACCACAACACTCACGACATAGCCAGCACCATTTACTGAAGACAAACACAACACAGAACACCCCCCCCCCCACCCCCACTGAAAAACAACTTTTAAAATCGTGGTGGGTAATGTTTGCAGGTGGCAGCACACATGAAACTCGTGGCTAATTGGGGTCACTCTCCCCCTGCACTGATTGGTTGTGAACAAGGTCACCAATCCGCAAAGAGCATGGGAGAGCAACCGCACACATGCAAAATTAACCCCATCGCAACCCCCCAATAAATAAATAAAATAAACGGCCACTAAATATCGTGGACCGTAACTGTGTGTGTGTGTGTGTGTGTGTGTGTGTGTGGGCGGGCGAGTGGATCAACATCGTGTGCATTGCTTCAAACCAACACGCAGTCTGTAATGTGTGTGCATGTTGAGGAAAATGAGCATAAAATTCAAAGGCTTGAACAGAGTTTATACTAAAATTCGAGCTACAAATTCATACTTCGCTACCAGAGTATTCCTCTTAGTCTAAAATCATCTAATGTGAATAGTCCGGGGGTCGGCAACAGGCGGCTCCAGAGCCGCATGCGGCTCTTTAGCGACAATCTAGTGGCTCCCTGGAGCTTTATAAAAAAATGTTTGAAAATGGAAAAATATTTTGATCGTAGGCTAATATCGCTCAAATAGATATAGATACATATTGCAGCTCCGAAAAAGGAGAGCTGTGGTGTTGTTTTTTTAAAACGTACACTTTATTTATGCTTTTAAAAGTCTCGACAAACACAGACACGTCCGCGTCCGACTCCGTGCCTTCTCTCTTCTCATTCGACTCGAGAGGCGTTCAAAGACAGCCTCAGAAAATCGGAAATTAATGATCACTTCACTGGCACTAAAAAAAGCGAAAATAATGCACCAAAACAATCAAATCAAACGAGGAAATTACAAAATAAATTCTATGGGAGGCATTTGTGAACACACAACAAAGGAATGAAGAAAAAACAATTCTGAGACCGTCCAGTCTCCTACATACATACAGCATGTGTTTCCTTCATTGGAAGTTTTATACAAGGCTATTATTTTTTTGTGGCTTCAGACATATTTGTTTTGGGGGGTTTTTTTGGTCCTATATGGCTCTTTCAACATTTTCGCTTCTGTAAAGTGTATGTGCCGCATTGTACGTTCACGTATGCGCACGTACTGATTCCTCGTGCTGCTGTCGAGAACAGCACAGCATGTGTGTCTGCCGCACTTCAACACAAGACAAGCATCACACACACACACACACACCTACGCACACGCAGAGCGGCTCACCGCCGGCGGCCCGACTCACCGATGACGAGGGTGTTGATCTGGTCCTTGGCGGCGCCGTGCTTGTTCTTGACCTCGCAGATGAAGGTGGTGTTGACGGCGTCGTCCACCTTCCTTACCGTCAGCTTGTTGCCGTCCACCAGCACCGAGTCTGGCAGCGGGCCCGACGCCCTGGAGGAGGAGGAGGAGGAGGACAGGATGAGATGGAGGAAGCCAGTTAGTTTTGACTGTCAAAGTAAACGTCAAACAAATTTCATCACATAACTTTGTCTGACGAAATGTCGCTAGCTTAATGCTAACATGCAATGCTCAAACCATAGACGGGCTAATGAAACTAGCATGAATTATACCAATTGAAGCAAAAGGACATTTCCAGGAACATTTTAAAGGAGCAAATGAGCGGCCATCTTACGCGGTCCAGGTGACGGTGGTGGGTTGTGGGTTGCCGTCAGCCGTGCAGACCAGCGTGGCGTCAGAGCGGCCCATGTACCAGTTGTGGTCGTAGCCCTCGATGGAAACGGAGGGGGGGTCTGCGAAGGGAGAGTCAGAGGACATTTTGAGGTCAATTTTTTTGGGGGGGGGGGTGATTGGGGGGGCGATGTCACCTCAACCAACAAATTTCCACTCGCTCACCAGCGGCGTTTCGTATTTTGGGTTAGCATTAAGCTAGTCAGTCGATGGAAACTACAAATTGCAGTTGCCACAATGCAAAAATAAGACAGTCAAACCTCAGTTTTCGCCCATAATCCGTTCCAGAAGGCTGTTCGAAAACCGAAATTGTTCATAAACCGAAACCACGCTCTTTTTAAAATAAAAATGTTTACACGTCTGCTCACAATGGAAAGCAACACGTCACTTCCTCGTCTACCCGAGGAAGCGTCACTTCCTCGTGTAAGGAAGGCGAGAGGAGTCAAATGGTGCATTCAAGTGCGCTCAGTTTGTTCGAGAACCGAAATTTGTTCGTCATCCGAGGCATAAAAAACTAGAAATTTTTGGTCGAAAACCGAATTGGTCGAGAACCAAGGCGTTTTAAAACCAAGATTTGACTGTAATTGAAAGTGGTCATTGTTAATTGGTCCCCCAAAACTTAACTACTCTGTCTTTGGTCCACTATTTCTGTCAGCAAGATACAGTGACAGGCAGAACAATTCAATGCTCGAAGATTGAACAATTGACCGTTTTTTGGGGTGTGCACCGAGTGCGGCGAGAGATTTTCTCCAAATTTCAGTTTCATTTTGAGAACACCGTTCCTCGAATATACAATGTTCCTCGCGCATAAGACGCATCCTATGCTGTTAACTGGCTGAAGAGAGACAATGTGCGACATCTTCGCGGCGAGTTGCTGCGGTTTCGTCGACGCCACCAGCGACGACTCGGAACCTGTTTTAATCCCTTGTAAATTAAAAAAGGACAGTAAAAGGATTAAATGTACGTGTGTGGGGCCATCTTATTCCCTTCTGCTAATCTTCAAAGCTAGCCTTAAAGGCATATTATTTATATATTAGACGACATTTTATTATTATTATTATTACTGACATTATTGTTCATTTTCTGAGTCAGTGTGTGTGTGTGTATGTGTTACTTACACTCCACCGAGAGCTTGAGTTGGTGCGTCCAGGTCTTGTCCTGGGTGCGCTGGTCCACCATGCACGTCACCTCCCTGCCGTCGTCGGCGGGCGTGGGCACCAGCCGGTACTCGCTGCGCACCGTGACGGTGCCGTCGGGCCCGTTGGTGCTGCTGGTGGTGTGGTTGCCGCCCACCGACGCCAGCCACTTGATGGTCGCCGCCGGCTTGGCGTCGGCCGCCTGGCACTGCGCCACCACCGTCGCCTTGGTGCCCGCCTGCACCGTCACCACGTTGGCGGCGTTTTTGGGCTTGGCTATCGAAGAGGAGATGGCACAAGGAAATGGAATATCAGCCTCGGTCAACAACAATACAGTGAAACTCCTCTACAATGAAATCATTTTTGCAGCAGGAAATTTTTCACAACAGGGGGTTTTTCACTGTAGCAAATTTGATCTCAGATGTAAACACACACACACACAGGTCCGTTTTGTAGCCATTTTAGCAATGCAACTTTTGTGCTGCGCCTGAAACTAACAATAACAAGTACTTCCTGGACTACTCCGCATGTTTCAACCAGCGTGGTAGTTGCTGTTGCCGTTTCCGAACGAAGCAGTAGAGGTCGTTGTTGGATTAGACTTCGTTGTAGTGAATTTCTTCGCGAAGCAAGAGCAGCAAAAAACATTTCGGATAACGCAAAAGGGTTTTTTTTCGTTGCATGGGGGCAGGAAAATGGGAACGGTGTTAATGCATGAAGATTTTTTCACATGAGGGGGTATTTTCGCCCATGTAGGTTTCGTTGTAGAGGAGTTTCACTGGAATATTAGTCGTTCTTTACAGTGGATAAGGAACATATGCATGTATTGTTTTATTGTCTGTCTACATGTGCTGCTCCGTTTGTTTTCAAATCTCCATTGTCGAAGGGCGATACCACCATTGTTGCCTTTCGTTCGCCTGTCCTATTACATTCTGCATTTTTTTTTTTAGCATGAAGCTAAATGGACTGTCGTATGTGGTTGCTTTAAAGACACGAGATGCGATTCCCAGCTCTACGTTTTGTTTCGCAGCAAACTTCAACTGGGAAAAGCAATAAACTGCTTGTTCGCTCTCCGCCAGAATACCGCTGGTGGTGAAGTTAGCTGAGTTGCCACCATACAGCAAGTCAGGTCTAAAAGATAAAAAAAAATCAATTAATCAGCCAGCTCTCGTTCAACAGTTCAAAAAAAGAGGTCAACAATGTGCCCCCTCCCATCCGCCAATCCCACTGCGGTCTAAATGACGATTCAAAGAGGCGGAAGCAGAGTTTCACTGCATTGTTTCCATCTCAATGTAAATGCGGCAAAAAAAAAGAAAAGTGGGCTTTATCTGAGTGACATTTTGGACATCAAGGGATGACTTCAGACATTGGGAAAGGGCTGAAGATGAGCAGATGCCACCACAATGTGCGGTCCTCTGAAAGAGCTGTCAATCATCTGGCAAATGTCACGCTATTTGGTTTGGCCACAAGATGCATCGCCCTGCATTGCAACATTTCATTTATTCAATCCGCAGCTCCCCCGGAATGACTTTCCAGCCTTTCTTTGTGTGCCTGAGATCATGCCTGAAAAGTTTCTGATGATTCTCGAGCGTCTGGCGTGTTGTGGCGACCGCAATATCAGCGTGTCCCTGGTCAAGGCCAGCCTACACCATCTACGCTGCTGTCAAAATTTAAATGGGACTCTCAAACCTTATTCGTTCTGCCAACCGGGCTGGGAGATTTGACATCCCAGACACACATAAAGCTAATTTGTATTTAGCTACAGAAAGCTAGCAAACAGATTGCGCTAGGTGTGATTTTGGGACATTTTCTCATCATGGACGCCTCGACAAATGTTTGGAATGTCTAACTAGCTAGTAATGGCTAGTTAGCAACAGAAAGTTAGCGAGATGCTAATTTCCAGTTTGTTCAAGAACACTGGTAGATTTTAGCTAACAATTTTATTTTGTACATTTTCCTAGCAAACAGATTGCGCTAGGTGTGATTTTGGGACATTTCCTCATCGTGGACAAATGTTTGGAAAGTCTAACTAGCTAGTAATGGCTAGTTAGCAACAGAAAGTTAGCGAGATGCTATTTTCCAGTTTGTTCAAGAACACTGGTAGATTTTAGCTAACAATTTTATTTTGTACATTTTCCTAGCAAATAGATTGCGCTAGGTGTGATTTTGGGACATTTCCTCATCATGGACAAATGTTTGGAAAGTCTAACTAGCTAGTAATGGCTAGTTAGCAACAGAAAGTTAGCGAGATGCTAATTTGCAGTTTGTTCAAGAACACTGGTAGATTTTAGCTAACAATTTTATTTTGTACATTTTCCCAAATATGATGCCTTAACTGATGTGTACATTGTTTAGCGGCTAAACAATGTATACATCCGTTGAGGCGAAACTTTAGCAAGCTAGTTACGAACTGATTGTTAGCAAATTGCTCGAGCTGACTGTCAATTATTGCGCGGCGGGAGTAACTCCACGCCACCACCTGGTTTTGAAAGAGATATATTCGAAGTTCTAAGAATAAGAGACAAATAGGCAATATGATATATAAAAAAAAATCAGATTTCAGACAAATGCTAATGCTGCCTGGTGTTAGATCTTCAAATGAGTACAAAGACAATTCTTTGCGCTTTGTCTTTTGACCCTATCTCGGGATGGGGATATGAAGAAGAGCAGCAAAAGTATTGTCCCAAAACACAGAAGACGTCCGTAATTTGAAGGAGCCTTTGAACCAGGGCAGCGTTAAGATGTCATCATTCTTTAAACGCAACCTCTCAAGCACACGTCTGCTTTGTGACGCCACATCCTATCCGCACGGCTTCCGCTCCCCACATCCGTCTGAGGAATTAGGTGCCGATGATCCCCCCTTCACCCCCCGCCCACTGCCCGACATCCATTGCACACGGATCAACGAGCTAAATGTCAGAGATGGGGAAAAAATGTGTCGCCGGTGGGTTTTAAAGCAGGCCATTTGCATAAGATGTGCTCACACTTCATTCATTAGAGCAGCAATCCGTAACTTTTTTTTTTTTTTTTTGTCTGTGCCATGAACTGGTTTCACTTGAATGACACAACGGTCAAGCTCAACTCACCCATTTACTTATTATGCCAAAGAGGCCTAATCTAACAGTAGCATTGTCCTAATACTGACTTTGCTAGTATCCTGATACCAATACTGAAATGAGAACACGGCAAAGATGAAAAATGTGGAATCATAAATGAAAAAAAAAAAAGCTGAGGGCTCCTTTGGCACTTTGTATTCTATGTTCGTATTAAGTCAGCGGACTTTTGAAATTCAGGATTGGTTGAACATTTTGGTGCTTCAATATCCTGGTGCCTAAGCACCACCTGTTTGCGAAAAACCTGGATTTGAAAGAGGACTGTTGATCTTGTTTCTCAAATGCAGCGTTCTTAGTTTTGAGAGCTGTTGCGACTTATCCATTTGACCTTCCCAGCTTTCCTTAGAAGCTCTCCAAAGACTATTTTTATTTTTTAATTTTTTTTTACACTGCCTGCTCGTGTGCTTACTTTATTACGACCGAGTCATGTGAGCAAGATGAGCGCTTTGACATTTGCACAGAGGCACAGACGGATGTACTTCATCTTCAATAAACTTCTGTCAGACAGATGATGAAGGTCAATAATATATATATATATATATATATATATATATATATATATATATATAAAGCAGGCAAACCTCGGTTTTCGAACGTCTCGGTTCTCGACCAATTCGGTTTTCGACCAAAAATTTCCAGTTTTTCATGCCTCGGATGACAAACAAATTTCGGTTCTCGAACAAACTGAGCGCACTTGAATGCACCATTTGACTCCTCTCGCCTTCCTTACACGAGGAAGTGACGCTTCCTCGGGTAGACGAGGAAGTGACGCTTCCTCGTTTTGCTTTCCATTGTGAGCAGACGTGTTCAGTAAACATTTTTTTTTTTTTTTTTAAAAGAGCGTGGTTTCGGTTTTTCGAACAATTCGGTTTTCGAACAGCCTTCTGGAACGGATTATGGATGAAAACCGAGGTTTGTCTGTGTATATATATATATATATATATATATATATATATATATATATATTTTGTTTAGTCTCTCTGTGCGCTCCACTACCAGATGGTGCCACATGATAACCAGGGAAAATGCTTTTATTTTCTTAACTGGTTCAAGACCCCCCCCCCCCCCCCCGCCGACCCCACGCTCATGTAATTGGGGGACAAAACGCATCGTCTGCAGCTGCTGGATAAATCCTGGCAAAGATCAAGACGCTCTGTTTAAATTTGAACCAAATAACCTTTCGTCTTTGGCAGGTCGCCAGTTAGCATGGCAAAGACGCAAGCGCGCACGCGGCCGCTGGCCGACATCTGTCGCCTTCGCGCTTTTTTTCCTAATTAAAGCAACCGACTCGCATCGGCGCTTCCACTTGACCCACGCGCACGTAATTCTGCAGGCGGCAACACCGGCGGATGTCGCTATTAGCGTTGCGTCCACTTCAGGACCCTGTGGGCGCGTTCACGGAACGCTTAAGCTTGACGACAAACACAGAATAAGACGTTAGTTGACTTTTTTTAAATGATTAATTAATCAATCCACAAGGGGGATGAGTTTGTCACTCGATCTTAAATGTTTATTCTTCAGAAACGTTTGGGCAAAAAAATAATTTCTGTCTACACGTGCTCTGACATCGAACCTGATCACATGATCAGCTGTCCACTGTAGTGGCTGCTGTCCCCAAAAGGGTTCAATCTTTGACATGATTTTTAAACCGTTGCAGATCCTTTTTCACAATCGTTCAGCCCACACACACACACACACAAACACACACACACACACACACACACGCGCTATATCACAGCAGCTTGTAGGTGGCAGCAGAACAAGTCATTTTGAGCCACTAACATATTTAACCTTTATCAAGCAAGCACAGCCCCTGCAATTTGTCCATGTCGTGGCTTAATTCACGGCGCAGCTGTGTGCGGCCTGAATACAAATTTAACGGCAACCGTCTTTTTTGGCGCCCCAAGATCAGCGTGGTTTTATTCACCGATCAAGCGATGTGTTCTTCCGCTGGTGAAAAAAAAATGTCGGGGTGGGAGTTGGGGGTGGGGTGATATTTGTTTGTTTGCGCGCTTCCCTTGTCACGGCGGAGATAAACGTCTGTTTGTTCCCCGGGCCGCTAATAAAACATAAATATTGGAGGAGATGGAGGAAAGAGTTGGAAGAGGCGTCAGTCGGCGACCGCGTGACAATCGGTAATTGGCTGCGGGAAACGTTGACAAAATGCATTCATTTGTCTGATTGAAACTCATTTCGGTTTGATTTAAGACGCGAGGGGCTCCGCTCAGTGGCGGACACAAAACCAGAAGCAGCCTTTAAAAAAAGAAAAAAAATCAAATCAAAACAAAACAAAAACACCCACACACACCAAAAAATTTGTATTTTAACATTTGCGCACGCTAATGTGAAATCATAGCCATTGTGCTTCGGAGGCTTCGACAGACTTTTGAGCGGCTTTTTGTTTTGTCTCATCAATTGTGACCTCGCCAAGGTCGTTAGCATAGCAGCGGTGTTTTGTTCTCGGAAGTAAAAATCACGTTTGATTGTTCAATGAACAGACGCGACCTGTCATTTATTTGAAAAGCTTCATTATGTACAGGGGTAAAAAAAAAAAAAATGGGATACGAGAGCCGGATGAAAAATTCTGCCTTGACGAAGGAAATATATTTCGGTCTGGAAGAGGTGGTCGCAATCAGACCAAATGTTTTGTTCTTCGAAAGGCAATTTGGAAAGGAGAAAATTGGAAATGTCTTCTAGGGCTTCTTTTTTGGATGCACTTCTCATGATGGACATGACTACCAAATTTCAGGTTGCTTCGTAGAACCATTATTGAGCGGATTTTGGCATGCGCGAAATAATGTGCAGCCTTTCAAAAAAAAAAAAAAAAGGTTTGTTGCTGAAGGCAAAAAAAATAAATCAATCACAATTTAGTCTAGCTTCATTACATACACCAGAAAAAAAAAAAACCCTAACAGCTAGATGCAAAATTGAGACATAACTAAAAAAAACATGTCATTATATGGTCATAAGATATTAGGATGCAGTACAAATTGAGTCTGAGTAGGACGCATTTATTTGTGGACCTCCTTACGATCCGACAGCTCGACCAATTTGAATAAGAATAAGAAACCCTTTATTCGTCTCACAATGGAGAAATTCCCAATTTACAAGAGCTAAAGTTATGAAAAGAAGAAAGTAGAAGAACGAAAAGGAGAGGAGCTGCTGTAAGTGCAAGCTCGTCTCATGGCGCCATCTTGAAGTCATAAAAACATCATAACAAACGAATGCAACACAACACATAAGACATAAGACATAACGTTGCGATGTGGAACCAGAAAATGGATTGCCGAGTCAACGAGGTTGAATATAAGAGACATGTGAAAAATTCGGTTTTGACAAAGAAAACAATTAGTCAAACCTCGGTTTTCGAACGTCTCGGTTCTCGACCAATTCGGTTTTCGACCAAAAATTGAGTTTTTTTATGCCTCGGATGACGAACAAATGTCGGTTCTCGAACAAACTGAGCGCACTTGAATGCACCATTTGACTCCTCTCACCTTCCTTACACGAGGAAGTGACACTTCCTCGGGTAGACGAGGAAGTGACGCTTCCTCGTGTTGTTTTCCATTGTGAGCAGACATGTTCAGTAAACATTTGTATTTTAAAAAGAGCGTGGTTTCGGTTTTCGAACAATTTCGGTTTTCGAACAGCCTTCTGGAACGGATTATGGACGAAAACCGAGGTTTGACTAAGTTTGTCTCTGAAGGGCGCCTGGAAAGGGGTGTATGCAAATTTTTTTTTTTTACCTTGGCAAAGACCAACCTATTTTTTATCAGGTTTGCAGGATGTGAATTTGGTGGCAATCGCACACAAAAAAAAAAAATCCTTTGTCTCACGTGCATATTTTGTATTGGTTTGTTATGCATAAAGCTTTAAAATACACATACAATAATGAAATTGCATAACAGAGGGACTGTCAACATTTTTTGTCGCGCACACGGGTTTGTTTTTTCGAAATGTACCCGGAAATATCGACAATAACCCTAAAATGGCCGCCTCCAACCAAAATGGTGGACTTTTCAGGCTTGGTTTGTTGCCTTTCTCGCTCTGGTCGCCGGCCCCGTGTGGGTGTAACAACTGTTGTGGGTGACCTAAATAAATACCTCACTGCAGATTTTTTTTCCTTTTTTATTTGCACACATCAAAACTGGATAATGAGACTGCGTTGCGTGGCCGTGCTGCTGCATCCAATAAGCGCTAATCGGATTGTTTGCCGGGATTATCTGTTCGACGTGAATAAAAGGTGTTATGATTGCTGGCGCCTTTCCATTCAACGCGGCAAAATGCCATCTTGAGCCGACTCTTAGATATCGAAATCTATTACTCATCCATTAAAGGTAAAATGTAAAAATTGCTGCTTTCATCTATAATGACAGACTTGTGTGTTTTCTCGCATGGGTTCTCGAGTCATTTTGTGCGTCTATTCACGATAGATAGAGCGACTAAACTTCATGGAAACCGGCTTCGGGGGCTGGATTTAAAAAAAAAAAAATAAAGTTTCTCTTTGAAGTAGCCTGGATAGAACACCTCAAGAGATTTTGGGTCTCTTTATAAATACACTAGCTAAACCCCGGTGGACGAAAAAAGATGTAGTGGACGAGACTACTACAGTAGTAGAAAAATATATATTTGGACAGAAAAAGATAAACATACAGATGACAGAAAGAGAGCGTGTCCGTCCGACCTCGAGCGTCGTGTCATCTCAACTCATTAGCTTAGCTGTTGTCGTGGCTAGGCTAGCTTAGCTGTCGTCGTAGATCAAAGCTCTTTGCGTCAGTACTGATTGGTTGAAGCCAAAAGACGTGCGTGGGTACACGTCATTTCACTCGAGTGGCGTCGCTACACACCAAAGTGGTTACTTCAAATCCAAATGGCTGACTTTGGTGTCTTTTCGGGGCATGGCTTCTTCGAGATTTTTTTTGTGGGTCCCCTCATGAGAGACATGTCAACCAAAATACAAGTTGCAAAGCGTTTTTGTGGCGAGTCATTAAATTTCACTGCCATCATACAAGATACAGTCAAACCGCGGTTTTCGAACGTCTCGGTTCTGGACCAATTCGGTTTTCGACCCAAAATTTAGAGTTTTTCATACCTCGGATGATGAACAAATTTCGGTTCTCGAACAACTGAGTGCACTTGAATGCACCATTTGACACGAGGAAGTGACGCTTCCTCGTGTTGCTTTCCATTGTTCAGTAAACATTTTTATTTTAAAAAGAGCGTGGTTTCGGTTTTCGAACAGCCTTCTGGAACGGATTATGGACGAAAACCAAGACGTTTGAGACGTTTTGCGGGTCTACTCATGCTCGCCATGTCTACTTATGTATGTGCTTTAATTTTCAATCAGGACAAAATCTTAGACAAAAAAAGGCTACTGGTACAGTAATCCCTCGTTTATCGTGGTTAATGGGGACCAAAACCACCCGCGATAAACGAAAATCCGCGAAGTAGAAACCCCCCCACCCCCTCCATATAGGTACATGTACATAATATTTATAAGGCCAAATTTAATGGTATACATGCATGAAGAAGTACATGTTGAAGTAATTAACATGACTTAACGCTGTATACTAATAGATTTAAACATGTATAAATTAGGTTAGTTTATGAAAAACAAAATACAGTAAACATATACATTTATTTATTTATTTTTAAAGTACGCAAAAAGTCCGCAAACGGTCCGCGAGAAGCTGCGAAAGTCAGCAAAACAACAGCGAGTCACATAGAGCAACATATGCAGTACTGTACTCCATGTCTATGAAAAAATTAAAACATAATTTAAAAATAAATATATATATATTTTTTTATAAATATGTTTGAAAAAATCTGCGATGCACTGAAGCCGCGATAAAACGAACCGCGTAATAGCGAGGGATCACTGTACTTAAATATTTTTTTAAAAATGAACAGATTTTCTGTCTTTTGAGGCATGGCTTCTTCCAACTTTTTGGCGGGTCTACTCATGACAGACCCGTCGACGAAATGTCACATTACTGAGTGAAACTGCCTTCTCCTGCTGACTTTTTCAAAAGAACTGAGCCAGGTTTCAGACCTTGCCACTGCTTTTCTTTCTAGCCGGCACACAAACATGACCCGATATACATTTCAGGCTGATTCAACAAGCGGAATGAAGTGAAACTTTGTTGACGATTGCGTTTGAAAAGCACACACGTCCTTTTCTTTTCATCCACACTGCGCCTCCACATACGGCTTCTCTTCACAACAGAAGCCCCCCCCCCAATTTGCGCAACAAAGGCGAGACGAGGAGCGCTTCATTTATGCACTCCAGTAAACACAAATATGTCACAAATGGAGCGCACGTGAAAAGATGACAAAGTAAAATTTGGCAAAACGCGGCCCCCACTCGGAAGGTCCCCCCCCCCCCCCCGAACCGCCATTACCACGTGAGCGCTTAATGCGCCGGCTCTTTATCGTACGAGCGCAGACGCCGCTCGCCCCGCGACTGGATTTTTTCCCTGCCGTCGACCTTCGCCGCGCTCGACTGCTCTGCAAATGGCCGCTCATGTGGGAGGATGAAAAACACCAGCTGTCTCCGATTACACACAGCGGGCGTCCCCCCCCCCCCTCGCCACTGCGCCGCCAGCGGCGTCGCAAACATCTTCTTGCTTTTAAGACGACGAGGCGCTCTCTACGGTGATGCATCAACATCCCAGAGGAATACATGCTAACAGGTGCACCTTCACCGCTTGAGCATCTTGTCAGCAGTTGTCTTAGAAGCACTTGTTTTGTTTTTTTAAATTTTAATTTCTAGCGATATACGGCTAGCCCAGTTAGCAGCCATAACAGCTAATTTAGTCATTGCACCTTGACTGGGATTTACAAAAAATAAAATCAGAAATATGAATGGCAGTCGGTTGTTATAATATTGTGGACGAAAATAATGCAAAAGATTTTAAAAAAAAACCCAAAACACTTTAATGGAAAAAAAATTGAATAAAAAAATTATGAGTTGGCGACGCATCTCGTATGCGGGAGCTTAATTTTTGCAATAAATTAATCACGTTTGCATGAATAAACTCTTTGCACTTAACTGAGCTTTAGAAAACAACATTTTCATGCAATTTCCCAGGGAGCTACAATTTGGAGCCGCTAAATAAATGAATAAAAAAGAGCCGCTTCCAAAAAATCCCCCGACTGCTTTTACGCGGCAAATCACAGCGCTCTAAATTGCAACACGGCCATTTTTAATGAACATGGTCATGT